>OY728148.1:1292812656-1295312656 GCA_963277665.1 Viscum album | reverse complement strand
ATTCCATATGTGTTATTTTTGGTCGCCTTACCAAGTCTACACATTTACTCTCTATAAGGTAAAATCTACCTCTTTATCACCTTACATGGCTCTCTATTAATGAAATTATGAGAATTCATGGTATAACTATTTCAATTATATCCAATCGTGATCTGAGGTTTGTATCAAAATTATATAAGAGTATTTAGAAATCTCTTGACACTGAGCTATATTTGAGCACTGCCTATCATCCTCAAATTGATGGAGATTCTAAAAGGACTATTCAGACATTAGAATATATGTTGGGGTTTGGATTAATTTATTTTCAATTTATATGGGATTAGTATTTAACTTTGGTGGAATTTTCATATAATAATATCCTCCATTCAAGAATTCAAACGGCACCATATAAAGCATTGTTTAGAAATTGGTTTTGTACTCCAAATAGTTGGGATGAAGTTGGTGGAAGTAATATTGCAGGCCCAGATCTTGTATATGAGACAATAGTAAAATTAATGACTATTCATAATTATTTTAAGGGATCAAAAAATAGACAAAACGTTATACCAATAATTAAAGGAAGGATTTGGAATTTCAATTGAGAGATCATGTTTTTTTAAGGTATCTTTATTGAAAAGTGTTATAATATTTTGCAATAAATAAAAACTAAGTCTTGGGTACATCGATTCTTTTTAGATTTTGAAAAGAATTGGAATTGTAGCTTATCGTTTTACAATGACACCCAACCTCTATAAAGTTCATGGTGTGTTTATTATATATTTATTGATGAATTACATGTCATATAAAATTCATCGGATCACATTTAAGGAAATATAATTAGAAACATATTTTATCTTACGATTAAGAGCCTTTCCAAATTTTTGATACTAGAGAACAAGTGCTGAGGAGTCTGATGACTCTATTGGTAAAGGTACTTTGGAGAAATGATAAATAGAATAGGATATATAGGAAAATTAAGAAGTCGTGATGAATAAATACTCATAGCTATTCATTTTAAGAAATTTTATAAATTTCAAGGATGAAATTTTCTGAGAGAATAATGTAACACCCATGTTTCAATTATAGAAAGCTTCTCTTTCTAGAGAAAAAATAGAATAATACACATAACCTTATTCAAAAATATGATTGAAACCTAAAATAGATGTTTTAGATATTTTATTTCATTAAAATAATATAATTTTTGATATCATAATGTTAATATTATCTTAGGGTAATGTTTTTAGATTTTTTTGAAAAAAAATACTTTTAAGTGGATACTGAAAAGTACCAATTTTTAAGAAAATTGTCTTTTATATTAAAGTATTTATAAAGTATAATTTTATTTTTAATTATACTTAAAATTAAATTTTTTTATTTTATTTATAATTAAATCAATTAATTTCATTAGGATCAATATTATACTATAATTTTTTATAATAACATTTTTATACTTAAAAGTGTATTTTTTTGGAAAACTATTTTTTGTCACATCTTATGGGTTTGTTTTTAAAATAATTCCTAAAACTTGTAGAAATTTAATTTGATAAAACAGAATTCATATTTAAAATAATGATTTCAAAAAATTTAATGTGGGCACTTTTATTTTATGACATTATGAACAATAACTTTGATAAAAAAATAGTAACCACACTAAGATTTAAAACGAGTTAAAAGGGTTAAAAATAAAATTATTATGGTTAAAATGAACTAAAAACTTGTATAAATTCTATTTTATGTTCCTATTTGGACTATATATCATCACCTATTCTAAAATTAGTCACTTTAGATCCATTTTTCTAGAGTAAGACAATAATATATTTTAATCTTTTGAAAAAATTCAACTCTGTCTTATCCCTCACTTATAAAAGTACACCACCAATCCTCTATTATCCACACTTAAAGAGTTTTATATATCAGTAAATAAAATCACAAATACATTTTTAACATCCTTATATATGATCTAGGGGTACTAGTTTAATCAAAATATCAATCTTAGAAGACTTAATTTGTAATCCAAAAAGAGGTTGTTCAAAGAAGAAGTAAAGCTTTTAACTGAGTGATTTCATTTTATTTCTTCTTATACCTCAATAAATTCTATGATAACCATGATGATATAATAACATAATTATCTTACATATACTTATATTTTATTATTTTAATGGTTCAACCTTTATTCATCACCTTCTCTATCAAATGGGAAACAAAATTTTCGTTTGTGTGTGTGTACGGACTACCACCTCACGAAGTGATGTATTTATTTTTTCATCACCACCATTCATGGATAATTATTATGGTGAATATAATGTTCATATATGATATTTACGACATAATTATGATTATTTAAATATAACATATCATTTAATTGTTTACCATTACACCCCTTAAAAATGATAATGATGCTCGAGTGTACATGTGGACTACCACCTCTATGAAGTGATGTGATCCATTTTTCATGTCCAAATTTAAGAATTATTATATATATATATATATAATAAATATATATTATATTATATCACGATTAAAATTCTATATATTATGTAACCAGGAGAAATATTCAAGGACCGAGACAAATAGTCGGAAATTTACTTCAAAATAATAAAATAGTTAACACTCATCAATAATGATTTTAGTAAGGGATTATTAATAAATGGGTGTTGAAATGTTATAAGTGGATAATATAGGATATTATAACTATGTATATGGTTTTATTATAGAATTATGATATATTTAAATTTATTATATAGGAGTTTAAAATCAATTATGAAGTAATTCATACTTGAGGTAAGGGTTTACTTCACAATATTGTCCTTATATGAGATTATTTATGTTTAGGTTTACATTAGAGAAATTATATGATATTTCTATATTAAACCCCATTATTTTCTTTTACTCCAATTATGTTTGGATTTTATAAGATTTCCTTTCATTTTACCCCCTCTAAGCACTCAAAATTTCAAAATAATATTTTTTAGGAAAACTATCTTTGTTTTTTATTTGGAAAATAATATTTTTATTCCATTTCCATAATTTCGTTAAAATTACTTGAATAATATTTTTAATATTATAAATTTTTTTATTAATGTAATTTTTACCCATGTTTTACTTTCTATAAAAAAATTAAAATGAATATTCTTATCATTTTTTGAATGAGTCACTTTTTATTGAAGATGTGAATAGAATATTTGTTTTAGCATACACTGCATGAATGACTTTTAACATCATCATGACTACTATTTTATTTCAATTTTACCTTAAAAGTTTCCATGGTTATTTACAAAGGAAAATTTTTCCATAATATTTTGGAAATTTTTATATTTTAAATATGTGATTTTAAAATTAAAAGATTATTTTCCAAGAGAAATATTCCATTGATATATTAAAAGTATTTTCATCCATATCAGTATCCTTTGATGAATCATATGATTTACCGAGGATATACTCAAATGATTTAATCCACCATATTTCTCTTGATGGCTTATAATCATTTTGATTGGGGAAATTATCATCATTCCATGTGCTAGTTCTTCAAGTATGGATAATTATTTATTATTAAGGAAAATTGATTCATTTGTATTGTTTCTTCATATAATGAATGAATCGGAATTATTAAGTGATGTTTGGGGCCCAGAACATAGCCCTTGATTCATCAGTAGGTCTCATGATACAAAATATGTTGGGTATTTATCATATTCCTTTCCCATTTATATATGATTCATTGGCATGAGGCCTAGATGGTATGTTTAAGATCTCTGAAATTATGCATTCCATCATTGTGAAATCAGTTATTAATGTCCATGTAATTATATGAATAGTTATATTTCCCATGGATAAGTTTCAATCTCAGGTGATTATTTATATGATATTATTTAATCATCATTTATTCCTTCCATATTATTCATTCCTATTTTGTTTTATGATATATTATCTTGTAGGAATTCCCTTATTGAGAATTTGAGCTTATCTATTTATTTATTTTCCTTTCCCCATGATGATAGGAATTGTAATATGATTGATATAAAAGGATATTCTATAGGGAATAATAATGTTCTCAAATAAAATTCTATGTTGTATTTTATGACTTCAAATGTAATTTGATATTCGATAATGTATCTTGTTTTATAAGTCTACTAAACTATTTGATCCCTTGACATGTGATCACTTGTAATTAGAGAAAAAATAATAATCTAACCATCAACTCTAACTACTAGGTATGGGGTTGTTACATCATGCCTCCATCTCATTTTAACCAATATGATATGGATTCATTTTCTTTTTATGTTTCCCAGGATCTTGAGTTCGAATATTGTAACAACATGATTTTTTTCAAAAAGGTATAGAACGTTTTTTCAATTTAAATTCCTTAATTCATCTCTTATTATGATACCTAATGGAGGAATAGATCTTATGAGGTTTTTTGGGGCTTGTTCAGAGACCAAAGCCTTAGAGTTTTGGAAAATGGAATGAGTTACATGATTAAGAGAAATCATACAACCCAGACCGCACAATTACTCCTAACACTGTGGGGTGTTACATAGGAGATTAGAAAGCCGCATGGTTTTTCTACAACTGTGTGAGCCGAGTCGCATGCCCATGTGGGTTGCAGAGGATTTGGGATAGTTTAGTTTTTCATGACTTGCACACGATTATCCAAACAATGTGGCTAACTTGTTCATGGTTCCTCCAATAAGAAGAACCGAGTACACGGTTGAAACATGGTTTGGCCAACCATGCATCCAAACTATGTGACCTAGGGATTTTGGGGTAAAATACCATTTTACCCTTAATGAAATTAAAAAACTTAACACTCATCTCTCCCATATAATTTCTAGTGTGTAAATCATCCTCCCTCTATTGCGGGTTATCCCTCAATCTTAAAGTAGGCTTATTGATTACTCCCGCATCTGAACCTTGATCGAACCACCTTTAGAAGTGTTGGATAGCTATATGTATTCTCTTGAATCCTCTGGTTTCACTTATTAATTATTCTTACCATCTATTTCACTATTTTGGTGTGAGGTCATTTTCCCAATTTTTAGGGCGTTCGACTGCTTCTCTGGTTTCTTCTGTTCTAATTCAAATCTAAAGCTGATATACGATGAGTAGTCATCTACGGACCTAAGGGGGGTGTTCTAGATGTTTTCCCTAAAATATGATCTATTTTCATAGATCCTATACTATACCTCACCACATTTATTGTCGCACATTTTCTATAATTTTTTGCTCTTCTTTATTTAATTAATTATGCCATGGTTAGATATTCATGCAGATGCTTTACAGGTTGTTAGAGGATGTCTACCTCATGTTTTCCACCCTTTTGGGTGTCTTTTCTTGATTTCACCTCCTGAATATAATATAGTAAATGACCAAACACCATCTAAGTGTTCTACTTAACTTGTAAATGGAATTTTCCTCCTTTATGGACCTGTTTAATTAACCAACCACCCTCAAAGTGGATTGGTTTTCCTTGATTATGAATCTACATGCCTTGATTAATAAAATGTATTGTTTAAATGTAATGAAAATTGGTGGGAATACCACACATCATGTTATGTAATTATAAAATGTGAATTGGATGATATGTGAAGCACTTGATTATATTGGTCTTGATGATTATAAATGCATATAGGTAATCCATCGTGCTTATTACTACTATTATGAGTATTCCAATATTATGGGCTATTAAATGATGGTTATGGGACTTGTTGAGCATGATGTTTCACTCTCCCTTCGTGTGTTGAGAATGACATATCTCGCTAGTATAATTATATTAGGGAGATGGGAATGACATTCCATGTTCCTCTATATCAATTGTTGGTCATAACACCTCACCCCACCTATCTCGAGTTTTCATCATGAAATCTCGTATTAATTATGATATTACAGTCATGTACCCTTTCTTGATCCTATATGATCATTAGACTGGTTATGGATACATGAGTTATGCCTCGGGTCCAGCCAACACCTAGTATCCTGGTATATTCCAACTTATGTTCTCACATACTTAGTGCATATACATGTAGACAATATATAACTATATATATATGATTACTATATATTTGTTTACATTAAAACCAAACTAGTTTTCAACATCGCTGGTATTTATTAGCGTAACAAAGAAGCACTGATATATTTAACCTTTTATCCGCACTTTTTTAGCACTGATAAATGTATATTTTATCAGCATTTTATTTTTTTGCACTGATAAAGGGTACCCTTTATCAGCGCTTTATTTTTAGGCCTGATAAATATACATTTTATCATCATTTTTAGCACTGATAAAGGTCCGAATAAATAAAATAAAATAATTAAAAACATAAAAAATAAATAATAAGTTTATTAAAAAAATAAAAAAATATTAATTAAATAATTATTGATAAAAATAAATAAATTCATTATACATTATTAAATATTAAAAAACTTATTAGTTAGATAATTATGATAATTAATGTTAATAAATTTTATATTTTAAATATATAGATATATATTAAAGTATATAAGTATGATTTATATATTACAAAATATTTATGTGATTTACATTAAATAGTCATATATTTAGTGAATAATGGTTTATCATTAAACATTAAAATGAATTAAAAATACTGACTAATTACATTATGTAATGGACATATAATTGAATGTTTCATATGATTTTTCAATTTAACATAGATTAAATGTGTGTTATATTGATTTCATATATATGTAATTAATGCATTTTTATGTACAATCCACACACACAAAACATATCCATTTTTTCAATATTGTTAAAGTGTACTTGTTTTTAATTTATTCAATTTTACTCATTTTTAACATATAGGCTTGCATGAAATTAATATTAGAAATGAATTTTATTTTTCAAAAATATTTCTTTAATTATAAATAAATAATTATAAAATTATAAATAATATATTTAAAAAGGAATATATTTACTATATTTATATTTATATATATTTATTAAGTATATATATATTTATAATTTATAATTTTTTATTATAATTATAAATCCTTTATCAATGCTTAAGTAATCAGAGATGATAAAGTTAGGTCCTTATCATCACTTTTTTGTGCTAATAAATATGGGATTTATCATCGCTAAAAAAAAGATGATAAAATTCATTTTATCATAGCTTGTCACTTAAGTGTTGATAAAATAACTCTTTATCAGTGCATATTTATCAGCACTGATAAAAGTGTCCTAATCTATTAAAAATTACCAACTATTTTTGAGGTCTTCGTGATATCCTAAGATTTCAGAAGAATCCACCCACTTCCAATGATCCTCCTTGGTTAATAGAATCTTGAATAACTCCACTCAACTGCCTCCATTTGCTCAAGCATTGTCAAACATCCAATGTTTGGTTGTAGTTAGGGTTTTTGAAATAGATTTTCTTTAACCTAGTAAGGTAGGCCTTTTCATTTTCTTCATATATTTTTTGTTTAATATTTGATTTATTATTCAACGATGCCATGATTTATTTTTTTCTGGTCCTTGTATACTATGTTTCTTTTATATGATGAACGTAATTATTTGTTTATGATCTATTATTTGATTTAATACCGATTTGGGTATCCTGTTTGGGTATTTTTAAATTGTTTTTTAATCAATTTTCTTCTTTATCTACATCTGTACCCTAGATTTCTCTACAATATTAATTTTTTCATTGTTTTTAAATCTTATAGAATCACCTCTGGTGAATTCATTCTCATTGTTAGATATGAAATAATTGATTCACATCCCCAATTAATTATAAACAATTCATATAGAAATCAATAAAATTTCTACCACATATGATTTATTTTTTATAATCATCACATTATTCATTATGGTAAATTCATTAATAAATATGATAAATTAAAGATCACCTTGAGTTGAATTGTGTATCATGGTTCCAGTAAAATAAAAAAATCAACTAAAGATGATTTTTGGACTAAATTTCCACCATTTTATGGCTACCTTTATTGATTTTAACTTTTTGATTGTATTATAAATCAATCCCCTTTATCTTTTGAGATGAGTATTATCTCTCAACACATCTCAATTTTATTTTTGTCACAAAATTATTTGAAAAATAGTACTCAACCTTCTATGTCATACCCAGTTTTTGATGTCTTTGTTTTGATCCGGTTCATTTGAAATCCCGATATTTTTCTTGGGTCTTGTGTGAGATTAAAGATGAGTTTTTAAGTTTCATCTATGTATAATCACCCTAATTTGAGCTCTCCATTGCTTATTTAAGAGTTTTTGTAGAAAGGGTGGTTACTTAAGGATTTGGTCCAATCATGAGCTCACTTCCAGTTTTAAAAACCAAAATTTTTTCTTTTATAAATCCTTTGTTTTTTAACCTTTTTCACCCATTCAACTTCCCACTTGTCCTCAACTTACAATTTCAAACTACCATATCCTTTTGGGCCCCTTAATAATTCATAATCATGGTAAATTGTGGTTACTTATTTAGGAACTAGGCCAACCCATGGGTTCATTTCCAGTTTTAAAATACATAATTTGTTTATTTAATATCTAATTCAATATTTAATATTTTTCGGTAATTCCACCTTCCACCCGAATCCAATATCCCTATCCTCACCCCCAATATCGATTTGACCTCTTTGTAGCTCATAATATTCGTGGAGTGGGGAAACATTCTCAATGTCTCTAAAATCGTCTAGAATTTCAAGGTAAACTGTATCCTTCATAAATCAATAAATTCAAACTTTTTTGGCCACCAATATTCTTTACCTGGTTCTTACAGGCCTTAGTAGTCTCTCCATGAAGTTTAAAGCCATTACCTTTTATCTAAGGGTGCAGATCTAGTGGAATACGAAGAGTTTTCTAGTTGAAGAAGTGATATTCCTTCTCCTTTATCCTCCATCTTCTTCCTCCTTTCATTCTTTCTTGGTTTTATAATCTCACCTAGTCCTTTTCAACATAGTTTTCTATTATTCCATGATTTTTTATGTGGTTTTTATTCATTTGGGTCTGGTCTTCATAGGTTTAGGGTTTATAAACCCTTGGATGGTGATTTGGGAGTGCGTTTCCATTACGCAAAGGATTTGAGGTAGGATGTCCCTTGAAAAAGCCTTTATCATTTAAGTTTCATCATTATAATACTTTTATAACCTTATTTATATGATATTTTCTGCTGTGAAACCTTGGTTTTAAATGTTTTGTGTGAAAATTATGTTTTATCACTTATTTTGGTAAAAATTTAGTTATTTCGGTATAAATGTGCACTCCTCTTGTTTGATATATTATTCCATGAGATTCAGAAATTTTTTTATTGTATTTTTAATATGTTTTAGTATATTTAATAACATTATGGCATGAAAATGGAATTTTATCCCTTTTTAAGTGCTTAATATAAGTTGTTTTTTAAAGAGTGCATGCCACGTGTTCTGTAAATTGTCTAGTTAGATTTCATGTGTCTAGTGAAATTTAAAATGATTTGTTTGGATTTATAAATACATTGTATGCATGTAAAAAAGTTATTTTTTTGATCCTTTTATGTATTTTCAATTTTTATTTGGTTTTACAAATAAATGGGTTTTGGTTTACAACATGTTTTGGCCTAAGTTGCCGGAAAATGTTCTGTTTCACATTCTTATGAAAATGGTTGTGTTTTGAATATGTAACCTAAGTGTTTTATGGGATTTATGAATGTGTTTTGATTCTATATATGGTGTTTATACACCTCTTTAAAAAATTTAAATTCATATCTTTTTAAAATGTTAGTTTTGGGAAAATGTTAAAAGACATGTTTGGCCTTTCCTAAAAATGAAGAATTAGTGTTTTACTTGTACATACCATGTTGTGTCAATTGGGATTGTTTCATCATCCATGAAATGATTTTCTTAAATGTTTTTAGGGTTGTAAAATATGGTTGGGTATGGTCTTGTTGTGTTTTTATAATTCAAACAGTGTTTTTGAATGAGATTTATGTGCAAAGCCTCAATACACTCCTTGAAATTTGTTTTACGAAAATTTGTAGTGGTTTCTTGATTCGTGAAAGAAATGTGTAGAAAGATTATGGGATGTTTGTGTTTTTATATTTTGGGAATGTAATTTGGATTTGAAATGTGTATTTTATAATATGTGTAACTTGATTGATCCCTAAAGGGAATCACGGGTATCTTGGTGGGCAGACTTATACTAGTATGCTAGTGATTATGTGGGTTTGGCCCCTGTTTCACGTAGCATGTTTGACGATGACAACACTAACTATACTATGATGATGATGATGTTGGGGGACCACTAGGTTATGGGTATTCTACATACTAGTGGCACGTGTGCAATATAATGGATATTTATTATGGTTACTTTCACCGAGATACGAGGTACCTGGGGCTCACAACGAAATAGTGCCTAGGGGTGTTCCCGTGAGTTGTGCTCATTGGCTATTATGTACTCACCATCGGCATACGGTGTGTTTCATTGTAAAATTCACTAGTTTGTGTTATTTATTTAAAATTTTAAAATCTTTAAAGCATCCCTCATTAAAACAATTTTCATTTTGAAGTTTCACCTCTTTGAAAAATTGTTACATGCATTTCTGTTTATAAAACATGCAAGTTTTTGTCTGATAATTATTATAGCATGGAACATCATTTGAGAAACATAATTTTATATCTTGTATTTAAAACATGAAATTGATTTTTCTTTTATTTTAAATAAATTGCATTGGGAATAGAATACCGGGATAACCTAGTGAGTTTTAATACTCACGCCTATAGTCTTCTTCTGTTTTTAGCCCTTGTGCAGGTTTCATATTGAGTTACATCACCTTAGGTGACGTGTGATCATTGTGTTATATAGTGACCAATGTTTTCACATGGAGTTAGTTGGTTATTGGGTTTGTTCAGTTGATTTTTTGGTTTAGTTCTACTTTTAGTTTCTTGTAAAAATAATGTTTAGTTCATTTTTTATGTAAATGCATTTTGGGCTGTCCATTTATTTCTGCCATTTGTTTGATTGTTTATATATGGGAGAAATCATTCCCTTTTGTACTCTATTGATGCCCTTGGTTATTGTTTCCATCCCGGGAGGATCAGGAACGCCTCTCAGGACTTGTCGCGGGCTGGCCCGGCTGACCGGTTCAGGGTTGACTCGGGCTAGTTCATGACAAAATGGTATCAGAGGAGGTCGGATCTTAGCAGACCATTCTTTTAGAGCACCCTTGTTATGTTGGGATGAAAGGTAGATGGTGTAGGATTGTTGGTACTTGAGGGGTATGTTTGGGAAGATCATCACGGACTCTTGCTCGTTCTGATCCTCAGGTTTCCATGGGAAGTCTGGTTTTAATAGTGTCTTTTGTTCTTACTGATTATCTGGTGTTGGGATATGACAAGGGGAGTCCGACTAATGGAATCTATGATCTCGTAGGGCATGGAAATCCACGTGGAGCTGGGGAATGGTCCTAATAAGATTCTATGTTTTGTTGTTGTGTTTGACATATGACCGCTAACTATATGGTCAAGTCACCCACCGACACTAGTTCCCTTTTGTGGGTTTCTTGGAACTTTCATGAATTCTGAATTTTTGTTTTGAAAATCCTTGTGTGAGAATTATGGCAATGGGTTTTAAAGTGAGGATTTGATTTTGAAAAGTAGAAAAAGAGTATTCAAAAATTAAATATAAGAATGTTTTTGGTAAGGTGGAGTTTTTTTACACAAATTATGGGGTGGAAGTGGAAATGATTGAACGAGATTGGATTTTACCTAATCTAAACTCATGGTTTGTTGAAATAAAATGTTTTGAAAGTGTGACTAATTTTAAAGTAATTATGAAACTTTGTTTTAAATGGGCTGTTTTGGGCTGTTGAAAAGTGTTTTAATCTAATGAATAGGTTTTGGAAATTTGGTTTTGGGCAGCTTGGGTTTTTCTGGAAAGGGGTTTTGGCCCTTGTGGTTGTCTGATTATGAAAAGATACCTTGCTAAAAAAATTTAAAAATGGGAAGGGGCTATTTGGAATAGAATGGTTGTTTTTGTATATTCTAATAAATGAAATGGATTTTTTTAAACAAATGGTTCTTGATGAATTGTGGGTTTTTTGTGGAATATGAAAAGTGTTTTTGACTTGGTGGTTGGTTTTCCTTTTGACGATACGTGATTTTTGGAATGAGGTTGTTTTTTTTATCCTTTAGTGTTTTCATGGGTTCTCACATGAATGGTTTTATTGATATCTGTAAGGATGGCCTATATGGAATTGTTTTTGAGTGCCCGGGGTGGCACGTAAATGTTCATGTGAGTGAGACTTGATGAAACACCATTGGTGACTGTGAAAATCCACCAAGTTATTTTTTTTCAAAAGTGTTTTTAGCAGAAAAATTGTGGGGTTTGTTTTGAAGCGATGGTTATGTGGATGGTTTATCCTATGTCATAGAAGATTTGTCAATTCAATATGATTCATTATGATCTATAATTCATACTCTTGTTGCATCTTGATATGGGATCTTGTTGGTGGCTCGATTTTGGAGTAATGTTCATTGGGTTTCTAAAGATGTGTTGGATGTTGTGATGTGGCCAAAGATAGTTCTATGTTTGAAAGATTTTAAATTTATAAACCTAAATATTCTTTATAATGTTTCACAAGCTAGATCCAAATCCTAAAATAATTCATCATCACATTAGTTTAGATAGAGATCTATTTGGTATTGATTTAAACTGCTTCCATTTTGTGATAATTCTTGTGGACATAACAATTGTGTTCGTTGATATTGATGTATTTCTCCGTATTTGTTGTCCATTCTTCTCCTTGTTCTGAGAGAGATTTAATTTTTATATATATCTATGATTTCATATTTATATGATGTTTTTTGTTGAGAAGTTGAGTTTTTTTAGTGGTGTGGTCCTTAGCGCTTGACTGCGGTGCAGCAGATGCTTCAAGATTCAGGGCTCCAGGCATAGGCCTAGAAGTGAAGCTTTTCATACAGTCAGGAAATCTACAGAGGTGTGGGGATCTTGACCAAGATACTTCCTCCACCATTATGGTAAGGTAGTTTCTATTTCTATATTGTGGTTCCTCATTACTGTGAAATTCCATTTTTCATAACAAGTGTGGTGGACTTACCCCTCACACAGTGTCTATGGTTATGCCTTCATGGATGTGGGTTTTCGTTCAATGTCCCTATGTGGACTGCCTGGGTAAATCGAGTGTAGTACTGGTATTATCTATTCATAGGTGGATAATTTTGGATAGATCCTTTGTTTCTTTTGTGGTTTAAGTGGAATAATGATTTGTTCCCCTCCTCTCCCCTCCCTGAGTGGTGGGGGTCTGGATCCATGCAGAAAGTGTTGGCCCAGTTCATGACCCCTCCATTTGGGAGTGGGTGTTTTATATGTTCATGTTATAACCCTATTAACGTGGGTTGGTAGGTTGTTGTGGGAGAGTTTTTTTTTGAATTTTGAAAGTGGGGCCCAATTCTAGTTTATGTATTGTTCTTGTTTTTTCGTTTCTAGTTGGGTTCTAATGGTGGGGAGACCCACCACAGGTCTCGTTGATTTTTCTTCCTAAGAACATGTCTAGTGCTAGTTGTTTATTAAGTGTGGGGATTCCATTCTATACTCCCCTATAGTATTTGGTTTTCTTGAGTTCTCTTTATTTTGGGTGATTTTTGGTTTCATTGGGACAAAGCCCAACAATTGGGTTCTTGTCTTGGTTGTGGAGGTGGTGGCTTGATAATTCAATTGATTTTCACAAAGTGGTTGTGAGTTGGTGTTTTGTTTGGGAAATAGTATTAATTTATGTTGATGAAAAATGTTATTTAACTAGAGAGATAGTTTTTATAATGTTGATAAATAATACTTAGGTGTGTATCTTTCAGCTGAAAAGTGTTATGGCTTTTTGGGGGTGGAAAGCTTTAATGGTGGGGAGAATTGTCACACTCAGTTTGTCATGTCTTTGTTTTGATCTGGTTCATTTGAAATCCTGATACTTTTATTTGGTATTTTTTGAGATTAATGTTGAGATTTTATGTTTCATATATTTATAGTCACCCAAATTTGGGTTCCCCATTGCTTGTTTAGGAGTTTTTGGGGAAAGGGTGGTTACTTCATGTTTTGGGCCAACCGTGAGCCCATTTCCAGTTTTAAAAACCAAAATTGTTTCTTTTATAACTCCTTTGTTTTTTAACCATATTGACCCATTAAACTTCCCACATGGCCTCAACTGATATATTAAAACTATTAATATCATTTTTTACCCTTTAAGAATTCATAATCATTTTGAATTAGGGTTACTTATTTAGGCATTAGGCCAGCCCATGGGCCCATTTCCAGTTTAAAAACAATAATTTTCTTATTTAATATCTAACTAAATATTTAATATTTTTCGGTGATTCAATCTCCCACCCAAATCCAATAACCCTATCCTCACCCCCATTATCGATATTACCTTTTTGGAGCTCATAATAGTCACGGAGTGGGGAAACATTCCCAATGTCTATCAAATCGTCCAGAATTGACAAGGTAAACTGTATCATTCATAAATCAATCAATTCGTAATCGTTTGGCCACCAATATTCTTTAATTGTCTCTTCTAGACCTTATTATTCTCTTCAAGAAGTTTAAATCCATTCCCTTTTATATAAGGCTTCATATATAGTGGAATACGATGAGTTTTGTAGTTGAAGAGGTGAGTTTCCTTCTCCTTTATCCTCAATCTTCTTCCTCCTTTCATTATTTCTTGGTTTTATAATCTCCCCTAGTCCTGTTAAACTTAGGGTTTTTTTATTCCATGATTTTTTATGGGGTTTTTATTTATTTGGGTCTGGTCGTCATAGGTTTAGAGTTTGTAAACCCTCGGATGGTGATTTTGGGAGTGTGTTTCCATTACGCTAAGGATTTGAGGTAGGATGTCCCTTGAACAAGCCTTTATCATTTAAGTTTCATCATTATTATACTATTATAACATTATTTATATGATATTTTTTGCTGTGAAACCTTGGTTTTAATGGTTTTTTGTGCAAATTATGTTTTATGACTTATTTTGTTAAAAATATAGTTGTTTTGGTATAAATGTGCACTCCTCTTGTTTGATAAATTATTCCATGAGCTTCCACACTTGGTTTATAGTATTTTGAATATGTTTTAGTATCTTCAATAACTTTATGGCATTAAAATGGTATTTTATCCCTTTTTAAGTCCATAACATAAGTTTTTATTTAAAGAGTACATGCCACATGTTCGGTGAATTGCCCTGTTGGCTTTTATGTGTCTAGTGAAATTTAAAATGATTTTTTTGGATTGATAAATACATTGGAAGAATGTAAAATAATTACTTTGTGATCCTTTTATGTCTTTCCAATTTGTATTTTGTTTTACAAATAAATGGGTTTAGTTTTACAACATGTTTTGGCCCGAGTTGCCAGAAAATGGTCTGTTTCACATTCTTATGAAAATTGTTGTGTTTTGAATATGTAACCTAAGTGTTTTATGGGATTGATGAATGTTTTTTGATCTTTTATGTGTTTTTTAAACACATTTTTAAAAAAAAATTAAATTCATATCTTTTTCAAATGTTAGTTTTGGGAAAATGTTTAAAGGCATGTTTGGCCTTTCCAAAAAATGAAGAATTAGTGTTTTACTTGTATATATCATGTTGTGTCAATTGGGATTGATTTATCTTCCATGAAATGATTTTATTAAATGTTTTTAGGTCTGAAATATATGGTTGGGTATGGTCTTTTTGTGTGTTTATAATTAAAATAGTGTTTTTGGATGAGTTTTATGTGCAAAGCCTCAATACACTCCTTGAAATTGTTTTACGACAATTTGTAGTGGTTTCTTGATTCGTGAAAGAAATGTGAAGAAATTTTATGGGATGTTTGTGTTTTTGTGGTTTGGGAATATAACTTGGATGTGAAATGTGTATTTTATAATATTTTTAACTTGATTGAGCACTAAAGGTAATCCTGGGTATCTAGGTGGGCGGACGTGTACTAGTATGCTAGTGATTCTGTGGGGTTTGGCCCCTATTTCACATAGCAAGTTTGATGATGACAACACTAAATAAACTATGATGATGATGTTGGGGGACAACTAGGTTATGGTTATTATCCCTACTACTGGATCGTGTGCTTGATAATGGATATTTATTATGGTTAGTTTCACCAAGATACGAGGTACATAGGGATCACAACTAACTAGTTCCTAGGGGTGTTCCCGTGAGTTGTGCTCATTGGCTATTTTGTACTCACCGTCGGCATACGGTGTTTTTGGTTGGTAAATTCAGTTTTCTGTGTTATTTATTTAAAATTTTAAAATCTTTAAATCATCCCTCATTAAATCAATTTTCATTTTGATGTTGCATCTTTTTGAAAAATTGTTACTTGCATTTTTGTTTACAAAACATGCAATTTTTTGTCTGATAATTATTATAGCATGGAACCTCATTTGAAAAACATACTTTTATATCTTGTATTTAAAACATGAAATTGATGTTTCTTTTATTTTAAATAATGTTCATTGGGAGTAGAATATCAGGCTAACCTACTGAGTTTTAATAATCATGCCTATAGTCTTCTTCAGTTTTCAGCCCTTGTGCAGGTTTCAGCTTGAGTTCGATTGCCTTGGGCGATGTGTGATCATTGTGTTAGAGAGTGACCAGAAGTGTCACATGGAGTCAGTTGGTTATCGGTTTTGGTCAGTTGAGTTGTTGGTTTTGTTCTAATTTTAGTTTCTTGTACAAATAATGTCAAGTTCATTTTTTATATAAATGCATTTGGGGCTGTCCATTTATTTCTGTTGTTTGTTTGATTGTTTATATATGGGAGAAATCGTTCCCTTGTGTACTCTATTGATGCCCTTGGTGCCTGTCTCCATCTTGGGAGGATCGAGAATGCCTCTTGGGACTTGTCTCAGGCTGGCCTGGGTGACCAGTTCAGGGTCGACTCGGGCTGGTTCGAGACATTCTATGACATCATTTGTTCTCATCAATTGAACTCAGATAGCTATAATGGTTGGATTCTCCATTTAGAAAGAGATTCCCACTAGTCCTATCATATGGGTTAACAATCATTCCATATTTTATCCTATTTAACAGGAATGTTTTATTTCTAAATAAAATAACATTAAAATCATCACATAGCTAAATTAACCTCAAAAAAATTGTTTAAGACCACCAACAAACAATAAATCTTTTTACTTCAAAATTATTATGGGGTTGTATTTATTTTAATATGTTGTGGTATTTTGTTATAAGGGTTGAAAATATTTTTATCCATTTAGGTTTATTTTATAAAGATATAGATACATATATATATATATTTATTTAATTAATTAATTAATTAAAATAGTTCAAGGACGGGGAGAAATACAACAAAAATCATATTATACACCAACAGGAAATAACTCGGTGAGACTCAAACCAGAGACCTCGTAGAGCCACTACGGACCGAGCTAGACCCATGAGAAATATATATATATATATATATATATATATATCTATTTATATGTGTTTTAAGAACATATAATTTAAGTGTGATTTTATAATTATTTATTCACAAATTATGGTTCTGGATTTCCAAATTAGAAAGAGATTTTATTTATTTTCATTAAAAATTGTGTTTAAATGTGTATTTATTTTGTAATTATGTGTATTAGGAATTCTATGTTATATATATATATATATATATATATATATATATATATCTGTGTGTGTGTGTGAGTGTGTGTGTGTGTGTTTAAATTTTTATGGGATAGATATTGAAAGATTTGGTGTGTTTTTATCCCTTATTTTTGATATATCTTTTTGGTGTGTATTATTGATTTATGTTAAGTTATTTATGTACCTACCTAGAATCTAGAGGATGGGTCAATGTGTATTATATGGACTCCCTAGAATTTTTTAGATGGTTAGATCTGATGGGACAACCTCCGTAGAATTCTTGGGATGGGTCCTTGTAGTGATATTACATCCCAAGAGTCTTGAGATGTTTTCAAATATTTGATATACCATTAATTTGAAATGTAATAATTTCTTAGGTTTCTAAATCACATGTTACAAAAAATAGAATAGAAGTTATCAAATTCAATATATTTGAAATTATTACAATTTGCTTCTTGAGACTCATCCCCTATCTCTTTTATAGAAAATTATCATCCTCATCACCTTCATCTCCCAAATAGTCATTATTGAAATGTGTTGCTTGAAACTCATCCCCCGTCTCTTTTATGTTTCTTTTACTACTCTGAGCATTAGTCATCTCATTGGTGACTACTACTTAGATTATTTCAAGCAACATAGATTCATGTCCACAAGAGATGAAGGTTGTTTCAAACAAAAGAATGCAATGATAAATATCCAGGAGATGAGGTGATGAGGATGAGTTGTTTATAACTTTAACCGTTGAATGAATTCATATGATAACACCTTCCATAATGGAGTAATTCTTTTCTTAAATCCAATTACCCATTTTCTTCAACATACTGAAATTATTTGGAACAATCAAATGTTGAGTTTCCCTTATTAGAATTGTCTATAACTTTCACCTTTGATAATGAATATATTATGTGTATTTATTTATATATTGTAAAAAATTAATATTTAATGAACCCAATTGGATAAATAGGAATAAAAAATGGATGCATTATAATCATTTAACAAATGAGTATGAAGATAGAGTTAATGATTTCATCAATTTTTCAAGATAGAAAGCAAACGACCCTTCTAAAATCCTTTGTTCGTGTTTACATTGTTGTTATTCATGAAAAATCATTTTAGAAGAGTTGGAAGAACATTTGATTCGTCACAAAATAGATCAAAGCTATAAATTTTGGACTAAACATAGGGAAAAATTGAATGTGGACATCGATTGGGAAGATACTACGGTTTATGAATCATTTGATATGAATACCTTTGTAAGTGATGATGGAGATCACATGGAAGAAATGAAAATGAAAATTGAAGATGACCTCCATGATTTCCAAAATTTTTTAAGAAGGTAAATAGATTTTTCAAGAAACCATTGTGTCACGACCTGCTCCCTAGGGCCCATGTCGTGACTACCCCAAGCTCGCCTTCAATAGGCTAGGGGCTGGTGACTAGCACCAAAGGTGTATTCCCTAAAACTGGGAAGGTGTTTCCTTTATAACCAGTAAACACATGAAACAAAACACATAGAAAGATATGAATGCAAGTCAATTGTATAGTAAACAAGTGAGTACAGTAAGTAAAAAGGGGCCAGAATACAAGAACAGTTGGAAAGTACAAGTACAAAAGAAATGAAATACAACTAAATAAATATAAAGACAGCTACTGGATCATCCTCCAAGGTTTCTACCTGAAGGGTAGGTACATATTGACTCCTCAGCACTCCACGTCCATCCGTCTCCTCCGTGTACTGTCACACCGTATGGTCCACCTCCGAGCACCGTCCAGTCCTGGTACTCTCAGCCTCGATCAGTGTTGTCTGTCATTTTCATCCAACACAACAAGGTGAAGGAATAGCCCATGCAGGGGTGAGTATAATGATACTCAGTAGGGACCTCAAGATCCTCTAGGTCTCACAAAATTCACCAAGGATATATCAGAATGTATGAAATCAACATATAACCTTACTTAGGAATATGCCCATACATATACCTAAGTTATCAAGTAGTCCATCTAAATCATAAGGAAACATAGGGGTACGGACTCAGATCACACTAGGATTTATTCTAGGGGTAGTATCAAGAAACATTCCCAGTCACAATGTCGAACACCTCAGCTGCTAGAGAACTCCTCCTCTACTGAGTACAGTGGGCCTACCGTGTCACACAGAGGTGCTTCCCACTAACCTTGGACTACTGAGGTACTCCTCCTATCGAGTACCTTGGGTCTGCCGCATCACCAAGGCGCTCCCCACCGTGGGTCTGCTGCGTCACCAAGGTGCTCCCCACTAGGCCTATTGAGGTACTCCTCCTATTGAGTATCATGGGTCTGTCGCATCACCAAGGTGCTCCCCACCGTCGGTCTTCCACGTCACGAAGGTGCTCCCCACTGGGCCTGTTGAGTCACTCCAAGTCAAAACAGTCAGCAATCATCAAGTCTCATCCAGCCACTGGGTTCACGCACTATGCTCGCTCATCTTCAAGAGGATCTGCTCCACAACCTACTATTCGATACTCCAACTAACATGAAGTCCCACGAAGAAGTATCTCAAAGATTTGTCACGTCATAGGGGTCTCAACGCAATAGACGGCGTGTCAATCGGACACCCAGTCAATGAGTTATTAGCCTTTTAGTCCCAGGGGCCTGGTTGGATTCGTTCTCGATCCAACCCGACCATTCCCTATATTAATCCAAAATTCAAGTGGGGTATACCCAAAGGGACTGTCACGCTCCAAGATTTCTAGTGTCGCTGACGGTTCATCAACCAGACATCCAGTGTCAAAGTTATGGTCAAAAGAAGTAAATGGGTCGTGGTGGGCCCGACCTGTAGTGCGGCCCAATTGGTAGGGTCTGGCCCGGCCTGCAGTGCGGCCTGGTCCATAGGGTACCGTGAGGGCATGGACCGGTTGCGGTTACCGCGATGGCACGGACCGTCCATGAGGGCCCGGACTGGCCATGGGGGGATGACCCACCGTGGGGGTGGCAGACCGGCCGCAGGGGTGCAGACCGGCCGTGGGGCAGTGGACCGGCTGCGGGTCGGTGGTCCAACCATGGGGCGGTGCCTCGGCCGCGGGCTGGCGGTTTGGCCAGTCATGGGGTGGCGGTCCGGTCGTGGGCCAACTACGGGGCGGCAGTCCGACCATGGGCTGACAGATCGGTCGGTCGTGGGGCTACGATCAGGCTACGGGTAGGCGGCTCAGCCAGCCGTAGGGTGGCACGGATCCACGGACGGAGGTAGTGGCTATGGTCGACGCAGAGGCCGCTGGGTAGCGGTGGTGACTGCGGGGCGGCGCCGTTGCATCATCGCCTTCGTCGCGGTCGGCGACGATGTTGGCCCCCGTTCCCATGCCCCAACCTTGGATGGTTGTCTTCCTCCTCCATCATGAAGAACACCACAAGATTTGCAAAAGGGTCAGGCCATGTTGGTTTTGCATGTACCCTCCGTATTATGGTGGTATCGTATGGCTCAACAAGAAAGAAGAACGTCAAGCTTAAAAATTCCTACAACATTTCATTCCCAAACCAAAAAAGAAACCAAGGTAAGAATATGGGAAAAGTATTATCACACAAAAAAACCCCCTACAAAGTTTTCTTGATGATGTTGGCACAAGAAGGTAGTACGGTCATCGATTATTCATAGATGAGGATGTCCCATGTTAGAATAATTCCCAAGGAAGAAGGTTGAAGGAGGTCGGCATTCTTCGTTGGCAGAGCATTCTTTATTTTAGAGATTTCTCCCAAGTTCTCCCAATCCTCCTTTGTCAATACTTTTCTAATAAATGAATAGCCAACCACATAAAATATGTTTATCTATTTAATTTGTTGGAAATCAAAGTTGGATTAATTAATTGGAAAAAATAAATTGGTTACGTTGGCATAAAATTTAAATTGGAGGATACCAAGGGTTGGCACAATTAATTAAAGAGGGTTGGAAAAATTAATGTGGAGGAAGCTCAAGAGGATCCTCCACATTAATGAGGTAGTTGAAGAGGTTTAGACCTCAGGTGGACCCCACCACCATAACCACTTTTGGGAGGTTTAGGTCTTGTGGTCCCCACTTCTCAACTTCCACATGGAGGGTTGTTCCAACAAAATAAAATAAAACATGTGTTTATTTTATTTTATTATTTCCACAAAACCCCAAAATTTATCTTTCACCCTCGACCAACTGTCGTCGAGGTGAAAGTATTCTTAAGCGAATATCAATGCTGAGAATTCAACGGTACCCTCAGATTTCGATTACGAGCATCGATTCAAAAGTTAGAAAAACTCTCCCGAATGTTTACTAAATGTACCTGAACAAAAGTTCAGAAATTCATTTCGGGCACTCTGGGCCTCGAAATCATGCGCTGTCAAATTTCACAGACTCACAAAATTCCCATTTATTTTTTTAAAAAAATTACATGGAAATTACGTGTCTTTAAATTCTCCCCGCTTCAGGGCTCTAAATCCCCGTAATCCACAACTCAAACTAGGTAAACAAGTAGGGGTTTTGACCACGCATCTGAGCCTCCTACTCCCATGTTCTCTCTTGGAGGTTTCCGTGCTTCCAGCGAACACGCACCAGAGGTATCGAACATCCAAAAAGGACCCACTCCTGTCGATCCTCAATCTCTACTGGAACCTCCGTAAAAGTCGCCTCATCATCGACGTCCAGCTCGCCATGGTCAATGATCTGAGAAGGGTCATGCACGTATCTCCTCAGCTGGGATATGTGGAAGATGTCATGCACCTGGTGCAACTGAGGTGGAAGAGATAAGTGGTAAGACACCTCACCAACTCTACTAAGGACCTAAAAAGGTCTGATTAACCTTGGAGATAACTGTCCACCTTGGCCAAATCTCTGCAAACCTCATCGAGGTGAGACACATAGAAAGATGTGGTCGCCATCCCAAAACTCCAAAGGCCTTAGTCTTCTGTCGGCATACGACTTATTCCTACTTTGTGTCATCTTCATCTTCTCCTGGATGATCTTCATCTTCTATGTGGTAGCTCGTACCATCTCTGGTCCCACTAGTGCTGACTCCCCGGGGTTAGTCCAGCACAAAGGTGATCTGCATGGTCACCCGTACAATGCCTTGAAAGGTTCCATCCCAACGGTGGAGTGACAGACGTTGTTGTATGAAAACTATAACAAAAGTAAGTGATCCTCCCAGCTGTGATCGAAGTCGAGGAAACAAGCATAGAGCATGTCATTGAGGGTCTGAGTAGTCTACTCAGTCTGACCATCCATCTGTGGATGGAAGGCAGTGATCAAATGAAGTTGTGTCCTGAAAGCCTCCTAAAATCCATTCCCTAGTGACACTACTGGAAATTAGATCTTTCCCAATGCTTCTATACCAACAGTTTGCAAAAACCATTGGTATAGGTCCCCTTTCCCAACAGTTTGGCCAAACCTTTGGGAAAGGCCCCCAAATTGGCCACTTTTCCCAACGGTTTGGCCAAACCGTTGGGAAAGGTCCCCAAATATGCCACTTTTCCCAACGGTTTGGCCAAACCGTTGGGATAGGTCTACCTTTCCCAATGGTTTGGCCAAACCATTGGGAAAATTGGGCCAAAATTCAACATCCTCCACAGCATGAAAATCTCAACCAAGACCTATACCAACGGTTGTTAAAACCATTGGTATAGGTATATACAAACGGTTTTAACAATAGTTGGTATAGGTACTTTCATTTTTTATCAGACCTTCGTACCGAGAACATTATATAAATCAAAATTTAAAATATGTATGAGAATACATATATATATTTATGTAATTATGATTACAAAAGTCATGTTAGGTTAGTGGTTGAGTCATTCAATGATAAACGAGGGGTCCTGGGATCAAATCCTAGCGGATGTTTTATTTTTGGAATTTATATACCAACGGTTCCATTACCGTTGGTATAGATTTCATATTACCTATACCAACGGTTTCCAAAACCATTGGCATAGGTCTATACCACCGGTTTTTGGAAAACTGTTGGTATAGACCTATCCCAATGGCTTACTTGGCTATGGTTCTCCAAACTGTTGGTATAGGATATACCAACGGTTTGGAGGCCTATACCAACGGTTCCAAACCGTTGGTAAAGGTTAGTTTTCCAGTAGTGTGAGGAAGTAAATCATACGTCACAATCAGAGACAATCATCAAAGTTACTCCATATATCCACACAATCTCCTATACATAGAGTCATCCCAAGCTCTCTACTAAACCCTTCTCTCCGATCGGTAGGAAGTGGGCCAACTTGGTGAGTCGATCAATGATCACCCAAATAGAGTCATGTCCCCTATATGTACGAGGAAGTTCTGTCACAAAGTCAATGGATATCTCATCCCACTTCCACTATAGGACCTCTAAAGTTTGAACCAAGACTGCTGGTACCTGATGCTCCACCTTTACTTGCTGACAAGTGAGGCACCGTGAAACAAAATATGCAACTGCTTTCTTCATTCCCAGCCACCAGTGTTGTCTTTTGAGATCCTAGTACATATTCACCAGTCCTGGATGTACCGCTAGAGGGGATGTGTGGAGCTCCCTCAACACTTCATCCTGAAGTGACATTGGTACCATGGTACATCCTCTGAATAGGGTGACGTTCTCCCCACCTTCTTAAAATCCATCAGGTTCTTGTCCTATCGATATCTAATTATGTCTTTCCTCATAGTTAGCATCCCCACATTGCACCTCCCTGACTCGCTGAAGAAGTGGGGAGTGACTATGAGAGACTGTAGAAAGGTAGCTTTGTCTCTATCCACAAAGGATATCTGTAAAGTGTCCAGATGCTCCGTCACCTCACCTAGAAGCTGTATACCAGATCTCCTCTTGAGTGCATCGGCAACAACGTTCTCTTTCCAAGGAGTATATAATATCTCGAAGTTATAGTCCTGGAGGAACTCAATCCAACGTCATTGTCTCAGGTTCAGGTATTTCTAAGAGAAGATATACCTGAGAGTCTTGTGATCATAGTACACAGTAAAATGCTCTCCCATTAGATAGTGTTTCCACATCTTCAAGGCGAAGACCACTACTGCTAACTCCAGGTCATGGGTAGTGTAATTCTGTTCATGCTGTCTCAACTACCGAGAACCATATGCGATCAATTCTCACTCCGGCATTAGGAAACATCCAAGCCCGGTCCGAGATGATTCGCAGTAAACTAGGTACCCTACGCCCTCCTCTGGAAGCCTCAAGATGGGGTCACTAGTCAGCCTTTACCTCAACTCCTGAAAACTCGGTTGGCATCTCTCCAACAAAATGAAGGTTTTTCCCTTCTTAGTCAAGGCCGATAGTGGTGCTGCAACTCTGGAGAAGTATGGCACAAACCTCTGGTAATGTTCAGCCAAACCCCGGAAATATTGTACCTCCGTCACACTCCTGGGTGGCTCCCAAGAAATTACCGCCACAATCTTCACTAGATCTACTACAACTCTAACTTCCGATATGAAATTTCCCAGAAAGTGAACCTCTCATATCCAAAACTGGTACATCAAGAGCTTACCATAAAGCTAGTTCTCTTAGAGTGTGTCCAGTACTACCTGAAAATGATAGGCATGCTCTTCCTTAGTAGCCGAGTAGATCAGAATGCTGTCAATGAAGACTACTATAATGCGATCAAGATATGGCTGAAAGATCATGTTCATGATTCCCATGAACACTGATGGAGCATTGGTTACACCGAATGGCATAACTAAGAACACATAATGGCCATACCGACATCTGAATGTCATATTCTGTATATCCTTGTCTCGCACTCTGAGCTGGTGATAGCCTGATCTGAGGTCTATCTTTGAGAACCACCGTGCTCCATTCAGCTGATCAAAGAGGTCCTCAATCATTTGGAGTGGGTACTTGTTCTTCACAATCACCTATTTCAGGAACCAATAGTTGACACAATGTCTCAAGCCCCCATTTTCCTTCTTAGTTAACTAAATCGGAGCTACCTAGGGAGAAACACTGGGCTAGATGAATCCCTTCCCCTACACATCCTCTAGCTGTACCAGCAGCTCACGAAGCTCTACGAGATCCATCTGATACGTTGGTGTAGATATCGGTGCAGTCCTGGAGTACAAGTCAATGTAAGAGTCTACCTCTCTGGGAGGAGGTAGACCCATAACATCATCATAGAATACATATGCTTACTGGTCCACCACTACCGAATAGATCAGACTCTACACAACAACAGCTCTGAGGGAAAGGCTAGCCAACTGATGAGTGATCGGCTGCACCCTTTTCCAGTTAAGTCCATCTTATGCTGCACAGGCTCCCTTCTCATCGGTGATGGTAAACCAAGTCCCATCCGTGTAGACAAACCAAACTTTGCACCTAATATAGTCAATATCTACATTAACTATAGATAACCAGTCCATACCCAAGATGATGTCGTATGATGTCAAAACCGCAACTAGGAGATCCCAGTCGAAGCTCTTGCCTCCTAGAGTAAGCTCTCACTACCGACACTAGTGCATAATCATCGAATCCTCTCCCATAGGAGTCTATATCCGTAAGGATCAAGCCAATTTCTTCGTAAGATTCTTTGAGCTCTGAACGATGGCAGTAGAAATGAAATAATGACTGGAACCTGTGTCTATAAGTACTACAACTATGGTGGAGTAGAAACAGATCGTACCTCGAATCATCTCCAAAGCTCTATGATCATAAGCCTCAGCTTCCAAGAGATAAGCTCTCCCCTATCCACCTACTCCCTATGGTTGGGGTGGACCTCCTGGTGGTGGTGGCGGTAATATCTCAAATCGTCTCCCACTGCCAGCTGCATGACCAGATCCTCTGCCACGTCCGCCTACTCCCTGTGGACCACCTCAATCGAACCTCTATCTCTGCCTTGGTGGTCCCTTGACCGTCTTCTGATCATACGTATGATGGGTTGGACAGTCACGATCCATGTGACCCTACCCACCACATGAGAAACACTGCCCGCTCCTGGCATAACTGGCTCCACCTCGGGTGCCCCGCACAACCGATACTGAGTCATGTGGTTGTCCACCTGTAGGTCTGGTCCTCTTAGTCCTCTATGAAAATTGTCTTCTCCCAGCTGCAAAATACTCCGCTACGTGATGACTGGTAGTGGGTCTCACTGCTAGTGACTGCTCAGCAAGGAAACTCTCCACCAAAAGGGTTCTCCCTAACACCCCAGCGAGTGTTGGGATGCTGAGTGAGATCATCGAAGCTCTGATCTCCCTCCTGAGCCCCTGATCTAAGGTTCAGTACCTGAATAATGGGTCCCACACCATATCAGTTTAGTAGTGTGAGATTTCATTGAACCTCATTGATTACTAAGCTACTGTCATGCTATCCTACTGCAAATGAACAATCTCATGTATGCGTACTGCGCGAAGAGTCGCTGGAACAAAATCTGCCCGAAACAGGCTCTCTAAGTCTACCCAGTGAAGTGTCACCTCATCGTGAACCTGGTGTATCAAACTCCACCATCTACCTACTACTTTCTATAGAAGTCTGGTGGCAAGGATCACCATGAATTCAGCTAGTGTCCCTACAATTTGGAATACTCCCACTACAGCCTCCATCCAACCCTCATCCACCTGCGGGTCCATCTCTCCCCTAAACCTGGGTAGCCTCTGGCACTAGAACTCGTGAAACACGCTCAAGCGTCATGCACCATCTTCTTATGGGGATGGTGGCATCGGTGGCCCAACGGGGAGGCGTACTGCTGGGGCCTCTACTGGAAAAGGGCCCTACACCAAGGCCTCGTTGTTTAGTGGGCGATCAATGCGTACAACACTCGAAACTCTAGCTAGTTGTCTTCGTGGAGGCTTCCTGAAAAGAAACAGGTGTTCCATGGTTAATAAGTTATTCTTGGTGAGCTAAATCAAGAGATAATAAAGAAAACTATTGTAAACACACACGCAATCTGTGTTTTTGTGCACTGAGTCGGAAATCAGAAGTCAGGGTCATTGTGTATGGATACATCGGCCGCCGCACTAACACTGGACTCCCTGAACTCAAAACCGCTCTGATTACCCTTAACACTATTTCTTCATAGAAAAGATTAGAGCCCTAGTTATGTGGTAGAACCGACTCCTCCAATACCAATTTTTCACGGACCATTCCCCAGGGCCCGTGCTGTGACTACCCCAGGCTCACCTTCCATAGGCTAGGTGCTGGCGACTTACACCAAAGGCGTATTCTCTAAAACTGGGAAGGAATTGCCTTTATATCCTCTAAATATACATAACCAAACACACAACAAGATATGAACACAAGTCAACTGTATAGTAAAAAAGTGAGTACAGTAATTAAAAAGGGGCCAAAATACAAGCCCAACTGGAATGTACAAGTACAACTGAAATGAAATTCAACTGAAGAAAGATAAATACAGCTACTGGATCATCCTATGAGGTTCCTGCCTGAAGGGTAGGTACAGATCGCCTCCTCAGCACTCCATGTCTATCCGTCTCCTCTGTGTACCGTCATGTTGTATGGTCCACGTCTGGGCATCGTCCATTCCTGGTACTCTTAGCCTCGATCAGCATTGTCTGTCGTCTGCATCTAACACAACAAGGTGCGGACATAACCAGTGCAGGGGTGAGTATAACGATACTCAGTAGGGACTCTGAGACCATCTAGGTCTCACAAAATCAACCAAGGATAAATCACAAATTATTAAATCAACAGATAACCGTACTTAGGTATATGCTCGTACATATACCTAAGTTATCAAGTAATCTGTCTCAATCATGAGAAAACACAGTGGTACTAACTCAGCTCACACCAGGATTTATTCTAGGGGTAGTATCAAGAAACATTCTCAGTCACAACGTTGAACACCTCGGCTGCTGGATAACTCCTCCTCTATCAAGTACAGTGGGCTTGCTGTGTCACACAGAGGTGCTTCCCACAAACCTTGGACTGTTGAGGTACTCCTCCTGTCGAGTACCGTGGGCCTGTCGTGTCACCAAGGCGCTCCCCACCATGGGCCTACTATGTCACCAAGGTGGTCCCCACTGGGCTTGCTAAGGTACTCCTCCTGTCAAGTACCATGGGTCTTCTGAATCACCAAGGCACTCCCCATTGGGCCTGTCAAGTCACTCCGAGTCGAAACAGTCAGCAGTCATCAAGTCTCATCCAGCCACTGGGTTCCCACATTGTGTTCACTCGTCTTTGGGAAGATCCTCTCCACAAGCTACTAGTCGATACTCCAACTACCATGAAGTCCTAGGAAAAAGTATCTCAAAGGTCATTCACGTCATAGGGGTCTCAATGCAACAGATGTCGCGTCAATTAGATGCCTGATCTATGAGTTATTAGCCTTTTAGTCCCTGGGGATCAGTTAGATTTGTGTTCGATCCCACCAGATCGTTCCCCATCATAATCCAAAACTGCTGTGGGGTATACCCAAAGGGACCATTACACTCCGAGATTTCTATCACCATGGATGGTTCGTCAACTGGACGTTCGGTGCCAAAGTTATGGCCAAAATAAGTAAATGGGTCGTAGTGGGCCTGGGTCTGGTCCGACCTAGTCAGACCGACCCGGCCCGTAGGGTACCATGAGGGCACGGACCAGTCGTGGGTACCGCAAGGGCGTGAACTATCCGCGAGGGCGGAAGACTGGCCGAGAGGGCGCGGACCAGCCGCCAGGGCACGGACCGGCCGCTGGGGCGTGGACTGACCGCGAGGGCGGCAAACCGGCCGCGGGGCAGCGGACCGGCCATGGGGGCGTGGACCGGCCATGAGGGCAGCAGACATGTTGCGGGTCGGCGGCCCGGCCGCAGGCTGGCGACTTAGCCGACCACGGGGCAGTGGGGGCTCGGCCAGCCATGGGGTGGCGTGGAGCCGTAGATGGCATCGGTGGTCGCGGTCGATGCGGAGGCTGCTTGGCGACGCCGTTGCGCCATCACCTTCGTCGCGGATGGCGGTGGTGTCGGCCGCTATTCTCGTGCCCCATCCTTGGATGGTTTCCATTCTCCTCCATCTTGAAGAACACTAAAAGGTTTCTGGAAGGATTGGGCCATGTTGGTTTGTCCCATACCCTCCACATTATGGTGGTAGCATATGGCTCAACGAGAATTAATAATGTCAAGCTTACAACTTCCCGCAACGTTTCATTCCCAAACCGTAAAAGAAACCAAAGTAATATTATGGGAAAAGTATTATCATGAAAATAAATCCCCTACCTCATTCTATTAATGACATTGGCATAAGAAATTAGTACGGTCATTGATTCTTCATAGATGAGGATATCCCACGCCTGAAGAAGTCCCATTGAAGAAGGTCGAAGGAGGTCGGCATTCTTCGTTGGTGGTGCATTCTTCATTGGAATAGTGTTCTTCGATGGAGATATTTCTCCCAAGTTCTCCCAATCCTCCTTTTCCAAAACTTTTCCAAAAAAAGAATAGCCAACCAAATAAAATATCTTTATCTATTTAATTTTTTGGAAATCAAAGTTGGCTTAATTAATTGGCAATAATAAATGGGTTGTATTGGCATAAAATTCAAATTGGAGGATACCAAGGGTTGGAAAAATTAATTAATGAGGGTTGGCATAATTAATGTGGAGGAATATCAAGAGGCTTCTCCACGTTCATGAGGGATTTTAAGAGGTGTAGACCTCTGGTGGCCATCACCACTATAACCTCTCTTGGGAGGTTATGGTTTGTTGGTCACCACTTCTCAACTTCCACATAGAGGGTGGTTACAACAAAATAAAACAAAATGTGTGTTTATTTTATTTTATTATTTCTAAAAAAACTCAAAATTTATCTTTCACCCTCGACAAACTACCATCGAGGTGAGAGTCTTCCTAAGCGAGGTGCTACGAGTTCAATGGTGCCCACATATTTCAATTCTGAGCACCGGTTCCAAAGTTAGAAAAACATGCCCACATGTTAACTTAATGTACACGAACAAAAGTTCATAAATTCATTCCAGGCACTCTGGGCCTCGGAATCATGCACCCTCAAATTTTGTGGACACGTACAATTCCCATTTATTTAAAAAAATACATGGAAATTCCGAGTCATTACTCATTGTGTACCAGTTTTACTAAATACACAACATTGTTAGTTGTATTCAAGTTATATAATTTGAAAGCTTGCAGCGGTTGGAGTGACACCGGGTTTACCAAACTACTTGGTCTCTTGATTGATATGCTACCAGAAGAAAATCAACTACCATTCCAAACATATGATGCTAAATGAATTTTATGGTCAATGTACATGATCTCTAAAAAAGTCATTCTTGTCCAAATGATTTCATATTTTTTAACAGGGACCATGAATCACTCATATAATTCCCTAAGTGTGGCACAGATCAAAACAAGAAAAATGAATCAAGCCCTTCAAAATAAGTAGAATATTTTCATATAATTATATAGTTTTGAAGACTATATAGATGTCAGGAAACTATGATACAATTAACATGGCATGTATATATAATAATTAAAGCTGGTAACCTATGTCATCCAGCATATTCTCATCAATAGAAGAAAATTGATTACGAGTTTCTTGAATTTGGAAATGATCCGAGAAACTTGCATCTTCTGTTATCTACAGATAAAATAAATCTTTTTGGTGTATAGTGGAGTACTCATTGTACAAGACATGTCATGTTGGTAAATTATAACTTACCACCATGGTTATTCATGAAGCACAAATACATTATGTTTTCTCTACTTATATATGGACCAAAGAAACCTAGTAATGATATTTATTTCTATTTAGATCGATTGATCAAAGATTTGAAATGGATTTGGGATATAGGTGTCACAATGTATGATTATCATAGAAGTAAATCATTCACTTTTAGGGACATGTTTTATAGAGTGATAAATAACTTCCGTTCTTGTGGAAATTTATCAGGTTATAACATTAAAGGAATGTTGGGGTGTACCATTTGTGAAAAATACACATACTCAATTTAGTTGAAACATTCCTCAAATACTATGTTTTTAGTACATCATAAATTTTTACCTCGATGACATAAATACTGATCCCGGAAAACAACATTCAATTGTAATATCAAACAAGGTACAACATCGTATCTTGTAATGGGAAATAAAATATATTATAGAGAAAAAAATATTAAAACTATTTTCAGTAAGCCATTTTCAAAAAACCATTACCATATCAGGTTGGAAGAAGAGATCATTTTTCGTTGAATTACCACATTTGAAGTGTTTATATGTCAAAAATTTTTTTGATTTCATGAATGTTGAAAAAATGTATTTGATAGTCTTATTAGCACATTACTAAATTTTCCTGGAAAATGAAATATGGAATCAAGCCTAGGTTGAACTTGATTGAAATGGGGATAAGGGAAGAGTTGGCACCGGTGAATGGTAAAATGCGGACTTTTCTTCCTCCAACAGCTTACACTCTATCCAGAGAGGAAAATTTTCAATTTATTATTTTCCTTACTAATGTAAAACATCCATAAGGGTATTCATAAAATATCAAGAATGTCATTTTAATAACTAATTTAATGTTACAAGGATTAATTCACATGACTTTCATGTTTTGATGTAATATTTAATGCATGTTGCTTTTGGTTGCATTCTACCTCAAAATGTACGACACACATTAACCAGACTCTGATTATTTTTAAAATCTATATGTAGTAAATTTATAGACCCTGTGAAGTTTCCCATCATGAATAAGGATATTGTAGTCATATTATGTGAATTAGAGATTTTATTCCCACCATTATTCATTGATATAATGGTCCACATGATGGTTCACTTGGTTAGAGAGGTTAAATAATCTGGTCTTGTCCATTATAGATGGATGTACCAAATTAAACGATATATGAAGATTTTGAATGGGTATGTCAAGAATCGATGTCGTCCAGAAGGTTGTATTGTAGAATAATATATTATAGAATAATCTATTGAATTATGTACTATTTACCTATCAGATGTTGAAAACATCATTCTTCCAAAGTCTCATCATAGAAAATTTCTTTTGGGTGAAGGGATTTATGGAAGAGATGTTGTTACAATTACCTTGTTAGAGAAAAAGCAAGCATACCTTTACATATTAAATAATAGTGGAGATGTTGATTCATAAATTGAATCCTAAAAAGAAATTATTTGAGATTTTTATCCATCAAAGTCTGAAGGATAGATATCAAATACACATAATCAATATTTTATAGGATGGTTCATAGATAAAAATTATAAGGAGTTATATGAAAATATAAATTCAATTTCAAAACAACTTAAATGGTTAGCCATAGGATTAAATGAAAATGTTAAATCTTACATTGGTTTTATAATCAATGGTTATATTTTCTAAAAAAAGAACATGATGAATTCAGTACGATAAAAAATAGTGGTATTATGATTTTGGATAAAGTGATACACATATCTCGTTATAAGGATTGAAATCCAATTTATATAAATATGTCATATTTTGGCATTATTGAACAGATATATGAATTGGATTATGATACAATTAAAGTTCTTATTTTCTTTTGCAAATGGGTTGAAAATATCAATGGATTGAAGGTTTATAAAAGGGGCTTTTTGAAAGTGAATTTCAGTGTGGAAGGGGAAAAAGATGAGTCATTCATAATGGCATCATAAGTAGTGCGATTATTTTATGTCTTTAATCCAAAAAACAAAAATTGGTTCATTACCCTCTTAGTGAATATAAAAAATGTTGATTCACTTGAAAATTAAATCGAGGATAACCCTTTCATTGGGACATCACAATCCGTTCATTTTGGTCCTAATGTAGACAATGTCTTTTATGTCATAGGGGGCCACAAATAGGGGATTTGGATTCTAGATAGAGGAACCAAATCCATAAAACTTTTAAAAATAGAGTTCAATGAGAAAGAATTTTTTTTAATATATCATGTTTTTCCTCATAATATAATATCATTTCTACTACATTAACATAATCTAAATTAAATTTTTGACTACTCACACATACAATATCTTCTACACATGATGATGTTACCAATCTCTCAAAAGAATAGAATATAATAAAAGAAACCCTTTGGAATTATGTAAAGGTAATGTAACAATATTATTTATCTAATTTACCAAAAAATTATATAATTAAATATTGACTTAATTTTAAATATTCCTTAAAAAGTTAGATTATTTTATAATATTTTTTCCCATGTGTCATACTTTTCAAGAAGATAAATGACACTGTCGCCGCTCAATCACATAGGTAATATTGATGTTTTCACAGTACAATCATTGTCCATATAATTGATGTATTCTTTCATATTTATGTTTAGTTTATTTATTTTTAGTATTAATGGTATAATCATTGTTTTCTTATACAGGTGGATTCTTTTGTTGCAGTTGGCATGGTCTGTCCATCTTTCATGCCTTTCTACACCAAAAATTCCACAGACTTCTTCTCCCTCAAATCCTTTTCACCCCTACAGTGGTACATCTATCACTTTATTTCATGTTCTCTCCAATGCCTTTTCAAGAAGAGAAATGATGTTGCCTCTACTCAATTACAAAGTTAATCATGATGTTTTCATAGTAAAATCATTTTCCATAGAATTAATGTATTATTTCATATTTGTGTCTAATTTATTTCAATTTATTATTACTCATATAATAATTTTTTTCTTATATAGGTGGATTATTTTTTTTGAGTTAGGGAGATCGGTCTATATTTCATATCTTTCTACACTAAAACTTCTATAGACTTCTTCTCTCTCAAAACCTTTCACCCCTATAGTGTTCACATTTATCACTTTCCTTCAAGTTCCCTACATTTCTAAATCACAGAGGTAATCTTGATATGTTCATAGTAAAATCATTTTCCATAGAATTAATGAATTATTTCATATTTATTTTTAATTTATTTCTTTTTATTATTACTCATAATAATTATTTTCCTATACAGGTGGATTCTTTTTTTCGAGTTTGTGAGGTTTATTTGAAGATTCTCATTCCGTGTTAATAGTTTATCAAATAAATTCAATGCAAATCATGGTAACATTGATAGTTAAGATTTTTTGAGACTTTGGGACAAGTAAGAATTATTCACACCTCAATCTGACACATGATTTGACTTGTATGAATTCAAGTACCTCTTTCTATTTAAAATAGATATTAGTTTTAGTAAAAAAATAAAACTGACATACTCAAAATTGAACAAATATATTAATATTGTTTTACTACTTGACGAAAATTATCCATTAGTCAATTATGATGTGTAGAAGTAAACATATCCTAAATCTAATACACGATGTTTCCAATATGAATCAATGTATCTGTAATCAATTTAAAATCAATATTTGTATTTAAAAAGTATCACTCATTGAAAACTGATCAAACACACTTAGATTTTCTTGATAATTTAAGGAATTGACTCATAAATCATTTTTTATGTGAAGGAATTGGTTTCATGTCAAACTAATACATGATATATTTTTTATGAGTACAATTTTGTTTTTTAAGTTTAAAATGAAATTTTAGTAAAAAGGAAAAGTGACAAACTCAAAACTGAGGAAACACATTCATATTGTTTTTATACTTTAGGAAAACAATCTATAAGTGAATTAGAACATATAGGAATCATCCACACCTCAATATGATGCACAGTGTGACCAGTTTGACTCTAAGTGAATCTTTATTTAAAATTGACATCAATTTTGGTAAAAAAAACAAATTGACCTAACCAAAACAAAACAAACACATTTAGATTGTTTTGATACATTAGGAAAATTATATATTAGTTAATTAAGATTTTTGTGAATTAGTTACATATAAATCTGATAACAGTTTGATAGGTATGACTCGAAGTGCGTGGTTTTATTTAAAATTGACATCAATGTTTTGTAAAAAGGCCAACTCAGCTACTCAAAACTAAGAAAATTCATTCAAATTATTTAAATTATTTAGTAAAATCATTCTTAAGTCATTTTTTATGTGTAGAAATAAATTGTACCTTAATCTGATACACAATGTGATTGTTATGAGTCAAAGTGGGTATTTTAATTTTAAAATGACATTTTAGTAAAAAGGTCAAGTGATGTACTCAAAACCAAGAAAACAAATTCATATTTTCTATGACTTTAGTAAAATAATCCATAAGTCATTTGGGACATGTAGGAATTATACACTCATTAATCCGATGTACGGTGTGACTGGTATGACTCAAAGTGCATCTATTTATTTAAAATTATCATCAATTTTAGTAAAATGGGAAAATTTTATACTCAAAACTGAGAAGACGCATTTATATTGTTTTTATTCTTTACTAAAATTATTCACAGGTCATTTGTGATGGGTAGGAATCAACTGCACCTCAATCCAATACATGATGTTATTAGTATGATTCAAAGTGTCCATTATTAGTTTAAAATTTACATTTTAGTTCAAAAAGTGCTAATCACTAAAAACCAATCAAACATACTCATATTTTCTTTATAATTTAGGGAAATTATTTATAAGTCATTCTTGATGTCTAGGAATCTGTTTCACATCAAACTGATACACGATGTGATCTAAATGAGTCAAAAGTTCATGTTTCCATTTTAAAATGACATTTTAGTAAAAAAGACAACTCATATACTCAAAATGGAAAAAACACATTCATACTGTTTTGATAATTTAGGAAAATGATCCAAAAGTCATTTGATATGTGTTGGAATTAACCTCATCTCAATCTGATGCATGGTGTGGCCATTATGTCTCTAAGTGCGTCTTTTTTTTAAAATTGACATCAATTTTAGTAAAAGTAACACTTTCTATTAATTTATTTCATTATATTATTACGAAAATAAGAATTATTTTCTTATACAGGTTCATTATTTTTCTCAATAAGGGGTGGTTTGTTAAGCAATTTCAAGAGTCAGTTCAGATTTAAAAGACAAAGGAACATTGATTTTTTTTAATATATGAATAATTTATATTTATGTAATTGTATAAACCAATGTTTGAAATTTCTTTAGTATAGTGTTTTTTTCTTGTGTGTGTGTTGTAAATATTATTCCATTTAAATCCTATATTGGGACTTTTTCTATTGATATCTAGTGTGTTTTTGGTTCTATGTTCTGCTGCTACAACACTTTGCAGTGGTGTTGTAACAACATAGTACAGTATGGCCCTTTATCGGTGCTTTTTTGAACGCTTATAAAAGGTCCTTTATCAGTGATTTTATAAGTGTGGATAAATGTATACATTATCAATGCTTCTAGAAGTGTTAATAAAGGACCCTTTATCAGTGCTTTTATAAGCACTGATAAATGATTAGTGATTTTAACCACGCTCCTGTAGTCAGTGCTTTTCTAGCATTGATAAAGGTCATTTCTAGCACTATTAAAATCTGGATTTCTAGTAGTGTTATCGTAATCTCATACTATTCTATATTGAAGTAGTTATATTTAACCAGGTGTCCTATAGGAACCTAATATAGATATTTTTTATTTATTCAGTATTTTCTATTATTCATTTGTACCTATACACTACTATTACTATGTACACTGGTTGGATTATTTCTAGACATCATTGGCGGTGGCCTATTTGGATTTTATCTCATATTCTACTCGGGCCACCTTTTATACCTGATTATACCTCATGTCGATAGGTATTTAAAAGGGAAGGAAACCTATTATAGATTATTGATTCATTTTACTTATAGAATAGATCATGGGAGCAGAGGACCAAGCTTATGTTCTTGTTTCTAGTGGAGCAGTTTTTGCCTTTTTAGTATTTTTGTATAGCATGTTATATATGCTTGTCTATTATATTCCCTATTTCATTTTTTATATCATAATTACATGAAATCATTGTATATTAATCAACCTTTATTATTTTTATATTATTACAATTTCTTGTTTTTTTACACTTCCATACTTATTTATTGTATTTACCTTCCATTGTTTCATATTTTATATCATTCTTAAACTATAGTCTTGTTATTATTTATTATCCACTACTCCACTCTGATATGAGGGTATGATATCCACATTTTACCACCTTGAACCTTCACTACTAGTCATAATCCTATGGATTATGGGGAGGCATGCTTGAGGCCATGTGACCAACTTGATCGGGGCCCTAGGTTAAGTGGACTTTGGGTCAAGACATTACAAATTGGAACCGCAATGTTCTTTTTTTCCTTTTTTCTTACTATTTGGGAATTAGACATGAAACTAGGATGAAATGGAATTTTTTAATGATCTTTCTCCTGAGAATATCTAACCCATATATAGGTAAAACCCAAATTACCTGGGATGAGTTATTTCTATTCTGATTTACACTTTTTATTATTGATACAATTTCACTTTTGGGGGATGCACATGCCTTGTGATATAATTATTTTTTATTTTATTGATTTTGAACCCGGTCCATATCCTATTGAGGGATTAATTTTTGTCTCATGAATCATTATAGGTACATTATTCCTAATGTTCCATGCATTTTTACATGTCACATTTACATTCTACAAGAATTTTCCTATTGCATATAATCAGTGCCTGGTTTTTTATATATTTAAATGTACTGAAATTTCTTATAGGGAGAATTCTTATTGGATAAATTAAATTTTCTACAACAAGTAAATAGTTTTTTCCCATATATATTGGTGATGACACATTAATTATCCAGTTTTACCATATTGAACATTATGGACCTGTGAATTCTATGTACCTGTTACATCCTACTACCAGCTGTAATGTTCAGGGTACAATTAAATGGAGTGCCAATTTCAATTTATAAAGAGTATGAATATTATAAATTGTAAATGGTGATTTTTCTAAATAGATCATGATATCTATATACCTCTATATATTTATATAAAGATTATGAACTCAATGAAATTTTAAATTTTATATTAAAATGGTTACCACTAAATAGGGATTACAATTTCAGAGTAAAGGGTGTTTTCCTCTATACCCTATAATTTAAACTCCATTTACCAGAACCATCATCCTCTAACATTAGTCCTAGACCAAAAAATGACCTTAGTAGTGGGTATATGGGAGTTTCTCTTACATTATTTCAGTCTATTAGGGTCTTTCTTACTCACCTTGACCTGGCCTTTAGAGCTTGCAGAGAGGTGTGATCTTTTCTATAGGAAGGTTGTGTACTTGTCCTAATTTTCTATCTACAGTCATTCCAAATTATAAATTATATCTAAGGGATTCATTTGTAATTTTGGAATCATTACACCATGAAAACCTAGAGTCATACTCTAGGAAGGCGGTGACGACCATGCACCAGAGATGGTAGGCCCAGAGCTGTCGGTGATCCCTCATGTAGTGCCACCTATGGAACCACCTATTTCTCCTAATATGGGCACTGATGACCATTTCGGAGTGGGTTTTTTCCACATGATATAGTCTATGTAAGGTGTCTCTCAACCTTCCCTGACTATGGAATAGTTGAATTCAGAGTTTTGACAACAATATCCTCCCACGTTTTTGGGGGATGGATGTCCACATGCTACAAATTCATGGCTAGAGGCCATCATTTCTATCTTTGAGCATATGAAGATGACTCTAGAGTAGAGGGTAAAAATCACTATCTATATGCTATATGGTTCTTTCAAGTGATGGTGGTATGTCATTACCCAGGAAAACTGTCAACGTGATATTATATGGTCATACATCTAGAAGATCTTTTAATACTACTTCTTTATGCAAAGTTGTAGGGCTGGTCGAGATAGAGATTTTATGAGCCTCTAATAAGGATTCATGTATGTCATGGAATATTATGCTTATTTCACCAAGATACAATGTTTTACTCAGACCTTATCTAGTGATGATCTTATGATTACGATGCAATTTGAGGATGGGATGGTATACTCCATATGAATTCAAGTCAACAGCTTTCCACTGATGATTATTTTGGAAATCATTAACTTGGACCTTGTTATTGAATGAAATTTGAGGTAAGACAATGGTGGGGACCAAGGAAGTTCAACACCAAGATCTATCAGTGTTTCTTTTACTCGGAAAAAGAATCAATTTGAAGTTTCTCACAATGATATCAGTAGTTAGTCAATTTGTGCTGAAAACATTCTGATCTGTTATTAGTTTGGGAAACCATGACAATAAAACCCCGATGTATAAGGGACCTAGTGGAAGTTAAAGGCTACAGTAGTATGAGATATATACATAGATTCTATAGAACGTTTCCATTAGTTCCTAAATAATGTGTTTCTACACATAACCCACATTCTAGAGTGGGTCCAGTAGTATCTCATTAAATAGAAAGTTGGAATAACACGAGCCACTCAGGTCAAGGTGCTGGTCGAGGAAGAGTTAATCAGACTCAAGATTTTCAGCAATAATAGAGTGGGCATGCATAGGGTGGTTAGGACATTACTCAAGGCCATGGTACGATCTAGTTACATGTAGTGAACCTATTTTGGAGGAGAATAGCATCAGACCTTCTACTTTTTGTGGTATTGTTCCAGTACCCTCTACTTTAGTGGATGATTTATTTTACTAAGGTATGTCTCACTCTGTAATATCTGGGGAAATCATAGATATTATAGGCCTCGAGATCAAATACGTGTATGGCATGATGACACTTGATACCCCATTAGGTTTTAGATCAGATAGAATTCTCCATTTTATGGATTGTCCCCATGATATTGGTGAATATATCTTTATTTGGAATCTTTTCATCCTTGACATGACAAGTTTTGATGTAATTATCGGGCTAGACTGGTTATTTTACTATTGATCCCATGCCAATTTTTATCATTGGAGAGTGAATTTTATATCACCTTAGGGTGGAATACATATACAAAAGGTATAATGGGATGTCCATGCATCCTAAGATGGACCTGGTCATTAGGGGTTGTGCATAGTGACAACCCAGATTGGGAGTCTCTTCTTGGATGATCGGGTTTTATGACCCACTACTTTCTATCCTATAGTGGATATATTAAAGGATGTATTCCATGATGAATATTTTTGTCTACCTCCAGTGAGAAAGGTATAATTCACTATTGATTTAGCTCCAAGAGTAGCACTATTTTTTATTCCTCCACACAGTGTGGCACCTATAGAGCTTTTGGAGCTCAGGAGATAGTAAAATTATCTAGAGTCTAAAGGTTTTATAAACACCAACACTTCTATATGGGTTTCATCAATCCTTTTACAAATAAGGTGGATGGTATCCTCAAGATTTTCATGAACTATTGTCAATTTAACCAGCTCATGGTAAAGAATTATTATCCACTGCCTTGAATAGATGACCTCTTTGACTAGATCCGAGGATTGATGGTGTTTTCAAAGATTTATTTGATGTTAGGATATCATCCAGTATGTGTTAGAACTTCACATATACCTTATACATGTTTTAGGAGATGGTGTGGTCTTTATGAGTACTTGGTTATTCCATTCGGTCTTAATAACACACCTGCAGTTTTCATGGCTCTGATGAATTGGGTTTTCCACCCATTTTTTTATTCATTCATGGTAGTCTTTTTGGATGAAATATTGGTGTATTATCATTATCTACATGGCCATTCCAACCATCTTGAGGTCATGATGAATACACTAAGAGAGAACCAGCATATTCTAAGCTTAGAATATGCCACTTTTGGATCAACAAAGTCTACTTTCTAGGGAATATCATCTCATACACAAGAGTTTTAGTAGACCCATTGACAGTGATAGATGTTGTTTTCTCGGAGAATCCCAAGAACGACTTCAATTTATGGAGTTTATTGGGGATTTTTGGATATTACAGACACTTCATCTAGTATTTCTCACACCTTGTTGCACCTCTTACTAGTCTAAATAAAATGTGTGTGAAATTCGTATGGAGAGAATATTGTGAAGCGGGCTTTTATAATTTTAAGAAAATAATGACTTCAGTGCTACTATTAATTATACCAAATCCTAGAAAGATTTATACTATTTATTATGATGCATTAGGTATTGGAATGTGATTTGTTTTGATGTAGGATGAGTGATCTGTAGCATATGGGTCTCGTCAGTTGAGGCATCACGAAAGGAATTACTCGATGCACAACTGCAAGCTAGTTATTTTTTTCCATGTTCTATTCTATTAAAGATAAAATTTTCATATAGATCATTTTTTTTTATTCATGGATCAAAAAATCCTCAAGTATATCATTACACAATATGATTTGAATCTTAGGTAGTGAAGATGGGTGAAGTATCTGCAATCCTTTGGTTTTGATCTTGCCAATATGCCTAGAAAAGTTAATGTTGTGGTAGTTAATATAATCTAGAACACCTAGAAATAGGTGGTCCAGAAGTCTAGTGGTGAATGTTATATCATGAACTCATTTTCATAGATACCCATTGAGGTTCTGGAGGATCATGGGGAGACTATCCTCATGACCTTAGTAGTGAACTCTACTCTTTTAGAATTGGTGATAATGAGGAAAATTTCTGATCCTGAGAGAATAGTATTAAGGAAAAGTGTATATAATAATAATTCATTTTCTTATTGGACCACATATGAGGATTATACTTTACTTTTTCATGGGAGTTTTTTCGTCCCAACATACATTATAGGGGAGATGATACGGAAATTTCATGTCTCATTTTGGGAAGTACATCCCAGTGTCTCTAAGATTTAACAAGACATACATCATAAGTAGTAATTTTCTAGTATGAAATGAAATATAACTAGTTTTATGAATCGATGTTCCACCTATTGGTAGGTAAAGAGAGAACATCAATGACTGGTGGGACTTTTATAGTCATCATCTATTCCCAAATGGAAATGGGATGATGTCTCTATAGATTTCATGACTAGTTTACCCAGATCTCCCCATGGAAATGATACTATTTGATAAGTCATTGATCATTTGAAGAAGGTATCACATTTCTTACCAATTCGAGAGAACTTCCTAGTAGATGATCTAGGGAGGCTATACGTCGGGGAGGTCATATGTCTTCATGGATTTCCATGATCTATTATATCTTACACACTCACACATACTTTATGCATCGATTATGGTAGGGTTTTTATATTTCCTTAGGTAGACAGGTGCTTCTAAGCATGTCATATCACCCTCAGATAGACGGAGATACATAGCATATAATTTAAGTGTTAGAGGGCATGATCCATGTATGTTTCCTTGACATTGGGGGTTCTTGGGAGAAACACATACCCCTTATTGAGTTCACTTATAATAAATGCTTTCAGGATACACTTTAGATAGATCCTTATGAAGACTTATATGGTAGGACTTACAGATCACCTCTATTTTATCTAGAGGTAGGGGAGATATCCTTTCTTAGACCACATATCATCCAAATGACATCATAATAGGTCCAGTTGATCAGAAAGCGCATGTTGACGACATAGTCCATACATCAGTCATATACCAACCTACACTGATGACCTCTTGAGTTTGAGTTTGGATATTAATTTTTCTTATGATCTTCACTTAGGTTGGGCCATCGGTGAATTTAGAAGAAGGGTAATCTCTCACCTAGGTTCGTTGGACCCTTTGAGGTTCTGAAACGAATTAGACCAATGGATAACCAGATAGCACTTCCTTAGAGAAAGTGGTCTATGCATGATGCCTTTCACTTATCCCAGCTTCATCAGTATTATCCAAACCGATCTCATGTTCTGTAAGCTAACGAGGCTAAGTTAAATGTGGATGCTTATTTTGAGGAGTACCCATTGTGTATTATTGATTAGAACATCAAGACACTACGAGGTAGGTCAGTTCCTATAGTACGTGTGATATAGAATCATGGATGAGTATTAGATGGGTCCTGGGATCATGAAGCTGATATAATATCCTTGTGGCAAGAGCTATTCTTTAATGATATCTCTTTAACCTTATAATTATAACTTGGGGATGAGACTCTTTAAGGATGGGAAGTTGTAAAGACCCAAATTTTTCTCAAAAAGTGCATCTAATTTTAAAAAAAACTTAAGTAGGACCTTGTAATGATACCTGAATGAGTCACAGAGGTCACGATGGTGTCTGGTGTTTTTTTGGAGTTAGAGCCCTATAATTTTGGAAAACAGATTGGAATGCAGGGTTAAGAGAAACCATACTTCCCTGACTGCATAGTTACTCCTAACCGTATGGGGTGTTTTAGAGGGGAGTAGGGGTCACATGGTTTGTCTACTACTGTGTGAGCCGATGCACATACCCATTCAGGTTGGAGAGGATTTTATATAGTTCTGTTGTCCACGGCTTTCTCATGGTTATACAAACCATGTGCTTAGCCCGTGCGGGGTGCCTCTCTTAAGCAGAACCAAGTTCATGGTTGGCGCACGGTTTGGCCAACCATGTGGTCAAACCATCTGACCCAGGGAATTTTAGGGGAAAAGATCATTATACCCTTAATGAACATAAAAACATTACCCACTTGCCTCCCTTCTCATTTTTAATAGATGAAGCCTCCCCCCTCTCAAATGGGTTCTCCCTCAAGCCTAAACTAGTCTTCTTGAGTACTCCCTCATCTGAACTCCATCAGAACACTATCGGAAACATTGGATGACTAAAGCTAGGATATTGAATACCATTTCTTCCTTTCTTCCTTCTTCCCATATCTTGTTTTATTTTTGTGTATTCTTATTCACCCAATTTTTAGGGTGTTAGATTGTTTCTCTGATTTTTTTCCATTCTACTTCAAGTCTAAAGTTGATTTTGGATGAGGAGTCATATAACGACCTATGGTAGGTGGTTTAACTGTTTTCCCTAAAATTCAAGTAGTTTTTATTTATCCCCTATTTCACCTCACACTAGAAATTGTCACGCGTTGACCTTAATTTTTTTTCTTCCTTATTTAATTAAATATGTCATGTTTAGATACTCTCGCGGACCCTTTCCATGTTGTTATAGGATGTCTAGCTCATGTTCTCTACCCCTTTGGGTGTGTCAGATTGATTTTACCTCTTTAATATAATTGAGTAAATGGCCAAACATTGTCTATGTCATGACCCGTCCCCCAAGGCCCATATCGTGACTACCTCAAGCCCGACATCCATAGGCCAGTGGCTGGTGACTAGCACCAAAGGCATAAATCCCTAAACTGGGAAGGCATTGCCTTTATAATTGTAAACAAACCCATTAGAGTACACAACTGGAAGAAAAAAACTAAGTAAAATTGTATACAGAAGAAGTGATGGAATGTAAAAGGGGATGGAAATACAAGCCCAACAGGAAAGTACAAATACAACTGAAAGCAAGTACAACTGAAGAAAATTAAAGTAGCTACTGGGTCACCCTTCAGGGTTCCTACATGAAGGGCAGGTACAGATGGCATCCTCATCACTCCACGACTGTTCGTCTCCTCCGTGTACCATCACGCTGATTGGTTCACCTCCGGGTACCGTCTAGTCCTGCTACTGAATGCCTCAGTCAGTGATGCCTATCGTGTGCAACCAACACAATGAGGTGCGGGCATAGCCCGTGCAAGGGTGAGTATAACGATACTCAATAGAGACCTCGAGACCCTCAATGTCTCACAAAATCCAACAAGGATAAACCAAAATGTATGAAATCAACAGATAACCATTACTTAGGTATATGTCCATACATATACCTAAGTTATCTAGTGACCCATATCAATCATTAGGAAAACACAAAATTCATTGACTTAGCTCAAACCAGGATTTTCATTATCTAAACCACGACTACTGGAGAACTTATCCTCTGTCGAGTACAGTGGTCTTGTTGTGACACCAAAGTGCTTCTCAATAACCTTGGACTGCTGAGGTACTCCTCCTATCAAATACCGCAGGTCTGCTTCCAACTACCAGGTGCTCCTCCCATGTGGGTCTGCCGCCAACTACCAGGCGCTCCCCCTAATAGCTTGTAGAGGTACTCCTCCTGTCGAGTACCGCGGGTCTGTCACCAACTACCAGGCACTCCTCTATCGTGGGTCTATCGCTAACTACCAGGTGCTCCCCACTGGGATAGTCAAATCACTCCGAGTCGAATCGATCAAGCAGTTGTCAGGTCAGCCAGCTACTGGGTCTCTTCACTCTGCCTGCTCTTCATTGGAAGGATCCATTCCACGAGCTACTGGGCAATACTCCAACTATAGTGAATTTCCATGAAGAATTATCTCAAGGGTCTACCACATCATAGGGGTCTCAATGCAACAGAAGACATGTCAATCGAACGCACGGTCTATTAGTTATTAGCCTTTTAGTCCCAGGGGCCCGGTTGGATTCGTGTACGATCCAACCTGACCGTAACTCAAAAATACCCTGAACTCCAGTGGGGTATTCTCAAATGGACAGCTTCACTCTAAGAATATTGGCGCCACTGACGGTTTGTCAAACGGACATCTAGTGCCAAAGATATGGTCAAAGCAAGAAAAAGGTTGGTAGTGGGCCGGAGTCCGGTCTGACCCGGTCGGACGGACTTGGCCCAACCCAGTTTGGGCTGACCCGGTCTGGGTCTGACCCAGCCCATTGGGCGGGTCAGCCTGCTAAGTTCAACCCAGTCCGCTGGGCCCAGCTCGCCGGACTACGGTGGCGGTTCGGCCTGGGCTCAGGGCAAGTTTTTTTCAGAGCATTGTGAGGGCACAGCTGGGCTAGTATGGCCAGGGAACCATAAGGGGGCTAGGACACTAGCTCGGCCGGGTGGCTGCGAGTGAGCAGGGACATCGCGGGGGCGCTGGGCAGGGTGCGGGGGGCCCGGGCAGGCTGCAGCAGGGGCCAGGAAAGCTGTGGCAGGGCACCGAGGACGTCGGGAAGGATGTTGCAGGGCACCGGGGGCACCGGGCTAGAAGCAGCAGGGTACCGGGGGTGTCGGGTAGGGCGCAGCCGGGCGCTGGGGAGCACGTGGGGGTGCAGGCAGCGTGCGGGGGCGCGAGCAATGCGTGGAGGCACCGGGCAGTGCATGGGGGCACCGATCAGGTCATCTGGAGGCCGCAGGTAGGCGGGTTGGTCACCAATCGGCCGGAGGTGGTCATCTGGGAGCTCCGGTGCACCGCGGGGGTGGCACGATTTGCAGAGGCTGCGGGTAGCGCGGCCTTCGTCATTTCCACCTTAGTCATCGTCGCTTCATCGCCATGCTGAAAGAACATCACCAAAGGATTGGCGGAGGGAGTCATGCCATGTTAGTTGGCCTGCACCCTCCGCGTTTAGGGGTGATGAAAATTGTTCAACAAAGAGGAAGGAATTTTGAACTTCAATATTTTATAATAATTCACATTGATTCTTTTCAACGAATTGGAGAAAAGAAAAGGAAGGCACCAACTTGCAATAACCCCTACCTTGCTAGATGTTTGTCGACGTTGGCATGAGGAGACGGTCGTCGATCTGCTGACGGTGTTGCAGAAGGAAGAAGCCTCAAGATGGTTGTGTAAGACGCTCCATGTATGTAGGATTCGATGAATGGAGTCGAAGAAGAATCTTCATCGGCATTCTTCGCGTTCTTCGTTCTTTGTTGGGAGGAGCATTCTTCATAGGAAGAACTTTTCACCCAAGCTTTCCTCTTCTCAAGTTCCACCAAAATGCAAAGTGAAAATAATATTAGATTGAGTCGTCTAATATTACATTGGCACAATAATTCAAAAAGGATAAATAAATTACGTAGGCTCCCCTAATTAATCCATGAGAGGTTGGAACATTAATTAAAGGGGTTGGCTCCATTTAATTAAAGGGGTTGGCTCCATTTAATTAAATGGGAAGGTGGAGAGGCTCCAAGGGTGGTGGCACCATTAAGTTGGGAGTTCAAGGGTTCTCCCCACTTAATGAAGAGTTTCAAGGAGTTAAAAGGTGGGTGGTCCCCACCTCATTTATCCTCCCATGGGAGGTTGAGTTCTGGTGGGCCCAACCACCATAACCTATCATGGGAGGTTAAGGTGTGGTGGACCCCACCTTTAACCTCTTCTTAGAGGTTATAACCTGCACACACCCAAAGGTGTCTCAAATAAAATAAAATCATTTCACACTTTATTTTATTATTATTTTTTATAAAAAGCCAAAAACTAACTTTTATACACGACAAACTGTCATCGAGGTGAAAGTCTTCTTATGTGAATACCAGTGTTGTGAGTTCAACAGTGCCCTTGGATTTCAGTTCTAATAACTGGTTCAAAAGTTATAAAAACCTGCTCATACGTTTACTGAATGTACCCGAGCAAAACATCAGAAATTGATTTCGGGCACACCAGGCCTCAGAATCACGTGCTGTCAGTTTTCGTGGACTCGTACAATTCTCATGTATTTAATAAAAAAATTCCACAGAATTTCTAGGTATTTATATTCTCCCCACCTCAGGTCTTTACATCCCCGTAAGCCACAACTCAAACTATGGGAACAAATGGCGGTACTGAGCACACATTTAAGCCTCCCACTCCCATGTGCTCTCTTGGAGGTTCCTGTGCGGCCAGCAAATGTGAACCAGAGGAATCGACCATCCATGTAGGACCCGCTCCTGTTGATCCTCAATATCCATTGGAACCTCCGTGAAGGTCACCCCATCGTCGACGTCCAGCTCTCCATGGTCGATGATGTGGGAAGGGTCATGCACGTATCTCCTCAGCTGAGATACGTGGAAGACGTCGTGCAACCGGCACAACTGAGGTGGAAGAGCTAAGCAGTAATCCACCTCACCAACTCTGCTGAGGACCTGAAAAGGTCTGATGAACCTTGGATATAACTTGTAATCTCGGCCAAATCTCTGCAGACCTCATTGAGGTGATACCCGTAGAAAGACATGGTTGCCATCCTCAAACTCCATAGGTCTCCGTCTCCTATCAGCATACGAATTCTGTCTGCTCTATGAGGTCTTCTTCTGCTCCTGGATGATCTGTACCATCTCTGTTGTAGGTCGCACCATCTCTAGTCCCACTAGTGCCGACTCCCCAGGGTCTATCCATCACAAGGGTGATCTGCAAGGTCACCCATACAACTCCTCGAAAGGTGTCATCCCTATGGTGGAGTGATAGCTGTTGTTGTAAGAAAACTCCTCCAAAGGCAAGTGACCCTCCTAGCTGCGACCGAAGTCAAGGACACATGCACGTAGCATGTCCTAGAGGTTTTGGATAGTCCTCTTGGTCTGACCATCTGTCTGAGGATGTAAGGCGGTGCTCAAGCGAAGCTGTGTCCTGAAATCTTCCTACAACCCCTTCCATAGTCGGGAAGTAAACCGTGCATCACGGTCGTAGACAATAGAAGAAGTTACTCCATGTAAACGGAAAATCTCCTACATAGAGAGGCATCCCAATCTCTCTACTAAACCCTACTCTCTGGTTAGTAGAAAGTGGGCTGACATGGTGATTTAGTTAATGATCACCCAAATAGAGTCGTGACCCCTAGACGTATGTGGAATACATGTCACAAAGTCCATGGATATCCCATCCCACTTCCACTATGGGACCTCTAAAGGCTGAACCAAGCCTGCTTGTACCTGGTGCTCTGCCTTCACTTGCTGGAAAGTGAGGCACCGTGAGACAAAATCTGCTACCGCCTTCTTCATACCTGGCCACTAGTGATATCGTTGAAGGTCCTAGTACATCTTTTCCACTCCTAGATGTACCTCTAGAGGGGATGTGTGGAACTCCCTCAACACTTCCTCATGAAGTGCCACTAGTACCAAGGTCTGTCCTTTGAAGAGGATGACATGCTCCCCACCTTCAGAAAATCCATCAGGGGCATGCCCTGTGGATATCTGAGCACGTCGTTTCTCGTAGTCAGCGTCACCATGTTGTAACTCCCTGACTTGATGAAGAAGTGGGGGAGTGACTGTAAGAGACTGAAGGAATTTTTCTCCATCTCTATCCCCAAAGTATATATGTAAAGCAGCCATATGCTATGTCTCCTCTCCTAGAAGATGTATACCAGTCCTCCTGCTAAGCGTATCTGCAACAATGTTCCCCTTCCCAGGAGTATAGACTATCTCAAAGTCATAGCCCTAGAGGAACTCTAGCCAACATCATTGTCTCAGGTTCAGGTCCTTCTAAGAGAAGATATACCTAAGACTCTTATGATTAGAGTACACCGTAAAACGTTCTCCCATCAGATAGTGTCACCACATCGTCAAGGCGAAGACCACGGCTGCTAACTCTAGGTCATGGGTAGAGTAGTTCTGCTCATGTTGTCTCAGCTGCCGAGAACCATAAATAATCACTGCTTGCTCCTGCATCAATACACACCCAAGTCCAGTTCCCGATGCATCGCAGTAGACTATGAACCCTATGCCCTCCTCTGAAAGCCTCAAGATGGGGGAACTAGTCAGCCTCTGCCTCAGCTCCTGAAAGCTCTACTATCATATCTCCGACCACATAAAGGGTTTCCCCTTCTTTTTCAAGGCTGATAATGGTGCTACAACTCTAGAGAAGTCTATTATGAACCTCTAATAGTATCCATCCAATCCCAGGAAACTAAGAACCTCCATCACACTCCTGGGTGGCTCCCAAGCTAGTATCACCTCAATATTCACTAGATATACTGCAACTCTAGCCTCCGAGATGATGTGTCCCAAGAAGTAAACCTCTCGAATCCAAAACTGTCACTTCAAGAGCTTTCCATAAAGTTGGTGCTCTCATAGTGTGTCCAGTACTACCTGTAAATGGTAGTCATGCTCCTCCTTGGTAGTCGAGTAGATCAGAATATCATTGATGAAGACTATGACAAAGCGATCGAGGTAAGGTTAGAAGATCATGTTCATGAGACTCATGAAAATTTATAGAGTGTTGGTTATTCTAAAGGGAATAACTAAGAACTCATAGTGGCTGTAACGACACCTAAAGGCTATCTTATGCACATCCTTGTCTCAAACTTTGAGCTATTGGTAGCCTGATCTGAGGTCTATCTTCAAGAAGCATCGTACTCCCTTCAGATGATCAAATAGGACATCAATCCTCAAGTGTGAGTACTTGTTCTTCATGGTCATATAGTTCAGGTGATGGTAGTTGAAACAGAGCCTAAAGCTCCCATCCACCTTCTTGGAAAACAAAATCAGGCCTGCCTAGGGAGAAACACAGGGCCGGATGAATCTCTTCCCCTGTAAGTCCTCTAGTTGTAGCCACTGCTCACGTAGCTTGGTGGGAGACATCCGATATGCTTGAGTAGATATCGGTGTCGTCTTGGGGTACAGGTCAGTGTATAATTCCAACTTTTTTCAAGGAGGTAGTCCTGGAACATTGTCAGGGAAAATATTCGTGTACTAGTCCACCACTACTAGATAAGTCGGACTCTCCACATCAACTGCTCCGAGGTTAAGGCAAGACAACTTGTGAGTGATTGGCTGTACCCTCCTCTGAGTAAGTCTGTCCTATGCTGCAGAGGTTCCCTTCTCATTGGTGAAGGTAAACCGGGTCCCAAACATGAAAAAACACTGCACTTTTCACCTAATACAGTCGATCTGATCATGGACTGTAGATAACCATTCCATACCCAAGATGACGTCATAAGGCCTCGACGCTGCTACACGGAGATCCCAGCTGAAGCTCTCACCACCTAGAGTAAGCTTGCACTACTGGAACTAGTGTGTAATCGTCAAATCAGCTCCCTTAGGAGTCTCTAACCATAATGATCAAACTAACGGTTCCTTCGGAATCTCTAAGCTCCAAACGAGGGCAGTGGCAATAAAAGAGTGACTGTCACCTGTGTCTATAAAAACTGTAGCTAAGGTGGAGTAAACACATATCATACCTCGAATCATCTTTGGATTGTTGTGATCGTAAGCCTCAGCTGTCTGAACCTGAGCTCTCCCCTATCCACCTTATCCCTACGGTTGGGGTGGACCTTTTGGTGGTGCTGGTGGTAACACCTCATAACATCGTCCACCGCTAGCTGCACATCCATCTCCTTTGAAACTTCTGCCTCCTCCCTGCAGACCGCCTCGATCGAACCTCTGCCTCTGCCTGGGAGGTCCCTCAACTGTCTGCTGATCATCAGAATGGTGGGTTGGACAGTCACGAGCCATGTGAAAATGACCACCTCATGAGTAACACAGCCCGCTCCTGGCATGACTGGCTCTGTCTCCACTCTGGGTGCCCCGCATAACTGATCATGAGTCATGTAGTTGAGCACCTGTAGGTATGTTCCTCTTTAACCTCTACGACATCTTTCTATTACCAGCTACAGAAGACTCTTTTGTGTGTCACCTAGTGGTGGGTCTCGTTGCTGGAGACTACTCAGTAAGGAAAATCTTCACTAGGAGGGCTCTCTCTAGCAGCCCCGCCTGTGTCGGGATGCTGAGTGAGATCATCGGAGCTCTGATCTCTTGCCTGAGCCCCTTCTTGAAGGTCCGAGCCCTAAAGAATGGGTTTTGTAGCATATCAGTGGAGTAGCGTGAGAGGTCAGTGACCCTCACTGAGTACTCTGCCACTATCATGCTACCCTAATGTAGTTGCAATAGCTCCGATATCTGCACCGCTCGAAGGGTGGCTGGGAAATACTCTACTCGGAACAGGCTCTCGAAGTCTGCCTAGAATAGAGTCTCCTCGTCATGCACTTGTAGCATCAGGCTTCACCATCTTCCTGCTGCTGCCTGAAGGAGGCTGGAAAAAAAGATCACCATGAAGTCGGCTAGTGTCCCTACTAGTCTGAAGACTCTCACCACAGCCTCCAGCCAATCCTTAGCCGTATGTGGTTCCGTCTCTCCCTGGAACCTGGGTGGCCTCTGGAACTGGAAATCATGCAACAGGCTCAAGCGGCATGCATTGTATGATGTTGGGGCTGGTGGCATCAGTGGCCCAATGAGAAGTAGTACCACTGGTTCCTCCAATGGAAAAGGACCCTCAACCGAGGCCTCATCTCTTGGTGGGTTGTTAGTGCGTATGACTCCTAGGGCTCTAACTAGTTGTTCGTAGGGAAGCATCTTAAAAGAAACAGATTCGACATGGTCAAAATATTATACCTTTTGAGCTGACCTAGTTGAGTTAACTTAAAGAAAACTTTTAAAAACATATAGGCAATCATTGTTTTCGTGCACTGAGTCGGAAATTAGAAGTCAAGGTCCTGGTGTATGGATACATCGGCCGCCCGCACCAACACTGGACTCCCTGAACTGAAAACCACACTTAGTACCCTTAGCACTCTTGCTTCACATAAAATAAAGATCAGAGTTCTAAGTTCTACAGTAGAACTAACTCCTCTGATACCAATTTGTCATGACTCATCCCCCGGGGCCCGTATCATGACTACCCCAAGCCCACCTTTCATAGGCTAGGGGATAGTGACTAGCACCAAAGGAATAAATTCCTAAACTGGGAAGGCATTGCCTTTATAATTGTAAACAAACACATCAGAGTACACAACTGGAAGCAAAACACTAAGTAAAACTGTATACAAAAGAAGTGATGGAAAGTAAAAGGGGCCAAAAATACACGCCCAATAAGAAAGTACAAATACAACTAAAAGCAAGTACAACTAAAGAAAAGCAAAGCAGGTACCGGGTCGTCCTCCACGGTTCCTAACTGAAGGGTAGGTACAGATGGCCTCCTCAATACTCCACGTCCGTTTGTCTCTTCTGTGCACCATCACACCGAGTGGTCCACCTCCAGGTACCATCCAGTCCTGATACTCTCTGCCTCATTCAGTGTTGTCCATCGTCTGCAACCAACACAACGAGGTGCGGGCATAGCCCATGAAGGGGTGAGTATAACGATACTCATTAGGGACCCCGAGACCCTCAAGGTCTCACAAAATCATACAAGGAAAAGCCACATAGTATGAAATAAACGGATAACCATTACTTAGGTATATTCTCATATGTATACCTAAGTTATCTAGTGACCCATCTCAATCATGAGGAAAACACAAAATTTATTGACTCAGCTCAAACCTGGATTTTCATTGTCGAAACCACGACAGCTGGATAACTCCTCCTCTATCGAGTATAGTGGGAATGTCACGACACCAAGGCACTTCTCACTAACCTTGGACTGCTGAGGTAATCCTCCTATCGAGTATCACGGGTCTGCTGCCAACTATAAGGCGCTACCCCGTTTTGGGTCTGCCACCAACTACCAGGAGCTCCACCTAATAGCCTACAGAGGTACTCCTCCTATCAACTACCGCAGGTCTGCCACCAACTACCAGGAGTTCCTCCATCATGGGTCTTCTGCCAACTACCAGGCACACCCCACTGGGCTAGTCGAATCACTCTAAGTTTAATCGGTCAAGCAGTCGTCAGGTCTGCCAGCTACTTAGTCTCCACAATCTGTCTGCTCATCACTAAAAGGGTCTATTCCAGGAGCTAATGGATAATACTCCAACTATCACAAAGTTCCATGAAGAAGTATCTCAAAGGTCCGCCACTTCATAGGGGTCTCAATGCAATAGACGACATGTCAATCGAATGCCCGGTCTGTTAGTTATTATCCTTTTAGTCCTGAGGGCCCGGTTGGATTCGTGTACGATCCAACCTAACCGTAACTCAAAAATACCCTGAACTCCAGTGGGGTATTCTCAAAGGGATGGATTTTCTCCATGAATACCATCGACACTGACGGTTCGTCAAATGGACGTCCGGTGCCAAAGATATGGCCAAAGCAAGAAAAGGGTCGGTAGTGGGCCGAAGTCTGGTCCGACCCGGTCTGGGTCAACCCAGACAGACGCTTTGGGTCTGACTCGGCCCGTTGGGCAGGTCAACCCACTAAGTTCAACCCGTTCTTCTGGGCCCGGCCTAGCAGACTTCGGGGGCGGTTCGGCCCAGGCTCGGGGCTAGTTCGACCCAGAGCATTGCGAGGGCACGGCTGGGCCGTCGCGGCTAGGTCGGTTCGGCCAGGGCACCACGAGGCGGTTGGGTCACCAGCTCCGTCGTGTGGTCGCGAGGGAGCTGGGACGTCTTGGGGGAACCGGGAAGGGCACAGGGGTGCCGGGAAAGCCGCGGCAGAGGCCGCAGCAGACCGCGTCAGGGTGACAGGGATGCCAGGCAGGGCGCCGCGGGGTGCCGGGGGCACCGGGTTCGGTGCCAGGGGTGCTGGGAAGGGCGCTGGGGAGCACATGGGGCAGCACGTGGTCTTGCGGGCAGCGCGCAGGGGTGTAGGGCAGCGCGCGAGGGCATTGGGCAGCGCACTGGGGCGCTGGGCAAGGCATTGAGAGGCCGCGTGTAGGCAGGTCAGGCGCCGTTGAGCTGGTGGTGGTCTGCCGGGAGCACTAGTCTGCTGCTGAGGTGGTGCAATTCGTGGAGGTCGCGGGTAGCATAGCCTTTTTCGTTACCGCCTTCTTCGTCGTCGCTTTATCACCATGCCGAAGGAACATCACAAAAGGGACGACGGAGGGAGTCAGGCCATTTTAGTTAGCCCACACCCTCCACATTTAGGGGTGATAACAATTATTCAACAAAGAGGAAGGAAGTTGAACTTTAATCATTTATAATACTTCACATCGATTCTTTTCAACGAAGAGGAGAAAAGAAAAGGAAAGCACCAACTTGCAATAACCCCCTACCTTGCTCGATGTTTTTAGACATTGGCGCGAGAAGACGGTCGTCGATCCATTGATGGCATTGCAGAAGGAAGACGTCACATGATGGTTGTGGAAGATGCTCCACATCAGTAGGATTCGATGAAGGGAGTCAAATAAGAATCGTCGCAGGTGTTCTTCACATTCTTCTTTCTTCATTGGGAGGAGAATTCTTCGTTGGAAGAACTTTTCTCCCAATCTTTCCGCTTCTCAAGTTACACCAAAATGCCAAGTGAAAATAATATTAGATTGAGTCGTCTAATATTATGCTGGCACAACAATTAAAAAAGGATAAATAAATTAAGTAGGGTCCCCTAATTAATCCACACAAGGTTGGCACATTAATTAAAGGGGTTGGCTCCATTTAATTAAAGGGGTTGACTCTATTTAATTAAATGGGAAGGTGGAGAGGCTCCAAGGGTGGTGGCACCATTAAGTGGGGAGTTCAAGGGTTCTCCCCACTTAATGAAGATTTTCAAGGGGTTAAAAGTCGGGTGGTCCCCACCTCATTTATCCTCCCATGGGAGGTTCACTTCGAGTGGTCCCCACCACCATAACCTCTCATGGGAGGTTAACGTTTGGTGGCCCCCAACTCCATCCTCCACTTGGAGGTTTTATCCTCCACACACCCAAAGGATTCTCAAATAAAATAAAGTTGTTGCACACTTTATTTTTTTATTTTTTTATAAAAATCCAAAAACAAACTTTTATTCTCGGTCAACTGTCATCGAGGTGAAAGTCTTCTTAAGCGAATACCGACACAACGAGTTCAATGGTGCCCTCATATTTCAGTTCCGATGACCGGTTCAAAAGTTATAAAAACCCACTTGTACGTTTATTGAATATACCCGAATGAAACATCAGAAATTGATTCCAGTCACACCGGGCCTCAGAATCAAGCGCCTTTAGTTTTTGTGGACTCGTAAAATTCTCATGTATTTTAGAAAAAAATTCCACGCAATTTCCAGGTCTTTACAGTCTAAGTGTTCGACTTGACTTTGAAATGGAATATACCTCCTTTATGGACCTGTTTAATTTTCCAGCCACCCTCAAAGTGGTTTATTTTTCCTTGATTATGAATTTCCATGCCTTTATTAATTAAATGAATTGTTTAAATGTAATGAAAATGGGTGGAAAAGGCAACAACTCATATTATATAATTATAAAATGTGAATTGTATGATACGTGACACTGACACCCTTGATTATATTTGGAACGATGATTATAAATGCATAGAGGTAATCCATCATGAATATTATTACTATTATTATTATGCCATTATTATGTGATGTCGAATGATGGTTAAGGAAAATGTTGAGTATGATGTTTCACTATCCCTTACATTGGGTGTTGAGCATGAAATCTCTCACCATTATACTTATATTTGGGAGATTGTCATGACGTTCCACATTTCTTTGTATCGGGTGTTGCTCATGAGATATCACCCCACCTATCTCACATATTGATCATGAAATCTTGTATTCATTATGAGATTATGGGCATGTACCCTTTCTTGAGCCTATAGTCTTGTTAGAGTGTTCATGGATGCCTGAGTTATACCTCGGGCCCAACCAACACCAAGTATCCATGTATATTCCTACTTATATCCTCATGTACATAGTGAATATAAATGTATATAGTATATATCTATATATATATGTGTCTGATTACTATATATATATGGTTACTGATCATACTCTCTTACCAGCCTATAATGAAGTAGGTAGAGGCATCCATGTGTCCTATAGGAACCTAAGTCAACTATTGTTTATTTATTCACCACTGTCTATTATTCATTTATACCTTCACACTTTTATTGTTATGTATACTGGGTGGATTATTTTTAGACACCATTAGTGGTGGCCTTCTAGAATTTTATCACACACCCTAATCGTACTTCCTTCAGTACCCAAGCAGACCTCATGTCTACATGTATGGATAAGGGAAAGTGACCTATTACAGATTCTTGATTCATTTTACTTATAGCATGAAGCCTGGGAGGATAGGAACGAGCTTATTATCATGATTCTAGTAGAGTAGTATTTTTTTACTTTTAGTATTTTTGTATTGCATGTTGTAAATGATTGTAACATATATCCCCTATCTCCTTTTCATATATCATCATTCCATGAAATCATTTTTTATGACTCAACCTTTTGGATTTTGATATTATTATAGTTTCTTTGTTATTTATGCCTATATAGTTATTTATTTTATTGTATTTCGATTGTGTAATATGTTTTTCATGATTATTATATCATCTAGTTATTATTTATAATCCATTTTTTCACTCTGATATGAGGGTATAGTCTCCCTACTTTATCACTTTGGACCCTCACTGCTAGTCAACAGCCTCTGGCGTATGGGGTGGCGCACATGAGGGCATTTAACCAACCGGCATAGGACCCACAGTTAAGTGGGATATGGGTTGAGATGTTACAAATATCCCTAGAACTATAGGTAGAATATAATTAATAGAGAATACAAGTATTGGGTTTCTATCAGATGATGAAATGAAATCTTTAAAAGGAAATAATAAATCTTATGTTGTTAATAAAAAATTGAATGAAAAAGTTACTGGCTATAATTGGATCATTAAATAAAGAGGAGATAACACAAGAGAGAATATAATTAATTCCTTTGATAGGATTATTGCCAAATGTTTCCTTCAACATGAGGGAATTTATTATTCAGATATATTTTCTCATGTAGTTAAACAATCATCTATTTGTTTGTTGCTTGCTTTTGTTGCTTGTCAAGATTGGCATATTGATAATCTTGATGTAAAAACAACCTTCCTTCAAGGTGATATTAATGAGACCATATAAATATAACCTCCTAATATTTATTCTAATAATTTCAAAACTAATCAAATATATCTTTTGAATAATTCATTATATAGTTTAAAGCGGGAATCTAGGTAGTGGTAATTTAAGTTTGATACATTCATTCTCTGTAACTATTTTAATAGAAGTAACCATGATGCATGCGTGTATTATAAAACCAAAAAATATTATTTACTTGCTAATATATGTAGAATACATGCTTATCATTTCTAAGGATACAAAACTCATTATATATATTAAGTCATAAATAATTTAAGTGTCTAAAAAATAGACCTAGGTAATGACAGGAAAATTTTGGAGATGGAAATAATTAGGAATATAAGTAACAAACTTTCGTACCTATCACAACATGATTATATTGTGAAAATTTTTATTAGATAGATGTTTGAATGTTTAAAATTTATTAATGTCCCATTTTCATGAAATTTTATGATTTCATTATCTCAATCACCTGTATAGAATCTAATACTGAATATATGTATAAGATACTATATACTAGTGTTATAGGAGAAATCATGTATGCTCTGATTTTATCTATACCTTATGTTTCATATGTTGTTTTCACTCTTATCCTATTCATAATTATTCCTGGTAAGCTGCATTGGAAAGCCTTAATTCATAGATATATTTTACATTCTCCAGCATTATTGTTATGTTTTGGTAAAATTGCTAATATTAATGACATTCTTATTGGAATGTAGATTCTAATTATAAAGGTAATATAGACACACACAAGTCCCTCATAGTAAATTTTTTTACTACCAATAGAGGACCTCTTTCTTATAAATCTTTCATGAAATATGTTGTGTCCCTCTCAACCATTGAGGCCGAATATATATCCATGATGATGGATGTTAAAGAGGCCATTTTAATTAATAGTTTTCTTTATGAACATAGTTTCAGTAGTTCTATAATTACTATTCACTCTGATAGTCAATTTATCTTACAACTCTCTGAAAATTTAGTGTGACATGGTAGGTTTAAGAATATTAAAATTAGATTAAATTTTATTAACAAATTGTTTAAATTAGGAACTATGTGTGTCAATATGATACACACTAATGAACATCCAACAGATAGTTTTACTAAGGATGTGATGTTATCTATATTCAATCATTGTTTAGATTTACTGGTTTTGGTTTTAGATCAATAATAGTAAGGTCAACAACATCGCCAATATCATATGAAAATTTTGGATATATGTAATTTAATTTCCATATGTAATTTATATTTTTATTATTTATTCTTTTTTCATGTTAGATTTTTAAATTCATGAAAATTATTCAGATTATTTTTATACAAATATTTTTTTTATGGATATGTTTATGCTAGGTTTTCTATTTGGGTTGTGTCTTTGGACTAGCTACTCCAAGCTACTGTTTCTTTGGCCCACTCACCCTTTCCACGCTCTCCCTTTTCTTATGCCACGTTAGTGATCTACCATAGGGTTTCTCTTCACTATTGATTACCTTGCATCTTCATTCTCATCATGGCTACCCACCTCTTTGGTTTTCTTTTCTTGATATTTTTTATCTATATGCATGGAACCCACTAATTAGGGTGAGTTATTTTGATGCCTAAACCTTTTTAGGGGAACTAATCACCTCTATAGTTTGTATCATCAAATCATTGACTTAGTTTCATCTTGCCACACTTCCTTTCTCACTGGGTAGAGAGAAACCTTAGTTGGTTTGGTGAGTTTATTGGATGAAGCTATGAGATCAGGCATGTTTCCCATTTGATGATGATTCTTCTAGTAAAATTCATGTGTCCAATCCAGTCTAGGAAATTCTAGTAGATATTCAGGCTATGTTCACCCCTAGTGTGTGTTTCCTCATCCATATGAGGGACCTTCTTCCTCTAAAACCTCAGAAAACTCTTCTCAAACAGCGGTAAAGGTTTTTAATCTTTTTAAGCTCTTTCTTAATTTCTATTTCTTTGGTTCTTGGTTATAGTTTCCTTTATTTAATTAGAATCTATATTTATGGGTATTAATCTTGTAGTTATTATTTTTTCTGACCTTAAATAAAAAACATGTGTATAGTGATGTTATTATAATACACATGGGATACTATAGGGTCTGAAACATGTTAAATCCTAGAGTTCTTTTGTTCTTTTTTTTCTTCTTTCACATCTACTTCTTTCATGGTTACTCTTATCCTCACTCACTAAATTTTCTTTATATTTTGTTATTCTCATATTTTTCTATTTCAATTTCTCTCTATCATGTATATTAATGAATATTAATCTATCATTTGATGATCCTAGGATGTTCTTAGGAGTATATCCTTAAAATTTTTCCTAACAATTTCAAAATTGTACCCACCTTAGGGTGGAAAATTATATTATTTGATTCATAAAAGTAGAAGACCTAGTCATACATAATTAATTCATGACACATGGATGTTTTATTAATGGAATGAATCTAATGGAAATGGAATATCTATATAGAAAATATAATTTATTAATTTATTTTTCCAAAGTCATAAAAAACTGATTTTTAAATCTATAAAAATTTATTACAAATCATAGAATTTTTTATGTATAAATATTTACCTAACTAAATGTAAAAAATATTTTTTTTTAAATTAATAAAAATTTAATTAAAAAATTCATTTCAAAATTCAAACATAAAATTTTAGAGAAAACTATTATTATCAAATATCCCCTAAAACTAACAGTAAATACTTACAATGAAAATTTTACTAAAAAATACTATGAAAATTTTTAGTTTAATTATTAACTGAATATTTATATTGGGAAAGTCATCTATAAAATCATACTTTCTCATAGAAGTTGATGAAATTGGAAAATTAAAATTATATTGAAATTCATACTTAAAAATTCCCATAGATTTTCTAATATAATATCTATTTAAAATTTTTATTAGAAAATTTTAGTGGAAAAGTACTATTGGAAAATTACACCCTAAAATATGAATTAAAAAATTCCATAGTGTTATTTTTTATTAGAATGTTTCACAAATATTTTGCAGTGGATTTATTTTAATTTTCAATTATAATTTTGAAGCAGAATTTTTCAATGTAAATTTTCACTATATTTTCCTGATTGAGAATTATACTGAAATATTTAGGTGGAATTTTTCACTTGGAATTTTAGTTTAATGTTTCTAGGTGAAATTTAGAATACAAGTTTCTTATTGTTTCAATGAAATATTTTGTGAAAATTTTCATTGACATTCTCTACTTGAATTTTATGGTGAATAGTACTTTACTTGTGAAGGTTTTCATTAAATTTTTCTAATGAAAGGAATTGGTCCTATAGAGGATGATGTTTTATTTGTTTTCAATACATGTGATTGATATTAAATACATTTCCAATGGATTGGTATGTTTAGAAGTGGTCTTTGATGGTGTTATCAGTTGATCATAGATAGTTGGACGCACATACAAAATATTATGGATTTTGTAAAAAACATGAAAAGGCATGCAAAATATATTTTTTAAATTTATAAAATTAATGGAAAGTTTCCATTATGATGCATAATATATCAATGATAAAACATAATATCTCTCAAATAATACATATGATATTGGTGGTAGAAGTTGTAAAAGTATTAACATACATAATATTAATCCTAAATCTACATAGTGATTTGTACAAATAACCTATAGGATACATAAGAATAATATGATGATATGTAAGAATAACTACGAGGTTTTATATATTACATAAGATTAATTTTAAGGATGTGTAATAGTAACTCTAAAAATATGTAAGTGTAATTTGACCATGAAAAAAAAACTTTGATGATACATAATAATAACCTGAGATTTCAGAGGATATTTATATTGGTTTTGGGGTGACAATTGTTATATGGGTCAAGTTTCAAAGATTTCAAGGTTTAGTTCACTAAAAGTAACACTCATGAGAACCTATATTAAGGAAATACATCAACACCATGAAATTTTGGGGTGAGGAAACTGAATTCATTTCACCAAAACTTCATGAGGTGTATAATTTAGTACATTGTAAGTGGTAGCTTGAGTCAAATGGAATTTTCATGGGTTCCTTATATTGTTTGATCAATGGAAAAATGAAATATAGATATATCTCACTATAATTTCAATGTTAGTAGTTGGATGGGAGTATTTAGTGAATATAGTACAAAAGAATGCTAAGTGTAGAAATGATAAGGGGGTTATCTATCGATGCATTTACATGGGGAGATGGTCATTGATCCAGTTGATGTATTGAAGAAAATGGTAGTGGAAACTATCAATAGTCAAATGGAATTATGGAGTACTAATGAAGTAGGTGCATGAGTTCATGACATATGTAAATTCACTAATATAAGGACATGGGATTTTTCCTCAAAATGAAAATGTTCAACATAGTCTTCAGTGTAGACCAGAATATAGAATTTAATATTCACTAAGATTTAGTGATCAATGCATTTTATAATATATATAATCAAATATTTTATAGTGAAATAGAGGGATTATCATGCCTATTGGATGGTAGTTATGACTAGATGATTATTTCGACCTTCAATAAGATGGTTATTGGTTTACATGTGCAGAACATGGATAATGAGAACTGACAGTGCCTGAGAAAGGCTGAGGTGGATTCCCTTTTGGGGAATCTAACCTGGGTACACCCAAGTTTCTATGTTTTATGAGACAATGGAAGATTTCAATTTTCTAGAAGGATGAATACCATAAGTAGTGTATCTAAAGAATAAAAAATGGCATATTTTGATGACAATTTTCTAGTAGTTTGAGTAAGGTGATGGTAAGGTGTGAGTTTCCTTATAACCTGAACGCCTTCTTGAATTAAAATAGTGTTTTTGTTCTCCTATGGATGTATGAAAAAATTTCTAAACCATGTTAATCTATTATTTTCATTATTATTTTTACTTTTTAACTTTCATTTGTGTTTCTGTTGTATTCTTGATCACATGTACATTTTTCAAAAAGCGGATTACGATGTGACTGGAACTAGAGGAATCCAAGATAAAGGATGGCTCCATGTGGTAGTTGGGATGTGAGGGATTCCCAATTTTTTTCTTAAAATTAATTGTGTATATATGATCAAAAGTATCTCTGCTTATGGTGTTTGAAATTTTTTTCACTAGAGATTCAAGAGTACTAACTATCAGTGATCCAAAAAAGAAACCATGTCCCCAACAAGTGGTGTCAGAGCTAGTGTTTATTCTAATGTTTGATACCTCTATAAGTGGTAGCATTTATGGTGTTAATTTTGATGTATAATCCCCTATAAATTGGAATTTAAGTTGATTGATGAGCATTATGGTGGAGCGGATATTCAAGGACTTGGAAGGATCTTGGATTGAATATTGTGGGCTTCCTCGTAACCAGGTGGTCTATTAAGTAATTGAAATTATTTCACCATAATATGGTGGTGGTATGAGAAGTTTTTCTAGATATAAAAAGTATTCTTGGTCATAGGAGACATGCAGTGTGTTCCGTCAATTGGGTGGAATTATAGAGATTTTTTTGAAGACTTTTTAAGTTCTGAATGTTATCAATGATCCCTTATGTTGATCGAATTCAGAGATAATGTATCAGGTAGAAATTATTGGATTGGTAGTCATGGATTTATGATCTAATGGTGGATATTAAAAATCTTAGAGAATATTGGTGATGTTACTCCTTGATGGTTTCTAGTTCTTTTATATGTAGAATTCATCCAAGAACAGTATAAAAATATGTAAAGACATCACAACTAGGATATGGATTGTTTTAGAGGTTGGGATTAGATATGGTGCATGTTCTTAGAAGGATATTTTAGTGGAGAATTCATTTACGTTGGGGAAAATAATTGGAAGAAAAAAGTTTATGTTTCCCATAAGTTCAAATTCATTAAGTTCCATAAAATTTGGCTTAAAGGAGGTGACTAAAAAAATTTGTGTGTTCTCTTGAGCCCATATTAAGAAGAACATGAAGCGACTCTTATTAGATAAATTCTTTTCTGCTTCTCGAGATACTTCTATTAGAAAGGAAATAACTGTTATCTATAAATTACACCAATGTATTACTCCATGAGTACTAGGAGAGGTTCAAAAGGATTTTGGAAACCTTACCACCCCCCAAAATCCCTAACCCACTCTTGATATAATACTTATATTATGGGTTATTGGCTATGGAGTGAACACTAATTGATACCGCAAGTGGTAGTGATCTTGTTAATAAAACTCAGGAAGCTGCATGAGATATCATAATCAATATGGTTACAAACATATAGAAATACCATAATCAATCAAATACTCATAATAAAAAATTCCAAGATAATCAATCCATAGAGACTAAAAAGATGATTGAGTGGATGAGTGAACATATAGGTATTTTGAGATAACTAATGGTGGCTACAAAATCCCCAAAATCAACTTATCTACAATATTTATTCCCTATACCTATAAAAAATTGTAGAATCTATAGCTCACCATCTCATCCAACCGACACATGTCCATAGATTCAAGATGATCCAATAGATTCTTCTAGACCAATGGATCTCAATTTAGCATATGCTAAGTGAAACACTAACCCTCGACTATCAGGTTATTTTATTAGAAACTCCACCCAAACCCACTTTGATCCTTTCTCTTATACCTATAACCTTGGCTCGAGATATGTCAATCCCATATCTCATACCCCTCAATTACCTCCTCAAAATCCAAACCAATTACAATATGGTCAATGTTTTGGTAACATCAAACAACATTATCCTTTTTTCCTCAACCTCAAAGGACAAATACTCCTCCTTATCCTGGTTCCCACCATCCTAGTGAAACTTATCAATTAAAAACCTAATACAAGAACTTTCCCAAGAACCAAAATAATGGAAATCCCAATGTAGTACATGCCTTTTATTCCAAGAAAACATGGGAAAGTATTGTGAAAGATATTTTCTCCTTCACCCATTCTAGCCTAAAAAAATTGAAACTAAAATTGGTAAACTTTCATCCAACCTCATCCAAAACAAACAATCCAATTCTTTCTAAATCCAATCTCAACCATTTCCCAACCCTAAGGTAATGTGAGTGAAATTTCACTTTGATCTGGAAAGAAAATCAATATGTCTCATGTTGAATCCTTTAAATCCCCTTTGAATGTTGATCTGGAAATAGAAAAAAACAAAAGGATAGAAAATGAACATGAAGAAACTCCCTCACCTCCTTCCATCCCTTTAAAAAACCTGATTCCTTTTTCTCAAGCCATCTCTATGCCAAATAATCCCTTTGATCTCGATTCTGAAATGCTTGACATGTTTAGACATGTTAAAGTGAACATTAACCTATTATATGCCATAAAACAAATCCCTAAGTATGCAAAGGTTCTTAAGGAATTTTGAATCCATAAGAGATAACTTAGGACCATATAGAATGTTTCAACCTAGTTTTCCATACTCATGAAGTGAAAATATCTAGGTAAATTTATGGTTTCATTCCAAATAGGGAGTTCCAACTTCGATAATGCACTCATAGACCTAGTATCTTCAATAAACGTCATGCCCAAATCTATATTCTCCAACCTTAGTCTAGTTCCCTGGAACCCAATGAGTGTTTTAATCTAGTTATCTAATCGAAGCACTTTTAGTCTTGAGGGAATAATTTAGGATGTCCTTATCCATGTTAGTGATCTTATCTTCCTGGAAAATTTTATGTCCTAGACATGGAAGGTGAGACAAATCATTTCCAATATCCTCTGATTTTAGGATGACCTTTCTTTATGACATATAAAACTAAGATCGATGTTCATGCTGGTATCTTATACATTTAATTTGATGACCAACTAGTCAAGTTCAATATTTTTCCATCCATGTGATACCCATTAGACAATCACTCTATATTCTCTATCCATGATTATGAAAGTATCTTTGAGAGTGTTTTGAACCCTGATCCATCATGTTCTTCATGTTCTTTATGTTATTATGATAGACAAGTTTTTGAATATTTCATCCTCATTGACCATGTCATAAATTGAAAAGTTGATGTTTACCAATAACATGTAAACTCCACTAATCTGAAAGATCATTAAAAATATTTTGAATCCCATATCACCTATGATCACCACTTGGATGGTAATGAGGAAAATGAACTAGTATGCTCATTTTTTTATTCAAATCATATTATCCAATGTTCATAATTTCATATCCTTAATTCTAAAAATTCTCTTATAAGTCAAGTGAACCCTAGACCAATGTGATTATATTTTCCCAATGGTAGTGAAGTTTGTGAGATTTTATCCCTCATTAATAAAGTGATCACGGGTGAGGTGGAAATTGACTATTCTTTGGAAAACAACATTGATCTTAATGATTTGGAAAAATCTATTTCATATAATGTCCCCATTGAACCTTGTTATTCCACATTGGAAAGTGATGAAATAAATGAGTTAAAAACAACTGGGATATCATACTATAATTTTTTTTATTATATGAACCTTACATAGATGCACCATAAAAATTGAAACATCTTCTTGAATTTACAAGAAAAAAACCATCACTTTGTAGATAGGATCATTCCTCAAGTTGATAGTCAAAGGGAGGATACTCAAATTCTCTTTCCACCCCCATTGAATTTCAAGAACAACAACAAGGAAGGTAATAAATTATACAATGAATAATCGGGCCTCCTAAAGGATACATTTTTGGAATATTAATTGAGTTTAGAAAATAAGGTGGCCACCATCAGACTATGGGTAGTCTACTGCAACTATCCAGCTATAGAAAAAATAAATGAATCTCCTCTTGAGAGGCAACCCAAGTTTTCTTTTACATTTATAATTTTTTTTTTTGTTTTTTCATTAAATTAATTTTTTTATTTCCTTTTAGTTAATATAAAATTTTCAAAGCATCACCAAAGAGGAAATGTTCCTCGGGAAGCACATCTACTTCCACTGACCCACCACTGAATGGAGACAATAACCCACTAAATCTAAAACAAGGGGAACCTATATCCCTTGAGCTCCCTCTTTCTATCATTATCCTCTTTTTGATCACTCTCTCTCTCTCTTCTTCATATCTCATTCTCATTTTTTACCACTTTCTTTACAAAACACTTCCCCCTTAATTTGTTTTAAAAAAACTAAAAAAACTAAAAAAGGGTCATAATTACTCACCATTAAATTTTTAATTTTTCCAACCATTTTAGGGAGTCAAAAGTCTTATTTTCATCTCTAACATTTTTTAATCATATATTTAGATAAATAATTTTGTGTCAAGACCAATAAATTTTGAATTCCCAATTTTTGATTTTTTAAATTATTATTCCCCAACCATGAGGAACAATGTAAGATTTCATGCCAAGGTCACCTATGGCTATATTTTCATATTTTGTGCTTTTCACCCCCAATCACGAGTCTTGAGTTTATAGACTTTCGAGATGAATTTCCTACTTTAACATACATTAATGTGATGAAGGCATTTTCTAAACCACATGAGATTCAAAAAATCCAAATATCATCTCATTACCCTTACATTGATCCTCTTTTTAAAATCCCTTTTAACCCTCTGAAAACCTTTTTTATAGCCACAATAGAAGCCCAAAACCTTGTCCTACCCAACATCTACATGGATTTTCATTTCATAATTTATTAAAATTTAAGTGTGGGGGAATGGATTTCATTTTGGCTATTCTTTCCGTTATTTCCATCAAGTTATCATATGATTGAGGGAAATAATTCATTTAAGTATGGGGAAGATTTTTTCATTCTGTTATTTTTGGGAATGTACTTATGTTTATTACGTCTTGTAAAAATGATATTGAAAAGAGTTGAAAAAAATGAAAAAATGGGTTGTGTCTTGGTAGGGTTAAAAATCATTATTCCTAAACCTTTGATCTTATTATAAAAATTAAAATTATTTTCATGAGGATATCAAAAAAGAGTTTGTAGATGAGTGTAATATTTTTTTCAAGTTCAACTTTCGAAAAAAGAAAACAAAAGAACACTTGAATCATCTTTTATTATGTCATTGGGAGAAGTTTTATGCTTTGTAAATATTTTATCATTTAATCCCCTCATAATTTTATCTATATATTATCTTCTTTAAAACATTTATACTATTGTAAATATGTTTTTTTATTTCCTTACATGTCTCATTCTAAAAAAAATGTGCATTTCATTTTCCATGTTTGTTTTTTACACCTCTTTTCCTCTCTTGGAAATTATATTTCTACCATCCCATAGACACTGAAAATTTACTAACAGAGACCACTCGATCCTTGGGAACTTTATGATAGGTATTGGAAGCTGATATCTCTTATAAACTTTATGATTTCACTTTTGGTTGGTTAGTGAGTGAACCTCCATAAATAAATTTTTATCATATTAAGAGGAGTGAGTTATGAGTGACCTCATTTTCAAATTCATTTTTTGAAAATGAAAAATGATTTTTTAAAAAATTATTTATATAATAATAATTGGTTTAATTTGTTATAAATTATCTAACTATTCTAGACTTCCCCTGATTGGTAAAAACAATATTTTAATATTTTTGGGTGAGTGAAAATGATATTGTTGTGTTTTTTTGTTTGTGTGCCTGAGGAAATGTAGTATATTATGTGTGGGGGAGTTGATATTAAATCTTTATTCAATATATTAAATTACCCCAATACATAATTATCACTAAAATTGATTAATTTCTATTAAATTTTTATGTTTTGATCATAAAAATATATAAATATCATTGTTCAAATTAGTTTAATTAAACTAAAATTTAATTTTTTTTTCATATCTTTAATATACAGATAAAAAAGATGTGATTGTTCTTTTTTAGTGTTCCTGATTCAAATTACAACAAATAATTAAAAAGGATCATTCGACAAAACATCCATTTAAAGGGTTATATAGAACACACAAGAAGTCCTAAATAATATTTCAATAAAACTAGACCAGCAATGATGTTATATTTTTTGGGATTAATAAAGAATTTAAAATTTGTTTATCTTTACCATCTATTTCAATATTTTGGTGTGAGATCATTTTCCCTATTTTTAGGGTGTTGGAGTGCTTATATAATTTCTTTTGTTCTACTTCAAATATAAAGCTTATATTTGATGAGTAGTCATTTACAGACCTAAGGTGGGTATTTTAGTTGTTTTCCCTAAAATATGATCTATTTTCATAGATCCTCCACTGTACCTCACCACATATATTATCTCACATTTCCCATAATTTGTGTTCTTCCTTATTTAATTAATTATGTCATGGATAGATACTCCTGTAGATTCTTTACATGTTGTTAGAGGATGTCTACCTCATGTTTTCCACACTTTTGGGTGTGCATGCTTGATTTTACCTCCGGAATATAATTTAGTAAATGACTAAACACCATCTAAGTGTTCGAATTAACTTATAAATGGAATTTTCCTCCTTCATGGACTTGTTTAATTAACCAACCACCCTCAAAGTGGTTTGGTTTTCCTTGATTATGAATCTCCATGCCTTTATTAATTAAATGGATTGTTTAAATGTAATGGAAATTGGTGGGAATATCACACATCATGTTATGTAATCATAAAATGTGAATTGGATGATATGTGAAGCACTTGATTATATTGGTATTGATGATTATAAATACATAGAGGTAATCCATTTTAGAGACCCGAAGCTTAATGTACATAGATATTATATTACTTTTGCGGAATACTTAGTACATAACAAAACACACACACAAGGACCGTAATAGTTTATTGTCTTTGGAAACTCGGAACGTAATCTTCTAATCGTGGTGAAAGATCTCCAACATCTCCCATAAAGATCTCCCTTTTTTTACCTAAAACATTTCTTTATATCCTGGGGAAAATAAAACATAAAAGGGTGAGCTCAAATGCTCGGTAAGGGTAAACAAAAGAAATATAAATCTCATCGTATACACAAGCACATAACTTTTGGAAATCTTATCCTGCAAAAAAGATCATAATTTCATAACATGGGATAAATCATGGCAGTGAAATGTAATCACAATAATCATAACTTAAAACATGAAACTTTGTGGCATACACACATAATCATAGAGAATCATTTCTTGTTAGTCAAGACTCATTGCCAAGACTATCTAAGTGGACAAAGTCCCTTTCTGAACCGAGTCACCCTCGTTCCAGTCCTGTTTCACTAAACCGGTATAACCTACCGTTCCAGCCATGTCTATCTCATGAGATATAAAATCTTTACCCAATTCATTGGAGGGAGATATAGGTCCCACCCATCTCATAATGATACCATTCTTATGTGTGCCACAAAATCAGAAAACCATACATCATAGCATAACCCATGTAATAAAAATGGGAATCTTAAACATCGTGACATCATAAAACAATTCATATAAGATAAAGGAATTCATAAAAATATAATTCCATCACAAAATAATCAAATCAATGTAATAATAGGTATAAAAACATAACCCTTTATTATCTTATATGGAAAATAATTTTAATAAAACACTTGAACTCCATTCTTGACGAAAATATCCTTTCTGCTTCAAAAACATTTTTCCTTTCTTAACATGTCATATAATTTTAAACTAAAAGAAGTTGATTAAAAAATAAACTTGAAAACTTATAAAGGAATATTCTTGGAAATAATGTTTTAAAAATCCATTCATGCCGTATAAGTTAAAAAACATTCTTCGTACTTTTGTCGGAAAAGTCAAAAAGTACCTCGTATGAAAAATGACAAAAGATTCCTTTCATATCTTTTACTAAAAACTCACCGAAGGGTAAAATTGGATTTAAACTATTGTAAGTGGATGGAAACAATATATGGATGTGGATGATAAAATACACCCTAGTAAATGCCAAAGTAAAAACAATCTCGGATAAAAATGAGATTGTGATATTTTCCCTTACCTTAGGTCCGACTTGCTTTGTAAGTGTCCGAACCTCCTGTATAATGATTTAAATCATGTTATTGACTTATTACAGAATCATATTAATTGTTATTATATCATATATGGTCCACTTATGACTTTATATTACCCGTTCTTTTGTAAATTCATGTTAAAGTAGCATTTTGGGTAAAATCGTCTCATTTTTCGTTCGTGTTTTTAACTTGTAATTATTAATATGATTACTTGGATCATGATTACTTATATCCAGAATGCAAAACATGATTTATATATAATATATATTCAGAATATATATATATATATATATATATATATAATATCGATAAATGTAATGAAATACACCATTCATGGAGACGGTAGTCCGTACGTACGCATGAACGCTGTTTTCGTTTCCTTATTGAATTGAATGGAATTAAGTAGATGACCTACATATAAATATAAATAAATCCAGTATCATTATTATGTCATATATTTCATTAGTACTTATTATATATACTTTATAATCATTCATGAATGGTTAATCATTGAGAATGAATCTCATCGCGTCGTGGAGACGGTAGTCCGTACGTACGCACGAGCGATGATATCGTTCCCATGGTCGTGGAATTGTGTTGAAGTGTATGTATACTATTTCAGTATCAATATCACTTTATAATAGTCATATATAGTTACTCATTAAACCATTATACCCATCCTATTAAGGTGGCGGCAGAAAATAGATTACACCGCGGTGTGGAGACGGTATTCCGTACGTACGCACGCGCGGTGATTTCATTTTCCGTAGGATGGATAGATGGTTAAATAGGGTTGTTTCATAATTATAATAACATATCAGTATATGAGTGATAATTATGTTATTACTTCATAATGAAACAACTAAAGAAGAAGAAGTTGAAGAAGAATGAAATTGGAAAGGATCGGTAATGGATATTACCTCTTCTTTGAAGTGCTTCTTTGAGACCTCATTTTAGGGCACTAAAATTGGTCTTTTAAGAAGACCAGGACCTGTAGGATGAAACTAGGGAAGTGGATAAGAGAGTTTGGCAGGGTTTGGACGAGCTTGAATGCTCAAATTGGTGTGAGGAGGAGAGGGAGGAGGTTCCCTTTTATAAGGGAGGAGAGGGGCATCTTAGGAAAATCTCAAAATATTATTTTATATTAAGGTCAAATTCGGTTTATAATGGTTCAAAATGGTCTTATTTCGAAGATAAAGTGGGTAGGGGTCGCAATCCTCTCATCCAATAGGATTTAGAAAAGTTTAGGTTATTATTTTAACCTTATCAATTAGATTTAACTCTAAGTTAAATAATTTAACTTTTACAGTGTCTTTTTGTTTTCTTACACTATATGGTTAATAAACTTACTATATGAAGCCAAAAGAACCCCAAGTTGTTTATTATTAATATATCTATCCTTATCTAAGTAATTTGGCCGAACCTTAGATTTTTAGGAATTAAATAACAATTAATAATATAATATTTGTTTTAAAAACTAATTTATGTCAATTTTGACACTATTTGGTACATGATTTTTATGAAATTTCTAACAGAATTATAAGTTCTAACCAAGTGACTTAAATCATCAATAACATGTCATATTAACCTATAAAATTAGTGTAAGTCATAAAAAGCCTCAAATTACATTTATTTGGGCATTTATAACATCAATTATGTTAATATTTTCTTAAAAAGGTAATTACTGCATTATCGTTGTATCATAAATAAATTAAATTATTTAAAGTATAAAAATTACAAATAAAATACCATTATGTAGGAAATCTTCTTATATTTCTAATGAATATTTATAGTCGAAATTATATTATGTATAACCATATATTAAAAATGTTTTAGTAAATAAACTTTGATTTTAACTCTTTTAACTCTTCTTTGAATTAAATAATAATAAATGTCCTAATCTAATCCAAGTGGGCCTAAATGATAATATTTTACACTTAAGGTTGTTTTTGGTCGAGATACACTTGTCCAATAGGATTAGGACATGTGTTAGGGTAATATTAATATCATTTTTACCCTTAATTACCCTATTTACTTTTAACCGTGGTAAATAAAAGTAAAAATTTACTATTCACCAAAAATTATTTTCATCTCATTGAACCACATTTTTCTTACTGACATCAACCGTGTCTCTCGGATTTTTGAAATTCCACTCACAGAAGCGGTAAAATTAAGATTTATGTAAAAAATAATTTTTTTAACTACCACTTAGTAGTTTCACTATTCATCAAAAATTGAAGTTTTTCAGAAAAATGCCAAAATTTCACCCTAAGATATAATTGATATTCCGAATTCAAAAATGATTTCTATTTTACAAAATTCCCAACATATAAGTTGCATTCATTAATTTTATAATTAATTTCTGCTGTCACAACAAATAGCATGTTTTTAAGAGATAACAACTATCAAAAGATTGACACTTGTTTATGTCTGGTGTAAATGTGAAATTACATCCAATGACCAACATTGTATTGAATTGTAAAAAAATATTCTAAATATACTTTAAAACCACTCAAATTAATAATTTATCACTATTAATTATTTCGATTAAAAAAGTTGTTTTTAATTATAATTTAGTAATTTTCACTATTCATCAAAATATGAAAGTTATCCGAAAAGTACCAAAATTTCACCTTAAGCTAAATTCGATACTCCGAATCCAAAAATGAAGTCAATTTTGAGAGCTAAAATTTCTAAAATTTTAAAAGGTGGTTATTACTGTTCTTAACGGCTAGTTTTAATAATATTTTAATAGCATAGCATATCGTTGTTTAGTGAAACTCAGTATTACGTACTACACACACTATCGAGGAAGGTTGCGATTGCGTGTAATGCAAGTCAAATCAAGGTTGTGTGTTGTGCAAGCTCCTTTTGGTGTAGCGTACAACACAAGACATTAATAAAATTAAAAAGAATATTTTTCATAAAATCTCGGGCTGTTACATTCTACCCCCTTTAAAATGAATTTCGCCCTCGAAATTCATCTGGGTTATAAATGGTTTACTACTTGAAAGTTTGTTTAATAGAAACCCACATCGTAAAAAGGGAATACCAAAACCAATCTTTAAAAACAAAGGTATGAAACTTAATGGTTACCCAAATAAACTAATCACTGGGTTTCCACATAGGTGAAAATATGGATATGGAAGAGAAATCTAACCATCATGTTCTGATGGAGAGTGGTAGAGAACATGGCTATGGAAAATCCAGTAATCACAAATCCATAGATTTGTGATGATATAAGGTACCATCTAATTTACCGGATATAAGGGCACTAGGACATCATTTTTTGGTTTTCAAGATCATTTCCCTAAAGTTGAAGAATTTGAATTATAATAAATACTTACTTTATTTTGGTACAATCTCACTGTTGTTCTTACTTTGAACAATTTCCACTTCATCTCTTAAAGAAATGAAGTTGAATTTGCTATTCATGAAGTGTTAATTTATCATGTGATAGAATGATGGGTCATTCCATCTGTCTCAAACAAAAGGTTAGAAAAGTTATCAAAAAATACATAAGTCCATCTATAGTGAGATTAATCATATATGGTTCCTAAAATGGACTTATACTTCATATATCGTACTTCTTAATAAAATAAAACTAGTTTCTACTAAACATGGACTTCCTGTAGGCCAGTGGTAGGCGATAAAGGTCATTCGCACTTCGGTTGTGGGTTCGATTCCCACAGCCTTGTCCGACATGATGGGCTGTCGCCCGTCCTGCAGGTTGTCCTTTTTCTAAAACTATATTACTATAACATCCCATCAATAATATCGAAAAAACTTCTATCCTTAAACAATACTAACTTATGTCCAACATAATCCATTCCAATCTTTAGTCTTATCCATAATACTGCAGTCCACTCTCATAACATAGTGAAAACGATTACCAGAGATTTAATACCATCGTTGATCCCCATATATCATAAGATATGTTTTTTTGGTCACATTCCAAACATTCAAAGTCCTTAATCATGTATTCTCTTGAATACCTTAGTGAAAACATGAATGCAGTTAAAAGTTAACACCTTCCACATACCAAAATCCTCAAAATTCTATATACTCAAACCATGATATCACTTATTCCTTATATCAATCATGATCTCATGAATACTGTTAAACATTTCATTTTCTCATTTTCCCTTCATTATGCGCATATCATCTTATTTCCAAAAAATATCTCAATCACTTTGGACACCACATTAGACCAACACATAAATATTCCAATACTTTATGATACCACATTATTTTGGAATCCCATTACATAAACACTTAATCATTCCACCACATCGTTGTCATATTCAACATCGCCAATAGTGATCGCATGTGACTTCCCTTTGTCCTTTGCCTTCAGTGGTTGCTCATGTTGATCATCACTAACCCTTGGATTAGGGCATTTATTAGCATAATTCCCCATTTCCTTGCACTTCAAGAATTGAAGTGTTGGTGGTGCGTTCTCTGCAGTGTTTGCTTTATTCACATAATTAGAAACCCTTTTTCCATTACTTCGACACTCAGCTGCTCGATGACCTTCTCTTCCACACTTAAAACATTTTCTAGTCCCTTTAAGACAATCTCCACCATGCTTCTTTCCACACTTTGTGCATAAGGAAACATTCATCTTCTTTTCACCATTATTCTGAGATTTCTCCTTGAACTCCATCTTTCATTTCTTGTCAAAACCATGAGATGGATATGTAACACTAACTTCCATTTCTACCTTGATAGCACAACGCACAATTTATTCATAGCTTCTGAAGTCTCTTATAGCTAATGCCCTTCGAAGACTTGGTTTTAAGCCACTGAAAAATCTATCAACTTTACTTTCAGGTTGGATGATAATTCCAGATGCATACCTTGCAAGTCTTGTAAAATTCTCTTCGTATATACCAACAGATTCATCATCCTTTTCCTTTAGTTCAAGAAACTCTTTCTCCATCTTTGTTCAAAGAATACGAGGGAAGTACTTATTGAAAAATAAGTTCTTGAACTCGTCCCATTCCATGGACTCAATTTCATCTCTTTGCCTCGTATTCTTGATAAGATTCCACCATTGATCAGCTTCACCTTCCAAACGATATACTTCTAAGATGACTTTATCATGTTCAGAACATTGAAGAACTGAAAATATCTTTTCAGTGGTACTGATCCATTGTTCAGCAACAAGTGGATCAAAAGACCCACTGAAATAAGGTGGACGTTGCCTCATGAAGGACTCAATAGAATATTGTTCCCTTATCTGATCATTTGGAAGTCCATAATGATTCATAGCTTGTGTAAGGATAGAAATAAGATTTTTCACTCCATCTCCCATAACATTTGTTTGTTCATGAGGACAATCATTGCATTGTCCATTGCATTGATCAACACGGTTCCTTCGGGTTCCAGCCATCGTCTAAAACCCAAAAAGAATAGTGTGAGAGGGAAAAATCATGCTAGGGAAAACAACATAATAAAGGGGGAGTACCTTCAATATCTAACATCTTAGGTTTAATTCTATGATCGTTAGTGTAATTCTAGTATTATAACCTATACGTATACTTAACCTTAGGGACATCCCTAGACATACCTTAGAAATATCTCTAGGGATCTCACTAACGTTTTTGCATCCTAGTTTCCAAAGGTTTACTAAACCATTCCTCTGATACCAACTATAGATACCCTAAGCTTAACGTACATAGATATTACATTACTTTTGCGTAATACTTAGTACATAACAAAACACAAACACAAGGACTGTAATAGTTTAGTGTCTTTGGAAACTCGGAATATAATCTTCTAATCGTGGTGAAAGATCTCCAATATCTCCCACAAAGATCTCCCTTTTTTTACCTAAAACCTTTCTTTATATCCTGGGGAAAAGAAAACATAAAAGGGTGAGCTCAAATTCTCATTAAGGGTAAACAAAAGAAATATAAATATCATCGTATACACAAGCACATAACTTTTGGAAATCTTATCCTGCAAAAAAGATCATAATTTCATAACATGGGATAAATCATGGCAGTGAAATGTAATCACAATAATCATAACTTAAAACATTAAACTTTGTGGAATACACACATAATCATAGAGAATCATTTCTTGTTAGTCAAGACTCATTGCCAAGACTATCTTAGTGGACAAAGTCCCTTTCTGAACCGAGTCACCCTTGTTCCAGTCCTGTTTCAATGAACCTGTATAACCTACCATTCCAGCCATGTCTATCTCATGAGATAGAAAATCTTTACCCAATGCATTGGAAGGAGATATAGGTCCCACCCATCTCATAATGATACCATTATTATGTGTGCCACAAAATCAGAAAACCATACATCATAGCATAACCCATGTAATAAAAATGGGAATCTTAAACATCGTGACATCATAAAACAATTCATATAAGATAAAGGAATTCATAAAAATATAATTCCATCACAAAATAATCAAATCAATGTAATAATAGGGATAAAAACAGAACCATTTATTATCTTATATGGAAAATAATTTTGATAAAACACTTGAACTCCATTTTTGAGGAAAATATCCTTTCTGCTTCAAAAACATTTTTCCTTTCTTAACATGTCATACAATTTTAAACTAAAATAAGTTGATTAAAAAATAAACTTTAAAACTTGTAAAGGAAGCTTCTTGGAAATAATGTTTTAAAAATCCATTCATGCCGTATAAGTTAAAAAAACATTCTTCGTACTTTTGTCGGAAAAGTCAAAAAGTACCTCGTACGAAAAACGACAAAAGATTCCTTTCATATCTTTTACTAAAAACTCACCGAAGGGTAAAATTGGATTTAAACTATTGTAAGTGGATGGAAACAATATATGTATGTGGATGATAAAATACACCCCAGTAAATGCAAAAGTAAAAACAATCTCGGATAAAAATGAGATTGTGATATTTTCCCTTACCTTAGGTCCGACTTGCTTTGTAAGTATCTGAAACTCTTGTATAATGATTTAAATAATGTTATTGACTTATTCCAGAATCATATTCATTTTTATTATATCATATATGGTCCACTTATGACTTTATATTACCCGTTCTTTTGTAAATTCATGTTAAAGTAGCATTTTGGGTAAAATCGTCTCATTTGTCGTTCGTGTTTTTAACTTGTAATTATTAATATGATTACTTGGATCATGATTACTTATATCCAGAATGTAAAACATGATTTATATATAATATATATTCAGAATATATATATATATATAATATATCGATAAATGGAATGAAATACACCGTTCATGGAGTCGGTAGTCCGTACGTACGCATGAACGCTGTTTTCGTTTCCTTATTGAATTGAATGGAATTAAGTAGATGACATACATATAAATATAAATAAATCCAGTATCATTATTATGTCATATATTTCATTATTACTTATTATATACACTTTATAATCATTCATGAATGGTTAATCATTGAGAATGAATCTCATCGCGTTGTAGAGACGGTAGTCCGTACGTAAGCACGAGTGATGATATCGTTCCCATGGTCGTGGAATTGTTTTGAAGTGTATGTATACTATTTCAGTATCAATATCACTTTATAATAATCATATATAGTTACTCATTACACCATTATACCCATCCTATTAAGGTGGCGGCGGAAAATAGATTACACCACGGCGTGGAGACGGTATTCCGTACGTACGCACGCGCGGTGATTTCATTTTCGGTAGGATGGATAGAAGGTTAAATAGGGTTGTTTCATACTTATAATAACATATCAGTATATGAGTGATACTGATGTTATTACTTCATAATGAAACAACTAAAGAAGAAGAATTTGAAGAAGAAAGAAATTGGAAAGGATCGGTAATGGATATTACCTCTTCTTTGAAGTGCTTCTTTGAGACCTCCTTTTAGGGCACTAAAATTGGACTTTTAAGAAGACCAGGACCTGTAGGATGATACTAGGGAAGTTTAGAAGAGATTTTGGCAGGGGTTGGACGAGCTTGAATGCTCAAATTGGTGTGAGGAGGAGAGGGAGGAGGTGCCCTTTTATAAGGGAGGAGAGGGGCATCTTAGGATAATCTCAAAATATTATTTTATATTAAGGTCAAATTCGGTTTATAATGGTTCCAAATGGTCTTATTTCAAAGATAAAGTGGGTATGGGTCGAAATCCTCTCATACAATAGGATTTAGAGAAGTTTAGGTTATTATTCTAACCTTATCAATTAGATTTAACTCTAAGTTAAATAATTTAACTTTTACCGTGTCTTTTTTTTTCTTACACTATATGGTTAATAAACTTACTATATGAAGCCAGAAGAACCCCAAGTTGTTTATTATTAATATATCTATCCGTATCTAAGTCATTTGGCTGATCCTTAGATTTTTAGGAATTAAATAACAATTAATAATATAATATTTGTTTTAAAAACTAATTTATGTCAATTTTGACACTATTTGGTACATTATTTTTATGAAATTTCTAACAGAATTATAAGTTCGAACCAAGTTACTTAAATCATCAATAACATGTCATATGAACCTATAAAATTAGTGTAAGTCATAAAAAGTCTCAAATTACATTTATTTGGGCATTTATAACATCAATTATGTTAATAATTTCTTAAAAAGGTAATTACTGCATTATCGTTGTGTCATAAATAAATTAAATTATTTAAAGTATAAAAATTACAAATAAAATACCATTATTTAGGAAATCTGTTTATCTTTCTAATAAATATTTATAGTCGAAATTATATTATGTATAACCCTATATTAAAAATGTTTTAGTAAATAAACTTTGATTTTAACTCTTTTAACTCTTCTTTGAATTAAATAATAATAAATGTCCTAATCTAATCCAAGTGAGCCTAAATGATAATATTTTACACTTAAGGTTGTTTTTGGTCGAGATAAACTTGTCCAATTGGATTATAACATGTGTTAGGGTAATATTAATATCATTTTTACCCTTAATTACCCTATTTACTTTTAACCTTGGTAAATAAAAGTAAAAAGTTACTATTCACCAAAAATTATTTTCATCTCATTGAACCACATTTTACTTACTGACATCAACCGTGTCTCTCGGATTTTTGAAATTCCATTCACAGAAGCGGTAAAATTAAGATTTATGAAAAAAATAATTTTTTCAACTACCACTTAGTAGTTTCACTATTCATCAAAAATTGAAGTTTTTCAAAAAAATGCCAAAATTTCACCCTAAGCTATAATTGATATTCCGAATTAAAAAATGATTTCTATTTTAAAAAATTCCCAACATATAAGTTTCATTAATTAATTTTATAATTAATTTCCGCGGTCACAACAAATAGCGTGTTTTTAAGAGATAATAACTATCAAAAGATTGACACTTGTTTATGTCTGGTGTAAATGTGAAATTACATCCAATGGCCAACATTGTATTGAATTGTAAAAATATATTCTAAATATACTTTAAAACCACTCAAATTAATAATTTATCACTATTAATTATTTCGATTAAAAATGTTGTTTTTAATTATAATTTAGTAATTTTCACTATTCATCACAATATGAAAGTTATCCGAAAAGTACCAAAATTTCACCTTAGGCTAAATTCGATACTCCGAATCCAAAAATGAAGTCCATTTTGAGTGCTAAAATTTCTAAAATTTTAAAAGGTGGTTATTACTATTCTTAACGGCTAGTTTTAATAATATTTTAATAGCATAGCATATCGTTGTTTAGTGAAACTCAGTATTATGTACTACACACGCTATCGAGGAAGGTCGCGATTGCGTGTAATGCAAGGCAAGTCAAGGATGTGTGTTTTGAAAGCTCCTTTTGGTGTAGCGTACAACACAAGACATTAATAAAATTAAAAAGAATATTTTTCACAAAATCTCGGGTTGTTACATCCATCATGCATATTATTAATATTATGAGTATTCCATTATTATGGGCTGTTAAATAATGGAAAAAGTGACTTATTGAGCATGATGTTTCACTCTCCCTTACTTCATGTGTTGACAATGAAATATCTCTCCATTATAATTATTTTTAGGAGATGGTAATGACATTTAATATTCCTTTATATTAGGTGTTGATTATAACACATCACCCCACCTATCTGGAGTGTTGATCATGAAAACTCATATTCATTATGATATTATATTCATGTACCCTTTCCTGAGCCTATATGATCATTAGACTAGTTATGGATACTTGAGTTATGCCTTTGGTCCAGCCAACACCTAGTATCCATGTATATTCCTACTTATATCCTCACATACTTAGTGCATATACATGTATACAATATATAACTATATAACTATATATATTTACATGATTACTTTATATTTGGTTACATTACTACAAAACTAGTTTTCCACATTGCTAGTATTTATCAGTGCTTTTTTAGCACCGATAAATGGATCCTTTATCAACGTTTTATTTTTTTCACTGATAAAGGGTACCCTTTATCGATAATTTTTTGTTAGAATTGATAAAAGGTATCCTTTATCAGTGCTTTATTTTTTGGCCAGATAAATATACATTTTATCGTCACATTTTTAGTACTGATAAAGGATAGAATAAATAAAATGAAATAATTAAATACATAAAAAATAAAAAAATGAGTTTATTAAAAAAAATATTAATTAAATAGTTATTTATAAAAATAAATAAATTGATTATACATTATTAAATATTAAAAAACATATTAAATAGATAATTTTGATAATTAATGTTAATAAATTGTATATTTTAAATATATAGATATATATTAATTTATATAAATATGATTTATATTTTAAAAAATATTTATGTGATTTACATGAAATAGTCATATATTTAGTGAATAATAGTTTATAATTAAAAATTAATATGAATTAAAAATACTGACAAATTATATTATGTAATGGACATATAAATAAATGTTTTGTTTGATTTTTCAATTTAACATAGATCAAATGTGTGTTATATTTATTTCACATATACATAATTAATGCATTTTTATATACAATCTACACTCACAAAACTTATCCATTTTCTCAATATTGTTAAAGTGTACTTATTTTTAATGTAATCAATTTTACTCATTTTTGAAATATATGTATTCATGCAATTAAAATTAGATATGAATATTATTTTTCAAAAAAATTTCTTTAATTAAATATAAATAATTATAAAATTATAATTAATATATTTAAAAAGGAATATATTTACTATATTCATATTTATATATATTTATTAAGTATATATATATTTATAATTTTTTATTTATAATTATAATTATAAATCCATTATCGGTGCTTAAGTAATAAAAAATGATAAAGGTTGGTCTTTATCAGCACTTTTCTCGTGCTAATAAAGATGGGATTTATCATCACTAAAAAATGATAATAAAATTCTTTTTGTCATATCTTATTACTTAAGAATTGATAAAAGAACTCTTTATCAGTGCTTATTTGTAAGCACTGATAAAAGTGTCCTAATCTATTTAAAAATACCAACTATTTGTGAACTCGTCAAGATATCATAAGATTTTAGTAGAATCCACCCACTTCCAGTGATACTTCTTGGTTAATAGAATCTTTAATAACTCCACTCAACTGCCTCCAGTTTCTCGAAAATTGTCATACATCCGGTATTTGGTTGTAGTTAGGGTTTCTGAAATAGATTTTCTTCAACCCAGCGAGGTAGGCCTTGCTATTTTCTTCATGTATTTTGTGTTTCATTTTTTATTTATTATTCAACAATTCCATGATTTATTTTTGTTTTGGTCCTTGTATACTATTTTTCTTTTATATTATGAACATAACTATTTGTTTATGATATATTTTTTGATTTACTACCAATTTGGGTATCCTGTTTTGGTATTTTTTTTAAATTATTTTTTTAATCAATTTTCTTCTCTATCAACATCCTAACCCTAGCTTGCTCTACAAGATTAATTTTTTCATTGTTTTTAAATCTTATAGAATCACCTCTGGTGAATTCATTCTCAATGTTAGATATAAAATAATTGACTCACATCCCCAATTAATTATAAACTGTACATATAAAAATCTTGAACATTTCTACCACATCTGATTTATTTTTTATAATAATCACATTAGTCATTATGGTAAATTCATCAATAAATATGATAAATTAAAGACCACCTTGAGTTTAATTGTGTCTCATGGGTCCATTAAAATAAAAAAAATCAACTAAAGATGATTTTTTCACTGAATCTTCAACCTTTTATGGCTACCTTTAATGATTTTACCTTTTAAATTGTCTCACAAATCAATCCCCTTTAGCTTTTGAGATGTGGAATGTCTCTCAACACATCTCAATTTTATGTTTGTCACAAAATTATTTGAAAAATATTGCTGAAAATTCTATGACATCATTTGTTCTCATCAATTGAACTCAAATAGTTGTAATGGTTGGAGTCTCCATTCGGAAAGAGATTCACATTGGTCCACTCACATGGGTTAACAATCATTCCATATTTTATCCTATTTAATAGGAATGTTTTATTTCTAAATAAAATCTCATTAAAATCATCACATAGATAAATTAACCTCAAAAAAATTTGTTTAAGACCATCAAGAAACAATAAATCTTTTTACTTCAAAATTATTATGGGGTTGTATTTATTTTATTATGTTGTGATATTCTGTTGTAAGGGTTATATAGATTTTTATCCATTTAAATTTATTTTATACAGATATATTTACATATATATAATTAATTAATTAATTAAAATAGTTCAAGGAGGGGGAGAAATACAACGAAAATCATACTCTACACCAACAAGAAATAACTTGGCGAGACTCAAACCTGAGACTTTGCAGAACCACTACTAACCAAGATGGACCCTTGAGAAATATATATATATTTAAATATATCTATTTATATCTATTTATATGCAATTTCAGAACATATAATGTAAGTGTGATTTTATAATTATTTATTCACAAATTATGGTTCTGTATTTCCAAATTAGAAAGAGATTTTATTTATTTTCATTAAAAATTGTGTTTAAATGTGTATTTATTTTGTAATTATGTGTATTAGGAATTCCATGTTATATATATATATCTGTGTGTGTGTGTGTGTGTGAGTGTGAGTGTGTGTTTAATGTTTTATGGGAAAGATGTTGCAAGGTTTGATGTGTTTTTCTCTCATGTTTGTGATATATCTTATTGGTGTGTATTATCGCTTTATGTTAAGTTCTTTATCTCCCTACCTAGAATCTAAATGATGGGTCAATGTGTATTATATGGACTCCCTAGAATATTTCAGATGGTTAGATCTGATGAGAAAACCTCCCTAGAATCCTTATTATGGGTCGTTGTGGTGATATGACATCCCAAGAGTCTTGAGATGTTTTCAAATATTTGATATAGAATTAATTTTAAATGTAATAATTCCTTAGGTTTCTACATCACATGTTACAAAAAATAGAATAGAAGTTATCAAATTCTATATATTTGAAATTTTCACAATTTGTTTCTTGAGACTCATCCCCCATCTATTTAATAGACAATTATCATCCTCATCACCTTCATCTCCCAAATATCCATTAATGAAATTTGTTGCTTGAAACTCATCCTCCATCTCTTTTATATTTCTTGTACTACTCTGAGCATTAGTTATCCCATGGTTGACTACTACTTAGATTATTTCAATCAACATAGGTTCATGTCCATAAGAAACGAAGGATGTTTTAAAAAAATTCAATGATAAATGTCTAGAAGATGAGGTGATGAGGATGAGTTGTTTATAACTTTAACCATTGAATTAATTCATTGGATAACACCTTCTATACTAGATTAATTCTTTTCTTAAATCTAATTACCCATTTTCTTCAACATACTAAAATTATATGGAATAATCAAATGTTGAGTTTCCCTTATTAGAATTGTCTATATCTTTCACCCTTGATAACGAATATATTATGTGTATTTATTTATATATTGTACAAAATTAATATTTAATGAACCCAATAAGATATATACAAATAAAAAATTGATTCACTCTAATCATTTAACAAATGAGTATAAAGATGGAGTTAATGAGTTCATCAATTTTGCAAGATAGAATGAAGTCGACCCTTCTAAAATCCTTTGTTCATGTTTACATTATTGTTATTCAAGAAAAATCAGTTCAAAAGAGTTGTAAGAACATTTGATTTGTCACAAAATGGATCAAATCTATAAATTTTGGACTAAACATAGAGAAAAATTAAATGTGTAAACTGATTGGGATGATACTATTATTTATGAATCATTTTATATGAATACCTTTGTAAGTGATAATGGAGACCACATGGAAGAAATGAAAATTAAAATTAAATATGACCTCCATGATTTCCAGAGTTTTTTAAGGATTTAAATATATTTTCCAAGAAACCATTGTGTACTAGTTGTACTAAATACACAACATTGTTAGTTTTATTAAAGTTATATAATTTGAAAGCTGGCAGCGGGTGGAGTGACACCAGCTTTACAAAACTACTTGGTCTCCTAATTGATATGCTACTAGAAGAAAATGAACTACCATTCAAAACATATGATGCTAAATGAATTTTATTTTCATTGTAAATGATCTCTAAAAAACCATTCGTGTCCAAATGATTGCATATTTTTTCACAAGGACCATGAATCACTCATATAATTCCCTAAGTGTGGAACAAATTGATACAAGAAAAATGAATCAATTCCTTCAAAATATGTATCATACTTTACTATCATTACATAGTTTAGAATACTATATAGATTTCAGGAAACCATGATAGAATTAATATATCATGTAGATACAATAATTAAATATGGTAACCTAGGTCATCCAGCATATTCTCATCAGTAGAAGAAAACTGATTATGGGTTTCCTGAATTTGGAAATGATCCGAGAAACTTGCATCTTGTGTAATATACAAAGGGTATAAATCCTTTTGTTGTATAGTGTAGTACTCACAGTACATAACATCTCATGTTGGTAAAGTATAACTTACCACAATGGTTATGCATGAAGCATAAATACATTATGTTGTCTCTACTTATATCTAAACCAAAGAATCCCGGTAATGATATTTATGTCTATTTGGATTGATTGATCAAATATTTGTAATTGATCTGGGATATAGGTGTTACAATAGATGATTATCATAGAAGTAAAGTGTAATGACCCGCATTTTGAACCCAGTTTAAAAGTGCGGGGAAATTGAACTTTTTCAATTGTTGAACCATTCGTTTTTAGAATCGGGCATTATAACGAGGTTTTGAAGGTTTGAACCCTTCTTTTTAATGTTTTTGGAAATGGGAAAATTCCCGTTAAGTTTCTTGGGTGGCCTGAGGGGTTTCGGAAGTGTCGAACCCTTGTTTTTAAACTGGTGCAGAGGGCGCACGGTTGGCGCACGGTTTGGTAAACCATACGGCCCAAACCGTGCGACCTTATTAAAGGAGGCAGTGGTGTGCGCACGGGCTGCACAGTGTTTCCCCAAAATGTGCGCCTAGCCCGTGTGAGAGATCTCTTGGAGGTAGAAGACTTCGCACGGTTTTTGCACGGTTTGGAAAACCGTGTGGGTCAAACCATGCACTCGGATATGTTTTAGGTTTTTGATTAAAATTAAAAGAAAATAAAATAAAATAAAATAAAAACCTAAAATTTAATAACACTCCCTCCCCTCTCCTCTCGATAGAAGCGCGACACCAGCCCAAGGGGGTCTCTCCCTGCCGCGTGCTCGACCCCCACCTCAGCCTCCCTTCGACCGGCATCTCCTCATCTGTTTCTTGGGGTTTCTTCTCTGGATCATCGTGGTAAGGTATCCTCCCTCCTTCCTCTTCTTTCTTGGCCTATTTTTGGCCTCCACTTTTCCCTAATATAATTCGGCCAGACCCCCCCCCCCACCATGGTTAGGGTTTGGTTTAATTCATTTTCTTTCTTGTTTATCTTGTTGTTAAGGGATGTGGAAGGTCCCCCGGGACCCCATGTGTGCGTGTTTGATGTCTTCCGCCAAAGACGAGTCGTGTTGCATTGATTTCGATCTACCGGTTTGATTTTGAGTTAAGGGTTATTCCCGTTTATGGTTTTCGCGTCTTCTAAATTAATGTATTTAGTTGTTTTAAGGCTCGTAGTGTGTTTTTTCTAGAGTGTTTCCGGCTTCAGGTTGATTTTGGGTTGCTTTAGCTTAAGCGACTCGCCAGCACATGCATAGGTATGTATTTATATGTACGTGGGTTCCCCTGTATGCGTATATTCATCCATGGCAGTGAATATACACGTAGGAGGCTAGTTGTCCCCATTTCATATATATATAAAGTTCCTGCGCAGGTGAGCGGAGACAGGTATATGTGTATAATCATATGTGTATGGATCCTCTTGTACACGCTCATGGCCATGCGGGGCGTGTGCATAGAGTCTAGGTGTCATTATACGTATGTGAAATCACATATGCCTAATGGGGGAGTAGCAGCGGTAGCTTTAGTTAGAAAGAGCCAAGAGCCAGAGTGGATGGATGGATCCACCTTGAGGTAGGGTCCCTCTACTTGACCTTTTATTTAAAGTAAAGTAATAAACAGTTATTTCTGCAAGTTACTCATGAATAAGTGCTTCTGTAAAAATAGTGTGAATTGTAGAAATAAGACAAACAGGTTGTTTGATCACTAAACTAATGATTTAATAATAAAACCCCTTGATCAGAGGTGCACTGTCTTCAAGATAAAAGTAGGAAGTAGACTCTTATGCTTGCCTGCTAAATTCTTTTTATTCTTTGGTGAAACTTGAATGAAATGGATTAGGATGGTAATACCATGCCTTAGGATAATGTAATAATCACGAATTATGTTAATGGAATGGGTCTAGTGAGTGGGACTTACTAGGAGGAGTAGTCCTCAACACCCCTTATTTCTTTGAAAATATTTATATGTCTTTGAAATGAAATGAAAGGAATAAAGAATGAATTTGGGGTTAGCCAATACCGTACATGAGCGGGTTGTCTCATGTACCATCTATCAATGTGATGAATATGATAAATGATGTGATTATGTGATATTGTGAGATGTAAATGCCATGTTTTATTGATATGAATGTTATAAGAAGTGTATGCCTCATAACCTATGCTAATTAAATGATACAGCTTCGGGCCAGGGGTAGACCATGAGAGCTCCCCTATGTTATGGCTTCAGGTTAAGGGTAGACTGTGAGATCTCCCTTGAATAATTATTAAGCCTTCGGGCTACGGGCAGACCGTCAGAGCTCCCCTAATTAAATGATACAGCTTCGGGCCAGGGGTAGACCATGAGAGCTCCCGTATGTTTTGGCTTCGGGCTAAGGGTATACTGTGAGAGCTCCCTTGAATAATTATTAAGCCTTCAGGCTAGGGGAAGACCGTGAGAGCTCCCCAAATTAAATGATACAGCTTCGGGCCAGGGGTAGACCATGAGAGCTCCCCTATGTTACGGCTTCGGGCAAAGGGTAGACTGTGAGAGCTCCCTTGAATAATTATTTTGCCTTCGGGCTGGGGATAGACTATGAGAGCTTCCCCAAGGTTGGGCCAGGGGTAGGATCGAGAGCGCTGCCCCTGGGTTAAGGACATCCATGAGTTCCATCCCAGTCCGACCCAACGTATTATATATATATATATGGTGAAATGATCGGGTTACTTTATCGGCAATGAGCCGAAGCTGGTATAGCCGTCAGGTTTCCTCTGGGGAAACCAGGATGGGTTTTGTTGTTCCTTATTTTTCTGTTTATCGAATCATGTTATACCTGCTTACTTCTTTAATTATTATTACACTGTCTGGATTGGGTTAGACACCGGTGGTGCCGACCTAATGAGATTTATATATCACACCCTACTCAGGCTGCCATTGCACTGGTGTACCTGAGTAGACCTTTCTTGTTTGCAGGACCTAGGTTGGTTGTTGTGTTGTTTGTACCTGAGGAGTTAAGAGCAAAGGACCAAGCGGGAGCTTGGGATGCTCAGGAGATCACCTGTCGGGCCTTGCTGTATTTTCTTCATTCATTTGCATTATATTGTAAGAATGATGTATTGTTTCTTGATTTCACCATGTATCATTCATCATCCCTGCATCGTGTAAACTATATTTGGCCACCTTTTATAAAAATGATCACTATTTGTTTTCCACTGCTATTTGTTCATTGTTCATCTATTACTGTTTCCTCTATTGAATGTTATTTACTCTGAGATACTGTTGTACAACTCTGATAAGAGGGTTTAGTCTCCCCACTATCACCTCTCAAGACCCTTTCTGCTATTCGGTAGCCTCTGGTGTACGGGGAGATGCGCTTGAGGCCATGTGGTGACCGGTCCGGCCACCAGGTTGATGGTGAGCCGGGTCAGGATGTTACAAAGTGGTATCAGAGGAGTTTATCTTCTGATTTGTTTTACTGTTTGGCGATATTAGACAGGGATAGGAAGGAATTGGAATTTGGTAATGAGATGTGTCTAGGATTGGCCACCGCGTGCACAGGGAAAATCGAAATTTCCTCGAATGCGATTGTTGTTTTAATGATTTTGATTATTACGGTTGATTTGATTTCACCGTTGGGTGACACACATGATTTATGCTGATACTGTTGATGAAATTGTGGGTTCTATTTCAGTTTCAACCCAATGAGATAAGGTTATTCCATCTCATGCATCATATAGGCACCTTGTAATAAATTTCATACAATGCATTATGCCATGCCATCTAGGATGCATTAGTAATTTCTGCTATTGTGATAGGTGTTGTGGTAGTTATTCCATGCTTCTGTGATATAACATGTTTCTCTGTTACTACTTTCAATAACATGCTAGGTTCAATTAATATGAAATTGGTTTCTTTGACCAAATTAAATGATTGTGGTTACAACATGAGCCAATTTTCAGTTGTAAGGTGTATGGGTGCCTTATAGCTGCGAAAGGGTAACCTATGTAATCGGATTTCTAAAAATGGGTTGTTATAGTTTTAAATTGTAAAAAGGAATTGGTTTTGATTAAAGGGAGCCAAATCACAAACTGTAAGGTGTATGGGTGCCTTTCATATTGATAGGTGGCCACCCTTATGATTGGATCATTGTATTTGAGCATGTTAATTTCTGAAATGTGACTTTTTTTGCTTAATGGGAGCCAATTTTTCAATTTATGGAGTGTATGGGCGCTTCATGGTTTGGGAAAATGGAAACCCATAAGGAATGTAATGGAAGGATGCCTTGTAAAATGATTAATGGTGTAAAAGTTTTTTGGGTTTTATCTAATGTGATTTGTCTTGTTGGAACCCTCGTTGGTCATCTGATTTGTTTAAAATGAATTTATTATGATAAATTACTAGAAAAAGACAGGATTTCTGATTAATGTTTAATGGATAAAAGGAAGTTTGTTGAAACTTTCCTACTTTTCTTTGAGCTGTTTGTTAAAAATGATCAAGTGCCTGGTGATTTTGGTTTTGAAAGTTCACTTGAAGTTTGGAATTGAATCTTTTAAAGTGATTAAAAGAATGAACGTGATTAAATATAAAGGGATTGTAAAAGGAACTTGCAGTGGTGTCTTCTGTTGAGACCCAGTGTGTGGATAGGTTAAGTCTTTCTTGTGAGTGCCTTGGAATGGAACCTTACACATTTCCATAGGTTTTTTTCTTTTTGCAATGACGTTAAATGTTAGGCTTTGAGCCAATGACTTTTGTTGGGTGTGACCAAATGCTTGAGTCGACGCTTGTTCTTCGTGAGGGGCTAGCCCGTGGTAGGTAGCACCCATAGAGATTATGTGCTTGGCTTTTTCGGTGAACCTTCTAATGTTTCATAGTGTTCGGGTACCGTTGTCCCTTATAGGACTTCCAGTTCTAATGACACCCTTTTTCGGATGGGTGGTCATGCTCCTTTTGATCTTGTTATGGGATTGATCATTAGATAATGTCGTGTAGACATGCCTCGGGCATGGTTGGTTTATTTGTCGGTTGTTTGACCTTTTCTTATCTGCGGTAATAGACGATTGGTAAGTCCCCGTCCATGTAAATGGTCATGTAAGGTGAAATGACGTTCGGCTAAACCTCTTGTGCTATTGTGTACGGATTTGGGTCATCTCCGTGGTAGAGTGACCTGAGAATTTGCAACTCAAGTTGTCCCAATGCTCGGGATGATTTTCGGAAGACTCAGTTGGTTGACATGCTGGTCTTGTTGTTTTGGTTTCCTTGTGCATTTCAACATGGTGATCGTGGCTCGAAGGAGCGACACACTTCCGTTTAAGTTTTACGAACTAGTTCTGTTATAAGCAGCTTGCCTTTCTCCTTTTGATGACGCCAACCCTTCTAAGGTGGGAAGCATCGTTCCAGTTGAGTAAAGTGTGTCCTTCTAGGTAGAAGGAACACACCAAGAGGGACCATTTGGGAATGGTCGGGTTTGTTTGAATCCCTTTGAGGCTTGTAGGTGTCATTATGTGTTGATGGTTTCTCAGCAGCATGACTTTGATCTGGTTGGCGGTGTGTGCAACAACTTTTGAGAAACACCGTCAGTCATGGAGGACTCCGGTGCTAAATCGTGAATGATCACGGAATGCCTTGTATGGGGAAAAAGACATTGTTATCAGTTTAGAAATCTTGAGGTGCTGGAAGAAGAAGCCGAGTCTTGTCTTTAAAGTCGACCAGTGGTGGTTTGACTATTATCCTTTCTAGTTATTGGGTATAAATAACTAGAATCCATTTTAAAATCTTCTTAGTGTACTCTCTTACGTGATGAGCATGTCCCCTATCTTGATTTCGTCCTGGATGCACTAAGAGAGCATCAGCCTTAAGCCACACTAATGTTTTCAATGGTTGTTGGGCTCTTTTGGTGGTTCCATTTTGGCGTTTCATGTAGAAGGCGTTGTTTATTTTCATGGTTTGACCTTAGATACGTCACCGGGAGTCAGGTATGAGCTTCGGTGAACGTTCTTGTGGTAAGTATGAGATGCCTTGGTAGAAGGCATCATTGTTCAGCTTATAAAACGTCGGCCGTTTAAGTCGTGTCTCTTCTTTAATAGTCAACTGGAGTGGCTTGACTCTTTTCGACTTGGGTTTAGAGGTTGATGGGGAAATCGACCATTTGATCGTTTCAAAATCACTCTAGGTGCATCATTGGAATGCTTAGAGCGTGCTTTTGAAATATGGTTCAAAGGTGGTGGAGTTGTGGTTTGAGTCTTGAGCATTTAACATTAAAACCTAAGGTGGGAATTACCTGTGGCTGGATGCTTGGTGAGACGGCGATGTGATCATGTCTCTTGTAGAATGGGCTCGGGTAAGAGCTTTCATGTTGGTTCGGTGGGGAAAATGAGCGCTGGCTCAGGTGTTGATAGCTTAAGTGTTGTGTGCTCAAGTGGATGTTCATTGGTGCATGGAACATTCATAAAAGTAACAAAATCATTTGAATGAAGCTTCATGACCCTTTTAGGTCGAGTGAGGTGAATTTTTCCCAAAGGCTTCTCTGGGATGAGATGTTTTAAGGTGGGAATATTGTAATGACCCGCGTTTTGAACCCGGTTTAAAAGTGGGGGGAAATTGAACTTTTTCTATTTTTGAACAAGTCATTTTTAGAATCGGGCTTCAGAATGAGGTTCTAAAGGTTTTAACCCTTCTTTTTAATGTTTTTGGACATAGGAAAATGCCCGTTAAGTTTCTTGGGTGGCCCGAGGGGTTTCGGAAGTGTCGGACCCTTGTTTTTAAAGTGCTGTAGAGGGCGCATAGTCGGCTCATGGTTTGGAAAACCGTGCGGCCCAAACCGTGCGGCCTTATTAAAGGAGGCAGTGTCATGCGCACGGGCTGCACACGGTTTCCCCAAACCGTGTGCCTAGCCCATGTGGGAGATCTCTTGGAGGCAGAACACTTCGCACAGTTTGCGCAGGGTTTGGAAAACTGTGCGCGTCAAACCATGTGCTCGAATGTGTTTTAGGTTTTTGATTAAAATTAAAAGAAAATTAAATTAAGTAAAATAAAAACCTAAAATCTAATAACACGCCCTCACCTATCCTCTAGGCAGAAGGACGACACCAGCCCAAGGGGGGCTCTCCCTACCGCGCGCTCGACCCCCACCTTGGCCTCCCTTCGACCGGCGTCTCCTCATCTATTTCTTGTGGTTTCTTCTCTGGATCATCGCGGTAAGGTCTCCTTCCTCCTTCCTCTTCCTCCTTGGCCGATTTTCGGCCACCCCTTTTCCCTAATCTAATTCGGCCGAACCCCCCCCCCCCCCCATGGTTAGGGTTTTGTTTAATTCGTTTTTGTTCTTTTTTCTCTTGTTGTTAAGGGACGTGGAAGGTCCCCCGGGACCTTGTGTGTGCGCGTTTGATGTACGCCGCCAAAGGCGAGGCGGGTTGCGATGATTTAGATCCTCCGGTTTGATTTCGAGATAAGGGTTCTGCCCGTTTCTGGTTTTCACATCCTCTAAATTAATTTCATTAGGTGTTTTAAGGCTCGTAGTGTGTTTTTTCTAGAGTGTTTGTGGCTTCAGGTTGCCGGAGCTTAAGCGACTCACCTGTGTAGGAATACGTACGTATTTATATGTATGTGGGTTCCCCTAGTATGTGTATATTCATCCATGGTAGCGAATATACATGTACGGGGCTAGTTGTCCCCATTGCATATAAATAAAGTGCCTGAGTAGGTGAGCAGTGATAGGTATATGTGTATAAGAATATGTGTAAGGATCCTCTTGTGCACGCTTATGGACATGCGGGGCATGTTCATAGAGGATAGGTGTCCTTATACGTATGTGAAATCACATATGCCTCATTGGGGAGCAGCGGTGGTAGCTTTAGTTAGAAAGCACTAAGAGCCGGAGTGGACAGATGGATCCACCTTGAGGTAGGGTCCCTCTCCTTTCCCTTTTATTTAAATTAAAGTATTAAAGAGTTATTTCAGCAAGTTAGTCTTGAATAAGTTCTTCTGTGAAAACAGTGTGAATTGCAGGAATAAGAAAAATGATTTTTTGGTCACTAAACTAACGATTTAATAATAAAACCCCTCGATCAGAGGTGTGTTGTCTTCAAGATAAAAGTAGGAAGTAGACTCTTATTATTTCCTGCTAAATTCTTGTTATGCTTTGGTGAAACTTGAATGAAACAAATTAGGATGGTAAGACCATGCCTTAGGATAATGGAATAAGCATCACTTATGTTAATGGAATGGGTCTAGTGAGTGGGACTTACCTAGGAGGAGTAGTCCTTATCACCACTTATTGCTTTGTAAATACTTATATGTCTTTGAAATGAAATGAAAGGAATAAATAATGAATTGGGGGTTATCCAATACCATACATGAACAGGTTGTCTCATGTACCTTATATCAATGTGATGAATATGATAAATGATGTGATTATGTGATATTATGAGATGGAAATGCCATGTTTTATTGATATGAATGTTATAAGAAGTGTATGCCTCATAACCCATGATAATTAAATGATACAGCTTTAGGCCAGGGGTAGACTGTGAAAGCTCCCCTATGTTATGGCTTTGGGATAAGGGTAGACTGTGAGAGCTCCGTTGAATAATTATTAAGCCTTCGGGCTAGGGGCAGACCGTGAGAGCTCCCTTAATTAAATGATACAGCTTCGGGCTAGGGGTAGACCGTGAGTGCTCCCCTATGTTACGGCTTCGGGATAAGGGTAGACTGTGAGAGATCCCTTGAATAATTATTAAGCCTTCGAGCTTAGGGCAGACCATGAGAGCTCCCCTAATTAAATGATACAGCTTCGGGCCAGGGGTAGACCGTGAGAGCTCCCCTATGTTACGCCTTCCGTCTAAGGGTAGCCTGTGAGAGATCCCTTGATTAATTATTAAGCCTTCTGGATTGGGATATACCGTGAGAGCTTCCCCATGGTTGGGCCAGGGGTAGGATCGAGAGCGCTGCCCCTGGGTTAAGGACGTTCGTGAGTTCCATCCTGGTCCTATCCAACGTATTATATATATATGGTGACATGATCGGGTTACTTTATCGGCAACGAGCTGAAGCTGGTATAGCCATCACGTTTCCTCTGGGGAAACCGGGATAGGTGTTGTTGTTCTTTATTGTTATATTTATCGAATCCTGCTATACATGCTTACTGCTTTAATTATTATTACACTATCTGGATTGGGTTAGACACCGGTGGTGCCGACCTACTAAGATTTATATCTCACACGCTACTCGGTCTGCCATTGCACTGAGGTACCTGAGTAGACCTTTCTTGTTTGCAGGCCCTAGGTTGGTTGATGTGTTGTTTATACCTGAGGAGTAAGGAGAAAAGGACCAAGCGGGATCTTGGGATGCTCAGGAGATCACCCATCGGGCCTTGCTGTCTTTTCTTCATTATTTTTCATTGTATTGTAAGCATGTTGTATTTTTTCTTGCTTTCACCTTGTATCATTCATCATCCTTGTATCGTGTAAACTGGATTTGGCCACCTTTTATAAAAATGATCACTATTTGTTTTCCGCTGTTGTTTGTTCATTGTTCATCTATTATAGCTTCCACTATTGAATGTTATTTACTCTAAGATACAGTTGTGCAACTTTGATAAGAGGGTATAGTCTCCCCACTATCACCTCTCGAGACCCTCACTTCTAGTCGGAGCCTCTGGTATATGGGGAGACGCGCTTGAGGCCATGTGGTGACCGGTCCGGCCACCGGGTTGATGGTGATCCAGGTCGGGACGTTACATAAAGAATTCAATTTAAGGGCCATATTGTATGGAATGATAAATAACTTCCTCGCTCGCGGAAATTTATAAGGCTATAACATTAAAGGAATGCTGGGGTATCCCATTTGTGAAAAATACACATACTCAATTTGGTTGAAACATTCCTCAAATACTATGTTTTTAGGACATCGTAAATTTTTACCTCGATGACATAAATACCGTTCCTGGATGACAACATTAAATAGTAATGTCAAACAAGGTATAACACTATATCTAGTAATGTGAAATCAAATATATGATAATGTAAAAAATATTAAAACTTTTTTTAGTAAACCATTTTCAAAAAACCATACCAAATCATGTTGGAAGAAGAGATCAGTTTTCTTTGAATTACCATATTTTAATTCTTTGTATGTAAGAATTTTTTTTTTGATGTCATGGTGTTATTGGCACATTACTAAATGTTCCTAGAAAAAAAATTATTGAATCATTCCTAGGTTGAACTTGATTGAAATGGGGATAAGGGAAGAGTTGGCACCAATGAAGGGTAAAATGTAGACTATTCTTACTCCATCTGCTTACACTATATCTAGAGAGGAAAATTTTCAAATTTTTATTTTCCTTACTCATGTAAAAGTTCCATAAGGGTATTCATCAAATATAAAGAATGTCATTTTAATGACTAATTTTAAATTACAAGGACTAAAATCACACGACTTTCATGTTTTAATTTAAGATTTAATGCATGTTGCTTTCTATTACATTTTTCCTCAAAATGTATGACATACATTAATCAGACTCTACTTCTTTTTCAAATCCATATGTAGTAAAGTTATAGACCTGGTGAATTTTTTCATCATGATTAAGGATATTGTTGTAATTTTATGTGAATTAGAGATGTTATTTCCACCATTATTCTTGGATATAATGGTCCACCTGATGGTTCACTTGGTTAGAGAGGTTAAACTATGTGATCTTGTCCATTATAGATGGATGTGCAGCATTGAACGATATATGAAGATTTTTAAAGGGCATGTCAAGAATCAAATTCATCTGAAAGGTTGTATTGCAGAACAATATATTATAGAAGAAGCTATTGAATTATGTACTAATTACCTATCAGATGTTGAAATCATTAGTCTTCCAAAGTCTTGTCATAGAAAATTCCTTCTGGGTGAAGTGATTTCTGGAAGAGATGTTGTTACAATTACATTGATAGAGAGAAAGCAAGTGTACCTTTACATATAACATAATAGTGAAGATTTTTATTCATAAATTGAATCCTACAAAGAAATTATTAGAGATTTAAATTCATTAGAGTCTAAAGGATAGATATTAAATACCCATAATTAACAATTTATAGGTTGGTTCATAGATAAAATATATAAGGAGTTATATGAAAATATGAATTCAATTTCCAAATGACTTTAATGGTTATCTAAAGGATCAAATGAAAATGTTAAATCTTACATTGATTTTATAATAAATGGTTATATTTTCTATACAAAATAACATGATGAATTCAGTACGATGAAAAATAGTGGTATTATGCATGTGGATGAAGCAATGCATATATCTAGTTATAAGGATAGAAATCCAATTTATACAAACATGTCATATTTTGGCATTATTGAACAGATATACGAGTTAGATTATGACACATTTCAAGTGCATATTTTCTATTGAAAATGGGTTGACAATATCAACGGATTGAAAGTTGATAAAAAGATATTTTTGAAGCTGAATTTTAGTGTGGAAGGGGAAAAAGATGAGTCATTCATAATTTCATCATAATTAGTGCAAGTATTTCAGGTCTCTAATCCAAAAAAAACAAAAATTGGTTCATTTCCCTCCTAGTGACTATAAAAAATATTGATTCAGATGAAAATTAAATCGAGGGTGACCCTTTCATTGGGAAATAACAATCAATTCATGTTGGTCCCAATGTAGAAAATGTATTTTTTGTTATAGGGGGCACACAAAGGGGATTTTGATTCTAGATAGGGGAACCAAATCCTTAAAAACTTTTAAAATAAAGTTCAATGAGAATTTAATTTTTTTAATATATTATGTTTCCCACATAATATTATATATTCTCTACTACATTAACATAATATAAATTAAATGTTTGACTACACACATAGACAATATCTTCTACACATGATGATGTCACCAATCCCTCGAAAGAATAGACTATAATGAAAGAAACCCTTTGGAATGATGTAAAGGTAATGTTATAATATAATTTCTCTAATTTACCAAAAAATTATATATTAAAATGTTGATTTAATTTTAATAATTCCTTACAAAGTTCATTTATTTTAGAATATTTTTTTCCATGTGTCATACTTTTCAAGAAGGGAAATGACACTATCTCTACTCAGTCACAGAGGTAATATAGATATTTGTATAGTAAAATCATTGTCCATTGAATTGAGGTATTGTTTCATATTTATGTTTTATTTATTTATTTTTAGAATTACTTGTATAATAATTGTTTTCTTATACAAGTGTATACTTTTGTTTGAGTTGGGGTGGTCTGTCCATCTTTCATGGCTTTTTACATCAAAACTTCCACAGACTTCTTCTCCCTCACAACCTATTCACCCCTATAGTGGTACGTCTATCACTTTATTTCAAGTTCTCTCTAATGCCTTTTCAGGAAGAGAGATGAAATTTCCTCTGCTCAATTATAGAGGTAATCATAATGTTTTCATAATAAAATCATTTTCCATAGAAGTCATGTATTATTTCATATTTATGTTTAATTTATTTCATTTTATTATTACTCATATAATAATTTTTTCTTATACAGGTGGATTATTTTGTTCATGTTTGATTCATCGGTCCATATTTCATATCTTTCTACACCAAAACTTCTATAGACTTCTTCTCCCTCAAAACCTTTCACCCTTATAGTGTTCACATTTATCACTTTCCTTCATGTTCCCTCCATTTCTAAATCACAGAGGTAATCATGATATTTTTATAGTAAAATCATTATCCATAAAATTAATGAATTATTTCATATTTATGTATAATTTATTTCTTTTTATTATTACTCATAATAATTATTTTCTTATACAGGTGGATTCTTTTTTGTTTGAGATTATGTGGTTTGTTTGAAGATTCTCATGTAGTGTTAGTAGTTAAAAAAATAAATTCAATGGAAATCATGGTAACATTGATAGATTGGATTGTTTAAGACTTTAAGACATGTAAGAATTATCCACACCCCAATCTGACACATGATTTGACTAGTATGACTCTAAGTACCTCAATCTACTTAAAATTGAAATTAGTTTTAGTAAAAAATAAAAATCACATACTCAAAATCAAGAAAACATATTCAGATTGTTTTGATACTTTAAGACAATGATCCATAACTCATTTTTGATGCGTAAGATTCAACCTCACCGAAATCTGTTACACGGTGGTCCCAATATGACTCAATATATCTGTTATTAATCTAAAATCAACATTTTACTTTAAAAAGTATCACTCATTGAAAACTGATCAAACACACTCAGATTTTCTTGATAATTTAAGTAATTGATTCATAAATCATTTATTATGTGTAGGAACTATTTTCATATCAAACAGATACACGATGTGATTAGTATGAGTACAAGTGTGTTTTTTAAGTTTAAAATGAAATTTTAGTAAAAAAGACAAGTGGAATACTCAAAACCGAGGAAAAACATTTAGATTGTTTTTATAATTCAGTAAAACAATCCATAAGTGATTTGTAACATATAGGAATAATCCACAATGCAATCTGATACACAGTGTGACTAGTTTGAATCTTATAGAATCTTTATTTAAAATTGACATCAATTTTTGTAAAAAAAACAAACTGACGTAATCAAAACAAAACAAACACATTTAGATTGTTTTGATACTTTAGTAAAATGATATATAAGTGAATTGAGATTTTTATGAATTAGCAGCACATAAATATGATAATAGTATGATAGTTATGACTCTAATTCTGTGTTTTTATTTAAAATTGACATCAATTTTTGTAAAAAGGCCAACTAACCTACTCAAAACCGAGAAAATGCATTCACATTATTTAAATGTTTAGTAAAATCATCTGTAAGTCATTTTTGATGTGTAGGAATAAGCTTCACCTTAATTTGATACACAATGTGATCATTATGAGTCAAAGTGTTTGTTTTAATTTTAAAATGACATTTTAGTAAAAAAGAAAAGATACAAAATCAAAACCACGAAAAAAATTCTTATTTTTTTAGACTTTAGGAAAATAATCTATAAGTCATTTAGGACATTTAGGAATCATATTCACATCAATATGATGTATGATGTGACTGGTATGACTCAAAGTACATCTATTTATTTAAAATTATCATCAATTTTAGTAAAATGGAAATATGTTATACTCAAAACTGATAAAACACATTCATATTGTTTTTATTATTTACGAAAATGATCCAGAAGTCATTTGTGATATGTAGGAATGAACTGATTCTCAATCAAATACATGATGTGACTAGTATGATTCAAAGTTTCCATTATCAGTTTAAAATCAACATTTTAGTTCAAAAAGTGCCAATCACGGAAAACCGATCAAACATACTCATATTTTCTTGATAATTTAGGAAAATGATTTATAATTCATTATTGATGTTTAGGAGTCTGTTTCACATCAAACTGATACAAGATGTGATCTGAATGGGTCAAAAGTGCATGTTTACATTTTAATATTACATTTTACTACAAAATAAAACTCATGTACTCAAAATCGAGAAAAACATTTATATTGTCTAGATACTTTAGAAAAATTATCCACAAGTCATTTGATATGTGTTGGAATAAACTTTACCTCAATCTGATGCATGGTGTGACCTGTATGTCTCTAAGTACATCTTTTTATTTAAAATTGACATCAATTTTAGTAAAATTAAAACTTTCTATTAATTTATTTCTTTATATTATTATGAAAATAAGAATTATTTTCTTATACAGGTTCAAAATTTTTTGAGAAGGGGTGGTTTGTTAAGCAATCTCATGAGTCGGGTCAGGATTAAAAGACAAAGGAATGTTGATTTTTTTTAATACATGTAATAATATATATTTATGTAATTGTATAAACCAATTTTTGAAATGTCTTTAGTATAGTGTTTTTTTTCTTGTGATTGTGTTGTAAATATTATTTCATTTAAATCCTACATTGGTACATGTTTTTATTGATGTCTAGTGTGTTTATGGTGCTATGTTGTGCTGTTACAGCACTTTGCAGTGGTGCTGTTACAACACAATATAGTATGGCCCTTTATCAATGCTTTTATGAATGCTTATAAAAGGTCATTTATCAGTGACTTTATAAACATAGATAAAGGTATAATTTATCAACTCTTATATAAGTGTTAATAAAAGACCCTTTATGAGTGCTTTTATAAGCACTGATAAATGATCAGTGATTTTAACCATGCTCATGTAGTCAGTTCTATTCTAGCATCGATAAAGGACATTCCTAGCGCTGTTAAAATCTGGTTTTGTAGTAGTGTTATCAGAGTCTCATACAAGCCTATATTGAAGTAGTTATATTTAGCCAGGTGTCCTATAGGAACTTGATCTAGATATTTTTTATTTATTCAGTATTTTCTATTATTCATTTATACCTATTCACTACTATTATTATGCCGATTAGTTGTATTATTTTTAAACATTGTTGGTGGTGGCCTATAGGGATTTTATCTCATATTCTACTCAGGCCACCTTTCATACCTAATAATACCTCATGTCTATAGGTATTGAAAAGGGAAATAACCCTATTACAAATTATTGACTCGTTTTATGTATAGAATGGATCATGGGAGCAGAGGACCAAGCTTATGTTCTTGATTATAGTGGAGTAGTTTTTGTCCTTTTAGTATTTTTGTATAGCATGTTGTATATTCTTATCTACTGTATCCCCTATTTCATTTTTTGTATATCATCATTCCATGAAATCATTGTATATGAATCAACCTTTGGTATTTTGATATTATTATAATTTCTTGGTTATTTACGCTTCCATAGTTATTTATTGTATTTACCTTCCATTGTTCCATCTTTTATATCATGCTTCCACTATTGTCTAGTAATTATTTATTATCCACTATGCCACTCTGATATGAGGGTATAATATCCACATTGTACAACCTTGTACCTTCACTTTTATTTAGAATCCTGTGTCTTATGGGGAGTCATGCTTGAGGCCATGTGACCAACCTGATCATGGCCCCAGGTTAAGTGGACTTTGGGTCAGGACATTACAAAGTGGAATCACAATGTTCTTTTTTATTTTTGTCTTACTATTTGGGAATTAGACATGAGACTGGGATTAAATAGAATTTTTTAATGAGCCTCTTCCTGTTAATATTTAACCCACATACAGGTGAAACCCAAATTACCTGAGATGGGATATTTCTATTCCGATTTACACTTTTTATTGTTGATACAATTTCACTTTTGGTTGACGCACATGCCTTGTGATATTATTATTGTTGTTGTTATTGATTTTGAACCTAGACCATGTCATATTAAGGGATTAATTTTTTTCTCCTGCATCATTATAGGTACATTAGGCCTAATATTCCATGAATTTTTCCATGTCACATTTACTTTCTACATGAATTTTCATGTTTCATATAATTAGTGCCTGATTTTTTATATATTTAAATGTGTTGAAATTTCTTATAGGGGGAAATATAATTGGATTAATTAAATTTTCTACACCAAAATAAATATTTTTTTCCCACATGTATTTGTGATTACACCTTAATTATCCAGTTTTACCATATTGAACATTATGGACCTATGAATTTTATGTACCTATTACATCATGCTACTTGGTGTAAAGTTCAAGGTACAATTAAATGGAGTGCCAATTTCAATTTATAATGAGTATGAATTTTATAAATGGGAAATGGTGATTTGTTTAACTATACCATGATATCTATATACCTCTATATATTTATATAAAGATTATGAAATCCATGAAATTTAAACTTTTAAATTAAAATGGTTACCACTGAATAGGGATTCTAATTGCATAGTAAAGGGTGTTTTCCTCTATACCCTATAATTCAAACTCCATATACCGGAACCTCTGTCATCTGACATTAGAACTAGACCCAAAAATTCCTATAGTAGTGGGTATATGGGAGTTTATCTTACATTCATTCAGTCTGTTATGGTCTTTCCTACTCACCTAGACCAGGCCTTTGGAGCTTGTAGAGAGGTGTGATCTTTTCTATAGGAAGGTTGTGTACTAGTCCTAATTTTATATCTATAATCATTTCAATTGATAAATTCTAAGGGATTTATTCATAATTATAGAATCATTCCACCATGAAAACCTCAAGTCATACACTAGGAAGGTGGTGACGACCATACACCAGAGGTGGCAGGCCCTGAGCTTCCAGTGATCCTATATGAAGTGCCACCTATGGAACCAACTGTTTCTCCTGATATGAGCACTGATGACCATTTTTTAGAGGGTTTATTCCACATTATGTAGTCTATGTAAGTTTTCTCTCAACCTTCCCTAACAATGGAATAGTTGAATCGAGATTTCTGACAACAATATCCTCCCACATTTTCAGGGGATGGATGACCACATGCTACAAATTCATGGCTAGAGATCATCATTTCTATCTTTCAGCATATGAAGATGCCTCCAGATCAGAGGTTAAAAATCACAATTTATATTCTATGTGGTTCTTACAAGTGATGGTGGTATGTTATTACCCAAGAAAACTGTCAACGTGATATGATCTGGTCATACTTTTAGATGATTTTTTACAACTACTTATTTCTAGAAAGATGAGGGGATGATCGAGATATAGATTTTATGAGCCTCCAATAAGGGCCCATGTATGTTATGGAGTATTCTACTTATTTCACCAAGATAAAATGTTTCACTCCAACCTTATCTAGTGATGATAAAATGATTATAATGAAATTTGAGGATGGGATGGTATACGCCATATGAATGCAAGTCAACATCTTTGCACTGATGACTATTTCCGAGACCATTAACTTGGACCTCATTACTGAATGAAATTTGAGGGAAGACGATGGTAGTAAACAAGGAAGTTCAGCACCTAGATCTATCAGTGTTTTTTATTGGCCAAAAGAATCACTTTGAAGTTTCTCATAGAAATAGTAGTAGTTAGTCATTTTGTGCTGAAAACTTTTTTATCTGTCATCAGTTTGGGAAAACAGGACATATGAAACCCCAGTGTATGAGGGACCTAGTGGAATGTAAAGGCTGAATTAGTATGGTATATATACATCGCTTCTATAGAACTTTTCCATCAGTGCCTATTGAATGGGTTTCTAAACCTACCCCACATTCTGGAGTGGGTCCAGTAGTATCTCATTAATCCAGAAGTTGGAATAACACTAGCCACTCAGGCCGAGGTGGTGGTTGAGAAAGAGTTAATCAGACTCATGATTTTCAGCACTAATAGAGTGATCCTACTTAGGGTAATTAGGAAAAGACTCAAGGCCATGTAATGATCCAGTTACATGTATTGTGGCCTATTTCATAGGAGCAGAGCATCAGACCTTCTACTATTTGGGGTACTATTCTAGCCGCCTCTACTTTAGTGTATGATTTATTTGACAAAGGTGTGTCTCACTCTTTTATATCTAGGGTAATCATAGAGATTTTGGGCCTCAAGATCAAATACTTGTATGGTTTGATGACAATTGATACCCCATTAGGTATTCGATCAGAGAGAGTTCTCCATTTTAAGGATTATTTTCATGATATTGGTGAATATCGCTTCATATGGAATATTTTCAACCTCAACATGACAAGTTTTGATTCAATCATCAGGCTAGACTGGTTATTTCCCTATTGATCCCATGCCAATTTTTATCATTGGAGAGTGAATTTTATATCACCTGAGGGTGGTATACATATACACAAGGTAGAATGGGATGTCCATGCATCCTAAGAAGGACCTGATCATCAGGGGTTGTTCCTAGTGACAACCCATATTGCGAGTCTCTTCTTGGATGATCAGATTTTATGACCCACTAATTTTTATCCTATAGTGGATTGATTCAAGGATGTATTCCTGGATGTATATTTTGTTCTACCTCCAGTGAGAAAGGTAGAATTCACTTTTGATCTAACACCAAGAGTAGCACTATTTTTAATTCCTCCACAAATTATGGCACCTATAGAGCTTCTGGAGCTCAATATATAGTCAAAAGATCTAGAGGCTGAAGGTTTTATACACACCAACACTTCTCTATGGAGTTCATCAATCTTTGTTCAAAGAAGGTGGATGGTATCCTCCTGATTTTCATAAACTATCGTTGATTGAACCAGCTCATGGTAAAGAATTAGTATCCACTACCTTGAATAGATGGCCTCTTTGATTAGATTCGATGATTGAAGGTTTTTTCAAAGATTTATTTGTGGTCAAGATATCATTCAGTATGTGTTTGATATTTATAAATACTTTATACATCATTTATAAGATGGTGTGGTCTTTACGAGTACTTGGTTATTCCATTCAGTCTTAAGAACACACCCACAGTTTTCATGGATTTGATGAATTATGTTTTCCACCCATTTTATGATTCATTCATGGTAATCTTTTTGGATGAAATATTGGTGTATTTTCACTATCTACTTAGCCATTCCAACCATCTTATGGTTATGATGAATACACTGAGCGGGAACCAGCTTATTCTAAGCTTAGAAGATGCCACTTTTGGATCAACAAAGTCTACATTCTATGGCATATCTTCTCAAAGTCAATAGTTTCAGTAGACCCATTGACAATGAGAGATATAGTTTCCAAGAAGAATCATAAGAACTTCTTCAATATATGAAGTTTATTGGTGCTATTTGGATATTACAGACACTTTATTTAGGATTTCTCACACCTTGTCTCACCTCTTACTAGTATGACTAAAAAGGGTGTGAAATTCATATGTTGATAATATTGTGAAGTAGCCTTTTATAATTTTAAGGAAATATTGAATTTAGTGCTACTATTAATTATACCAAATCCTATAAGGAGTTATACTATTTATTCTGATTCATTAGGTATTGGTATGGGAGTTTTTTTTATGCAGGATGAGTGATCTGTAGCATATGGGTCTTGTCAGTTGAGGCAACATGAAAGGAATTACTTGATGCACAACCTCAAGCTAGTTATTTTTTGTCCATTTTCTATGCTATTAGAGACGCTGTTTACATAGATATCATTTTTTGGTATTCATGGATCCCAAAATTCTCAAGTATATCATTACATATCATGATTTGAATCTTAGGTAGTGCATATGGGTAGAGTATCTACAATCCTTTGGTTTTGAGCTTGCCTATATTTCTAGAAAAGTTAATGTTATGGTAGTTTCTCTAATCCAGAAGACCTAGACATGGGTGGTTCAGGATTCTATTGGTGAATGTTACCGTATGACCTTGTTTTCATAGATGTGCATTGAGGTTCTGAATGATCATGGGGCAACTATCCTCACGACCTTAGTAGTGACCTCTACTCTTCTCGAATGGGTGATAGTGAGGAAAAGTTCTGATCTTGACAACATAGTCCTAAGGAAAATTGTATCTAATAATAATTTATTTTCTTATTGGACCATATATGAGGATTAGACTTTACTTTTTCATGGGAGTTTTTTGGTCCTAGCAGACATTATAGGGGAGCTGATGCGGGAATTTCATGTCTCAATTTGGGCAGTACATCCCAGTTTCTCTGAGATGTATCAATACTTACATCACAAGTATTAGTGTCATAGTATAAAATTAAATATAACTAGTTTTATGAATCAATGTTCCATCTATTGGTAGGTGAAGGTAGAACATCAATGAATGGTGGTACTTTTATAGTCATCATCCATTCCCAAGTGGAAATGGGATGATGTCTCTATGGATTTCATGACTGGTTTAACCAGATCACCACATGAAAATGATACTATTTGGGTAGTCATTGATCATTTGAAGAAGTTATCACATTTCTTACTAGTTTTAGATAACTTCTCGGTAGATGACTTAGGAAGGCTATACATCAAGGTGGTCAAATGTCTTCATGGATCTCCATAGTCTATTATATCTTACACACACACTTACTTTATACATCGATTCTGGTAGGGTATTTAGATTTCCTTAGGTAGACAGGTGCTTATGAGCATGGTCTATCACCCTCAGACCGATGGAGATATATAGCGTACAATTCAGGTGTTAGTGGGCATGTTCCTTGTATGTTTCCTTGACTTTGGGGTTTTTTGGGAGAAACACATACCCCTAGTTGAGTTCAATTATAACAAAATCTTTTAGGATATCATTTAGATATATCCTTATGAATACTTATATATTAAGACTTATTGATCACCTCTATTCTAGATAGAGGTAGGGGAGGTATCCTTTATTAGACCACATCTAATCCAAGAGACTTAAAAATAGGTCCAGTTGATCAAAAAGTACATGTTGACAGCTTAGTCCATACATCAGTCATACTTTGACCAACACTTTTGACCTCTTGAGTTTGAGTTTGGATATTAGGTTTTCTTATGAGTTTCACTCAGGTTGGGCCATTGGTGAATTTAGAATCATGGTAATCTTTCACCTAGGTTCGTTGGACCCTTTGATGTTTTGAAATGAATTAGACTAGTGGCTTACCAGATTGCACTTCCTTAGAGATAGTGGTCTATGCATGATGTCTTTCAATTATCCCAGATTGATCAGTATTATCCAGACCCATATCATGTTCTATAACCTAATGAGGCTATGTTATATGTGGATTCTTATTTTGAAGAGTACCCATTGTGTATTATTGATTTGAACATCAAGACACTATGAGGAAGGTTTGTTTCTATAGTATGGGTGATATGGAATCAAGGATGAGTATTGGACGGGACCTGGGAAAAAGAAGCTGATATACGAGCCCAGTGGCTAGAGCTATTATCTGATGATATCTCTTTACACTCAGAAGGCCAATATAGGTATGGGATTATTTAAGTATTGGAGGTTGTAATGACCCAAATTTTTTTCAAAAGGTATATCTCATTTTTTTTAAAACAATCTTAATTAGGCCCTTGTAATGATACCTAAATGAGTCACAGAGGTCACGATGGTGTATGAGGTTTGTTCAGAGCTTGGAGCCCCATAATTTTGGAAAAATATATTGGGATACATGGTTAAGAGAAACCATGTCACCCAGACCGCATGGTAACTCCTAACCGTGTGGGGAGTTTTAGAGGGTAGTATTGGTCGCATGGTTTGTCTGCAACTATGTGATCCGATGCACATAACCATTCGGTTTGTCGAGGATTTTATATAGTTAAGTTTTCCATGTCTTTCACATGGTTAGGCAAACCATGTTCCTAGCCCATATGGGTTTCCTCTATTAAGTAGAACCAAGTTCATGGTTAAAGCAAGGTTTGTCCAACTATGTGGTCAAACCGTGTGACCTAGTGAATTTTAGGTGAAAAGACCATTTTACTCTTAATGAACTTAAAAACATAATCATCCTTTATCCCTTCTCATTTATAAAAGATGAAGCCTCCTCCCTCTCCTGTGGGTTCTCCCTCAAGCCTAAACTAGGCTTCTTGATTACTCCTTTATCTGAACTCCATTAGACCACTTTCAGAAACATTGGATAACTTGAGATATGATCTTGAATACTCTTTCTTTCTTCCTTTCTTTCTTTATTCTTCCCATATCTTGTTATATTTTGGTGTATGCTTATTCGCCTGATTTTTAGGTTGTTGGATCGTTTCTCTAATTTTTTTCCATTCTACTTCATGTCTAAAGCTGATATTGGATGAGGAGTCATATAACAACTCAAGGTAGGTGGTGTAGTAGTTTTCCCTAATATTCAAGTAGTTTTTATAGATCCCCCATTTCACCACACACTGAACATTGTCACGCATTGACCATAATTTTTGTTCTTCCTTATTTAATTAATTATGTCATGTTTAGATACTCTTGCGAACCCTTTCAATGTTTTTAGAGGATGTCTACCTCATGTTATCTACCCCTTTGGGTGTTTCAGCTTGATCTTACCTCTTTAATTTAATTGAGTAAATGACCAAACATTGTCTAAGTGTTCGACTTGAATTTTAAATGGAATATAAATCCTTCATGGACCTGTTTAATTTTCCAACCACCCTCAAAGTGGTTTGGTTTTCCTTTATTATGAATTTACATGCCTTGATTAATTAATTGGATTGCTTAAATGTAATGAAAATGGGTGGAAAAGGCCACAACTCATACTATATAATTATAAAATTTGAATTGTATGATATGTGACACCCTCGATTATATTGGGAATGATGATTATAAATGCATAGAGGTAATCCATCATGCATATTATTACTATTATGAGTATGTCATTATTATAGGATATCAAATGATGGTTAATGGAAATGTTGAGCATGATGTTTCACTCTCCCTTACATTGGGTGTTGATCATGAAATCTCTCACCATTATACTTATATTTGGTCGATTGTCATGACGTTCCACATTTCTTTGTATCGGGTGTTGTTCATGATATCTCACCCCACCTATCTCACATATTGATCATGAAATATTGTATTCATTATGAGATTATGGGCATGTACCCTTTATTGAGCCTATAGTCTTGTTAGAGTGTTCATGGATGCCTGAGTTATACCTCGGGCCCAACCAACACCAAGTATCCGTGTATATTCCTACTTATATCCTCATGTACTTAGTGAATATAAATGTATATAGTATATATCTATATATATGTGTGTGATTACTATATATATATGGTTACTGATCATACTCTTTTACTAGCCTATAATGAAGTAGGTAGAGTCATCCAGGTGTCCTATAGGAACCTAAGTCAACTATTGTTTATTTATTCAGCACTGTCTATTATTCATTTATACCTTCACACTTTTATTGTTATGTATATTGGGTGGATTATTTTTAGACACCATTAGTGGTGGCCTTCTGGGATTTTATCACACACCCTACTCGTGCTTCCTTCAGTACCCAAGAAGAACTCATGTCTACATGTATAGATAAGGTAAAGTTACCTATTACAGATTCTTGATTCATTTTACTTCTAGCATGAAGCATGGGAGGAGAGGAATGAACTTATTATCATGATGCTAGTAGAGTAGTATTTTTTTCTTTTATTATTTTTCTATAGTATATTGTATATGATTTTTATATATATCCCATATTTCCTTTTTATATATCATCATTACATGAAATCATTGTATATGACTTAACCTTTTGTATTTTGATATTATTATAATTTCATGGTTATTTATGCCTATGTAGTTATTTATTGTATTTTCTTTCCATTGTGCCATATTTTTCCCTTGATTATTCTATAATATGGTTATTATTTATTATTTATTTTTCCACTCTGATATGTGGGTATAGTCTCCCCAGTTTATCACTTTGGACCCTCGCTGCTTGTCGACAGCCTCTTCCATATGGGGAGGTGTAATTGAGGGAATTTGACCAACCGGATTAGGACCCCATGTTAAGTGTGATCTGGGTTGAGATGTTACAAATATACCTAGACCTATAAGTAGGATATAAGAAATAGATACTCCAAGTAGTGGGTTTCTATCAGATGATGAAATGAAATCTTTAAAAGGAAACAATAAATGTTATGTTGTTAATAAAAAATTGAATGAAAAATTTACTGGCTATAATTTGATCTTTAAATAAAGAGGAGATAACACAAGAGAGAATATAATTAATTTTAATAATAATCTTATACAGACATATTTCCTTCAACATGAGGGAATTGATTATTTGAATATTTTTTCTCATGTATTTAAATAATCATCTATTAATTTTTTTCTTGCTTTTATTGCTTATAATGATTGACATATTGATAAGATTGATGTAAAAACAACCTTACTTCATGTTGATATTAATGAGACCATATACATGTAAACTCCACATATTTATTCTAATAATTTCAAAACTAATCAAGTATATCTTTCGAATAATTCCTTGTATAGTTTAAAGAAGGCATCTAGGTAGTGGTAATTGAAGTTTGATACATTCATTATTAGTAAATATTTTAATATAACTAACCATGATGAATGTGTGTATTATAAAACCAACAAAAGTATTATTCTTTACTTTCTATTATATGTAGAATACATTCTTATAATTTTTAAGGATATGAAACTCATTATATCTATTAAGTCACAATTAATAGAAGTGTCTAAAATAAAAGACCTAGGTAATGATAGGAAAATTTTGGGGATGGAAATAATTAGGAATATAAGTAAGAATCATTCATACCTATCAAAACATGATTATATTGTGAAAATTTTTATTAGATAGATGTTTGAAAGTTTAAAATTTATTAATGTCCCATTTTCATGAAATTTTAAGATTTCATTATCTCAATCACCTGCATATAATCTAATACTGAATATATGTATAAGATGTTATATATTAGTGTTATTAGAGAAATCATGTATGCTATTATTTTAGCTATACTTTATGTTTCATATATTGTTTTCACTCTTATCCTATTCATAATTATTCCTGGTAAGCAGCATTAGAAATCCTTAAAATAATTCATAGATATATTTTACATCCTCCAGCATTGTTGTTATGTTTTGTTAAAATTGCTAATATTAATGATTTTTTTATGTATATTCTGATTATGAAGGTAATATAGACACCCACAAGTCCCTCATAGGAAATTTTTTAACTACCTATAGAGGACCTATTTCTTATAAATGTTACATTAAATATGAGGTATCCCTCTAAACCATTGAGGCCGAATATATAGCTTTGACGAGGGATGTTAAAGAGGCCATTTGGCTTAATGGTTTTCTTTCTGAACTTAGTTTCAGTAGTTCTATAATTACTGTTTACTCTGATAGTCAATTTAACTTACAACTCTCTGAAAATTTAGTGTGACTTGGTTGGTTTAAGAATATTAAAATTAGATTAATTTTTATTAACAATTTTTTTAAATTAAAAAATATGGGTGTCAATATGATACACACTAATGAAAATCCAGATAATATTTTGACTAAAGATGTGATGTTATATATATTCAATCATTGTTTATATTTATTGGATTTGGTTTTGGTTCAATAATAATCAGTGCAAGAACATTTCCAATCTCATATGAAAATTTTAGAGATACGTAATTCTAATTTCCATATGAAATTTATATTTTTATTATTTATTCCTTTTTCATGTTAGATTTTTAAATTCATGGAAATTATTCAGATTATTTTTATACTCATATATTTTTTTATGGATATGTTTATGCTAGGTTTTCTATTTGAGTTTTCCGTTTGGACCAGCTACTCCAAGCTACTGTTTCTCTGGCCCACTCACCCTTGCCACGCTCTCCCTTTTCTTGTGCCACGTCAGTGATCTAACATAGGGTTTATCCTCACTACTGATTACCTTGCATCTCCATTCTCATCGAGGCTACCCACCTATTTGGTTTTCTTATCATGATAATTTTTATCTATGTGCACGGAACCCACTAATTAGGGTGATATATTTCGATGCCTAAACCTTTTTAGGGGAAATAATCACCTCTATAGTGTGTATCATCAAATCATTAACTTTGTTTCATCTCGCCACACTTCCTTTCTCACTTGGTAGAGAGAGACCTCAGTTGGTTTGGTGAGTTTATTGGATGAATCTATGAGATTAGGCATGTTTCACATTTGATGATGATTCTTCTAGTAAAATTCATGTGTCCAATCCAGTCTAGGTAATTCTAGTAGATATTCAGGCTAGTTTCACCCCTATCATGTGTTTCCTTATCCATACGAGGGACCTTATTCCTATAAAACCTCATAAAACCCTTCTCAAATAGTGGTAATTATTTTTAATCTGTATAATCTCTTTCATAATTTCTACTTCTTTGGTTCTTGGTTCTATTTTCCTTTATTTAATTAGAATCTATATTTATGGGTTTTCATCTTGTAGTTATTATTTTTTCTGACCATTAATTAAACACATGTTTAGAGTGATGTTATTATCATACACATGGGATACTAAAGGTTCGGAAACATATTAAATCCTAGTGTTATTTTGTGCTTTTATTTTCTTCATTCACATCTACTTCTTTCATGGTTACTCTTATCCTCACTCACTAAATTTTCTTTATAGTTTGTGATTATCTTATTTTTCTATATAAATTTCTCTCTATCATTCATATTAATGAATACTAATCTATCATTTGATGATCCTAGGATGTTCTTAGGAGTATATCATTAATATTTTCCCTAATAATTTCAAAACTGTACCCACCCTAGTGTGGAAAATTATACTATTTGATTCATAAAAGTCAAAGACCTAGTAATACCTAATTAGTTCATGACAAATGGATGTTTTATTAATGGAATGAATCTAATGAAAATATAATATCTATATAGAAAATATAATTTATTTATTTATTTTTTCAAAGTTATAAAAAACACATTTTTAAATATATAAAAATTTATTACAAATCATATAATTTTTTATGTATAAAAATGCATCTAATTAAAAGGAAATTTTTTTTTTTTAAATTAATAAAAAATTAATTAAGAAATTCATTTAAAAATTTAAAGATAAAATTTTAGAGAAAACTATAGTTATCAAATATCCTCTAAAATTTACAGTAAATACTTACAATGAAAATTTTACTAAAAAATACTATGAAACATTTTAGTCTAATGATTAACTGAATATTTATATTGGTAAAGTCATCTAGAAAATCATACTTTCTCATAGCAGTTGATGAAATTGGAAAATTGAAATTGTATTGAAATTCATACTTAAGAATTCCCATAGATTTTCTAATATAATATCTATTTAAAATTTTTATTAGAAAATTTTAGTGGAAAAGATCTATTGGAAAATTCCCCCCTAAAATATCAATTAAAAAATTCCATAGTGTGATTTTTTAGTAGAATGTTTCACCAATATTTTATAGTGGATTTATTTGAATTTTCAATTATAATCTTGAAGTAGATTTTTTCATTGTAAATTTTCACTAGATTTTTATGATTAAGAATCATACCGAAATATTTAGGTGGAATTTTTCACTTGGAATTTTAGTTTAATGTTTCTAGTTGAAATTTATGATACAAGTTTCTTATTGTGTTGATGAAATATTTTGTGAAAATTTTCATTGACTTTCTCCCCTTGAATTATATGGAAAATATTACTTTACATGTGAAGTATTTCATTAAATTTTTCTAATGAAAGGAATTGATCATATAAAGTATGATGTTGTATTTGTTTTCAATACATGTGATTGATATTAAATACATTTCAAATGGATCGGGATGTTTTAAAGTGATGTTTTAAGGTGTTATGAGTTGATCTGAGATAGTTGGAGGCACATATATAATATTATGGATTTTGTAAAAAACATTAAAATCCATGAAAAATATCTTTTTGAAATTTAGAAAATCAATAGAAAGTTCCCATTATGACTCATAATATATCATCGATGATACATAATATCTCTCAAATAATACATATGATATTGGGGGTTAGAAGTTGGAAAAGTATTAGGCTACATAATATTAATCCTAAATCTACATTGTGATTTGTAAGAATAACCAATAGAATACATAATATTAATATGATGATATGTAAGAATAAATATAAAGTTTTATAGATAACGTAAGATTAATTTTAAGGATGTGTAAGAGTAACTCTAAAAATATGTAAGTATAATTTGACCATGAAAGAATAACTTTGATCATACAAAATAACAACCTAATATTTCAGAGGACATTTTTGTTGGGTTTGGTGTGACAATTGTTGTATGGTCTAAGTTTCAAAGATTTGGTGGTTTAGTTCACTGTAAGTAACACTCATGAGAACCTAGATGAAGGAAATGCATCAACACCATGAAATTTTGGGGCCATAAAACTAAATTCATTTCACCCAAACATCAAGAGGTGTATAATTTAGTACATTGTAAGAGGTAGCATGAGTCAAATGGAAGTTTGATGGGATCCTTAGAATGTTTGACCAATGGAGAAATGAAGGATAAGGTGATATCACCAGAAGTTCAATGGTAGTAGTTGGATGGGAGTATTTAGTGAATATAACACAATAGAAGGATGAGTGTATAAATGCAAAGGGGGTTATCTATCGATGCATTTACATGGGGATATGGTCATTGATCAAGAGGATGTAGTGAGGAGAATGGTAGTGGAAACTTTCAATAGTCGAATGGAATTCTGGAGGACTAATGAAGTAGATGCATTAGTTCAAGACATATGTAAAGTCACTAATAGAAGGACATGGGATTTTTTCTCATAATGGAAATGTTCATCAAAGTCATCAGTGTGGATAAGAATATGGAATTCAATATTCACTAAGATTCAGTGATCAATGCATTGTATAATATATATAATCAAAGATGTTATAGTGCAATAGAGGGATACTCATGCCTATTGGATGGTAGTTATGACTAGATGACTATTTTAGCCTTTAATAAGATGGTCATTGGTTTATATGTGCAGAACGTGGATGATGAGCACTGACAGTGCCTATGAAAGGCTGAGGTGGCTATACTTTTGGGTAATCTAACACGGGCACACATAAGTGCCTGAGGTTTATGAGCCAATGGAATATTTCAATTATCTAGAAGTATGAATAGAAAAATTAGTGTCTCTGAAGAAGAAAAAAGGGAATATTTCGGTGATAATTTTCTAGTAGTTTGAGTAAGGTGATCGGAAGGTGTGAATTTTCTTATAACCTAAACATATTCTTGAAAGAAAGTAGTGTTTCTATTCTCCCATGGATGTAGGAAAAAATTCTAAACCATGTTAATCCACTGTATTCATTATTTTTTTACATTTTACTTTCACGTGTGTTTTTATTGTATTCTTGATCAGATATACATTTTTCAAAAAGAGGATTATGATGTGATTGGAACTAGAGTAATACAAGATAAAGGATGACTCTATGAGGTAGTTGGGGTGTGAGGTATTCCCAATTTTTTTATTAAATTTAATGGGGGATAAATGATAAAAAGTTTCTCTGCTTATGGTGTTTGAAGTTTTTTTCACTGGAGAATCAGGAGTACTAACTATCAGTGATCCAGAAAAGTAACCTTGTCCCAAATAAGTGGTATCAGAGCTGGTGTTGATTCTGATGTTTGATACCTCAATAAGTAGTATCATTTATGGTGTTTATTTTGATGTCTAATCCCCTATAAATTGGCATCGAAGTTGGTTGATGAGCATTATGGTGGAGCAGATATTCATGGACTTGGAAGGATCTTGGATAGAATATTGTAGAGTTCCTCATGACTAGGTGGTCTATCAAGTTATCGAAACTATTTCACCATAATATGGTGGTGGTTTTAGAAAGTTTTCTAGATATAAAAAGTCTTCTTGGTCATAGGATACATGCAGTATGTTCCGTTAATTGGGTGGAATTATAGAGTTTTTTGGAAGACTTTTTATTTTCTGAAGGGTGTCAATGATACCTTATGTTGATCAAATTCAGAGATCATGTATCAGGTAAAAATCATTGGATGGTCTAGTCATGGATTGATGATCTAATTTTTTAGATTAGAAATCTTAGATAATATTGGTGATGTTACTCTTGGATGGTTTTTTGTTCGGTTATATACAGAATTCATCCAAAAATAGTATAAAAATATGTAAAGACATCACAACTAAGATATGGATTGGTTTAGAAGTTGTGATTAGATATGTTTCTTTTTCTTAGAAAGATATTTTAGTGGATAATTCATTTAGGTTGGGGAAAATCAATGGAAGAAAAAAGGTATGTTTTCTATAAGTTCAAATTCTTTAAGTTCTATAAAATATAACTAAGGGGAGGTGACTAAAAAAATTTTGTGTGTTCTCTTGAGCCCATATTAAGAAGAAGATGTGCTATGACATGGTTCTCAAGTTCAATAAAATATGATAAGTGACAAAGTATGAGTAAAGTGGAAGAGCATGGTGGAATTAATCCTGGGGGGATTCATAGTTACGAAAAGTGTGGAAAATGTTCAAAACTCAAAAAGGTTAAACTAAAAGTAGTGTTTACATGTTAGGGATAATATTTCTTGAATATGTAATCTAATCCATGGTTTTCGTGAGATAACTGGAGTGAGATAGGTATAAGGATTATAATTTATAAGTCGTATAAAGTATTTATAGTATTTTATGGAAGATAATGAAAACTTCAGTGGAGGTATATGGTGTTCATGTTTTTTTTGTAATATTGATGATAAATATTTATTCAATATATTAAATTAATCTCATTACATAATTTTCACTTAAAATTGTTAATTTTTGTTCAATGTTCATATTTTTATCTAAAATATATATAAAGATAATGGTTGTATTTCTTTTAATTAAACTATAGTTTAATGTTTTTATAATATCTTTAATATAATAATCTAAATGATGTGATTATTATTTTTTAGTGTTCTTGATTCAAATTCCAACTAATCATTAAACTGAATCAAAGTCCAATTCATCCATTATAATGGTCATTTGGACCACATAAGAAGGCTTAAAGAATATGTCAATGAAATTGGACTAGTTGTGATGTTATAATTTCTAGGCTCAATATAGAAGTTAAAATTTGTTTATTATCCACCAGAATTCTAGGGAAAATACATTTAAACTTGTATAAAATTTTTAATTCCCAACTCAACTAATTAGATACCCAATTGGTCCATGAAATTCCATCCCACCATTCTGTCTTGGATTTCAAATCAGCACAAAATCCTAGACTTTTCACCTGATCTAATCATCAAATTGAGATGATGTTTTTTGGGGTGAAATCCAAGATATATAAATCCAATGTTTTTGAGGAAATAGTTTGGATTTTAGGTCATATTCCTTCCAAAAAACCCATTCCCATTATGACCTTTGAAAATGTCTGGATAAAATTGGACATAAAAATATTATTTAGTAAAATAGACATAAATTTGGATATAAAAGACCAATGGCCAAAAAATTTGGAGGGTGAAATTTCCACATCTATATATAAAAAATTTAATAATAATATTTCTCCAGATTCAGATGTCTGAAGTATCAAATTGGATACCCAAGTGAAGGGGAAGTTTTGGAATGCAAACAGTCCACCACTTTGGGATATAAATTCAATACCCTCCTCTCCTTGCAAGGGGTTAAAATTTCAGAACTTAAAAAGGAGATTTTGAATTACTAGATAAATTCAAAGGCCATAGGTGGACTTTCCTTAATCTTGTTTCAACAAGAGATGCCTCTCATCCAATTTTCATTTCATGTTTGTCTTCCCTTTTTTTCAATTGTGATTGCGTAATTTGTTTTCAATTTCATTTGACTTTTAATTCATGTTTCACATTCATATTCTCTTATAAACATCTAAACACTATTTTTTAATGTTAATGTTCTCAAAATATTTTAAATAAAGTTGAAAAACATCCCTTTTCTCACTTTATCATTCAATTAAAAGCGTGTTTTACCTCACTTCACATTTCGTGTGTGTGTTTGGTGCACCACTCTTTTCTTGTCTCATAATTTTTCTTATCTCTTTAAATAATCACCATAAATATTCCTAACATATTATCAACCACCCAATTTTTTGATTAAATCTCTCATTGGGGTGATTCATAATTTGATTATGTTAAGTGATTGAGAGCTTTCGCTCATTTAACATTCTTTGAATTAATATTGTGAATGCAAAATAATATATGTTATGCATTAATGTTATATTTATGACATGTGGATTCCATGGATTATTGGAACTACAAATACACATGAGTTCATGAAATATTTAACCTTCCATCAATGATATTTAATAATGATTATAAAAGGCTTGGATTAATTCCAAAACAATTGGGAGTTCCGATCAAAATCACCTCATGAAGTGGATGTTAATTTAATTAATAGTTCTAAAAATATAAATTATTTCAAAAGCCTAACTCATTAATAATAAAATCACCAAAATATTTCTCAAATTTTTAAATTAATAATCATCCATCAGTCAATTTATTGAATCTCTGCAAAAAAACAACATTAAAAAAGAAAAATAAAAAATAATCGACTCTAAAATATGTATCATCGTTGAGGATTCAACCTGAGTGCCTCAATACATATTATTAGAGCAACATATCTTTGAACAGTCTATAGGAACAATCAGATAAACTTCAAAGGGTTTTTTATAAGGAATAGTACAATTAGTAGTCAATAGTTTTTAATTTTTGTAAGAAACAAAAAAAAATATAAAATAAATAAACCAAAAAAATCTAAAAAGACACACACAAAACCCCATCTTCCCATAAAAATAATAAAAGGAAAAAACCACAAAAAACCCAGCTTCTCTAGCCTTCAAATTTACCTTTTAATTCCCCATATCCTCCCAAATAATCCATCAGATTTTTTGACTCAAAAATCAGGTGAACTCTTCATTTACTTAAGAGGGACATTAGGGATAATCAAATCACCTAAAACCCATTTATTTCTTATCCAATTGAATTGGATATGGAAAATTATAGGAAAAAACATTAAAAATAATTTGATACCATTGATATGAATTACCAACCCCTTGGTATTATATATCCATACATTGAGGCTGATTTTGAACTCAAATCAGGTTTGATTCATCTTCATCCTCATTTCCATAGGCTAATCGGTGAGTATCCTCATATTCACCTCAAAGAGTTCCAAGTGGTGTGCTATAACATGAATCATCAAGGGTTTTATAAAGAAAAATTAAAACTTCAATCATTCCCTTTCTCCCTTGATGACTCTTTGAATTCATGGATCTATTACCACCATCTTGGTTTCACAACCACATGTAATTACATGAAGCGACTCTTCTTAGATAAATTATTCCCTACTTCTCAAGATACTTCTATCCAAAAGGAAATAAGTGTTATCCATAAATTCAACCAATGAATCACTACAGGAGTACTAAGATAGGTTCAAAAAGATTTTGGAAACCTTATCACACCACCAAATCCCTAACCCACTCTTGGTCCAATACAACTATTAGGGGTTATTGGCTATGGAGTGAACAATAATTGATACCGCAAGTGGTGGTTATATTGTTGATAAAAATCTTACATATGCACAACATATCATAATAAATATGGTTACAAACATATATAAATTTCATAATCGATCAAATACTCATAATAAAAAATTCTAAGACAATCAATCCATAGAGACTAAAAAGATGATTGATTGGATGAGTGAACTTATAGGTCTTGTGAGAAACCTAATGGTGGCTACAAAATCCCCAAACTTATCTTATCCACAATATTTATTCCCTATACCTATAAAAAATTGTATAATCTATAACACACCATCTCAACCAACCGACACATGTCTATAGATTCAAGATGATCCAACACATTCATCTGGACCAATGGAGCTCAATGCAGCATTTGTTAAGCGAAACACCAACCCTCAACTATCAGGTTAGTTTATTAGAAACTCCACCCAACCCCAATTTGATTCTTTCTCTTATACCTATAACATTAGCTATAGATATGGTAATCTCGTCTCTCATACCCCTCAATTCCCTCCTCAAAATCCAAACCAATTACAATATGGTCAAGGTTTTGGTAACTTCCAACAACATTATCCTTTTTTCTTCAACCTCAAAGGAGAAATACTCCTCCTCCTCCTTGTTTCCAACATCCTAGTGAGACTTCTAGATTCCAAACATAATATAAGAACTTTCCCAAGAACATAAATCAAGGAAATCCCAATGTGGTACATGCCTCTTCTTCCAAGAAACCATGGTAAAGTGTTGTGGAAGATATTTCTTCTTTCACCCATTATAGACTCAAAAAAAATGAAACTCAAATTGGTCTACTTACATCCAACCTCAGCCAATAGAAAAAATACAATTCTTCATAAATCCCAGCTCAACCATTTCCCAATCCTAAGGGTAATTTGAGAGAAATTTAACTTATATTATAAAAGAAAATCACTATGCCTCATGACGAATACTCTAAATCCCATTTGAATGTTGATCTGGAAATATATAAAAAGAATATAAAATGAACATGAAGAAACTACCTAACCTCTTTACATCCCTTTAAAAAACCCAATTTTTTCTCAAGCCATCTCTAAGCCAAAAAATCCCTTTGATCTTGATTCTGAAATGCTTGACATGTTTAGACATGTCAAAGTGAACATTACCCTCTTATATTTCATCAAAAAAATACCTAACTGTGCAAATGTTCTTAAGAAATTGTGCATCCATAAGAGACAACGTAGCACCATCGAGAATGTCTCAACCTAGTTTTTTCATACCTATGAAGTAAAATGATCTGGGGAAATTTATGGTTCCATTCCAAATAGGGAGTTCCGACTTCGATAATGCACTCATAGACCTATTAGCTTCAACAAACGTCATTCCCAAATCTTTATTTTCCAACCTTGGTCAATGTCCCTTAAACCCAATGTGTGTTTTCATCTAGTTATCCAATAGAAGCACTTTTAGTCCTATGTGAATAATTGAGGATTTCCTTATCCTATTTAGTGATATTATCTTCCCAGGTAATTTTTATGTCCTTAACATGGAAGGTGAGGGAAATTATTTCCAATATCCTCTAATTTTAGGAATACCTTTCCTTATGACATCTAGAACTAAGATTTATGTATATGCTGGTATATTATACATTTAATTTGGTGACCAACTGGTCAATTTCAATATTTTTCCATCCATGTGATACCCATTAGAGAATCACTCTATATTATCTATCCATTCTTATGAAAGTATCTTAGAGAGTGTGTTGAACCCTCATCCATCATGTTCTTCATGTTCTTCATGATCTTATGATAGAAGAGATTTTTAATATTTCATCTTCATTGACCAAGTAATAAATGGAGAATTGGATGTTGACCAGTAACATGTAAACTCCACTAATATAAAATATATTTAAAACTCTTATTAATACTTTATCAAATATGATCCACACTTCGACGGTAATGAGGAAAATGAACTAGTATGCTCATTTTTTTTATTGAAATCATATTATCCAACATTCATTATTTCATATCCTTAATTCTAAAAATTATCTTATAAGTCAAGTGAACCCTGAACCAATGTGATTATCTTGTCCCAATGGTAGTGAAGTTTGTGAGATTTTATCCCTCATTAATAAAGTGACCACTGGTGAGGTGGAAATTGACCATTCTTTGGAAAACAACATTGATCTTAATGATTTGTAAAAATATATTGCATCTCATGTCGTAATTTATCCTCATTACTTCACATTGGAAAGTGATGAAATAAATGATTTAAAAACAACTGGGATCTAATACTCTAATTTATTTTATTGTATGAGCCATATATAGATGCCCCATTAAAATTGAAACATCCTCCTGAATTTCCAAGCATATAAAACAAGAACTTTGTAGATAGGATCATTCATCAAGATTAGGGTCAAAGGAAGGATACCCACATTCTCTTTCCACCCCCATTAAATTGAAAGAACAATAACAAGAAATGGAATAAATTATACAATGAAAAATCTGGCCTCCCAAAGGATAAATGTTTTGGAATATTATTGGTGTTGAGAAAATAAGGTGGCCACCATCAAACTATGGGTAGTCCACTACAACTATCCAGCTATAAGAAAAATAAATTCATAGCTTCTTGGGAGGCAACCCAGTATTTATTTTCCATTTATAAAATATTAATTTATTTTTTATTTTTTCATTAAATTAAAAAATATAATTTTTTATTTTCTTTTAATTAATGGAAATTTTCCAAAGCATCACCAGATAGGACATCTGATCTAGGAAGCACATCTACTTCCACCAACCCACCACTGAATGGAGACAATAACCCACTAAATCCAAAATAATGGTAACCTATTTCCCTTGAACTCCCTCTTTCTCCCTTTATCCTCTTTTTTATCTCTCTCTATTAATATCACTCTCTCTCTCAATATCTCTCTCTCTCTTATTCATCTCTCATTATCATTTTTAACCACTTTATTTACAAAACCCTTCCACCACCCCCTTTCATTTGTTGTAAAAAACTGAAAAAAAGAGTCATAATTATTCATCAGATTTTTGACTTTTTTTGAACCATTTTAGAGAGTCCAAAATCTTGTTTTCATCTCACACATTTTTTTAATCATAAATTTAGATAAAGAAGTTTGTGTTAAGACCAATAAATTTTGAATGCTCAATTTTTTATTTGTAATATTATTATTCCCAAACCATGAGTAATAATGTATTATTTCATGCCAAGGTCACCTATGGCCATTTTTTCATATTGTGTGTTTTTCACCCCTGATCTCGAGTCTTGAGTTTATAGACCTTTAAGCTGAATTTCCTACTTTAACATAAATTAATTTGATATAGTCATTTTTTGAACCACATGAGATTCAAAATATCCAAATATCATCTCATTACCCTTACATTTATCCTCTTTTTGAAATCCCCTTTGAGCCTATGAAAAATCATTTTTGATAGCCACAATACAAGGACAAAACATTTTCATACCCAACATATACATGGATTTTCATTGTGTAATTTATTAAAATTTAAGTGTGGGGAAATGGATTTCATTTTGGGTATTATTTCCTTGATTTCCATCATCTCATCATATGATTGAGGGAAATAATTCAATTATGTATGGGAAAGAGTTTCTCATTTGGTGATTTTTGGGAATGTACGTATGTTTATTAAATCTTGTAAAAATGATATTGAAAAGAGTTAAAAAAATGAAAAAAAATGGGTTGTGTCCTGGTAGGGTTAAAAATCATTATTCATAAACCTTTGATCTTATTTTAACAATTACAATTATTTTCATGAGGATATCAAACAAGAGTTGGTATATGAGTTTAATATTTGTTTCAAGTTCAACTTTCAAAAAAAGAGAAAAAGAACACATGAATCATCTTTTCTTATGTCATTGGGAGAAGTTTTATTCTTTTTAAATATTTGATCATTTCATCCCCTTAAAATTTCATCTATCTCTTATATTCTTTCAAAAATTCTTACCGTTGTAAATATGTTTTTCTATTTCCTTACATGTCTCATTTCAAAAAAAACATTGTGCATTTCTTTTTCCATGTTTGTGTTTTAAAACTATTTTCCTCTCCTTTGAAAGTTATATTTCTACCATCCCAAAGTCACTGAAAATTTACTAACAAAGACCTCTTGATTCTTGTGAACTTTATGATAGGTATTGGAATCTGATAGCTCTTATATACTATATGATTTCACTTTTTTTTGTGAATGAGTGAACCTCCATAAATAAATTTTTATCATATTGAGAGGAGTGAGTTATCAGTGGCCTCATTTTCAAATTCAATTTTTAAAAATGAAAGATGATTTTTTAAAACATTATTTGTATAATAATTATTGGTTTAATTTGTTATATATTATCTTACTATTCTATACCTCCTATGATTGGTAAAAACAAAATTTTAATATTTTTTAGTGAGTGAAAATGATTTTTCTTTTTTAGTGTTCCTAATTCAAATTACAACAAATAATTAAAATGGATCATTGGACAATTCAGCCATTTAAAAGTTCATATGGACCATACAAGAAGGCCCAAAGAATCTGTCAATAAAACTAGACCAACAGTGATGTTATATTTTTTGGGATCAATATAGAATTTAAAATTTGTTTATTCTCCAAAAAAAATATAAGTAAATTACATTGAAACTTGGATAAAAATTTCAAGTCCCAACCCAACTAATAAGGGACCCAATTGATCGAGGAAAGTCTGGCCCTCTATTCTATCTAGGATTTCAAATCAGCACACAATCCTTGATGTTTCTACTAATATATAGATAAAATGGAGCTCATATTTTGTGTTGTGAAATCCAAGATATAGGAACCCATTTTTTTAATAAATGTTTCGGATTTAAGGGAATTGTTCTTCCCAAAACCCCATTCACATTGTGACCTTCTAAAAAATCTAGACAAAACTGAACAGAAAATGATTTTTTAGTAAAATAGACATGACTTTGGTTAAAAAATTATAATGGACACCAAATATAGAGGGTGAAATTTCCATATATATATCTAAAACTCTTAAAAATAATATTTATCTATATTATGTTGTTAGAAGTATCAAATTGTAAATCCAAGTGGAGGTCCAGTTTTGGAATGAAAACAGTCCACCACCTTGGGCTATAAATTCACTCCCCTCATCTCCTTGAAATTGGTTGGTATTTCAGAACTTAATTATGTGATTTTTAAATATTATATCCTTTAAAAGGTCCTAATATGACATTACATAATCTTTTTTCAACAATAGCTACCTCTCCTTCACTTTTCATTTCATGTTTGTTTTCCCTTCTTTTCAATTTTAATTGTGTAAATTGTTTTCAATTTCATTTGAATTTTTTGGCATTTTTCATCTTCACATTATCTTATAATAATCCACCCAATATTTTGTAATATTAATGTTATTAAAATATTTTAAATAAATTTAAACAACCTTCCCTTTTCTCACTTTCTCATTCAATATAAAGTGTGTTTTACCTCATTTCACATTTCATGTATGTGTTCAATGCACTGATCTTTTATTGTACCTTTATTTTTATTATATTTTTAACTAATACCCATAAAAATTAAAACAATATTATTGACCACCCAAATGGATGAGTAAATCTTTCATTGGCGTGAGTTATAATTTGATGATGTTAATTGATTGAGATATTTCGCTCATTTAACATTATTTGGATTAATATTCTATATGTTAAATAAAATATGTTATAGATTAAAGAAATATTTGTGACATGTGGATTCCATGAATTATTGGAACCAAAAATACACATGGGTTCATAAAATATTTCACCTTCCATAAATGATATTTGATAACGATTAGAACTCTAGTTATGGATTGGATTGAAGCCAAAACAATTGGGAGTTTCGATCGAAATCACCACATGAAGTGGATTTTAATTTAATGAATGGTTCTAAAAATCTCAAGGATATCACACTATTAACTCCATAATGTTGAACTCACCTCAATATTTATAAAATAATTAAATAAAAAATCATACATCAATCAATTTAATTAAACTTTTCAAAAAACCCTATTAAAAATACAAATAAAAAACAATTGACTCTAAAATTTGTACCATCATCAAAGATTCAACTCAAGTGCCGCTATAGACATTAATAGGGAATATGACCTTTGAACAGTCGATAGAAGAAACTTGAATATGCTTAAAATCTCTTAAATAAATCCAATGTACTTTATAGTATATTAATTAGAAAATCAAGAAGATCCATGATGCAGATAGGATATAAGATGGTCTACTGGATGAGAATAAAGAGTAAGAGTTGAAGTTCTCAAGGGTAAAATTCAGGAGGATTTGTCAGATGTCTTGGAGCATGATAGTTTTTTTATCATCTGAATGACTATGGAAAATGTGGACTTAGACCAGATAAATCCAAATAAATGACCAACACCATGTCCTATTATATATTTCTATTCAATTGTTTTTAACTCTGTGGAACTAATTTTCAAAGATTTTCAGAGAAATAGAAGGACCAATTGAATGGATTCAGGATCCTAAAAAGATCGAGACTAGGTATAATAGTGGGTTTAAAGGACCAAAAAAGCCTTTATTACACTGATAATGAGTTTCAATGGAGTTTTCATACTTGTAACATTGTAATTTCTAGTATTATTAGATGCAGTTTAATTCTGATAATGTCATTGGATTCTAGTATACCAAAAACTATTAGGTTGTAGAGACATGGTCAATGTGTACAAATCAGGCATCTGGAAGAGAAAGTCCATGGAATCAGTGCATGAGAAAACTTTTTGACCATGAGTTCAACAAATTCATAGGATAACAAATCCATTCTGATTTTATTTGGAGAAATTTTATACAGGAATTCAGATGAGTTTCACAGATGTAAAAGAATGATAGATCGTGGTTTCAAAGGATTGAAAATTATATTTGGTGTGAGGAAGAATGATTGAAAAGAGCATGGAGTGGATAACCATGCAAGTTTTTTGTAATAAGGTGAACATAATCTGATCCAATGTGACATCGGTGTGAGCATGAGAATAGTATTTTTGTGGGAGATTTTTGGAATCGACCATTGAAAACAAATTTCAAGTGGGTGATTGTTGGGTTTGGTGTGAAAATTGTTTTTTATGTTAAGTGTTAAATCTATAGATGTTTGGTTCATTATAATTAACACTTGAGATAACATAAATGAATGCAATACACCATCACCATGGAATTTTGGGTTAATGTAGTTGAATTAATTTCAACATAAGTTCATGAGGTGGACAAGTCAATTTATCGGAAGAAGCAACCTGATTCGAATGAAAGTTTGACAGGACACTGAATATGTCAGATCATCATAATAATATTGGATGGTGTGAGTTTATAGGAATTTCATCAACAAAAGATGAATGATAGTGTTTAGTAGATAGAGTATAGGTGAAGGATTCGTGTGGGAATTGTGAGTGAAATATCTAATAATGAATGTACTCAGAGAGTTGTTCAGGATGCCATAGGATACAGTGAGGAAAATGGTAGGGTTTTTAGCTATAGTCGAATGGAAGTTTGGAGGACCAGTGATGTAGGTGTGGGAATTTTTGGCTTATAATAAGTCATTGATATAAGGATGTGGAATATTTCCATTGAAATAAAATGTTTGTCAAAGTATTCAGTGTAGAGATGAAGGTAGAAAGTATTCTTCATTGAGAGTCAGTGGTTAATGAATTGTTAATTACATTCAATCATAGGTTTCACAGTGCAACCGATGGATGACCATATCTCTCGATTGGTGGTGATAACTAGATGATTGGTTGGTCACTCTATAATAAGACCATTGGTCCACAGGTGCAAAACATGACCAATGAAAACTATTAGGGCCTAGTAAAGGCTGAGGTGGCTCCCCTTCTAATGAATCTAACTTGGGTTCACAAAAGTTCTTGAGGCTCTAGAGCCAAAGGAAGAGGTCGATTATTTGAGAGGATGAAGACCAATAATAGTGTATTTAAAGAAGTAACATGTGTATATGTTAGTGATAATTATTCAAGTAGTTTTAATAGGGTGATCATAAGGTGTGAGTTTCCTTATAACCTAAATTTTTCCTTGAATGAAATAAGTGTTTTGATTATCCCTTGGATGTAGGAAAAATTTATGAAAATTTTTAATCCCTTGTGTGCATTGTGTTTTTACATTGTACTTGCATGTGTGTTTTGGTCATGTGCTTGATATAATGTACATTTTTCAATTAGAGGATTTTGAGTTGAGTGGTACTAGAGGAATAAAATATGAAGGGTGTCTCATTATGATGGCTGGGGTATAAGGTATCCACAATCCTGTTCGTCAAATTCATGAGGGATGTATGATTGGAAGCTTCCCCTTTCCAGTGTTTGATGTTTCATTGCACTGTAGAACTGATAGTATGAACTACCAATGATCTAAAAAAGCATCCTCATCCATAAAACATATTATCCTTTAGAAGGTTTTGTAAGATTAAATTAGATCATTCCTTATTGTTCACCATATTATAAATATCACAATTATTTATGATGAACATTATTCAAGTAGAGGTGTCTTTGTACCATGAAATAGAAGTTGGTATGTAAGGAATGGAATGCATGAGAACCTGAACACATGGAAAAGAATCTATAGAATCTGTGAAAGTTTAAATGTGGAGATTGTTAACAACAATTCAAGATTATTGGAAAGTTGAGAATGGAGATTTAATTTTAATGATATCCCATATTATTGATTAATATTCTACAACTGTAATTATTTATTTGAAAAGACCTGTATCGAGGATATCCTATATAAGTTTTGAACAATTACTAAAAAAATTAACATTATATAAATCAGATCTGAAATTTTATGGTCCCGGATAAGATAGATTTTGGTTTTTGAAATAAAATATTGAGGAAGTAAATTGAGAATATAGAAAGAGTTTAAGATTCCATGTTGAAATTGACATGGTGTGATAGAGCATGTTGGATATATTAATCACCATGTAAATGAGTAGATAATCTAATTTCATCCCCAATGAAAGTAAAGTGGAAGGAAAATAGGGATATATCATTGAGACTTATGTGATCCTAGAATGTCTATTATGAATATAGAGAGAAAATATTTGTATTTTTCTAATGTTTTTCTCAATAAAAAATTCCATCATGATATATTTGTATCATTAAAAGTCCATGATGGAGTTCTTGGAACATGAAGACATTGATATATTCATAAAGTAATGAGTCTGGAAGTGTTTGAGTGTGTCCAATAAGTTTCTTAAGAAAATTGATCAAAGAAAGAATACTTTTGAATCTGAAGTTTCAAAAATATAGTAAGTTTAGCCACCCCAAGAAAATGAAGAAAATGATGTTTTTCATAAAAGTGAACATTTGTGTGAATATATGAAAGGTTTCAATAAATTAAAGTATTAATTCTACCTAATTTGTATTTATAAATGTAAATAATTTCATAAAAGTTTAATGAGTTTTTAAAATATGGAGTTGCATGATGAAAATGGAGGTGTGTGAAGAAAATGAGTTACATGTGAAAAGTGACGATGGAGGTGACATGTTGGTCAAGCATTCTAAAAATGGAGAATGTTGTTGAAATTTACATAGAGGAGTTACACAAATATAAAATTCTGAGTTGCTTGAAATTTTAGTGTAGAAGATGGAAGTTACGAGAATGGTTGGTATTTTCTTATAAATACCCAAACCCCAAATAAAATAGTATAGATTTTGGAATAAGGAAATTCTTGAGATAAAAATTCTATAAATTCACAAAATTCTAAAGTTATTAAAATGGAGTTATTTGAACCATTAAGTTATGTGGAAAACTTCCACAAATCACTAAGTTTTGTTAATATTCCATTTTCATGAACCTTTGTTTTGGTTGAAGTATATCTAGCACAAAATAACTACCTTGAATAAGTTCATTCATAGAGACTTACAAGGCTATACTTTCATTAAATTAAGAGTTGTGAAAAACTAATAGTTTCATAAAGAGTTACACTAAAGTTGGTGAATAGTTTATAAAGTGGTTGAAACTCATTGTTGAACTTTCCCTTGAAAGAATTTATTCCTTAAAAATGAGTTTATCAAGGAAAGTGAATCCACTACATTATAAAAATTTTCAAATAGTTTGTGAAAGAGTTGTGTGAAGATCAACAGGTACTTACTGGTGTAATAATAACTCAATAATCAAATTGTCCATTTGATTTTGTTCCAAAGATCTTGACCTCTTAAAGTAGTGAGAAAATGGAAATGAAAAAGGGAGTGACATTATTTTTAAGTGATATGACCTTAATTATTTTAAGGGGATTAACCCCATGCAAAGGAGTGACCTAGTCTAATCCCACAACTTAAAGTGATTTAATAGATTCTAGTATTTTTTTAGGAATTTTCATTATATGATCATTGGAATTTCCTAGTGTGGGTGAACAAAGTAAATTCTAGCTGTCTTGTGTGCATGATTTTCTTACATTTTGTAGGATGAAAATCATCTTATGTGGGTTAAGATATAATTGATCTTATCTTATTAATTCTGTGATAAGTGCATCATTAATCATATCCTCATTAATAGGTGAAATAAAGAGTTAACCTAATAACAAGTGTGGTTAATACTGGTTATATTGGTGAGAGTTTCAAGTTATATATGGAAACATGAATGAGTTTCATACCTTGATTCACACCCATGGAATGTCTCACTAATGTCCCATGTGGGGCCAATAATTGGTATTAGTGCATATTCTTATCATGTTAGATTTGTTTTTTTATAAATTGATCCAGTCATATTTTATAGTTGAATTCTATTCTGCCTATATGACATGGGAAAGATAAAAAATATAAATAAGAATTAAATCTATAAAGGAATTTTAATTTTGGATTTTATTTGGGAAAAGTGATATTTAGCCGAAGGACTCTTGTAGTAGTCAGAAGGAAGGTATCGATGAATGCTATTATGTATATACTTGTTTATAAATTATTGTTACATGAATGTATAAGGTGATTGATATTCCAAGTGATGTTGGATCTTCAACTTATGATGATATATCAAGATATCCAAAGGTGAAAATTCTCCACATATCGTGGGATATTGACAGGGGTTAAGGAAGAAAAAATGGAGTTGCTAAAGAAGAATGAATCTTAATGGACCCATGTTAATGTTATGAAAATTGAGGTTGAAAAACTAAAAAACCTCATTAAAAGGATAATTAATGTGGATATATATTTTAGAGATAAAATGATTCTCAAGACAAGGAATTGGACAATAATCCTTTTAGAGTGTAAAAGTGTTAAGCTAGTTCCAAGGATAAGGGTATTAAATCAAAGTAGGTTCAAAATATAAGGTAAAATAAGGATGAATTGGCTAAACACATGGTATATTTGGTTGAGAAGAACCAAAAGTTGTGGAAAGTGAAGGTGGCCCATAATTATGAAAATGTGAAGATGGGTGAAAAAATGAAGTGTCAAAGTGACTTACTTAAATAACTTGCACATGAAGTGGAATAGTATAAGTCCATAGAGAAGGAGTTGATAGATATAATTATCCCTCTCAAAAAATAACTAGAAGAGAGGTTAAAATCCATAAAAGAAGAAATCTCAAGTTTGAGGAATATGACTTCCCAAATGAAGAAGAAGAAGATCCCTCTCATGGAATTATTAGTAAGTTAATTCCACAAACATGTAAATCTTGAGTAATTAAGTGAAAAAAACTATTTTCAAAAATCAAAAAGAGTTAAACATAAGAGGAAGGTATCTACAAAGTGAAACTATTTTGAAATCATGACACATACCATGAGTATCTATCTTGAAGCCCAATGGCTCAAAGAAAAAAATAAATATTCAATAAACAAATCTCTATCGAGACACAACACTATGAGTTATGTTTTTAATATAAGATGCTTTATGTGTTCTAACTATAAGAGCCCAAGGTTTCAATAACTTACACTACACACAACATCGAGTTCAAGCGCACCACGACTTACCAAACTAGTCATTCAAAAGCGTTTATGAGTAGTATTAACATAATTTTTAACTTTATATAACCCTTATAATTTTAGAATCCATATTATGAGTTATTTAGACATAATGTAAGGACAAATTCATTTTTTTCAGATAAAAGAATTATTTTTCAAAAAATGAAATTTTACCACCTTTTAATAGAGAACCATTTTAAAATACAATATTTGAAAATTTTATATATTCAATTTTACAAAATAAACTTCTTCTTTGGGATCAAGACATAAGAATTTAGTTTTAAGAAATGTTTGGTGTTTTTTGATAACTTTCATATTTAGGTTAATAGTGAAAATTAATATATTTTAACTGAAAACAACTTTTTAAATAAAAAAAATTTATAGTGTTCAACTATAAATATGAATGTTTTGGATGTATAATTAGATTATATTATTACCATTTAATCCAATTTTGGTCATTGGAAGTAATTTCACTTTGAAATTGGACATAAACAAATGTTAATCTTTTGGTAGTTATTATTTCATAAAAATATGCTTTTTGGTTTTGACAACGGGAATTAATTTTAGACTAATAAATGAAATTTCTATGTTTTTAATTCAGTAAAATAGAGTTCATTTTTGAATTCATAATATCAAAATTAGATTAGGGTGAATTTTTTGTATGTTTCTGAAAACTTTTAATTTTTGATGAATAGTGAAAAACACTGAGTTATAGTTTAAAACAGAATTTATATTTTAATAATTATTTATTTTATTTAAATTTATTTTAGTTAAAAATATATACATAATACCTATACAATTTCAATTTAATTCATTGGATTCGGTTTATAATAATTTTAGATACATAAAAATTTTATTGAACTTTTCACCGCCTTTTACACACTTCCTAGGAGAATTTGGAAATTCACATAAAACTTAATTTTACCACTTTTGTGAATGGAATTTCAAAAATACGAGAGACATGGTTGATATTAGTAAGTAAAATGTGGTTCAATATGATGAAAATAATTTTTGATGAATAGAAACTTTTTACTTTTATTTACCACTGTTAAAAGTAAATAGGGTAATTAAGGGTAAAAATGGTATTATTATTACCCTAAAACATGTCCTAATTCTATTGGATAAGTATAATTCGACCAAAAAAACCTTATAAATAAAATATTAACTTCTTTGGTCCACTTGGATTAGATTAGGACATTTATTATTATTTAACTCAAAGAATAGTTAAAAGAGTTAAAATCAAAGTTTAATAACTAAAACATTTTTAATATGGGGTTACACATAAGATAAATTCAACTATAAATATTAATTAGAAATCCAAAAATATTTCCTACATAATGGTATTTTATTTATATTTTTATACATTAAATAATTTAATTTATTATTGACACAATGATGATTCAGTAATTACCTAATTAATGAAATATTAAACTAATTGATACTATAAATATCCAAATAAATGTAATTTGAGACTTTTTATAAATTCCACTAATTTTATAGGTAAATATTACATATTAGGGTTGGTTAGATGAATTTTTTTCAAATAAATAATGTTGTTATGAATTTATAAAAAACAAAATACCAAATAGTGTAAAAATTGACATAAAAGGTTTTTAAAACAAATATTATATTATTAATTGATATTCTATTTATAAAAATCTAAGGCTTGGTCAAAAGACTTTTATAATGATAGTTATATCATTAATGAACCACTTGGGTTCACTTGTAAGTATATAGTAAGTTTATTATTCATATAATATAAAAATATAAAGAGACATGGTAAATGTCAAACTATTTAACTAAGAGATAAATCTAAAAGATAAGGTTAATATAGTGTCACAAAACTATATGAAACCTATTGGTTGAGTGTTTTTTCACCCATACCCACCGTATACTTTAAATAAACCATTTTGGGGCCATTAGAAACTGATATTTATTTTATTATAAAATAATATTTCTAGTATTTTCTAAGGTGCCCCTCACCCCTCTTATAAAAGGGCACTCACCCTTCCCTAAAATTCACACCTTAAAATCCTTTTTTATCGGCCAAAATCAACCCAAATACCCTCCCAACTATCCTCCCTTCATCCTAGAGGCCATCCTTTATTCTGAAAGCCAACCTAAGGATCCCTTTTGATCAAATCAAAAGGAAGAACCCGAAAAGAGGTAAATATCTCATCACCTCTTTCAAGTTCCTTTCATCTTCCACTTCCTCTTTATTTGTTATTTCCATTATAAAATAATAAATCTAGTATATTTTATATACTGTGATGTTATTATGAATATGTTACAACCATATTTATTATTCTATCCATCCATTGAATGACATGTCACCATACGTGTGTGCGTACGGCTTACCGTCTCCACGTCGTGGTGTAATTGTTATTCAATACATTATTATTTGGATGGGTATAATAATTATGTTTAATTGAAGTAAATAATAAATATAACATGATTATTATTCTTCATATATGATATAACATCCAATTATATATTATTTTAATATCAAAAGAATGATATTGTCGCTCGTGCGTACGTACGGATTACAGTCTCCACAAATGTGATGAGATTCATTCCTCATCATATCCATTAAAGACTAAATTTATTTTGATGATTACAAATAATGTTTAGAGACATGATATGATTCTGGATATGAATAATATACATCCTATCCATAAAAAATATGACTCTCATAACATAGAATATAAAGGAAAACGTATCCGTTAACACCTGAAACGACGATAATACTAAGATATTATTAACAAAGCAATGTTAAAAGATCATATATGATATCATATTATTGTATATTATTATTTTATAATTTAATAAAAATTATTTCACCATTATACAGGATTTTAACCTACCCTCAACCAAGGAAAAAGTACAATGTAAGGGGTTTCTTATCTCACTTTTAATTCCGTGAGATTTCCATTGTTCACCACTTATTTATTGCATGTGGTGTGTGTACTACCCATGATTGTATTAATTGTGTAATATAATTTAATTTGTGGATATTTAAAACATAATTTTATGATCCATCTTTCATGGTATGTATGTTTCGTATGTTACCAAATTGTTAAGGGAATTACAAATTTCAATTTCCACTCATTCGGCTTTACACATACTTTGTTGATTATTTTACTCCAAGATTATGTGTGGAATCACTATTAATTTGATTATGTCATAATTTCCACTCCCCTTTCCATGTATATACTTTCGATACACATAATAACTCCATTGATATATTCTCAAGTCATCGATATGAACTTGATAAGAGTAATTTTAAGTCAATCTCCATTTGTTGAGTTAAATATCCAACTCATTGGGGTTGTTTTTACAAGAATATGTGTGAGTGTACTATGATTGGTTTACACTGAATATCCAATCATATTTAGTGTATTTATATTTTTTACAAATAATTATTTCTTTGATTTATCCTTAACCTAAGGATACGGTCTTTATAAGAGATTTCATCTCAATTTACATTCCAGTGAGAGTTATTTTTTGTTATACACCAATTTACTTTTATATGGTGTATATAATGTACTTTGACATAGTATATCATGAATACCTTTATTCTCATGATATTATAAAGTTAATATTACCTCAATAATTTGTATTCAAGTTTCTCTCTTTTGGTTATGAACTCTAACTAAAATATCATTTTAAATGTTTTAAATATTTATTATTCTAAATCTTTCTCATTAATGTCCATGTTTTAAAAATGGTTTTAAGGAATTATTTATATGGACATAAAAGTTTTAAAATTAAAATTCCTTTTAGAAGTTTCAAATTGTTATGGGACACTTTGATTCAAAAATCTATTTTAAATGGATTTTTGACAAATTGTGTGACTTTTAAATGTTTTCAAGAAATAGGGGGATATTTCTCTCAAATAGTTTTGATAGTTATTTTAATCTATGTCAATATCCTTCATTATTATCTATTTAGATCAATATGTTACAATAAAATATTCCATATTGTATTGAATGAGTTATGTTTGATTGTGGATGTGCTATTTTTATACTATTCATGATTTGTGGATAAAGTATTGACATTTCGTATGATAGTTTTAATAAAAATATTTATATTATGTTTCAAAGCTTTCATATGAGGAATGAATTGGAATTAGTAAGTGACGAGTGGAGTCTGTTATAGCTCCTCGATGAATCGGTAGGTCTCATGAGACAAACCAGTGTCTTGGTATAAGGCCTTGAAAAAATCCTATTTGTAGTCTTGGCACAAGGCCTTGACTATGTGGTTATGAATGTATGGCATTATGCATTCCATCATTATGAAAGTGGATATCGATATTTCATGTGATTATTAGACTAGTTGAATATGCATTTGAATAAGTAAATGGAATAATTTGATTTTATCTTTGTCATATTATGCTGAAGTTCAAGTTTAAAAGGCTTTTGTTTTAGTCTTATACACTGCCTTAAATTTTTATGTTTTTTTATGAAAGTTTCCGCTATAATGTTATCCTTACTGAGCATCTAAGCTCACCCCTTTCTATGTTTTATTTTTCCCAGGTTGCAGAGAAGTATGTTATGATTGTCCTTCATGGATAGTCTATGGGATCTCAGTGTTGTCGATGGAAACAATGTTGTTGTAGTTTTCCATTTTATGATTTAATGTAAACCTTATAAATGTATCTAGTTCTTCCTATTCTACTAAACTAATCAGTCTTTTGAGACTTGATATTTTATGATCATGCTAATGATGCTTAATATTTCACTGAATCTGGGATTCTGGGGTCAGAGCGTTATAATTGGTATCAAAGGAAGTTTAGTACAAACCTTGGAAACTAGATTTAGATAAAATCTGATTAGAGCACATAGCCCTAAGAAAGACTTTGAGGATTAGTATAGAGGAACTTCATAAAATGTTGGTATTATAGTTATTTTGTGAGTTTTCCAAGAAATACATCTTTTTCTGGATATGAGCAGATAGAGGCGTCTCTGGTACAGATGTACCTAGGGGTAAATCCTGAAAACACTGCTTTGAGTTATACTCGAACGGGAATTGCTGCATGACAACAGGCCTTTCTTCACTCTTGGTTACGACACTCTCGGGGGATATGATTAGGATAATTTAGATTTTCTTTACAAATTGATTTCAATTATTTTAATATAAGATGAGAATAAATGAACTTGGTTAATCTTAAGGTGTTTAAAAGTGAAAATATGGTGTCATGGTATTCTCTAAATGATTTTATGACTACTATTACTCACACAATGCTTTCTAGTTTTAGTCAATTGATGGATTTCAAGGAAGTCGTAGTAACTTTGAGAATGATGTAAAAGGTGGGAACGATGGTGTAAATGAGAAAAAAATGGAATATTGATAGGCATAAAATATATCATGTCCAGGACAAATCAGTTTTCTAGAAATATGATCAAAAACATATATATTAACCAACTCCCAGACTCAACAAAGAAGAGAAAGGTGATGAATGATAAGAGCTCCAGTAGTGGAGTACATGGAGAAAAGAATCCTCAATTTCCATCAGGCAGGAAAAGTGGAAGGAGACACCCAGGAAAGTGTCTCAATGGAACAAATAAATGCTTTATGTGTGGGAAAGAAGAACATAAAGTGAAGAATTGCCGAGGAAAAATGAAGATTACTATGGAAGAAAATAAAAATGGTCCCAAGAATCCATTTACAGTAATTTTCTGTAAATGTAGGGGACCTGGACATTACCCGAGTGAATGCCCTATTTTATAGTATATTTTCTTGGTCAAAGAAGATTCTATGTGGAAATAATTGGTTGGAGAAATGTTTAAAAGTATTAGTGCTCCTTATTGATGGGATTACTTTGGAATAATTGTCTCTTGTATTTGTAACCCTATAGTTTGTCATGCGAAAATGATATTTGAGTAAGACTTATCTTTTCTCTTGTGTATATAGTTAAAAATAACCATTTGGTTTTATATGATCGATGGGTTTGAGGCAATTACAAGTTATTATATTTTGGGATGAAAATGCAAGGTATGGGATAACATTTGTGGTTAAATTATGTTGTGGTTATTTTGAAGAATTTATCTCATTTTGGTAATGTTATAAAATATAGTTTTTGAAAAAGGACAACACACAGACCGTTTGACAACCCATCGCGTCAGAAAAAGCTATGGAAATCAAACCCAAAACTAGAGTGTGATTGGGATTTATTGCCTACCACTGGACTAAGTGAAGTCCCTGGTTAGTGTGACTAATTATTTTTAATTAAATGATTTTATTGATCAATAATAAGTTGATTTGGGATATTATGTCTTATAAAATTAATACCCTTAGTATAGGAAAATGATTTGGTGATTAAGTGATAAATGTTATTTTGGAAGACGTTAGCTTTGTTGGGAACACTATATGCCCAAGAAAATAGAATACTATGGGATTTCATTTGAGGAGTAATGGTGGATTTTTATCTATGTTTTTATTGTGGATTTATAGTGAGTTGGGTTATTTATGGAAATGATTAATCAATAATAGAGAACATGTGATTAGGTTAATTACTTTTAATTATGTGACTTTAAGAGTAGTTGATGTCATTTGGAGATACAATTTAACATGGAAGACTACATAACCAAATTATTCTAAATTTTGGGTTTTGATATTAGTTTGGATTATATTGAATGATTTTAAGGACAATTGTTTATTGAATGGTATTTATTTAACTTTGGGGTATTGTTGGTTTAATTTTAAAAATTAAGATTATTGTTTCTTTCTCTAAAGGAATATCCTTTTGTGGGATCATCAAATCTTGTACTAACCATTTTGGTTTTGATTAATCTCTAAAGACAAGGTAAATATATAGTTGATCCTTTGTGGATCATGTGATTATCTAGAAGTTTATTCTTGATCTTTCGGTGTAACCAAGTCTTCTTTGAATACTCATCGCTTAAAAAAATGATTTAGTGGTAGAAATTTATTAAAGAATCAAACTCTACTCAAAAAGTGATTATATCTCTTTATGTTCTTATTCAATCTCATAAATAAATTCCTCGTCTTTATGAAATGTAACTTAAAACAAAAAAAAATAATGTCCTTTTACTTTTCCTACTGGGAAACTAATGACCGTTTTTCCCATCACAAGTTTTTGGTTTTCTTATTGTTAACATTCTCCTGATCATGTTTTCCATCCCTCTCCATCAGAACTTGACACTTATTTTGTCTTCCGTATCTATGTTATCCTACATGGAATCCTAGTATGGGTTATCTTGGGTGACCTTTGTACCTCTCTTTAATTCTTTTAAAGTGATAGTTTTATTGACTCTTTTTCTGATGTGGTACTTTCCATTATATTCCCAAGCCCAATTTTAAAAATTTTGAGGACGCAATTTATTTAAGGAGGGAAGAATGTAACACCCCAAGATTTCAATAACTTACACTACACGCAACATCGAGTTCAAGCACACCACGACTTACCAAACTAGCCATTAAAAAAGTGGTTATGAATTGTATTAACATAATTTTGAACATTATATAACCCTTATAATTTTGGAATCCATATTGTGAATTTCTTAGACATAATGTAAGGAAAAATTCCTTCTTTTTCAGATAAAAGAAGTATTTTTCAAAAAATGCAATTTTACCACCTTTTAATGGAGAACCCTTTTTAAATCAAATATTTGAAACTTTTATATATTTAATTTGAAAAAATAAACTTCTTCATTGGGATCGAGACATAAGAATTTATTTTCAATATATTTTTGGTGTTTTTCTTATAACTTTCATATTTGGTGAATAGTGAAAAATAATATATTTTAACTGAAAACAACTTTTTTAATCAAAATAATTTATATTGTTCAACTATATATATGAATGTTTTGGATGTATAATTAGATTATATTTTTACCATTTAATACAATATTGTTCATTAGAAGTAATTTCACTTTGAAATTGGACAAAAACAAATGTCAATCTTTTGGTAGTTATTATTTCATAAAAATACGCTTTTTAGTTTTGACAACGGGAATTAATTTTAAACTAATAATTACAATTTATATTATTTGAATTTGGTAAAATAGACTTCATTTTTTAATTCAAAATATCAAAATTTTCCTAGGGTGATTTTTTGGTATGTTTCTGAAAACTTTTAATTTTTTATGAATAGTGAAAAACACTGAGTTATAGTTTAAAACCGAATTTATATTTAAAAAATATTTATTTTATTTAAATTTATTTTAGGTCAAAATAGATACATAATACCTATATAAGTTCAATGTAATTCATGGGATTCAGGTTATAATAATTTTAGATATATAAAAATTTTATTGAACTTTTCACCATCTTTTACCCACCTCCTAGGAAAATTTTCAAATTCGCATAAAACTTAATTTTACCACTTTTGTGAATGTAATTTCAAAAATCCCAAAGGCAAGTTTGATATAAGTAAGTAAAATGTGATTCAATAAGATGAAAATAATTTTTGGTGAATAGTAACTTTTTACTTTTATTTACCATGGTTAAAAGTAAATAGGGTAATTAAGGGTAAAAATGATATTATTATTACCCTAAGACAAGTACTAATTCTATTGGGTAAGTATAATTCTACCAAAAACAACCTTAAAATAAAATATGAACCTCTTTGGTCCACTTGGATTAGATTAGGATATTTATTATTATTTAATTCAAAGAAGAGTTAAAAGGGTTAAAATCAAAGTTTAATAACTAAAACATTTTTAATATAGGGTTACACATAAGATAAATTAGACTATAAATATTAATTAGAAATATAAAGAAATTTCCTACATAATGGTATTTTATTTATATTTTTTAGACATTAAATAAGTAAATTTATTAATCACACAATGATGATGCAGTAATTACCTAATTAATGAAATATTAAACTAATTGATACTATAAACATAAAAATAAATTTATTTTGAGATTTTTATAAATTGAAATAATTTTATATGTTAATATGAAATATTAGGGTTGGTTAGATGAATTTTGTTCGAAGAAATAATTCTGTTATGAATTTAGAAAAAACAAAATACCCAATAGTGTCAAAATTGACATAAAAGAGTTTCTAAAACAGATATTATATTATTAATTGATATTCTATTCCTAAAAATCTAAGGTTCAACAAAAAGACTTATATAATGATATGTGTATCATTAATGAACCACTTGGAGTTCTCTTGGAAGTATATAGTATGTTTATTAGTCATATAATATAAAAATATAAAGAGACATGGTAAATGTCAAACTATTTAACCAAGAGTTAAATCTAAAAGATAAGGTTAATATAGTGACACAAACCCATATAAAACCTATTTGTTGAGTGGTTTTCGACCCATCCCCACCATAGACTTTAAATAATCCATTTTATATCCATTAGAAACCGAAATTGATTTTATTATAAAATAATATTTCTAGTTTTTCCTAAGGTTCCCCTCACCCCTCTTATAAAAGGGCACTCCCCCTTCCCTCAAATTCACACCTTAAAAGCCTTTTGTATCAGCCATAATCTTCCCAAATACCCTCCAAAATGTCCTCCCTTAATCCTAGAGGCCATCCTTTAGTCATAAATACAACCTAAGGATCCCTTTTGATCAAAGCAAAAGGAAGAACCCAAAGAAGAGGTAAATATCTCATCACCTCTTTCAAGTTCCTTTCTTCTTCCACTTCCTCTTTCTTTGTTGTTTCCAATCTAAAATAAAAACTACAGTATCTTATATATACTGTTATTTTATTATGAATATGGTACAACCATATTCATTATTCTATCCATCCTTTGAATGACATATCACCATACGTGCGTACGTACGACTTACCGTCTCCATGTCGTGGTGTATTTGTTATTCAATACATTATTATTTGGATGGGTATAATAATGATTTTTAATTGATGTAAATAATAAATATAACATGATAATTATTCTTAATATATGATATACCATCCAATTATATATTATTTTAATATCAAAAAATGATATTGTCGCTCATGCGTATGTACGGATTACTGTCTCCACGAATGCGATAAGATTCATTCCTCATCGTATCCATTCAAGACTAAATTTCATTTGATGATTAAAAAAAATGTTTATATACATGATATCATTATGGATATGAATAAGATACATCCCATCCATAACAAATATGACTCTCATAACAAAGAATATAAAAGAAAATGAATCTGTTAACACCCAAAATGACGATAATACAAAGATATTACTAACAAAGCGATGTTAAAAGATCATATATGATATCATATTAATGTATATGATTCTTGTATAATTTAATAACAATTATTTCACCATTATACATGAGGTTAAACTACCCTCAAACAAGGGAAATGTACAATGTAAGGGGTTTCTTATCTCACTTTTAATTCTGTGAGATCTCCATTTGTTCAACACTTATTTATTGCATGTGGTGTGTGTACTGACCATGATTGTATTAATTGTGTAATATACTTTAATTTTTGGATATTTACATCATCATTGTATGATTCATATTTAATGGGATTTATGTTTTGTAAGTTACCAAATTGGTAATGGAATTACAAATTTCAATTTCCACTCATTCGGCTTTACGCATACTTCATTTATTATTTTACTCCAAGATTATGTGTGAAATCACTATTAATTTTCTTATGTCATAATTTACACTCCCCTTTATATGGATATACTTTTGATACACATAATCACTCTGGTGATAAATTCTCAAGTCATCGATATGAACTTGATAAGAGTAATTTTATCTCAATCTGCATTTGTTGAGTTAAATATCCAATTCATTGGCGTTGTTTTTACAAGAATAGGTGTGAATGTCCTCTGATTGATTTACACTGAATATCCAATCATATTGAGTGTATTTATATTTTTTTCACATAATTATGTCTTTGGTTTATCCTTAACCTAAGGATATGGTCTTTATAAGATATTTCATCTTAATTTACATTCTGGTGAGAGTTATTTGTTGTTATACACCAATTCACTTTTATTTGGTGTATATAATGTACTTTGACATAGTATATCATGAATCACTTTATTCTCATGATATTATAAAGTTTTTATTACCTCAATTATTGGTATTCAAGTGTTTCTTTTTTGTTTAGGAACTCTAACTAAAATATCATTTTAAATGTTTTAAAGATTTATTATTTTAAATATTTATCATTAGTATCCATATTTTAAAAATGGTTTTGAAGATTTATTTATATGGGCATTAAAGTTTTAAAATTAAAATTTCTTTTAAAAGTTTCAAAGTGGTACGGGACACTTTGATTAAGAAATATATTTTAAACGGCTTCTGGACAAATACTGTGAATTTTAAATGTTTTCAAGAAAAAGGGGGATATTTCTCTCAAATAGTTTTGATGATTGTTTTCATCTATGTCAATATCCTTCATTATTCTCGATTGGGGTTAATATGTTACAATAAAATTCTCCACATTGTATTGAATGATTTATGTTTGACTTTGGTTGTGATATTTTTATACCATTCATGGTTTGTGGATAAAGTATTGACATTTTGAATGCTAGTTTTAATACAAATGTTTACGTTATGTTTCAAACTTTTCATATGAGGAATGCTTTGGACTCAGTAAGTGACAGGTGGATCCCACTATAGCTCCTCGATGTATTGGTAGGTATCATGAGACAAACTAGTTTCTTGGCACAAGGCCTTGACAAAATCTTATTTGTAGTCTTGGCACAAGGCCTTGAATATGTGGTTATGAAAGTCTTGCGTTATGCATTCCATCATTATGAAAGTGGCTATCGATATTGCATGTGATTATTTGACAAGTAGAATATATATGTGAATAAGTAAATGGAATTATTTGATTTTATCTTTGCCATATTATGCTGAAGTTCAAGTTCAAAAGGCTTTTGTTTTAGTCATATACACTTCCATAAATGTTTATGCTTATTTATGAAAGTTTCTTCTGTAATGTTATCCTTACTGAGCATCTGAGCTCTTCCCTTTCTATGTTTTATTTTTCCCAGGATGCAAATAAGTATATTATGAATGACCTGCAGTGATAGTCTTTGGGATCTCAGTGTTTTCTATGGAAATAATGTTCTTTTAGTTTTCCATTTTATGATGTAATGTAAACCTTATGAATGTATATAGTTCTTCCAAGGCTACTAAAATAATCGGTCATTCGAAACTTGATCTTTTATGATAGTTCTAAACATATGTAATAATGCACCGACTTTGGGATTCTAGGGTCAGGGTGTTACACTAACCATGTTTATATGGATAAAAATTAGAGGATGAAGGGAACTAAAATTTTCATAAGTAATTACACCATTCCTTTGATAAATTGGAAGAAATATTTCCCTGAATGAAAGTTAATTAAGTTGGAAAATATATTTACTTCACTTGGGGAAAATAATGGAGCTCGGAAAGAGGTACAACAAGTATCAATATTATTTTACTCATGAAAACCCTCCTAGAAATAAATAAAATAATTCTAGAGTAAAAATAATGAAATTACCCCAGTTTTGATAAAAATGGATAAGAATATAAATTAAAATCCACCAAGGAAGAAAATAGATGAGGTGGATCTATTGGATATAACATAGAACAAACACGAATCGTGCCTAAGTGGTTTCACAAAATGTACCACAAAATAATAGATAGAGATAATTTTTGGATTTCTTGAGAAAAGGAAGACTATGAAATGAAGAGAAGTTCCAAATTAGGTGTTGAATAGAAGTGTTCTTGGAAAGGAAAGAATAATATCTGGAAAACTAAAAGGACTCCAAAATCCTATCATGTGAAAGAAACATCGTGTAACAAGTCATGGTTTGTGAAAGTATAGATTTTGTAAGAAGGATATTCTTGAGAGCATAATTCTTTAAATTCACCAAAATTCCAAAGTTGTATAAACATTGTTATGTGAATCACTAATCACCATGAGAAACTTTCATGAATCACTAAGTTCCATGAATATTCCACTTATGTAAAACTTTGTTTTTTGTGAAGGATATAATTCACCAAAGGACTGAAGGTATTTGAAATAGTATAATAACAATTATTAGATCAAGCATATGTGTATAAATCCCTAGATTGAGGATCACCCATGCTTGATATATGAAAATTTAATAAAATATTGAAATATAGAACACTATAAATGAAATACCTCTCACCAAATATCATATTATATATTTTAAAATTCCATTACCTGGTTTTGAGAGAGACCACTAAGTGATAGAAAAATACATACAACCTTTGGAGGTATCCATAGGTTGAGTTGAATCATCTAACATTTGAATGGGATCCCACATTCCTCCATGAAATTATATCACCTCTCAAGGAAAACAAAGAATATGAAGAGAGATTACAGGTTCAAGGAGGTTTTTAAAAGTGTAAATAACCCACACACACACTTTCCGTTAAATAGTAGTGATATATAAATCCATTAGAATGTTACTTGGTGTAATGCCTCGACCCTATTACCCAGACTATGTGCATTATTATGTATCATTGGCATGATCACAGAAGAACAAGTCTCGAATGACCGATTAGTTTAGTAGCCTTAGAAGTACTAGATACATTCATAAGGATTACATTACATCATAAAATGGAAAACTAAAACAATATTGTTTTCATAGAAAACACTGAGATCCCATAGACTATCCCTACAGGTCAGTCATAATATACTACTTTTCATCTTGGGAAGAATAAAACATAGAAAGTAGTGAGATCAGATGCACAGTAAGGATAACATTATAGTGAAAACTTTAATAAATAAGTATAAACATTTAAGGCAGTGTATAAGACTAAAACAAAAGCCTTTTAAACATGAACTTTAGCATAATATGGAAAAGATAAAATCAAATAATGCCATTTACTTATTCACATGGATATTCTACTAGTAGAATAATCACATGCAATATCAATATCCACTTTCATAATTATGGAATGCATAATGCGAGATTTTCATAACCACATAGTCAAGGCCTTGTGCCAAGACAAAAAATAAGATTTTGTCAATGCCCTATGACAAGACACTAGTTTGTCTCATGATACCTACTGATGCATCGAGGAGCTATAGCAGGCTCCACCAGTCACTTACTAAGTCCAATGCATTCCTCATATGAAAAGTTTGAAACATAACATAAACATTCGTATTAAAACTAGCATACGAAATGTCAATACTTTATCCACAAAAAATGAATGGTATAAAAATAGCACATCCACAATCAAAGTTAACTCATTAAATACAATATAAAATACTTTATTGTAACATATTAACCTCAATCTATAATAATTAAGGATATTTACACAGTTGAAAATAATCATCAAAACTATTTGAGAGAAATATCCTCCTTTTTCTTGAAAACATATAAAAGTCACACAATTTTTCAAGAAGCCGTTTAAAATATATTTTTGAATCAAAGTTTCCCATACCACTTTGAAAATTTTAAAAGTAATTTTAATTTTTAAAACATTAATGTCCATATAAATAAGTCCTTAAAACCATTTTTAAAACATGGACATTAATGAGAACGATTTAGAATAATAAATCTTTAAAACATTTAAAATGATATTTTAGTTAGAGTCCCTAACCAAAAGAGAGACACTTGAATACAAATAATTGAGGTAATAAAAACTATATAATATCATGAGAATAAAGGGATTCATGACATACTATGTCAAAGTACATTATATACACCATATAAAAGTGGATTGGTGTATAACAAAAAATAACTCTCACTGGAATGTAAATTGAGATGAAATCTCTTATAAAGATTGTATACTTAGGTTAAGGATAAATCAAAGACATAATTATTTGTGAAAAATATAAATACATTCAATATGATTGGATATTCAGTGTAAGTCAATAAAAGGACATTCAAACATATTCTTTTAAAAATAACACCAATGAATTGGATATTTAACTCAACAAATGGAGATTGAGTTAAAATTACTCTTATCAAGTTCATATCGATGACTTGAGAATTTATAAATGGAGTGATTATGTGTATAAAAAGTATATCCATATAAAGGGGAGTGGAAATTATGACATAAGAAAATTAATAGTGATTCCATACATAATCTTGGAGGAACATAATCACCGAAGTATGCGTAAAACTGAATGAGTGGAAATTGAAATTTGTAATTCCCTTACCAATTTGATAACTTATGAAACAAACATCCCATGAAATATGAATCATACAATGATGATGTAAATATACATAAATTAAATTATATTACACAATTAATACAATCATGGGCAGTACACACACCACATGCAATAAATAAGTGGTACACAATGGAAATCTCACTGAATTAAAAGTGAGATAAGAAACCCCTTACATTGTATGTTTTCCTTGGTCGAGGGTAGGTTAAACTAATGTATAATGGTGAAATAATTTTTATTAAATTATACAAGAATCATATAAATTAATATGATATCATATATGATCTTCTAACATTGATTTGTTAATAATATCTTAGTATTATCGTCGTTTTGGGTGTTAACGGATTCATTTTCCATTATATTCTTTGTTATGAGAGTCATATTTGTTATGGATGGGATGTATCTTATTCATATCCAGAATGTATCATGTCCCTAAACATTATTTTTAATCATCAAATGAAATTTATTCTTGAATGGATATGATGGGGAATGAATCTCATTGCATTCGTGGAGACGGTAATCCGTACGTAAGCACGAGCGATAGTATCATTATTTTGATATTAAAATAATATATAATTGGATGTTATATCATATATGAAGAATCATTATAATGTTATATTTATTATTTACATCAATTAGACATCATTATTATACCCATAAAAATAATAATGTATTGAATAACAATTACACCACGATGTGGAGATGGTAAGCTGTACGTACGCACGTATAGTGACATGTCATTCAAAGGATGGATAGAATAATGAATATGGTTGTAAAATATTCATAATAACATCACAGTATATAGAAGATATTGGATTTATTATTTAATAATGTAAATAACAAAGGAAGAGGAAGTGGGAGAAGAAAGGAACTTGAAAGAGGTGATGAGATATTTACCTCTTATTCGGGTTCTTCCTTTTGATTTGATCAAAAGGGATACATATGTTGGATTTATGACTAAATAAGGGCCTCTAAAATTAAGGTAGTACAGTTAAGAGGGTATTGGGGCATATTTTGGCTGAGCCAAAAGGCTTTGAAGGTGTTAATTTGAGGGAAGGGGGAGTTCCCTTTTATAAGAGGGGTGAGAGGCACCTTAGGAAAAAATAGAAATATTATTTTATAATAAAATTAATTTCGGTTTATAATGGCTCAACAATAGATTATTAAAATTATAAGGTGGGGATGTGTCTAAAACCACTCAACAAATTGGTTTTATACAGGTTTTGGTAACTATATTAACATTATCTTTTTGATTTAAATCTTCGTTAAATAGTTTTACATTTACCATGTCTCTTTATATTTTTATATTATATGGCTAATAAACTTACTATATACTTCCAAGCGAACCAAAAGTGGTTCATTAATGGTAAACCTATCATTATATAAGTATTTTTACCAAACCATATATTTTTATAAATATAATATCAATTAATAATATAATATTTCTTTTAAAAACTCTTTTATGTCAATTTTGACACTATTTGGTATTTGGTTTTTTCTAAATTTATAAAAGCATTATTTCTTAAAAAAAATCATCTAAACAACCCTAATATGTCATATTCACCTATAAAATTATTTTAATTTATAAAAATCCTCAAATTACATTTATTTGGATATTTATAGTGTCAATTAGTTTAATATTTCATTAATTTGGAAATTACTGCATCATCATTCTGTCATTAATAAGTTAAATTATTTAATGTATAAAAATATAAATAAAATACCATTATGTAGTAAATATTTTTATATTTATAATGAATATTTATATTTTAATTTATCTTATGTGTAAATATATATTAAAAATGTTTTAGTGGTTAAACTTTGATTTTAACTCTTTTAACTCTTTTAACTCTTCTTTGAATTAAATAATAATAAATGTCCTAATCTAATCCAAGTGGACCAAATAGGTTCATATTTTATTCATAATGTTGTTTTTGGTCGAATTATACTTATCCAATAGAATTAGGACATGTGTTAGGGTAATAATAATATCATTTTTACCCTTAATTACCCTATTTACTTTTAACCGTGGTAAATAAAAGAAAAAAGTTACTATTCATCAAAAATTATTTTCATCTTATTGAACCAAATTTTACTTATTGATATCAACCGTTTCTCCTGTATTTTTGAAATTCCATTCACAAAAGCGGTAAAATTAAGTTTTATGCGAATTTGGAAATTCTCCTAGGAGGCGGGTAAAAGACTGTGAAAAGTTCAATAAAAGTTTTATATATCTAAAATTATTATAAAATGACTCCAATGAATTACACTGAAATTATATAAGTATTATGTCTCTATTTTTACCTAAAATAAATTTAAATAAATTAAATAATTATTTAAATATAAATTCGGTTTTAAGCTATAACTCAGAGTTTTACACTATTCATCAAAAATTAAAAGTTTTTAGAAACATACCAAAAATTTACCCTAAGATAATTTTGATATTCTGAATTCCAAAATGAAGTCTATTTTTCCAAATTTAAAACATATAAATTTCATTTATTAGTTTAAAACTAATTCCCATTGTCAAAAACCAAAAAGCGTATTTTTATGAAATAATAACTACCAAAAGATTGACATTTGTTTATGTCAAATTTCAAAGTGAAATTACATCCAATGACCAACATGGGATTAAATGGTAAAAATAAAATCTAATTGTACATCCAAACCATTCATATGTATATTTTAACAATATAAATTATTTTTATTAAAAAAGTTGTTTTCAGTTAAAATATATTATTTTTCACTATTCACCCAAATATGAAAGTTATCAGAAAAACACCAAAAATTTATTAAAACTAAATTCTTATGTCTCGATCCAAAATAAGAAGTTTATTTTGTAAAAATGAATATATAAAAGTTTCAAATGTTGGATTTAAAAATTGTTCTCCATTAAAAGGCAGTAAATTTTCATTTTTTGAAAAATACTTCTTTTATCTGAAAAAATGAATTTATCCTTACATTATGTCTAATAAACTCATAATATAGATTCTAAAATTATAAGGGATATATAAAGTTCAAAATTCTGTTAATACTATTCATAAATGCATTTGAACAGCTAGTTTGGTAAGTCATGGTGCGCTTGAACTCGATGTTGCGTGTAGTTTAACTTATTAAAATCTTGGGGTGTTACATTCTTCCCTCATTTAATAAATTGCATCCTCGCAATTTTTAAAATTGGGCTTGGGAATATAATGGAAAGTCCAACATCAGAGAAAGAGTCAATAAAACTATCACTTTAAAAGAAAGAAAGAGAAGTACAAAGGTCACCCAAGATAACCCATACTAGGATTCCATATAGGAAAACATGGATATGGAAGATAAACTAAGTGTCAAGTTCTGATGGAGAGGTATAGAAAACATGATTAGGAGAAAGTTAACAACAAGAAAACCAGAAACTTGTGATGGGAGAAACGGTCATTAGTTTCCCAGTAGGAAAAGTAAACGAACCACATTTTTTTGTTTTATGTTACATTTCATAAAGATGAGGAATTTATTTATGATATTGAATGATAACATAAAGAGATATACTTACTTTTTAAGTAGAGTTTCATTCTTTAATAAATTTCTACAACTAACTCATTTTTTTAAGCTATGATTATTCAAGAAGACTTGGTTACACCAGAAGAGCTATAATAAACTTCTAGATAATCACATGATCCACAAAGGATAAACTATATATTTACCTAGTCTTTAGAGATTAATCAAAACCAAAAATGGTTAGTACAAGATATAATGATTTCCCAAAAGGTTATTCCTTTAGAGAAAGAAACACTAATCTTAATTTCTAAAATTAAACCACCAATACCCCAAAGTTAAATAAATACCATTCAATAAACAATTTTCCTTAAAATCCTTCAATATAATCCAAACTAATATTGAAAACCAAAATTTAGAGGAATTTGGTTTTGTGGTCTTCCACATTAAATTGTATCTCCAAATGACATCAACTACTCTTAAAGTCACATACTTAAAAGTAATTAACCTAATCACATGTTCTCTATTATAGATTAATCATTTCCATAAATAAACCAAATCACTATAAATCCACAATATAAACATAGATAAAAATCCACCAATACTTCTCAAATGAAATCCCATAGTATTCTGTTTTCCTTGGGCATATAGTGTTCCCAACAAAGCGAACGTCTTCCAAAATAACATTTATCACTTAATCACCAAATAATTTTCCTATACTAAGGGTATTAATTTTATAAGATATAAAATCCCAAATCAACTTATTATTGATCAATAAAATCATTTAACTAAAAATAATTGGTCGCACTAACCAGGGACTTCACTTAGTCCAGTGGTAGGTGATAAATATCAACTGCACTCTGGTTGTGGGTTCGATTCCAACAGCTTTGTCCGAGGTGACAAGTTGTCACACGGTCTGTGTGTTGTCCTTTTTCAAAAACTATATTTTATAACATTACCAAAATGAGATAAATTCCTCAAAATAACCATAACATAATTTAACCAAAAATGTTATCTCATACCTTTCATTTTCATCCCAAAATATAATAACTTGTAATTTATTCAAGACCAATGATCATATAAAACCAAATGGTTATTTATAACTATATCCACAAGATAAAAGATAAGTCTTCCTCAAATATCATTTTCGCATGAAAAAATTGTAGGGTTACAAATACAAGAGAAAATTATTCCAAAGTAATCCCATCAACATTGAGCACTAATACTTTTAAAAATTTATCTAACCATTTATTTCCACATAGCTTCTTTTTTGACCAAGAGATTATCCTATAGAATATGTCATTCACTCAGGTAATGGCTAGGTCCCTTACATTTACGGCAAATTACTACAAATGGATTCTTGGGACCATTTTTATTTTCTTCCATAGTACTCTTCATTTTTCCTCGGCAATTCTTCACAATATGTCCTTCTTTCCCACACGTAAAGAATTTCTTTGTTCCATTGAGACACTTTCCTATGTGTCTCATTCCACATTTCCTACATGATGGAGATTGAGGATTTTTTTCTCCATGTTCTCCACTCCTGGAGCTCTTATCATTCATCACCTTTATCTTCTTTGTTGAGTCTGGGGGTTGGTTAATATATATGTTGTTGATCATATTTTTGGAAAACTAATTTGGTATGAACATGAAATATTTTACGCCTATCAACATTCAATTTTGTTTCTCATTTCCACCACCGTTCCCACCTTGTACATCATTTTCAAAGTTATTATGACTTCCTTGGAATCCAGCCATTGACTAAAACCAGAAATCATTGTGTGAGTAATAGTAGTCATAAAATCATTTAGAGAATATCATGACACCATATTTTCAATTTGAAACAACTTAGGATTATCCAAGGTCATTTATTCTCATCTTATATTAAAATACATCAAATCAGTTTGTAATGAAAATGTAAATTATCCTAAGCATATCCCCCGGGAGTATTGTAATCAATAGTACACCAAGGGCCGTTGTTGTGCACCAGTTCCCATTCGAGTCTAGTTCCAAGCGGTGTTTTTGGGTTTTACCCCTAGGTACATTTGTGCCAGAGCCACCTCTACCTGCTCGTATCCAGACATGGATGAAATGATTGGAAAACTCACAAAATCACTAAAATACCAAAATTTTAGTAAATTCCTCTATACTAATCATGATATTCTATCTTAGGGATATGCGCTCTAATCAGAGTTTATCTAAATCTAGTTTCCAAGGTGTGTACTAAACTTCCTCTGATACCAACTATAACACCCCGACCCCAGTTACCCAGAGTTAGTGCACTATTACGTATCATTGGAATGATCACAAAATATCAAGTCTCGAATGACTGATTAGTTTAGTTGCCTTGGAAGTACTAGATACATTCATAAGGTTTACATTACATCATAAAATGGAAAACTAAAACAACATTGTTTCCATAGACAACACTAATATCTCATAGACTATCCCTTCAGGTCAGTTATAATATACTTCTTTGCATCCTGGGAAAAATAAAACATAGAAAGGGGTGAGCTTAGATTCTTAGTAAGGATAAAATTATAGTAGAAACTTTCATAAATAAGAATAAACATTTAAGGAAGTGTATAAAACTAAAAAAAGCCTTTTAAACTTGAACTTCAGTATAATATGGAAAAGATAAAATCAAATAATTCCATTTACTTATTCACATGGATATTCTACTAGTCAAATAATCACATGAAATATTTATAGCCTCTTTTATAATGATGGAATGCAAAATTCCAGACTATCATAACCACATAGTCAAGGACTTGTGCCAATACTACAAATAAGATTATGTCAAGGCCTTGTGCCAAGACACTAGTTTTTCCCATGAGACCTACCGATGAATCGAGTAGCTATAGTAGGCTCCACTCATCACTTACTAATTCTAATACATTCCTCATATGAAAAGTTTGAAACATAACATAAACATTAGTATTAAAGCTAGCATATGAAATGTCAATAATTTATCCACAAACCATGAATGTTATAAAAATATCACATCCACAGTAAAAGATAAATCATTCAATAAAAATTGAAATATTTTATTTTAATATATTAACCTTAATCAATAATAATGAAGTATATTGATATAGATGAAAATAATCATCAAAACTATTTGGGGGAAATATCCCCCTTTTTCTTGAAAAACATTTAAAAGTAAAACTATTTGTCAAGAAGCTGTTTAAAATAGATTTTTAAATCAAAGTGTCCCATACCACTTTTAAACTTTTAAAAGGAATTTTAATTTAAAAGATTTAATGTCCATATAAATAAATCCTTAAAACCATTTTTAAAACATGGACATTAATGAGAAATATTTAGAATAATAAATCTTAAAAACATTTAAAATGATATTTTAGTTAGAGTTCTTAACCAAAAGAGAGACACTTGAATACAAATAATTGAGGTAATAAAAACTTTATAATATCATGATAATATATTGATTCATGATATACTATGTCAAAGTACGTTATATACACCATATAAAAGTGAATTGGTGTCTAACAACAAATAACTCTCACTGGAATGTAAATTGAGATGAAATCTCTTATAAAGACCGTATCCTTAGGTTAAGGATAAATCAATGACATAATTATGTGTGAAAAATATAAATACACTCAATATGATTTTATATTTAGGGTAAATCAATCATAGGACATTCACACATATTCCTGTAAAAACAACACCAATGAATTGGATATTTAACTCAACAATTGGAGATTGAGTTAAAATTACTCTTATCAAGTTCATATCGATGAATTGAGAATTTATCAATGGAGTGATTATGTGTATCAAAAGTATATCCACATAAAGGGGAGTGGAAATTATGACATAAGAAAATTAATACTGATTCCACACATAATCATGGAGTAAACTAATCAAATAATGATGCATAAAGCCGAATGAGTGGAAATTGAAATTTGTAATTCCCTTACCAATTTGGTAACTTACAAAACATACATCCCATGAAATATGGATCATAAAATGATGATTTTAATATCCATAAATTAAATTATATTACAAAATTAATACAATCATGGGTAGTACACACACCACATGCAATAAATAAGTGGTGAAAATGGAAATCTCATGGAATTAAAAGTGAGATAAGAAACCCCTTAAATTTTAATTTTTCCTTGGTTGAGGGTAGTTTAACCTCCTTTATAATGGTGAAATAATTTTTATCAAATTATAAAATAATAATATACATTAATATGATATCATATATGATCTTTTAACATTGATTTATTAATAATATCTTAGTATTATCATCGTTTCGGGTGTTAACGGATTCGTTTTCCTTTATATTTTTTATTATGAGAGTCATATTTATTATGGATGGGATATATATTATTCATATACATAATTATATCATGTCTCTAAACATTATTTTTAATCATCAAATGAAATTTAGTCTTGAATGCATGCGACGGGGAATGAATCTCATCGCGTTCGTGGAGACGGTAATCTGTACGTACGTATGAGCGACAATATCATTATTTTGATATTAAAATCATATATAATTTTATGGAATATCATATATTCAGAATCATTATCATGTTATATTTATTATTTACATCAATTACACATCATTATTATACACATCCAAATAATAATTTATTGAATAACAATTACACCATGACGTGGAGACGGTAAGCCGTACGTACGCACGTATGGTGACATGTCATGCAAAGGATGGATAGAATAATAAATAAGGTTGTACCATATTCATAATATAATCATAGTATATATATGATTCTGGAGTTATTATTTAATAATGGAAACAACAAAGAAAGAGGAAGTGGAAAAAGAATGGAACTTGAAAGAGGTGATGAGATATTTACCTCTTCTTTGGATTCTTCCTTTGGATTTGATCAAAAGGGCTCCTTAGGTTGAATTTATGACTAAATTAGGGCCTCTATGGTGAAGGTAGGACAGTTTTTAGGGTATTTGGGAGAATTTTTTCCAAGAAAAAATGCTTTGAAGGTGTGAATTTGAGGGAAGGGGGAGTTTCCTTTTATAAGAGGGGTGAGGGGCACCTAAGGAAAAACCAGAAATATTATTTTATAATAAAATTAATTTCGGTTTATAATGGCTCCAAAATGGATTCTTTAAAGTATAAGGTAGTTATAGGTAGAAAACCACTTAACAAATAGGTTTTATATATGTTTGGGTTACTATATTATCCTTATCTTTTAGATTTAACTCTTACTTAAATAGTTTGACATTTACCATGTCTCTTTATATTTTTATATTATATAGATAATAAACTTACTATATACCTCCAAGAAAACCCCAAGTGGTTAATTAATGATACACCTATCATTATGTAACTCTTTTTGTAGAACCTTATATTTTTATGAATATAATATCAATTAATAATATAATAATTTTTTTAAAAACTGTTTTATGTCAATTTTGAAACTATTTGGTATTCTGTTTTTTCTAAATTCATAACAGCATTATTTCTTAGAAAATAATTCATATAACCAACCCTAATATGTCATATTAACCTATAAAATTAGTGTAATTTATAAAAAGTCTCAAATTACATTTATTTAGATATTTATAGTATCAATTATTTTAATATTTTATTAATTAGGTAATTACTTCATCATCATTGTGTCATTAATAAATTAAATTATTTAATGTCTAAAAAATATAAATAAAATAAAATTATGTAGGAAATATTTTTATATTTCTAATTAATATTTATAGTCGAATTTATCTTATGTATAACCATATATTAAAAATGTTTTAGTTATTAAACTTTGATTTTAACTCTTTTAACTCTTCTTTGAATTAAATAATAATAATTGTCCTAATCTAATCCAAGTGGACCAAAGAGGTTAACATTTTATTTATAAGGTTTTTTATGGTCGAATTATACTTATCCAATAGAATTAGGACATGTGTTAGGGTAATAATAATATCATTTTTACCCTTAATTACCCTATTTACTTTTAATCGTGATAAATAAAAGTAAAAAGTTACTATTCACCAAAAATTATTTTCATCTTATTGAACCACATTTTACTTAATTATATCAACCGTGTCTCTCGGATTTTTGAAATTTCATTCACAGAAGTGGTAAAATTAATTTTTATGTGAATTTGCAAATTCTCCTAGGAGGTGGGTAAAAGTTGGTGAAAAGTTCAATAAAATTTTTATAGATCTAAAATTATTATAAACTGAATCCAATGAATTACATTGAACTTATATAGGTATTATTTTTCTATTTTGACCTAAATTAAATTTAAATAAAATATATAATTATTTAAATATAAATTCGGTTTTAAACTATAACTCAGTGTTTTTCACTATTCATCAAAAATTAAAAGTTTTCAAAAACATACCAAAAATTCACCCTAATCTAATTTTGATATTCTGAATTCAAAATTGAAGTCTATTTTACCAAATTCAAAATATAGAAATTTCATTTATTAGTTTAAAATTAATTTCCATTGTCGACACCAAAAAGCATATTTTTATGAAATAATAACTACCAAAATATTGACTTTTGTTTATGCCCAATTTCAAAGTGAAATTACTTCCAATGACCAAAATTGGATTAAATGATAAAAATATAATTTAATTATACATCCAAACCATTCATATGTATAGTTTAACACTATAAATTATTTTGATTAAAAAATTTGTTTTTAGTTAAAATATATTATTTTTCACTATTCACCCAAATATGAAAGTTATCAGAAAAACACCAAAAATTTATTGAAACTAAATTATTATGTCTCAATCCCAAATAATAAGTTTATTTTTCCAAATTTAATATATAAAAGTTTCAAATATTGTATATAAAAATGGTTCGCCATTAAAAGGCCGTAAAATTGCATTTTTTGAAAAATACTTTTTTTATCTGAAAAAATGAATTTGTCCTTAAATTATGTCTAAGAAACTCATAATATGGATTCTAAAATTATAAGGTTTATATAAAGTTAAAAATTCTGTTAATACTATTCATAACCGCTTTTGAACGGCTAGTTTGGTAAGTCGTGGTGCGCTTAAACTCGATGTTGCGTGTAGTGTAAGTTATTGAAATCTTGGGGTGTTGCACTCGGGCTACAGACTTTGTTATCATGAAACATCAAAATGGTTGAGTTTGTAATGTTTATTTATATTCTATGGAATAACCTAGGTCATCTATCAAGGAGAATTGATGAGTTTATAGTGATTATTTCTAATAAGTTTTTCAAAATAAAACTAAAAACAGGGTTTTTTAAAATATTTTAAAAATAAAATGACTTAATTTAAAGAGTTTAATAGTTGATAAAAAAATGTGGGGATTTTATAATAATTAGATAATGTGTTTATTTCAAGTTCACCAAAAATATTTTTTGGCTCATTGTTCTGAAAAACACACATGGTTTAATGGAACACTTTAGTTGAAGGTTTTCAAAATCCCAGTTCCCCCTAAGCCTCTTAAAATGATTCATAAAGATCCAAACCTTAACAAAAAAATTATCCTAAAGGTTTAAACCTCAATACTAGAACAATATATTATAAATAATAATTAAATATTATATATGTGTGATAGAAAAACGATGCTTGTGTTTTCTCATCGGAACAACCCAAGATTCCCACTTGAAATCTCAACCCAGTTGGTTTTGAAATGAAAAGTGTTACACTTTATTATAAAAAAATAATGAATTAAATGGATAATCGTGATAGGATAAAACATTAATGAAATTTTTCACACCAAATTACACAAACCCAATAGAATAAAAAATGTTGGAACTCCTCTCCAAGTGTGTGTGTCTCCCTCAAAATGACCACCCACCGTTTAACTCACCATCGAGAGGAGGAGGAGGCTTGGATGAAACTTAATATTCATCCTTGATCTCCCTATGAAGATATAAGACTATATAAATTATTGAATGAATATAGTAATCCTTTATATCTCAAAAATAGTACATATTTTCCCCTAGAAAAACTTTAAAATGGGGTGCACAAGGTGCCAATTTATAGGCAAAATAGAAGGTAGTTTTAGGCATCCATATTTTGAGATACCACTTGGCTCATGGTTTTGGGTGACTAGATAGTATTATCTCACTTTGTAAAAAACAATAAATTTTTTTCCCAAGATTCTAAATACAACATTTGAAACCATTTAGAGGCCTACATCCCGAGATATGGTCAAATTACAAAAGTAACCTTGAAATTGTGAACAATGAATATTTTATCCAATGATAGGGTATTTTAGGCCTCAAAATGGATAAATTGGGCTTCCTCATATTATATATAAATTCATAACATACTATTTTACATTCACTAAACAATTTTGGGACTAATTGGATGCATGTATTAGCATCGGTGTAATGTTTAGTCCACTTGTGCGTACGGGCTCTTGTGCAGTTGGGCTAGTTTCACTTGAATTTCATTATGAGCTCTCCAAATCACCTCTACCTACAATATAATTTTCAAAAAAAATAAAATTTACCATTTCAATAGTGATAAAAATTAAATAATTGAATAAAATTTGAAGTTATATTTGATATTATATTTATAATTTGCAATCCAAATTCGTCTTAACACAATAGAAATAAATAGTGAATCGCTACACGATCACACCCCCACACCTAAACATTTACACTCCTGAGAAAAGCCACGTTTCCAAAAATGATTCATGTATATATTAACAAATCCAAGAATATTTAAAATTAAAATGAAATAAATTTCATTATTATAATGTGATCAAAGAAAAAACCACACTAAAGAGTTATTCTATATGATCATGGAAAAAGACATCTCATAAATTATATCTAATCAAAATTCAAGAAGATGTATGATACTAGACTAAGCAAGGAATTAAAAATTAAGACATGTTACCAACTCTTTATTTGTGTATGTGAAAACCATTTCATTCTATTCTTTCCACTTTCTATCTAGTAAATATATGTTATTTTAAAAAAATTATGCTTACCATATTTTTTACACCGAACCTTCCCTAGATCCTTTACAATGAAATTTAAAGACCCACTCACTTAAGCAATCCCATAATTCAAAACATGGTCTCTTAAACTAGATATCCCTGTATTTTTTATATTTCATAAAACCTAATTATTTATTTATTTATTTAGTTTTTTTGGTTTTTTATTTTTTTATTTTGAGGGTGTACAATAGTCGGATAACAGGTACACATGCACATATTTTGTATATTTCATAAAACCTAATTATTTATTTATTTATTTAGTTTTTTTTTTGGTTTTTTATTTTTTTATTTTGAGGGTGTACAATAGTCGGATAACAGGTACACATGCACATATCAATCTGGTATAGTAATGAAATAGATCATATATGGAAAAATCATTTTTCAAAGCTAATAAACATTAACATAAATTATATTTACTTGGGTATAAAGATGTGTGGAGATATTAAGGGACACAATTTTTTTATAAACTAATGACACCTATGGTATCAACTATCTCAATGTTTTCATAGGAATTTAACTATTTATATCATTGATAAAAAAATATTTTACTAAAAATTACACCCCAATGTTAAATTCATGCTAAAACTCACATGCCATAATTGAAATATATTTTCATTAAATGTTAAAAAAATGTGTAATTGGGAATTTAGACATTAATTTTCAATTATTTTCATGATTAATTGAGCATAAAAATTGAGAATTTTATCATAAAAGTGAAAAAAAAAAGATGAAGAATATAGGGGTAAAAAACTATACCACAATTGAAAAAGATAAAGGTGGAGGTAAAAATACTATAAAGAAACCAAAAATGATAAAAAGAAGTAGGATGATGAAAATAATACTAGCTCAGGAATGTACCCCCCCCCCACACACACACACACCTATATTGTATGGTGTCCTCGCTGTAATGAAGATAATGTGGGAAGGAAGAATAAAACACTGTGGGTGTCACTAGTAGGTCGCTTCTTGAAGACGGATTTCCTCTTCTAGGGACTCCATAATGGTTTCGTGAAAGTGATTTAATTGTTTCCTATTGGTGGTGAATGTTTTATTTGTTTCTTCATTTTGAATATGTACAACACTAAATGGATACAGATTAGTAATAGTGTATGGTCCAAACCAGTGGGAATGAATCTTAACTGGGTGTAGTCTCAGTATTGTATTAGAAAGAAAGAGCTTCTACCCAATGTAGAATTGATGATGATAGATGAGGTGGTCATGGGTAGCTTTAGTTCTCTCCTTTAGATTTAGGAGTTCTCATATGGGTCTCTTCACATTTCCTTTAGATTCTGAATCTACAACTTCCTTTGACCACCTATATTGAAAAGATTGATTTTCATTGTTTAATTACCCAGTAGGCCTAGTTCCCTATCTCAATAGGGAGATCAAAACTATTTCTAAAAACTAGATAATAAGGTTTCATGCTAATTATAGTTTTTAAGGAAGTATATTAAGCCCACAATACATCATCGAGTCTAATATTCCAATATCTTCTTTTGGGTTAAACCATTTTTTCAAGAATTTCTTTGACATCTCTATTTGAAACCTTATCTTGACCATTTGTTTGGGGTTATATGAAGTACAAACTTGATGCCTGATCTCATGATGATGAAAAAAAATTGATTGCATTATTTGGTAGCATAAATAAGGACCCTAGTCACTGATGATGAACCTAATTAGTCTAAACCTATAGAAAATTTGGGTTCACAAAAATTACACAACTATTTTGGAATTATCAGTTTTTTAACTCATGATTCTACCCATTTTTACATATAATCTACTACCAGAAGAAGGTAAAATTTTCCAAACTAATTTGTAAATTTCCCCATAAAGTCAATTCCCAAACATCAAAAATTTCATGAAAGAGAAATGGTTGTCATGAAATTTCATTTCTTTTGGAGACATTCCACATCCTTTGACAATGAGGAAAACCTTTATAGAAATCATCAGTATACTAAAATAGTGTTGGTAAAAATAGACTTGAATTAAATACCTTGCTAATAGTCCATTGGGGACTGAAGTGGCCCCTATATGAATGAGTGTGGAAAAACCTAACGAAATAATGAAACTCTCTATCAAGAACACAACACCTGAGGATTTGATCACTACATATTCACCAAATTTAGGGGTTATACAAAATGTACCAACATGACTTGTGTTTCATAATATCATCTTGGTTTTTATTCAAATCATTGGGAATAAAAATGCTGTCAAATAATTCACAATGTCAGCAAACCAAATAATATCCTCTTTCACTTGATATAATTTCTCATCAAGAAACAATTCATTTATGGGAATAAAGGGGGATGTCAATGTCTGAGGATGTAATTATACTATTAATATATCCAACTACCACATTATATTCTCCTTTTTTATCCCTAATTTCTAGATTAAATTCTTAAAGGAGGAGAATCCAATGAATGAGATGTGGATTGGCATCTGGTTTCTTAAGGATATGATAGAGGGATGTATGGTTATAGAATACAATTATTTTAAACCCTAAAATGTATGAACGGAATTTTTTCAAGTAAAAAACAATAGAAATAATTTCTTTTTCAATGGTTGTGTGGTTTTCTTAGGTATTGAAAAGGGTACACAAGGCATACACAATGACATGAGAATCCTTCTCAACCCTTTATGATAAAGATACCCCAACTACAAATTTATAGGCATCACAAATAAGTTCAATGAATAGATCCCACCATGGTGATTAGATGATGGGAAGTGATGTGAGAATCCTTTTTAGTGAATTAAAATCATACTCACAATTTCTATCAAAAACAAACTTGGAATAGTTTTATAACAATTGAGACAAGGAAAGTACGATCTTGCTAAAGTATTTAATGAATCAGGAGTAAAAAATAGCATGACCCAAGAACGATCACACCTGACGAACACATTTTAGAAATGGAAGGGGGGAAATTATTTCAATTTTTTATTTATCAACTAGAATTCCATTACCCAAAATAATATTCCCAAGAACTATCCACCACTTTACCATGAAATTTTATTTCTCATAATTTAATACAAGATCTTTTTAATGAAACAATGGAGGATAAAGCCTATGTGTTCCAAGAAATTATAAAATTAATAACCATAAACTATAAAATAATCCATAAAAACTTCCATACAATTATCAAGATACTCATAAAATATATTCAACATACAACATTGATGAGTTCCATAAGTATTAAGGATATCAAATGGCATCCACATATATAAAAATATATGAAATAGACAGGTAAATGTTGTATTTTCTTGATTCTTAGGGGCTATATGGATTTAAAAATAACCCAAATAGCCACCATGGAAACAATAATGGGACTTACCATCCAATATTTCTAACATTTGGTCAATGAAAGGTATAGAAAAGTGGTTCTTTTGTGTGGATTGATTTATTATATAGTTTTCAATGAAGACTCACCGACTATTTTTCACACATGTTGGAACTAATTTATTCCTTTCATTTAAAAATGCCATTATTTTAGTTCTCTTAGGAAAAAATTATCCTATTTTGACCCATTTACAATAAAATATGGTATAAATGGTCCCAAAATCCATTAATTTACTAACTTAAAATTTTAACACTTCAAGGAGGGTGGTATTTATCCAATGTAGATATTTATTTAAAATATTATCCATATAAAATAAAAGTATATGGTGTATTAAAATAGATAGAATAATCCCAGGAATATCAGCCAATGTCTAACCTGTTTTCTTTTTATACTCTCTCAAAAGGTATAATAGTTTTGATTCAGGATTTGGATAGTGGTTTTTGGAAATAATGATGGGAAATTGGTCAATACCCTTAAGATATACATATTATAAATTGGATGGAAGTTATTTTAATTCTAATACTGGTGGTTTTTTGATTGAGGGAAGGGTTTAGGGGGAGTGATGTCTATGAAACTTTCTATCTTCTCATGATTATTTTCTATGAAAATAGAATCAATGTAAATTATATTTGAAGAATCACTGATAGTCATGGATACCTCAGAATGAACACAATCGTCAATTAAAAAAATTATACTTATACAAACCCACACAACACTCGATAGATTAATTACAACCCAAATCATCAAATAGTGAATAATAGGAAAATGAATTAGAGTATGGGTCAAGGAGATAATATTGTTTGTGTGTGTTATTGGAGAGAATTTCCAATGAATAAACATAAAGAGTGAATTTCTCTTCAATATGGTGTTTTATATCATCAAGGATATTGAAACTTACCTCCCCCTCCCCCAATTCAATGGAAAGCATAACATTATGAACATTGATGATTGTATTTGTTATTTTAAGGTAAAGCCTTCCAACTATGAGAGTGGTATGTCCTTAGGCCTGGTTATCATCCATATAAAGAATAAAAAATTATATAGGGAAGATTATATTATTTAATCACATTAGGACATCCCCAATAACTCTTGTTGGTTGTGTTGTGTTTTAGATGTCAAGTAATATGATTATGACCATTGGGTGAAGCTATCCAACATGTAGAGAAGCATACATGGAGTAAGGCAAAACATTAATCAAAGAACCTCAATCGATCATTTCATCAGAAATGACAGTCTCACCTATGGTGAAAGGTATCATAAAATTCTATGGATCCTTGTATTTGGTTGGAATCACTGGTGGTATTAAAGTCGTGATAGTCTTTCAATGGTTGACTCTCTTACTCCCCTTTAATCACCACCTTTTGGTGAAAAGTTCATTAGGAAATTGGGAATAGAGAGTGATTTTATTATATGTATCTAAGAGAGGAATGTTAACTTATCCTTTATAAATATATCTATGATCTCTTTATTAACTTCCTAATCAAAAAATTTCTTGTATTGAGAGAGTTTTTTGGGAATGGGGAGAAGAATGGATTGTTAAATGGAATCCTCATTGATAACTTTTTTAACATTTTTTTTTTTCAATACATAAATATTTTGAGGGTATATGTAGATATTTATCAAGAGGAGGACATACCTAATGCATAAAATGACTAGAAAGAAAATTTTATTTACCTATGTAAAGTGTGATAACATATACATTACCTTTTTCCTTAGGATTAAAAACTAGTTGGGATGGTATTAGTTCGGACCCTTGACTTTGTATTTCACCCACCGAGTGGGTGAGTTTTCCTAATTGATTTTTTAGGTCTTTTATGGATTCTTGGGAGTTTTTTGGAACTAGAGATTATTTTCAACCATTTTTTCATCATTTAAACAAGTCTAGGATCAGATTTTGGAGGGGGTTGTTGGAAATGCCTTTGTGGTAATTGAGTATTTTAATTTGGTGGTTGGGGTTGACTACCTTGCCCTTGGTGGTTCCAGGACTATTGAAGTTGGTCATAATACCCCATTTCCTATAGGGTTGGTTTTCTTTCCATATAGAGTTAGATGAATAGTATGGTTCTTTCCTAATGGATTTGTTATAAGGGGATACCTTAGAATATTACCTCATAACTCTCATAATGTTATCTTAGTTAAGAAAATTGGTCTGAATAATGGGTTTCAGTGGAATAGATACCATAATGAATTAGAGTAGGATGTTGGAATTTATTTTTGGAGAGTTAAAGTTATCAGAGTAGGTTACTTACTCTTCAAACTTCAAGTTTACCTTCTTCTCAAATTTAGAACCTTTCACCTCATGGACACCTCTGATGGTTACACTGGACCTTATACCAAACTATTGAGTGTTTTGTTCCATGTTTTCTATGAAATCCCTTGTAGAAATCAGAGTCTTTTCCACTAGTTAAATACCTATAGCACTGTCAATCATGTTATAATAAATTAGAATAAAACCTTTATAAAAGTATTATATTAAAAGTTTCTCGCTTATTTAGTGGTGTGGAAAACATGAAAAAATACTTTTAAAATATTCCCAATATTCATGAATTGTTTCCCCATTATATTTTCTTATTACTCAAATTTCTTTCCTTATTATTGCAGTTTGAGAGGCTAGCATGTATTTTTCAATAAAAAGGTATTTCATGTCCATCCAACCTCTAATTAGGGATTTAGCATAACACAACCAATATTCTGCATTGTATTCTAAATAAAATGGAAAATTTATAATTTTTACTTGTTCTTAATCCACATTTATAGGGTTTAATATTGAAAAAACAGTGTTAAATTTCATTAAATGCTTATATGGGTCTTCTCTAGTTAATATATGAAATTTTGGGAATTAGAGAATGAGTCTATATTTTAGTTCAAAATTAGGTGCATCACCTTGTATTTGAATGTATATGGGTTGGATCTCTACATCAGGTCAAGTGGGTTATTTTAATATCTAGTTATTTTTTATCATGTTATACATGTTAAGTTTAATTTATTTTTTATTTCTAAAAAAAGAGGTGTCTATAAGAGTCTCAAGTTATGGTGTATCATCCTTAAAAGGTTCGTCTTGTGTGTCGCATTGACACTGACATAGGATCCTCTTCAGTTTAATTTCAAAATGAGGTAGTTGAATCATAGTAGAATGCTTCATGAACACAACCTACAGAAAAATAGGATATATCTTAACTTATATTCAAAATTCAAAGAGACAAATAAATAAAAATTTAAAAAATACACAATGTTCTTATTAAAATGTACACTAAAAACCAAATCTCTCCCCAAAAATAGAAAAAAATAAATTTAATTTTCATACAATTTCAAATTGATTAATTTTTTAATGTTGATTTATACTGTATATTAGTCCCTATGTCCTATATAAAAGAGTTTTTATGTGTTTAGAGTGTGTATTTCCAATAATTTTTTCAAAATAAAACTAATAATAAGGGGTTTCAAAAATAGATAAAAAATAAAATAGATTGATTTAAAGAGTTTAATGGTTGAAAAAAATGTTTGGTTTTTAGAATAATGAGATAATGAGGTAATTTAAAGTTCACTACACATATTTTTTGATTCATTTCTCTAAATAAACACATGGTTTAATGGAATCCTTTACTTGAAGGTTCTAAAGATCATGATTTCACTCAAGCCTCTTATAATTATGCACAAAGAACCGACCTTCAAAATAACAACCATATTGTCAAGGTTTAGACCTAAACCATATATTAATGGATACCAAATCATATTTAAATTTTATGTATGTGTGTATAAAAATGTTATATGTTCTGAAAATCAGAACAACCCAAGATTCCCACTTGAAATCTCAAACCAATCAATTTTTAAATGAAAATTGTTTCACTTGATTATACCAAAAAAATGCATTAAAAAGATAAGAATGTTAATATAAAACATAAATGAAACATTTCACACAAAAATTACATGAAATTTGAATAATAAAATGTTTCTTAACTCAATATTCAAGTGTGTGTGGAAATCTCAAAATGGTCTCCAACTGTTTATCTTACCATTGAGATGAGGAGGAGGCTCAGTTGGAACTTTATCTACATAATTGATATCCCAATGAGTATATAGGGCTCTAGAACTTATAGGACAAAGAGAGGAATAATTTGGGTCTTAAAATTTTATATGTTTTTCCCATATTCTAATTTTAAAATGGTATGTCCAATATTCCAATTTAGAGGCAAAATGGATGGTGGTTTTGGGAACCTAGGTTTAGAGATACCACTTGCAGAATGATTTAGGGCAACCATAAACTCTTATATCACTTTGGATAAAACTAAATAGTTTTTTCCCAACTCCTAAATATCACCATAAATAAGTTATCACAATTTTGAGGCTTATATTATTAGATATGGTTAAATTATATAAGTTACCTTGAAACTATGGACCATAAAGATTCTCTCCAATGATGGTGCATTTGGGGCCTGAAAATGGATGAATTAGACTCCCTAGTCTTCTAGAGAAATGTATCCCATATGATTTTACATACACCCTAAAATTTTAATCCTAATTATATGCACATATTATATTTATTGTAATGTTTATTAAACATATGTACATTATATCTTACATATTTTGGCTTGTTTCACTTGAATTTCATCATGGTCTCTCCAAATCACCTCCACCTACAATGTAATCTTCAAAAAAGTAAAATTTTCCTTTTTAAAAATGATAAAATTTGGATAATTATATAAAATTGGAATTTAAATTTGTTATTATATTTGTAATTTATAATTCAAAATCATCTTAACAAAATTGTATAAGGGCGGAAATGAATAATGAGTCGTTGTGCTATCAGCTATTTCATTTACTCATGTTTTTATAATGCATGAGTAAATGATACTTCAAAAAACTCATATATTAATGAATCAAATGAATTTATTCCCTAATATTTAATCTTATTAAATGGTTCCTATAATTATATAATACATTATAGAACCAATAAATGATAATAGTTTAACATTTATCTTTCCAATGTAAGTTGCAAGGAATAATAAACATATTTTTCCTGAAAATCATAATTTTATGTAATAAAATTAAAGTAATAAATATATCATTTACATATATATATTTAGGTTATATATGCTTTAATATATCACTTTCACTAAATCTTAAAAAGACTTTTTTTCATTTCACCTTATATTTTTTCATATAGAGTAACTTGAGAAATCATATCCAAAAATCCTTTTGGATATATCCCAAAACACTTTTGGAAAGCTATCATTTAATATACCTTATATCACATCATACATAATACCTTGTGAATATACATCCAAAACTCTTTTAGATTAACTCTAAAACACTTTTATAGTAGCTCTTTAAGTCAAACATAATCCCCATTCCATCAAATACAAAGTATGACCCCATGGACCTTTATAGTGTTGGAATCAAATTTGAATCTCTAGATTTATAAATATAAGAAAATAGTGGACTCTATAAAAGTGTAAATTTTAGTCAATATATAAAGGGATATGGAATGATATCTATCAAACACATGTATCTATATACCTATTTCCATCAGTCTATATTACATGTAACTGTGAATTCTCATATTTTTCAGTTTTCCAAGACATAGAGTGACTATGGGACACAGAGCATGTCAATACTATATATCTAACTAATATGTTCTTGATTCTCATAGTATATATTGAACTAGTTAGTTAATACACCATATGTCATTCACCCTTATAGATATGTAAATCACATTCCCATTATCCGAATAGATAAGAACATCATATAAACTATCTAGGCATGGTTTCACACTCCATGGTCTATCTTAATTGATGGCTCATATGTGATACTTTTTATATGAGAGGAAAAATCATGTCTTGGTTGATCTCTAAATGATGAAATGATCAAAAAAAATACCTAACCACATATATATTAGTGAAGTTAATATGTATACTTATGTAATTATGGTATCAAAGTATGAAGGTTCTCATGTTAGGTATCTTACTAACCTCAAGTAATGGGGATGCAAATATGATCTATTCACCCATAGTATAGCAAATACATTTGTATAACACAACATGTGGTATACTTAAAGGATTATCTAGTGCACATAAACAATCACATTTTTTTTATCCATCACGAGTATATTTTGTATCTCTATACAAGAATCCTACTCATGATAACCTTTACATTTATTCATAACTTATAATACTCTATGATGAACATCGGTTAGGGATAACTCAAAGTCATGCTTTTAGTGGTCAAATATCATTATAAACCATTAAATGTATATCTTAATATACATTTTTTTTTGTAAATTTGAATAAATTATAAAGTAAATATTTCATATAATATGGTTCAATTTATATCCTTAAAACTCTTTTAAGAATATTGAACAAACTCAACATAAGCACATGTCTACTATATCATGTATGATAAACTATAAGATCAGCCTTATGTTGGCATCATTTTTAGGGTTTTTGTTAATTAATTACATCATATGTAATTCTAGTCACATATCCATGTGACCATTTGATAAAACCCTTTACTAAACTCTGTTAGCGTGTAACATGAATGAAGTAATCTAGTATTATAATTATGATATTTAGGAATAATATTCCTAATGTCTTACTCTTTGAACATACTCAAATTCCTTAACATCACAACATCAGATGTTATAGTGTTATATTTTGTTGTATACTGAGAAATACTTATAATTATATCATCATCATCCTTAGAATCCCATTCCATTAAAAATATTACTTGAAATAATGTAACTACTTACACTATTTTTCACCAGTACATCCCAAACCCTTTTAAGATAAAGTGAAATTTACTTTTATATGATAACTAATGTAACTCATTAAATTTATTTTTATCACCATATCCTAAACTCTTTTAGAATAAAGTTTCACTACACTAAATTATTCATTTAATTGTGGTTTTTTAGTGGTGGATTCTTAAACTGGTGCCAAAAAATTGAGAACATTATTGACAGTTTTTTAAAAAGAACCGCTAAATATTTTTTATTTCTTAAAAAACACTTCTCCCCATTCTTCCCACCCCACCCCCTTCTCCCCTAAGTTTCTTGAGCTCGATGTCCCCAAGCTCGAGACCTTTCCCTTTCCATTGAAACCCCCTTCTCCCCTAATCAACCCCCACTCCCCACCCTACCCCCTTCTCCCTTGATCTCCTTATTCCCTCGTCGTTTCCCTCTGCCCCCTCCCTCAATCCATCACCGTCAGGCCCCCATTATCCCCGTTCTCCCCTAACTCTCACTTTTCCATTAGATTTCAATTAGTTTCTGATGGTAATCAATCCTTTCTTACAATTTTCATCGCCTCCCTTCTTCCCCCCCCCCCTCAAATTTTCTCACTCCTAAAAACCCCAACCAATGTTTAGGTTTAGATTCAGGTTCAAGGAAGTTCTAATGATGTGGATTTTGGTTTTATAGGTAGAGGAGGTTTTTTGTTGCCTAGATTGTGCATTATTCATCAAAGGTGATAGGTTTACAAAGTTTTATCTCAACATAAGGTATTAATTTCTATGGAATTAACTTGTAATGCATTGTTTATATTTATTGAATGATTTAAAAGAATTATTATGGTTTTAGAATCATTTTAAAAGTCCATTATAGGATATAAAGGATTTAAAAACGGATTTTGTGCTTGGAATGGACATGTCTTGATAAGTACTTATGAAAATAGTAGAGTGAACCTATTGAAAATGGCTCCTCATGGTTTTTTTGTTCAATAAACCCATTTTGGTCTTTAAATGGTTTCAAATGTTTTAAAGACTTATCGAAGAACTAGTTCATATTCCAAGTGGTTTTTAAAATCCTAGACGGTTTATATAACGGTAAATAACTATTTAAAGGGGTGTTAGACAACATTTTTTTCTTTAAAATGTGTGTGTGTTATTTTAGAGGCATGTTTTATAAATTGAAGGAAGTTTAAATTTAATCTTTTTTTAAATTGTTTTAAGATAATCAGTATCATGGTGGATAGAATTTTTTTAAAAAGGGGAATGTTTAGTCTTGAAAAATGGGTGATTGGCACCATTTTCCTTCCTTTAAAGATGGTTGTAATTCCTTAAAAAGTGATTTTATTGAAATATTCGGATTTCTATATTGTTTTTAAAAGTGTAGATTGATAAATTATTTTCAATGAACATTTGAAATATAGTTTTTAAATGGTGTGAAAACATCTTGGATTCTCAATATATTTATGAAATCCCAATTAACACATTAAGAAAAGTGTTTTTATAAATATGTGAGACCCTATTGAGACTTATGTGACTATAGTTATCCCCAAGGATGCATATTATCCCATGAGGGTGTTATTTTTATTAATTCACCATTGTGTATTTTTTTTAAGAATAAATGTGATTGGTTCTATTTCTTTCAAGGGTGTAGAAGGTGAGGTGTGAGTTAATTTCAAATTATTTTCACATGTAAATTTATAATATGTTTGAAGAGACATAAAGTTTATGAACACTTGATATTGAAGAAATTCCTTACTCAATATTTGTCTTGGATTTAGAATGGAAAATCAAACATTATAGAAAGTTTGATCACTGGTGTAAAACAATATAATGAGTTCCCAACTTCATCAAAAATAGAAAATGAAATGAAAAAGCTTATAAATGATGCTTGCAGCATTGCAAGACAATACAATCAACATAAAAACATATTAAAATAAGAAATTGAGGGTGATATAAATAGAAACTTGAAAAGTTATGTTTTTGGAACTATAGGCCAACCAGATCATGTTTGTAACATATCATTATATCCTCCTCTTGATTATGTAGAGACTAATGTAAAATAATGTTTTATTGAGTAGATAAATGAGTTTCATGATTTAGTTGATGATGGAAATCTAGATTTGTATGTTGGATATCTGAAATATTCAAAACATAATTTTCTATTGAATTTGTACCATAAAAATTCCTATAAAGAATTAAAAATAAGGTGATGTCCATGACGTTGTAATTGTTGTATGACATATTTTTTTAATACAATATCCCTAAATATTTTTATGATATGAAGAAATTTTTTAACAAGCTTGGTCTGAATTATAAAAAAAATATGTTTGTCACAATGATTGAATTCTTTATTGGGGAGAGGATTCAGGTAGATAGAATTTTGAAAAATGATCATCTTATAAATAGAAGTCAATGGGTGATATTAGAAGTATAAATAAACATACTACTATGAAGAGGAAGAAAAAGAACACACCTATAAAAGTTTTTCATTACTTCTTTTTAAAACCTCAATTGCAAAGATTATTCATGTCATCGAAAACCTCTAGGCACATTGAGTGGAATTCTATAGATAATAACAATTATGGGTCAATGTGACATCTAATAGATTCAAAATTTTGGATGAAATTTGATTCATTATATCCAAATTTATCATATGATCCTATGAATATGTGATTAGGATTGTTTTTTGATGGATTCAATCCATTTAGAACCTTTAGTACCAGTTATAGCATTTTTTCAATTATTTTGATCCCTTATAATCTACTTTCATGGATCTGTATGGAAGAAACATATTTTATCATTTCGATGATTATTCCTGGAAAAGAATTCTTTGAAATGATATTGAAGTATAATTCCAACATCTAATTAAAAATTTACTAGAGTTATGGAAAAATGATGTTGATACATATGATACATCTTCTAAAATAATGTTCAAAATGTGTGTTTCTATAATGTAAACTATTAGTGAATTCCCTATACATGGGAACTTATCTCGTTAGAACACTTACATGGGTTTAGATTGTACTATTTTAAACTCTGATTTTGATCTCAGAAAAATACCTTACTGTAAAAATGGTTCTTCTTATGTCATTTTAAATTTGTCAATTCATCTCATAGATTTTGGTTGAACAAGTCAAAATTAAATGGTTATATTGATCATAGACCACCTCCAAAGTTGTTTATAGGTTATGAAATATTGGAATAACATGGAAATTTTGAAACATAATTTTGGAAGGTGTATCATTTGAATGATAGTGGGAAATGATTTAGAAGTGCATAATCAATTTAAATTATAATGGAACAATGGAAAAAAATTGTATTCTTGAAACTTCAATATAGGGAATTTAATTTATTTCATTATAATCTTGATGTTATGCATATTGAGAATAATTTTTCTAAAAATTTTATCTTCACATTTATTAATGAGAATGGAAAATTTAAGGACCAAAACAATGCTCTTAAGGACTTATAAACAATGAATATAATGCATGATCTATGGCTAGATGAGAATAGAAAGTATTCTCCAAAAAAATCAATGAAAAATATGGATAAAGATAAATTCCTTAAAATTTTAAAACATGTGAAGGTATATGATAGGTATTCAAGTAACATCTCAATTTATGTAAACTTAATGAATCATAAGTTAAATGTATTGAAAAGTCATGATTCGCATATTTTTTATAGTAGTTACTACTATTTTCATTGCATACATTATTACCTAAAAAGGTTATTGTAGTTGTACTCTTATTTTTCACACTCTTTATATAACTATGTGAGAAAACACTACAACTAGTTGAGCTTTAAAACCTTCAAGATTGATTTTTACAAACACGTTTTAAAATGGAGATGATCTTCCCTCCATTTTTTTTTACTATGAGGAGGCATTTAACTATTCATTTAGTCAGGGAAACCAAATTAGGAGGTCTCTTACATTATCGATGGATGTATCCAATTGATAGGTAATTTATTTATATGTTTTTCATATTAAGTAAAAAAATATTGGCACTTCATTAAATACTTAATTATGTTTTATTTATTTTATTTCACAGATACCTTGTTCATTTGAAATCATATATGGAAAATAAAGCTTAACTTGAAGGCTCAATTTTAGAAGGGTATTTAGAAGAAGAGTGTCTAAAATTTTGTTATAGATAATTGGAAGATATTGATACAAGATTAAATCTAATTGTACATGTTGATGACACATATAATTAATCTCTAATACATAGGAAATCAAAAATATTTCCTACTATTAGCTAGTCAGTTAGGAGTATCTCAAATATTACACTAGCAGAAATGGAATTATTACAGTCACATAGATATGTACTAGTGAATAGTGAAATTTCATATCCATTTATTGAAGATATTATGATACAAACAAAGTGATGAATGAGAAGTCAAATACGAAAAGAGAAAGATATAACAAAAGCTATTAATAAAGAGCTTATAGAATGGTTTTCACATAGTGTAAGTTTATAAATATTGAAATCAATACATACATTAGGTTGAAACATATATTTTTTAAATATAATAAAGTAGATTACTTTTTTATAGATCATGAATATTGATACTCAGGTGGATTTGTAAGAATATTTGAATTTTTTGGCTTGAGGTCCTCTAAAAGAAGCTAGAAATTTCGACACTTACAATGTGAATGACTTTAATTTTTATAAATTAGAACAGGAAGAGGGTTTAAAAACATAGAATGGTGTTATATTTATAGTTATAAAAGTATGATACTATGAAAAGTTGAATTATATTATTGAATTAAACTATCACAGTCATTTTTTAGTTGTTTTATTCAAATTCAAGTGAGTTAATATTACTATGAGTATTAAAAGAGATTCCTTGCAATTTATTTATATTAAATTCCCTCACTTGATGGATTTCAGTAAATGAGAATTATATGATTCATATATCTTCTCATCATAAGAGAAAATGGTATATTATGTGGAATATTTCATGAATGAGGGGTGGAGTGTAGTTGTTCACATAAAACAAAGAGAATAGTATGATATGGATGATAAAGTGGAATATTTTACTTCTAACATTGAATCCCATAAACATTAATAAATAGACTTGTTGTTTAATCATGATATTTAAAATATTAGTCTTTAAAGGGTGGAAAAAGTAGATAAAGTAGTGATGTAGTAGAATAATGACATGACTGAAGGAAAAAAATGATTTTATGTGAAATAATCCATTAACTTATCAACCACCTATATTATATGTTTTTAATTTCTAGTACTATGGATCTATTATAATATTTAAATTTATTTTTATGCATAATTTTTTTAATTTTGGAAAAGTAAATTTTTTGTATGTGCACTCATTAATTATCATACCTATGTATATTTTGTTTGTTACTACTATGCATATGTTATCATTTAAAATTTATATTTCTTCCTAGACTTTTAAAATTATATATTCTAATGTTATTTTTATTTGTTAAAATGGTAGGAATGAAAACAAGTGTTTCACTGATCCCATTCAACTCCTATTTCATGTTCCCTCGGCCACACAAACCCCTGATGATCCATCAAGATCCCTTCCTACAGCAACTGTGATACCCTCCATTTTCCCCTATTAGTGCTTGGCACACTATATGTCTCCCTCCCACTAATGTATGGAACACCCTCCTTCTCCATCCCATCAAAATCTAGAACATTACCTCTAGATTCACCAAGTTCATCATGCGTAGAATCCACTATGAGGGAAGAGGTGGTTTCTCCTGTTTCATCATAAGTATATTGGAGGGTGATGGTTATAAGTACAAATTTTAATGTGAATAAAGTTATTACAATTTTTTTCTACTAATAACTATTTTTTCATAAAATATAGGAACAATGTTACTAAAGAGACAAATATTAATAGTTTGGATGTCTTTAATCTAAATGGATTGAATATAGTTGTCTCATTTGATTGTTATGGGGTCCCCATAGATTATGTTGTAGTATTATTTGTCCAAATTATATTCTAGTTGGTGGTTAATTTGGTTCCCCTTCCGATTACATATTCTGATTGAAGGTATATTCCTTGATCTTAAAATAATGAAGTATTTGATACATAGATAAAGGTAATTTTAATACATTATGGTTCAATTTAATTCCATTAGTTAATTAAATTATAATATTTTAAAAATTACTCTCTTGGTACATATGTTATTCCACTTTACCATTGTTTATATTATCTCATGAAAGTGGATGTTGAAAAATTTGGGTAATAAATGGAATGATTTTAAGTGGTGATTTTGGAATTAATTCAACAATACATCATTGACGACTCAACAATAGTATGATAAGGCATCATAAGGGGTATCTAGAGAGCATTGGAAGGTATTGGTTGATATCCATCACCTTGAGAAGCACATGCTATTGAAAAAATTATTATTATATCAATCTCATTTTTCATATAAGTACATGAAATTTCATACATTACTATTAAATTACATTTTATTTATTTTAAGATGTTTCACTAAAAAATATGTCAAGTCAAGAAAAAAATCAACCTCTACACTTATGGTTCAATGAGTTTTTCAAGAAACAAATCGACTATGGTAATATTTTCACTACTTTAAATATTTATAAGATAAAATTATTTTTTTCATATATTAAATTGGTTATTTATCTTTGTTTAATATAAAACTATAATTTAGATCACTAAGACTCCTGAATGGAACTTTTGTTGGGTGTTTATATGAAATCCAATGGGAGTTACGTGAATGATCCTACCAAGGAAGTGGGGTATGAATTCCTTTTTCATTATAATAAATTATTACTAGTTTTCACATTATTAATATGTATTACTTTAAATATGAATGATATTTTATTTATAGGTAAAAATAAAAAGAACTATGGGATGTAAATATTATGCAGTCCTTCTTGGTCTACTAGGATGATCCAGTTGATCAAATTTTTAGGAAGGAGAATCATGATCTCATGCATGGGATGGGTTCGGGAATAGTACTGTCAGAGGTATTTTTTAGGTCACTGAATATTTCAGTTGCATCTAATACTAGTTACAGTTACTCCCTTCCATAAAATTCTTAGAGGTATTTTATAAAAATGAAAAGCACAATTCAAGAATAGGGTATCACAATCCAACAATAGGGGGCTCATATATAGATGAAGGATGTGAAGTTCATTTCTCCTCATGGAGAATTAGGTGATTTATATTAGAATATAACTGGATCTGTCCCTAGGGATATTGTGCCAATGGATGGTTTGAGTGAGAAGGTAAATAACATAACTTCATAATAATTTTTTACACACAATTTTATTGGTTTAAATTTTAAATTTAAATATACATTACTGATTAATTTTTAAACAAAATTATCATAGAAGTGGTGGTAGTAGGGAGTAGAGATGGAGACAGGGACGATGTCAATATCAGTTCATCAGGTAGTGATGAGGGGTGACTTTGGATTCTGTGATGGTGATGTGTAACTAAACTCATGACTGACTGACACAATGATATGATGGTTGAGAAACCATGTCATGGTTTGAGGTTGGTGTTTTTACACAACTTTGTTTATTTTATATTCCATGGATGCTTTAATTTTCTAAAACACACATTTTATTAAATATCAACTTATATATTCCAATATTGAGTAAGTTAAATAGTTTTACACTATACTAATGTTTTCCAATCTTGACATAAATTATTTTTCTATTGGTTTCTATGTTTTACACATATATAATAACTTCATGTATAGTTTATATGTTTGATAAAATTACTAAGAGGATATTTTTTAAGAATTTTTAATCAAACTGATGTTTCAATTTTCTATTTGATTTATAAATGATTCTAAATAATATATTTTTTGGGATTTTAGGATTTTTCAATGATTTAATGGATTTTTTTTGGAATTTCAGTTTTATCAAGCCCTAATGTATTTATTTGTTATGTTCATGTGTTACCAAAATATTGATTTTTTTTATGTCATTTGGAATGTTTTTATGATTTTTTGTTCCTATATAAGATATATTGCACATGTTTTATCAATGTTAATTATTTTATTTTATTTAAATTATATTTATAAAGAATGTTTTATTTCAAAATTGTTTTCTAAGAAATGTTACTAAATTTTCAAAATATTGGTTGAAGCTAATGTATTGTTCAACACATAGTACCAAAGGATTTCAGATTATAAGCGACACTCATGGTTTGATCTCTATTTTATTATTCTTATATGATTTGAGCATATTGTGAAATGAAATTGATTACTGTTTGATGATTATGTAAAATTAAAAGGTAATTCTTATCAAAGGGTGACTAGATGTGGGTTGAGGAATATAATTTATTGTGTTTTAGGGGTATTATAATATGAATTGTGATATGTTTCCTCACTTCCATTAGCTAGTTTCATTAGAACCTTATGTATCTAGGTTTCAGATCAATAAATGGTTATTATGCTATTCAGGATGAGACTTTGATTAGAATCCTATTTTGAATGACAAGCTCAATCTATGGGGAGTGCTACACAATGAGGGTGGGTTTGAGAAAGTTGGGTGGTTATTTTTTAATAACGTCATCAAAAGATCATAATATTTTTCCACATGAGTATATCTAGGATTTTCTCACTATAACCTATGTTATTTCCCATGATATATAAAATTTGACATGACTTTCTTATTTTTGAGTGTTGATTACTTCTTTAGTTACATTATTTCTATTGTTATATTACTTGCCCCTGATTTTCATTATATTAAATATACTCTTTGATCATTTCCATTCCTTTATCAATTATATTTATTAATTCTCATAAAAAATTAATTATGTTTCCTATATCTTTTAACATTATTTATTTATTTCATGTTTTCCTTAGTTTAATACTTTGGTTACTTTTTGGTGTTTTTTTAATTTTTATGGTTTACTTTTCTCATTGTTTTGTTTTCAAATAGATTTTCATTTAAATGAAATACTAAATATTTGAAATAAATATATCCTTTTCTTAGGTTTCTCTTATTTATCTACCCTTTATTCATGTCTCTTGATATTTATTTTTTTCAAGTCAGATGTGTATATATTACAGTATGTCCTGTTTCATTTCTTCTTATATCTGAAACTATTTATTTTGATATGGATAGAAGTCTAATGTGTGGTTTCACTATACTATGATTTTATAATTATATTAATGTTTATAAATTTATTTTTTTTCTTTTCTTCTTTTATGGGTTTGTAGTTTCTGTAGCTGTAATTTTTTGTAACATCAATGTATAGTGGTTGTTTAAAATGCCTCTATATGTTGTCAAAAAATAGAAATGGTTTAAACTGCTGCTAACTCCTTAATAGTTTTTGAGAGGAAAACCCATTGTTAAAAATTTAATAACAAATGTTAAAAAAACATTTCATGACACTTCCCATAAACTGTCACAAAATGGGTGAAACTGATACAAGTTGGATTCCAACATAAAATTTAGCTACGGTTTTAAAAATCCACCATGGAAACATTTGGATGTGGTTTAAACAACCATTATTCCCTTTTTTGTATTATATTTTTCAATTTTTTATGGTAACTAATATAAATATTTAAATTCAATTTACTTATATATTCTAAAATCTTTTAGGATATTAATTACAATTTACTTTGTAATTTGACTTGAACAATACTATAATAAATAGTTGTATTCACTTATTCATAATAACTAAATGTAATGATTTACCTTTTTTATCATTTCATATCTTAAACACTTTAGGATATTAACTAAAAAAACTAACTTTAGATTAGTGTAATCCTTTATTTGTTAACTTTTAACTTTACTAAGTTCAAACACACACCCACTATCTTCATATATTCTATATTCTTTCAAAATATCTTACTAAGATATAGAAAACCTTTTAAATTAGAAAATAACACTTATTTTCTCTTAGTAGGAATATTTAATAAATAAACTATTTTATCCATATCTTACATGGTATTCTATGTATCCAGAGATTTTTTCTTGAAAACATATTTTATTAATTAAAATACACCACTAACTAGTAGGAATCATATTCCATCACATTTTAAAAAAACTATTTAGATAAATATTTTATCATGTATAATCACTTTAATCCTAATATTCTTCACAAAACATGTTATAGAAACTGATTAGACCTAAATCATGTGTATATTATCAATCACATCAATATTTTTTCATAATAACTCTTTGTTATTAAAACACTTATCTTATCATACTATAGAAATGAGATAAAGATATGTGTCCTTTACACAGATTCATCTGAGCTTGATAAAAACTTTTACAATCAAATATGTGTTGTTGCAACTATTTTCTGAATGTAAAATACAAACTCAAACAATTTATCCCTTTATGTCAAACTAATATATATTTAAAAAACATGTAAAATATATATCCAATATAACATACCGATAAAATTTAAAGAATTAATATACATAACATCAATAGATTACATATAAATTCCATAGAGTTCATAAAAAATCTCTAGGTATATCTTGGAAAATCCAAACATATTGAATTATTATTGTCCCTTCCTAATAATACTATATTTCAATGACATTGACTATATTTTTTAAGAAACATTGTTTAAATTACTCAAATAACTTTTCTTCTTTTAGTTTTAATTTTTTTCCCACTTTTACTAACCATAAATTACTTATAACTTTGACATCCTATTCTAAGTTCATCTATTCTCAACACTTTGAGAATATCAGGTAAGCATTTCATGAATTCATTCACAATGTTGAATAATTTTCATAACTAAAAATATTATGAATTATCTAAATAGAACAAGCTGTTTTATTCCCATTTAAATAATTTTATTGAATTAAAAAATCATTAACTATGTGTTTTTAAAATACCCATCTCAACTTATTCAGTAATAATTTTTTACAATCTCTTTCCAATAGAAAATATAAATGATACATATATTATGACAAGTTCATCCAAGCATGAAGAATCCAAGTTATGAATTTAGTAAATCCTTTTATCTGTTACTTCAAGCCCCATTTTTTAATTCTTGTCTCTTTTTAGCCATCAGTATATTTACAAAACTTGAAAAACATACAATCTATACCATGTATCTATCAGAACAATAGAATTGAATTCTATTACCAATAAAGATTTAAGGAATCCTTTAGTCTCACTAAGTAATTAACCTATTCAATTGTATTAAATATCATTTGGAATACCCAATAATATTGAGTATATGAGACTAAAATTACTTAAATTGTTGACACACCCAATCATATTGTTTATGTGAGTGCATACTAACACTTCTTTAGTCTTTTTACATACAATGACTTTGAAACTTTAAGTAAATTATTATATTCTTAACATAAGAATCTAGATTCATTTTGTGGAATAATTTCAACACTTGGTTACTCAAGGAGGTATTGTTTTAACATAAATAATTTTCTTTAAGAAGTTTTCTTAAATCACCAATATTACTTAAGAACTTTTCTTAAGTTACCTATGTTAGAAGTAACTTACATGAATATTCTCATTACAAGGATTAATATCAAATTTACGTTTAAAAATTATGATGGTATTCATTTATAACAGAATTTTCTTATCATTTTAGTATCATATTATACTATTTAATAAGAATTTTACTAAATCGGTTACCACTAAAATGATTACCCCTTTATAAAACATCATATCCATTAGTGGTCCAAGATTCATATTTAGCCATAACTTACATGAATTTTTTCACATAAATAAACCATGATTATTTAGGTATGGCTCCATTTGAATCACAAAAATGATGACTCGTGGATATTTGATAGGATAAGTCTTTATAGGATCCATCATATGGATAAACTCAACTCCATTCCTCAGTATCTTAATATTTGGGTTTTTCTATCTAGTGTAAACCAAAGAAAACATCAATAATAATCTACTAAATAATAATAAATGGGTACTCATGTTTATATTGATATTACCCAACAAAATATTCCTGAGTCACTTATAACTTTCTTTCTTTACACAAGATAATATAGGGGTACTTGTGATGAGCTCAAAAATATCAAGTTGGATGATTGAGGTCTTGACATGTGTCATTTTGGAAGGAATATCATGCTTCGTATTTGAAAGGGGATTTAATATCACCATATTATCTCATGTTATTCTCTTCTATGTATGATTGCTTCTAGTTTTTTTGGTTGGAATATTATTCCCTCCACCAAATCAATATTCTAAAACTATATTGATATGTAACTCTTTAAAAAACCTCCATGTTTGTGTTAGTCACCCAAAAATAGAAGTCAATTATATTCACACATATCTGAATGAATAATATGTATAAGGTATATGAACTCTTCATATAAAATAATAATTTATATAAAACAAAAATATTTGCATGAGTAAGATCAGAGTGATAGATAGCCAATATCATTCACATTTTTAGACTAGGGGTGTCCAAACCTTACCCAACCCAACCCAACCAAACTGATGGACTACCCCCAAAAACCTTCTTTGATCTTCCATCCTACACACACCACCCCTCCACCTATCATCATAATTATCCACCACCTCTCCCACCCCTCAACCCAACCATACTAATCTAACTAATGTTGTTGCCTCCTCTTCCCTATGCCTTATACCATCACTGCCACCTCATAAAGATGCCCTCTCCACTCTCCATTACTGATCTAACATCATCGATTTCATGTCACCCCCCTTTCCCACACCATTCATTAGATATCATACCTTCATGTTTCATCACTTCCATGAATGTCCCACCCCTGCCATTATTTCCACATCACCCCTTTCAACTGGTTCCTTGTGGAGATCCCTATCATCTAACTCACACACTTCCTCTTCTCTATTATCCACCACTCCACTAACCCCAATTCCCCCACCCTTATCATAGTCTTCCTCCTCCCCTACCTTCACCACACCTACGTCTACCCCCTACACCTCTACCTCCACCTTTACCTCCACCACAACTACAAATCTACATCTAGGAGAGACTACCCCATCCTCATCACCCTACTAGAATTTTCCTTCAACCTCCTCAATGACTACCTATAGGTGAGATGGGAATCCCACTACATTGATCACACCGCCAACCATTGCTTTTGGGGTCAATTTTTCATTGGTGTCAGGGTTTTTTGGTCAGGTAGAGGAAGAAAACATGGGATAAAGAGACATCATTACACGAGATACTTATTATACAACAATCATATTATTTTTTCATAACCCCATCAACCTGACCCAACCCAACCTGGTCTAAGATAGATTTTCTTAGGTTGATTTCAAAATAAAAATCATTTATCACTTGACCCAAACTGACCCAACCTCTTTTTATTGGTTCAGGTCCAAAAACCCCCAAGACTAACCCACCCCAACCCATGGACACCTCTATTCTAAAAAATTCATAATCCTCTATGCTAGTAGATAATTTGAACCTGGGTCCCACTACCCAGGGATAATTTACTCGAGAGAGAATTTAATTAATCTTAACTATAAAACCTTATATGAATAAAATAATTCAATAACTAAATTCAAGTTCATATCTTTAATTAAAAACCATGGTCAATTTAAATGTAAAAAAACCATTATGGAGTCATTCCTAGTATAAAAATGCAAGGCACTATTTCATAGAATCAATTTAACAATTAATCTAAGGCATAAATTTAAACTAAATCATACATGATTCATAATATTAACATTTTATAACTCTGAATAAAATAATGAATAACCTTTTAAATAAATGAAAACATCAAATATTTGAATACTAGATAACCATTTATGAAGAATTAATAAATAAAATCCAACATTAAACCCTTTTATAAATTAGTCATCATTATGAACATTTCCTAACATTGAATATAAATTCTTTTTATCCACTTTAATATAGTCTCTTTCATATTATTTATTATATAGAATTTTTTATTTTAGATATTTAATATTTTATGAATTATAAATAATTTATAATCTAATTTTTATTATGTAAACATTTTACATAATCTAAATATAATGTACTTAAAATTATTTAATACATGAATAAATCAATAATAAAAACCCTTTTTATGTGCATTAAATAATATTCAAAATAAATCTCTTTAATTTGAACAATTCAAATTAATTATGAACAATTCAAAAATTAAATTAAACACCTTTATATTTTGGCCTTATTTATGTAATTTATAAACACTTTATAAATTAATCTTTTGATTTATAAATAAATACTTTATTTAAAGATCATGAGGTATCTCATAAAACCCATTTAAGGTATTTTAAATATTAATAATCAATATTTGGAATATTTTTTAAATAAATGTTTCAGAAAAATTTATATATAATTTATTATAAATAAATTATAATTAATTAATTTATAAACCTTTTAAAAATAAAAATGCTCCCAAAATACCCTTAATTATGATTTATAAATAATTTAAGAATCATGATAACATTTAGAAAATAAAAATAAAAATTGTAATCTTTTAAATTTACTCATATATAGAAGTGGTGGCCAAAATAGTGGTAAAAACATTTATCTTTACACAACCCATTCTATATATGGGTAATTAGGTATAACCCTTACATAGACCACTCTACATAATGGAAAGCACTGAGGAACATTACTTAGATCTATATACATAAGGTAAAGTCTTAATGACCCTTATATTGATTGATCTATGTGAGGGTAAAGAAGTATGGCCCTTAAATACATCTCTCTACATAAGGATATGTTTGAATAACCCTTACATAGATCGATCTATGTAAGGGTAAATCAAAATTACCGTTACACGGACTATTCTATATAGGGGTAAATTAGGATGAACCTTACATGGACTACACTAAGTAAGGGTAACCTAAGATAACCCTAATGCAGAATACTTCTACGTAAGGGTAATCTATGGTGACCCTTATAAATAATTATTCTGCATATGGGTAATCCAAGATGACCCTTATGTAGAATTCTTCTGTGTGAGGGTAATCCATTTTACCTGATAAAATTATCCATTACAAAATGATACTTTTTTCATTTTCTTATTCATTTCACGTAATACTTCAAAACTTTAAAACATGGGATCAACATGATGCAACTAAATGGATTTGAATGTGTTTGATAATGATTATTATGTCTAGTGGAATCATATAAATCCCTTGCCTAGGGATCTCAAATACAAGATATATTTAAACTGCATAAAATACTGAAATTAAGAACACTATAAATAGTGTACCTTACACTAAATATCATCATATACACCTTATAATTTTATCACAAGGGTTTGAGAGAGATGATTGATTGGAATACAAAACACATACCACCTCTAGAGGTATCCATAGGTTGAGCTATATCATCTGACATTCGGATGGGATTTAACCTTCCTTGATAAATTTATAGCTTCTCTCAAGGATAAAGAAGAATATGAAGCAATCTTATGGGTTCATGGAGGTTAGTAAAAGTGTAAATAACCCACACTCACACACACTTTACATAAAATCTAAGTGATATATAAGGCCACAAGAATGATACCTAATCTATAATATTTACTCATGAGTTTATAATGAATGAGAAAATACTACTTCAGCTAACTCATATATGAATGAAAAAATGATTTTCATCCCTATTGTTTCATCTTATAAAATGGTTCCTTTGATGATATCATATGTAAAAGAATCACTAAATGATAACAGTTTATCATTTATCTTGTCAATGTAAGTTTCATGGAATAATATACCCATTTTTTCAGGAAAATAATAATTTTCATGAAATTTAATTATGCTCATAAATATATCATATACATATATAGATTTATGGAATATAACATTTAAGGAATACCTTGAATAGGATCATGCATAAAGACATACAGTGACATGCTTTCATGAAAGTAAGAGTTTTTTTAAAGTAATAGTTGCATGAAATTTAGAAGAGTTACATGAAAGTAAGGAATTTCATGAAAGTTATTGAACAATGTGGAATGAAACAATCACTTATTATATATCTATATAATGTAAGAAGTTATTCCTTGAAGACAATTTCATTGCGTAAAATAAAGCTATTACACTAGTGAAGTTCATAATCAATTTGTGATAGAGTAGTGTGGAGATCAACAAGCACTTATCATTGCAATAATAATTGGACAATAAAGTTGTGAATTAGCATATTTACCTAAGATATTTACATATGGAAGTAGTTAGAAAAGGGATAAGACAAAGAGAGTGACCCTTGGGTGGTAGTGAGACAACTCTAAATCTTATAATGGGAGTTAACTCAGGAATAGGTTTGACCTACCCCAATCCCACCACTAAAAGTGATTTTGTAGATTTTGGTACTTCATTTGATTATTATTTCATGCTCCTAAGTCTATCATAGAATGCATGAACCAACAAAAAATCTGTGAGTCTTGTGTTTATGATTTACTTACATTCTACAAAATTATAATTAATGTATATGGGTAAATGAATAACCAATATTATCTATTTATGGCTAAGATAAGTTCATCATCAATAATATCATAATTAATACGTGAAAAAAGAGTTTCCCTTTTAACAATTGAGGTAAATATTGATTCGATAATTGATTGTTTTAGGTTATGTGTGAAAATGTGAATTATTTCAATACCTTGATTCACCCCTCCCATATTGGGGAATCTCTCACTAAAATATTGTGTGGGTCAAACAGTGAGGATTGCAATGATATTGTGAGAAAGAGACAACCCAAAGATATTTTTTTTTAAGAATAGGATGAGGAAGTTCCTATTCATATATCCCATCATAGGTGTATACTATATATAATGATCATTATTCAAGAATTTATTTCATTGTTCACTTATTGTAACAAATTATTGATTTTCAAATTGGTTGGTGTTAACATTGTAGCGAGTTCAAGGGTATAACACTGCTTATAGCTTCATCTTGATAATAAAAGAGTATTTTTGTGTGAGACAGATTATAAAAACTATGTATTGGAGGTATAATCATCCACAATGGAGAAAAATCTTGTTAAATATATTGTTCTAATCATTTAATTTTTGCACCAAGTGACTTGAGAGTTTGTTGTTGAACAATCATAAGGGTGCTTATGTTTTGAAAAAAAATAAAAGTTTCCCATACTGATTCTCTCCATTAGACACTCAGTTTTATTCATCCATTAAAGTGATCCTAAAATTTTTTTATTGTGATGTCCTGACTTGGAATCTACTAAATAGGTGTCTTGAGCCGATAGGATATATGGCCTTAAGAGTGCCTCCACATACACCAGAGGTTTCTGACTAGTAGCAAGGGCCTAGGGTGTGTCCATGGGGATACTATTCTCTCATGTAATAGTGGTTCATAACATATGTAATAATAATAGAAGGATAACAATAAAATAAGCATGAAAATGAATAGACAATATTGGAAACAGAAGTAAGAATAATCATCCATCAATAATAATAAACTCACAAGCTAAACAATATCATATACAAAAGATGCTGATGTAATTTCATGTCTCTGCAAAACTGGAAAAAGATCATACATGGCAGTAGGAAATAAATGATATATAAAAGAACAAAAAGACCAAATACTATACAAGAATCCCAAGAACTAGACCAGTCATCTACTATCAAGCTCTATACTAAGAAATAAAGTTAGGTGTCCAATGTGGGATTATTCCCCTTTTTCATACCCTCAATCATATAATCTTCTTGGGTACCATGGTTTTCTAGATAGGGTGTGATATAAATATCAGTATTCCACCACCAATGGATTTTATACAATCCATTCTATGAATATAAACTGACAGTGTGTAGGTATATATAAATGTGAATAAATGAAAAATAAATAACTCATACCAACTTCAGCCTCAGCTGGTAATGTCTCTAAACATGATATCATTCAATTAAATCATTTAAGTTTAGTTTATATAGATAAATCATTTGTATTTTTCATCAATACTGAAATATATCATAATAATGATAAAATAGGATCCAAATTATAACTAAGGCATCCTTGACCTCAGGGGGTCAGCAAAATCATAATAGTAACTCATGCAGTCTGGAAATAAAATGTTTCTAAGTGTAATCAAAGTATAAACACCAAATCCATTCCACTATAAATTATTTTAACTGAGTCCAAGGATCTCACCCAAGGAAATAAATGGCTAAGCATGAATGGGCCAAATGGGTTGAATCCATGGTGCTATGTGTTTGAAGACATTAAGATGGATCCAAGGAGTGTACTTGAGGCATCCTAATATCCTAAGAGTAGTGAGGGATCCTATGGTGTCATTCTAGGTATCCACTAGTATACAAGGACCATGTTCCAAGGTGGGTATCTCCTTTGTAAACTAGCTCCTAGAATCAGAATTCCATCCTATGAGTGCTCAAGGAATTCCCTTGGTAATCCAAGGTTGGATCAAGTCTAAATAATCCTATAAATATAAAAATGTCCATGTTAAATAGGAACCTTATGAATATATAATTATTTAATTATTCCATGTAATAATCATGCCATTTAATAAGTCATTAGGTACATTCCATTACCTTTCATTGGCGTGACATGGTATATCTATCACTTTAATTAAATATTCATTAATTAGATTCATTAATTTACCTTTAATTATAAATGAAAAGGCATTATAAGGATATAAAACCAATTACCATTCAATTATAATCAAATATGTAAATTGATGTGTGTGTGTATATATATATACTTGACACTAACAATTAAATATTCATTTATTAAATTGGAACACTTACATTATAAGGGTCGTGTTATATTTTTATGAAATATACATGTTATATCCCTTTCCAATAAATAATTTACTTAATTAAAAATTACTTACCATTTGCAAGGTCAATACACACACCCCAATTGTGTCTCAATAATTATAACAAGGGTCAAAAAGGCATAATAAGGGAAGAATCACACTAGGGGTGGACGGTGTTTAGTTCACAACCTCTAATGACATAAAGATATATAGGAATGGATCTATAAAATGATCACAACAATTATAATAAATACATTTGAATTTAAGGGTAAATAACTGAGGAAACCATCATGCGCACAATGATGGCAATTTATAAATGATGAGACTTTTAGGGAAAAGTCATCAACCACATACCTTAAACCTATAGATCTATCCTCATCCAGTATCGACCCTTAGTTTTTCCTAGATTGGAAGATTGGATCAACACCGTAAAAATAGGGCATATGAGACTACATCAAAAGAGCATTGTCGATGGAAAAGGAAAACCAGAAATTAATCCTAAGTACTAAATCACTTACTAAGAGGAATCCAACATGATGATCAGATTTTGAATCAGAGTTAATATGATAAAACAGGATAAAATCCTAGAATATGTGGATTGGGAGATCAGTCAAGAGGAAATGGGAGTTTTTGTCTATTGTAATAAAGAAACAAGATGAAGGATTAATCATATATTTCATTAAGGGAAAATGGTAATTTTTCACAAATTTTCTAGGTCACGCTGTTTAGCAGCATGTTTGGACAAACCATGCACCAAACTTATTCCATGCACTTCCCATAGAAAGGTATCACATGGTTAGGATGTATATTAAGATAGATCATGTTCCAAATGTTCTTAACTCACTATCCAAGAAGGTGACCCATATGGTTTGGTCGCAAAGTCTGAGAAACTATGCGCTAACCATGCCATTTGGATCTACTAATAATTGCAGAAAAACTGCTTGGGTGTGTGACCCTAGGTTCATAGTTATAGAAAACTATGTATAGTGATTTTCCCTATAAAATTCCTCACATGGTTGGGAGAAATTGTGTGGGATGGGTGGCATGGTTTCTACTAACTATTTAGCATAATGATTTCTTCCACCGGTTGAGGTTTCGGCCTCTAAACAAGCCCCAGACCCCCCCCCCCCCCCCCTTGAAACTTATATAACCTCATTAGGCATCTATATTAGGTCCAAGATAAATAATTAGGCAAAAAAATAAAGGATTCCTACCTCATATAACATCTAGGTTCTTATAGTCTTCCCCATTTAAAGGAACTCATCCCGGAGATCTCTTCCAAGGGTAGTGAAACACTATCTGAGAACAACTCTAGCTACTAAGCATCTATGTTCATCTCCCTCTCCCAATTCTTTTTCTATACATGTCCATGATTCCATAGAACCTGTATTAAAGTAAAATTCTGTACTTAGAGAGACTCAGTGCACTGTTCAATTATGTGTATGAGATACTCCTCAAATGAAGCATTATAATCTAACTCAATCTTTCCATGATTGAAATTATGGGACGAGTCAACATGATAACGGCGAAGTTATGAAACATAGAAGACATCAAGCATGGAATGGTACCTTTGAGGTAAAATAAACTAACAGGCTTCTAGACCAACTCTACCCAGAAGCTAAAACATCCTAATATAATGTGTTGATATCTCCCCTTGACTCTATATTTGTCAATTCCCATGTTTGGGTGATACTAGTATGAAAATATGATCATAGACCTTGAACTCCATAGGTCATCAATGGTGATTGACATATGATTTATGTCTAGGATGATTGGTATACATACACATCCTGATTAGTTGAACCTTCTCTGAAGTCTCCTACATCAGATGAGGACCTATTATCACTACCTCTCCTACCTCTAACTAGCACAAGGGTGAAAGGCATAGTCTACCATACAAGGTCTCATATGAAGCCATATAAATCATATCCTAAGTGATATTATTGTAGGTGAATTTTATGATAGGGGTATTTTTCTCCCAATAAAAACTAAAATCAAGGACACATGCTTGGATCATGTCCTCCAACATTTTTATCATCTATTCTGACTAGCCATCAGTTTAAGGATGAAAATTTCTTCTTAGAAGCACCTATATATCAATTTCCTTCTATAACTCCTTCCCAAACCTCGATGCAAAATGAGATTAACTATCTAAATTAATATTGGGAGGAACTTAATGTATCCATATCATCTCATGTACATATAGTATTCATATTTTATCAACTAAGAAAGTCTCCTTGATAGGAAGGAAGTAGGTTACATTCATCAGTCGATCTGTGACTACCCAAATTGTCTCTCTACCTCAAGGTGACCTCAGTAATCCAACTAAAAAATCCATTGAAATGTCTTATCATTTTCATTATGGGAGTATAAATGTCTGTAACAAGATATAAGGTCACTCGTGCACTGCCTTCACTAGCTGATAGGTGGAAAACCTATTTGTAAAACATGTTATCTGAAGTTTCATCCTAGGCCACCAATACTAGCAGCACATATCTCAATACACCTTGGAGATGATTGGATAAAATACCTATGGAGATGCATGAGACACTCACATTATATCCACTCTCATGTATATAGGAACCTAGATATTCCCAAGTATATATAGGATGTCATCTTCATCAATAGACGAATCCATAGGTAGGTCCTCACTAGAAATACACTCCCAGAGAACCAATCCTTCATGATATAAAAATTGAATTACCTTCACCATATCAAGGTGTAAAGTGGTAATTTCTAAGACTATAAAATAATAATACTAACTAAACTCATGAAACTACATATTAATCTCATAAAATAGATCCATCAATATCCATTCATCATTGGCTTCCTATACGGCATGTGCCTGAGTTTTCTAACTTAGTGCATCAGCTACCGCATTACCCTTTATATGCATATAGGCAAGATCTAAGTAAAAATACTTAACATATTTGACCCATATTATCTATCTAAGATTAAATTCACACTACTTAAATATATATTTCAGGCCTTTATGGTCTGTATAGACCATAATTTTCTCAACCATCAAATAGTTTCTCTTGCAGTGTAAGGCATGGATAACTAATACTAGCTCAAGTTCATGCATCAGGTAATTAATTTCATGAGGCTTCAAATAAAGAGACCCATACACAACAACTCTATCTTCCTTCATCATCACTATACCCATACTGATGCTTGATGTATCACAAAACATGGTATAACCTTTTCCAGGCTCTAAAAGAATAAAAATTGGTGTCAAAGTAACCTTTCTTTTCATCTCCTAAAATACTTTCTTGCACACCTCAGAACATAAGAACTTTACAAAATTATTTGTACGGCCAATAATAGGTGAATAAAGGTTTGATAAGTCCTGTATGAAATTTCTATAATATCTAACCATCCCCAAGAAACTTTGTATATCAAACACATTCTTGGGATGCTCCCAGGATACAACAACACTCACCTTCTCTAGATCAACTAATACTCCTGGTTCCAAGATAATATGACACAAGAAGTGAAAATTTTCAATCCATAAGTGTAAATTATAAATCTTATCATATATTTTATGTACTATATGTATATATAAAATGATCTCAATATGTTTATAAGGGTCTCTTAAAGTATGAGAATGCACCATAATGTCATCAAAAAAACCATGATAAAGGAATCCAAATAGGAGTGGAAAACCCTATTAATCAAATCCATGAAAATGGAAGGCATTCCTGTGAGACTGAATGGCATAATGAGATACTCATATAAACTATGCCAACTATGAATATTCATATGTGGTATATCTGAAGTCCTGACTCACACTTGATGATAGTCCGATATCAGGTCGATCTTTGAGAATACCTTAGCTCCTCATAGCTGGATGAAGAGGTCATTTATCCATGTAAATGGATATCAGTTCTTAACCATAAGTTGTTTCAACCATAATTAATCCATGTATAGCCTAAGAATATCATCCACCTTTTTAGTTAGAAGAACGGGTGAACCCCAAGAAGAAGTATCAGGTCAGATAAAACCCTTAGCCTCTAGATCTTCCAACTATCTCTTGATCTCCCAGAGCTTAGTAGGTGCCATACTATATGAAGTAATAGATACTGGTGCTACTCCTAGTACAAGATCAATTGTATACTTTACCTCTCTCTCAGGTGGTAAGCCATAAAAATCATTGGTAAATAAGTCCTTGAAATGATCTACCATATAATGAAAATCTATATGAGGTAAATCCATTTCTTCCATGAAAAGACTACTAATCTATTGAGTCACCCCACCCATCCCATGATGCTCTAGTCAATATCTACTAACCTAGACATACCACTCACCCTTTTAAAGATAAATTCCACCCTATGGTGATGTAAATGACACTCTATGGTGATAGAAATCCACTTAAGTGTGATATGGGACCAGCCAACCCATTTCAAGAATGACATAGAAACTTGTAATCTTGATAATTAAGAGGTCCCATAAGAAGGGATAATATCCTACCTTAGTGGGAGAGTCCCTTAAATGACATATGCCCACTTATCATAATTGCAATGGTGTTTTCGGGGTCATTACCCCATATAAGTACTGAATTTCAATCCATAGACTTTCCACAGTTGAAAAAGTATATAAAAGAGTGAGAGGAACCTATATTGAAAAAGTAAAATATGATAGTAGAGGCTACTAGAATAGTACCTCATACAGTCGATGGTCCTGCACTCTGATACTTGGGTATTGGCAGTAAGACATGCAGCTGGTATGATCCATGTCCATGATCTATATCTAGACTACCCTTAAAAGGTCCACTCTATTTCCACATATAATCAAAATTCTGGATACCATGTCCATGAAATCCTCCTCATCCTATCTAATCAGTGCCGCTCCAACTCCCTACCGGATGTGATGCAACTGATCCTACTCCCAAAGGTGGAGCTGGTGTGAATCCTCGTCCACAAGAAGTAGGTGGAAAGGTCTATAATAATCTATGAAGTTTTCCCATGAGACCGCAAGCACAACACTCACTAGGGACACTATCACACTGAGCCTTTATATTTCCCTGCCATCCACACTGATAAAATATGATAGAGTTACCAGTGAAGATACATTGGCCCCCACTACTCTGATAAGAAACCTAATGGTTGCGCTTCCTTCTACTAGAGGAACTACTACCCTACCTCAACACTGAACCTCTATACCTGGTACTATTGGCTTCTCTCAGGTTACTCTTAGGGATAATATCCTAATTAACAATCTCATAAAATTTAGTTATGTGAAAACATTCACCTATAAGTGGATGGAATACTTGATACCATCCTCAGAACATCGTTCTTGTGATAGCTCATCACTAGCTAGAAGTAGTGAAAATAATTGAAACTCATTACAACACATTGAATAGTACATGATGGACATAACACCCTAATCCAAGGGCATGAACTCTCTAGATCAGTCATCTCTCAGCATCTAAGGGAGAACATAATCATAAAATGCATTCTGGAAGTCAGCTCATACCATACCCTGATGACGACCAGCCTAAGTAATCACATCCCACTAGCACTTGGCAGAATCACATAGCATGTAGGTTGAAAGATTGACCCTCCTCTTTAGAGGAATCTTTATATGCTCAGAGATAGAAATAGTGCCTTCTATCCAAGACTCGACAGCATGTGGACCATCATCCCCTAAGAAGATGAGCAGATGTTGCTACTGGAACTCATAGGTCAGATCAGCCATAGTAGGTGTAGGTCATGGAGAACCCCACATAGACTACATAAGATATAGAAAACCCTCTTTAAACTGAGATTCAATTTGCAGTTTGAGGATAGCATGTGTTTCTTTAGGTGGAACTAATGGAGGAATCACTGGTGTCTAGGGGCCACCACCTTTGGACCATGTTCATCACCACCCTCATAGAATATGATTGGAGGAATTTGTAGTGGAATAAATCTAAAAATTCCAATCACACACCTCAATACAATACTTAAGATAAGATAGAAGCACTATAAAAATCAGAACATAAGAACAAGGTATCACTACTCAAGGTACTATCCCAACTACCCATTTAGAAGCCTAGGGTGTTAGTAAGAGTTCATGTTTAATTTACTGGGGCTCCGGTAAGTGAATGGCCAGTTTCACTTTTCCTCTTCATTTATTGGAAACCAAATCATTTTATAGGTGAATATTTTCACTTAAAGTTTATATTTTCTTATATACATATATCAGGGTTTGATTAAATTGATCTTCATTCTCAGCTAATAAAGGCTCATACAATTTATAACTAAAACAGAGACCCAATTAATTTCAATCATCCCCATTTACATACAATATCATAATTTAACAAGTAATATACAGTGGCCCAACTTGGTAAATTACCTCTTCCAATTTAAAAGAGCCCATGTACCTCATAAATTGAAACAAGAAATCACTCAATTGCAACCCAATACTTTCTTATGTAACTAGAGGTAAATATATGACATGGTTAGAAACCATCCATTTAAAATGCCACCATCAGCCTATAAAGGAAAACACTATTTAGATTGATGATGACACTTTAAATAAAAAAACCCCTTACCCTACAAAATATGTTGGCAGCACAGGTATATATAACAACCATGGCTCACTCAACAATCACTGGCAACACAAACAATGAAATAAGTGAAATATACCTATATGTAAAGTCTTATTCTTAGCATTTGAATTCTAGGTTCCTATAATGATGCATGTAACAACGCTCCTTGTCATACAAGTCCAAGGTAAAGAATATGTAAAGTATATCAAATACCAGATTTCATGTGCATCACCCAATGGTGAAAGTATATCAATTTTAATAGATAGAATACAAAACAATAATTTCTCATTCTAAAAAAACTTGGTATTTACCTTAAACGTGGGTTAGCTACTTCTAGGTATAGATTAGGACCAAGTTCCAACATGTTCCTAATCTCCTATATATACTCCAAAATAATAATACAAATGAAAATAAAAACTACTCTAATACCAATTTTTGACTTCCCGACCTAGAATACACTAAATAGGTGCCTGAGATGGTAGGCCACCTGGACATAAGCACACCTCCCCATATTCTAGAGGCTGCTGAGTAGTAATAAGGGCCTAGGCTGCTTCTGTGGGTAGACTATTCCCTCATTTAAGAGTGGATAACAATGGATATATTAATAATAGATGGTTAACAATATCAAAATCATAAAAATCAATAGAAAATAATGTAATTAGAAGTAAGAATAATCATTTATCAATAATAATAAACTCAAAAGATGAACAATATCATATAAAAAATATGATGATGCAACTTCATGTATCTATATAACTGGAAAACATGAATACATGGCAGTAGGAAATACATGATATAAAAAAGAAAAAAATACCAAAAAATATCCAAGAATATATAAAACTAGACCAGTCATCTTCTACCAAGCTCCATCCAAAGAAAGCAAGTCAGGTGTCCAAGTTAGGATGCTTCCTCTTGTCCATACTTGTGATCAAATAATTTTTTTGGGTACCAATGGCATAACGGATAGGGTGTTAAGTAAAATCTAAGTAGGAAAAGACCAATGGTGTCTATAAAATCCAGTTAGTAGATATAAAATGATAGTGTTTTGATATATATAAATGTGAATAAATCCCAAATAAATAACTCATACCTTCTTTAGCCTCTGTTGGTAATGTCTCTTAACATGAGATCATTAAATTAATTCTTTTAAGTTAATTTTATATAGATAAATCATTTAAAGGTGGAACAAAAAATGAAATAGATCATACTAATGATAAAAGAGGATCCAAGGTAAAACCAAGTCATCTTTGACCTATAGGGGTCATCCAACTAATAGTAATAACTCATTTAGTCTGGTAATAAAAGGGGTCTGAGTGTAATCCATGGGGAAACGCCTAAGGCATTCCACTGTAAATGATTCTAACTGAGTCTAAGGATCTCATGCAAGGTAATCATGGGATAAGCATGAATGGGACCAATGGGGTGAATCCATATTACCATGTGTTCAAAGATATCAATCTAGATATAAGGATTGTATCTGACTCATCCTAATATCTAGAGACTAGTGAGGTATCCTAAGACGTCATTCCAAGTATCCACTATTATATAAGGCTCATGTTTCAAGGTGGGTATCTCCCTTTGAACTAGCTCCTTGAATCTAAATGACATCCTCTGAGTGCTCAAGGTATTCCCTTGAAAATATAAGACTGTCTTAAGTCTGACCACTCTTATAAAGACAAAAAGTTCTATCTATAAAAGGCATATTATACATATATCATTATTTAATTGGTCCATGTAATACGCATTCTATTTAATAATTCATTCGGTTCATTCCATTACCATTCATTAGCATGATAAGATATATCAATTAAATGAAACCATTTATCACATTAAATACATATTCATTAATTAGGTTCATTCCTTTACTTTTCATTATGCATAACAAGGAATTCTAAGGATATGAAACCAATTACCATTAAATTATAATCAACTAGTCCAAGTGATATATATATATATATACTTTCCATTAACAATTAATGATTCATTTATTAAATTGAAACACTTACCTTAGAAGGTTCAAGAGATATTTTTATGAAATATAAACGTGATATTCATTTCCAATTCATAACTCATTTAATTAAAAAGTACTTACCATTAGTAGGGTCAATCCACACACCTAAACAGTGTCTCAATAATTATAACAAGGGTCAAATTGAATAATAACGAAAACATCCTACTAGTCTTTGATGGCGTTAATTTCACAACCTCCAATAACGTGAAGGGAATGAATAGTAAATGATCTAGAATATGAGAAAAATGATTATAATAAAGTCATATGAATTTAATGGGAAACACTCAGTGAAACTGGAAAGAGCATAATGATGAAAATTTATAAATGATGGGAATTTTAGGGTAAAGTTATAGGCCACCTAACTCAAGACTATAACACACTCATCATCTAGTATAATCCCTTAGTTATACTTGGATTAGAATAAAATGGAAGAAAAGATCAATTTTCTTAAAATAAGGCATATGAGCCTGTATCAAAATAGTGTCATCGCGGGAAAGAAAAATGATGAACAAAGACTAAGGACATAATCACTTACCAAGGGGAATCCAATGTGATGATTGGATCTTGATTTTTAGGTTGGATGAATAAACATGATCAAATCTGAGAAAAAGAGGCTTGGGATATCATTTGAGTTGAATTGGGAGTTGTTGTCTACTGGAATGACCAAACAAGAGGAAAGATTAATCATATATGTCATTAAGGGAAAATAGTTTTTTTTCCAAAATTTTATGGGTCACACGGTTTGGTCTCTTAGTTGGTCAAACCATGCACAAACTATATACCATTCACTACCCATAGAAATGGCTCTCATGGTTTGATCGCATGGTCAGACAAAATGTATTTCAACCATGCTTAGCTCACTGTCCAGGAAGGGGACCCGCATGGTTTGGCCACATGGTCTGATAAACCATGTGTCAACCATGCCATTTGTATCTACTAAAATTTTTAGAAAAACCACATTGGTGTGTGTCCCTAGTCACACAGTTAGGAAAAAAATTCCCTTCTTTTCCTCTGAAATTCCCCACACTGTTATGAGAAACTCTATGGGATGAGCTGTAGGGTTTCTACTAACTGTACATCCCGGTGATTTCTTCCACCGGCCAGGGTTCCGAGCTCTGAAGAGGACTTAGAAACCACCTAAACTTCCATAAACACATTATGCATCCATATTAGGTCCAAGATGAAGAATTATGCTGAAAATTAAATTATTTTTACCTCATAGAAAAATAGGGTTCTTACAGTATCAAATCTCGGGTTTACTCTAAACTATCCATCTTTGAAATTTGTTATGGATCATCCTAAATTAGAAAATAATAAAGTAATTACAACTTTTTATGGGAAATTATTCCATATTTAGAAGGATAAAGTGGTATCTTGTATTTAATGTCCTTAAGTCTTCTATTCATGTATTTACAATATCAAATGAGGATACTATATATGACTTATCAAACAAGAAGAGTGTTGAAAGTAATGAGAATTTAAGGAGTGAATTTTGGTATTAATTATCTAATAAATAGTTAACAAATTCTGGTATATAAAACTTCTAGTATATCTATACAAAACTCTTATCAATTATAAAGGAGACAAAATGTTAAAAGAAAAAAATTCACAACTTTATAGAAGTTAATTTTAATATGTGAGAAAATATAAAGATAAATATACTAACAAGTTATTTACTAGATTTAATATTATTATTAGAACCATAATATGGTATATATATACTCTTAATGACTCCATAAATGTGAATAAAAATAATGAGAATTCTCCCTAAAAAATTTGATGCCAAGATATCAACTCTTGAAGATTGAGACCTTGATAACTTCATAATTGATCAATTTCATAGAAGTATTGTTGACTATGAGATGAGAAGAGGATAAATTCTTAATATAAAGTCTAATAAATAGAATTAAATTTCATTTAAATATTTTAGAATTTTGAATATTGAAGACAATATTGTTTGTTCTAATAATGATGTGAACATGGAATGCTTTAATGGATTATTTAATTGCTATCAAGAAAATTAAAAATATAGAAAGGTAAGTATTAAGGTAAACTACATTTTAAATTTTTTAATGTTGGTAAATTTGGTCAATTTTCTACCAAGTATCCTTTGAAAATATGTGTTGAGAATGAAAATGGTGAACCAACCAAGGGGTACTTTGGGAAAGAATATTACCTTAATATAAATCAATCTCAATAAAAATGAAGGAAGAAGATATCACTAAATTTTTTCAAAAGTAACTTTATATATTTTTAATAAGATATTTTTTATAGTTATGAAATATTTAGTGAAGATAAAAATCCTAAAGAGACCACTCAATAAGTCCCCATTGCTCAAGAAGATGAAGAAATTATATCCTCATAGGATGACACACAAATTGATAGCAGGTTTGTTGATAAAGATATAAAATATGAAAATTATCACACCATGATAATTGAAAGAAAATAAGTTCTTATAAATATTATAAGGATAAGAGATGAAAATTCCCAAATCAAATAAACATTTTACAAAGGGAAAATATACAAGTAGAAAAAGCATATCTGGTCAAGGAAGTTGAGAAGTTAAACCTTGAGAATGTCTAGAGAATGAATATCATTGATTATATGACTTATACTATCATACTTATAGATAAATATATTTATAGGTTGAATATTAAAATTTTTGAGGTTGAGAAAAATATGGATAAATACAAGTATGGTTATTACATTGTAGTTATAGGGACTTGTGAAATCTTAAAGTGATGTGAGAAGAAAATTGATATTATTGAGTAGTTGAATGAGTTTTTAAAGTAGTAAAGTCCAATATATCTTAGTGAAAAAAATGTTTATAATGAATAAATTAAGTATATTTATGAAATAACTCAAGGTAATACCATGTTTTTAGGTGAATCTGGTAAAAATAGTAACTTATATTAGCCGAGAAGCCCGAGGAGAGTTAAAATATGATCATATATAATGGGAGAAAAATTATATATAAATTTATATGTCAGCTATAAATGTATAAATAAAATATATAAAATTATATTTGGTGAAATAATTATATTAGAGGTATAAAAATGAGCTTGGATAGAAACCCCTGAAACAATAATTTTTTATAAAAGAATGAGATTTTAGGGTTACTGCTGGTTTGGTAGTGTATTTAGTCATATTTATTATAGCTGCTGGTATGATATATATTTTTTTATAAAAATTAGATATCATAAAAAAAATTATACAGTAACAAATAAAAATAAATCGTCAGGTTTTTCAAAGTAAGAGGAATATTGAGGTGAAAACTGTTTTTGATAATATGAATGAAGATTATGGAAAGTGAAACTAACAATGATGCACATAAAATGAGATTTTTATTATACTAAAGTCTCAATTAAATATAAATTTGAGATATAAAAATTCATATAATAATAGTAAATCTAGGAAATAAGAAAATTTTGTATAAACTACCTTCAATTAATGAAAATTTGAGAAGACATAGATTATGGAAAGTGGTTATTCACCACACTTGATAGGTGATTTGACAAATTATCAAACATGGAGAGACATGAGGGAGGATTTTTCCCCTTGGGTAATTACGTCTCATTGAATATTAAGTCATTTGGAGTGGAATGTTTTTTTGAAAATAATTAAATTCCAATAATGTTTTTTTATTGGTTGAAGCATAGTTTGTTGAGTATGTAAAAATTTTGTAATGATCGAAATGAGTGAGGGGTTTTAGAGGATCATCATATGATCTTTTTAGAAGAATAAAACTCATTTTTTGTCATCTATCCTTGAAAAAATCACCATGAAATATAAATTAATAACATAAATGTGCGTACCTAGAAAACAACAAGATCCATCTTCAATATTTGATAGAGTATACTTGATGAAGATCACAAGATCAATAGATGAATGAATAACCCACTTTTTGTGTGAGTTTTATTTCATGTAAATGGATTTTATTGGTTTTTAATTTTTATAAATGAAATAAAAATATTTAATTGTTTTTAATAAATTGAAGAAGATATAAAGAATAATCCATTGTAAATAAGTACAGTTGATGTACCTGAGCTTGATAAAAAAAATTTGTGTTTCTTGCATGATCAAAGAAAGAAAGTACTCAAGTATTATTATATTAAGTAAATTATTTTAAAGACTTTGAGTTATTTTTAGTTTACTTATAATGATTAATGATTCATTCATTATGAATACAACATTTGATATGTTTTTTGAAGAAGCACATTTATAATCAATATTATAGAAGTTTCCTTAAGGAGTTTCCTTAAGAAGTTTTCTATGAATAATGAAAAAAACATCCTTAAGGAGATTCCTTAAGAAATTTGTAAATATGTATAGATGGAGGTTATCATACCAATGTGATCATATGGATTCAATCATACCAAGGTTAGCGGATTTAGGTTTCCAAGTCATGTTATCGGATGGAGTGTCCAACTGGACAGAGGGTGTAAGGTTAAACAAGCCATGTTGATTGGATGAAAGGTGGAAATAAATGTTTGACTGATTATTTTTTTTATTACATCATAAATATAATTATTGTACAAACAATTTCATTTTATTCCTAGTCAAATTTTCTTCATTAATCAAACATCACAATGACATGAGGTTGTGATTCTTGCTAATAATTTAGTCGAAGTAAAAAATCTTTGAAAGAGAACACAATCGTACAAGTTAAAAGGGGAAATTTAGGAGTGTTTATGAAATGTTTTTTATTATGAAGATATTTAGTTGTAGAAAAAATAAATGTCAAAATCATTTTGAAAATATAATTAAAGTTTGGTAGAATATTTTTACATGGTCTATCAGAAAATCATGTGTAAAGATAAAGATACAAAATAAATAAGTTGCAGAGAGGTGTTAAATAATTTATAAATGGGTAGATAATTCTCTATGATATAATTATTTAGATGTTTTAATAATGTTAAAATCATATAAACATCTTTTTTCAATTGAAGTATGTGGATTTCTAGAAAAAATAGCTATTATGAAAAGATTTTTCTACTCTCTGGGTGAAGTTTGATGTTGTAAAGAGTGATGTAATGTGAAGGAATTAGTTCAAGTCTATCAAATAAAGAACTATCAGATGAAATAAATTTGAATAAATGTAAAGAAGTGAAAAAAAAATAGATAAGTATCCATCAGATATATGAGAATAATATAAACAGTCACAAAGTCATTGAATGAATGATTTAGAGATGTTGCACCAAACTAAATTTTCCATGCAAGATGATCAGATATAGGATTATGAGGTTTACAAATATATTTCATCAGACATATTTTTTTGGATGATTTCATCATATATAAATTATTATAAATACATTAGACTATGTATTACAAATTCATCTGGTAGAGTTATACAAAGTCATAGGATATAATAAGTAGAGAAGTTATCTAATGGTTCAATGGATGTTAGAAAACTAACAAACACCTATGAATTCATTAGATAGAGGAAGATATCTAAAAAATTATGCTAAAAACATTTCAAAGGTAATATCATATAGAGACAGTAGAACAAAGATTAAATTGGATAAATATTTTTGAATCAATCCATCGGTCAAAGGAAGTATCTTGTAAAAGTTTTATATTTTGTTATTATGAAATTATAAATGAACATTGGATGAAGTTTTACTGGATGAAAGGAATGTTGTGAAGTTGTACCAGACATAATTTTCTAAGAAATTTATGATGTTTTTTAAATTTATTAGTTATGTTGATTATAAGTAGATCGTTCAATGTTTCCAAAATCATAAAGGGAGTTTGTGATTATATAAATTTTAAGTAAGTTCAAGGAATTTTGTTAACATATTGAATATTACATAAGAATTGTTAAGTGTTCCAGTAAAATAAAAATAATTGGGAACTTTTAAATTCAAGTTTGATTTGGATGGTAAAGAAAATTTAGTTCCCATGCATTCCCAAGTAAACCTATATATAGAGTTACAACAACATGGATAAGGTGTTGAACATTGTTCACATGTAAAGGAGTGAAATTTTTGAATAATTTACACTGTAAGAAAGTTTTGACCACAAAAAAAAGTGAGATATACTCTTTTGGGTTTAATATTTGAGAGAATAAGCTCTATACATAGAATGGGGTATGATACCAAGCTAAAGAAATAAAAACGTTAACCATTGGACAAACAAAGGAAGTATATAAGGTTCAGGTTAAATATACATGTACGTAACCTCACCATATGAACATCATTGGATGAATAGGATCATATAATCAATCTCTAGACAAATAAATAAGAAATAAAAAAGATAAGTAAAAGGGAACAGATGAACTTTCCCCATATATAACCTTACTAGAAAAACATCATTGGATAGATATGAATAGACATACATTATTAAACAAAAAAATTAGATGTAATAGTTTTGGACGTATGATGGAAGGAGTAATAAATTTTCTTACCTACTGTTATGAAAGTAACAAAGTGAATAACAAGAAAGAGAAGAAAAAAGTTGTAATGTGACATTCATCAAAAGCCTCAATATGTGGAGGTATTTCTTGGTGTTACAAAGTACCTTAAGAATAAGGTGAAGACTATATTTAGAGGCAGTATAAAGAACCATAAAGGAGTTGTAAGTTCTACATAGCCATCAATATTCTAGGAAAGAGGATTGTTTCTATCCCCCTCCTAATGAGTAGGGCCTCACAACTTTCTAATGATTGTTTTCTAGCTGCACCATTGTTCCTGATATCATATTTTAGTGTAGAATCTATGTAGTTGTCATCAGAATACATGAAAAGGAAAATATGCTCTTATTGAGTAGTGAACCTTGTAAAAATATCATGTGTCATATTTACTTGTTTTTTAAGATATAATATTTACTTGTTTTTATATACATTTATATGATAATAAAAATATAATAGTATAATCAAGATTCTAACAAGTCTAAGAGGTAAAGGGATAAAAAATTATAAAATCTTAAAAAGTTCCCAACAATGCTTCACCCCCCACAAAGTGTTGAGTATAACATAAATTGTTCCTCTTAATTTTTATCAGAAGAAAGGTTTGATTTTATTAGATTCTATACATTGAAGCTATTAACTTTTGAATATTTTGGATTCTTTCATATATTAACAATGAAGTGTATTTTTGGGGAATATTTAGTTATCTTATAGAATCATTATATTTCTACCAATACCATGATGAAAATGATAAATAAAGAGAAAATAAATCTGGATAATTTATCCCTCTTTCCTAAAGAAGATAATTTATTAGTTTATCTATTCCATGTTAATAAAGAAAATATATCTATATTAGAAAGTGAAAATTGAGTATCACAAGTTTCCACCAAGTACAATGATAAAATTTCTACCATAAGTATATTAAGTGATTGGTAGTTTAATGTACCAACCCGGGTTACCCTCTAGCACTAATACTTGACACGATCCACCAAATACTTAAAGGGTGTTCTCAATCCCCATGGGATAAAGAATAGAACCTAGGAATAAAACACTATAGTGACACAAACCTTTTAAAAATATTATTACATGATTTTTAAATATAAATATCCAACAATTACAACCACAAATATCATGAGTTCTAGTTTATTTGGAAGACTATGTACATAATACATCAAAAGAAAACTTGAAACATGAAATTATTATTTTTATTCTCCTTAGTGAGATCCTAGATCCATTTGTGATCCTAAAACTACATTAAATAAATTAGGGAACACATAAAATAAAGGGTTAATCTAAAAATATCTGTAAGGTAATAAACATGATAAGGGAGAATAACTTGTGAGTCAAAAGTATAACATGATATAATAAAATAGATGGCTCAAGAGTAAACGCATGGGAACATAACACAAGGAACATGGTATTGTAAGATCATAGAATTATATAAAATATGGTAACAAAAAATAACATGACATAAACATGAGTCAAGGCTAACTTCCTATACAATATCACATGGTGGAAAAAGTCCCATAATGGATTAGGTTTAATCTTTAATCCCATAAATGATGTCTCATGAGACTAAAGTTTTACCCAAAGAATTGAAGAACTATCTGGTCACACCCATCATAACATGTTCATGATTTATTTGTGTAACAAAAATGAATTCAATCATATTGTATGAACATAATAATTACCCATGAAAAGAAAATGGGTTGCGTAATCATGCCTAATAACATAATCAAAGGAAATATCATAATGAAGGAATTTAATAAATGAGCACAAGGAATGTATTACCCCATAAAAGTAAGATAGAATAATCTAGGTATATATGTGTGAGATATATAAAAAATTAGAATCATTACATAACTTTAAATATATGGAGATAAATTGGGTTAGAAAGATAATGTTCAAAACCCAAAGAAAAAGGTTGTTTAGAGAGATCCCTTACCTCGATCTCGATTCATCACGTGCATTCATTATCTTACTAAAAAATAAACTTATGTTAATTATTTAATTTCTTAAGAACCTTTTTAAATTTTATTATTCATTTTATTTTATTTATTATAATATTATATTCAATCATAATCATTTAGGTTCAAGTCGGATGTTTTGAAGATGTTTGGATCATATATCCAAAATCACTTTGGAAAGTTGAATATGGCCAAAGAAATTATTATTTAATAATATCCTGAATAATAATCATGAAATAATTATCATTTTTATAGTTAAATTATACTTTTAAAAACAACAATGAATTACAATTATGAAAAATGAGCTATGTTACAATCATAGATATAGTAGATTGTACCTAGGCATGAGTAACATTTCCATTTTCCAACAGTCATGATAGAAATAATTTAAGTGTTGTTTTATCTTAAAATAATGATTATTATATAAAAAATATCATATTATTTCTTTAAATACACTTATATATACCATCCATGTGATGTGGTAATTAAAAATTAATAGCATTGCTTTGTGGAGGTGGTAATCTACACGTACGCACAAAGAATAATTTCATTTTTCTATGAATGGAAAGGTAAGAAAATATATGATATATTAATTTTAAAAAATTATACGTATTTAATGAAAATAATATATATACATTAAATGATTCACCATAAATATCTTTGATAGGTGATGATTCAAAATTAATTACATCAGTTCGCAAGGCGGTAGTCTGTCATACACACGAGCAGCGATTTTGTTTCCCATTTTATGGAATTTTAGATAAATTTAGGTTATTTAATTAATAAAATAACATCTTATTATAATTTTTATACTGTGGTTATTTTATCATCATGTTTGAATAGTATCTTAAGGAGGTGGGATAAGAAAAAAATAAAGATTCTTGGTTAAGAACAATACATCTTCTTCGGACCACCTATTTAGTACTATACCTAAATCCTGCCTAGATTAAATTTATGATACCAAAAATGATTCTAGGACATGGGTAGGAAATTAATTAAGGTATTTGGGTAGGTATTTTATGAACCAAGAGGAATTTTAAGTGTGAAAATTTGAGGAGAGATAGTTCCTTTTATAAGGGATATGGACTGGTATTTTTTGTAAATTCCCATAATTGTTCAACAATGAGAAGTCACTATCAAGAAAAGTGGCTAAAAATTTGAAAAATAAAGGGATAAAGGTTTTATATGAATGATAAAAACCTCCAAAATTCAAAAATAAACATGTTTTAAGCATGTTATTCTATTTACCTCTAAGGTCACTTACTTTTACCATTTTAGTTTTATCAGCAAGGTAACTAGTTGTTTTACTATTTTTATTATTCATTATAAACAAAAATTAAGTTGAAATTATAAAATAATTTTAACTATAATGATTAAAAATATGGAATAAATTTTATCAAATTCAAATCATAAAATATTCAGAATTCAACTTTAAATTAAACCCGCAAAACGTGTTGAAAAATGATTTTTCAAGAAATGTATTTTTTAAGAAATAGATGCTCTTATATTAAATCAATGACTATAAATAATCATTATATGAATTTAAATTAAAATAAATATATGTATTATATTTATTTCTTTTAAATATTTTCTTAATATGGGTTATTTTAATTATTTAAAATGGATAATCTTTTTGCACTTAAAAACAATTTGCATAAAATCACGCTTTTAAGCATAAATATAAACTCATACCAAAATCATGAAAATTGATTATTAAAATGAAATTAATAGGATTATTATAAATAAAATTATCATATTTGATTTTAATACCAAATCCAAAATATAATGTAACTTTTAAATTACATTATTTAATTAAAAGAAGTGACAGATTTACAAAAAATGTATTTTTCACTATTCACTGAAAAATCAATATTTTTAGAAAAATCCCAAAAATTCATACTAAGTTAATTTTGATATTTAAATTTATAAATTTATGTTAATTTTATAAAATAAAATTTCTAAAATTTCAATAAATTAACTATAATATTTTCTCATAAAAAACAATAAAAATCATTTTTAAGAAAATGTATTTTTTGAAAAATAAAATTCCTATTAAAAATTGTGTGTTGTTTCTTAAGAATTTATAAATAAATTTATATTTATTGGGAAAATTAAATATGTTTCATAAGTTAGTTGATCCTATTCGTACCCTCCAATTTAACGGCTGGGTTATAGCATTCATAAATAATCATGGTTCATATAGGGTTGGTGTTGCATGTTGTATACACAATTGAACATAGTTTTACTTATTAAAAAACTCCGGGTGTTACAAACACAAACCAAAGTGAATGATTTCACCCAAAATAAAACAATAACATGGAATATATACATAGAATAATTAATGAGAGAAAATAAATCTAAAATAAATATATTCCATTACCAAAGAGAAATAGTAGTAATGATCCAACTCAAAAGCCAAATATAACCAAAATGTACAAGTCAAAAAGAAAAAGAGAAAAACAAAATAAGAAACCACTACTCCATATGATATGTGGGAAATTACCACTAGCTACCCATACCTAGCTAACATGAACCACACTACCACACTGCAGTTCCTTTCCCTTTCTTGCATTAAAAGACAAAACATGGTCTACAACCCATCAAAGGGGTGTGCAGGGTGTGAGATAAATGGTCTTAGTAGGATATCACCCAGGTGTTACATGTCAATTATTTTTATAAAAATAAAAAAATGATTGATTTATAGAAAAACATGGAAAGATAAGTAGTTAAACAGTGTTTTTTACATCAAAAATAGGGTAAATAAATCCCAATTTTTTCACAGTTCTAAAACCATCTGGGTAAAATAATTTCAAATAATATCATATTTATCAAAGTAGGTAATCAAATACAAAATAGTAAAAACCAAAACATGGGTAAATCATTTAAAGGATCACTATAGGTTGGGCTATCTTTATCACTCATACCCCAACATAGACAAATTCATGCATCAAGTCCCTAGACATATGCATCAAATATAGGGAGCAAAGGTACACCCCAGAAATTGAACCGCACCAAAAGTATCTAAAAATTTTCTAGGATTCATGGACTATGAGGTATAGTAACACACCATGAGTAAAATCCCTAATAGTATCAACATATGAATACTATTCCTACACCTTACGGCTAAGTACCCAAGGCTTCCAATGTGCTACATTTCCCAAATCATTTCATCAAAACCATGATTTGAAAATCAATTCATAAATCCATTTCACAATGCTTTGAAAAATCTTTTTTAATTTACCAAAATAAGTGGTAAACCATATTTTCTAAAAAACCTATTCACTCACACAAATCAATAAATCATTAAAATTCATTCATAAAACCAATTCATTCAATGTTTATCCAACATAGGCTAGAGAAAAAACCACCTACCTAAAACTTAGGTCACACACCAAAAGAGATAGAATCTTCACACCAAGAGGAATGAATAAAACAAATGGAGTCCCTAACATCAATTAATGTATTATAGAATTGATTATATAAATGAAACGGTCGATTGGGAGGATATATCATAGTGTACTTTGAAAACACACACACCACACCATAATAAACATAAAATTCAGCCCCCATGAGACAATAACATGAATGATCTAGAAGAGAATGTTGTATAACATGATCATCAAAAGATCATAGATACATAAATTTATCCCAATTATATTATTTTAATAATATTAATGAAGATGTAGAAAGGATACTTTCCCAAATAGAAGCAATGTAACACATTTGAAGATCGAGCACTAAATGAAGTGGTCTGAAAGAGGAGGATACATAAAAAAATCACCTGGAAGAGCCTAGGGTTTGAGGTAGGGAAACAATTAATGAATTAGGGTTCAATATTTCAACACATAAAACCTATTGAGAATGATGGGTTTATGTCATAAATTATTTATTTACAATTTTAATTTTACATATTGTGTTTACACTGAAAAAAACATCACCTCAAGTAAAATTTCCATGAGCATATATTTTATAATGTAAGATCCATATTTACGTCATAAAGATTTTATATACTAAATAGGTTTTTATTGAATATTCCCTATAACTTATTTATTCCATAATATATAGTCTTGCAATGTAAAAAATATTATAGGAAGAACCTAGACCATGATCTACTAAAAAACTCCCAACATTCTTGATTCCCTCTGAACCTAAGAAACACACCCTTAAACATAAAAAAGGGAGAGAAATGTATACAGGATGTCAAAATATCCCCACTATGGGACTTTCTATCCCCAGTAATTCATGAAAAATAAGTATTCTCTAGAAGTAAGTGAGGACACCGCTCCCTTATGGGAAATTATCACTCCCTATTTTCATGAGAATTTGATATGTTTCTTCATAATACTATCACCAATAGAGTAAACTCTGCACACAAAACTTTCACCCTAGTATCAATGATTTCTATTTGTTTCTCCACAACAGAAACATATGGATCCAACTCAATCTCTTCCCAACTCAGAACACGGTAAGGATAGGGACGGTACTTCCTATGCTGAGATATGTGGAAAACATCATGGATACCCATCAATTTTGTTAAAAATTACAGCCGATAAGAAAACTTTCCAAGAAACTTAGTGACCAGAAATAGTCTAACATATATTAGACCTGTCTTTACCTATTTCCCAAGTTGATGGTGACCCAACCAAGGATAAAATTTCAAGAAAAATAATTCATTTATGTAAAACTCTAAATGATGGTTTTGATGATTTGTATATTATTGTTTAGGACTCTATGCTATAACTAGGTTCTGACATATATCCTAGATCCTTGTTGACATCTCCTAAATGAGACTTGGTTTAATGAGAGAGGCATCACCTACCTCTTTTCAATAAATAGGTGACTTGCATGAGTGACTATACAAATCCTTAAATGGAATCATTATGATCAATAAATGATGTAACTTCCAACATTTTGGACTAGGTTGAAAATTTAAAGTGGTTTTAGACTTTTCGTTTGGTGGATAGGACAAATCTTAAACCAAACTTTGGAATGTAAATTAGAGTGTTGGATCACTTAAATGTGTTATTTTTAGGCACGGTTCAAGTTCTGAGAATTATTGTGTAATATTGGGAGAGTTTTGGGAGTGCCAGGATCTGAAGGCCTGCTTATGGGAGAAATAGGTTGGGTGCACAGTTTTCTCAAACCATACAACCCTTTTAGGAGAAAATGTGTGGCCTTGTAAAAGTGTGTTCACGGTTTGTTTAACCACGCGAGTTTAGGAACATGGATGTGCTAATATTCTATAGTTTATTGAAGAGGAGGTGCATGGGCTATGTAAGGATTGTCAAACCATGCACATATCCTGCACCATTAGTGCCACTTAACCAGTAGTTATACATGTTTTATCAAACCGTTCGAGCTAACCCTATGGGGTGAGAGTTCTAGACAGTGGAGGTTGCACAGTTTTCACATGGTTTTCCAAACCGTGTGTCTCTTTAAAAAAGGATATAAAATAAAATTTTATCCCTCCCTCTATTTATTTTCCTCTTCCTACTTTCTTCATCATTCATGCGCAGCAAGGGGACTGTGTGAGAGCTTCTTTTTCCTCCCCACCTAGGCTTTGAAGCCCCTCCCTCATCTAGACTTCATCTTCTTCACCGCCAGTCTTATTGGATTCCTCTTAGTAATAGATTCAATACTTTATCTCCTTTATTCATTTATCTTTTTATCAGTGATTCTATTATTAGGTGATCCATGTTTCCCTATTTTCAAGGTGTTTTCCTAATCTTTTTATTTCTATCCTTTTGGCTCAAATCAAAGGGTGATAATAGATGAGTAGATATCCCTATGAAAAAGGTAGATGGTTTATGTAATATTATCTTAAATTTATGTCATTTATAAGTATTTTCATTATGTCGCATTCTGAAATATCTAGGTATGGATTTTAAAATATTAAATTCCTTAGATTAAATGTATAAACCACCTTGTATTGTATTTTAGACCCCCCTTTAATATGGTCGGAGGTTATGACCTCAATCCAAACCACCCCTCTATGGTGGATTCATTAAATCACATAAAAACCATGGTTTTACTTATGACCAAACCACCCTTGGGGTGTTTTAATTAAAAATTTTGTGCTTATAGAAATTTCCCCTGTTTGGATTTCATTCCAACTTAGGATGTTGAGCATGATGGTCACATCCATGATCATGATGATGAATGTGATTTCCACATCCCATTTCAGATGATTGGTATTATGACTCATTTATTATAAAAACCTATTTAATCAGTATTAATTTACCCCTGAGACTGTTGTATGGGATTTCCTTAGTCATTCATTGAGTTATAAAGGGTATGATGTCCCTTATAGAGTATGAAACACTTATAATTATATAAGGACACATGAGTTACGCCTCGGGTCCTGACTAGTATGACGTATCTATATATATGGATATATACAGATGTACGTATAGAGTAAATATATATAAATAAACACTTTTCTATGATTACATATATCTATATATATATACATGGTGAAATGTTTAGAGATATCTTAGCTTAGGCTGAAGTAGGTATATTCGACCAGGTGTCTTTGAGGAACCAGATATTGAATATTTTACATTTATTATTACAACACTAATTTACTTTTTATATACATGTGAACTAATTTGTATTATATTCACAAACTATATTATGATTCAGAACCCACTGGTGGTGACCTACTAAGTATATCTCAAACCCTGTTCACGAAATTATTTCATTGGGGTACCTGAACAGACCTCATGATTACAAGACCAAGAACTTGGATTGTGATTGATTACTATTATTATTCTAGGATATGATATATTACAAGAGTAGAGGACTGAGATAGTGCTCTTGATGCTTTTAAGAGATAATTATAGTGTCTTTTATTTATTAGTTTTCTTTATCAGTCTTGTTATGTACTATGTATACCTACCTATATTTTATTCCATAGAATGTTCATGAATGGTCATTATTTATTGTTAGTTATTATTTTAGTTTTTTTCCTTATTTATTATTTATTCAACTCTATTACTTATGGATCTGAAGGTTTTAGTCTCCCTACTTTACCTCCTTTACACCCACACTTCTAGTCAGAAGCCTCTAGCGTATTGGGAGGCTCACTTGAGGTCCAATGGCCCACCGAATCGAGGAACCATTTTAAGTGGATAGTGGGTTGGGATGATAAAAATGGTATCAGATCATTTTTTTCCTTTTTTATTACTATTTAGGATGGTAGATAGGAGACTATGAATGTGTTAGTGCTTAATAAATATCTTGTTCCTAGGTTCAAGTAACCCATCCATGATGGAAAGATCAAGTTTCCAGAGATGGTACTGTTGATTTTTTTGCTATTATAGTTGATTTATATTTCACCTAGAGTTATTGTATTACTTTCACTAATTATTGATTTATGGATATATTTTTACCCTTGTCCGAGTATGGTAAGGAAATGTTACAGCATGCATCATTCTAGGCATATAAAGATTCACATTCCATGCATATACCATTCCATATAAGTTCCATTGTAGATTTCCTAATCATTGTTATAAAAAATGCTTTTTTGTATGCCATTCTTCTATGATTACAATCCTTGTTTATCTTTACACCCTGTTTTGGTGATTTTTTCCATGATTTGTTGTATCTATTGCTTTTTGATAGCATGTCTAGTGATAATTGTGATATATTTTTAATTAAATAAAATGTTTGCATCAACCTAAATAGTGTTTTCCCGTATAGATTGATGGTGGAATTATATTTAATATACCATTTATTTTATGTTTAAGCCATGAACCATAGGTTTCATGGGATTAAACATTGATGGTTATAATTAAATGGATTCCAAATTTCCAATTTATAAGGAGTATGGGCCCTTATAAATTGAGAATGGTGACCCATATGATTGGACCATCATATATGTGTTTACTTTATTTTGAGACATATATTTCTAATATAGTTATAGTTACATGAATTACAATTTTAAATTATAAATGCATGTAACTTTATAATTTGGTAATAGTGATTCATCTAACAGGACCATTAAGTGGAATAAGAAATTTTTAAATCTTGATTCATAACTAAATGGTTGATGAGTTATTTAGGTCGGGATCTTGACTTTTAAATAAGTTTTTTTTGAAAAATTAAAACTAGTCATTATTAATATAAGTTAAATGTGATATAAATCACAAATTATAATTGTTTAAATAATTATAATTTGGGCATGATGACCCATATGATTAAATTTTTGAAATGCACAATTGGACTGAAGTAGGTCTATTGGGTAATATTACTTATGAGATAACTACACTCAACCCAAATAGTTTGGCCTTGATACAATATTCTTATGAGATAAAACCCATTAAAGGAGTTTTTAAATTTCAATAATATAAATTATTATGGGTTGCATTTAATTGAACCACGATTGGTATGATAAGACCATTGTAGGTCACCTTATTTTTTTACACCTTAGTACTTAAAACCCCATGGGGTATGTTATACAAATGTGTTTCCTCTGGAAATGGGGATGACCTTGTTTGCTTAAGGTTCAAACATTCCAATTAGTTTCTAACGGGTTTTTTTGTAGAACCGGAAACATCCAATGATTCTATATCCATTTGGACCTACTTTCCAAAGGTAGGTGGTCATTATTTGTGGACCGGTGAGGCTTAAGAATTTTCATTGGTCGAGAGGATGGGAGGTCGAACAAATCAAACCTTTTTGGGGAGAATTATTGTCTACTCTAGGACTCTCTTTATGGATTTAAGTTATGTTCGTGAATCCTTATTAGACTACCAGGTATGAAAATGATCTTTCCTTAAGATCTGACAATCAATGATTAATATGTATGAGATTTAGAGAATCTTTTATATGTATTTGAGGTTATTCATCGATAGAGAATCATTTTTATTTGTTAGATATTCTTAGTCAATGGTATCCTTCAACACATTATATAAAGATCTCTTGGTTATTATGATAACCATACTATTTTTAAAGCCACACAGTGGGGCACTTGAATTTTATTGTCATTCAGAATGACATAGAGTATTTCAGAGTTGGGATCATACCCACAGATGGGCTACCTACATATCCTTGTTAGAAAAGGAATCAAAACCCACGTAGTTTGGGAATTGAGATATAGTTTAACGTCTTATGGAATGGATGAGAATTAATGGGTGATGGGCTTGAAGCTTAGAAAGGCTTCCTACGTACTCCACTTTTAAGGTAGAGATCAAAGTCCACGTAGTTCGGTTGGGAATTGTAGGGATTACGTATAATTAATGGCCCAAAGAGATGTGTCGTGGTTACTTTTACACTCTAAGCTCATGTGAGTCATGCTTAGTGTCAGAAACAAGAGGTATCAGTAAACCTGACAATTTCTGCCATAAAAGATGTGGTCACAAGGAATGATATGGGGCTTATGTATATATGATTTTCCAAATAGATAAAGATCCAGACTTACTTTATAGAAGAATCCCAGGAACAAGGTCCATAAAGGTATATGTGCTTTATGGAAATTTGGATACTCTAACTTGGGGCTTACTCCTGAGGAGGATGCCCAAATTAGGAGGAGACTTGTGATTGGGTTTTATTCCTGAGAAGGAATCCCAAATCAAAAGAAGTTAAGACTGGTTAAGAGAAATTATGACTGGGGCTTACTCCTAAAAAGGAAGCCTAGGTTAAGGGAAGTTAAGACTTGGGGCTTACTCCTAAGGAGGATGCCCATATTAAGGGAACTTGAACTAAGGCTTACTCCAAAAACGGAGGCCCAGGTTAGTAAATTATGACTGGGGCTTACTCCTAAAAAGGAGGCCCAGGTTAAAGAGACTTGAGAACTGGGGGTTACTCCTGAGAAGGAGGCCCAGGTTAAGGGAATTTGGGATTTGGGGCTTACTCCTAAAAAGGATGCCCATATTTGGGAACATGGGGCTTACTCCTAAGGAGGATTCCCAAATTAGGGAACTTGGACTGGGGCTTACTCCTGAAAAGGAGGCCCGGGTTAGGAAATTATGATTGGGGATTACTCTTGAAAAGGAGGCCCAAGTTCCCAAATATGGGTGTCCTCCTTAAGAGTAAGCCAAAAATCCCAAATTCCCTTAACCTGGGCCCACTTCTTAGGAGTAAGCCCCAGTTCTCAAGTCTCTTTAACCTGGGCCTCCTTTTCAAGAGTAAGCCCCAATCATAATTTCCTAACCTTGGCATCCTTTTTAGGAGTAAGCCCTAGTTCAAGTTCCCTTAATATGGGCATCCTCCTTAGGATTAAGCCTCAAGTCTTAAATTCCCTTAACCTGGGATTCTTTTTCAAGAGTAAGCCCCAATCATAATTTCTCTTAACCAGTCTTAACTTCTTTTGATTTGGGCTTCCTTCTCAGGAATAAAATCCAATCACAAGTCTCCTCCTAATTTGTGCATCCTCCTTAAGAGAAAGCCCCAAGTTAGAGTATCCAAATCTCCATAAAGAACATATAACTTTATGGACCTTGTTCCTGGGCTTCTTCTCTAAAGTAAGTCCTGATATTTATCTATTTGGGCAATCATATATACATAATCCTCATATCATTCTTTATGACCAAATATTTCGTGGCACAAATTTCCAGGTTTACTGAAACCTCTTGTTTCTCACACTGAGCATGACTCACATGATCTTAGAGTGTAAAATTAACCACGACACACATCTTTGGGCCGTTAATCATACGTAAGCCCAAAAATTCCCAACCAAACTACATGGACTTTGATCTCTACCTTAAAAGTGGACTACATAGGAAGCCTTTTGAGGTTCAAGACCATCACCCATTAATTCTCATCTATCCCATATGATGTTAAACTATATCTCAATTGCCGAAATACGTGGGTTCTGATTCCTTTTCTAACAAGGATACGTAGGTAGCCCATCTGTGGGTACGATCCCATCTCTGAAATACTCTATGTCCTTTTGAATGAAAATAAATTTATAGTGCCCCGCTGAGTGGCTTTAAAACCAGTATAGTTATCATAATAACTAAGATATCTTTATATAATTTATTGAATGATACCATTGGCTAAGAATCTCTAACAAATACAGATGATTCTCTATCGATGAAGAACCTCAAATACATATAAAAGATTCTCTAAATCTCATACATATTAATAATTGATTGTCATATCTTAAGGAAAGCTCATTTTCATACTTGGTAGTGTAATAAGGATTCATGAACACAACTTAAATCTATAAAGAGAGTCTCGGAGTAGACAATAATTCCCCCCAAAAAGGTGTGATGAGTCCGACCTCCCATCCTCTCGACCAATGCAAATTCTTAAGCCTCACCAGTCCATAACTAATGAGCACCTACCTTTGGAAAGTAGGTCCAAATGGATATAGAATCATTGGATGTTTCCGGTTATATGAAAAAACCCGTTAGAAATCAATTGGAATGTTTGAACCTTAAGCAAACAAGGTCATCCCCAATTCTAATGGAAAAAAAATGGTGAACCCGACGTAAATCCTTAACCAAGTTAAAATAATGTTTTATTTATTTGATAGGCCCCTATTTAAACTCAATGAGAGGGCCAAAAAAACAATCAATAACATATGTGCTCATCCAAAAGATGTAGTGGACGAAATTATCTTGATTATGTCTGTTATATCAAACAGGCACTCTTTTCCAATATCTTCTGCGTTACAGAAATGGCTTCTCTAAAGTTCACACTTGTGAATGCCTCTGCTGTGAATACCTCTACTGCTACTCCTATTGGATCATCGTCCATTATGAGGATGACATCACCTACTCAGCATCTTCAACGTTGGGTATTAAATGCACTGGTTAAGAAATACTGTCGACATAGTACCATTCCGACTCTGTAGGATGCTCGACAAGCTCTCCAAGTCAATAATTCACCATGGTTGTCTGGACAACGACGACCAACAATCAAGAAGCAGGTGGTTCCAACCACCATTTCCAACCGTTTCGGGTCGTTATCCCTGGAATGCAATCACCAGTCCCTCCCATATTATGAGGAGGTAATTGAGAAGGTCACTCAAGGAATTAATTCAAGGATACAAGAGTCCTTTCTGAGGGATCCCACCAACAATCTCCGCCAGACTCGTGTGGCAGTGCACCCTCATCATGATGAGGGTGTCGTCTCCAGGCGTTCGGCTCAGGTTCCTCGAACCCGAGTAAGAAAGACGAACCACTAGAGGCGACGGCCGGTCAACAGTGAGAAGGTTATTATCTCTGCCATTTCCGAAGAAGTCCACCAACCTAACTTGGTGGAAGGAAACGAGCGGGCACACACACCTGTTTGTTCTAATCCCGATGTCTAGCAGACTTATCTGGCAACAACACACCAATCCCACTAGGAAATTCCGGAGGAGTATTATAGGTACGCATATACACCTGTTTATAAATCATCAGCTAGTCAGCAGGCTCATCTGACTATATACGATGAAGCCCACCAACCCAATGTGTTGACAACTGGTAAACAGGCACATACACCTGCTTACACTCATCAATCCTGTCAGTAGCCTCGTCTACCAGTATTGAAGGAAGTTCATCAACCACATTCAGCGAAGTGAAATCAGTAGGCACATACACCTGCTAGTATTGATCAAGCCTACCAACAGTCATGTTTGGTAGCACTCGGATAAGTCGGTCGGAAAGCCCTAACAACAAAATTGGAGCAGACTCAACTCTCTTCCCCCATACATAATTACTATCAGAACTCACTGACAGGAAGAGGAGGACAGGAGCAAGAAGACACACCTACATCAAGCACAAAATGGGGGTATATTCCTGTTTTGATAGCTGAAGTCACCAAACACATTCTAACAATGGTGAAGGAGTATAATCAAATCCCTGCTCATATTCTGGATGCCTTCCTGGATATTATAACAGCTTCAGCAGCATCACAGGGAAAGAAATGTAAATTTATCCCTACCAGTGGAGTGACACATCTACAGTTCACTCTGGAAAAGACACACACCTTTGTTCAAGTCCAAGAGGTTTGTGGGGCATACTCCCCCATATCATACGTACAATCAAGTCAGGCACATACACCTGATTTGAATGGAGATAATCATCCTAACCTAACTATTTCTTCTGAGCAGCCACATACACCTACCCATAATAACCACTTTCATCAACAAGTGGTTCCCAAAGTGAGTAAGAAGGCGTCTAAGAAAAATACCCATCCAGCACAGTCAAGAAATCAAGAGCCAATCTGTAATAAGTCCTTTCTCGATGCTGGAGTTCTTGATGCACTCAAACAGTTATCTGTTGCAACTCAAGATTCTACTCTTTCATTTCCCAATAGTGGGAACATTAATTTTGAATGTCTGTATCAGACACTTCCTCATGAAGGCTTGCTTCATGAAAGTTCAGTCGATCTCGAAGTATCATCTTCAAATGAGAGTCACAATAACCCTCTGCATGGCCAGAAGACTAAGGAGCAAGAGGTTTCATCTTTTGTTATAACCCACCATAGTGGTCCTCCCCATGATGATGAATTTAGCTGCAAAAGTCCTCTCCACAGTAGTAATTCACATTGCCTGGAAAATGCTCCAATGGACAATGTAGTAACAAGATAACCCTCTTATCTTGAGGCACTTGAAAATGTGAATCCAGTCATGTCTGATGCTTTACCGCTAGCAGGTAAAATACTTTCTCAATCAGAAGATAACCTGTGGTATAGGTCATTCTTCAAACCACCCCTAGGTCATTCATCTTCTATTTTGATAAGTAAATTCTCTACCAATCTTGTTGAATATAATGAATCAACAAGGAAGAAACAGTTCTGGTCTAATCAGGTAAAATAATCTTCATTGAATGATAAAGAGGAAGTGATAAATATGAGAAATCAACTGGATAAAGGTGAAGTGCCAGTTATGTTTTTGCCTTTGGCTGACTCTTAGTATGACATTCTAGAGATGTTGATGGAAGATTGTATTCAAGATATTCGTCTCAACATCTGGAAAACTCTTTGTCAATTGATAAATAAAATATTATCTTATGATGAATATGAAAATCATGTCAAGATGATAGAAGGGTTACAACGCCAAATTGATTTGGCCTCTCTCTCAGTTTCTCGATATCCGAAGGCTGAAAAGTAGCAGAGATACCTTCAGCGTTCATGCCTTGGCGCACTAAGAATATTGTGCCAGTTAATTTCCAATGCCCCATCTGGTATTCATATCAGGGGATGGGGTGTTCATGGAGAACTATATTTCACTATACTCTTCAGCCAACAAAGCCCGCCAAAAATGGTCTAATGTAATGTTATTTCCCATGGCTAGTCATATCCAATTGGATTTGTTTGTAATAAAAGGCTCGCTCTAGAACAGGCCTCAACTAGTTCTTCTCAAAGTCAGGCATATAGAAAACAAGTTTTCATATTACACTTGCATCAGGAAAATGAGAATATCGAACAGGCTTCTCATTTAGATCGAGTGCATCATCAAGTGATAGAAGTGTCAGAAATCATCCAACAGTCATTTGAGCTAGGTGATTTGAGTGGATGTAGTTTGATGCATCCATTCAATTTTCGGAATAAAGTCCACAATATCAGAAGAGATTTTAAGAAAGTTTTAGATGTAGTAGCTCAAGAACCACCCCAGCTTGCCAGACTGGGGACTCTTTTTTCCCAACCCTCAGAATCTACAAATAGGATTCAAGGAGTTGAACAGGAACAGCCCCAGTCCACTGGACTAGGGACTTTTTAAAATCCTCAATATCTTCCTCAGATAAATTTAGTCTCTCTCGATTGGGGAAGAAGCCCCAAGAGGAACGAAGAGCCGAATTATCAGGATATTCCCTCCAAATTACAGTTCTTCGAGAAGTTCTGGAGGGATCAACTTGACAGAATGTGGTGTCTCATCAGGGACATGGAAGAAGATAATATCGCAAAAATGATGATAGAAGAGATTCAATGCGTTATTCATCAATAAATGTCATCAATGTCGTTGTTGTTGATCCTTCAAAACATGAGGCTCACTCAGAGGGATCATATGATGAAGTTCCTGCTCAAGAGGCTATACACACAGAAGCAAATGAAGAAGGTGTGCGTACAAGAAATCAAAGGCTTACCCAAAATCTGTTTATTCCTTCAAATAACCAACTTTTTCCTCTCCTAAAGGCATCCAAAAAGGGGAAAGTAAAGAATCAGGTTACATACCCTTCCTCTGGAGAAGTATAATCACTCTCACTAGATCAAATAGTCGCACAAAAATAGAAATAAATGAAATAATTAAGGAGGTTGATTGCAAAAATACTTCAAGGTAGTCTTCCTCTTAAGTGTGATGGAGTCAGTCAGACAAGGGAATTTGTTGTGGTTACTAAAATGGATCAAGAGTATCCTCCTTTACCAGTACACCCTCAGAGGTCTAATCCTATGGGTCATGTGCAACAACAACCGGTGGTGTAATCCTCATTTGCAGTACTAGCCAACACATCTATCCAAGCTCCATTTATTGCACCTACTCAGGTCCAAGCACAACTGGATGTTTCTCAAAAGTTAATAACTACCATTGAGTCATTAACAGCTCGGTTGGAAGCTATGGAGGGAAAGCGTGCACAAATTCAACCGGAAAAGGGAGCTTACCCTAAATGGGTTGATGAAATTCCTCCCCCATAAAATTTTTCAAGTACCACATTCCCAATCATTAATGGTTCAGGAGACCCAGAGCAACACTTAACACATTTTTTTTCTCTTTGTGATCCTATGATGGGAACCCCTCAGCAACAAGAAGCAGTTAAGATCAGGTGTTCTGTATAGTCATTACAAGGGTCTACTTTTGTTGGGTATACAATCTTGCAATCCCGATCAATTACCGGATGGGAGGATCTCCTTCAACTATTCCTTCTTCAATTTAACTCGACTTTTCCAAAGACAATAGTTTTTGATCTTGCAAATTGTAAGAAAAGTGAGAATTAAAGGGTTTCAGATTTCATTGCTAGCTAGAAGGGGTTAACATATTCCCTGAGATTATAACTCCCTCAAGAAGAATTGTTTCCAATCTGTGTTCCAAATTTGCATGATGAGTTACGCACACCATTGATCCCTGTGAAATACACAGGAGGGTTTCAAGACCTTACTTTGATCGCTCAGCAGATTGAATACTCTCTTACGAAGACTAAGGATAAAACTCATGTAATTCCATCAGCTTCAAGAAGGAGAATGAGTAAAGAAGATACTGCTACAGTTACGCTTAAACAAGCACATGTACCTACTTCTACTTCAAAACCTTCATCTTATCAAAGGGCTCCACCATTTGAGCGACAACAATAGAGGTCATTTCATCATGATGTTCAAAGAGATCAAAGACGGAAAAAATTTGAGGATCTGAAGAGAAAAGTTTACTCTTTCTGAAATGAACAAGTTCCTGATTACTTCATTTCAGCTCTGGAAAATAATTTGCTCTAGTTTCCAAGGCCCAAAAGGCCTAATAAGGAAGGAGATGAAGACCGTCCCAACTATTTCTCATTTCATCAGATGTTGGTGCATCCCATTCAGAAGTGTTTTGTCTTCAAATACCTCCTTCAAAAGATGGTGGACTCGGGACAAGTCAAACTGAAAGGTTCTTCATCTCAGGTAGCATGTGTTACTGCTACAAATCTAGATGAAGAAGGCGAATGTCAATAATTCAAAAGAAAAAATGCATAGAAATATGATGATTGGATGGTCAGGAAAATGATCAACTAAACTCATTCCATTTTGAGAATGCAATTGAAGAAACCAATTGTGTCTTCTTCTATGAATGCCACTGCAAAAACCACTTCATTAGAGGGAAAATCCTCGAAGGGGTGGAATAATTCAAAGAAAGAAGAACAATCAGAAGAAGATGAAATTGTGTCAAAGCCCAAGTTGTCTTTGACTCTGGAATATTTTATGTCATATACTTCATGGGCACCGCCCCACCAAACGGAATAACCTAAATTAGCTAATCAGGAAGAGTCTTCCTCAGAAGAAGAGTTGATCTTTGGTTCTGTTAACATGATTCACTTAATAGATCCTTATGCCAGTCACAGATTCGTTTTTTATGAGCCTGAGTTCCCTGTATCAAACAGAGGAATTAGAGGGAGTTCTAGAGGTCTGGGATACAGAGGAAGACATGGATATCCCAGAAACCACTATTCCAATTCTACCCCTGCTAGAACTGTGTATGCAGCAGAAACTCGTGGCAGAGCCCTTCATCGGGCTCAACAAGAACAAGAAAATTCTTCCAATAATAGCAGATTCAGTCCTGGCACATTTATTCTAGAGGATTGGTTAGAGGTTCCATATTCTTCCTCTCAGCAAGTAAATAGACCTATTCGGTCTAATATTCCAAATCCAGGAGTACTTCCAACTCCTTCCCTTATACAAGATTCATTTACTTCCAAATCATCAACTTCTAAGGCACCTACGAAACCACATGTTTGTGTTGGGAAACACAGACCTTTGGATCAAAAATACGATGTCTTGAAACATTTGTCCCAAGTACCAGCCAAGTTATCAATTCTGGATGCCTTGAATTTATCAAAGGATCTTCGGGAGGCACTCATTGATGATTTGTCAAGTCCTCAGGAGTTTGAAACTGAAATTGTTGCGACTGAAGTCTACCATGTAGAGAATAATCCTGCAGAATTCCATGCAGTGATATCTTTTACAGATGAAGATGAAGATGATGTTGTGAATGGACATATTAGACCTTTGTATTTATCTGGAAAGGTCATTGGTGTGGACATATGAAGAACTTTCATTGATAATGGTTCAGGAGTCAACCTCATCCCCATTCATACACTTCGTCGATTGGGCCTCACCGAATTTGATTTATCTCCTTCTACTTTAATGTTTCAAGGATATGATAAAAATGAACAAAAACCACTGGGAAAGATTACACTCAGAACTCAGTTTGGAGACCTTTTATTCAATTCAGATTTCATGGTTGTTGATCATGATACAATCTTCAACGTTTTCCTTGGAAGACCTTGGCTACATCAACATGCGGCTATACCTTAATCATACCATCAATGCCTCAAATATTGTTTCAATGGTCAAATTGGGACATTGTATGGTGATATGGCCCCATTCAAAACATGTGAGTCTCAATACATTGAGGTGGAATTATATCACATGGAAGGGAAGGAGAAATCCAAGACAAAGGAGGTCACCAAAACTAATGCTCCATATGGTTTGGAAAAGATTTAAGTAAACACATTCACACATGTGAGTACGGATTATGTGTTGCCTATCAGTCAAATTGACAGGATAGACCCAAAACCAAATACTCTTATAGAAACTTCCATAATGTCAATTGTGGAAATTAAGCCAGACAGCATGGGAGAAAGTGGTGATTCACCAAGCAATGATGAAAGATCAAATGGAGATGTCTTCATTTCATCTGCTGAAATCCAGCAGTTCTATACTTCTCTAACCAAGCCAGAAGAAGTTATAGAAATGTCAGAGGTGAATGATGATGTCAATTCTCAATCCATCATCTCCTCTTTATTACCCAAGGAAGACCCTTCATTATCAATAGGGTCAAAAATGGAAGCCTCTTCTTCAAGATGTTCAAATTTTAACATCTCTCCTGGTCATGGAAATTCTGCTTCATCATCTACTATGAAAGTAGAAACATAAGAAGTAACACATGTTGAAAAAGAAGAGGAAGATCTCATGGATGATTTTTCAGCATTTGAAGAGGGTATCTTAACCACTGTGGATGAACTCAGAGAAATAAATCTGGGTACAAAAGAAGATCCACGCCCCCACTTTAATTAGTGCGGCCATGACTCTTGAAGAGAAAGAAATGTATATTTCATTTTTAAGTCAAAATTAAGATATATTTACTTGTAACTATACAGAGATTCCAGGACATGATCATGATGTTTCTACTCATCGTTTGGGTTTTCCAGAATAACATCTAGGATTCAAACAAGCTGTAAGAAGAACACACCCAACTTATGATTCCAAAATTAAAGTTGAAGTTGATAAGCTTATCAAAGATAACTTCATTAGAGAAGTTCAATATCCCAAATGATTTGTTAATATTTTCCCTGTGAAAAAGAAGAATGGATAAATTAGAGTTCTCATTGATTTTAGAGATCTTAATTGGCATTGTCCTAAGGATGATTTTCCAATTCCGATTACAGAACTCTTAATTGATGCAAAAGCTGGATATGAAGCACTCTCCTTCATGGATGGATATTCTAGATATAATCAAATCTGAATGGATCTAGAAGATGAAGAATCTACAACTTTCAGAGCCCCTCATGGTATGTTTTGCTATCGGGTAATGCCCTTTGTCCTGAAGAATGCAAGCGCAACATATCAGCATTCCATGCATCGTATCTTCAAACCCTTTTTAGGGAAATTTATTGAATGTTATGTAGACAATTTTTTGGTTAAATCCAAACAACATTATAATCACTTAGCTGATGTTTAAGTCATATTCCACAAACTTCAACAACACAATTTGAATATGAACCCCTTAAAATGTGCTTTTGGGGTAACCTCAATAAAGTTTCTCGGCTTTGTTGTACGCCATCGTGGTATTGAAGTCGATACTGAGAAGACAAAGTAAATCCTTGGAATGTCACCTCCTTGTAATTTGAAATAATTGAGAGGACTTCAAGGCCATTCGGCCTATATTCGGCGTTTCATCGCCAATTTGGCAGGCAAAAGTTTACCCTTCATCAAATTGATGAAGAAGGGAGTAACCTACTAGTTGACTGAAGAATGTCAAGAATCATTTGATATTCTCAAGAAATATCTCTTGATTACACCGGTATTAATGTCACCTATTGAAGGAAGACCACTTATTCTTTATGTGACAACCTTAGAGCGATCATTGGGATCCTTCCTTGCTCAAAAGAATGATGCTGGGAATGAAAACAACTTTTACTATCTCAGTCGGACTATGTTTGAAGCAGAAACCCAATATTCAAGTATTAAAAAGTGATGCCTAGAACTAATCTTTGCTGTTCAGAAGTTGAGACACTACCTGAAACATCATGAGGTCCATTTGGCATCTTGCAATAACCCGCTCAAATTCATCCTTAGTCGTCCAATGCTTACAGGCCTTCTAGCAAGGTGGGCAGTTATTTTGCAGAAATTTGATATCCAATATGTGTCTCAAAAGGCAATAAATTTCCATGCTCTGGATTATTTCCTTGCTGAACATCCTTCAGTAGAAGATACATCTTCAAATATTGAACTTCCTGATGAGGAAGTCTTCTCTATTCAAGATAATCTTCAAACATGGGAAATGTACTTTGATGATGATTTCAGAAGTTCAACAGGGAAGAAAATGGAAGATCTTAAATTCAAAAAAGTTGGATTAGGAATTGTACTTATTTCCCCAGAAAAGGCTGTGTTACCTTATTTCTTCTTATTGTGGGAAGGCGGTACAAATAATGAAGAAGAATATCAAGCTCTCATCGCAGGCTTGGAATTGGCACTTCAGGAACAAGTGAATCACATAAAGGTGAAATGTTATTCGTACCTAGTACTAAAATAAGTCAATGGGGATTATACCATCAGAAAAGAAGAGTTAATCCCTTTGTATGATTACGTCAGAGATTTAATGGCGGAATTTCCTTCGGATCCGACATTTTCTTATGTCTCACGATCATAAAATGCTCAAGCCGATGCATTGGCTAATATAGACACAGCTCTGGAATATCCAAATCGGGACGAGACAATCATCAATATTGCCCACCATCGTACAATTTCACCTTATGTTCAAACTAGAACAGAGGAAATCAATGAAATTAGTCCCATTTCTGAACCATATGGTCATACTGCAGGATGGATGACACCTATCAGGGAATACCTTCAAAATGGAACACTTCCACCTGATAGAGCTGGGAAAGAACAAATTAGGTGACGTGTGGTCAATTTTACTCTTTATAATATCCCAGATCACCTAGAAAAAATTCTCTACAAAAGAGTTTTTTATGGAATTCTCTTCAGATGAATTGATGGTGAAGAGACAATGGTTGTCATGAAAGAAGTACATGCAGGAGTCTGTAGTGCCCACCAGTCGTGACATAGACTATCTAATCAAATTCGAAGACTTGGATACTTTTGGCCTTCAATGATACAAGATTGTGTTGATTTCACAAAGAAGTGTCATTCTTTCCAAGTATGTGGCAACTTCATTCATCAACCCCCATATTTTCTTCATACAGCTAAATACTCGTGGCCATTTTCCACATGGGGAATGGATGTAGTGGGACCTTATCCTTCAGTTACATCCAAGTAGTTTAAGTACATTCTTACTACTACTAAATTCTTTTCCAAATGGACAGAGGCAATACCTCTCAAATAAGTTAGTTCTAAAAGAATTGTTAGCTTCATCAAGTCTAACATCATTACCAAATTTTGTGTCCCTCATACCATATTAACGGAAAATGGCACCAACTTCTGTTCATTTGAGGTAAGGAAGTTGTATCAAGAATACAACATCAAACCCAACCATTCCTCTCAGTATCATGTAGCGGCCAATGGAAAAATAGAATCTTTCAAAAAAACTCTTTCAAACATACTTCAAAAGATAGTGGATAAAGATAATAAATCATGTCCTGATAAACTCTTTCATGCTTTATGGGCTTATCGGACCACCACCCGCACTGCAACGCGGTCAGCTCCATATTCATTGGTATATGTAACAGAAGCATTCTTACCCATTGGGTTCAATTACCCTCTCTCAAAGTATCCATTTGTGATCAGTCATCTACAAATGAACAATCTCAAAAGTGATTGGATTAATTGGAACAATTAGATGAAAAAAAATTGTGAACCTTTCACCACTTGGAAGTCTATCAAAATCGAATAGCTCGATCTTTCAACAAAAAAGTTTTTCTTCGTTCATTCATTCTGGGAGAATTGGTATTGGTTCTCAGAACTCCAATGATACCAGGAAAGAAACCTCCCAATCTTGAGCCAAAGTGGGAAGGACCTTATTCAATACATAAGTTCTACTCCAATGGAGCTTATTCTTTAATATCAACGGATAGAGAACTCATCACGACTCCAACTAATGCCAGATTTTTTAAGAAGTATTTTTTATAAAACAAATACATCAATCTGGTCTATGAATATGACCTTAAAATATTTGCACCATTGTCCAACATGACATTAAATTGTGTCCCCATTGTCCTTACTGCATGACATTAAACTGCACAGTCCCCCTTTCATCCAACATGACATTAAACTGTATTGTCCCCATTGTCTTAGCTATAGGACTCTAAGCTTTACAGCACCCTTATTGTCCAACATGATGCAAAACTGTGTTCACGTCCAACATGATGTTAAACTGTGTCCCTATATTTATCCTACATGACGTTAAACTGTACTTCTCATTCGTCATGCATGACGTAAAACTGAGCAAAGTCCCTTAATACGTCCTACATGACATTAAACTGTATTTTGTCCCTACTACATGACACTAAACTATGCAGCACCAATAGTCCTCACTGCAAGACTTTAAACTGCATAGTCCCTTCATTTGTCCTACATGACATTAAACTGTGCATCGTTAAGGTTGTTGCTACCTCTTGTTTCTCGCACTGAGTATGAATCACGTGAGCTTAGAGTAAACTTCAACCATAACACCCTCTCTGGGCCGCTAACCATGTGTAAGTCCAGATAATTGTTTTTAGGTCGTTGTCCTCAAGAACGACTTGATCACCAATTAATTCTTTAATCGAACTACGCGGACATTGATCCTTGCCTTCTAGGCTGGGTACGTAGGCAACCTCCAGAGTTTTAACCCCAAAATCAATCTCTTCACATCGGTTCACCTCCATCTCATGTGATGTTGATTCGTGACGCCGCCCCCAGAACCAATGTGTTTTACATTGGTTCACCATCATCCTTGCTATATGACGTTAAACTATTTGCACATTTTGTCCTGTATGACAATAAACTATAACATTCTTTGACACCCTCACCTGAGAGGGAATCATTATTTACATTGATTTCCAATCATTTTATATTCCAAAGACTATGTGCATACATGGAAATGTCGGAACCTTTAATCTTGGGTCAAATCATCATTGCACTAAAGTCCTCTTTCACCCTTCATATGTACGAACCAAATCTGTACAAAGGGTATTTCAAGAACTATGTGCGGCTTGATTCCCATCCTTATGGGATATGTAGGAATGTTCGAGCATCCCTCGAATCCAGCCCTAAGTATTTGGGCCTAACCCCGAATTCCACTTTCAGTCCTTTGGCTGAAAATACCCCCTATGAAAACATGAATGTGGTATGAAAACCCTAGTATTCATTCACATCAGGTTTATAAAACACACAATGTGTATTCCTTATTATGGTCTGAGCTCTATGACCCTAAACTAAGATCTCCTGAACTCTCATCCCACATGATGTTAAAATGTAGTTCAAGAACTATGTATGGCTTGATTCTCATCCTTATGGGATGCGTAGTGAAGTCCATCACCTCAATTCAGGACCCAGCCACAACATGATTATGGTTAGCATTGGTCTGTGTATCTCTACATGCATTGAACAATGCCCATTTTGATGTGTCATACTTCTAACCTTAAATAATTCCAGATCTCCATAATCTTTTTTTTCTTGACTTCTGGTCACAAAATGTATGATACCTAAGAGTTCTTTTTCCTGAATATGTAGCACGTTCCCTTAGGCGGCCTTGCATAAACAGTATACATAATGGACATGTTAGCCAAAAGATACTATTATTTGACTATGCATCCAATGCCCTTAGGTGGCCCTGCATAATTCAACACCCTAACGAGTTTGTTAAATAGTGGTAACTTCATTCTTGGGATGAAAACCTCTTTTTGTCCTTATTGGTCTTATCGACAATATGTAAAGATCCGAAAAAATAGACATCCTTAACATATTTGTACCATAATCTTTTTCGTGATCTGAAAGTATTCAAGTCTATGGTTTATATTTCCCTTCCCTACGTTTGGGTTAGACCTTCGCAGGAGTGACATTTATCCAGTTCTTAGACAATCTTGATGGGTAATATCATCTCCATATTCAAGTACCTATTTCCATACAGCAGACTCTGTGCTTTGGAAAATTTGAATCTCCATAAACTTCCACTAGCTTTTTAGCAGTAGAAAAGTAAATTTCTGAGAGTTCTTTTTCCTTACTATGCAGCATGTTCCCTTAGGCAGCCTTGCATAAGTATTCCACATAACGGACCTATCAGCCAAAAGATGATATTATTTGACTATGCAGCCAATGCCCTTAAGTGGTACTACATAATTCAACCCCCTAATGGGTTTGTTAAATATTGGTAACTTCATTCTTGGGAAATACTTCTTCTAATGCCTTTTAGCCCTTTTTCACATCATTCCTCAGATTCAAAATTTCATAAGTCATAGTTTACATTTTCCCCCATACTTGAATATGGTAATATGTTTTTAGATAAATTATCAAATAATTGAGTCAATTTTAATCCATTCGGTCAAAGCTATTTCAAACTTAAACATTAACCTTTTTATGTATGACGTGCATAACTTTAAACTACCCAAAAAAGACAAGGTAATTCTGAACCAAAGTCAAGTCCCAGCTCACTAAACATATACTTTTTATTATTTAGGTAATATTGAGTAATTAAAAAGATTTAATGTTTGTAGGGTTATTTTTATAATCCTAGCAAAAATCAAACTGTGCTTATTAGGCCCATTGGCTTAGGTAAAAATTTAAAGAAGGTAGCAAAAGAAGGGATGTGCAAATGATTGAAGATGAAAGTGTTTTTCATTTGATGCACAAGAGTTAGAAGGATATCCATAGATTATATTCTCTTCCATTTTACAAGAATTAAAAGAGGTTATCAACATAACTCTTAATTTGATTTATGACATCCCGAGCTTCATCAGCAGTTACTTGAAGCTCATGCACTCAACTAGCTTCACTCTTTTCATCTTGATGGAGTGCCTTCTTGGATTCAACAATGGATTTCATACCATTTGTTTGAAATCCTTCCAATGAATTGTTTAGCTGGTCAGGTTCCCCAGTAACAGCATCTAACTACTGTTGAAGGTGCATATACTGGACAACTTTCTCTTTGATCTTATGCTTCAACTCCTTAAACTTGGCAGCATGATCAGCCTCTTCTCAGGACACTGCAGCCTCAAATTCGATGATATTGGCTGATAGCCTTACTCTGGTCAGGTCTTGATGGTACCTCTGCTCCTGCTCCCTTCTTAAAATTACTTGTTTCACCATGGCATGGATCTCTTGATATCCAAAACCGCCAAGTCCCAACATGACGAACAGGGATGATAGTTGTGGGATCTTTGAAGATAGCTCTTCAAGAGGCACTTCAGATATGATCTTCCATATGTTCTTTCATGCCTTGTGTCATGAAAATTGGAGCACCTTTTGTACTTCCAGGTCTGACTCAGCATCACTGTCATAGGGGGGAATATAATCTGGGATTAATGCACTTATAGAAGTGCCTTGTTCTGCTCCTTCCCCCCTAACCCTTGTTGTTTCAATTTCTATTCCCGTTTGGGCAGAGGCTGAGCCTTCACCTCTAGATCTAGCCAATGAAATTGGTGGCCCTGCACAGTCAATTGAAAGTTTTTGGTTAGTTTCAAAGGATGAAAAAAGTTACAAATTAAGTACAGCCACAAATTTTGTTATCTCTTACCCAACAGTAGACCAATAGCAGGAGAAGTCTCCTCCCCATCTTTCCTAGCTTCAACAGGATTTTCAGGACGAGTTTGAGGAAGCTCTACTAGGTTCAGCTCCACTTGAGCTAGTGTCTCTACAATAGTAGGGTTTTTTGTACCCCATTCAGGCATTGTCAGTTCGGCAAGTTGTTCAGATGGAACTGTACATTTGAACCAATCATGGTTAGAGATGTAATAAGAAGTTATTTTAACAGGACGATGGATAACACTCAAGTCCAAAATCCTCTAAATTACATGGTAATTTAACTTGATCTAAAATATCTTCAAAATATTCACAAAGTTTCATCATTTCATCTAATGATGTCTTGGATTCCTGGTTAGTCTCACCAGTGAGAGCATTCAATGTATCTACTTGGCAACCCACATCCTACAGCCTCTGACCCTGGACAGCTTCTTCAGTTAAAATTGAGACATCAGTTACAGTGGCCACCAAATGGTCTAGTGCAGGGGTTAAACCTAAAGTATCACAGAATAAAAGTCATTTGATGTTTCATTCAACATTTTATGAAGCATTGTTAATTTACCAGAAGCAGGTTCTTCTCTTCTTGCAGTAGCAGTAGGATTGGTACTGGGAATAGACGCTGGCTCCTCTTCAGAAGCATCCAATCCAGCATAAACTTGTGATTGTTCACCAGCACCCTCTGTTTCTCTTAGAGGAGGTTCATTCCTCTCCCTCAATGTGGAAATTGAAAAATCCCCTGTAATCCCAAGAAGTATAAGAAATCTTTGCATGGGTTAGAACTCATGACTATCCGAAGAACTTACCACTACTGATGAAACATTTAGTTGTGGTCTTCCTCCTTCGATGCATTTACTTCTTTGGCTTTTTGGGAGTGTTGACATAATCCTCTCCAAATACAAGTATTGGAGAGTGAAAAGACCTTTCTAATTCCTCATCCATGGCCTGTTGGCCTGGATATACCTCGGTCGGCTCGTGAGGAGATTCATTAGCCACGATGTAAGTACCACCAGGACTATACCGTGGTGAAGGAACCTTAGAAATTCCTTTCTTTGAAAGCTATAGGATGAAGAAATTAATTTCCTTAAGTAACAAAGCTTTAACTGAAATCAAGTTTCAAAGAAAATAAGGAAAGAGACTTACATCTTCAGGAGCCACATAATCGTGCCACTTCTCATCTCTGGAAGCACCAATCCCCTCAGTGATGCCACGATCCATCATTTCCTTCACCCTCTTGGTGAAAGGAATGGAATCATCGGTGGCATATATGAGCATATCCAGCTCTCTGATGTAAGCCCTCACTTCATAGGGATTATCCTCAAAACAGATATCAGTAGAACCCGAAGATTCTTCTTTCCAGGTATGTATATCCCTTCGCATAAATCCAGCCAGGCGGTTTCAGTATTGCAATATAAACTCCGCCATGTCTAGAAAGCCTATGGTCGTAAGTATTTAGCATGTGTACCAGAAGGCTGTGAGGAGGGTCCTACAATCTTAGACTTCAGCTTCTTCCCAGCTCTTGAAACTACAGATAAAGGATAAGAAAATAAGACTTTTTTCTCTATAAAGTAATGGTGATTGAATTTCCCCAACGAAGTAACTCACTAAGAGTTGATTAAGTTGGTATCTTGATTCTGACAGGAGGATTATATCTGGCACGAGGCCGCTTTGCCACATGTTGTGCCTCATCATCCACATCTTGGGAATCCGACGATTCACCCCTAGGTGAGGAACCTAGTGAATCAGCTCCATGTGGGGAAGCATCACCTTCCCGATGAAGGGTTTCTTTCTCTAAAATTCTTTTCTTTTTCCCCACCTGATAAAACAGACGATTCAACTCCCCTTTAGGGTATGATTCTATCCTGTTCTCAGCATACCATGTAGTCAAGTTACTCACCACTTTCTCAACTGGTAGATCAAACACTACCCCGGTCATCTCCATAGATTTCAGCAACCATAGTTGTCAGGCAACCATCGGATGCTGCTCTGACCTGACATGCACAGGAGGGGATACAACAGTCTACTACAGATGCTTGAATTGGCGTGAAAATTTGTATGGAGCATAGGCCTCTCATATAATATCTATGTCAATCCTGGTGGCCAGTACACCATCCCTGCAAGCCATCATGTACGATCTCAATTCCAGATCAGATGTTCCATCATCAACAAACCGCCTGGTTGGTGGGTTTCCATAAGGAAAGAAATTGAATTCCTTAAACATGCTCAGCCTCACCTTCATATAATAGGGGTTAAGGGCTAATGGAGTAACTCCAGAAAATTCTTGCACTGATGGCCTAAAGAAACTTCCAGGAACCTGTACTCAGTTCTATACATTATATGTTTTAAAATAAGTGGTGATCCATCCTCACGAAACTTGGAATGTTCCCACTATTCTCAAAGGAGACTTGCCCATAAAGACATGGAGTAAGCTCCTGTGAATCTTCACCAAAATGGAGGTGGCCAACCCAAACATTTTATTCTCATCCAACTTGGCTGCCACAACAAAGGTCCCTGTCCTGACGCCTCCCTTCGAATCCCTGACTAGCAGAAGATAAACACTGAGCCACAAGGCTAAGAAGCCTGCCAGATGGGTCTTTTTTGGGATTCTTTGATTTACTTCATATCCCCACTTCTCAAATTCTCCTACTTCCAGGGTCGGCCAGAATGTGCCAAGAGCACCCCTCTTCATTGGACTGGGGCAGGTAGTAGGACGAGTACTGGTGGGCCCCTTCTCCTTCTAATCCTTCTCCTCCTTCTCCTCCTTCTTGGTAAGAAACATATTCATCCACTCATTTGGATTAATATCCTTTCTATAATGAGTTAGGGAGGTCTTTGAACTCTTGAGCTTGTGGAAAATTTTCAATAATTCTCAATCCAAAGCCGGAGTCTTCTCTGAATCATTTTAAGTCTCCTTGGGGGGAATGAATTCATCATACATGTCACCTAGAATTGGAGCCCCTAATATCTTGTAGACTTTCCACAAACTGATTTTTGCTTCTCCATGATTTAGATGGAAAGAATTGGTTTCTGGGCTCTAGCGGCTGATTAGCACTGGCAGAAACTCATCATTTCTATAGACATATGTCTGCCCAGCCCAGATGGCTTCATATATAGTAGCTCCTTTCAAATCCTCGACAAACTCTACACAGGTTTGTCACACCCAGTATTCCCACATCCAAGTTGGCTTCACACCTCCTCCAGGACAGAAGTCCCAACTCTTCTTCCAGCCTTTGGATTGATCCATCTGAGAATTTTGGAAGATTGAAGGATAACAATGTGGTTGCAGCTCGAGTTTGTGAGGTTTCAGATCTGGTGCACAAGGGATATGATGCATCATATAGGCCTTCTCCACTATTCCAGTATTTACAAATTCTCCTCCACTTGAGATATTTTCTGAAGCAAAATTGGTGTAATTCTGAAACCAAGAATGTGGGAGATAGTTCTTTGCCTCTGGAATGTTGACATCTTGCAGATGACCATGCCCATAGAGAGGCAAGTAGATGCTATGTGGAAATTTAAGATGATACTTCTTCAAGTACTTGTCCAAATCGGGAAGAGTGTTGTCGCAAATATCATTGTAATCATGGCCTACAATGTTCATCATATCATTAATTCGCTTGCTGGCCAGTTCATCAGCCATTCCAATTCTTCTAGGAGCCATTGAATCTGCACAAAGGTCAAATAATTAACTCTTAATTGAGTTGATTTTTCATAAATTTTTTGAAGAAAAGTAAAAAAATGGATAAGGAATTAAGGCGCACAAGTACAATTTTGGCACGCAAGTAAAGTTGTGTCACGCAAATTTTTGGTGCACAGGTATCACCGCGCAAGTCCAACTACCTCTACAGAAGCACGAAACAAAGAACCAGTGGAAAACAAGACACTTGCGCAACAAAGGCAACTTGCACGGTGAGAGTAGGGATCTTTGAGAACTAGTTGCTTTGCGTGAGGAATGGCTGCATATTTATAGGCAAGGTTGCACCCATGCACGCTGAAGCCTGCGCGGCTCGCACCTACGCAATGCCATCTGCGTGCTCAACACCTGCGTTCCCCAGTTCCTTGGTTTTTTCCTTTTTTTTACCTTTGAGTCACATCCTCCTTCTTTCGTATCCAACACTGAGGGGGGACTTTTGTTGACGCTCCTTTCCTTCACAGTATCTAACGAAGGAAAATGGAAATACCTTAACACAAAGTGATTCATCCTTTGAAAAAAATATCAAAAATTGACAAAGGCATGGACAAGGATTTGCTTCAACATGGGTCGTGCAAGTTCCAGGACGGTCGCCCAGGGTACCTGCGCGCCACATTTCAGGTGCGTAGGTGACCTACGCGCCCTATGTAATTTTCTCCCAGGGTCTTTAGTAGCCTATAAATACCCCTTGTGGGCCCCCAATTTCGAGGAGGAAAAAATCCAGAAACTCAGATTTCATCTGTCGGTGCCCTAGTCTCTTCTTGAAGTCTTCCAAACACTTCTAATGTAATTTATTACCTATAATGGAAGATCTAAAGAGGGGAAACAAGGCCTAAGTGTTGAAATTCATCAACACATGTGCGCCAAGTTTCCAGACCTTATGGGAAATGGTTACACTTGTGCGCCACCTTATCCATTCAATAGAATCTGCGCGCCACCCTTTCAGAAGCCTTTGGAGATGATAATAAGGGCTTGAGAAAAGGCTCACCCAAGTATTAACCTATGGGTTGACTATAGTGCAAGAACACATGTGTCGTGTAGGTTTACCTGTGCGACTAGGACTTGCATGCCCAAACAGGAAATGTGCGCCTACTTCCTTTTGGGTGCCCCTCCTGTCCATTAATCTCTTTTATTCAAATCTACATCTCCTCTTCAAGATTTAGCCTTTAGAATCCTCTTTAAATCCATTTATGGCATGATTCTTTAGTTGGATTCCTTATCTAAAAGGAATTTTGTGGAACATCTCTCAAAACCTATTGATTTACATCTCTTCATGTCACTAAGGTGAGATATTTCATTCATTCAACCTCATCCTTTAAGATTAGAAAATCCCAACATGGGCCTCCTTTTCAGGAGTAATCCCCAGTCATAATTTCCTAACATGGGCCTTCTTTTCAGAAGTAATCCCCAGTCCAAGTTCCCTAATTTGGGCATCCTCCTTAGGAGTAAGCCCCAAGTTCCAAAATATGGGCATCCTCTTTAGGAGTAAGCCCCAAATCCCAAATTCCCTTAACCTGGGCCTCCTTCTCAGGAGTAATCCCCAATTCTCAAGTCTCTTTAACCTGGGCCTCCTTTTCAGGAGTATGCCCCAGTCATAATTTCCTAACCTGGGCCTCCTTTTCAGGAGTAATCCCCAGTTCAAGTTCCCTTAATATGGGCATCCTCCTTATGAGTAATCCCCAAGTATTAAATTCCCTTAACCTATTCTTCCTTTTCAGGAGTAAGCCCCAGTCATAATTTCTCTTAACCAGTCTTAACTTCTTTTGATTTGGGCTTCCTTCTCAGGAATAAAACCCAATCACAAGTCTCCTCCTAATTTGGGCATCCTCCTCAAGAGTAATCCCCAAGTTAGAGTATCCAAATCTCCATAAATCACATATAACTTTATGAACCTTGTTCCTGGGCTTCTTCTCTAAAGTAAGTCCTGATCTTTATCTATTTGGGCAATCAAATATACATAATCCCCATATCATTCCTTGTGACCGTATCTTTCATGGCACAAATTTTCAGGTTTACTGATACCTCTTGTTTCTCACACTGAGCTTGACTCATGTGATCTTAGAGTGTAAAAGTAACCACGGTACATCTCTTTGGGCCGTTATTCATACGTAATCCCCACAATTCCCAACTGAACTACGTGGACTTTGATCTCAACATTAAAAGTGGAGTATGTAGGAAGCCTTTATGAGGTTCAATCCCATCACCCATTAGTTCTCATTCATCCCATATGACGTTAAACTATATCTCAATTCCCGAACTATGTGGGTTCTGATTCCTTTTCTAACAAGGATACGTAGGTAGCCCATCTGCGGGTATGATCCCAACTCTGAAATACTCTATGTCCTTCTGAATGAAAATAAACTTCAAGTGCCCCACTGAGTGTCTTTAAAACCAGTATGGTTATCATAATAACCAAGATATCTTTATATAATGTGTTGAAGGATATCATTGACTAAGAATCTCTAACAAATACAAATGATTATCTATCAATGAAGAACCTCAAATACATATAAAAGATTCTCTAAATCTCATACATATTAATCATTGATTTTCAGATCTTAAGGAAAGATCATTTTCATACTTGGTAGTGTAATAAGGATTCACGAACATAACTTACATATATAAATAGAGTCCCATAGTAGACAATAATTCCCCTCAAAAAGGTGTGATGAGTCCGACCTCCCATCCTCTCAACCAATGAAAATTCTTAAGCCTCACCAGTCCACAACTAATGATAACCTACCTTTGGGATCGTACCTGCAGATGGTCTACCTATGTATCCTTGTTAGAAAAGGAATCATAACCCACTTAGTTCGGGAATTGAGATATAGTTTAACGTCATATGGGATGTATGAGAATTAATGGGTGATGGGGTTGAACCTCAGAAAGGCTTCCTATGTACTCCACTTTTAAGGTGGAGATCAAAGTCCACGTAGTTTTTTTGGGAATTGTGGGGCTTACGTATGATTAATGGCCCAAAGAGATGTGTCGTGGTTACTTTTACACTCTAAGATCACATGACTAATGCTCGGTGTTAGAAACAAGAGGTATCAGTAAACCTGACAATTTTTTCCATGAAAGATGCGGTCACAAGGAATTATATGGGGATTATGTATAAATGATTTCCCAACTAGATAAAGATCATAAATTACTTTAGAGAAGAAGCTCGGGAACATGTTCCATAAAGGTAGATGTGATTTATGGAGATTTGGAAACTCTAACTTGGGGATTACTCCTGAGGAGGATGCCCAAATTAGGAGGAGACTTGTGATTGGGTTTTATTCCTAAGAAGTAAGCCTAAATAAAAAGAAGTTAAGACTGGTAAAGAGAAATTATTACTGGGTATTACTCCTGAAAAAGTAAGCCCAAGTTAAGGGAATTTAAGACTTGGGGATTACTCCTAAGGAGGATGCCCATATTAAGGGAACTTGAACTGGGGCTTACTTATAAAAAGGAGGCCCAGGTTTGGAAATTATGACTGGGGATTACTCTTGAAAAGGAGGCCCAGGTTAAAGAGACTTTAGAACTGGGGCTTACTCATGAAAAGGGGGCCCAGGTTAAGGGAATTTGGGATTTGGGGCTTACTCCTAAGGAGGATGCCCATATTTGGGAACTTGGGGATTACTCCTAAGGAGGATTCCAAAATTAGGGAACTTGGACTGGGGCTTAGTCCTGAAAAGGAGGATCAGGTTAGGAAATTATGAATAGGGCTTAATCTGGAAAAGGAGGCCCAGTTTAGGATCTTCTCATCATAAAGGATGAGGTTGAATGAATGAAATCTCTCACCTTATTGACATGAATATATGTAAATCACTAGGTTTTGAGAGATGTTCCATAGAATTCCTTTCAGATAAGTAATCCAACCAAGGAATCATTCCATAAATGGATTTAAAGATGATTATGAAGGATAAATATTGAAGAGTAGATGTAGATTTGAAGAAAATAGATGAATAGACAGGAGGGGCACCCAAAAGGAAGTAGGCGCATAGGTCCTATTTGGGTGCACAAGTCCTAGTCACGCAGGTATACCTTCGCGACACATGTGTACTTGCGTGATGGTCAACCCATAGGGTAATACTTGCGTGAGCCTTTTCTCAAGCCCTTAGTATCATCTCTAAAGGCTTCTGAAAGGGTGGCGCGCAGGTTCTGTTGAAGGGATAAGGCAGCGCGCAAGTGTGACCATTTCCCATAAGGGCTGGACACTTAGACATGTAGGTGTTGATGAATTTCAACACTTAGGCCTTGTTTCCCCTCTTTAGATCTTCTATTCTAGGTAATAAATTACCTTATAAGTGTTCGGAAGACTTCAAGAAGAGACTAGGGTGTCGAGAGCTAAAATATGAGTTTCTAGATTTTTTCATCCTCAAAATGGGGGGCCCACAAGGGGTATTTATTGTCTACAGAAGACCCTGGGAGAAAATTACATAGGGTGCGTAGGTCACCTACACGCCCGAAATGTGGCGCGCAGGTACCCTGCGCGACCATCTTGGAACTTGCGCGGCCCATGCTGAAGAAAATCCTTATTCATGCCTTTGTCAATTTTTTATATTTCTTCAAAGGATGAATCACTTTGTGATAAGTTATTTCCATTTTCATTCGTTAGACTCTGTGATGGAAAGGAGCGTCAACAAAATGGAATGGTCATTTAAAGTGTCTATAATCACTTATATGGTATTACATATCAACATATGGTGGAATATTACTTGACCAATTGCCTTAATTAATTAAATCCTTTTTACAATATTTTTAAATTTATAATTATGTGGTGTCAATTAATTAAAATTTTAATTATAAACTAAATATGTTTCTACTTTTTTGATTGGAAATTGAAATTTTATTTAACAAATTTGGTTGTGAAAACTCTTGAATCAGATAAATGTTGAAAAAGGAAATTATAATATATATTTCCTGAAATGTTGTGTGGTATAAACTAAATAAATTACTTAGTACATTTATTTTTAAAATAGATACTTGACATCCCTTGTATGTTAGCTGCTTTAATAATGAAATAAATTATTTTAAATGCCTTAAAATAAATCCTTGTATTGGTGTTTATACTGTGAACCCTCATGTATGGGTTAGCTTTAAATTTTTCTTTGATTGGGAATGTGAGATTTACCCCTAGTCCATAGTTACCTTCTTATCTGTTGTGCTTGAACCTAAATGTTACGCATTAAGGCCTTGTAAAATGTTCAAGCATGACCTCATTTTGGGTCGATTCCTTGTGTATATAAAGATATATCCCGATAATGGTAGTGCCTTCTAACCTTAAAGCACTAATGAATATTTCCTTTCATTTTTCAAGAGAGAGGTACCGTTCAGGTGCCATTTTTTCCAAGTAGGAATCCTGTTAATAAAGTGACACCCCCAGGGAAATGGTTGATCATTTCAAAATTTGAGCATTTTTAAAAGGTGTGGACTTCATGTAATGATCCAGTTTAGTAGGTTATATATTCCTTAGTCGTGATCATCCTTTTAATGGATCATGTGACCTTCCACTTCTTTTAATGGAATATTGAATGCATGGAATGTGTAGTGCTAGATATGTTGTTTTTCTATTATAGTGGAACGCGTTGTTATTTGTTGTGTATATCAAGTTAAAAGTTATGTGTTAACTCTTTTATTTCTCAAGAGACAAGGTCACATAATACCTTAAACCATGTGGTTACCCAACCACTTGGATTAAGGGTTGTAGGTTATTGAAGTCTATATTTACATGTCATCTCTAGAGTAGAGTGACCTGGGTGTTGTGTTCTCATTATGATCAATGTACCTTTGAAATGGAAATCAAAATTTGAGTTTTCCTAATGATTTGGGATAACATTGTAAACAACATCAGGTGTTGTAACACTATAGATCTAGTTTAATTTTTTATTTATGTCTAATGTGGATGATGTGTATGGACTTGACTCGGTGGGAGTATTGCATTTATTTCTAAAGGTGAATATGACCTAGTGCACTTATGAGAGGCTGGTCTTCCTCTCTTCTTGTGTTATTCTTATTAAAACAATTTTGGTCATGTTTGGGAACTAGGTTCGGTGGTGATATAACATGTGCAATTAGATGTTTTCTATTATTCGTGACACAATGGATAATGCACTCCTAAGGTGGGGAGTGTCACGTCGATCGTAGAAAGTGTGTCCTTTCAAGTAGAAGGAATAAGATTGTAAGGTACCATTCTAAAATGGTCAGTATGGGAGTAGATACTTAATGGAACTTGTGGATGCCTATTTTAAAGGTGAGCTCCAAGGGATCTCCTACCTTAATGAGACTGGAATTCCAAGTAGCATGGTCAGCTTGGACTTGATGATGAAATACCCATGGGAGTGTGAGTTGGGTCTGTAATCAGGTGGTACGAGAGTTTTCGCCCACTGCATAAGGAAGGTTTGGTACATGCTAGTTGCTTCGGGTACCATTTAGATAACGATTCAGTGATTGGAAGAGTGTTATCCAAGGATTGATGGTTTCCTCTTGATGCTTCTAGGAATGGTGACCTAGAGATTGAGTAAATTCAAGAGGGAAATTGTAGTATGGTCTATCTTGGAGTCAATTTTGGAACCACGATACGGTTGACCCATGTTTAAACCTGAACACTCATGGTCAAGAGAAGTGGTTTCAGATCTTGTATAAGGCCATTATATCCAGATTTAAATGTGAGTTTGGCTCAGAAGGAGACATACATACCTTTAGTGACATCATTATGTACTCACTGTTTAGTGATGAGCATGAATCATGTCTTGACTCTGTCCTGACTACACTAAGAGAGCATCAGTTATATTCCAAGATAAAAAAATCAAATTCTCTCTTTTGTTTTGATACATGGAATCTTTGGAATTGTGATCAAGGTGAGGTTTAAAACAAGTGTTATGGTGTGGAAGCCACCATTGGTGGTTGGTAGATGACCCTCTTGCAAGATGGGTTATGACAATATGGGACCAGACATCGAATGGTCATCTTGAAACTCATGTTCCATTTGATAAAAAGAACCATGAATGGTTTGTTTATGAGACTACACCATGATTCAGTTATAGGATCTGGTGAACGTACTTGGTGTGATATCGAGATACCTCCACTTAAGAGAATTTTGATCTATCGTTCGAAAGGTGATATCCATATGCACTGATCATTTTTTATAATAGTCAGTTAGAAGTGTTTTGAATAGAACTTCATTAAAAGTATTTATATGGTTGTTGTGGAACCATTTCATGTATACCATGGGTTTAGATAGGTGCCTGAAAGGGTCATTTATGTCTTTCAATGAAATCCGAAGTGACCAATTTCGGTTAGGTTAATTGGTATTGATAGTTGAGATCATGATGAGAACTAGGAGTAGTTTTATTTCTGTAATCAGAAGTATCTATTTTTAGAAACATGTTGGAAGCATTTTTAGAACACTATAAATATTCTTTGTTATGAAATTATGAAGTTTTTGGTTTCCTAACTCAGAACTGGTAGTTCAAAGGTTAGGACCTAAGGTGGGGATCTCCTTAGGACACATGTTAAGGGAGAAAATGGTGAGGTCGTGTATCAAGATAGATGGGATTAGGTAATCTATTTTTCAATGTTTTGTATTTTTTTGGGCATTGTACTATGTTTTGATGGTTTAAATATTGTTTTATTGAAGTGACTTTTGAAGGTGAATTGAGCATCTGAGATGAAACACAGCCATTTGAGTGGAAATTATTAACCCTTATAGATTAGGTTTTGTTTTCAATATTCCAAAAGGCCTCTCAGGGACTAGAAGTTATAATTTTGTTAGATTTTAACATCCTGCGTTATGGAATAGGTTCAAAAATTTCATGTCATTTTGAACATTCCAATTGGTGTAAGGGACAAATCTTAAACCAATCTTTGGAATGTAAATACAAGCATTGGAGTACTTAGATGTGTTGTTTTTAGTCATGGTTAAAGGCCCCAGAAGTGTCATGGAAGGTTGGGAGAGTTTCAAGAGTTTTAGGATTTGAAGGCCCACTTCTGGGGAGAAATAGGCAGGGTGCACGGTTTTCTCAAGCGGTGTGGCCCCTTTAAGAGAAACGGTGCGACCTAGTAAAAATATGTACATGATTTTTTTAACCTTGTGATTTGAGGCTCTTGGCCATGAAAATGGTCTATAGTTTAATATGGAGGTGGCTCATGGGTTTCTCATGGTTTTTCAAACCATGCGCCTAGCCTACACCCTTAGTGCCACTTAACCAATAGTTATGTATGGTTTAGGCAGATAGTTTGTCAAACTGTGTGAGTTAACCATGAAGGTTGTGGATTTTAGATAGTATAGGCCACATGGTTGGAACACGGTTTTCCAAATAGTGCAACTCATTAAAAAAGGTTGTAAAAGACCATTTTTTACCTGCTTCTATTTATTTTCCTATCCTTCCTTTCTTACAAATTCATTCATTATAGGGGGACCATGTGAGAGCTTCCTCTTCCTATTCACCTAGGCTTTCAAGCCTCTTCCTCATTCGGAATCCATTTTCTTCATCTTCAATATCATTGGATTCCTATCAGTAAGATCTTAGGTCCTTTATCTCATTTCTTAATTTATCTCACTATCGATGATGTTATTCTTAGGTGATCTATTTTTCTTTATTTTCAGGGCGTTTGTCTAATCTTTTGATTTCTCTTGTTTTAGCTCGAATCAAAGATCGATAATTGATAAGTAGACCTTCCTAAGCTTGAGGTAAGTGGTTTATGTTCTTTTCCGATAAATTTGCATCAATTATAAGTATTTCTATTGTGACACATTCTAGATTGTCTATGTTTTTTTCTAAATTATGAAATTCCTTAAATTAAATGTCTAAGACACCTTGTATTGTGTTTTAGACCCCCCCTGATATGGTCAGAGTTTATGACCTCAACCAGAACCACCCCTTTAGGGTGGGTTTGTTAAATCACATAGAAACCAAGGTTTTCTTTATGACTGAACACTATTACAAAACAATCCTTTAATATTGATGGCCTTTATCAGTACTAGCAAAAAATGCTGATAAAGGGTACCTTTTATCAGCACTTTTTTAGCACTGATAAAATGTACCCTTTATAAGAAATTTATTTTTAGCGCCAATAATGGGTACCCTTTATTAATGATTAATTTTTAGTTCCTATAAATAGATATTTTATCAGTGTTTTTTAGTGCCAATAGTGGTCCAAAAAATGAAATAGTTAAATAAAAAAATAAAATTGAGTTTATTAAAAAATATATAAAATTTTATTTTAAATAATTGTTGATAAAAATGAATACTCTGATTATACTATATATAAATTATAAATACTAATAAATAGTATATATTAAATATATAGATATATGTAAAATTAAAAATTAAAAATTAAAAATTAAAAATTAAAATAAGTAAATTAAGAAAAATATTAAACATTTAATTAATGAAATGATTATTCATAATGTTAATAAATAGTATATATTAAATATATAGATATATATGAATTTATATAAATACTATTTATATAATACAAAATATTTATGCTTTACATTAAATAGTAATATATTTATTGAATAATTCTTTATAGTTAAAAATTAATATCAATTAAAAATACTGACTAATTATATCTAGTAATGGACATAATTGAATGTCATTTGATTTTATAGTTTAACATATATCAAACGTGTGCTATACTAATTTTACATATATATATATATATATATATATATATATATCTGTGTGTGTAATTAAATCATTTTTATATATAATGTACATACACAAATATTTACGCAATTAATGAAATCTTATATAGAAATATATACACCTAATATTTATGTAATTTATTCAAATTTTAGTATTCATTTTAGAATTTCATTATAACATAGTATATTTAATATATTATATTTTGAATCGATAAATTTTACTTATTTATTTTTAATATTATTAAAGTTAGGTATTATTTATTCATTTTTAATATGCTTTTTTATTTTATTTTATTTATTTTTTATTTTTTGGTGAATTTATCAGTTTGTATTATTTATTTTATATATATATATTTACTATGTTTTAATATTTTCAATATATATTCATCTTTATTTCAATATATATCCATATTTTTTTAATAATTTATATTTAATTAATAAAACTTATCCATTTTTTCAATATTGTTAAAGTTTACTCATTTTTAATTATTCAATTTCACTCATTTTTAACATGCATGCACTTAAGATTAAATATTCATTTATAATGTTATAAATATATTTGTAATATATATATATAAATATATATTTATAAATGTATATTTACTATATTTATACATTTATAATTATAAATAAATAAATTTTATTTTTAAAAAAAGAATTTATGTAATTATAAATAAATAGTTATATATATTTAAATAATTATAAATTTATAATAACTTTATTTAAATAATGAATATATTTACTATAATTATACTTATATATATTGATTAAATAAATATATATAATTATATAAATATATATAATGAGATAAATATTATTTTCTTGAAATGTATTTATATAATTATAAATAAATAAAAGTAATATTTATCATTGTTTTTTTAGTGCTAATAAAGATAGAGATTTATTAGTTCTAAAAAAGCACTAATAAAGATTCCTTTTTGTAAGAACCCAGATCTTCTTTTTAGGTATGTCTTTATTTTCTGGTTGTTTTGAGAAAAATATAAGTTTTTTGGAAATTTCCGGAGTACACGCCGTGTACTTAAAAGTACACATTGTGTACTCAGTTGCCACAAGTAGTCGTGTGCTGGCCATGTAACGGTCAAACACATGGCCGTGTGGGGTGACCTAGAGACCGCCTAAAGCAGAGGCCATTTAAAGAAAGTACATGTTGTGTACCCTTGAAGAACACACCGTGTACTTTCTTTTTATTTCATTAAATTGATCGGAGTCACATCTAATCGACAGAACACCCTTCTTCTAGGTCTATCCCATCTAATATCATCTGCGGCTAACAATTATTCTCTAAGCCCCTGACTCATCGTTCGTTCTTTGAATTGAACTTCATCGGTTGCATTGGAATCGCACCGGTGAGTTATTCCTTCTTCTAGAACCTCATTTATTGATTTCTCCTCTTTCACAAGATATCCTCAATTGAACATTTTAAGAGTTTTTGTAGATCTATGGTGTTATAGGAAAATTCAAGACCTAAGGTTCATGTATATCGATCATACAATGCCGAGGTAGGTGTTTTGTTCCTTTCCATAATTAGTCTTTGAGTTATATGTGCAGAAGTGCCCAATACCCTTGTTCGGGGTATTGCGTGTTTATGGTTATTATCCTTGTTATTTTCTGTTATGAATTGTCTGATTATGTAGAAGATTTATGATTGTGAATATGGTTATTTACCTTGTTATGGATGTGTTGCCCATGTTTTCTTAATATTGACTGTTTGTTCTAGCTTTGCCTGTTAGGCTACTTTGTTTTCCATGCCTAGTGTTGTTAGAATGGAGTTACTTTTATCTGACATGTTGTGATATGTTTTAGACTATTTAGCCAAGTATTTATTGTGGTTTACTTTGGATACCTTTTATCATTTGTGCATGATTTACTTACACAGGGCTGTGGGAACCTGGTGTAGTAGACCATAGGGAGAATAGATGTTGAAGGTTTCTCCAGAGTTTCTGTTTACTTTTACGTCAAAAGACCATAGGGGGGATGGAATTTGTGCTCCCTTAGAGTGTCTATAGTTTCCTCATTATGAGACCATATGGGGGAATTGAACATTTAGTTCTTCCTCATAGTATCTATAGTTACCGATACGAGACCACAGGGGGAATTGACGGTGAGTGATTCCTTAGATAGTCTTTACTAAATCGGAACCAAAGGGGTTGGAATGTGAGTACTTCTCATATGGTTTCTTGTGTTTGATTGGTTGAACCATAGGGTTTGGTTTGTGATTAATTCCTAGAGGTTTACTTGTGATTTCTGGTTTCTTAACTAATAAATGAAAATGGATGTAATTAAAACTGTAGGATTGTTTACTTTTGAGTATTTCCTTGTTTATTGCTTCATTTTGCATATTTCCTTCCATATATATTTGTTGACTGTTAGGTGTAGATATTTGGGTGGTTTCCTACTGGTATTAGTCACACACCCAATTTGGGTCATTCTTTTGGGACTAAACAGATTATATTGTTGTAGGTCTAGATAAGGGAAAGTACCCTTCTAATTTAGGTACTTGATTTGTGTGTATCTAGAGAGCATGGGACCAAGATGAGGCATGCGATGCTGTTGGGGTTTATTTTTCTTCTTTTTAATTTGGTTTAGTACTTTATTCTTGCATTGTGAATTGTTTGGATGCTTTCCTAGACATATGTATCATGCATCATACATATATATGAGCTCCATTTGTTTATTTCTTCAGTCCTCCACTGTTTACTTTTGTATGGTATTATCATTGTTTCTGCTATTGTTATCTATTTATTTCCACTGCATTACTCTACCAATGAGGTAATAGTTTTCCCACTATCACAACCAAGGCCCTCAATGGTAGTCAGCAACCTCTGGCATTTGGAGAAATGCACTTGAGGTCATGTGACCAACCGGGTACGGGGCACCTCTGGGCAGATCCTGGAACCAGGACATTACAAAGTGGTATAAAATGGATTCTTTAATTATTGACATACTATTTGGATCCTATAGATAGGGATAAGACAGAGTAGTTAATTGGTAGTAAGTTGTTCCCAGGAGTATCTAACCAGTGTACAGGGAAAATCTAATTTACCTCGACTATTGCAATTTTTATGGGTTTGTAATTATTACAGTTGACTTGATTTCACCATTAGGTGATTCACGTGTTTTGTGATGTTAGTGTTGATATTATTGAGGTTCTATTTCTATTGCAACCCAATGATATAAGGGTATTCCATCTCATGCATCCTATATGCACTTGCTAGAGATCACATGTCATGCATTGTTGTCATGCCATTTTGGGTGCATTAATGATTTCATGTTGTTGTAATAGATTTTGTACTAAATATGCATGTTGTTGTGAGATATTCCTTGATAGAATACTTTCTTTTTTATAGGATATTGAATTGTGTAAGGTTTCATTTGAATGAATGCCAAAATTTGGTTCTTGAGGTGTTATGGGCCCATGTGGATCGGAATTTGGTGGATCACTGCACTGTTATGTTTTTATATGACATGTAGAATATTCCAAGATTTGATTCGAGGGGAGTATAGGGCCTCACAAATCATAATTTGTCACTTTAATGTTTTTTTAGTGTTTTCTGGGTTCCAGAGTAGTTTTTGAGGCTTACTGTCCAGAAAAACCAAGAATACACGATGTGTAATGATAAATACATGCCATTTATCCTTCTGTTTGGGAAGGAACAACTTTTCTTAAGTACATTCCATGTACTATATGTATGCTCCATTTAATCCTTAATCATGTGGAAGGCTGTGTGGGAAGAAACATGGGGTTGGGAAATCATTGGTGGAACACATCGTGTACTGGACGTACATGCCGTGTGTATAGACCGTGTGTCCAGCTGTGTGACCAATGACACAGGTGGATAATGGGTAGTTAGTACACATCAGGTCTGGAATAAACACACCGTGTAGGGTCAGTCGTGTAACTAGTTGTGTGACTAACAACATGGGATGGTGAAGTTAGTCTAGTACACATCATTTCTAGAAAAAACATGTCGGGTAGTCTTGTTCTAAGAGAACTGTGTGGGTTATTCGGGTAGAAGAACTCAGGTATGGGAACATGATTCAAGTACAGGCTGTGTCTAGAGAGAACACACCATGTGTATGGGGTGTTACACGGCCAAGTTTGGCAGGACTACATGCCCATGTGAAGGCTTAAAGGAACACTACGTGTAGGAGTTATACACGCTATGTATCTACCTTTTTGAAATCTTGAATGCTTTATTTCTCTTCTTCCCATCTTACACTTATAAGTTTCAATCCTTAATATTCTTGATCTAATGTATGAATTTGACCTTACATAGTCATGCCACCAAGACATCCTCCCGTTGTACGCCAGTTATAGGGTAGTGACCAGACACCAGATATAAAAGATCAGGATATGCTAGAAGATCCTCCAGTCGTGCCCGTATTAGTACCTTCTATTATCCCAGATATAGGTTCCAATGCATAGTTCCAAGAGAGCTTTATGAGGTTCATGTAGACCTTCTGAGGAGTACTGCATCCTACACCATCTATGGCATAGCTGATACATGTTTTTTAGCAGCAGAATCCTCCCACCTTCGTAGGGGAAGGAAGACCTTAGGCTGTAGATTCATGGTTAGAATCCATGCTATCTATCTTCAAGAATCTAGAGATGGCTCTAGAGAGGAGGGTGAAGCTTGATACTTATATGCTTCGGGACTCTACCAAGAGAGGGTTGGATGTGATCTCCTAGGAAGGATACTAGCAGGTCATGGCTTGGGATAAGTTCTAGCGTTCCTTATATGACTACTTTTATCCAGAGACATTGAGGGCCAATCGAGCCCAAGACTTCATGAGTCTGGAGAAGGGTACTCACTTAGTCATGGAGTATTCTTCTCGCTTCACAAATCTGCAGTGCTTCACACCCATTCCAAGGGTAGATGAGTTATTTTTGGCGAGGAAGTTTGAGGATAGTCTCAGGAACGACATATGATCTTAGTTTAACATCTTCAGGTTGACTTCCATCACTTCTATAGTCAACCAGGCGTTGATCACAGAGTGAAATATGAGGGATTCTGGAGCTATGATCCAGGGCAGTTCAGCATATGGAGTTGGTAACCCTCAGATTGATAGTAAGAAGCATCACAGGGAGTCTATACACGAAGATTGTAGTAGGCGGGATACTTCTTCTGGTGGCTAGGTGGTGTGCTACCAGTGTAGGAAGAGCGGTCATACAAGGATACATTTCCTGAGAGTCCCAATCGAGTGTCGATATTGCAGCAAGATGGGCCATCTTCAGTGTTTTTATCAGTTATTCTCACTAGAATTTGAATATATGAGTTATGCTATGACTCCACATTCATGAGAAGGGCCACCAGTTTCTCATCAGTCTAAAAACTAGAGTTATTCTGGCCGTTTAGGCTGAGGTGGAGGTCATGGTCATGGTAGTCAGTCACCAGTATTTCAGCAACAACTGGGTGGATCATCTCAGAGTAGATAGGCAGGGTCATAGGGCTGCAATATAGGTTAGAGTTTTGCAGTTGAGCAGACCCTGTGGGAGCAGGATCCCGAATCCTCTACAGTTCGAGGTACAATTTTAGTTACCATAGTTTTAGTTTCTTCACTTTTTGATATAGGGGATTTCCATAGTTTCATATCTTTAACTATTGTGGAGATCCTTGGGCTCAACATCTTTTCTTCTGTGGATTCCTTGACGCTGGACACTTCGTTGGGGACAAGAACGGATACTATACGATAGTGTAAGGAGTTCCCTCTAAAGGTTGGTGAGTGTCACTTCTTATAAAACATCTATGTCTTAGAGATGACGAGCTATGATGTCATTCTTAGAATGGACTAGTTAGTTCCCTTCTAGGAATTCATTGACTTTTATCTCCGTTGGGTGAGTTTCACATCACCAGAGGGTGGATCATTTCTTCATAAGGTTGAATGGGATGTCCAAGCGAGCAGAGCGGGACCCAAGAATCAGGGTTTGGGAAGATTAACAGCCTAGATTTCTAGTCTATATCTATATGACTAGGGGACTTCACATATTGACCTTCCTCCAATGGTGAATCATTTTAGAGATGTATTTCTAGAGGACTTTTTAGGTTTTCCTCTAGAGAGAGAGGTAGACTTTTCTATTGAGCTCGTGCTAGGAGTGGCCCTAGTGTCCATTCCTCCTTATAGGATGGCTACACTAGAGTTATAGGAGCTTAAGAATAAGTTAGATGATTTACAGGAAAAGAGTTTCATCTAACCCAGTACTTCACCTTGGGGTTCGCCTATCCTTTTTTCGAAGAAGATGGATGGTACCCTCAGAAATTATGTGGATTATTGGAAGTTGAACCAGTTGATGGTCAAGAACCGTTATCCCTTTCTAAGGATTGATGATCTCTTTGATCAGCTTTGTGGATCCCAGATGTTCTCAAAGATTTACTTGAGATCTGGTTATCATCAGTTATGCGTTAGACAATCTGATATACCTCTTATAGTCTTTCGAAGCAATTATGGTCTATACAAGTATGTGGTTATGCTGTTCGATCTGAAGAATGTGCATGTAGTTTTTATGGAACTGATGAACTTGGTGTTCCATCCATACTTGAATTCTTTCATGGTAGTCTTTGTGGACGATATCTTGGGGTACTTTCACACTCGATATGACCATGCTACCCATCTTGAGATCATTTTGAGTACACTGAGAGAGCATCAGTTTTATGCTAAGATCTCAAAATTCCACTTTTGGATGGACTAAATTCACTTCTTGGGTCATGTCATCTCATAGACAAGTGTATTATTAGACCCAGAGAAAGTGAGAGCAGTAGTTTCTTGGGAGTATCCAAAGAACTTCTTTGAGGAACGGATTTTTCTATTGCTGGATGGGTACTATAGATGCTTCATACGGGACTTTTCATGCTTAACAGTTCCACTGATAGGCCTGACTAAAAAGGGTGTGAAGTACTTGTGGTTAGACTCTTGTGAGTCATCCTTTTAAGAGCTGAAAGGGAGGTTGTCTTCAGCACCGATACTAGTTTTTCTTGAGCCGAGCAAGGTTTATATAGTTTACTCTAATGCATCAGGTATCGGGATAGGAGCAGTGTTTATGTAGGGGGAAGGAGTCGTTACATACGGGTCTTAGCAGTTGAGGCCACATGAGAGGAACTACCCGACGCACGATCTCGAGTTGGATGCAGTTGTTCATGCCTTACACTATTGGAGAAATTATCTATTGGGAGATAATTTTTTGGTTTTCACCGACCACAAAACTCTCAAGTATATCTCTACTCAATGAGATCTGAATTTGAGACAGTGAAGGTTGGTTGAGTACCTTCAGTCTTTTGACTTTGAGATTTTCTATACACCTAGAAAAGGCAATGTAATGGCTGATCGTTGAGCAGGAGGACTCAGATACAAGCATTTCAGTAGGCCAGCAGTGAGTGGAAGCTTATGGATCTATTCTCTGAGATGCATATGGAGGTGCATGACATACAAGGAAAGATGTTTATTTCTTTTGTAGTTGTTACCTCTACTCTACCTGAGTGAGTGCGGATGAGGAAGCTATCATATAAATAAGGCCTAGTCATATGGGAAAGTGTGTCAGGAGAGTACTTTATACCTAGATGGACCATAGGAGAGGATGATACATTGAATTTCTTAGGGAGCATATGGGTGTCAGCATATATATGCGAGGAGATGATGTTGTACTTTCATTCCTTAGTTTGGGCAGTTTATCTCGGTGTCACCAAGATGTATCATGATCTACACTGTCAGTATTGGTGGCCAGGTAATGAGAGAGATGTTATTGGTTTTTTCATGAGTTGATCCACCTATCAGCAGGTGAAGGCAGAGCATCAATGACCAGTAGGGATTTTACAGTAGTTACCTATTCCCAAGTGTAAGTGGAATGATGTCACGATGGACTTCGTGACAGGTTTATTGATCGTACCACGATTCACTCTGTAATTTTTACCTTTACACCACTATGCTAAATTTGTTTTATATTGAAAATTATAAAAATAATGAAAAGTTTAATTCCTTTTTTGAATCATTTATTTTCTGTTTATCATTGTTAAAAAGTGAAATTTTACTTTTTTTGATGATTCCATTGCAGGCGGAAGTGATTTGGAGGGCCCATGATGATGTCCTAGAAAAATGGGCCAAACTGCACAAGATCCATGCACACTAGTGGACTCATTCATAAATAGCTCCTGAACCGTGACTCAAAATGGGCTTTAATTTTGTGGGATAGTCCAAAATTCATTGGGCTACATTTTATATGCAGAAACCCAAGACTTATTCGTCCATATATTTTCCCAACCAACTTGATCTGTCTAGTACACCGCATCTGCGCGAAGTCAAAAGTGTTGTGCTATGATCTGTCCATATATCAGGATATAGGTGTCAAAATTGTGCCAAACTTTCTGTGGAGACATCAAAGAGGTGGGTATACAACTTTTTTATTTTCTCCAAATCGAGATAAGGCTTTATGAAGGTCTAAACTCATGTGACAATTGGTTTTAAGAAATATGGGTTCTCAAAACCACCTTCCCATTTTCCTATAAAATGGAACCTTGGGCTCCCCATTTTTAAGTTCAGATTGGAGGAAAATATCTTGTATTTTAGAGACCCAAATAAGTCCTCTCATCATCCAAAGAGTTCTAGAGGCCCCTATCCTCATAGGGGAATGAAGGATGAAGAGGGAGTTCCACCCGAGCCTCCTCCTCCTCACGATGGCAAGCTAAACGGTGGACGATCATTTCAAGGGAGCTACACAAACATGGGAAGGAGTTACAGCACATGTTATTCTACTAGTTTTGTATAATTTTGTGTTGAATATTTCAATTATTTTGTTTCTTTACATGATTCCCCATGATTATATTTTATTTTATATAATTAAGTGGAACACTTTTTATTGCAACACTGATTGGGTTGAGATTTCAAGTGGGAATCTTTGGTTGTTCAGATTGGAAAAAAAATAATCCTATTTATCTCACACATACATAAGATTTAAGTATAATTTAATAGAACACTTATTCTATTTTTGATAACCAAATCTTGGCAACATGATTTTTGTTCCAAGGGGTGGTTCTTTAAGAATCATTTGAAGAGGCAAGAGGTAAGTCAAGATCTTGACAACCTTCAACCAATGAATTAAACAAAACCATGTTAAATTTTCAGAAAAATGAACTATCAAAGATGTGTAGTGAACTTTAAATGACCTTATTATCTCATAATTATTAATAAAACATCTTTATTTATCAACTATTTAACTCTTTAATTAAGTAATTTACTTAAATATGTTTTCAAAACCTCCCCCCTTTTTTAGTAATTCTTATTAAAAATACATAATCAAAACCTATCAGCACTCCTCGAGAGACAACCTAAGGTCTTACCTAGACTATAAATAAGTATTATAATCATAATCAATTTGATGTTTCATGATAGCACGGTCAAATTTTGGCGCCGTTGTCGGGGAGCACTTTGGTTTTAGTGTGTTTTTTTGATAATTTTCTTTGTAAATTTTGTGAATGATTGTTTGTTTTATCTTCTACCTTGACATTTATTTTTGTGTTCTAATTTATTTCTTGTGTAGGTTCTATGTATGAAGCATTCTGCTCTAGGATACTTACAACCATTCTAACCTAAACCATAGAGGATTCTATATTAGTGACCCTGAGATACACAAGAGGAACCTTTGAAGGAGGATACACAAAACATCAACACTCATATAAATCCTTCTTCTTCTTCTTTGGAAACCCACATTAAAACTAAAATTAATGTAAATAACATGGTTGAAAATAATCAAACACTAAAATAACTAACCTCACCTGATGTTGATATCCAACCCACATATATTCAATTACAAGGAGAGACACCCAATTTTGAACTAAAATATGGTTTAATTCATCTATTACCAAGATTCCATGGACTTCCTGGAGAGGATCAACACAAGAATTTAAAAGAATTTCACACTGTGTGTTCTAAATTAAAACCTGAAAATTTGGATTAAGAACAAGTAAAGTTAAGTTCATTCCCGTTTTCATTAGAAGACACATCAAAAGATTGTCTATATTATGTTAATTCCCCAATAAGAGGTTGGGGGACATGAAACGCCTTTTTCTTGAAAAATATTTCCCAGCCTCTCGAACTGCAATAATAAGGAAAGAAATTTGTGGGATAATACAATCTCAAGGGGAAACTTTACATGAATATTGGGAATGCTTTAAAAGTTTATGTTCAATTTTCCCATATCACCATGTAAGTGATCAACTTTTAATTCAATATTTTTATGAAGGATTGATCTTTATCGATCGAAATATGATCGATACTGATACAGGTGGTGCACTAGTTGATAAGACCCCAATTTATTCAAGAACCCTGATTGAGAACACGGTGCAAAACACACAACAATTTGGTTCAAGGTCCAACGTACCGATTTGAGGTGTCTATGAGGTGAAAAGTACTGAATTCGAGAAGAAGGTGGACACAAAGTTCGAAGAGGTAAGTACCCTTCTTCGACAACTTGCTCTTTCCCAAGGGAAATACCAATCTATTTCTCCCATACATTGTGTTATATGTTCTTATGACACCCACTACTCTGACTAATGTCCTCAATTGAAGGAAAAATTTGAGAGTTGTGAGGCAATATTTCCAGGTCACCCCTATAACCAACCCTTTAGGCAAGAACCTTACTATCCATCCAACCCTAGGCGGAATGAGAACCAAGCCTATAGAAAAGGGGTTATTCAAACAAACCTCAATAACAATGGAACCAATAGGGGTATAGTAGTCATCCACCACCCCCACCCAGAAATCGTCAACCACCCCAAAGGCCTTTCCAATAAACCACTCCAAAACTTGAGCCTAGCCTAGAAGATATGATGAAACAAATGGATGCCAACAATATTCAATTCCAACAAACCACTCAAGAAGCTATACTAGACCTTAAACCCCAATTTGGATAACTAGCTAACTCAGTGGGTGAAATTCAAAGTCATGGATTAGGTAAACTTCCCTCTTAACCAGTAGTTAATCCTAGGGATAAAGGAATTGTTAGTGCCATCACCCTTAGGAGTGGAAAAAAACTAGAAAGTAAAATGAATCCTCCATTTGAGTCATCCCCTCCTGAGGAAAACTCCATCCCAACCATTAAAAATGTTCCAAATGTTGAAGAACCTTGTCCTAAGAGAAGCCCTTCCAAAGGAAAGAGTGTTTACATTGATGAGTCGCCAAGACCAACCATTCCTCTTCCATTTCCTCAAAGGGCCACCCAACCAAGAAAACAAAAGGAAACTGAACTTGATAATGAAATATTGGATATTTTCAAGAAAGTGTAGGTTAACATCCCATTGATTGATGTTGTGAAGAAAATTCCACGGTATGCCAAGTTTCTGAAGGAGATGTGTACACAACAAAGGTGACTTCTAGGTGATGAGAAAGTGAGATTGGGGAGGAATGTTTTATTATTGATAAATCCATCACTTCCCACCAAGTGAAATGATCCTGGAACATTCTCAATTGCATGCACCATAGGGGAGTATTCTTTTTCTAATGTTATTATTGATTTAGGTGCTTCTATAAATGTGATGCCTCACTCTATTTACTCTAAATTGAAGGTCGGGGAACTGAAGCCAACTAGAATTATTGTTCAATTGGCTAACCGAAGTACCACACACCCCTCTAGTGTGTTAGAGGATGTTCTTGTGAGGGTTCAAAATTTAATTCTTCCTGCTGACTTTTATGTGCTTAAAATGGAGGATGATAGGATGAATAGACATTCCCTGATTATATTAGGGAGACCCTTCTTGAAAACCACCAAAAACATAATTAATGTCCACAATGGTACATTATCTATGGAATTTTTTGGTGACATAGTCAATTTCAACATCCTTGATTCCATGAATCACCCCTTAGAAGAACATTCCTCTCTCCCTATTAATTCAATTGATGTACTCCCTACCCCTAAAAAACAACTTTTCTTTCTCACAATCCACTTTCTGAGTTTTCTTCATTGATTGAAATTATAGGAAATGAGTCATGAAATTATTGTTGTTGTGGATTATAAAAATGTCACGCATGATTATTAATTGATGATTTCTTGAACACTGAGGATCCACTGACCATCGATGATACTGATAAGCTTATAAAAGCTCATTCCTCTATTGAGGATGATACCATTGAGCAGTTAGATGAGATCAGTGACCTCTCACTTTCATATACACTCCCATCAATACACAATCCAATTGAATTGGAAATGAAACAATTTCTTGAAGATTTAAAATATTCATATCTTGATAATGGAAACAAGTTTCCCGTCATCATTGCTAGTTCACTCCCTCCTGAGCATGAATTGTGACTACTTGAACTTTTGAGAGAGTATAAACAAGATTTGGTATTGACACCTTCTGACATTCCTGGTATTAGCCCATCAATTTTTACACATCATATTTTATCAAATGATGAGGCTAAACCAGTGAGGTAGCCACAATGTCGACTGAACCCAAACCTCCTGGAAGTTGTGAAAAATGAGGTAAAAAAATTATTAGTGATTGGAATCATTTATCTCATATCTAACAGCCAATGGGTTTGTCTTGTTCAAGTAGTTACTAAAAATACTAGCCTTACAATAATCAAAAATGAAAACAATGAATTGGTTCCAACTCATGTGAAGAATAGTTGGCATGTCTGTATAGACTATTTCTGACTAAACCAACACACTAGGAAGGACCATTTCCCTTTGTCATTCATTAACCAAATTTTGGAGAGGATAGAAGGTAAGTCCCACTACTATTTCCTTGATGGGTATTCTAGATAATTTCAGATCCATATTTCCCCCAATGATCAGGAAAAGACAACCTTCACTTTCCCCTTTGGCACATTTGCCTATAGAAGGATACCATTTGGTCTGTGTAATTCTCCAAGTACTTTCTAACGTTGCATGATTAGTATTTTTTTGGATTACCTGGAGTATTGCATGGAAGTATTCATGGATTATTTCAATATTTATGGCTCCTCTTTTGAGGAATGTTTAAGTAGTCTTGGTTTAGTACTAAATCGATGTATTGAAAATAATCTTGTATTAAATTATGAGAAATGCCATTTCATGGTGCGACAAGGTATATTTTTGGGGTATGTCATTTCTGGGGATGGTATCCAAGTGGATAAATCAAAAGTGGATGTCATTTCTTCCTTTCCATTATCCAAAAATGTATGGTATGTGCAGTCTTTCCTAGGTCATGCTAGATTTTACCATCGTTTCATTCATGACTTTAGTAAAATTGCACTCCACCTCTCTTGGTTACTCCAAAAATAAAAAGAATTTATTTTTGATAAATAATGTAAAGAATATTTTAATAAGTTAAATTGGAGTCTCACATCACCCCCGGTAATCCAACTACCTGGGTGTGATTTACTATTTGAGCTCATGTGTGACGCCTCTAACTATGAATTTGGGGTAGTCTTGTCATAAAGGGTCGATCAAGTTCCACATGTCATTGCCTATGCCTCACGTACTTTGGACCATGCCCAAGAAAACTACACCAAAACTAAAAAAGAATTCATTTCCATTGTGTTCTCCTTGGACAAATTCAGGTCATACCTTTTGGGGCCCAAATTCATTGTGTTCTCATACCATTCAGTCCTCCAGTATCAACTTAAGAAACAGAAAGCAAAACCACATCTCATTCGCTGGATGATCCTCCTTCAGAAATTTAATCTTGAAATTAGAGATAAAGAAGAACCAGAGAATGTGGTGGCTGATCATATTAGTAGAATTCCCCCATCCTCATACATTGACTCATACCCTTGTATTCCAATAAATGATATGTTTCCTGATGAGCAATTGTACCGAGTGCAAGATGTTATTCCTTGGTATTCTGAAATTGTAAATTATTTAGTAGCATCTTGCATTCCTACTAATTTCAATAAAAACCAATCCAATTGTCTAAAGCATGAGTCTCATTGGTACATTTGTGATGACCCCTACCTATGGCGCATGTGTAGTGATTAAGTCCTTAGGCGTTGTGTTCCTGATAGCGAGTTTCAGTCTATACTTAGATTATGTCACACTCTTTCTTGTGGGGGCCACTTTGTTCTCCAACAGACTGCTCACAAGGTCCTTGATTCTGGTCTCTTTTGGCCAACACTTTTTTGGGATGCCCATGATTTTTTCAAATCTTGTCCTCATTGTCAAAGAATGGGTAATGTCTCTAAAATAAAGGAAATTCCACAACAACCATTGATCTTTGATGACATTTTTGATGTTTGGGTCATTGACTTTATGGGTCCTTTTCCCAATTCATTTGGAAACTTGTACATTCTTATGGTGGTCGATTATGTGTCAAAATGGGTAGAGGCTCAAGCCATAAGGATAGATGATTCCAAAACAGTTGTGGAATTTTTGAGAAATTAGATCTTTTGTAGGTTTGGATTACCTAGTTTCATCATTAGTGACCAAGGTTCTCATTTCTACAACTGAAAAATGCAATCACTTTTTCATTGGTATGGGGTCGGTCATAGAGTGTCTATTGCATATCACCCACAAAAAAATGGTCAAGCTGAGGTATCAAATAGAGAGGTAAAACAGATTCTTGAAAAAACGGTTCAACCCAATAGATAATATTGGAGTCTTTGACTTGATGATTAATTATGGGCCTACCATACTACTTTCAAAACACCCATTGGAATGTCACCCTATAGTCTTGTGTTTGGAAAGAGTTGTCACCTCCCTATTGAGATTGAGCATTGGGCCTACTGGGTCATCAAACAATGCAATTATAATCAATCTGGTGCAGGTGGTCAAAGGAAGTTGCAGATTCGGGATCTAGAAGAAATGAGAAGAGATGCATATGAGAACTCCAAGATTTATAAGGTGCGTACCAAGGCTTACCATGACTGTCTCATCCTTTATTGTCTATTTCACATTGGGCAGAGGGTCCTCCTTTATAATTCATGGCTTAAGTTCCATCTAGGTAAGCTTCATTCTCGCTGGTTTGGCCCATACACTGTTATTAATATATCTCCATTTGGTTTTGTTCAGGTTCAAAATAAAGAAACCAAGAAAACCTTCATTGTCAATGGGAAGCGGCTAAGTCACTTCCTCGAAGCCCTTACAGAGTACCAGATGGAGGAACTCCATGTTCAAGAAGCAACATACCAGTGAAACACACCAGTTTTTATCCTTCCTTCTCACATTCTCAATTATTATAGTGAGGACACTACACATTATAGGTGTGGGGGGATGGGTACATTCTTGGGTTAGTTAGGAATTTTCATCATTTTTTTCTCTTTCATTCTTCTCTTTTTCACTTTCTTTATGGTATTTTCATTTTTCCCCATCAAAAATTTCAAAGTTCCATGATTCGGTGACCATAAAGGGGGGAAATTAAAAATACCATAACGAAGGTGAAAAAATAATTTCTTTATGAATTTAACATCAGGGAGTGATTTTTAGGGAATTTGTCTTCTATTAATGATATTAATGGTTGTATAACTATGAAACAATTGAGATGATTTATACCCCTTCTATTAGTAGTTTTTGGGAAAACTTTGTCACTAAAATCTCTACACATTTTTTCACCAAACCATAAAGTGTGAATATATCTTACTTAATATAAGGTAAATATATGTTAGGTTAATATTTTTCAGCTTTAAATGATATTTTCATACATTTTTTTCTTATCTGATCTGTTTCATTACTGTACCGGATTGACCTATGTGCATGTACCTAATGTCAAACTATTGTACGCACTCAAAAAACATTGATTGGGTTTTGTCTCGGGCAGGTCAAAATACCACTCCTCCTCAACCTTTGATCTTATTATAACTATTACAATTAGTGTCATGAGGAGATCAAACAAGGATTGAGAGATAAGTGTGAGATTTTTTCCAAATGAAACTTCTAAAAAAATAATAATAACAAAAATAATAAACGGGGGGAGTGGTGAAATATGAAACATATGGGGATATCTAGGTTAGGATCTTATGGTTTGACTTCTATGAATGCTTAAGTATGTGGGTCTTGAAATATGATTGCAAAGTATGTAGTACAAGTTTGGTGAAAAATAATAATTTAAAGCTAAATAATGTTAAAATAACCTATATTTGTTGGATAGAAAGTGGAAAGAATGGCATGGAATGGTTTTCACACACAAACATGGAGATTTAGTGGAATGTTTGACTTTTTAATTCCTTCCTCATGTTGGTATCATGAATCTCTTTTAATTTCATTGTGATGTGATTTATGAGACATCTTTTTCCATTTTCACTAGGAAAACTCCTTGGGGTGGTTTGTGCATTGATCACATTACTTTAATGAATTAAAATTTCCTAAAATGTTAAATCTTCATGATATTGGGAATATATATATGCATAATTTTATTTGGATATGTGACTTTTCACAGGAGTGAAAATTTTTAGGTGTGGGGGTGTGATTGTACCACGATTCACTGTGTAGTTTTCACCTTTACACCATTGTGCTAAATATGTTTTATATTGAAAATTATAAAAATAATGACAAGTTTAATTCCATGTTTGAATCATTTATTTTTTGTTTATCATTGTTAAAAAGGGTAATTTTACTTGTTTTGATGATTCCATTGCAGGAGGAGGTGCTTTGGAGGGCCCATGATGATGTCCAAGAAAAATGGGCCAAACTGTGCAAGATCCATGCACACCAGTGGACTCATCAGCGCACTACTCCTGAAACATGAATTCAAATGGGATGAAAGTTTTTGGGCTGGTTCAAACTTCATTGGGATACATTTCATATGAATAATCCCAAGACATATTCATCCATCTAGTTTCCCAACCGACCTGATCTGTTCAGCACACTGCATCTACACAAAGTCAAAAGTGGTGTGTTTTGATTTGTCCATATCTCAGGATATAGGCTTCCATATTGTGCCAAAAATTTTGTGGAGATAGCCAAGAGGTCGGGATACAACTTTTTTATTTTCTCCAAATCGAGATAAGGATTTATGGAGGTCTAAAAGCGTGTGACAAGTGGTTTTAAGAAATCTGTGTGCTCAAAACCACCTTCCCATTTTCCTATAAAATGGCACCTTGGGCTCCCCATTTGTAAGTTAGTCCAGGAGGAAAATATATGGTATTTTGGAGACCCAAATAATTCCTATAATCATCCAAGAAGTTCTGGAGGCCCCTATCCTCATAGGGGAATCAAGGATGAAGATGGAGTTCCACCCGAGCCTCCTCCTCCTCTCGATGGTGAGCTAAACTGTGGACGATCATTTCGAGGGATCTATACAAACATAGGAGGGAGTTCTAGAACATGTTCTTCTACTATTTGTATATAATTTGTGTGTTTAATATTTACCTTATTTCTTTTCTTTACATGCTTCCCCTTGATTACATTTCATTTGATATAATTAAGTGGAACGCTTTTTATTTCAACACTGATTGGGTTGAGATTTCAAGTGGGAATCTTGGGTTGTACCGATTGGAAAACACAATAATATTATTTATCTCACACATACATAATATTTAAGTATGCTTTGGTAGACCTCCTATTCTATGTTTGATTACCAAATCTTGGAAACATGATTTTTGTGCCAAGGGGTGGTTCTTTAAGCATCATTTGAAGAGGCAAGAGAGGAGTCAAGATCTTGACAACCTTCAACCAAAGAATTAAACAAAACCATGTTAAATTTTCAGAACAATGAACAATCAAATATGTGTAGTGAACTTGAAATGATCTTCTTCCCTCATAATTATTAATACAACACCTTTATTTATCAACTATTTAACTCTTTAATTAAGTAATTTACTTAAATCTGTTTTCAAAACCTCCCCCTCTTTTAGTAATTCTTATTAAAAATACATAAAAAAAACCTATCAATGCTCCTCGAGAGATGAACTAGGGTCTTCCCTAGACTATATATCAATATAAAAATCATAATCAATTTGACGTGTCATGAAAGCATAGTCATTTATCAAGGTTTCCTTGAGAGAATGATATAGTTTGGGTTGTCATTGACTGACTCATGAAGGTTGCTCACTTCTTGCCGATCAAGGAGACCATCAGTGTTGATGATTTGAGAAGGTTTTACATCTGGGATATTTTACATCTACATGAGATTCTACACTCTATTGTTTTAGATAGGTACATTCGTTTTACTTCTCAGGTCTGGAAGGGACTTCAGAAGGCTATGGGTACATAGGTACTTCTAAGTACAACTTACCATCCCCAGACAGATGGCCAGTCCGAGCGTACGATTTAGGTGCTAAAAGACATTCTTCAAGCATACATCATAGATTTTGGAGGTTCTTGGGAGAAACACATTCCTCTTGTAATGTTTACCTACAATTATAGCTTTCAAGAAACTATTCAGATGGCACCTTATGAGGATTTTTACAGTAGGCTATGCCGATCACCCTTATGTTGGTTGTAGGTAAGAGAGGTATCTATGCTAGGACCTCGTCTTTTCCAGGAGACCATAGAGTAGATAGAGTTGATTCGGAAGAGGATGTCTGCTGTATAGTCACAATAGAAGTATTATGTGGATCGATGGCGATGACCTCTCGAGTTTGAGGTCAGAGATCAGATTTTCATGTGTGTCACACCGAGGTTGGAACACAGGAGGATTAGGAGATAGGGCAAGCTTTCACTGAGATACGTTGGACCATTTGAGTTTTTAGAGAGAGTCGGGACAATTTCTTGTTAGCTACAGTTACCTTATAGGTACCAAGATATGCACATAATTTTCCACATTTTTCAGTTGTGGCATTACTTCTCACACATGTCTTATGTCTTTCAACCTAAGAAGGTTGTGTTGGAGGTGGATGCATCCTTTGAGGAGCATCCTATCGGGATTATTTATCACAGTGAAAAGGTTCTTCATGGCCAGTCTGTCCCTCTAGTATGAGTGCTATGGAAGCATGGGTGAGTATAGGACAAGACTTGGGAGAGGGAGACCGATGTACGATCACAGTGGCTGGAGATGTTCGAGGATTCTTCTTCTATGCTTCCTTTCTAGGGAAATTTGGTGACAAATTTCTTTAATGGGGGAAGTTTTTAAGAACCCGAATATTCTTTTCAATATGTATTTCTTTTTTGGTTGTTTTTGAGAAAAATAGTAGTTTCTGGATATTTCAGGAGTACACATCGTGTACTTATAATTACATGTCGTGTACTCGGTTGCTGCAAGTAGTCGTGTACTAGCCATGTAAGAGCCGAACACATGGTCATGTGGGGTGACCAGGAGACCGCCTAAAGTGGAGGTCAGTTAAAGTAAGTACATGTCATGTACCCTTGAAGAAAATGCCATGTACTGTCTTTTTATTTCATTAAACGGACTGGGTCACGTCTAATCGACAGAACACCCTTCTTCTTGGTCTATCCCATCCAGGAGCATCCATGACTGGTGATTCTTCTCTGAGCGCACGACTCTCCATTTATTCTTCAAATAAAACTTTATCGGTTGCATTGGAATCACACTGGTGAGTTCTTCCTTCTTCTAAAACTTCATCTCTTGATTTCTCCTCTTTCACGAGATATCCTCGGTTGAATGTTTTTAGCATTTTTGTAGATTTATAGTCTTCTAGGGTGATTCAAGGCCTAAGGTTCATGTATACTGATAATACAATTCCAAGGTAGGTGGTTTGTTCCTTTTTGTAGTTATTCTTTGAGTTATATGTGCAAAAGTGCCCAATGACCTTGTTCGGGGTATTGCGTATTATGGTTATTAGCCATGTTATTGCCTGTTATTCCTTGTGTTCTTGAGTAGAGGATTTATGATTTTAAATAGGGTTATTTACCTTGATATGGATTTGTTTCGCATGTTTTATTGATATTTACCGTTTAGTCTAGATTTACCCATTAGGATACTTTGTTTTCCATGCCTAGTGCTGTTAGGATGGAGTTACTTTTATCTGGCATGCCGTGATATGTTGTAGACTATTTAGCAAAGTAGTTCTTGATCTTTACTTTGGATGCATTTTATTTTTTGTGAATGATTGACTTACACAGGGCTGTGGGAACCTGGTGTAGTAGAACATAAGGATAATGGATGTTGAGGGCTTCTCCAGAGTGTCTGTTTACTTTTACGTTACTTGTGATTGTTGGTTTCTTAACTAATAAATTAAAATGGATGTAATTGAAACTATAGGATTTTTTACTTTTGAGTATATTCTTGTTTATTGTTTCATTTTCCATATTTCCTTCCAAATATATTCACTGAATGTTAGGCATAGATCTTTGGGTGGTTTCCTACTAGGATTCGTCTCACACCCAATTTGGGTCATACATTTGAGCCCAAAAAGATTGTATTGTTGCAGGTCTAGATAAGGGAAACCGCCCTTCTATTTTAGGTACTTGATTGTTGTAGAGAAGGATATCATGGGACCAAGATGAGGCTTGCAATGTTTTTGGAGTCTATTTGTTTTCTTTGTACTTTGTTTTAGTACAGTATTCCTACATTGTAACTTGTTTGGATGATTTCTTAGACATGTGTATCATGAATCATACATATATATGTGATCCAATTGTTTATTTCTTCATTCTTCTATTGTTTACTGTTTTATGGTATTATCATTATTTCCGCTATTGTTATCTATTTATTTCTACTGTGTTACTCTAACAATAAAGGAATAGTTTCCCCACTATCACACCCAAGGGCCTCACTGATAGTCAGCAGCCTCTGGTTTTTGTGGAAATGTGCTTGAGGCCATGTGACCAACTAGGTACAAGGCACCTCTGGGCAACTCCCGGAACTGGGATGTTACAATTTTATCAGCATTTATTAACATACCACTCATAAAAGGGATCTTTATCTGCACTTTTTTAGAAGCACTAATAAAAGTGTCCTGGTCTATTTTAAGAACCCTAACCATCGTGAACTAGTTCGCAATATCTAAAGCTCTCCACATAAGCCGCATACTATCACCACTACTAATTATTGAATACAAGCTCAAATCTAGACTAGAATCAAAGATCTAACTATTCCAAGGATCAAATCCAATGCTAGAACGATTCAAGGGTCAAACGAAATGAAGGATCAAACAAAATCCAGGTTTTTTGATATCTCTATTTTCCCTTAGTTATGCACTAATCCTTCCCAGACCATGTCCATGTATCCCAAAAACTCTATTTTCACTATCCTATAACAAAACAACCCAAAATTCACTATATTTTAGATAAATTGAAGTATCGTCTTCCCCAATATCATGTGTCTCTCCTTGGGAAAACATTGATACTATGCGACTTGAAATATATCAAACCCAATGTTGGTTCATGTTGTTGTGAGCTATAATAGGCTCTCAATACCTATATTTCATGACATATACCTTTTTTCAATCATCAACTTTTGAAAAATTTATTCATATAGTGGTCGGTGTTGTCATTGGTTGGGAATATACCATTACAAATCACTCAGGAACCACTTTCTCATATTTTGATTGAGAAATTAATGTGCTATGATTTTCTTGATTCACATATAAACTAAGTAAAATGTTTAACTCAACAATAATATAAATCTTGATATATTACCTCATATGATCCACAAAAAAATTCATTACACTTTGTCCAATCCTCAAATATTATGTCTTAAACATATATGAGTACCAACATCCTTTGATCATTCTCCTTCTTTATTTAGAGGTTGTGATCAACTCTACCACACTAAAAATAAAGTTGTATTATATATTAAATTGAAACTTAAATACTAGGTCTTTGATGATTTCTTTATCTTATACAACAAATTCTTTAACTGGCGCACCTTTATCTCATTTTCATCCATAATAAACCCATCAAATTTCTCAATGTATACTCCCACTTAAGAACTCCATTGTGGAACATAGATTTGACACCCATTTGGTATACTTTTAACTACATGTTTACTGAAATAGCAAAGAAAATTAAAATAGTTTCTAACCAAGCTATGATAGTAAATTTATCATAAATATAATTTCCTTTGATCATGGAGTTCCACTTATACACTATCCATTCCTTATTTTGATCCAATTTTTCATAGTCAATAAGTTTATTAGAGAACACCCCCTTGGGTTGTTAACATTTATATCTTCTATCCTTGGAACAATTTCCCTTGTCACATTGTTCTTATTCGGATCAATCTCATCATTCTTAGATTTGATCCAATTATCATCATTTTCATCCAATCAAAATGATTTAGTCTCTACTTGGGAAAAAATGAGGTGTTTTGTAGAGTCTTACTCCTTCAAGTTTTCATCAAAACTGTTCGATCACCAATGATATTTTATTCCTTTATTTCATACATTCTTGTACTTATTACAGTTGATTATCCTTTTTTATTTTCCTCACCATAAATATATTATTTTTATTATTCCTAAGCCCTATATTCTCCCCCCTATTATACTCAATTAGAAATTAATTTCCTCTAATTTTTTATCGTTATTTTAATTTTTAACAATCTCTCCATTCTAACTAGTAAAAAATATCTATCAATTTTATCCTTTCATTATAAAAACATCCCAACCCACCTTTTTAAGTAAGTATTTAAATGTCTCATTATCTAAAATGGTTAATTTTTTACTACCACAAATCAATTTCCTCTTTAAAACACAATTCCCATAAATTTATACCAACCAAAAATCAAAAAATGGTTTATCTAGTTTTTTATACCTTTGTAAAAATATGTCCATCTTTTAAATGATAAACCACTCATTAATACTTCTTTAAAATCACTTTATTTATTCATTGCATATTTAATAAACACTATGTTTTTTTACTTTAATCCATCTAAAAATATATCATTTTTTAACGTTTCCTTTTGGTTCCTACCTTATGAATATCTAACTACCATTCATGTAATTCAAAAAAATGCAAGGCATTACACCTATTAGAGAACACAATGGAGTACAACTGTCATCCTTATCAGCTTCATCTCCCAAAAAATTATTATTACAATTTGTTTCTTGGGACTCATCCACAATATATTTTATGTTTTGTGTACTACTCTACAGATTAGTTATCCTATGCATGACTACTTTTTAGAGTATTTCAAGCAACATAGATGCATTACCACAAGATATGGATTATGAGTTCCAAACAACAAAATGAAATGACAACTGTTCAGAATATGAGCTAATTAGAATGACTATTGTCTATAACTTTGACCTTTGGATGAATTCATAGGATAACACCTACCATAGTGGAGTAAGACTTTTATTAAATTCAATTACCCATTTTCTTCAAATCATACTTAAATTATTTGAAACAATCAAATGTTGGGTTTCTCTTATTAGAATTATCTATAACTTTCACCTTTGATAATGAATATCTTATGTGTATTTATTTATTCATTGTTCAAAAAGAATATTTTATGAACCCAATAGGATTTATATGAATCAAAAATGGATTCAAATTAATCATTTGACAAAATATTATGAAGATGAAGTTAAAAAGTTCATCAAGTTTGCAATAGAGCATACATACGACTCTTCTCAAATCCTTTGTCTATGTTTATGTTATTTTTATTCAAGAAAAAATATTCTGGATGAGTGGGAATAACATTTTATTTTGTCACAAAATAGATCATGGCTAAAAATTTTGGACTAAATATTGGGAAAAATTGAACGTGAACACTGATTGGGATGATAATATGGTTTAGGGATCATTTGATATAAATACCAGTGTAAATGATGATGGATATCACATCAAAGAAATGAAAATGGAAATTAAATATAACCTTCATGATTGTAAAAATTTGTTTAAGAAGTTAAGTAGTTGTGCTAAGAGACCATTGTATACTGGTTGTACTAAATACAAAACATTATTAGTTGTATTGAAGTTATATAATTTGAAAGTTGGCAATGAATGGAGTGACACCAGCATTACATAACTACTTCATCTCCTGGATGATATGTTACCAGAAGAAAATGAACTACCATGTCGAACATATGATGCTAAATGAATTCTATATTCAATGGGAATGATCTCTAAAAATACATTCTTTTCCAAATGATTGTATATTGTTTCTCAAGGACCATGAATCACTCAAAAAATGCCCTAAGTGTGGCATGGATTGATACAAGAAAAATGAATCAAGTCCTTAAAAATCTATATAGTAATTTCATATCATTCCATGGTTTATAAGACTATATAGATATCAGGAAACCATGAGACAATTGAATTGACATAAAGATGAAAGAATTAAATATGGGAAACTATGTAATCCATCATATTCTTCTTAATGAAAGAAAATAGATTATAAGTATCCTGATTTTTAAAATAAGCAAATAAACTTTAATCTTGTGTTATCTATAGAGAGAAAAATTCCTTTTGGTTTATAGAGTAATACTCATATTACATACCCTATCATGTTGGTAAATTATAAATTTTCACCATGGTTATGCATGAATTGAAAATACATTATGTTCTCTCTTCTTGTATCTGGACCAAAGCAACCCAGTAATGAAATTGATGTTTATTTGGATCCATTTATAGAACATCATAAATTAATGTTGGATACAGGTGTCAAAATACATGATTATCATAGAAGTGAAGAATTCACTTTGAGTGAAATGTTTTATGATATGATAAATGACTTCCCCACTTATGGAAAGTTATCCAACTATAGAATTAAAAGAATTTTGGGGTGTACTATTTGTTAAAAATGTACACAGTTAGTTTATTTGAAACATTCCTCAAAGAATATGTTTTAATAACATCAGAAACATTTACCTCGATGACATAAATACCAATCATGGATGACAACACTCAATGGGAATATCAAACAATGTAAAACACCATCTCCAAGAATGGGTGATCAATTGGTTGATAAAGTAAAATATATTTACACTATTTTTAGTAAAACATTTTCTAAAAACCTCACAAAATCGGGTTAGAAGAAGAGAAAATATTTCTTTGAATTATCGTATTTTAATTTCTTGCATGTCAGAAATTTTCTTGATGTCATGCATATAGGAAAAAATGTATTTGATAATGTTAATGGAATGTTACTAAATTTTCCTAGAAAAATGAAATATGACTACAAAGCTAGGTTGGACATGATTAATATGGGGTCTAAGATCCTGAACTTCATAGAGGTATGTTATAGTTTAAATTTTGGTTTAAATATATTAATTTTGGTTAATGGAACATTTACCAGGTGTATGAGGAATCTTGAGGGTGTTATAGGGGTTTGGGAGATTGAAGAAATGGGGAAATGGCCATCCAGTGCATGTTTCACGATTGGAACACTGTTAGAGTAAACTGTGCACTCAAACCGTGGTATCCAGATGGAGAGGTGCATAGTTAATCAAAACCATGCAAGGGGGAATCCAAATAATGTGGAAATGGATAGGAGAACCCCTCATGATTATCACACAGTTTGTAAAAACATGTTTTCTCCCAGGTAACTGTGTGAATTCACCCCTCTCAGATAGAGGTTGGTGCATAGTTGGCGCATGGTTTGGCAAACTGTGCACCCCATTAAAAAGTGAAAATTTACCAAACTTCCCCCCTCATGATTTTAAGTTCGTCACTAGATTTATTTATCATTTATTCTCCTCTATACCCTATTGATAATCCATTTTAACCCAAGATTCGAAGGGACTATTCTCCTTTGATTCTAGTCTATTTAGAGTGTCTTTGGGTGCTGATCGAATCTCCAGGTAATTATAACACTCCTCTTGATTCTAATTTCCAGAATAGGTATTGTAGTTTTTTTCTTCTTATAAAGCCCTAAAACCCTCTTTTTCCAATGGATCTTATGTTTGGGATTCAATAGATTCTTGAATCCGGATCTAAGGCCAAGGTTAAGAAAACAGTTTTCTTCATATTTGAGGTAGGTGGTCTATAAGTTATATTCCATAGTTTTGTTATAGATTTGTGCATGTGTGGTTGAAATTTTATTCCCTCTTATTTTTAATTTGAGTACTTTAGTAATATTTGGTAAAATGGTTGGTTAAATAATTATTTGAACCCCTCTTTATCCCCTTGTAATACATTGAGGTTGAATTGACCGACTTAGGTCCCCCCATGGGGTGTACCAAAATTCATGAACTTGGAAAACCATGGGGTTAAGACTGAAATTGACTTGTAATAAAGAAGATCCCATGATAAACGTGTTGAAATTCTAGTTTGAATTATAAAGTGGATTATTGGTATTTGTGTCTAGTTATTAGAAATGGAATAAGGGATTGTTTGATATTATTTTAAAATGAGTTAAATGGATTATTGTAAATGTGTCAAATGAATTGTGGAATTATAATGGAAATGCGTATTTGAAATAATGCATATGAATTATTGAATATAATAGTTTGGATAATGTATGGAAATATTTTAATATGCTTAATAAGTTAATTCATGGGAAAGGGAAATGGGTTATATGGTGTATACTAAGTAAATGGTAAATGTGTTAATGGGTTAAGGCATAAGGATGATTTATGTGTTAAATGAAATGTGAAATTATTATGTTATGTGTATTGATTATGTATGGTTTGTGATATGGTATGTCTGGTAAATGGATAAATAAGCATGTGAACATGGATTGGTTGTTGTGGGGTTTTGTGCTTAAGGACCTGTGCCCACAGGTCAGGTTAGACAGAGGCTCTAAACACCACCCCTAATGCATGGGTTAGAGAAGGGGATCGAGACTCTATACCCCTAACGATAGCATTTTATGAGACTACCTATACTAAGGATTCTAGGTAAGTGTATTGTATTTATTGAGATATTTTTATCCCTAGAAATATAGGGAAATTGACTTATTCCCTTATACATAGTAATTGACTGACATAGTCCGTATTGTAAATGATGTAATGCCCAACCCATGGAACATGTGATGAAGATTAATTTAGTAATAAAGATATTATAATTGATGAAATGGAATAATGATGGAATGGTTGAAGTGTTTACCATTAACTAATGTCACCCAAGTTTTATTTTTTAACCTTACCATTTATTTATTATTTTAATGAACTATCTGTTTAAACTGGATATTTTCTAGACACTTTTGGTGGTGGCCTACTGAGTTGTACTCACACCCTGCTCGGGATGCCATTAGGTACCTGAGAAGATTTCATGATTTTAGGTTAGGACAAGGGAAAAGGCCTTATTCTAGGGAGTTGAGTCGGGATTGGGATGTGCTTGAATGAGGATCTAGACTTGGAGTCAATACCCATTTAGGGATTCAGTTGTTCGTCTTTATTTTGGGTTTTCCTCCACTTGTGGCACTATTATCATGACATGAAATATTTATCATTTGGGTTGGTTTTTACTCTATTGGGAAATGGTTTGAAATTAATGTTTCTAATTATTATTATTTTTCCTATGTTATCTACTATTTATTACTCTAGTAAAGAGCTTGTAGTCTCCCCACGTGACTTATTAGACCCTCAATTTTAGTCAAAAACCTCTGGAATATAGAGAGGCATGCTTGAGGTAATGTGGTGACCTAGATTAGGGAATAATTTAGTGGATTTTGGTTTAGGGACATTACATGGGGATAAGGTAAGAGTTTTTACTGGTGAAGGGTAAAGGGAAGACTTTTCTACTTTTATCATCTTACACTTTATCCAGAGAGAAAAAATTAAAAAAAATTATTTTCCTTAGTAGTGTAAAATTTTCAGATGGGTATTTATCAAATATCAAGAATGTCATATCAATGACTAATTTGAAGTTAAAAGGACTAAAATTACATGAATATTGTGTTTTGATGCAAGATTTCATGCATTTTGCTTTCCATTGAATTCTACCTCAAAATGTATGACATACATTAACCATACTCATCTTCATTTTAAAAATTCATATGTAGTAAATTTATAGACTTGATGAAGTTTTCAATCATGAATAAGGAGGTTGTAGTCATATTGTGAGAATTAGAGATGTTATTTCCACCATCATTCTTTAATATAATGGTCCACCTGAAGGTTCACTTGGTTAGAGAGGTTCAACTACATGCTCCTTTCCATTATAGATGGATGTACCCCATTGAACGGTGTATAAAAATTTTGAAAGGGTATTTAAAGAATAGAATTTGTCCAGAAGATTATATTGTAGAATGACATATTGTTAAAGAAGTTGCTGAAATATATACCGAGACAACATCAGTCTCCTAAAGTCTTATCATAGTGGACATCATATGGGAAAAGGGATTTCTGGAAGAGATGTTGTTACAACTACCTTGACAAAGTGAGAACATGAACACCTTTACATTTTACATAATAGTGAATATGTTGATCCATACATTGAAGCCCACAAATAAATTCTTAGAGATTTTAATTGATCATGGGATAAAGAATGGATATCAAATGCACATAATCAACATTTTATAGGATGGTTTTAAAATGAAATTTATAAGTAATTATATTAAAATGAGAATTCAATTATCAAACTAATTCAATGGTTATCCATAGGACGGAATGAAAATTTCATGTCTTACACTATTTTTTTAATCAATTATTATACTTTCTATACAATTAAACATGATGACTATAGTAAAATGAAAAATAGTGGTGTTACACTTGTGGATAAAGTGATTCACATATTTGGTTCCAAGGATAGAAATTCAATTTATGAAAATATGTCATATTTTGGCATTATCAAATAGATATACGAGTTGGATTATATAACATTTCAAGTGCTGATTTTCCATTGCAAATGGGTTGACAATATGAGTGTAGTGAAAGTTGATGAAATGGGATTTGTAAAGTTGAATTTTAGTGTAGAATGGGAAATATGTGTCATTCATAATGGAATCACAAGAAGTGCAAGTATTTTATGTCTCATATCTAGTAAACATGAATTGGTCGATTATCCTACTAGCGACAAAAAAAATTGGGTCAGATGAAAATTCAATCAAGGATGACCCTTTCATTGGGAGATCACAATTAGTTCAGGACAATCCCAATGTAAAAAATGTCTTGTATGATAGATGGGACCAAAAATAGGGGATCTGGATTCTTGATAGAAGAACCAAATCCCTAAAACCTTTAAAAAATAAATATAGTTCAATGATAAGGTATTTTTTTTAATAAACTATGTTTTTTCCCACAATATTATATGTTATCTACTATATTAACATAATATAAATTAAATGTTTGAATACTCTTGCAGACAATGTCTTCTGCACATGATGATGTTACCAATCTCTTAAATTAATAAACTATAATGAAGGAAACCCTTTGGGAATATGTAAAGGTAATGTTATGATTTAATTTCTCTATTTTACTAAAAAAATTATATAATGAAATATTGATTTAATTTTCATTATTCTTTACAAATTTTGTTTATTTTAGAATTTTTCTATTCATTTTTCATGCCTTTTTGCAACAAAAATTCTATAGACTTCTTCTCCCTTAAAAACTTTTCACCCCTACAGTGTATCAATTATAACTTTCCTTTAAGTTCCCTACGCTACCTTTACTAGAAGAGAAACGATGTTGCCATTGCTTAATCACAGAGGTAATCTTGATGTTTTCACAGTAAAATCATTATCCATAGAATTAATGTATTTTTTAATATTTATGTTTTATTTATTTATTTTTAGTATTACTCACATAATAATTTTTTTCTCATAGAAGTGGATTCTTTTGTTCAATTTGGGGTGGTCTATCCATATTTCATGCCTTTCAGCACCAAAACTTCTATATAATTCTTCTCCCTCAAAAACTTTTCACCCCTATAATTTTATCATTTATCAATTTCCTTTAATTTCCCTCCACTTCCTTTGTAGGAAGATAAATTACATTTCTACTTATCAATCGCAAAGGTAATATTGATGTTTTCACAGTAAAATAATTGTCCATATAATTAATGTATTGTTTAATATTTATGTTTAATTTATTTCTTTCTAGTATTACTCACATAAGAATTTTTTTTCTTATACAAGTGCATTGTTTTGTTTGAGTTGGGATGGTATGTCCATATTTCATTCCTTTATGCACCAAAACTTCCACAAACTTATTCTCCCTCAAAATATTTTCACCCTTGAAGTGTTTTATTTATAACTTTCCTTCAAGTTCCCTCCACTTCTCAATCACAGGGGTAATATTGATGTTTTCACTATAAAATCATTATTTATAGAATTAATGTATTATTTCATATTTATATTTAATTTATTTATTTTTAGTATTACTGACATAATAATTGTTTTATTATATATGTGGATTATTTTTCTTGATCCTAAAACTGAGATAATTAAAATAATAAAATGCATCAAGAATGTATACAACCATCACAAAAAGGTGAATTCTAACTACTTATTTAATTAATTTTGTGATCATTTTATCTACTACTTTTAAGTTAATTTCCATATCACTTTTATCTAATAATTATTTAGTTTTTTTCACATATCTTTTGAGAAGTTATATTTTTATTTCAACAATCTGCAAAAATCCACAAAAGGGATAAAATGTTCTCTTTTCTTCCAATGTTACTAAATTTTCCATTTCCTTTCTTTGTTGAACTACCAATGCTGGATATTGAGTGGATGTTCTTAGCTGAAATTTTTTTATTATTGTTTAAATCTAGAAGAGTATAGGAATCTCATGGGCCCACTATAGTGAATTCTCCTGATATAATAGGTATATGATCTTTATCTACTCTTTTGGATTTCAACAACGAGAAATATTTTTTGGCTAAAAACATCGAGTCAATATGCAGTGTTGAAAGTTTGATAAATAAAGGGAATAGAAATCATGGTAACATTGGTATATAGAATTTTTTTGAGACTTTGGGATGTATATGAATTAAAAACACCTCAATCTGACACACAGTGTGACCGGTATGACTCCAAGTTCTTCTTTCTATTTAAAATTGACATTAATTTTACTAAAAAAGATAAATAACATACTCAAAACTAAGAAAAAATATTCCAATTGTTTTGATAATTTAATATAATTATTAATTAGTCATTTTTGATGTATAGGAATCAGTCACACATCAATCAGATACGTGATGTGCCTGGTATGACTCAATGTTTCTGTTATTAGTTTAAAATTGATATTTTAATTCAAAAAGTGTCACTCACTGAAATCTAAGAAAACACACTCATATTTTCTTAATAATTTAGGAGATCGATTCATAAATCATTTATGATTTTTATGAATTATTCTCATGTCAAAATGATACATGATGTTTTCGGTATGAGTCAAAGTGTGTGTTTCCAATTTAAAATGACATTTTAGTAAAAAAGACAAGTGACATACTCAAAACTAAAAAAAATCATTTGGATTTTTTTGATACTTCGGAAAAATGACCCATATGTTATTTTGGATGTGTAGGAATTAGACTCACCTCAATATGATGCACGATGTGACTGATATGACTCCAAGTGCATCTTTTTATTTAAAATTGACATCAATATTAGTAAAAAGGACAACTAACCTACTCAAAACTGACCAAATGCATTCATATTGTTTTTATAATTTATTGAAACAATATATAAGTCATTTTTTATGTTTATAAATTATCCACACCATAATATGATACACTATGTTCTCAGTATGACTCAATGTGTCTGTTATTAGTTTTAAATCAACATTTTAGTTCAAAAAGTGCCACTTGCTGAAAACTGAGAAAACGTGCTCATATTGTCTTGATAATTTATGAAATAGATTCATTAGTCAATTTTCACATGTCTTAATTAGTCTCATGTCAAACTGACACATGATGTGATCGATATGAGTCAAAGTTCATGTTTCTAGTTTAAAATGACATTCTAGTAAAAAAGACATGTGGTAAACTCAAAACCAAGAAAAGGAATTAATATTATTTTGATACTTTATAAACATGATCCATAAGTCATTTTAGACATATATGAATCATCTTCACCTTAATCTGATGCATGGTGTGACCAGTATGTCTCCAAGTATGTCTTTTTATTTAAAATTGACATCAATTTTAGTAAAAATGACAATTGACCTACTCAAAAACAATAAAAAGTATTTGGATTGTTTTAATACATTATTAAAATGATACATAAGTCATTTTTGGTTTTTATGAATTATCCTCACCTCAATTTTATGCACAATGTGACCAGTTTGACACAAAGTGTCTGTTATTAGTTTAAAATCGATATTTTATTTCAAAAGTGTAACTCGCTAAAAATTGAGAAAACAGACTTATATATTCTTAATAATTTCTAAAATTTATTCATAAATAATTTTTGACGTGTAATAATTGGTCTCACATAAAACCGATACACGATGTGATCGGTATGAGTCAAAGTGTGTGTTTCTAGTTTAAAAAAACATTTTAGTAAAAAAGACAAGTGATGTACTGAAAACCAAGAAAACACATTGGAATTGTTTTTATAATTTATAAAATAAATCCATAAGTCATTTAGTATTTTTAGGAATCATAAAAACCTCAATCTGACGCATGGTGGGATCGGTATGACTCCAAGTGCGTCTTTTTATTTAAAATTGACATCACTTTAGTAAAAAGGAAAATTAACCGACTCAAAACCAAGAAAAAGAATTTGGAATGTTTTGATACTTAAGTAAAATGATCCATAAGTTATTTGGGATATGTATTAATAATCCTCACCTCAATATGATGCATGTTGTGACTGGTATGACTCAATGTGCTCGTTATCAATTTAAAATCAACATTTTAGTTCAAAAAGTGTCACTCACTAAAAACCGAGTAAACATGCTCAAATTGTCTTAAAAATATAATACATAAATTCATAAGTCATTTGTGATGTGTAGGAATTCTTCTCATTTCAAACTGACACATAGTGTGGTTGATGTGATTCAAAGTGTTTGTTTCAAGTTTAAATTAACATTTTAGTAAAAAAGACAAGTTATGTTCTCAAAACCAAGAAAATTCATTTAAATTATTTTAATACTTTAGAAAATAAATAAATAAGTCATTTAAGGTTTGTAGGAATTATAATCACCTCAATATGATGAATAATTTGATCAGTATTACTCTAAGTGCATATTTTCAATATATAAGTGTCATTTTAGTTTTAAAACATGCATCACATCGCCAAAACCGAGAAAATGAGCCTACATTGTTTTCTCATAATTCTATATGCTATTACTTAATTAATTTCCTTATCATTTTTATCTTATACCTATTTAGTTAATTTTACTATAGATAATTCTTGAAGGTGACTAAGAAGTGGTGTGACATGAAGGAATCAAGCACAACTCAATCAGATACATACTGTTCCTGGTATGACTTAAAGTTTAGTTTAAATTAACACTTTCTGTTAATTTTTTTATTTCTAACATAAGAATTTTTTTCTTATACAGGTGCAGTGTTTTCTTGAGCAAGGGTTATGGTCAAAATAAAAAGGAAAATTGATTTTTTTTTTAATGTATGTAATAATTTGTACTGATTTAATTGTATAAACCAATGTATGAAATGTCTATAATATAGTGTTTTTTTATATTTGGGTTGTAAATTTATGTCATTTAAGTTCTATACTGGTACTTGATTTTTCTAATTTTGTTGCATTTTTGGTGTTGTAGAGTGCAGTTACAACACACTACACTGGTGTTGTAGTGTGTTGTTACAACACACTATAGCATTCCACTTTATCAGTGCTAAATAAAATCCCTAACAAATGTTTTCTTTTGTCAGTTCTTTTAAAAGCACTGATAAAGGTCTCATTTAGCATCACTTTTTTGAGCTGATAAATGAACCCTTTATCAGTGCATTTTTAGTGCTGATAAAAGAATAGGGATTTTAATCTCTCTCTAGTAGTCAGTGCTTCTCTAGCACTGATAAAGACCATTTTTAGCATTGTTAATGGCCCATTTTGTAGTACTGAAACCACCCTTGGGGTGTGTTAATTAAAATGGTTGTTCTTATAGTAACTACCCATGTTTGGATTGTATTACAACTTACCTTATTTTGGTGTATTAAATTATTCCACTTCAATGAGATACTTAAATTGAATTAAATGAATTTCTTGATGAAGATGTCATATAATATAATAAAATCACCTTTTGAGGTGTAGTGTCTTATAAATCAAAAAGTGAATTTCTTGATGATGTGCATAGAGATTTGTATCATTGGCATAGGTGTTTCCCATGTCCTTCTCAGTTATTGTTAATTGGAATGGACCTCTTGTGAATTATAAATAAAATGGTCTTGTGATATAAATTGAATTGATTATGGTTTAGATAGTCTCATGACCTGTATTTAAAATGTTAAATTGGTTATACTAAAAAGAATCCATTGTGACTTTAGTGATGTCAGTTACCTATTTGTGAAATGTTGGGCTAATGGCTCAATTGGAAAGTGGGATTAACTTAAATTTTTATTATGATTATAGGGAACTCAATTAGGGTCATTGAGCATGACTTCTCACACCCCTAGGTAAAGGATTATAGGCATGGTATCTCACATCACTTGGGTTTTTGGGAATAGTGTCTCACACCCCCCTCGATTATGATATTGAGCATGATGGACACATCCATGAGTAGGATAATGAACATAACTTGTGTATCCCATTTCATAAAATTGGTCTTATGACCCATTTATTATAAGAACCTTTTTAGTCATTATTAATTTACTATTGAGAATAATAGATGGGATTTCCTTATTCATTAATTGTGTTATTATGGGATGATGTCCCTTACAGAGTATGAAAATCTTATGATTATATAAGGACACATAAGTTACACCTTAGGTCCTGACTAGTATGACGTGTCTATATATATGGCTATATATGAATGTACGTATAGAGTAAATATATATAAATACAAACTTATTTATGACTTCATGTATCTATATATATAGGGTGACATGTTCAGATATATCTCGGATTAGGCTGAAGTAGATATCATTGGTCGGGCATCTTTGAGGAACTTAAACCTGGCTTATTTACATTTATTATTACATCACTACATTACTTTTGATATACCTACACACTAGTTTATATTATATTCCCAAATGGGATTATTCTTTAGAAATCACTGGTGGTGGCCTACTAAGTATATCTCATACCCTGTTCAGGCCACCATTTCACTAGGGTACCCAAAAAAATATCATTATTACAAGACCAGGTTCATGGATTATGATTTCTTGTTGTTATTCTTCTGGGATAGTATGAAGTACAAGAGCATAGGACCAAGCTAGTTCTCATAATGCTATTGGGAGATAACTATAGTGTCTTTTATTTATTTCCATTGTCAGTCTTTCTGTGTACTATGTGTACCTACCTATATTTTATGTTATAGCATGTTTATGAATGATCAATATTCATATATTATTTATTATGAGTTATTATTTTATTCTGGTTCCTTATTTATTGTTTCTTTCATTATATTACTTAATGATCTAGAGGTTTTATTCTCCCCACTTTACCTCATTTACACACTTGCTACTATTTGGTAGCCTATGGCATATGGGGAGGCACACTTGAGGCCCAGTGGCCCACCTCGGGGCACCGTTTTAAGTGGATTTTGATTTGGTATGCTACAACTGATAACTTTTGTTATAATAAATCTCAACCAGACACATATGGTTATCCCATGATCCAAAAAATCCAAAATGAAGGCATGGTTCATATCTTATAGAATCTAAATATCACACTCCAGCTAACGATCTGTCTATGGATGATAAGATGTACTCAACCAAACCTGAGTCCCATCACCTTCTGGAGACTCTTCAAAAATATAGAGGTGAACCTAGGGTCCGTATTTGAGATAATGGTAGAGGGAACACCATATAACCTCATGATATCTAGTAAAAAAAACTTACCAAGATCTTCAACTTTAGTGGGGTCCCTAATCTGAATTAAATGATCATATTTCATCAACTGATCAACCATAACCTAGATATAATTCTTCCCTTGGGTAATCAATGGAAAACAAACAAGAAATCCATAGACACTTCATCCCATTTCCAAACCTTCCTTGGATGAGGGTAGAGTAGAACAGAAGGCTTCAGATATTATTCCCTTATCTATTGTTAGGTGTAATAATGCAATAAAAAATCAGAAATTTCATACTTCATACCCATCCACCAAAAGCACTCTATCATGTCATAATACATATTTAGAGTTCCTAGATGAATGACCCGTGAAGAACTATAACAGTCATGCAATACTTAGTTTCTCATAGATTATGGGATGAAAAACCAATTCCTAGAGAAGAGAATATCATCAAAAGGGAGATTCTAAACAGAAAAACGCTCCCCACCATAAAAGGTTTCCCATATGTTTATTAACTCATCATCCTATTTTTGGATCTACAGAATAAACTCTATAAGAGATGTTGATAACTGAACACTAGTCAGAACCATACCTGAATCATCCTCTTGATCATTCAAATGAAATTGATTGAAGATCAACATCAGGTTTCACTATTCATTTGATTCCAAGACATCATAAAATATATCTTTCCTACAGATAAAATATGTAATGACATTCCCCTTCCCCAGGGTGTAAATGATGTTTAAAATAAATTTATGAAGGTATAACACCCACCATATCTTTCTGAGATTCAAGTATTTCTAAGAAAAGATATATATTAGACTATTATGATCAGAAAAAACTATAAACCACTCCCTAAAAATATAGTTCTACATTTTAAGAAAATATATATCTAAAACTCTTATGATCCTAAAATATGATAAACAAAACCCTAAAAATATAGTGCTTCCAATATTTAAGTTCATGCATAACCACGATAAGACACAAATCTTGAGTGGGGTAATCCTTCTCATATGGTCTAAGATAAATATAACTATAGTCCATAATTTTATTGTCTTGTATAATAACATTGTAATGTATCTATTTTTATTATTTAATGCTTTGGAATATTTCTAATAATATTTATAGAGTTAGATACTAACACGGTGTGAGATTTTGTGGCCCGGTGAGGCCATAATTGATATTTTAAAAATTATTAAATATATTAAAATCACGCACAAAAAATCTAGAGATATGATATTATTCTTCATCTATGGTTTTCTCCCCCGTTCTATGTGTGTTCATCATTGTGTTACCCTTATCCAACCAGATCAGCATGTACAGGGAGTACACACCTAGGTGGCTATGTGGCCCTACACACTATGTACTTAGTAATTACATGGACATGCCATAGTACACCAATAGATCTGTGTACTTTGACAAAGCCAAGAACAAAGTAATTTCCCGGTGTATATAAGAACATGCATAATGGAATGTCGAGTTCCATAATTACATTTACTTACCTTTTACCCTTGGTACATGCTTTTTAATGTGGTAAAGTTCATTTCATGTGAGTGCAAGACATGGACAGGGTCGTTCTTAGAGAGAAACATCTTGTGGCCATAGGGACACACCATGTACTCCTTTGATAATAGGTTGTATTACTCCTTCTAATCTCAGTTTTGTTGAAATCTTGTGTGAACTTACTCAGACCATTATCATTTGAGTGTGATCATTTTGGTCTATTCCTATGAGGGTTTAGTGTGGTATCCTATTATCATTGTAGAGGGTTACCCCTCTTCATCTTCCTGATGATTAATGCAGTGTGAATAAGTTCCCTTATTATGTAATGAGTAGCCTCAATCTAGTTCAATAGATTTCTTAGCAGCTTCGGGTATGTATCCCTCTGAGAGGCTCGAGTTGATCCGTATTTCCTTTTTATTTCATTAAATATAGTTTTTTGGAATTGGTGTGACCAATATTTACATGAACATCAATTCCCTGTCTGGGAGGATGTTTCTAGTAGAATATGGCCTCCCCCCAGGGATCCTTGTTAATTGACCCTCTATCTGTGTATCAATATATGATATTTACGATGAGGTATTAGTCCATTGAAATGTGAATCTCAGATGAACCCTATATGTTTCATATGTGATTATTCTTGGATAGACCTAATGAGCATGAACTCTAGGATTAGTGTTGTCAATATCGGTATAGATCGAGGAGCGGTTTCCCCTAGACGATTATTACCATAAAACCCATAGTGGATCTATGGCTAGCAGAGGTTGATACCTTTTGTAACTTAGAGTCATCTATGAGTGTATATGGATGTTTTATTATATATATCATATTATGATTGACTTATCCTATTATGATCTAGCTTCTCTTGATGCATTATGCTTAGTGATTTTAGGGTGTCCTAATGGGTGTTTTTATACTCACACCTATATAGGCTCTTCCCGCACATGTCATGTCTTATGTGGATGATGGAAATTTTTATGGAGTCCTTGGAGGGTGGAGCTTAGTTTGGGATCGAAATACCAAGGTGTATATTGGTGTTTCATTTTACATCAGTCACCTTCTTCTGGGCAAGTAAGAATTTATTTTCCAGTTTTGTGTGGTCGTGTATTTGGACCCTTTTTATTCTTTATAGTACATTATGTCATACAAAAATTGTGATATTATAGATGTATACATGGATTTTTATTAGTCATTTACATTTTTTTATTTTATGGTCTTGGAGATGTGTTCATGTGTACATGTACATTAGCCTAATTCATATCATGTGTGTGATATGCCTACTCAGCATTGGTCGCTAGCCCCTGACCTATTAGAGGTGGGCTTGGGGTAGTTGTGGTTGGGGCACTGTCTGTTCAGGTCATGATAGATTATTATTAGAGGAGATCTCCCACCCTAAAGTGTTATGACACTTCCTGTGTTTAGGATCTGAGTTTGGAGTTTTTTTATATGTGAGGTTTGTTTTGGGAACTAGGGAAACAATGATAAAATGTTTTGATATTATCTTTCATGTCAGGGAATCTGGTGTTGGTGTGATGACTGAGGTGTCTAGTCATTGGGACTTTGATAACCTACTTACTAACTAGGTACTTGTAGGCACTAGTTGTAAGGAATTATTGTACATGAATCATATAGGAATGGTTTTTGGTTTTCATGTCCTTCTTCAGTCATCTCACAAGATATACTCATTGATTGTGGTATATATTTTCTTCTTTTAGAATGTATTTATGATGATATCCAGTGAAGTTTCTATAACAGATTTGAGAGTTTGACCTAGTGAGTGATGACGTCTCCCTGAAAGGGGTTAATCGTGAAGTGGTCCTTCTTTAGGATGCCCAGCAGGTGGAGTTTTCTCATGTTGGTTAGTTCTTATACCCACCTCCAGTGATTTAGGTGGATTTAGCATGCTATATTTAGTCTTGGATAGATCCTTTTGTGATGGGTGATGATGCACATGTTTTGATCATGTATCATGAGCTTCTAAGACATGTATCACAGGGGATGTAGGGTTATCAGGACCTACTTATAGTAGGAGTGTGATGAAAATCATGAAACAGGACGTTTCTTCAAAGACCTAGAGGACATATCTGTTCTATGAGGCTAAGGTGTTGTTATGATTGTCATAGAAGAGGAAATATCATGTGTAATTGTCATAATTTTTGTGTTTTAGTTAGAGATACATTCAACAAAATGCCTAGGAAGAGGTAGTGGTTGGATAAAGGGGTTCCACAGGGAAAATGATGTGTTATAGGAGTGGTATGAGGTGGCGGGTTCTTTGGTTTGATTCTACCATCACCACCCCCAGGTGTACCACTCCAGTTTTGGGAATATGGTGTTAGAAATATTGGAAAACTTCAAGCACTTTAGGTTCTTTACCTAGAGGTTCCAGGAGTATTTTGAGGTACAATTTGTGTTCCCTCAACTCTTGTTGTGGTGCTCTTAGACACAATTATGAGACACTCTTTTTCCTCATTTGTTTGATTCTTTTCCAAGGATACATGGGGTGTTTATATAGCCCTATTTTGGTGATTTTTTCATGACTTTAGACATTAAAGTAAGGGAAAAAATTCCCCCACCAAGACACATTATTGAGACATGATCTAAAATATTGTGTGAGAGTCAGTGTCTCCCAAAATGGATAGTGTTAAGATATGGTGGATGAGTTTATCTGACTTGTTTTTTTGAGGTTTTTTGTTTTTATAAAGTTTTATATAAATCCCCAGTTTTGGTAAACATGTATGAAAGAGAAATGATGAGTTCCAAGAAGTAGGAGCTTGCAAATTATTTGAGTGTAGTTTGAGGTGAGATGTGTGTCTTCACTACCCTAGTTTCATTTTTAAAATGGTTTCATGAGATAATTATCCCTGAACATATCCCATATTTGATACTTGGTGATACCATTGGATCATTTATTCTTGAACATTGTGTTGGAGGATCCTAAAAAGGGGATCAGTGATTACATTCTTCTACTAATAGTGTGACATGACTCTATAAAGAGAGAGAGCCTCATGTGGAATTTATTTATAGTGGTAGTTATACCCTAGGATGTTTTCTTTATTATAGACTAGTTTCTTACTATCCATGCTAAATTGTTTCCATCAGTGAGTGAGACGGTGTTTTCATCTTGTTGGGATGGAGTTTTCCTCCTTTTATGAGAAGTGATCCCAAGAATAGTAGGATGATATTATGTGTAGGAGGCTACAACCATCTTTTATAAATTTTCTAGTGATACCTCTAGAGTAGTGGATTATAGAATACTTTTTTCCTATAGTGGAATTGGAGTATGAGGATATATTTCCTATGGAAATTACAAGTTTATCTCCACTCTGAGAGTTAGGATTCTATAAGGGCTAGAACTAGGTATCGCTCATGATTTTTTCAATAGCACATCAAATTGCACCCATTGAGATTTTCAAGCTGAAGGTGCAGTCGAGAGTTTGCATAGAAATGGGTTTTGTAAGACCTGGTGTATTTACTTGGGCATCCCAAGGATATTTTCCTTAGATAAGAATGAGTGATTGAGGTTGGGTGTGAATTGGTTTCACTTGAAATAGGTTATGTGGGGAAGAGTATCCACTCCCAAGATTCATTGAGTTCTTTGACCAGTGGTTTGGAGTGAAGTGGTTCTTAGAGTTTGTCCTCAAGATAGGTTATCACCAGCTCTAGTTTTGGAGAATGATATATCAATAGTGGCTTTCCAAATCCAATGTGGATGTTTTGAATTCATGATGATACCCTTTTCCATATTTTAAAACTTAGTGGAGTTATAAGACTTATAGAATGGATCCTTATCCCTTTTTGGATTAGTTTTTGGTAGTCATATTTGATGACATCCATGTTTTCTTAGTGTTTGAGTTGGATCAAACGAGACACCTAAGGATGATTTAGTTTACCTCTAGTAGATATTTGTTACCCCTCCATTTCTTCAGATATCTAGGGTGGTGTGACTAAGGGATATTGATTGTGATATGTTGTGTGACTATATATCCACTAGATATGTTCCTGATGGATTTTCAAATGGTGGGAAACTCTTCATCATTATTAAAGGGTGGATGGTGGCACAAATCATGCTATGAGAGGAGGTGATAAGGAGGTTTTTTTCCTTATTAGTACATCTGGTGGAGATGAGGATGTACCAGGATCTTTTGGTATTGGTTTGGAAGTTAAGGAATTTGTAACCATTTTCAAGATAAGCACTTGTTGTATCACCTATATAAGGGTGATGAATAATAGATTTTCATAGATATTTTAGGAAACATGTGTGTGAAAGAGTCATTTGTTATTAAAGGAATTCCCTTGATGATTGTTGCATAGCATAATTCTTACTTCATGGTATGATTAGGGAAAAGATGTGGGAAGCCTTTGAGGACTCGGTTTCAGTTGAGCATAATGTTTTACCCAAGTCATTTTTCCAGTTAAGTGGTCATTTTTGGTTCTGGTAAATATGATTTGAGTTCACATGTTGGTTTTTGTCCAGAGCTGGGAGGATCATCTATCATCTATGGAGTTTTCATATCATAATGATTACCACTCCACCACCAGTGTAGCACCTTTTTTATTCTATTTAGAGGGAACTTACAGGTCACTATTATATTGATCAGAGCTAGGAGGTGAAAGCTTTTGGGTACTAGTTTTGGTTATTGTGATGTTTGTAAGGGTGCAGTTCATCTAGGGGTGGATGAGAACTATCCAGAAACGTCAGGTGTTCTTTACAAGCCAATTATATAGGCCTTTAGAGTTCAAAAATTGTGAAGTTTTAACCAGGGTTTTCATCTATCTATGGGGTTCTTAGGCCCTTTATTTTTCATGTCGTTATGTCAGCATAGTGAGGTGGTGTTATACTTAACCCCATGACCATAGTAGTTTTGGTTTCTTAGTGTTCTTCACATGTCGTAGTTGTGGTGGTATGTTCATAACTCATTGAACCATATTGAACTATGTAATCTAGGCCATGAGAATAGAGTTTCCTTTTTCAAGGATTTGGTGGTGTTGATAATTGGAAGAGAAATACCATTTATGGGAAAGTATTTTCCTTGGGTGCATGTTTTTTAACAACACATGAAACTGTCTAGAGAACTGATGGGAGTGGGAGACTTAAATGAGAGTTCAATTTCCCACATTTTTGTTTAGTTTGTGCTTTTTAATAATGAAAATATTTGAAGAGGGGAATAATTTAATGTGTCTATTTTTTCTATATAATACTTTGGAATATTTATAGGGATATTTTTTTAAGCCAGGTACTGAGATAGCATGAGATTCTGAGGTCCGATGAGCTCAGAATTGATATTTTAAAAATTATTAAATATATTAAAATCATGCACACACATTTTTCTTGAAAAAGTAGAATAAATACCAAAAACATATTAGATTGTAAATATGAGACCATTTTTGAGTTCATAGTATGGACTTTACCCTAGGTGAGAGATAATCTTTATCAGTGTTGCGCACTTTGGTAAAGTGGTATCTTGGGCATGAATAATAAAATAAATAAATTTATTTTATTTAATTATTTATTTCGACATAGTGACCTAACATCCTCTGTTTAAACATGGATATGCCTAACCCCTGGGTTTATCCACATAACCTAAGTATTGAGAGGATTCATTTGAGGATCATTTCTAGATGACATCATATTGAGATCAGATCAGGGATCGTGCACGAACACAGTTGGTGGATCTCATCAACAGAAATGACATGTGATCATTCTTCATTAGTAATTGATCCAAATCAATGTAGGATGTTTGTTTTGTGTATTTTTTCCCATTTTCCCATACCATTATGAATTTGAATCGATCAACTAATGGATCAATTCTCATATTAGTCATTTTTGTGAGTATGGTTTATTTTCAGGATTTGGGGATAATTACTATTTTTATTCATGGATGTTTACACCTCTTCATTCTTCTTTTCCAAAAAAATGGATCGATTTTGAAAATGTAAAATTTCTACGTTTTTTCCCTGGTATTTATGGTTTATTTTTTTCTCCCCCATTCTATGTGTATTTATCATTATCATTTTCTTTTGGCAATAAATTCTATGAATACTCGGTGAACAATCATTGTGCATTCGATCTTTGGAACAATAGATCACTATCATGGGTTTTGGATGGAGATATGATTATACTGTTTCATTTAACTATGATAGAAGTAGATCAATGGATGGATTGGTATTATGATCATGGTTTTGGAATGTACTAATGATGAGGTGCAACAAAAGGTCTTTCCTAAGTGATGGATGTGGCTGGAATTCGGAGAGCAGGAATCAACGAGACTCATTTGGACCAGATCTGAGTTCCTTGGGTGAAATCATGTTGGATTCATAGGGATAAGAGGTGTGGAGGAAGACACGTGAAAAATCTTGTGGGTTCTGTAAAAAACTTGACTACACATCATGTAGTCCAAAAGAACACAAGTTGTGTATCCCACTCTATGTAGTGCTAGGATTTCTACATAGAGATAAGGATGAAACACCATGTGACATTGGTCACATGCCTTACAGCCCTTATCTGACCATCTTAGAATTTATAGGGAGTATATTCCCAAGCTTCAATGTGGCCCCACACATCATTTACTTAGGAATTAGACGGGAAATCCATAGTACACGGGCAGAACCATGTACTCAGACACATCCAAGTACATGGGCATGACTTGGTGTACATGATCATGGGAATAATGAGACGCTAAGTGCCAGGATGAATTATACACATTGTGTACCCTTGGGAAAAATCGTGTAATATGGAAAAGTTAATTTCTTATGAGTTCAAGACATGGTTAGGGATAGGCTTAGAAAGAGACATCATGTACCCATAGGGACACACCGTGTACTCCTTTGAGGATAGATTAGAGTCCTCCTTCTTTACTCAACTTCATTGAGAGATTTTTTGAGATTCCTTAGACCAATATTGATTTAGTGTGATCCCTTTGGTCCATTATTATGATGGTTTAGTGAGGCATCATATTCTCATCATAGAGGGTGTCCCCTATATAACATTCTAATGATTAGTTCGGTGTGGGTGAGTTCCCTTATTATGTAATGAGAAGTATTAGTCTGCTTCGATAGATTTCTCAGCATCTTGAAGTGTGTATCCCTTCGAGAGGCCTAGGTAAATCCTCACTTCCTTCATGTTTCTTTAGACTGGGTTTATTGGAATTAGCATGACCAATATTTAAATGGGTGTTGATCCCCTGTCTTGGAGGATATTTTCAATATGTTATAGTGTCCCCCCAGTGATCCATGGGTATTTACCCCTATCTATGTATCAAGATCTAATCTTTTCAATGAGGTATTAGTCTGATGGATTGTGTATTTTAAATTAAACATCTCAATTTCCTATGTGCCTATTATTGGCTAGATATAATTAGTGTAGCCTCTGGGATGAGTGTCCTTAGTAGCAATATAGATTGAAAAGTGGTTTATCCTAGACGAGCATTACCTTGAAACCTCATAATGGATTTATGTCCAATATTAGTTGGGGCCTTTTTTGAATCAGAGTTGTATAAGAGTATATATGTATGTTTTATTATATGTCTCATATTATAATTGACATATCATGTAATGATTTGACCACTCTTGATGCTTTATGCTTAGTGATTTCGAGGTGTCCTACTGGGCATTATTATACTCACCCCAATATGGGATCTTTCTACACATTTCATGTCTTATATAGATGACAAACCATTTTATGGAGTCCTTGGAAGACCAAGAGTAGGTGAGTCTTAGTTTGGTATAGACAGACTGATGTGTATACCAGTGTTTCATTTAACAGTAGTCCCCTCATCATGAGTAGGTCATACTTTATTTTCTAGTTTTGGGTGGGGTTATATTTAGTCCCTTTTATTATTTCCAATACTTTATATAATATACTAATTATGGAATTATATATTATAAATGAATTTTTATCATTAATTTAAATGTCCACATTATATGGTCTTGGAGATGTGTGCATGTGTTTAGGTACATTAGGATAATTCTTCCCATGTGTGTGATATTCCTACTCAATGCTGGTCTCCATCCCCTGGCCTATTGGATATGATCTTGGGGTAGTTGCGGATTGAGCCCCATTATGTTGGGTTATGACACAGACAACCCATACCAGCCCTAGAATCATCACATTATACCACATACCTTTTATCAAGCTCATGTAAGATCAAAATAGGAGCTGATGTCAGAAGTTGTTTCAATTTATTAAAAGAAGTCTAAAATTTTACATCCCAAGTGAACTTCACCATTTTCTTGGTAAGAGTGATCAAGGGTGATGCCAACATTAATAAATCCTTAAAAACCCATTGTTAATACTGAGAAATGCCTAATAATATCTGAATCTTGAATATGTTCTATAGTTCCTCCATTGAAAAAACAACCCTCACTTTCTAATGATCGGCTGATAGGACATGTTCATAAATCACATGGACTAATAAATTCACTTCTTGGATCCAAAAACTAAATTTTAAATGATTTCCATAAATTTATAGGCTCCTCAAGATCTATAAAAACATATTTATATCGTATGCATACTCACTATAGGATCTCGAATAAACCAATTTTTTATCTATAAAAACAACCACAACAGTGTCAATATAGTGACGGAATATCCAATTCATCAAAGATATGAAAACTATAGGAGCATTAGTCAGACCCAAATTCATCACAAGATATTCATAATGGTCATTCCTTCTCCTAAAAGTGGCCTTCAGGATATCAGACTCCTAAACTTTGAGTTTATTGTAACCCAACCGAATAACTATTTTTAAAAACCACTTCACCCCCTTTTACTGATCTAAAAATTTATCCACACAAGGTAAAGGGTACTTATTCTTAACTATAACATGGTTAAAATTCTAATATTCTAAACATAATCAAATTGAACCATCATCCTTCTTGGACAATATCTAGGGTCATCCCACAATAAAACTCTAGGGTGAACAAGACTTTTCTCCATAAAATCATTCAAATGGATCTTGATCTCCTTTAGATCATCAGGTTAAATATAATAGGAGGGTATCATGATCGGTTGCATACCTGACACCAAATAAATCATAAAATCTACCTATCTATCTAGAATAAGACTAAATAATTCATTAGGGAAGATATCTAAAAAGTCTTAGACAACCACATGAAGATCAACAAAAGATGAAAAGTCATTGGGCTCAATTGAAACTGTGGACAACAAACTCCTAATCTCTAGGTGGGGAGGTCCTTCATAACAATACCTCATATCCCACTCTCTCTGAAAAACTTGATATCTCCCATAAATAGAAAGAAACAAAAAACACCAATGATAACAATCAATTTTAATAAGGTGAGAAACTAGAAAATCTATCCTCATGATGACGTCAAACAAATCTAGAACAAAAACTAGAAAAATCATAGACCAAATCTACATCAACTATTGATAGATAACAAGAATGACATAGAAACCCATGATATCTTCTTATCCCTAGAGGTTTTTCCATATCTATAACAAAGTAAATGAGCTATGTTGGAAGTTCTATCACATCAAAAAAAAGGGTAAATATAAATGAGTGTGAGGAACCTGTGTCAAATAGATAAGTTGCTATAAAAGATGAAAAAAATGATACCTCTCACTATAGTTGGTCCTATATACACCTCCACCAAAAAATCATCCACTAAATTAAGGTCATTTACTCTTGAGGCCTATGTATGGATCCCTATAGACTTTGAAGTAGTTGACTATTCCACAGTGGGATTTGGAAATAAAGATCCTCATCCATAACAAGGCATAGACATGTCTTGGAAGAACCTCTATAGATGGTTGTAGCAGCCAAAAGAATTGCACATCTTCGGGGGTATATAACAAGTAAACTTGGTGTTCCCTACCTTTCCATACTAATATCAAGTCAAGGTAACAGTACTAGTTATGGATAATGGTGTAGAGGGTATCTACTTCTGAGAACCTTCTCCACCACTCCTGTGATTATCATGCCACTTCCTTCTCTTCCCCTACACACCACTGAAATTTCCACTAGGTGTAATAGGAGGGGTATTTTAAACAATATTTCCCATCATAGACATCTCTTTCATAATATCTATGTCCACCATATTAGCATATTTAGAAATATTCATCATATATACCTTCAATTATATATATGGTTGAAAACCCTACAAGTACTTTTGAACTTTCAACTGATCATTCTCTAATATCTCTAGAGAAAAATAAAACAAATCTACAAAATGATTATACTATGACACTGATATCTCTCCCCAATACAAAAATAGGAACTCTAGAAACTTTTATTTCATCAAAGTCTCTAGGAATAAATTTTAAAATAAGAGGGTCTTGAGACCCTCCAATCCAATCTCATCTGTTGATCCTCTTGTACCATGGAATATCACCACAACTTATTGTGACCCTAGATTATGAATTTTTTGCACATTACCTTTATTTATTCTGGTGTGTATAGGAAGTTGAAAATATGATCAATATTTTCCAATCAGTCCTCCACATCTTGAGGATTAATTATGCTCTTAAAATATGGGGGCTTCTTACGTAAGAATTATCATAATTGATCATTATCCCCTAAAACTCCTAGATGCACCTAAATAGTTGTTTCCTAAAAATGTGGTTCATTTTAGTCCATAACACAAACTACTCACATGATATCATTTATAATATTCTGATCCAAAGGAGGATTCCCTTTAGGAGTATCTACTGCACCATCCTATGGAACCCATAGAAGACGTCTCGGAGGTATACTGCTACACACCAAAAATAGAATTAAATGATTATACAATGGGATAATATCATTTAAAACTAGAAAAAAATAATAAAAAACTAATATTAACGTCAAAACTCAACACTGGTGACACACACATCCCAACATCTTATGGTGACTTCAGGCTCATCATGACAAAATATGGCTAAGAACTCACCACAAACTACCTATCAAGTTATAGAAATGTTAACTCCTATATTCCAACTTACCAAGAATGAGAATAAATTTCTCTAATACCAATTTGTAATGAACCAACCCAGATTATCCTCTATCACTGGTAAGCAAACCAATCCACCCCATACCCAAAGGGCATTCCTGATCCCCATGGGTTGTCAAATAGTACCCCAAGTGTCAAAAATAACTAGAGAGAATTATTTCACCCAACCTGAAACAAGATATATAGTATATATACACAATATAAAGAAATGGAGAAAGAAAAGCTACATAAATATATTCCATAACCAATGATAAATAGTGGTAGAAATCCATCTTAAAATATAGATAAAACCCAAAGGTACAATTCCAATAGAAAAAGGGACAATAAAAACAAAAAACCACAACTCCATGTGATATGTGGGAAATTTCTCACTATCTCACCACCAGCTACCCATACCCAACTAACAGGAACCATGTTGCCTCACTATGGCGCCTTTCACTTTCCTATATCAAAATAAAAAACAAGGTCCACACATCGCCAATGGGGTGTATAGGGTGTGAGCTAAATATACTTAATAGGAACCCACCCAGGTGTTACATACAAAGTATCTATATAATAATCCCAATATGATCAATTTATAGAGAAACATGTCATTATAAGCAGTTAAAAAAATTATATCAAAATCATGGTAAATAAATCCCCCTTTTCTATAGTTTTAAAATAAACCATCTAAAATAGTTTCAAAGCATATCATATTTATCAAAGAAGGTAATCAAATCCAAAATAGTACATACCGAAGCATATGTAATCATGTTATAGATAAATATAGGTCAGTAAATCTAGATCAATCATACCCCATTGTAGAAAAACACGCGCATCAAGTCCCTAGACATATGCATCAAATCTAGGGAGCATAGGAACACAACATAAAGTAAAACCCCCAACAACATATAAAAAGTCTATAGGATGATTTTCCTAGGGAAAATAAGACCACCCCATGATTGAATCCAGTAACAATATTGATAGGTGAGACCAATTTCTACACCTTCCACCTAAGTACTAATGTCTTTCCATATGCTACATTTCCTAAATCATTTCATCAAAACTTTTCTTTGAAAACCATTTCATAAATCCATTTCATGATGGTTTGAAAATACCTTTATCCTTTACCAAAATAAGGGGAGAAATATTTTCTCAAAAACCCATTTACACACACACAAATTAATAAATCATGCCAATTAATTTGTAAAATAATTTATAAAACTAAATCACTCAAGGTTCATCCAACATTGTCCAGAGACAGAACCCCTAACCTCAAAATCAGGTCACACACTAAAATTAATGGGATCTTCACACCAAGAAGAATTTAGAAAAAATATTTTACAATCAATTATATAAATTAAATGGTTATTAGGAATGATATATTATAACATACCTCGATAAAACACATGTCACACCATAAAAAACATCAAAGAAGACCCTCAGGAGACAAGAACGCAATGGATCTAGAAGGGACTATGGGAGAACAACATCATCACATGATCATGGATCCATAAATACTACCCAAGGTCATGAATGTAATAATTAAAATGAAGAAATAGAAAGGTCTCTTACCCAAATAGAATCCACACAACCCATCCAAATATTGAGTGTTGAAAGAAGCAATAAGAAAGAGGTGTAGACACCCAAAATCACCTATAGATCCTGGGTTTGAGGAAGGGAATAACAAAACTAAATGAATTAGGATTTAGGATTGAAACATATAAAACCTACTAGGCATGATGTGTTTACAACATAAATCATTTATTTAAAGCGTAAATTTCCCATATTGTGTTTATGATTAAAAATACGCCACCTCAAGTTAAATTACACTGAGTGGATACTTTATGAAGTAATATATGTGTTTACAACATAAAGAGTTTATAACCTAAAAGGTTTTTATAGACTATGACCTATGACTTATTTACATTGTAAGATATAGTCTTACGATGTAAAAATTTCCATTATGAAGCACCTAACCTAGGATCTACTGAAAAAATACCAAAACATTATTAATATCCTATGAACCTAAGAAACACACTCTTATACATAAAATAGGGTGTACCTTTTATCCAGTATGTTACAAAGAGGTATGTGAAATTTTTTGAAAAACATTTACTCAAGAAGAAGATCCTAGAATAAGTGGTGATGATGATCAATCTAAAACTTCTCAAGATATATCAATTGATAGATTAATATATATTTTGTATTATATTCCAAATTAAATAGTATCTCTTATTTGTGTATTATTTTAAAGTATACATTTATAAATCACTCAGTGGAAATAAAAATAAAAGAATATGGAGAAGTCTTTGTAAGAAAATTTTCTAGAATTTATAAATATCTAAAAACATACACTACTACAACTTGGCCTTTTATCAGCGCTAAAAACTAACATTAACATCGCTAGGAAAGCGTTGTTAATGCTGGCGTAGATAAAGGGGGGTCCCCTTTATCAGTGCTCCTAAAAGTGCTGATAAAGGTAACCTTTATCAGCGCTAAAAAAAGCACTGATAAAGAACCCCCTTTATCAGCACTTTTTTTAGTGCTGATAAAGGTCGACTTTATTAGCGCTTTTCAGAGCGCTGATACAAGGGACCCCCCCCCCCCTTATCTACACCAGAATTAACAGCGCTTTTCTAGCGCTGATAAAGGGGTGCCTTTATCAGTGCTACCTTGATCGTTGATAATAGGGCCCTTTATCAGCGCTCTTTTAGTGTTGTTAATGGTGTCCTTTATCAGCGCTCAAAAAAGCACTGATAAAGGCGCCTTCCCCTACACCTTCACAAATAGCACCTGTACACCTACACACCTACAAAAACCAGCATACTTGCACAAAATAGCACCTTCACACCTGCACAAAATAGCACCCGCACATAATATTTTGACAAACAATGCTATATACATTTATTGAACATCATGAATACAAAAAAACACACTTCTATATACATTTCAAACAATGTTTTACATGGTTACAATTACAATTATCCAACAACAATTATAAACATTAATGTTTCATCCTTTGATATCTGTGATCCACTCTCAAAAATTTTCGTCCATGGTATTTGTTGCTGAACAAAGCATCTGAAATCAAGGAAAAAAATCACCTATATAAGAAAACAAATATTATGTTAGTAATACAATAATGAAATAAATTAAAACATTAATATGAAAAAATAAATTAAAATGGAAATGTGAAACTAAAATATGAAAATGATAAACTCAAATGTTTTCATTCTGATAACAATGAAAGGGAATAATGTAAATTAATATGTTTTTGGATGATTTATCTCATTTAATAAATATTGATTTTTTATCTAATGAAAAGTTTTACCAGTCACACTATGTGTTGGATTAAGCTGGGGTTAATTCTTACATGTTACAAATGACTCATGGATCATTGTCCTAAGGTATCAAAACAATCCAAACGTGTTTTCTCAGTATTCCATATGTTAGTAGTGTTGTTTTCTAAAGTTAATGTCAATTTCAAACTGATATCAGACACTTTTAGCCATACCGGTCACACCGTGCATCAGATTGAGGTGTGGTTAATTCATACACATCAAAAATGACCCATGGATCGTTGTCCTAAAGTATCAAAACAATATGAACATGTTTTCTTAGTTTTTCATATGTCACTTGTGTTGTTTTCTAAAGTTTATGTCAATTTAAACTGATATCAGACACTTTTAGTCATACCGGTCACACCGTGCATCGGATTGAGGTGCGGTCAATTCATACACATAAAAAATGACTCATGGATTGTTTCCCTAAAGTATCAAAACAATATGAATGTGTTTTCTAGGTATTTAGTATGTCAGTAGCATTGTTTTCTAAAGTTTATGTCAATTTGAAACTGATATCAGACACTTTTAGCCATACTGGTCACCCCGTGCATCGGATTGAGGTGTGGTTGATTTGTACACATCACAAATGACTCATGGATAGTTTTAATAAATTATCAAAACAATATGAATGCATTTGATCGATATTCTCTATGTCAGTAGTGTTATTTTCTAAAGTTAATGTTAATTACAAACTGATATCAGACACTTTTAGCCATACTGGTCACATCGTGCATCAGATTGAGGTACAGTTGATTCGTACATGTCACAAATGACTCATGGATCATTTTACTAAAGTATAAAAACAATCTGAATGCATTTTCTTGGTTTTATGCATGTCACTTGTGTTGTTTTCTAAAGTTTATGTCAATTTGAAACTGATATCAGACACTTTTAGTCATACCAGTCACACCATGCGTCTAATTGAGGTGCGGTAAATTCATACACATCACAAATGACTCATGGATCGTTTTCCTAAAGTATCTATACAATCTGAATTTGTTTTCTTGGTATTCCGTATGTCAGTAGTGTTTTTTTCTAAAGTTATTGTGGATTTCAAACTGATATCAGACATTTTTTTTCCATACCGGTCACACCGTGTGTCGGATTGAGGTGCATTTGATTGGTACATGTAAAAAATGACTCATGGATCATTTTCCTAAGGTATAAAAACAATATGAATGCATTTACTTAGTATTTTGTATGTCAGTATTGTTGTTTTCTAAAGTTAGATTCAATTTAATACTAATATCAGACACTTTTAGCCATACCGGTCACACCATGAGATAGATTGAGGTGCGATCAATTAGTACATCTCACAAATGAATCATGAATCACTTTCCTAATGTATCAAAACAATCCAAATGTGTTTTCTTGGTATTTCGTATGTCAGTAGTGTTGTTTTCTAATGTTTATGTCAATTTGAAATTGATATCAGACCCTTTTAGCCATACCGGTCACATCGTGTGTCGGATTGAGGTGTGGTTGATTTGTACACATCACAAATGACTCATGGATCATTTTCCTAAAGTATCAAAACAATACGAACACATTTTCTCAGTATTATGTATGTTAGTAGTGTTTTTTTCTAAAGTTAATGTCAATTTCAAACTGATATTAGACACTTTAAGCCATACCGGTCACACCGTCTGTCGGATTGAGGTGTGGTTGATTATTACACATTAAAAATGACTCATGGATCATTTTTATAAAGTATCAAAACAATCCGAATGCATTTTCTTGGTTTTTCGTATGTCACTTGTGTTTTTTTTCTAAAGTTTATGTCAATTTGAAACTAATATCAGACACTTTTAGTCAAAACGGTCACACCATGCATTAGATTGAGGTGAGGTCAATTCGTAAACATCACAATTGACTCATGGATCGTTTTCCTAAAGTATAAAAACAATAAAAACATGTTTTCTTAGTTTTTTTTATGTCACTTTTGTTGTTTTCTAAAGTTAATGTCAATTTGAAAAATGATATCAGAAACGTTTAGCCATACCAGTCACATCGTGCGTCTGATTGAGGTGTGGTTGATTTGTACACATCAAAAATGACTCATGGATCATTTTCCTAAAGTATCAAAACAGTCCGAATGAGTTTGATTGGTATTCCTATGTCACTTGTGTTGTTTTCTAAAGTTAATGTCAATTTCAAACTAATATGAAACACTTTTAGCCATAATGGTCACACCATGCATTGGATTGAGATGTGGTTGATTCTTACACATCACAAATGACTCGTGGATAGTTGTCCTAAAGTATAAAAACAATCATAATGTGTTTTCTCAATATTCCGTATGTCATTAGTGTTGTTTTCTAAAGTTAGATTCAATTTGAAACTAATATCAGACACTTTTAGTCATACTGGTCACATTGTGCATCATATTGAGGTGCGGTTGATTCGTACACATCAAAAATGACTCATGGATAATTTTCCTAAAGTATAAAAACAATATGAATGCATTTTCTGAGTATTCCTTATGTCAATAGTGTTGTTTTCTAAAGTTTATGTCAATTTGAAACTGATACCAGACACTTTTAGCCATACTGTTTACACCGTGCATTAGATTGAGGTTAAGTTTATTATTACACATCGCAAATGACTCATGGATCATTTTACTAAAGTATCAAAACAATCTGAATGCATTTTCTCAGTTTTCTGTATGTCACTTGTGTTGTTTTCTAAAGTTTATGTCAATTTGAAATTGATATCAAACACTTTTAGGAATATTGGTCACACCGTGCATTGGATTGAGGTGTGTTCAATTATTACACATCAAAAATTACTCATAGATCGTTTTCCCAAAGTATCAAAACAATCTGAACACATTTCATTGGTTTTTCGTATGTCAATTGTGTTGTTTTCTAAAGTTAATGTCAATTTGAAACTTATATCAGACACTTTTAGCCATACCGGCCACACTGTGTGTCGGATTGAGGTGTGGTCAATTATTACACCTCAAAAATGACTCATGGATCGTTTTCCTAAAGTATCAAAATAATCCGAATGCGTTTGTTCGGTATTCCTTATGTCACTTGTGTTGTTTTCTAAAGTTAATGTCAACTTCAAACTGATATCAGACACTTTTAGCCATACTGGTCACATCGTGTGTCGGATTGAGGTGAATTTGATTCATATACATCACAAATTACTCATGGATCATTTTCCTAAAGTATCAAAATAATCCAAATGCATTTGCTCAGTTTTCTGTATGTCACTTGTGTTGTTTTCTAAAGTTTATGTCAATTTAAACTAATATCAGACACTTTTAGCCATACCGGTCACATCGTGCATCAGATTGAGGTGAGGTCAATTATTACACATAAAAAATGACTCATGTATCGTTTTCCTAAAGTATAAAAACAATACAAATTCATTTGATCAGTATTCCTTATGTCAGTAGTGTTGTTTTCTGAAGTTTATGTCAATTTGAAACTGATATCAGACACTTTTAGCCATACCAGTCACATTGTGTGTCGGATTGAAGTGTGGTTGATTCGTACACATCAAAAATGACTCATGGATCATTTTCCTAAAGTATCAAAACAATCCGAATGTGTTTGATCGGTATTCTATATGTCAGTAGTTCATAAGAGTCTCTCATTAAATTATTCTTTACTAGAAACTCAAATCATTTCTAAAACCATTTTTCATAATCTAAGGATATGAAACATAAGTAAGTGTGATCATAGATTCTTAATAAGTTTAAACAAGGGAGATATAAATGATCATATAAATATAACATAAGTATTAGGAATTTACCTTCATTGTTTTATTTTTTTACATTCTTTCATCAGGTACGATGCCCATTCATTTCTAAACACATCTATATCATCTTATGAATAAGAGTTTTTGTGACAATCATAGTAGTACTAAAAAAATATAAATACACAAAGGATTAATAAATATTTTAAATTAACTAGTAATTATTTTCAAAAATACCACTTCAGGGATGCTAGTTTGTTCATCAAATATGATCTCTTTCATAAATTTACAAACATAATAACCGCAGTCCTTTTCATTTGTTTATTTCAGACACTATAGAAACATCAATAAAAATAAGTAATTTGTTTTGATATATATTTGGATAGTGAAGTATAATTATATATACCCTGATACTTGTCCATTTGTAGATCACCTGCACCTTGTCATCCTTAGACCCTGGATTCATTACAGCCTTTAGACGATATTCATACACCGCCCTATCATAACAGAATCCTCATTAAAATATAATATAAATTATTTAACTAGATATTTAGTTCTAAAATTTTTGATCTAATGTATTACAAATTGAAAATCACCATGATGTGTGGTCGGTTTGTTGGATATCCATGTAGTGAATCCAGAAAATAAATCTTTGGAGTATCCAAATTGACTGAAATGAGCATCCAATGTTGCCTAAAAACAAAAAAAAAAGGAATAATTAATGATATAAATGAAAATATAATTGATATGATTAAAATTTAGAGTTTTACCCCCACAATGTTGGTATTAAAAAGAGTCTGTCAGCCATAATTTTGCATTGAAACGTTCTGAGCAGGTTTGACATTAATTCATCCTGAAAACTGAAATCTATTTCATTTTATTCTGTAGACATGGTGTGAGGACTAACAAGTCCAAATTTGTTTTCACAGAAAAATCCCTTCAATTTTTTTTCATATATACACCTACAAAAAATATGAAATGTATTTAGATATAATTATCATAGTATATCAGCTTCTTTAAAATCAAATCATGAAAAACATACCTCATGTATACATTTATAACTGAGGCACCTAGCCAGTCGTATGTGATGATTTCAGCTAGAGCGTCAGCACTAACGAAATATAATGTTTCCTATTCATACATATCTTTTTCACAAAAAATTTTGTGATTATTTCCACCTTTCATTTTCGTATCCACATGATCTTGCAAAGATATTAAATGTGGATATAGAACGGGTGGGGTGAAGGTGCCCTCAGTAGATCATTTTGATTGGTTGTTTGATCCTTTTGAGCCGTTATTTCATTTTAGCTCCTTCCTTTTGTCCTTCTGTAATAACATTCATTGGTTCAGCCCTTTTATAATTAAATGTTAAAGTTTATGCTTGAAAAATTAATTGGAAATGAATACCTCCTGGTCGACATGTTTTTTTACAAGATTCGATGGCCATTAAATGAATGTTCCAATAGCTTTTTCCACCATATGAATGTCGTCATCGTCATTTGGAATGGGTGGCTCAGCGCTCGGCTCATGAGCTATGTTAATTGACACTTTAACATGACCGGTTGGAAGTGGTATAGAGTGTAGCATGTCATTCTGCATATTGAACACCATATCCCTCTCTACAAGGCGATGGGTTGGAGTTGACCAATATAAATCACCGTAATTTTCACCCTGTTGAATATCATTACATGAAAGGTATCAGTTTCTATGTAATTCACATTTCACAGAAATAGATATTAGAACATTGATTACCTCGGTTAAGTCAGGTCTTTGCGGGGAATGGCTCACCTCAAAGCTGGGGGGGTTGGGGCGGGTTGTTCTTGAGTTATTTATTCTCTTCGCCTCTCCCCTATAAAAGTTTCTAGCAACTCTCCCTGACTTTGTAATTTTTATTCAATGGTATCTAGTCTAACTCTCATACTTTTCATTTATTTAGTTTGTTCCTACTCTTGTTTTTTTTTCTGAAAATATGCCCGGGGTGTCACCCCAAAAGCCGCACCACTAACACGGCCATACTGTTCTGGCTGTTTCAAGGCCGCTGAAAGTATGTCCACATCTGGTGCGGGTGTTGTTGATTCTTGTGACTATGTCAAATAGAAAATATGGTAAAATAAGTAATCATCATGATGTAATAGTGATTTAAAGAAAAACAAATTTATATTATGTCATACTTACACATGTTTCCCACACTTTTTGTGTTTTTTCATCTACTAGTTTCTCCTCTTTAGTAACATGAGCCTCCTTCCATAGCACATGGCGTGGGATGGAAGTTTCTTAGGATTTAGATTCATCAATCTGCATATAAATAGAGAAATATGGTTATAGTGTTTTTTTATGTCACATAAAATTATTATAGTACTTTTAAAATACGTACCAATTGTTTTTCAATTGAAGCGTACCCCAGCCTTGCTTTACGGTAAGAGTATGCTGGTTTTGTTGCCCGTTCTTTATTTTCAGCACTCAGTTGTTGTTTCATAAATAAAAAACTTTCAATCAAAGTGAGGAATACAAGTAACATTAAACAACATGTTACCAGACACAATGTACCTAAAAAGTCTGCTCCACACGACGGTTGCAAAACGAATCACACGCTCCTTGGGATATCAAGTGTGCATAAAGAGGAGGTGGGTGCGGCTTGATTTTCCCTTTAGCATCTTTCAGATGACATTTTGTTAAAATGGTGTGAAATCCTCTATGAACACTTCCTTCCAATATTAATACATATTCTTTGTGTGATACATCTACTATAAATGCACTCTTCAATAGATGATGTAGATTTAGTCAATATTTCAGTATTTTATTTTATTTTATTTTAATAAATTAAATAAATGATATCGTAATATTATTGTAATCTCTTCCCACATTAATGTATTCATCCCGCTGACAACATGGTGCCACGACTCTATATCAATCGGCACACATTGCTAAGTGAAGATATCAATTTAGATAATAAACAAGGCTTTGTTGGGATTTAAATGATGGCCTATCTTATTCCATCCCACCTCATATTTGATGCCTTTTTCTTTTACCTTAAGTATTTTGGCTAAAATTGTCAAACTACGGTGCACCTGTTTTTTTGTGCCGTCGAGGTTTCATTGCCTACCATTTCCTCAGTTTCTGCATCATTATGTTCCTCTGAAGAACTAGCATAGGTACAGGGACTAGCAACAATAGGCTGAGAAACCTGTTGTACCTCAGCAGTGGGACCAGCAGCAACAGGTTGAGAAACCTGTTGTACCTCAACAGTGGGACCAGCTGCAACAGGTTGAGAGACCTGTTGTACCTCTTCAGTGGGACTAGCTGCAATAGGTTGAGAAACCTGTTGTGTCTTGGGATTGGGTGCATCAGTAGGTGCAGAAGTCATTATCTACAAAAGTCTTTTAACATTTAATTTAGATCACATAAAAGCAGCAGCGAATAGATAATAACATAATGTAACACAATCTATATTACAATAAAAAAATAACCAGATTATTGAACTCTCTTTTTTTTAAAGGATGAATAGATTTGACCCCTCTATCGACTATCCATATCCCTTCATTGTAGTCTCATCTAACATACAAAATGCCATCTACATTGGGACCATTGCGTAATGATTGTGAAGTCCCAATTAAAGGGTCATCCTCCATTGAATTTTCATCTGACCCTTCAGTTGTTTTGGTCGATAACAGAACAATTGACCAGTTTTGGTTTGCGGGATCTAGAACATAAAATACTTTCACTTCCTGTGATGCCATTATAAATGGTTCATCTTTCTCCCCTTCCTTACTAAAATCAACTTTCATGAATCCCAATTCATCTATTTTAATAGAACTCCCGTTATCAACCCACTTGAATTGAAAAATCGGAACTTGGAATTTTATATAATCCAACTCCCATATTTGTTTGATGATGCCAAAGTATGACATATTCACATAAATTGGATTTCTGTCCTTAGCACTAGAAACATGCATCACTTTAGCCACAAGTGTTACCCCACTATTCTGCATGGTACTGTCTTTATCATGTTCATTAGTATAAAATGTATAACCATTAACTACATAAGCATTACAAGATAATACATACACACTTATTCCTCCGGCTAGCCATCAAAGTCGGTCTGAAATTGACTCTGGATTTTCATCTGACTTCTTAAAAATATTGTCCCAAAACCATCCTATAAACTGTCAATTATGTGTATCTGATATCCATTTTTCATCCCTAGATGGATTCAAATTCCTAATAGTTTCTATTTGGGTTTCAACATATGGGTCAACATTGAAATTGTTATGCAAAACATAATGGTGGGCCTGCTCTCGATCTGTAATATTGATTGTGACAACCTGTCTTCCAGAAATTCCTTCACCCTCAAGTAGTCCAGTGTGACGAGATTTCGGTAGGCCAATGTTTTCCACACCAGACAGGTATTTGGTACAGAATTCAACAGCTTCCTCAACAATATATCACTCCGCAATACAACCCTCTGGCCGACTTTTATTTTTTACATACCCTTTCAAAATATTCATATACCGTTCAATGGGGTATATCCATCTATAATGTACATGACCACATAGTTGAATATCTCTCACCAAGTGGACCATAAAATGAACCATCATATCAAAAAATGAAGGTGGGAAGAACATTTCTAATTCACATAATATGATGGTAATTTCTCTTTCCATAGTTGACAAATTCGCCGGGTCTATAACTCTGCTGCATATAGCTTTCAAGAAGAAACACAGTTTCGTTAATGTATGGCGGACAGTGTTGGGAAAAATACAACGTAAAGATATAGGAATGAGATCTTTCATCAAAACATGGTAGTCATGTGATTTCAGACTTTTTAACTTCAAATCGCTCATTGACACGAGGTTCTTGATATTTTATGAATACCCCTCTGGAACCTTTACGTCATTCAAGAAGTTTCAAAATTGATATCTCTCCTTCCTGGAAAGAGTGTAATCAGCAGAAGAAGAAATGTTCGTTTTTCACCCTTCACTAGTGCCAACTCTTCTCGTATTCTCATCTCAACCATGTCCAACCTAGCCTTAATTCCATATTTTTTTTCTAGGTGTATTTAGAAATGTTCTGATTAAACTATCAAATACATTTTTTCTACATGCATAACATCAATAAAATTTCTGACATACAGAAAATTCCAGTATGGTAATTCAAAAAAAATTGATCTCTTTTTCCAACCAATTTTAGTAAGGTTTTTTTAAGCTGGTTTACCAAAAGTAGTGTCCACATTTTTAACTTTATCAAGCAATCGATCTCCTGTTATTGGAGACGGTGCTATACATTCTTCTGAACTTCCATTGAATGATGTCATCCAAGATTGGTACTTATGTCGTTAGGGAAGAAATCAGTGATGTCCTAGAAACATGGTTTTCAATGAATGTTTCAACCTAATTGATTGTGTACCTTATTCACAAACGAGACACCCTTGAGTTCCATTAATGCTATATCCTGAAAAATTTTCATAAGCAGGGAAGTCATTTATCATTTCGTACTGTAGGTTCTGGGCGCAGTGGAAGCGCGTTAGTGGGTTTTCCCAACTTTAATTTTAATGTTAAACAACGTTCAATCCGAGATCCGTCACGACTTAAAATGCCAAATATTTGGAATAAAATGAAGAACAAAAAAGAAAATAAGAGTCCCAGAACCCTTGAGATAGGATCATCATATGTTGGTTATAATTAATTTAATTAATTCATAAGAATTACCTTGATGGAATTATTTCTTCGTTGGAGTCTCCAATCACAATCCTATGATCCGTCGTTGTGTTGTAGAATTCAAGTACAGGATTCCTCTAGTGGTGATAAACATGTTCTCCATGTATCTTTGGACATTGCCGAAGGGATCTTCGAGTGCTATCATAGAAGAGCCTTTGCTTGCGATGTCTGCCTTCAACCGCCTTGATCTGGTGGAGGATCTCACTCTCGTAACTTGAAAGCATTCTTGGTGGAAAAGGAATTCTCTCTTGGCTTGAGAGTATTTTCCAAATCCGTTGTGCACTTTGATGGCTCTCTCTCTATGAGAATAATGTAATTGGGATTATAATACTTAGAATAATAAAATGAATTAATTGCCCGAAATCATTTAATCATTTCATTTAATTCTTAGTAATAACACATGTCTTAATAATGACATTTGACCAACATTATTACTTGACATGCGCCCAACATATTACATTTTAATATCAATTAATTAAATAAAAAATATTTTCTCAAGAATCCTGAAAAACAATCTACACGGTGTGTATATAAATATACATGGCGTGTACTTTTATTTTTCATTTTATTTATTTCCTCGACCATATTTATTAGACCTTGAGTAATGGCTATTTATTTATTAAATAAATGTAACTGCATTACTCACTAATAAATATATATTATTTCACCCAAAATATATTCTCTCGAATAACTAGTGTCGAAATAAATGCGATCATGCATCCTTAAATAATTATTAAACCACAGTTAGGAATAATATTTTTTTAACTTGTTAAATTAATATTTAACTGAGATACATGGACACACTTAGTGTGTGACCCTCTAGGCCTCTTTCTCAGTGGCATTAGGCAGAGCCTGCCTAAAGTCCAAGGTTAGCGTCTAACAACATGCCAAGGAACCCATAGAAAAATAATTTAACGCTTCAATGACGTTTCACCTCCTACGAATGCTTACCGTGTAATATAATCCCTTTGTCTCGATATCTCTTATCAAGCGGGTTGCATGCTAGTGCCATCAACCCATGTTCTCGATTATTCTTTCTTTGAATTCCTGAAATTGAACTCGCCCATACCTTACCATGGACATGGACTTATTTAGGATATATCAATTCCATCAAAGGGACTGAGATATCTACTTCTGTTATGGAACAGAAGGGACAAATCCTTTCTCGCATTATCTATTAATGCAGTATTACTCGTGACTCACCCAACGTATCCTACCTCACTGCAAATAGTGTGTCGTCATAGTTTTCATCAATACATCTAAGTGCGCGAGTTGTAATACCCATTAATAATAATACTAAATTCTAAGGACCAATACACATGTTCGTAGATAGGAACATCCAATGACACTATGAAATGTGGATTTCCTACTGGCGGGTCTTGTTCTCATAATATCCTCCTAGATATTACCAAGGGTGCACACCATGAGAACATGCCTCAAAGATTTATGAGTCCTCACCCCTAATGACCTATATTATTTGTGTCCCTCAAATAATATCATCCGGCCATAGAACATATATTCAAGAACAGTGTTATGGCACTTCTGGGTTCTCATCATAGTAGGGATCCGCTATGACCCATTAATGCAACAGCTGTCCTTAGGACATTATCACATGCATTGTCACGCAGAAGAAGAATAAAGATGTGATAAGGATTTTATTAATGAATAAAGTACAAAGTAGTTGGTTCTAGATCACCAACTCTAACAGACTCCCACTTGGACTAAATCCAACTGCTAACAACATTTAACTCGCTAGCTCTCACATGATATTCATGCTTCTGCTGAGATAGGCCTTTAGTCATGGGGTCCACCACGTTCTCTTCTGTGGACACTCTGCTCACTAAAACTTCACCCCTTTGATAGAAATCCCTCAAGAGGTGATACTTCCGGAGTATGTGCTTTGTCCGTTGATGTGACCTTGGTTCTTTTTCAAGAGCCACCGCTACTGTATTATCATAATACAATGTAATTGGATCTTTACTGTTAGGCACCACATCAAGCTCCTATACAAAGTTCCAAATCCAGACGGCTTCCTTGGATGCATCAAAAGTCGCCATATACTCGGACCCCACTGTAGAATCGGCGACAACTGGCTGCTTTGAACTCTTCCAGCTCACAGCTCCTCCATTAAGACAGAAAACATATCCAGATTGCGACTTCAGATCATTCTAATCTGTATGAAAACCAGAATCAGCATACCCTCTAATTACAAGCTCTTTGTCTCCTCCATACACCAGGAACATATCCTTAGTTCTTCTCAGATACTTAAGGATAGTCTTAATAGAATTCCAGTGTTGTTCTCCTGGATCTGCTTGATATCTGCCTACCATGCTCAGTGCATAGGTAACATCAAGCCTGGTACATAACATGGCATACATGATGGATCCTATAGCCAAAGCATATGGGATCTTACTCATCCTATCTTTCTCCTGTTGTTTCTGGGGACACATTTTCTTAGAAAGATGTAAGTCATGTGAAATTGGAACCAATCCCCTCTTCGATTTTTCCATACTAAATCTCTTTAGTATCTGGTCAATGTATGTACCCTGACTTAGTCCAAGCAACCTCTTGGATCTATCACGAATGATCTTGATCCCTAGAATGTAGGCTGCTTCTCCTAAGTCCTTCATGGAGAAACACTTGTTCAGCTAGTCCTTAACTGACTGTAAGGCTGGTACGTCATTTCCAATAAGCAATATGTCATCAACATATACCACTAGGATGATAACTGCATTCCCATTAAACTTCTTATAAACACATGGCTCACATTCATTCTTAATAAAACCAAATTCCTTTATGGATTCATCAAATCGAATTTTCCATGACTTGTATGCTTGCTTCAATAAATAAATGGATTTCTGCAACTTGCAAACCCGTTTGGCTTCACCTAGTGTCACAAACCCTTTTGGTTGTGTAATATAGACATCTTCCTGAAGGTTCCCGTTAAGGAATGTTGTTTTGACATCCATCTGCCAAATCTCATAGTCATGGTAAGCTGTTATGGAAAGTATGATTCTTATGGATTTAATCATGGAAACTGGTGAGAAGGTTTCATCATAGTCAATTCCTTGACGTTGTCTGAATCCTTTAGCCACTAGCCTTGCTTTATAAGTGCTAACATGACCTTCCATGTCCATCTTTATTTTGAATACCCATTTGCATCCAACAGGCTTTACATCAACTGGCTCATCAACCAGAACCCAAACTTGGTTCTGATACATGGAATCCATCTTAGAATTCATAGCTTCTAGCCATCTTGCAGCTTCTGAGCTTTCTACTACTTCCTTGTAGGAGAGAGGTTCATCATTGTCCAACAATAATGATTCACCATCCTCAGTGACTAGGAAACCAAATCTTTCTGGTTCCCTTACCTCTCTTGAGCTCCTACGCAGTACTTGTGTTTCTGGAACCTCTTCCACGGGGACCTGTGGAACTTTTTCTTGTACCAACTCTTGTGTATCTTGAGCATCAACTTCCTCAAAGTCAATCATTCTCCCACTATCCTTCTTGAGGATGTGCTCCCTCTCAAGAAATATGGCTTGTCTGGCAACAGTCACTTTCTTGTATTGAGGGTTATATAGGTAATACCCTTTCGTTTCCTTGGTATATCCTATAAAGATACACTTTGTGCCCCAGGGTGCTAGTTTGTTTCCTAAGAAGGCCTTGACAAACACCTCGCATCCCCATACACGTGTGTGCGGAAAAATGGGTTTCCTTCCATTCCATAACTTGGATGTAATTCCATTTTCCGCCTTAGTTGGTACTCGGTTTAATGTGTATGCTGCAGTTTGTAATGCATATCCCCAAAAGGATAATGGAAGATCTGAATGAATCATCATCAACCTCACCATGTCCAACAAGGTGCGGTTCCTCCTTTCACTAACACCATTCCACTATGGTGTATAAGGAGGAGTGAGCTGAGATAGAATCTCAGGCTCCCGTATAAGATCGATGAACTCTTGGTTCAGATATTCTCCACCTCGATCTGATCGAAGCTTCTTTATCTTCTTACCAAGATGATTCTCTACTTCATTCTTGAATTCCTTAAATTTCTCTAAGGACTCTGACTTATACCTAATTAAGTAGACATATCCATATCTACTCAAATCATCAGTAAAATTAATGAAGTAAGAATATCCACCTCTAGCTTCTACTATAAATGGTCCACACACATTCGTGTGTACCAATCCTAGAAGCTCTATGGACCTTTCACCTTGTCCACCAAAAGGTGTCTTGGTCATTTTTCCTTGTAAATAAGTGTGACATCTATCATGTGGTTTTAGCTCAGTAGAGTCTAAATAGCCATCTTGGCAGAGCTTTGTCAAGCGCTTCTCGTTCACATGACCAAGGCGGTGATGCCATAACTGGGTGATGTATGAGTCATGTGAGTTTGTTTCATTATCGATTGCCAACACTTGGTTTTCGTAATTTAATACATACAAACCATTATTCAAATGTTCCATACCATAACATACGTTGTTCTTATAAAAGAGACAACCCTTATTTAAAAACTTGAAAACAAATCCATCCATATCCAAAAAAGATACAGAAATTATGTTCTTTGTAACACTAGGCACATAATAACAGTTATGTAAAACCAAAATCATTCTAGTCGGCAATGAGAGGTGGTAGTCACCAATAGCCAATGCAGCCAGCCTTGCGCCATTGGCAGCTCGAAGATCCACCTCTCCTCTGGAGATATTTCTAAATCTACTTGGTTCCTGCATTTGAATACATATGTGCGCCCCGCAAGCTGTATCTAATACCCAATGTGTAGAAATAGAAAGATTGAACTCGATAACGAACGCACCTTTAGCATCCCCATGCTTCTGGGTGCAGTTACTCTTCCAGTGGCCCTGCTTGCCACATGAAAAACACACCACCTCCTGTTCCTTGCCCTGCCTTTGGATCTTCCCCTTCTTGGTGGGACGGTGCTCAGGGGCTTCATACCATTTATAAGTATTTGGCCCCTTTGCCCTGTCCTTCCTTTTCTTGTTCGCCATAAAGACTACAGGTTTGTCATGCCCCATGTCCTTGTCTACCTAGTGAATCAAGGTCAGAAGCTCCGACAGACTCTTCTCATTGCCACTCATGTTATAGTTGACAATGAAGGTAGAGAATGTCTTGGGCAGTGATGATAGGATGATATCTGTACTCAACTCATCTGGGAATTTAATCCCTAAGACGTCCAGGCGTTCAATGTTTCCAATAAGCTTGACTATATGAGGCCCAGCTGGCACAGACTCTCCAAGCTTCATGGTAAACAAAGCATTGGAGATCTCATACCTCTCATTTCTCGCCTTCTCTTGGTAGAGATCTTTAAGGTGAGACATCATGCTATACGCGTCTATGTTTTCATGTTGCTTCAAGAGCTCATTAGACATGGCCAAAAGCATGAAACACTGGACATATGTGGCATCATCCATGTGTTTCGTGTATAGAGATAATTCCTCATCACTAGCATCTTTCCCAGGTGCAACTGGAATAGGCTCTTCCAGCACATACAATTTCCTTTCGTGGTGAAGGACGACACGTAACCGGCTCTGCCAATCTTGGAAATTGGTGCCAGTTAGAAGGTTTTCCTTTTCGAGTATGGTGCACAATGATATGTTTGAAGTCATTTTCTTGTCATTTCTACAAATTAAGATGAGCAAAGGTTTAGTAATTTATTACAAAAATTGAGACAAATAAATAAATTAATACTTACTAGTCTCTCACTATTTTATTGAAATCCAATAACCCTCACCATTGATTTCGGAATATTATGTTTCCTGAATATTCTAGTGGAAAAGATCCATATTGCCCTTCACATTACCCCAACTAGGGTTTTTCAAGAAACTTGAAGGGTTTTAGGTAGTCGTTCCAAATTCCAACTATATTAACTCGTATATCCTTGATCCGCTGAGTGGAATCCCCAATCCTAAAATCCTTTTTGGATTTCCTCAACCTTTGCCTCTTGGTCACACCAAGTCCTACTGTTGCAGTCAACCCTTGATGCGAACCAAGTCAAGTCAACCCAAAACATTGAATTAGAATTCCACGATAATTGAAAGCACCCCAACTAGGGTTGGTCAAGCACATTGAACTATGGTTCGATTCTAATCAAGATTATGGAAGGCTATGCCAACTTAATATTTATTTTGAGGAATTTTATCCTTATACGTAAATTTCCATTTTATTATCTTTGATTACATTCTTGTTAATATTAAGTGGGATATACTTAAGTGATTAACCATGTCTAAGATAATATTTACGTATAAGCCGGTTTTATTTTAGTTCCATCTTGCATGCTCATTTAATTCATTAATTGTGTGATTGTGACAACACACCCACAATAAATAAACCATGCAACTGACAAAAATAAAATAAATGGTATGATTGTGAGTTTTTCTATTGGTTAGTTTATCTAGAGGTTTATAAACTAACCCAATACCTAGGGGAGAAACACCTTGAACCTTTCAGGTTCATGTTTACAGCTTTCCACCTATCCACCTTTGTATCTCCTTGGATTGGTTTCACCTTGGCTCCTAACTTGAGCCGCCTCCACTAGCTTGGGAGCTCCATACATTACATATGCATTTATCTCACACGCAGGTGAGGGGTAAAAGGGGTTTTTACATAAAAGAATCCTTGGGTGCGCAGGCCCTACATATTAATGAGGAGATGGCTTGTAGGCCAACAAATTTAATTTAAATAAATAAATTAAAAGAAACCATTAATATAAAAAGGTCTCAGTCTAGCTCATGATCATCCATACATGCAACGATATTTACGCATAAATAAAACTAGCATTCAATTCTTTAATTGTTCTTGTTTAAGATAAATCACACTCGAATCAATTAATTATCTTTAATTAATCAATCCTTTTATCTTAAATCTTTTTTTTGAATTTCTTTGAGATTATCATCCATCATAATTTTAAACAAATAAATTCATTTAAAATTATCCTTGTACATAACTTGTACCTTGGAGGCAACCTAGTGAATTCCCATTTATTACACAGATGTTAAATTAAACACATATATATAAAACACCTATCACATGTTGTGCCTCAGCTTTACGCCTGCACCATGGTACACGTCTCAAGGGTTTGTATAATATAATAATAAATTTTAATAATTCTATATAATTTGGGTGAGTACAGGGCGTGTAGTTCCGACTACACGACGTGTAATTTTATTCACCGTCCATATGAAGTACACGCCCTGGGACAGGGCGTGTTAATGTACTTCGGAAATTTTCGGAGTACACAGCATGTACAGTGGGACACACACTGTGTAGTTTCCGCGTTACATGGTTTCCAGCTGGGCAGGCTATGTACGGAGTACACGGCCCAACCCTAACCTGAAGGGACTACACACCATGTTCATTGGACCACACGGCGTGTATTCTGAAAACCGTGTGCCACCTATTTCTGGTCAACACACGGTGTCTTAAATTCTTAGAAAGAATCCAATACACGACCTGATTTGGCGGATCAGTCAATGCATTGAACCTAGACTACACGGCGTGTACTTTTGAATACACGCCGTGTATTCTGGTGTTGTATGGACAGAAATTTTTGGCTCCTCTGGATGAGTTCCTCTATATTATTTTAAACAAAATTAAAATAAAATTTAGTTTCTGTGAGGTGAATGAGAAACTAGGGAGGAGGAACAGATCTCGATATTCAGATTTCAAGAACAATTAAACATGAATTGAAATAACTAAATTATTAAATGCATAAATCACCAAATAAATAATTATTATCAACAATATGACCCCCTTTGATACCACTTGTAGGTTCCGGGCGTAGCGGAAGCACGTTGGTGGGTTTTCCCAACTTTAATTTTAACGTTAAACAACGCTCAATCCGAGATCCATCGTGATTTATAACACCGAATCTTCAGCATAGAACAAAGAACGAAAAAGAAAATAAGAGTCCCGAAACCCTTGAGATAGGATCATCATATGTTGGTTATAATTAATTTAATTAATTCATAAGAATTACCTCGATGGAATTCTTTCTTCGTTGGAGTCTCCGGTCACGATCATGTGATCTGTCGTTGCGTTATAGAATCCAAGTATAGGATTCCTCTAGCGGTGATCCACACGTGCTCCATGTATCTTTGGACGTTGTTGAAGGGATCTCCGGGTGCTAGCATGGAAGAGCCTTCGCTTGTGATGTCCGCCTTCAAATGCCTTGATCCGGTGGAGGATCTCGCTCTCGTAACTTGAAAGTGTTCTTGGTGGAAAATGAATTCACTCTTGACTTGAGAGTATTTTCCAAATCCGTTATGCACTTTGATGGCTCTCTCTCTATGAGAATAATGTAATTGGGATTATAATACTTAGAATAATAAAATGAATTAATTTCCCAAAAGCATTTAATCATTTCATTTAATTCTTAGTAATACCCCATGTCTTAATAATGATAGTTGACTATCATTATTACTTGAAATGCGCCCAACATATTACATTTAATATCATTTAATTAAATAAACAATATTTTCTCACAAATCCTGAAAAACAATCTACACGATGTGTATATAAATATACACGGCATGTACTTTTATTTTTCATTTTATTTATTTCCTCCACCATATTTATTAGACCTTGAGTAATGGCTATTTATTTCTTAAATAAATGTAACTTCATTACTCGCTAATAAATATATATTATTTCTCCCACAATATATTCTCTCAAATAACTAGTGTCAAAATAAATGCGATCAGGCATCCTTAAATAATTATTAAAACACAGTCGGGAATAATATTTATTTAACTTGTTAAATTAATATTTAACTGAGATACATGGACACACTTAGTTGTGACCCTCTGGGCCTCTTTCTCAGTGGCATTAGGCGGATCCTTCCTAAAGTCCAAGGTTAGCATCTAGCAACACTCCAAGGCACCCATAGAAAAAGAAGTTAATGCCGCAATGATGTGTCACCTCATACGAATGCTTACCGTGTAATATAATCCCTTTGTCTTGATATCTCCAATCAAGCGGGTTGCATGCTAGTGCCATCAACCCATGTGCTCGATTATTCTTTCTTTGACTTCCCAGAATTGAACTCGCCCATACCTTACCATGGCCATGGATTTATTTAGGCTATATCAATTCCATCAAAGGGCCTGAGATATCTACTTCCATTATGGAACAGAAGGGACAAATCCTTTCTCACATTATCTATTAATGCAGTATTACTTGTGATGCACCCAACGTATCCTACCTCGTTGAAAATAGTGTGTCGTCACAGTTTTCATCAATACATCTAAGTGAGCGAGTTGTAATACCCATTAATAATAATCTTAAATTCTAAGGACCAATACACACCTCCACAGATAGGAACATCCAATGACACTATGAAATGTGTATTTCCTACTGGCGGGTCTCGTTCTCATAATATCCTCCTGGATATTACCAAGGGCGCGCACCATGAGAAGGTGCCTAAAAGTTTTATGAGTCCTCACCCTTAATGACATGTATTATTTGTGTCGCTCAAATAATATCATCTGGCCATAGAACATATATTCAAGAACAGTGTTGTGGAACTTCTGGGTTCTCATCATAGCAGGGATCCTCTATGACCCATTAATGCAACAGCTTTCCTTAGGACATTATCACATGCATTGTCAAGCAGAAGAACAATCTATATGTGATAAGTCTTTTATTAATGAATAAAGTACAAAGTAGTTGGTTCTAGACCACCAACTCCAACACGTAAAACATGGATCTCCAAATGAAATCTTCCTTTTTGTAAGCATCATACAATGTAACACCTGAATCCCACTATAATTTCAAATCTTCTATCAATGTAGCTAAATAAAAATCAATATCATTACCCAGTTGTTTTGGTCCTAATATAAGCATAGATAACATGATGTATTTTCATTTCATGCATAACCACAGTGGTAAGTTATAATTTACCAACATAACCGGCCATGTACTGTGACTGTTGCTTTGAAAACCAAAAGTATCCACTCCATCTGTAGATAATGTAAGACGAAGGTTTCTCAACTCGTTTCAAAATTCAGGACACTCATGATCAATTCTCTTCCACTGAGGAGAGTCTGCCGGGTGATGTAGAATCCCATCTTTAATTCATGTATTTTTATGCCATGTCAATTGTCATGTAGTCTCCTCACTTCCATATGGGCACCTAAACCTTGGAATGATTTGAAAGTACAACACAACTTTAGTAGGACTGAATTCATATTTCTTGTATAGAGAAGCACCACACTTTGGGCATTCTTTAAGTGATTTTTGGTCCTTGTGAAACATTATACAGTCATTTAGGTTGGCGTGTATTCTTTCAGAGATCATACCCATCAAGCGTAGCATTCGTTTGTCATCGTATGTTCGGCTTGGGAGCTCATTATCTTCTGGGAGCATGTCATTCAGGAGAGCAAGTAGTTCTGTAAAATTGGTATCACTCCACCCGTTGTCTGATTTCAAATTATACAGCTTTAGTACAGCTGACAGTGCTGTATATTTAGTGCAACCAGCATACAATGGAATCTTTGCATAACTTTTTAACTTCTCAAACAATTTTGGGCAATCATGAAGTTCATCTTCGACAGTCCATGTCATTTCCTCAATATGATCTTCATCATCATTCACATCTGTAATCACATCCTCCATATGGTCATCTTCATTGTTCATACTTGTAATCATATCAGATGATCCATAAAATGCAGTGTTATCCAAGCCACTACCTACATTAATTGTTTCCCTATGTTTATTCCAACATGTATAACTCTGATATATTCTGTGACAGATCAAGTATTCTTCCAACTCCTCTGGACTAATTTGTTTTGAATAACAATAGCATAAACATGGACAAAGTATTTTAGAAGGGTCATATATATGATCTTTTGTAAACTTGATAAACTCTTTCACGCCTTCTTCAAACTCTTTTGTCAACCAATTGGAATTTATCCATTCTTTATTTATATTCATCCTATTTGAAATCCAAAGGATGAGTATATAGGTTATGGGAGAAGTAATATGAGTATAATTTAGATAAAAAACTAGATACTTCAAAAATGGTGGGAGCATGCTCATTAATAGAAAATCTTGGGTGGTTCTTGGGATTCATCCATTCTCTTCCTCTCTTCGATCCCCCTAATGAGGGGTGGTTCTTGGGAGTTTTTTATAGTGCGTTAGTGATTTATTACCTCATACTTCCTACATTACTATTATCCTTTATTTCCCTATGATTTGGGATGATTTTAACTAGGATTTTTGTGATGATTTCACTATATCATCTTCAAATCAATTCACATGATGTAGATTTTGTTTGTACTGGCTAGAGGTTATCCTCGTATGATGAGCGCACCATGTTTTGTGTGGTTTAGATGGTGTTGTGTTTCCCAGTGAGTTTTTAAATTATTATTCCTAATTATATTAAGGTGAATAATTAATTATAATTTTCTATAATTAATTATTTGGGAATTGTACCTTGGGATTGGGTCTCAATCATTGGTACAAGATTAGATAAGGCATGTATAGTCTTGGTTGAGGATGAGTTGATCTTGGTGAGGGGGTTACTCCATTTTTTGAGGTAGGTGGACCCTATAATACAAAACCATGTTCCAATTTATGCATGATTGTGCATTCATGCATGAGTATATGTGTTCCAGTGAAAGGGATATAAATCAAGAGCAACCTAGGTAAATAAATATGGTGTTTTTGATCCACCAAGAGATAGAGTGAGGGTTCTATTGAATGTTTGTGATTTTGTGATCATCCAAAGATTATGTCTCCATAGAGGTGAGGTTTATAGTTGTGTTTATGAGAGGATCAGGCTTGGTATGAGATTTTTATAGCCTAGTTAGGTTTTCTAAGGCTATTTGAGTAGGTATTAGAGTCTTAGGCCTAAATAAGATGGATAATATAGCTTTATATATCACGTATGATGGGGAACACCCTCTTAAGGATATATAAGAGTCATGGTGTGTGTGATGAGTAGGATATTCCATATAGGGATTAGTGAAGTGTGACATAGAGGATTTCTTCCTTATAATTGGATTAAGAGATCTTCAAGGGGAGATATGATATAAGTGAGGGTCATGGTAATAGTCTGGATGACTTTGAATAGGGTATCCAAGGCCCACCTAGGCATTTTATACATAAAATATTAGTAGGACACCAATAATGGGGAACCTAATATAAATCATAATATACTAGGTTTATCTACATAACTGAAAATAAATAAACAACACACATTATGAAAGAAATAAAGTAATATTGTTGTATGGTAACTAATAAAATGAAAAAACAAATAACACTATATTCAATGAGAATCAATACATTAAACCATGGGTTCCAAAAAACAATCTTATCTCCTAATAAAACCATACCACATACATCACAGATATTTTCTGAAACCCAAACATACCCAAACCTTGGGAACTATGCATCTCATATGGGCTGATAAGAAACTAATACACATGAACCATGGATCCTATTTAGGAATCTAAAAACCCATACCTTGAGGACCATGGATCTTATCTAGACACCTAAAATCCAGACACCTCAGTCACCATAGATCCTTTCTTGTCTCTTAACATACCACAACATTGGAAACCATGGATCTAGTTTGTGACCCAAACATACCAATACCATTGTCACTATAAATAAAGTCTATACCCCTAATATACCAATACAATGGTCACCATTGGTATAATCTAAGATCGTAGTGTACATATAAGGGGAACATGGATCATGATTATCCCCTAGAATATGAACCCACTTAAATAGAGAAACGTTACCTTATAAGCATGTTGTATTATCATGGCCTGATGAAAAACCATCACATGTATAATACATACACAAAACCTTTCCTAGATCTCCACTAGAATTTCTTAATCTTCTTTTTATTGTTTTTAGACCCATACACTATAATATATTCACTCCTAAAATATACATTTATATATAAAACACAACCGAGCACTTACTAATCCATATATTCCATCTCCACTATAAAACAAACAAACTAGTTAAACTGAAATGGTCAGAAATCCCATCACATTAATGGGAATGAATTCCACATTCTTCCCCAGAAAATCTATTGGTTTTTTACTTGTGGATGTCCACCCATATCCATCATCTATTTTATAATCTCATATCCCATAAGCTTTACCTGATTCACTCTCAATACAACAATTAAAATTCTACCTTCTAAATACTTTCACTTTTATTATAGCCATTATACCCTATGACCATTTCACAAAAAAAAATAATGAAAAAGTCATAATAGTGAACACATCATAATTCCAACCACCCAACTACAAATAGGAAGGATAGTTACCCACGCATACAAGAGAAAAATCTAGGTGAGATTAGAAAACTACTTAAAGGTGGGGGTGAATAAATGGTTACAAAAAAATCATAATATAAATGCATTTTCGAATACTGATTAGTGAAAAAAAGGATCTTGATAGTGATGGTAAAATGATGATAGTGATTCAATGAAATAACTCACATGGATCAAGGGATAATTACATGGTTCACAAAGTCATGTTATAAATTTTCTTATCCTTAGTGTTCATGATGTCCCGAATCTTGTTCTTGGTTTATTATCAATAAGAATAATGAACGAAGTAAGGATATAGCCATATAGTCCCATGTGTGCGATATAATGATCTAAATCTGTAAGTTCATCGATTTACCCTCCGTCGACCATAAGTGCCTATAGAATTTGGATTATGTGTGCTCCCCTATTATTCTCCTCAAATGTTAACTAAACCATCATTGGAACAATCCATGGATTTAATGGTTGGGTAACTGAAGGATTCTTCATTGAAACCAACTCATTGATTCAGGTCATGTAACACTATATTTATAGAGATTAAATGTTCTTTTTTTTGAATTATTTCCATAGGGAATTAATTCTAATTCCAAATGAATTAGAAACTAAATCTCGAAGATACTTCGCCACCTTTATGGCCTAACATAACATATCACGAAATGCGATTCATGTCTGCTCATATTTACCAATATCTATAGAATACCATTCATGTTGTGACCCTTATAGTTGTGTCATGGTCTGAAACATCCCTTTAAACAATGATACACAAATTAATAATGAACAATATACTATAGTACAAAATAACAATATTATAGTGTGAGCCTTTTCATTACATACTGATACCATTGGACCCCCAAACCAGTGCAACATTTATTTTCATGAGCTAGGCATCCCAATGAAATTATCTCTTCATATTCCCTTAGAGACATCCATTATAGTTAAATGTTCCATATTACAATATGTATCTCCTACGTCTCAAACCCTTCATAGTTACACTAGCCCTACTATGGTGTGATATCTTACACTAGAGTGAACATCATCATTTGGAACACTCCTATAAAAGTGTAATCACATCCTCCTTGTTCTGGGACACTTTTTATCCACAAAAACATATATTTTTCATATTTTCTCACCTTTAATGATCTGATAACTCATATATGATAATGTTTTCAATAAATATATTGGTGAAATACTTCTAAAACCCATGAAGAAATTTCCTTTTGAAGATAGTAATAATATGTTTCCTATTTTTACTCCATCTACTCACCATACCAAATTGTAGAATGGTTGGTGGGAATACTCCTACTCTTAGTGTAATAAAAATTATACTATGATCATGACTTTACTAAGATCAAATTGCATATCACCCTTTTTAATTCACTTATTAAGGGGCTTCTTCAAACCAAAAAACTCATTAATTACCCCCAAACCATCAAGGGCACTTAAATATCCCAATGGACCCTCAAATGACCTATATAAATCATTCACTTAAGTCATATCCCTTTTGGATCATAGGATGTACCTCTAAATGGATCCTCTATCTCTTGAACCATATACTTTTACTCATCCATTAATAAAACCCATGATGCAGAACTATATTTTATCATTAACCAACCAAACACCTAGATATGTTATTTTAGGTTGTAGTAATCAAATCTATATATAAAACATAAATACATCCCTTAATCCATGGTTATCAATGGTTAAAAACATACCAACTGCAGCACCTTGTAATTACATGATCCATTAAAAACATTATACCACATAGTATGTCATCCTCTATAAGATTCCATAAATATTTCCTCACATTTGTTCTATCCAAGGAATCTAATTACACTGCTCATTCATGATTCAGAAAGGTAATATTCATATAGTGTACACCCCAAATCCTGATGAATTATCACACACACAAGCATCACACACAAGAATCACGCCAAATCATAATTAATCTCAATATTGACAATAAATGAAAACATAATTAATTCATGAAAATTCAATTTTACTCACCTTAAGGAGGAGGACCTGGTGGTGGAGGAGGAGGAGGTGTCGACAACAGACGCAACGGAGGCAGTGAAGGCAGCGGAGCCAGCGCGGAGGCAGCACGGAGGCAGCACGGAGGCAGTGCGGAGGCAGTGCGGAGGCAGCGGAGGCAGCTCGGATGTAGTAGAGGCAGTGGAGGCAGCTGAGTAGACGGAGGAGGAGGAGTAGGAGGAGGAGGCGCCGATGGAGGAGGAGGAGGAGGCCGTAGTGGAGGAGGAGGAGGAGGAGGAGGAACCGCGGTGGAGGAGGAGGAGGAAGAGGAGGAGCTCTAGTAGAGGAGGAGGAAGAGAGGTAGGGGCCGGAGGTGGTGGCCCTCGGAAGAGGAGGAGGAAAAGGAGGCAGCAGCCGCGGTGGAGAGGAGGTAGCGGCAGAGAAGAGGTAGTGGCACAGGGTAGGGCTTCCATGAAAGCTTGACAGGGTGCGGAGAGGAGGAGGAGGACCCGTTGGATTTTATAAATCCTGTGTGGACCTTTATCAGCGTTTTTATAGCACTGATAAAGACATACTTTATCAGTTCTAATAAAAGCACTGATAAATGTATAAATTTAATAATTTGTTTATATTATTATATATTTATTCAAAATGATATTTATGATAAACATATATATATTTATTAATAATTATAACTCTAGATAAATATATCTTTATTTGTACTTATAAAATTATTTGAAAGGTATATTTATACATATATCATTGAAAATATAATAAAATATATATTTATTTTTTAAATATAATTTAATTTTAATTATAAGTGTACATTTTTTATAACATATATATTATATGTGTAACATAATGAATTATAAATCAATAACACATCAACGTGATATGTAATTATAATCTATAAATGAACATTATTCATGCACATATATATATGCATGTAAGATATATTCATTGACCCCAATTCATTGGAAAACACATATATATTCAATAATTTTAATTATGCATATATATTAAAAAGTATTATATATTTATAAATAAAACAAATACATTAAATATAAACAAATATAATAAATATATATATTAAATATAATGAATTAATAAATCTAATAAATATAATGAATTAATAAATATTATAAATATAATAAATATAATTATTATTAATCTTATAATTATTTAATTATATATATATATAGTTATAACATGTGTTTTTTATTTAATGTATACAATAAACATTATCAGCGCTAAGAAATGCGCTGATAAATGTAACCTTTATCAGCGCTAAGAAAATCGCTGATAAAAGGATATTTAAAGCGCTGATTAATGTACCCTTTATCAGCGCTAAAAAATTGCTGATAAAGGGTACACATTTATCAGTTCTTGTTTTAGCGCTGATAAAGGGTAGATTTATCAATGCTTTTTTTAGCGCTAATAAAGGCCTACCCCTTTATGAGCACTTTTCCGTTAGCGCTGATAAAGGCAAGCACCTACCTTGCCCAGTTTTGTGGTAGTGATATTAGATCCTTTGAAATAAGAAATATGGAGGTTGAAATTAGTTCCAAAAAAAATTAAAAAAAAATATCTAAGAATTTGAAGAGAAAGATTAAGTAAATAAGACTCCATAAAAATATATCTATGCACTTGGGTCAATGTTGGTGTTGAAATAGATTTGAACATAGTTTATTAGATTGTTGGTATAATCCTAAAAATTTCCAAAGCAAAAAATTTAGGCCATGTTATGGGGGATTAATTCAGAGATAAATAATTGACATACATGGTGTAAGGAAAATCATAAAACTTCCAATGATTTCATAAATTTTAAAAATACATCTAATGTTGACAATGAAGGGGGTTATAAGAATGGTGAATACTCATCTCAACATGAATCTAAAGTTGATAAGAAAATAATACCACAAAATTTAGTGAATAAATAATAATCAAACTTTGGATGAAATAAAAATAAAGTTGTAAACAAAATTTATCCAAAGAGTAAAAGTGATAAGACCTTGGATTCCAGATCTAAGAAGTTAAAGAAAAGTACTGAATCTAAAATAATAAATAAAAATAATGAAACCCAGAATAATCCATGTGGAAAATACAATCCTAATATCAAATATCCTAATGATATACTAGTTATCTAGCTAGAAGATTTTGAAATAATTATAAATTTAGAAAAAGCACAAGAAAAGTCAAGTTAAAAGGTAAAAGAAAAAGTTTCACATAAAAATAATGATTTTTTTTGTGAGGTGCAACATGGAATGGAAAACTATGAAAAAAATTATATATTAATTCCATAATAAGAATAATTATTTAAGAAGATGAAATTTTCACTAAGTGATACAAGTTCCTTAAAATCTATTAAAGAAATATGTTTCACAAATAATAAAATTAAACAAGTTATAAGATCCATGCAACATAGATCATAATTAAAGTTCAACATTTAAATTATGAAGAATAGAGTAAATAGATAAACATGGTTGAGAAATACATATAAACCTTGTTTTTCTCATTTAAAATCAAGGAAAATCCATCATATTCTCTTAACATTTGTGTTTTGTATTTATTATTTCAAAATAAGGAATTTAAGGTGAGGCGTGTACTTAGCGGGAGAACCTAAGTAGGAAAAATGGATGATAACTCTAGTTATCCAAGCTATTAATTTTTCCATCCTTTAATATTTTCTTAATTGGTATTCAAATATAAATATGATAGAGGATCAACTTTGGAAAAGATGTGAAAATTTTCAAAAATCTGGACATCCACATAAGAAAGATCCATTTTAGTGCCTTTTAAACATAAAGTTTATAAATAACATATATTTAAAAGATTAATCATTATGAATATCGTAAGTAAAGTCTTCTGGAGGGGGGATATTTAGAGAAATTTAAAGTTTCTTCAAGAATTTTTATATCATAAAAATATTATTATTCTAGAATGTGTTTGAAGATCATGTCATTGGAAAAGGTATATATTATTTTCTTAAACTCTCATCCTTGGTTGCAAAAATAAAAAACATAACACAAAGGGGGATAAATTTAATTTATCAATGATATAATAAAAGTGTAATTATGAAATTCTTCTAAGTCCAATTTTCCTTCTTACTGTACTTGAATGTTTTTTATCTGTTTATTGATGTGAATATAGTAATTTTAAGTTGATATTTGTTATAAAAGTTACATATCTCATCTTGTAATAAAAGTAGAAAACCATTAAATTCTAGTTAATTATTTCTCATTTCTTATGGTATCAAGATTATTTGGTAAGGGATGACATTGTTTTCAAAATCAAATCCTATTGTTTTTTGCACTGAGCATGGCTCGCATGGACTTAGAGAGAAATTATGGATGATGCATTGCTTAAGCATGAATTGAAACCCTTTCCCATGAACTTTTTATTTCTTTTCAATAAGAAGGAAGTAAGTAAAATGAATTTTTAGAATAACAATGGGAGGAGAAAGGTTGAAAGTAGTAGGATAGAAAGCCTCACATATTGGAAAATTCATTTGGGAAGAAATTTGAAGATATTTCTAAAAAATAAAAAGATGGAGATTAAATATCATACTCTGTGTGTGTGTATTATATTTGCTGTCAATGGATGTTATTGGTTTTCAATTTTTGTCACTAAAATATAAATATTTCATTATTATCAATATTTTTAAGAATATATAAAGAATAATTTGTTTCAAATAAGTTCAGTTGAAGTTACCATGCTTGATAAAAAAAATTATGTTGCTTGGATGATTAAAGAAAGAAATTACTCAAGTATATTTATATTAAGGAAGATATTTTGAATACTTTGATTTTACTTATGATGATTGGTTATTTTTTATTTATATCTAAAACATGTGTTATGTTTATTATAGAAGCACATTTATAATCAAAATTATGGACGTTTCCTTAAGGATTTTTTTATGCAGGTTAAGGAGATTACTTAAGAACTTTGTGTAGCTGAATGGATGGGGTTATCATACTATGGTGATTAGATAGAGTCGATTGTACCATGGTTAAAAGAAGAATATTTCCAAATCATGTTATCGGAAGGATTGTCTAAACAAACAGAGGATGTAAGGCAGAACATACTAAGTTAATTGAATGAAAAGAGGAAATAAATGTTTATCCAAATTCATTAATTATTACATCATATAGATAATGATAAAGAAAATAATTTTAGTTTATTCCAAGTGAAATTATCTTCATTGATCAAACAAAAAAAATTCATGTGTTTTTTATTCTTGATAATAATTTAGTCAAAGTAAAAAAAAATCTCTTAAAGAGAATTTAATTAACCAAGTTCAAAGGGAAAATTGAGAAGCAATTGTGAAATGTATTTTCTTATAAAGATATTTAGTTGTAGTAAAACTCAAGTTCCTAAACATTGTGAAAATATAATTAAATTTTGTTAAAATATCTCTACAAGTTCTATTGAATATACTTATACAAAGATCAAGATGTGACATAAATAAGTTTTAAAGATGTATTGAAGAAGTTATAAATAGACATAGAATTCATCAATGATGGAAGTATTTAGAAGTTATAATAATTTTAAAATAATATCAATGGATTGTGTGCAAAAACAGTGGTAGATTTATAGACAGATAGCTTGTATTAAATTATTATACTACTAATTGAGTGACGTTATAATTTATAAAGATTACTATGGTGTGAAGTCATAATTTTATTTTCATCATATGAAGAACTATCAGATATAATAAATAAGAACAGATTCAAGGAAGTGAATTAAATGGAAAAGGCTCCATCGAATAAATGAGAATCATATAAATAATCACATTTCCATCAGACAGATGATTCAGAGATGTTACACCAAACTGAAATTTCTATGAAAAATGATCATAAATAGGTTTATGTGGTTTTCAAACATATTTCATTGGAAATATTTTTCTATATGATGCCATCAGATATAAAGTAATAAAAATACATCATACTATGTTTTTTAAAGTCGTCTAAAAGAGTTCTACAAAGTCCTCAGAAAAAATAATTATATTAGATATTTGAGGGTTCAACTAATAGGGGAAAATTAACAAGCATATGTGAACCCATTGGATGGAGGAAGATCCCTATAAAATTATTCTGAAAAAACATTCAAATGGAAGATCATAGAGAGTCATTGGAAAAAAGATTAAATCTGATGAAATTTTTTTAAAGCATGTCATTAGTTGGAAGAAGTATCTTGAGGAATTATTTTGTGTTGTTCCTATGAAATTGTAACGTAACATTGAAAAAAGTTTCACTAGATATAAGGAATGTTATGAAGTTACACCAGAAAGAGTATTCAAAAAACCTTATGAAGTTTTGTAAAGTTATTAATTGTGTCAACAATGAGCTGATCATTCAATGTTTTAATAATATTTACATGATTTTGTGATTCTATAAAGTTTAAGGGAGTTATAGAAAGTTTTTTAACATCTCAAATGTTCCAAAATAAATGGGAATTATTCCAGAAAAATTGAAATAAGTGGGAAGTTTTAAATTCAATATTGATTTGGGTAGGAAAAAAAAATTTAGTACCCTGATTTCCATGGTAGTTCACCTATATAAAGGGTTATAATTGTATAGAGATGGTGTTGAACATTTTTTACATGAAAAGGAGTGAAATGTTTTATAAATTTGTTCCATAAGAAAGTATCGGCCATCATGCAAAGGATATTTCATCATTTAGATAAAATTTTCAAGAGAAAAAGTTTCAAATGGAGTAGGGGGTATCACACAGAGCTAAATAATCAAATGAAACTAATCACCAAATGAATACAAGAAATAGATAAATTTCATATGAACTATCTTCATACGTAACCTCACTATAAAAACATCATTGGAAAGACAATATCATAAGGATAGGATCATATGAAACTATTGGATGGAAAATATATAGATTAACATAGAATAATAAATAAGAAGAAGTAAATAAAATGGAGGAACTATCCCTATATATAACCTTACTGAATAAAAATCATCATAAAAATTGAGACGGAGGGACAGGATCAGATAAAATAATCATATGGACTAGTTTCAGACAGACGAATAAAGGAGGAATATATTTTCTTGCCTAATAATATACAAGTAACAAAGTGAAAAAAAAAGATGAGAATAACAAAGATTAGTTATGACATGCATCATAAGTCTCAATATATGGAATACTTTCTTGGTGTTACAATGTACCTTAAGAAGAAGATTAAGACTATATTTAGAGGAATTATAAAGAACTAATAAGTTGGTGTAAGTTTTACAAGGCTATCATCAATCTAGGGAAGATGATGGTTTCCATACACCATCTTAAAGTGTAGGGACTCACACTTGGATAAGGATTACTTTCTAGACATGACATTGTACTCGATATCATATTACATTGGAGAATTCTTGTGGTAGTCATCACCATACATGGTAAGGACTAACTGCTCTTATTGAGTCATGAACCTTGTAAAAATATGGTGTTCCATATTTTCTTGATTTCATATAATTGAATATTATAAGGAAGATATAATAGGAGAATCAAGATTATAACAAGTTAAAGAGGTAAAGGGATAAAATTTTATAAATTCTTAAAAAGTTCCCAACACTAATTCACCCCCACCCCCCAGTGTTGAGTATATACCAAAGTGTTCCTCTCAATAAATCCCTACTACCTATGAGGGGATTATATTATAAAAAGGATCCCATAAAATTTCTTGAGGATCTATAAATGTGTAAGGAATACCAACACATTCACTTAGTGATAAATTCTATTTCTATAGGAAGATGGAATTAGGATGCTTCTATACCATCATTCATACCCAACAATAGGGGTATGATCCATTTATATATCCATAATTTATGTGTTTAATTAAATTAAACACATCAACCATATTCAATGTATTATCATACATTTATTCTCATTGGTCTTATTCTTTGAATTACTTAAAATAATGCAGGTAATTTAATCCATCCATAATGGATGTCATTTAATCCATTTATAATGGATTATAACTTATGAAACTATATTCTAAGATACATTAATATATATTTAATTCACTCACATACATATTTTAGTTCACATATAACAATCTCACACTTACACTAAAATACCATAATAAATTTAAGCAAAACATCACAATTCTTTTTGAATCCATCCAAAACTCCTTTTTGATATAGTTTTATCATAAAATCATCATTTTTGAATAGTCACTTTATCTAAAACCTAATCCTTATCCAAATTCCTAATTTTTTGAAACTACGATCCTTAGTATAATAGAAAACAAATATGAAATCCCTATTTTATATATATAATAAAATAGTGTCATGTTGAAAAGAATCAGTGCAACTCAAGCTACTAAGGGGTTTAGTGTGATCTCTATCAAACATACCCATATCTTTATACAAACATTCCCACCATAAGATTTATCATATAAATAATATGTACACTTATATATTACCTTTTACAATGACATAGATTGTCCACTAGACATAGAACAATGTCAATCTAGTATAGGTCATCTCTTCATTTCTTGATTCTCCAAAAAAGACTAACGAAGTCTATGAAAAAGTCACATTTCATTCATATAAAAAATGATTACATCACATTACCCTCATCAAAATAGATAATCACATCATATGTGATTTAACTAATCATGTTTATGTATTTCCCTAGTCTAATTCAATCAAGGGCCAAATGTCTTAACTCGTCAAAGAAGTGGACATATCACATCATGGTTGCACTTCAACTGATGAAATGATCAACAAAATACCCAAGAACACTTGTATTATCTAAGTCAATAAATAGAATTTCATAAGTAAGGTATAAAAGCATGAAGGTTCTCATGATCAGTATCTCTCCAACCTTTGGTAATGGGGATTAGTAATAATTATACACCCCTAAGTATATCGATAATTGTATGGCATTCCATGAAATATACTTTGGAAAGTCAGTATAAGTGATAAGTCTCTACTCATTTCCTTAAAAATATATTCTTCATATCTCATATACAACCTTTTATAATGAGTAAAATATTATATTCATGTTAATTTTATCATTTCACCATAACCAATAAAACTTTTTGATGATCATCAATAAGTGATAACTCAAAATTGTAATTTAAGGGGATATTATCATTTGACCATTAATATAAAATAAAATTGCAGTACACATGAATGAATGATAAATAGAGATTTATTTATTATAAAATCATGATATATTTTATATTATTAAACCCTTTTAAATAATATTTAATAAAACCATACTTAATCACGTGTTTATCATATCACATATAGTAAACTACCAGTTTTATCCTTATGTTTACTTCATTTTTTAGGTTTTTTTCACTAATTACATCTATATATAATTACTGTCACATTTATATGTGTCCATATGATAGTAATCTCTCATTAAACTCATAGTAATTAACATCTATTAAGTGGTCTAGTTTGAATAAAGTTAAAAATTAGGAATCATATTCCTAACATTCAACTCTTTGAACATATTCAAACTAATTATCTTCACAACATCAAATGTTATAATGTTTTCTTTTGTTTTCTACTTATAAATATTTCTAATCTTAGAATAATCATCATATGTGTAACTTATACCATCAAAATTTCTCCTTGGGGTCAATGTAATCATTTACATTTTATTATCCCGTATATCCTAAACTATTTTAAGATAAAGTATCATTCACTTCATTATGGTAAACATATGTAACCATTTACACTTCTCTTCACCATTATACCCTATACTATTTTAATATATCAATTGAATTTCACTTTGTAAATAGGATTACATAATAATGATATTCATTTCATCACAAAAACTAAATGTAACTATTTACATTTTTCTTTACCATCACATATCCTAACTCTTTAGAATATTAAGTAAAGTATCACTTAAAATTAGATTGGTATAATATTTTATTCATTAACATTGAACTTCTCAAATCTCAACATACTCCCACTAGTCTACTAGACATTAAATTTTTCTCAAAATACTTTACTAAGATTAAAAACAAACTTCATTTTTTTATTAAATAACACTTATATTCTTTTATTAAGAATATTTAACAAATAAACTATTGGTTCTATATCTTATATATGTGTATTTATCATTATCATTTTCTTTTGGCCAGAAATTCTATGAATACTCGGTGAACAATCATTGTGCATTTGATCTTTGGAACAATAGATCACTATCATGGGTTTTGTATAGAGATATGATTATACTGTTTCATTTAACTATGATAGAAGTAGATCAATGGATGGATTGGTATTATGATCATGGTTTTGGAATGTACTAATGATGAGGTGCAACAAAAGGTCTTTCCTAAGTGATGGATGTGGCTGGAATTCGGAGAGCAGGAATCAACGAGACTCATTTGGACCAGATCTGAGTTCCTTGGGTGAAATCATGTTGGATTCATAGGGATAAGAGGTGTGGAGGAAGACACATGAAAAATCTTGTGGGTTCTGTAAAAAACTTGACTACACATCATGTAGTCCAAAAGAACACAAGTTGTGTATCCCACTCTATGTAGTGCTAGGATTTCTACATAGAGATAAGGATGAAACACCATGTGACATTGGTCACATGCCTTACATCCCTTATCTGACCATCTTAGAATGTATATGGAGTATATTCCCAAGCTTCAATGTGGCCCCACACATCATTTACTTAGGAATTAGACGGGAAAGCCATAGTACACGGGCAGAACCATGTACTCAGACACATCCAAGTACATGGGCATGACTTGGTGTACATGATCATGGGAATAATGAGACGCTAAGTGCCAGGATGAATTATACACATTGTGTACCCTTGGGAAACATCCTGTAATATGGAAAAGTTAATTTCTTATGAGTTCAAGACATGGTTAGGGATAGGCTTAGAAAGAGACATCATGTACCCATAGGGACACACCGTGTACTCCTTTGAGGATAGATTAGAGTCCTCCTTCTTTACTCAAGTTCATTGAGAGATTTTGTGAGATTCCTTAGACCAATATTGATTTAGTGTGATCCCTTTGGTCCATTATTATGATAGTTTAGTGAGGAATCATATTCTCATCATAGAGGGTGTCCCCTATATAACATTCTAATGATTAGTTCGGTGTGGGTGAGTTCCCTTATTATGTAATGAGAAGTATTAGTCTGCTTCGATAGATTTCTTAGTATCTTGAAGTGTGTATCCCTTCGAGAGGCCTAGGTAAATCCTCACTTCCTTCATGTTTCTTTAGACTGGGTTTATTGGAATTAGCATGACCAATATTTACATGGGTGTTGATCCCCTATCTAGGAGGATATTTTCAATATGTTATAGTGTCCCCCCAGTGATCCATGGGTATTTACCCCTATCTATGTATCAAGATCTAATATTTTCAGTGAGGTATTAGTCTGATGGATTGTGTATTTTAAATTAAACATCTCAATTTCCTATGTGCCTATTATTGGCTAGATATAATTAGTGTAGCCTCTGGGATGAGTGTCCTTAGTAGCAATATAGATTGAAAAGTGGTTTATCCTAGACGAGCATTACCTTGAAAACTCATAATGGATTTATGTCCAATATTAGTTGGGGCCTTTTTTGAATCAGAGTTGTATAAGATTATATATGTATGTTTTATTATATGTCTCATACTATAATTGACATATCATGTAATGATTTGACCACTCTTGATGCTTTATGCTTAGTGATTTCGAGGTGTCCTACTGGGCATTGTTATACTCACCCCAATATGGGATCTTTCTACACATTTCATGTCTTATATAGATGACAAACCATTTTATGGAGTCCTTGGAAGACCAAGAGTAGGTGAGTCTTAGTTTGGTATAGAAAGACTGATGTGTATACCAGTGTTTCATTTAACAGTAGTCCCCTCATCATGAGTAGGTCATACTTTATTTTCTAGTTTTGGGTGGGGTTATATTTAGTCCCTTTTATTCTTTCCAATACTTTATATAATATACTAATTATGGAATTAAATATTATAAATGAATTTTTATCATTAATTTAAATGTCCACATTATATGGTCTTGGAGATGTGTGCATGTGTTTAGGTACATTAGGATAATTCTTCCCATGTGTGTGATATTCCTACTCAATGCTGGTCTCCATCCCCTGGCCTATTGGATATGATCTTGGGGTAGTTGCGGATTGAGCCCCATTATGTTGGGTTATGACACAGACAACCCATACCAGCCCTAGAATCATCACATTATACCACATAACTTTTATCAAGCTCATGTAAGATCAAAATAGGAGTTGATGTCAGAAGTTGTTTCAATTTATTAAAAGAAGTCTAAAATTTTACATCCCAAGTGAACTTCACTATTTTCTTGGTAAGAGTGATCAAGGGTGATGCCAACATTAAGAAATCCTTAAAAACCCATTGTTAATACTGAGAAATGCCTAATAATATCTGAATCTTGAATATGTTCTATAGTTCCTCCATTGAAAAAACAACCCTCACTTTCTAATGATCGGCTGATAGGACATGTTCATAAATCACATGGACTAATAAATTCACTTCTTGGATCCAAAAACTAAATTTTAAATGATTTCCATAAAGTTATAGGCTCCTCAAGATCTATAAAAACATATTTATATTGTATGCATACTCACTATAGGATCTCGAATAAACCAATTTTTTATCTATAAAAACAACCACAACAGTGTCAATATAGTGACGGAATATCCAATTCATCAAAGATATGAAAACTATAGGAGCATTAGTCAGACCCAAATTCATCACAAGATATTCATAATGGTCATTCCTTCTCCTAAAAGTGGCCTTCAGGATATCAGACTCCTAAACTTTGAGTTTATTGTAACCCAACCGAATAACTATTTTTAAAAACCACTTCACCCCCTTTTACTGATCTAAAAATTCATCCACACAAGGTAAAGGGTACTTATTCTTAACTATAACATGGTTAAAATTCTAATATTCTAAACATAATCAAATTGAACCATCATCCTTCTTGGACAATATCTAGGGTCATCCCACAATAAAACTCTAGGGTGAACAAGACTTTTCTCCATAAAATCATTAAAATGGATCTTGATCTCCTTTAGATCATCAGGTTAAATATAATTGGAGGGTATCATGATCGATTGCATACCTGACACCAAATAAATCATAAAATCTACCTATCTATCTAGAATAAGACTAAATAATTCATTAGGGAAGATATCTAAAAAGTCTTAGACAACCACATGAAGATCAACAAAAGATGAAAAGTCATTGGGCTCAATTGAAACTGTGGACAACAAACTCTTAATCTCTAGGTGGGGAGGTCCTTCATAACAATACCTCATATCCCACTCTCTCTGAAAAACTTGATATCTCCCATAAATAGAAAGAAACAAAAAACACCAATGATAACAATAAATTTTAATAAGGTGAGAAACTAGAAAATCTATTCTCATGATGACGTCAAACAAATCTAGAACAAAAACTAGAAAAATCATAGACCAAATCTACATCAACTATTGATAGATAACAAGAATGACATAGAAACCCATGATCTCTTCTTATCCCAAGAGGTTTTTCCATATCTATAACAAAGTAAATGAGATATGTTGGAAGTTCTATCACATCAAAAAAAAGGGTAAATATAAATGAGTGTGAGGAACCTGTGTCAAATAGATAAGTTGCTATAAAAGATGAAAAAAATGATACCTCTCACTATAGTTGGTCCTATATATACCTCCACCAAAAAATCATCCACTAAATTAAGTTCATTTACTCTTGAGGCCTATGTATGGATCCCTATAGACTTTGAAGTAGTTGACTATTCCACAGTGGGATTTGGAAATAAAGATCCTCATCCATAACAAGGCATAGACATGTCTTGGAAGAACCTATATAGATGGTTGTAGCAGCCAAAAGAATTGCACATCTTCGGGGGTATATAACAAGTAAACTTGGTGTTCCCTACCTTTCCATACTAATATCAAGTCAAGGTAACAGTGCTAGTTATGGATAATGGTGTAGAGGGTATCTACTTCTGAGAACCTTCTCCACCACTCCTGTGATTATCATGCCACTTCCTTCTCTTCCCCTACACACCACTGAAATTTCCACTAGGTGTAATAGGAGGGGTATTTTAAACAATATTTCCCATCATAGACATCTCTTTCATAATATCTATGTCCACCATATTAGCATATTTAGAAATATTCATCATATATACCTTCAATTATATATATGGTTGAAAACCCTACAAGTACTTTTGAACTTTCAACTGATCATTCTCTAATATCTCTAGAGAAAAATAAAACAAATCTACAAAATGATTGTACTATGACACTGATATCTCTCCCCAATACAAAAATAGAAACTCTAGAAACTTTTATTTCATCAAAGTCTCTAGGAATAAATTTTAAAATAAGAGGGTCTTGAGACCCTCCAATCCAATCTCATCTGTTGATCCTCTTGTACCATGGAATATCACCACAACTTATTGTGACCCTAGATTATGAATTTTTTGCACATTACCTTTATTTATTCTGGTGTGTCTAGGAAGTTGAAAATATGATCAATATTTTCCAATCAGTCCTCCACATCTTGAGGATTAATTATGCTCTTAAAATATGGGGTCTTCTTACGTAAGAATTATCGTAATTGATCATTATCCCCTAAAACTCCTAGTTGCACCTAAATAGTTGTTTCCTAAACATGTGGTTCATTTTAGTCCATAACAAAAACTACTCACGTGATATCATTTATAATATTCTGATCCAAAGGAGGATTCCCTTTAGGAGTATCTGCTGCACCATCCTATGGAACCCATAGAAGAAGTCTCAGAGGTATACTACTACACACCAAAAATAGAATTAAATGATTATACAATGGGATAATATCATTTAAAACTAGAAAAAATAATAAAAAACTAATATTAACGTCAAAACTCAACACTGGTGACACACACATCCCAACATCTTATGGCGACTTCAGGCTCATCATGACAAAATATGGCTAAGAACTCACCACAAACTACCTATCAAGTTATAGAAATGTTAACTCCTATATTCCAACTTACCAAGAATGAGAATAAATTTCTCTAATACCAATTTGTAATGAACCAAACCAGATTATCCTCTATCACTGGTAAGAAAACCAATCCACCCCATACCCAAAGGGCATTCCTGATCCCCATGGGTTGTCAAATAGTACCCCAAGTGTCAAAAATAACTAGAGAGAATTATTTCACCCAACCTGAAACAAGATATATAGTATATATAAACAATATAAAGAAATGGAGAAAGAAAAGCTACATAAATATATTCCATAACCAATGATAAATAGTGGTAGAAATCCATCTTGAAATATAGATAAAACCCAAAGGTACAATTACAATAGAAAAAGGGACAATAAAAACAAAAAACCACAACTCCATGTGATATGTGGGAAATTTCTCACTATCTCACCACCAGCTACCCATACCCAACTAACAGGAACCGTGTTGCCTCACTGTGGCGCCTTTCACTTTCCTATATCAAAATAAAAAACAAGGTCCACACATCGCCAATGGGGTGTATAGGGTGTGAGCTAAATATACTTAATAGGAACCCACCCAGGTGTTACATACAAAGTATCTATATAATAATCCCAATATGATCAATTTATAGAGAAACATGTCATTATAAGCAGTTAAAAAAATTATATCAAAATCATGGTAAATAAATCCCCCTTTTCTATAGTTTTAAAATAAACCATCTAAAATAGTTTCAAAGCATATCATATTTATCAAAGAAGGTAATCAAATCCAAAATAGTACATACCAAAGCATATGTAATCATGTTATAGATAAATATAGGTCAGTAAATCTAGATCAATCATACCCCATTGTAGAAAAACACGCGCATCAAGTCCCTAGACATATGCATCAAATCTAGGGAGCAGAAAAACACAACATAAAGTAAAACCCCCAACAACATATAAAAAGTCTATAGGATGATTTTCCTAGGGAAAATAAGACCACCCCATGATTGAATCCAGTAACAATATTGATAGGTGAGACCAATTTCTACACCTTCCACCTAAGTACTAATGTCTTCCCATATGCTACATTTCCTAAATCATTTCATCAAAACTTTTCTTTGAAAACCATTTCATAAATCCATTTCATGATGGTTTGAAAATACCTTTCTCCTTTACCAAAATAAGGGGAGAAATATTTTCTCAAAAACCCATTTACACACACACAAATTAATAAATCATGCCAATTAATTTGTAAAATAATTTATAAAACTAAATCACTCAAGGTTCATCCAACATTGTCCAGAGACAGAACCCCTAACCTCAAACTCAGGTCACACACTAAAATTAATGGGATCTTCACACCAAGAAGAATTTAGAAAAAATATTTTACAATCAATTATATAAATTAAATGGTTATTAGGAATGATAGATTATAACATACCTCGATAAAACACATGTCACACCATAAAAAACATCAAAGAAGACCCTCGGGAGACAAGAACGCAATGGATCTAGAAGGGACTATGGGAGAACAACATCATCACATGATCATGGATCCATAAATACTACCCAAGGTCATGAATGTAATAATTAAAATGAAGAAATAGAAAGGTCTCTTACCCAAATAGAATCCACACAACCCATCCAAATATTGAGTGTTGAAAGAAGCAATAAGAAAGAGGTGTAGACACCCAAAATCACCTATAGATCCTGGGTTTGAGGAAGGGAATAACAAAACTAAATGAATTAGGATTTAGGAATGAAACATATAAAACCTACTAGGCATGATGGGTTTACAACATAAATCATTTATTTATAGCGTAAATTTCCCATATTGTGTTTATGATTAAAAATACGCCACCTCAAGTTAAATTACACTGAGTGGATACTTTATGAAGTAATATATGTGTTTACAACATAAAGATTTTATAACCTAAAAGGTTTTTATAGACTATGACATATGACTTATTTACATTGTAAGATATAGTCTTACGATGTAAAAACTTCCATTATGAAGCACCTAACCTAGGATCTACTGAAAAAATCCCAAAACATTATTAATATCCTATGAACCTAAGAAACACACTCTTATACATAAAATAGGGTGTACCTTTTATCCAGTATGTTACAAAGAGGTATGTGAAATTTTTTGAAAAAAATTTACTCAAGAAGAAGATCCTAGAATAAGTGGTGATGATGATCAATCTAAAACTTCTCAAGATATATCAATTGATAGATTAATATATATTTTGTATTATATTCCAAATTAAATAGTATCTCTTATTTGTGTAGTATTTTAAAGTATACATTTATAAATCACTCAGTGGAAATAAAAATAAAAGAATATGGAGAAGTCTTTGTAAGAAAATTTTCTAGAATTTATAAATATCTAAAAACATACACTACTGCAACTTGGCCTTTTATCAGCGCTAAAAACTAACATTAACATCGCTAGGAAAGCGTTGTTAATGCTGGCGTAGATAAAGGGGGGTCCCCTTTATCAGTGTTCCTAAAAGTGCTGATAAAGGTAACCTTTATCAGCGCTAAAAAAAGTACTGATAAAGAACCCCCTTTATCAGCACTTTTTTTAGTGCTGATAAAGGTCGACTTTATTAGCGCTTTTCAGAGCGCTGATACAGGGGACCCCCCCCCCCCCTTATCTACACCAGAATTAACAGCGCTTTTCTAGCACTGATAAAGGGGTGCCTTTATCAGTGCTACCTTGAGCGTTGATAATAGGGCCCTTTATCAGCGCTCTTTTAGTGTTGTTAAAGGTGTCCTTTATCAGCGCTCAAAAAAGCACTGATAAAGGCGCCTCCCCTGCACCTTCACAAATAGCACCTGTACACCTACACACCTACACAAACCAGCATACCTGCACAAAATAGCACCTTCACACCTGCACAAAATAGCACCCGCACATAATATTTTGACAAACAATGCTATATACATTTATTGAACATCATGAATACAAAAAAACACACTTCTATATACATTTCAAACAATGTTTTACATGGTTACAATTACAATTATCCAACAACAATTATAAATATTAATGTTTCATCCTTTGATATCTGTGATCCTCTCTCAAAAATGTTTGTCCATGGTATTTGTTGTTGAACAAATCATCTGAAATCAAGGAAAAAAATCACCTATATAAGAAAACAAATATTATGTTAGTAATACAATAATGAAATAAATTAAAACATTAATATGAAAAAATAAATTAATATGGAAATGTGAAACTAAAATATGAAAATGATAAACTCAAATGTTTTCATTCTGATAACAATGAAAGGGAATAATGTAAATTAATATGTTTTTGGATGATTTATCTCATTTAATAAATATTAATTTTTTATCTAATGAAAAGTTTTACCAGTCATACTATGTGTCGGATTAAGATGGGGTTAATTCTTACATGTTACAAATGACTCATGGATCATTGTCCTAAGGTATCAAAACAATCCAAACGTGTTTTCTCAGTATTCCATATGTTAGTAGTGTTGTTTTCTAAAGTTAATGTCAATTTCAAACTGATATCAGACACTTTTAGCCATACCGGTCACACCGTGCATCAGATTGAGGTGTGGTTAATTCATACACATCACAAATGACTCATGGATCGTTGTCCTAAAGTATAAAAACAATATGAACATGTTTTCTTAGTTTTTCATATGTCACTTGTGTTGTTTTCTAAAGTTTATGTCAATTTAAACTGATATCAGACACTTTTAGTCATACCGGTCACACCGTGCATCGGATTGAGGTGCGGTCAATTCATACACATAAAAAATGACTCATGGATTGTTTCCCTAAAGTATCAAAACAATATGAATGTGTTTTCTCGGTATTTAGTATGTCAGTAGCATTGTTTTCTAAAGTTTATGTCAATTTGAAACTGATATCAGACACTTTTATCCATACTGGTCACCCCGTGCATCGGATTGAGGTGTGGTTGATTTGTACACATCACAAATGACTCATGGATCGTTTTAATAAAGTATCAAAACAATCTGAATGCATTTGATCAATATTCTCTATGTCAGTAGTGTTATTTTCTAAAGTTAATGTTAATTACAAACTGATATCAGACACTTTTAGCCATACTGGTCACACCGTGCATCAGATTGAGTTACAGTTGATTCATACATGTCACAAATGACTCATGGATCATTTTACTAAAGTATAAAAACAATCTGAATGCATTTTCTTGGTTTTATGCATGTCACTTGTGTTGTTTTCTAAAGTTTATGTCAATTTGAAACTGATATCAGACACTTTTAGTCATACCAGTCACACCATGCGTCTAATTGAGGTGCGGTAAATTCATACACATCACAAATGACTCATGGATCGTTTTCCTAAAGTATCAATACAATCTGAATTTGTTTTCTTGGTATTCCGTATGTCAGTAGTGTTTTTTTCTAAAGTTATTGTCGATTTCAAACTGATATCAGACATTTTTAGCCATACCGGTCACACCGTGTGTCGGATTGAGGTGCATTTGATTGGTACATGTCAAAAATGACTCATGGATAATTTTCCTAAGGTATAAAAACAATCTGAATGCATTTACTTAGTATTTTGTATGTCAGTATTGTTGTTTTCTAAAGTTAGATTCAATTTAATACTAATATCAGACACTTTTATCCATACCGGTCACACCATGAGTTAGATTGAGCTGTGATCAATTAGTACATCTCACAAATGAATCATGAATCATTTTCCTAATGTATCAAAACAATCCAAATGTGTTTTCTTGGTATTTCGTATGTCAGTAGTGTTGTTTTCTAATGTTTATGTCAATTTGAAATTGATATCAGACCCTTTTAGCCATACCGGTCACATCGTGTGTCGGATTGAGGTGTGGTTGATTCGTACACATCACAAATGACTCATGGATCATTTTCCTAAAGTATCAAAACAATCTGAACACATTTTCTCAGTATTATGTATGTCAGTAGTGTTTTTTTCTAAAGTTAATGTCAATTTCAAACTGATATTAGACACTTTAAGCCATACCGGTCACACCGTCTGTCGGATTGAGGTGTGGTTGATTATTACACATTAAAAATGACTCATGGATAATTTTTATAAAGTATCAAAACAATCCGAATGCATTTTCTTGGTTTTTCGTATGTCACTTGTGTTTTTTTTCTAAATTTTATGTCAATTTGAAACTAATATCAGACACTTTTAGTCAAAACGGTCACACCATGCATTAGATTGAGGTGAGGTCAATTCGTAAACGTCACAATTGACTCATGGATCGTTTTCCTAAAGTATCAAAACAATAAAAACATGTTTTCTTGGTTTTGTTTATGTCACTTTTGTTGTTTTCTAAAGTTAATGTCAATTTGAAAAATGATATCAGAAACTTTTAGCCATACCAGTCACACCGTGCGTCTGATTGAGGTGTGTCTGATTTGTACACATCAAAAATGACTCATGGATCATTTTCCGAAAGTATCAAAACAATCCGAATGCGTTTGATCGGTATTCCTATGTCACTTGTGTTGTTTTCTAAAGTTAATGTCAATTTCAAACTAATATGAAACACTTTTAGCCATAACGGTCACACCATGCATTGGATTGAGATGTGGTTGATTCTTACACATCACAAATGACTCGTGGATAGTTTTCCTAAAGTATAAAAACAATCATAATGTGTTTTCTCAATATTCCGTATGTCATTAGTGTTGTTTTCTAAAGTTAGATTCAATTTTAAACTAATATCAGACACTTTTAGTCATACTGGTCACATTGTGCATCTTATTGAGGTGTGGTTGATTCGTACACATCAAAAATGACTCATGGATAATTTTCCTAAAGTATAAAAACAATATGAATGCATTTTCTGGGTATTCCTTATGTCAATAGTGTTGTTTTCTAAAGTTTATGTCAATTTGAAACTGATACCAGACACTTTTAGCCATACTGGTTACATCGTGCATTGGATTGAGGTTAAGTTTATTATTACACATCACAAATGACTCATGGATCATTTTACTAAAGTATCAAAACAATCTGAATGCATTTTCTCAGTTTTCCGTATGTCACTTGTGTTGTTTTCTAAAGTTTATGTCAATTTGAAATTGATATCAAACACTTTTAGGAATATTGGTCACACCGTGCATTGGATTGAGGTGTGTTCAATTATTACACATCAAGAATTACTCATAGATCGTTTTCCCAAAGTATCAAAACAATCTGAACACATTTCATTGGTTTTTCGTATGTCAATTGTGTTGTTTTCTAAAGTTAATGTCAATTTGAAACTTATATCAGACACTTTTAGCCATACCAGCCACACTGTGTGTCGGATTGAGGTGTGGTCAATTATTACACCTCAAAAATGACTCATGGATCATTTTCCTAAAGTATCAAAATAATCCGAATGCGTTTGTTCGGTATTCCTTATGTCACTTGTGTTGTTTTCTAAAGTTAATGTCAACTTCAAACTGATATCTGACACTTTTAGCCATACCGGTCACATCGTGTGTCGGATTGAGGTGAAGTTGATTCATATACATCACAAATTACTCATGGATCATTTTCCTAAAGTATCAAAATAATCCAAATGCGTTTGCTCAGTTTTCCGTATGTCACTTGTGTTGTTTTCTAAAGTTTATGTCAATTTAAACTAATATCAGACACTTTTAGACATACCGGTCACATCATGCATCAGATTGAGGTGAGGTCAATTATTACACATAAACAATGACTCATGCATCATTTTCCTAAAGTATAAAAACAATACAAATTCATTTGATCAGTATTCCTTATGTCAGTAGTGTTGTTTTCTGAAGTTTATGTCAATTTGAAACTGATATCAGACACTTTTAGCCATACCAGTCACATTGTGTGTCGGATTGAAGTGTGGTTGATTCGTACACATCAAAAATTACTCATGGATCATTGTCCTAAAGTATCAAAACAATCCGAATGTGTTTGATCGGTATTCCATATGTCATTAGTTCATAAGAGTCTCTCATTAAATTATTCTTTACTAAAAACTCAAATCATTTCTAAAACCATTTTTCATAATCTAAGGATATGAAACATAAGTAAGTATGATCATAGATTCTCAATAAGTGTAAACAAGGGAGATATAAATGATCATATAAATATAACATAAGTATTAGGAATTTACCTTCATTGTTTTATTTGTTTACATTCTTTCATCAGGTACGATGCCCATTCATTTCTAAACACATCTATATCATCTTATGAATAAGAGTTTTTGTGACAATCATAGTAGTACTAAAAAAATATAAATACACAAAGGATTAATAAATATTTTAAATTAACTAGTAATTATTTTCAAAAATACCACTTCAGGGATGCTAGTTTGTTCATCAAATATGATCTCTTTCATAAATTTACAAACATAATAACCACAGTCCTTTCCATTTTTTTGTTTCAGACACTACAGAAACATCAAGAAAAATAAGTAATTTGTTTTGATATATATTTGGATAGTGAAGTATAATTATATATACCATGATACTTGTCTATTTGTAGATCACATGCACCTTGTCATCCTTAGACCCTGGATTCATTACAGCCTTTAGACGATATTCATACACCGCCCTATCATAACAGAATCCTCATTAAAATATAATATAAATTATTTAACTAGATATTTAGTTCTAAAATTTTTGATCTAATGTATTACAAATTGAAAATCACCATGATGTGTGGTCGGTTTGTTGGATATCCATGTAGTGAATCCAGAAAATAAATCTTTGGAGTATCCAAATTGACTGAAATGAGCATCCAATGTTGCCTAAAAACAAAAAAAAGGAATAATTAATGATATAAATGAAAATATAATTGATATGATTAAAATTTAGAGTTTTACCCCCACAATTTTGGTATTAAAAAGAGTCTGTCAGCCATAATTTTGCATTGAAACGTTCTGAGCAGGTTTGACATTAATTCATCCTGAAAACTGAAATCTATTTCATTTTATTCTGTAGACATGGTGTGAGGACTAACAAGTCCAAATTTGTTTTCACAGAAAAATCCCTTCAATTTTTTTTCATATATACACCTATAAAAAATATGAAATGTATTTAGCCATAATTATCATAGTATATCAGCTTCTTTAAAATCAAATCATGAAAAACATACCTCATGTATACATTTATAACTGAGGCACCTAGCCAGTCGTATGTGATGATTTCAGCTAGAGCATCAGCACTAACGAAATATAATGTTTCCTCTTCATACATATCTTTTTCACAAAAAATTTTGTGATTATTTCCACCTTTCATTTTCGTATCCACATGATCTTGCAAAGATATTAAATGTGGATATAGAACGGGTGGGGTGAAGGTGCCCTCAGTAGATCATTTTGATTGGTTGTTTGATCCTTTTGAGCCGTTATTTCATTTTAGCTCCTTCCTTTTGTCCTTCTGTAATAACATTCATTGGTTCAGCCCTTTTATAATTAAATGTTAAAGTTTATGCTTGAAAAATTAATTGGAAATGAATACCTCCTGGTCGACATGTTTTTTTACAAGATTCGACGGCCATTAAATGAATGTTCCAATAGCTTTTTCCACCGTATGAATGTCATCGTCGTCATTTGGAATGGGTGGCTCAGTGCTCGGCTCATGAGCTATGTTAATCGACACTTTAACATGACCGGTTGGAAGTGGTATAGAGTGTAGCGTGTAATTCTGCATATTGAACACCATATCCCTCACTACAAGGCGATGGGTTGGAGTTGACCAATATAAATCACAGTCATTTTCACCCTGTTGAATATCATTACATGAAAGGTATCAGTTTCTATGTAATTCACATTTCACAGAAATAGATATTAGAACATTGATTACCTCGGTTAAGTCAGGTCTTTGCGGGGAATGGCTCACCTCAAAGCTGGGGGGGTTGGGGCGGGTTGTTCTTGAGTTATTTATTCTCTTCGCCTCTCCCCTATAAAAGTTTCTAGCAACTCTCCCTGACTTTGTAATTTTTATTCAATGGTATCTAGTCTAACTCTCATACTTTTCATTTATTTAGTTTGTTCCTACTCTTGTTTTTTTTTCTGAAAATATGCCCGGGGTGTCACCCCAAAAGCCGCACCACTAACACGGCCATACTGTTCTGGCTGTTTCAAGGCCGCTGAAAGTATGTCCACATCTGGTGCGGGTGTTGTTGATTCTTGTGACTATGTCAAATAGAAAATATGGTAAAATAAGTAATCATCATGATGTAATAGTGATTTAAAGAAAAACAAATTTATATTATGTCATACTTACACATGTTTCCCACACTTTTTGTGTTTTTTCATCTACTAGTTTCCCCTCTTTAGTAACATGAGCCTCCTTCCATAGCACATGGCGTGGGATGGAAGTGTCTTAGGATTTAGATTCATCAATCTTCATATAAATAGAGAAATATGGTTATAGTGTTTTTTTATGTCACATAAAATTATTATAGTACTTTTAAAATACGTACCAATTGTTTTTCAATTGAAGCGTACCCCAGCCTTGCTTTACGGTAAGAGTATGCTGGTTTTTATGCCTGTTCTTTATTTTCAGCACTCAGTTGTTGTTTCATAAATAAAAAACATTCAATCAAAGTGATGAATACAATTAACATTAAACAACATGTTACCAGACACAATGTACCTAAAAAGTCTGCTCCACACGACGGTTGCAAAACGAATCACACGCTCCTTGGGATATCAAGTGTGCATAAAGAGGAGGTGGGTGCGTCTTGATTTTCCCTTTAGCATCTTTCAGATGAAATTTTGTTAAAATGGTGTGAAATCCTCTATGAACACTTCCTTCCAATATTAATACATATTCTTTGTGTGAGACATTTACTATAAATGCACTCTTCAATAGATGATGTAGATTTAGTCAACATTTCAGTATTTTATTTTATTTTATTTTAATAAATTAAATAAATGATATCGTAATATTATTGTAATCTCTTCCCACATTAATGTATTCATCCCGCTGATAACATGGTGCCACGACTCTATATCAATCGGCACACATTGCTAAGTGAAGATATCAATTTATCTAATAAACAAGGATTTGTTGGGATTTAAATGAGGGCCTATCTTATTCCATCCCACCTCATATTTGATGCCTTTTTCTTTTGCCTTAAGTATTTTGGATAAAATTGTCAAACTACGGTGCACCTGTTTTTTTGTGCCGTTGGGGTTTCATTGCCTACCATTTCCTCAGTTTCTACATCATCATTATGTTCCTCTGAAGCACTAGCATAGGTACAGGGACTAGCAACAACAGGCTGAGAAACCTGTTGTATCTCAGCAGTGGGACCAGCAGCAACAGGTTGAGAAACCTGTTGTACCTCAGCAGTGGGACCAGCTGCAACAGGTTGAGAGACCTGTTGTACCTCAGCAGTGGGACTAGCTGCAATAGGTTGAGAAACCTGTTGTGTCTCGGGATTGGGTGCATCAGTAGGTGCAGAAGTCATTATCTAAAAAAGTCTTTTAACATTTAATTTAGATCACATAAAAGCAGCAGCGAATAGATAATAACATAATGTAACACAATCTATATTACAATAAAAAAATAACCTGATTATTGAACTCTCTTTTTTTTAAAGGCTGAATAGATTTGACCCCTCTATCGACTATCCATATCCCTTCATTGTAGTCTCCTCTAACATACAAAATTCCATCTACATTGGGACCATTGCGTAATGATTGTGATTTCCCAATTAAAGGGTCATCCTCCATTGAATTTTCATCTGACCCTTCAGTTTTTTTGGTCGATAACAGAACAATTGACCAATTTTGGTTTGTGGGATCTGGAACATAAAATACTTTCACTTCCTGTGATGCCATTATAAATGGTTCATCTTTCTCCCCTTCCTTACTAAAATCAACTTTCATGAATCCCAATTCATCTATTTTAATAGCACTCCCGTTATCAACCCACTTGAATTGAAAAATCGGAACTTGGAATTTTATATAATCCAACTCCCATATTTGTTTGATGATGCCAAAGTATGACATATTCACATAAATTGGATTTCTGTCCTTAGCACTAGAAACATGCATCACTTTAGCCACAAGTGTAACCCCACTATTCTGCATGGTACTGTCTTTATCATGTTCATTAGTATAAAATGTATAACCATTAACTACATAAGCATTACAAGATAATACATACACACTTGTTCCTCCGGCTAGCCATCAAAGTCGGTCTGAAATTGACTCTGGATTTTCATCTGACTTCGTAAAAATATTGTCCCAAAACCATCCTATAAACTGTCAATTATGTGTATCTGATATCCATTTTTCATCCCTAGATGGATTCAATTGCCTAATAGTTTTTTTGGGTTTCAACATATGGGTCAACATTGAAATTGTTATGCAAAACATAATGGTGGGCCTGCTCTCGATCTGTAATATTGATTGTGACAACCTGTCTTCTAGAAATTCCTTCACCCTCAAGTAGTCCAGTGTGACGAGATTTCGGTAGGCCAATGTTTTCCACACCAGACAGGTATTCGGTACAGAATTCAACAGCTTCCTCAACAATATATGACTCCGCAATACAACCCTCTGGCCGACTTTTATTTTTGACATACCCTTTCAAAATATTCATATACCGTTCAATGGGGTATATCCATCTATAATGTACATGACCACATAGTTGAATATCTCTCACCAAGTGGACCATAAAATGAACCATCATATCAAAAAATGAAGGTGGGAAGAACATTTCTAATTCACATAATATGATGGTAATTTCTCTTTCCATAGTTGACAAATTCTCCGGGTCTATAACTCTGCTGCATATAGCTTTCAAGAAGAAACACAGTTTCGTTAATGTATGGCGGACAGTGTTGGGAAAAATGCAACGTAAAGATATAGGAATGAGATCTTTCATCAAAACATGGTAGTCATGTGATTTCAGACTTTTTAACTTCAAATCGCTCATTGACACGAGGTTCTTGATATTTTATGAATACCCCTCTGGAACCTTTACGTCATTCAAGAAGTTGCAAAACTGATATCTCTCCTTCCTGGAAAGAGTGTAATCAGCAGAAGAAGAAATGTTCGTTTTTCACCCTTCACTGGTGCCAACTCTTCTCGTATTCTCATCTCAACCATGTCCAACCTAGCCTTAATTCCATATTTTTTTTCCAGGTGTATTTAGAAATGTTCTGATTAAACTATCAAATACATTTTTTCTACATGCATAACATCAATAAAATTTCTGACATACAGAAAATTCCAGTATGGTAATTCAAAAAAAACTGATCTCTTTTTCCAACCAATTTTAGTAAGGTTTTTTTAAGCTGGTTTACCAAAAGTAGTGTCCACATTTTTAACTTTATCAACCAATCGATCGCCTGTTATTGGAGACGGTGCTATACATTCTTCTGAACTTCCATTGAATGATGTCACCCAAGATTGGTACTTATGTCGTTAGGGAAGAAATCAGTGATGTCCTAGAAACATGGTTTTCAATGAATGTTTCAACCTAATTGATTGTGTACCTTATTCACAAACGAGACACCCTTGAGTTCCATTAATGCTATATCCTGAAAAATTTCCATAAGCAGGGAAGTCATTTATCATTTCGTACTGTAGGTTCTGGGCGCAGTGGAAGCGTGTTAGTGGGTTTTCCCAACTTTAATTTTAATGTTAAACAACGTTCAATCCGAGATCCGTCACGACTTAAAATGCCGAATATTTGGAATAAAATGAAGAACAAAAAAGAAAATAAGAGTCCCAGAACCCTTGAGATAGGATCATCATATGTTGGTTATAATTAATTTAATTAATTCATAAGAATTACCTCGATGGAATTATTTCTTCATTGGAGTCTCCAATCACAATCCTATGATCCGTCGTTGTGTTGTAGAATTCAAGTACAGGATTCCTCTAGTGGTGATCAACATGTGCTCCATGTATCTTTGGACATCGCCGAAGGGATCTTCGAGTGCTATCATAGAAGAGCCTTTGCTTGCGATGTCTGCCTTCAACCGCCTTGATCTGGTGGAGGATCTCACTCTCGTAACTTGAAAGCATTCTTGGTGGAAAAGGAATTCTCTCTTGGCTTGAGAGTATTTTCCAAATCCGTTGTGCACTTTGATGGCTCTCTCTCTATGAGAATAATGTAATTGGGATTATAATACTTAGAATAATAAAATGAATTAATTGCCCGAAATCATTTAATCATTTAATTTAATTCTTAGTAATAACACATGTCTTAATAATGACATTTGACCATCATTATTACTTGACATGCGCCCAACATATTACATTTAATATCAATTAATTAAATAAAAAATATTTTTTCACGAATCCTGAAAAACAATCTACACGGTTTGTATATAAATATACATGGCGTGTACTTTTATTTTTCATTTTATTTATTTCCTCGACCATATTTATTAGACCTTGAGTAATGTCTATTTATTTCTTAAATAAATGTAACTGCATTACTCACTAATAAATATATATTATTTCACCCAAAATATATTCTCTCGAATAACTAGTGTCGAAATAAATGCGATCATGCATCCTTAAATAATTATTAAACCACAGTTAGGAATAATATTTTTTTAACTTGTTAAATTAATATTTAACTGAGATACATGGACACACTTAGTGTGTGACCCTCTAGGCCTCTTTCTCAGTGGCATTAGGCAGAGCCTGCCTAAAGTCCAAGGTTAGCATCTAACAACATGCCAAGGCACCCATAGAAAAAGAAGTTAACGCTTCAATGATGTTTCACCTCCTACGAATGCTTACCGTGTAATATAATCCCTTTGTCTCGATATCTCTTATCAAGCGGGTTGCATGCTAGTGCCATCAACCCATGTGCTCGATTATTCTTTCTTTGAATTCCTGAAATTGAACTCGCCCATACCTTACCATGGACATGGACTTATTTAGGATATATCAATTCCATCAAAGGGCCTGAGATATCTACTTCTGTTATGGAACAGAAGGGACAAATCCTTTCTCGCATTATCTATTAATGCAGTATTACTCGTGACTCACCCAACGTATCCTACCTCGCTGCAAATAGTGTGTCGTCATAGTTTTCATCAATACATCTAAGTGCGCGAGTTGTAATACCCATTAATAATAATCCTAAATTCTAAGGACCAATACACATGTTCGTAGATAGGAACATCCAATGACACTATGAAATGTGGATTTCCTACTGGCGGGTCTTGTTCTCATAATATCCTCCTAGATATTACCAAGGGTGCACACCATGAGAACGTGCCTCAAAGATTTATGAGTCCTCACCCCTAATGACCTATATTATTTGTGTCCCTCAAATAATATCATCCGGCCATAGAACATATATTCAAGAACAGTGTTATGGCACTTCTGGGTTCTCATCATAGTAGGGATCCGCTATGACCCATTAATGCAACAGCTGTCCTTAGGACATTATCACATGCATTATCACGCAGAAGAAGAATAAAGATGTGATAAGGATTTTATTAATGAATAAAGTACAAAGTAGTTGGTTCTAGATCACCAACTCTAACAGACTCCCACTTGGACTAAATCCAACTACTAACAACATTTAACTCGCTAGCTCTCACATGATATTCATGCTTCTGCTGAGATAGGCCTTTAGTCATGGGGTCCACCACGTTCTCTTCTGTGGACACTCTTCTCACTACAACTTTACCCCTTTGATAGAAATCCCTCAAGAGGTGATACTTCCGGAGTATGTGCTTTGTCCGTTGATGTGACCTTGGTTCTTTTTCAAGAGCCACCGCTACTGTATTATCACAATACAATGTAATTGGATCTTTACTGGTAGGCACCACATCAAGCTCCTATACAAAGTTCCAAATCCAGACGGCTTCCTTGGATGTATCAAAAGTCGCCATATACTCGGACCCCACTGTAGAATCGGCGACAACTGGCTGCTTTGAACTCTTCCAGCTCACAGCTCCTCCATTAAGACAGAAAACATATCCAGATTGCGACTTCAGATCATTCTAATCTGTATGAAAACCAGAATCAGCATACCCTCTAATTACAAGCTCTTTGTCTCCTCCATACACCAGGAACATATCCTTAGTTCTTCTCAGATACTTAAGGATAGTCTTAATAGCATTCCAGTGTTGTTCTCCTGGATCTGCTTGATATCTGCCTACCATGCTCAGTGCATAGGTAACATCAAGCCTGGTACATAACATGGCATACATGATGGATCCTATAGCCAAAGCATATGGGATCTTACTCATCCTATCTTTCTCCTGTTGTTTCTGGGGACACATTTTCTTAGAAAGATGTAAGTCATGTGAAACTGGAACCAATCCCCTCTTCGATTTTTCCATACTAAATATCTTTAGTATCTAGTCAATGTATGTACCCTGACTTAGTCCAAGAAACCTCTTGGATCTATCACGAATGATCTTGATCCCTAGAATGTAGGTTGCTTCTCCTAATTCCTTCATGGAGAAACACTTGTTCAGCTAGTCCTTAACTGACTGTAAGGCTGGTACGTCATTTCCAATAAGCAATATGTCATCAACATATACCACTAGGATGATGACTGCATTCCCATTAAACTTCTTATAAACACATGGATCACATTCATTCTTAATAAAACCAAATTCCTTTATGGATTCATCAAATCGAATTTTCCATGACTAGTATGCTTGCTTCAATCCATAAATGGATTTCTGCAACTTGCAAACTCGTTTGGCTTCACCTAGTGTCACAAACCCTTTTGGTTGTGTAATATAGACATCTTCCTGAAGGTTCCCGTTAAGGAATGTTGTTTTGAAATCCATCTTCCAAATCTCATAGTCATGGTAAGCTGCTATGGAAAGTATGATTCTTATGGATTTAATCATGGAAACTGGTGAGAAGGTTTCATCATAGTCAATTCCTTGACGTTGTCTGAATCCTTTAGCCACTAGCCTTGCTTTATAAGTGCTAACATGACCTTCCATGTCCATCTTTCTTTTGAATACCCATTTGCATCCAACAGGCTTTACATCAACTGGCCCATCAACCAGAACCCAAACTTGGTTTTGATACATGGAATCCATCTTAGAATTCATAGCTTCTATCCATCTTGCAGCTTCTGAGCTTTCTACTACTTCCTTGTAGGATAGAGGTTCATCATTGTCCAACAATAATGATTCACCATCCTCAGTGACTAGGAAACCAAATCTTTCTGGTTCCCTTACCTCTCTTGAGCTCCTACGCAGTACTTATGTTTCTGGAACCTCTTCCACGGGGACCTGTGGAACTTTTTCTTGTACCAACTCTTGTGTATCTTGAGCATCAACTTCCTCAAAGTCAATCTTGCTCCCACTATCCTTCTTGAGGATGTTCTCCCTCTCAAGAAATATGGCTTGTCTGGCAACAGTCACTTTCTTGTCTTGAGGGTTATATAGGTAATACCCTTTCGTTTCCTTGGGATATCCTATAAAGATACACTTTGTGCCCCAGGGTGCTAGTTTGTTTCCTAAGAAGGCCTTAACAAACACCTCGCATCCCCATACACGTGTGTGCGGAAAAATGGGTTTCCTTCCATTCCATAACTTGGATGTAATTCCATTTTCCGCCTTAGTTGGTACTCGGTTTAATGTGTATGCTGCAGTTTGTAATGCATATCCCCAAAAGGATAATGGAAGATCTGAATGAATCATCATCAACCTCACCATGTCCAACAAGGTGTGGTTCCTCCTTTCACTAACACCATTCCACTATGGTGTATAAGGAGGAGTGAGCTGAGATAGAATCTCAGGCTCCCGTATAAGATCGATGAACTCTTGGTTCAGATATTCTCCACCTCGATCTGATCGAAGCTTCTTTATCTTCTTACCAAGATGATTCTCTACTTCATTCTTGAATTCCTTAAATTTCTCTAAGGACTCTGACTTATACCTAATTAAGTAGACATATCCATATCTACTCAAATCATCAGTAAAATTAATGAAGTAAGAATATCCACCTCTAGCTTCTACTATAAATGGTCCACACACATTCGTGTGTACCAATCCTAGAAGCTCTATGGACCTTTCACCTTGTCCACCAAAAGGTGTCTTGGTCATTTTTCCTTATAAACAAGTGTGACATCTATCATGTGGTTTTAGCTCAGTAGAGTCTAAATAGCCATCTTGGCAGAGCTTTGTCAAGCGCTTCTCGTTCACATGACCAAGGCGGTGATGCCATAACTGGGTGATGTATGAGTCATGTGAGTTTGTTTCATTATCGATTGCCAACACTTGGTTTTCGTAATTTAATACATACAAACCATTATTCAAATGTGCCATACCATAACATACGTTTTTCTTATAAAAGAGACAACCCTTATTTAAAAACTTGAAAACAAATCCATCCATATCCAAAAAAGATACAGAAATTATGTTCTTTGTAACACTAGGCACATAATAACAGTTATGTAAAACCAAAATCATTCTAGTCGGCAATGAGAGGTGGTAGTCACCAATAGCCAATGCAGCCAGCCTTGCGCCATTGGCAGCTCGAAGATCCACCTCTCCTCTGGAGATATTTCTAAATCTACTTGGTTCCTGCATTTGAATACATATGTGAGCCCCGCAAGCTGTATCTAATACCCAATGTGTAGAAATAGAAAGATTGAACTCGATAACGAACGCACCTTTAGCATCCCCACGCTTCTGGGTGCAGTTACTCTTCCAGTGGACCTGCTTGCCACATGAAAAACACACCACCTCCTATTCCTTGCCCTGCCTTTGGATCTTCCCCTTCTTGGTGGGACGGTGCTCAGGGGCTTCATACCATTTATAAGTCTTTGGCCCCTTTGCCATGTCCTTCCTTTTCTTGTTCGCCATAAAGACTACAGGTTTGTCATGCCCCATGTCCTTGTCTACCTGGAGAATCAAGGTCAGAAGCTCCGAAAGACTCTTGTCATTGCCACTCATGTTATAGTTGACAATGAAGGTAGAGAATGTCTTGGACAGTGATGATAGGATGATATCTGTACTCAACTCATCTGGGAATTTAATCCCTAAGATGTCCAGGTGTTCAATGTTTCCAATAAGCTTGACTATATGAGGCCCAGCTGGCACAGACTCTCCAAGCTTCGTGGTAAACAAAGCATTGGAGATCTCATACCTCTCATTTCTCGCCTTCTCTTGGTAGAGATCTTTAAGGTGAGACATCATGCTATACGCGTCTATGTTTTCATGTTGCTTCAAGAGCTCATTAGACATGGCCGAAAGCATGAAACACTGGACATCTGTGGCATCATCCATGTGTTTCGTGTATAGAGATAATTCCTCATCACTAGCCTCTTTCCCAGGTGCAACTGGAATAGGCTCTTCCATCACATACAATTTCCTTTCGTGGTGAAGGACGACACGTAACCGCCTCTGCCACTCTTGGAAATTGGTGCCAGTTAGAAGGTTTTCCTTTTCGAGTATGGTGCACAATGATATGTTTGAAGTCATTTTCTTGTCATTTCTACAAATTAAGATGAGCAAAGGTTTAGTAATTTATTACAAAAATTGAGACAAATAAATAAATTAATACTTACTAGTCTCTCACTATTTTATTGAAATCCAATAACCCTCACCATTGATTTCGGAATATTATGTTTCCTGAATATTCTAGTGGAAAAGATCCATATTGCCCTTCACATTACCCCAACTAGGGTTGTTCAAGAAACTTGAAGGGTTTTAGGTAGGCGTTCCAAATTCCAACTATATTAACTCGTATATCCTTGATCCGCTGAGTAGAATCCCCAATCCTGAAATCCTTTTTGGATTTCCTCAACCTTTGCCTCTTGGTCACACCAAGTCCTACTGTTGCAGTCAACCCTTGATGCGAACCAATTCAAGTCAACCCAAAACCTTGAATTAGAATTACACGATAATTGAAAGCACCCCAACTAGGGTTGGTCAAGCACATTGAACTATGGTTCGATTCTAACCAAGATTATGGAAGGCTATGCCAACTTAATATTTATTTTGAGGAATTTTATCCTTATACGTAAATTTCCATTTTATTATCTTTGATTACATTCTTGTTAATATTAAGTGGGATATACTTAAGTGATTAACCATGTCTAAGATAATATTTATGTATAAGCTGGTTTTATTTTAGTTCCATCTTGCATGCTCATTTAATTCATTAATTGTGTGATTGTGACAACACACCCACAATAAATAAACCATGCAACTGACAGAAATAAAATAAATGGTATGATCGTGAGTTTTTCTATTGGTTAGTTTATCTAGCGGTTTATAAACTAACCCAATACCTAGGGGAGAAACACCTTGAACCTTTCAGGTTCATGTTTACAGCTTTCCACCTATCCACCTTTGTATCTCCTTGGATTGGTTTTACCTTGGCTCCTGACTTGAGCCGCCTCCACTAGCTTGGGAGCTCCATACATTACATATGAATTTATCTCACACGCAGGTGAGGGGTAAAAGGGGTTTTTACATAAAAGAATCCTTGGGCGCGCAGGCCCTACATATTAATGAGGAGATGGCTTGCAGGCCAACAAATTTAATTTAAATAAATAAATTAAAAGAAACCATTAATATACAAAGGTCTCAGTCTAGCTCATGATCATCCATACATGCAACGATATTTACACATAAATAAAACTAGCATTCAATTCTTTAATTGTTCTTGTTTAAGATAAATCACACTTGAATCAATTAATTATCTTTAATTAATCAATCCTTTTATCTTAAATCTTTTTTCTGAATTTCCTTGAGATTATCATCCATCATAATTTTAAACAAATAAATTCATTTAAAATTATCCTTGTACATAACTTGTACCTTGGAGGAAACCTAGTGAATTCCCATTTATTACACAGATGTTAAATTAAACACATATATATAAAACACCTATCACATGTTGTGCCTTAGCTTTACGCCTGCACCATGGTACACGTCTCAAGGGTTTGTATAATATAAAAATAAATTTTAATAAATCTGTATAATTTGGGTGAGTACAGGGCGTGCAGTTCCGACTACACGACGTGTACTTTTATTCACCGTCCATATGAAGTACACGCCCAAGGACAGGGCGTGTTAATGTACTTCGGAAATTTTCGGAGTACACGGAATGTACAGTGGGACACACACTGTGTAGTTTCCGCGTTACATGGTTTCCAGCCGGGCAGGCTGTGTACGGAGTACACGGCCCAACCCTAACCTGAAGGGACTACACACCATGTTCATTGGACCACACAGTGTGTATTCTGAAAACCGTGTGCCACCTATTTCTGGTCAACACATGGTGTCTTAAATTCTTAGAAATAATCCAATACACGACCTGATTTGGCGGATCAGTCAATGCATTGAACCTAGACTACACGGCGTGTACTTTTGAATACACGCCGTGTATTCTGGTGTTGTATGGACAGAAATTTTTGGCTCCTCTGGATGAGTTCCTCTATATTATTTTAAACAAAATTAAAATAAAATTTAGTTTCTGTGAGGTGAATGAGAAACTAGGGAGGAGGAACAGATCTCGATATTCAGATTTCAAGAACAATTAAACATGAATTGAAATAACTAAATTATTAAATGCATAAATCACCAACTAAATAATTATTATCAACAATATGACCCCCTTTGATACCACTTTTAGGTTCCGGTCGCAGCGGAATCACGTTGGTGGGTTTGCCCAACTTTAATTTTAACGTTAAACAACGTTCAATCCGAGATCCATCACGATTTATAACACCGAATCTTCAGCATAGAACAAAGAACGAAAAAGAAAATAAGAGTCCTGAAACCCTTGAGATAGGATCATCATATGTTGGTTATAATTAATTTAATTAATTCATAAGAATTACCTCGATGGAATTCTTTCTTTGTTGGAGTCTCCGGTCACGATCATGTAATCTGTCGTTGCGTTGTAGAATCCAAGTATAGGATTCCTCTAGCGGTGATCCACACGTGCTCCATGTATCTTTGGACGTTGTCGAAGGGATCTCCGGTTGCTAGCACGGAAGATCCTTCGCTTGTGATGTTCGCCTTCAAATGCCTTGATCCGGTGGAGGATCTCGCTCTCGTAACTTGAAAGTGTTCTTGGTGGAAAATGAATTCACTCTTGACTTGAGAGTATTTTCCAAATCCGTTATGCACTTTGATGGCTCTCTCTCTATGAGAATAATGTAATTGGGATTATAATACTTAGAATAATAAAATGAATTAATAGCCCAAAAGAATTTAATCATTTCATTTAATTCTTAGTAATACCCCATGTCTTAATAATGACAGTTGACTATCATTATTACTTGAAATGAGCCCAACATATTACATTTAATATCATTTAATTAAATAAACAATATTTTCTCACGAATCCTGAAAAACAATCTACACGATGTGTATATAAATATACACGGCATGTACTTTTATTTTTCATTTTATTTATTTCCTCCACCATATTTATTAGACCTTGAGTAATGGCTATTTATTTCTTAAATAAATGTAACTGCATTACTCACTAATAAATATATATTATTTCTCCCACAATATATTCTCTCAAATAACTAGTGTCAAAATAAATGCGATCAGGCATCCTTAAATAATTATTAAAACATAGTCGGGAATAATATTTATTTAACTTGTTAAATTAATATTTAACTGAGATACATGGACACACTTAGTTGTGACCCTCTAGGCCTCTTTCTCAGTGGCATTAGGCGGATCCTGCCTAAAGTCCAAGGTTAGCATCTAGCAACACGCCAAGGCACCCATAGAAAAAGAAGTTAATGCCGCAATGATGTGTCACCTCATACGAATGCTTACCGTGTAATATAATCCCTTTGTCTTGATATCTCCAATCAAGCGGGTTGCATGCTAGTGCCATCAACCCATGTGCTCGATTATTCTTTCTTTGACATCCCGGAATTGAACTCGCCCACACCTTACCATGGCCATGGATTTATTTAGGCTATATCAATTCCATCAAAGGGCCTGAGATATCTACTTCCATTATGGAACAGAAGGGACAAATCCTTTCTCACATTATCTATTAATGCAGTATTACTTGTGATGCACCCAACGTATCCTACCTCATTGCGAATAGTGTGTCGTCACAGTTTTCGTCAATACATCTAAGTGCGTGAGTTGTAATACCCATTAATAATAACCTTAAATTATAAGGACCAATACACACCTCCACAGATAGGAACATCCAATGACACTATGAAATGTGTATTTCCTACTGGCGGGTCTCGTTCTCATAATATCCTCCTGGATATTACCAAGGGCGCACACCATGAGAAGGTGCATAAAAGTTTTATGAGTCCTCACCCTTAATGACATGTATTATTTGTGTTTCTCAAATAATATCATCTGGCCATAGAACATATATTCAAGAACAGTGTTGTGGAACTTCTGGGTTCTCATCATAGCAGGGATCCTCTATGACCCATTAATGCAACAGCTTTCCTTAGGACATTATCACATGCATTGTCAAGCAGAAGAACAATCTATATGTGATAAGTCTTTTATTAATGAATAAAGTACAAAGTAGTTGGTTCTAGACCACCAACTCCAACACGTAAAACATGGATCTCCAAATGAAATCTTCCTTTTTGTAAGCATCATACAATGTAACACCTGAATCCCACAATAATTTCAAATCTTCTATCAATGTAGCTAAATAAAAATCAATATCATTACCCAGTTGTTTTGGTCCTGATATAAGCATAGATAACATGATGTATTTTCATTTCATGCATAACCACGGTGGTAAGTTATAATTTACCAACATAACCGGCCATGTACTGTGACTATTGCTTTGAAAACCAAAAGTATCCACTCCATCTGTAGATAATGTAAGACGAAGGTTTCTCAACTCGTTTCAAAATTCAGGATACTCATGATCAATTCTCTTCCACTGAGGAGAGTCTGTCGGGTGATGTAGTATCCCATCTTTAATTCATGTATTTTTATGCCATGTCAATTGTCATGTAGTCTCCTCACTTCCATATCGGCGCCTAAACCTTGGAATGATTTGAAAGTACAATACAACTTTAGTAGGGCTGAATTCATATTTCTTGTATAGAGAAGCACCACACTTTGGGCATTCTTTAAGTGATTTTTGGTCCTTGTGAAACATTATACAGTCTTTTAGGTTGGCGTGTATTCTTTCAGAGATCATACCCATCGAGCGTAGCATTCGTTTGTCATCGTATGTTCGGCTCGGGAGCTCATTATCTTCTGGGAGAATGTCATTCAGGAGAGAAAGTAGTTCTGTAAAATTGGTATCACTCCACCCGTTGTCTGATTTCAAATTATACAGCTTTAGTACAGCTGACAGTGCTGTATATTTAGTGCAACCATCATACAATGGAATCTTTGCATAACTTTTTAACTTCTCAAACAATTTTGGGCAATCATGAAGTTCATCTTCGACAGTCCTTGTCATTTCCTCAATATGATCTTCATCATCATTCACATCTGTAATCACATCCTCCATATGGTCATCTTCATTGTTCGTACTTGTAATCATATCAGATGATCCATAAAATGCAGTGTTATCCAAGCCACTACCTACATTAATTGTTTCCCTGTGTTTATTCCAACATGTATAACTCTGATATATTCCGTGACAGATCAAGTATTCTTCCAACTCCTCTGGACTAATTTTTTTTGAATAACAATAGCATAAACATGGACAAAGGATTTTAGAAGGGTCATATGTATGATCTTTTTTAAACTTGATAAACTCTTTCACACCTTCTTCAAACTCTTTTGTCAACCAATTGGCATTTATCCATTCTTTATTTATATTCATCCTATTTGAAATCCAAATGATGAGTATATAGGTTATGGGAGAAGGAATATGAGTATAATTTAGATAAAAAACTAGATACTTCAAAAATAGTGGGAGCATGCTCATTAATAGAAAATCTTGGGTGGTTCTTGGGATTCATCCATTCTCTTCCTCTCTTCGATCCCCCTAATGAGGGGTGGTTCTTGGGAGTTTTTTATAGTGCGTTAGTGATTTATTACCTCATACTTCCTACATTACTATTATCCTTTATTTCCCTATGATTTGGGATGATTTTAACTAGGATTTTTGTGATGATTTCACTATATCATCTTCAAATCAATTCACATGATGTAGATTTTGTTTGTACTGGCTAGAGGTTATCCTCGTATGATGAGCGCACCATGTTTTGTGTGGTTTAGATGGTGTTGTGTTTCCCAGTGAGTTTTTAAATTATTTTTCCTAATTATATTAAGGTGAATAATTAATTATAATTTTCTATAATTAATTATTTGGGAATTGTACCTTGGGATTGGGTCTCAATCATTGGTACAAGATTAGATAAGGCATGTATAGTCTTGGTTGAGGATGAGTTGATCTTGGTGAGGGGGTTACTCCATTTTTTGAGGTAGGTGGACCCTATAATACAAAACCATGTTCCAATTTATGCATGATTGTGCATTCATGCATGAGTATATGTGTTCCAGTGAAAGGGATATAAATCAAGAGCAACCTAGGTAAATAAATAGGGTGTTTTTGATCCACCAAGAGATAGAGTGAGGGTTCTATTGAATGTTTGTGATTTTGTGATCATCCAAAGATTATGTCTCCATAGAGGTGAGGTTTATAGTTGTGTTTATGAGAGGATCAGGCTTGGTATGAGATTTTTATAGCCTAGTTAGGTTTTCTAAGGCTATTTGAGTAGGTATTAGAGTCTTAGGCCTAAATAAGATGGATAATATAGCTTTATATATCACGTATGATGGGGAACACCCTCTTAAGGATATATAAGAGTCATGGTGTGTGTGATGAGTAGGATATTCCATATAGGGATTAGTGAAGTGTGACATAGAGGATTTCTTCCTTATAATTGGATTAAGAGATCTTCAAGGGGAGATATGATATAAGTGAGGGTCATGGTAATAGTCTGGATGACTTTGAATAGGGTATCCAAGGCCCACCTGGGCATTTTATACATAAAATATTAGTAGGACACCAATAATGGGGAACCTAATATAAATCATAATATACTAGGTTTATCTACATAACTGAAAATAAATAAACAACACACATTATGAAAGAAATAAAGTAATATTGTTGTATGGTAACTAATAAAATGAAAAAACAAATAACACTATATTCAATGAGAATCAATACATTAAACCATGGGTTCCAAAAAACAATCTTATCTCCTAATAAAACCATACCACATACATCACAGATATTTTCTGAAACCCAAACATACCCAAACCTTGGGAACTATGCATCTCATATGGGCTGATAAGAAACTAATACACATGAACCATGGATCCTATTTAGGAATCTAAAAACCCATACCTTGAGGACCATGGATCTTATCTAGACACCTAAAATCCAGACACCTCAGTCACCATAGATCCTTTCTTGTCTCTTAACATACCACAACATTGGAAACCATGGATCTAGTTTGTGACCCAAACATACCAATACCATTGTCACTATAAATAAAGTCTATACCCCTAATATACCAATACAATGGTCACCATTGGTATAATCTAAGATCGTAGTGTACATATAAGGGGAACATGGATCATGATTATCCCCTAGAATATGAACCCACTTAAATAGAGAAACGTTACCTTATAAGCATGTTGTATTATCATGGCCTGATGAAAAACCATCACATGTATAATACATACACAAAACCTTTCCTAGATCTCCACTAGAATTTCTTAATCTTCTTTTTATTGTTTTTAGACCCATACACTATAATATATTCACTCCTAAAATATACATTTATATATAAAACACAACCGAGCACTTACTAATCCATATATTCCATCTCCACTATAAAACAAACAAACTAGTTAAACTGAAATGGTCAGAAATCCCATCACATTAATGGGAATGAATTCCACATTCTTCCCCAGAAAATCTATTGGTTTTTTACTTGTGGATGTCCACCCATATCCATCATCTATTTTATAATCTCATATCCCATAAGCTTTACCTGATTCACTCTCAATACAACAATTAAAATTCTACCTTCTAAATACTTTCACTTTTATTATAGCCATTATACCCTATGACCATTTCACAAAAAAAAAATAATGAAAAAGTCATAATAGTGAACACATCATAATTCCAACCACCCAACTACAAATAGGAAGGATAGTTACCCACGCATACAAGAGAAAAATCTAGGTGAGATTAGAAAACTACTTAAAGGTGGGGGTGAATAAATGGTTACAAAAAAATCATAATATAAATGCATTTTCGAATACTGATTAGTGAAAAAAAGGATCTTGATAGTGATGGTAAAATGATGATAGTGATTCAATGAAATAACTCACATGGATCAAGGGATAATTACATGGTTCACAAAGTCATGTTATAAATTTTCTTATCCTTAGTGTTCATGATGTCCCGAATCTTGTTCTTGGTTTATTATCAATAAGAATAATGAACGAAGTAAGGATATAGCCATATAGTCCCATGTGTGCGATATAATGATCTAAATCTGTAAGTTCATCGATTTACCCTCCGTCGACCATAAGTGCCTATAGAATTTGGATTATGTGTGCTCCCCTATTATTCTCCTCAAATGTTAACTAAACCATCATTGGAACAATCCATGGATTTAATGGTTGGGTAACTGAAGGATTCTTCATTGAAACCAACTCATTGATTCAGGTCATGTAACACTATATTTATAGAGATTAAATGTTCTTTTTTTTTGAATTATTTCCATAGGGAATTAATTCTAATTCCAAATGAATTAGAAACTAAATCTCGAAGATACTTCGCCACCTTTATGGCCTAACATAACATATCACGAAATGCGATTCATGTCTGCTCATATTTACCAATATCTATAGAATACCATTCATGTTGTGACCCTTATAGTTGTGTCATGGTCTGAAACATCCCTTTAAACAATGATACACAAATTAATAATGAACAATATACTATAGTACAAAATAACAATATTATAGTGTGAGCCTTTTCATTACATACTGATACCATTGGACCCCCAAACCAGTGCAACATTTATTTTCATGAGCTAGGCATCCCAATGAAATTATCTCTTCATATTCCCTTAGAGACATCCATTATAGTTAAATGTTCCATATTACAATATGTATCTCCTACGTCTCAAACCCTTCATAGTTACACTAGCCCTACTATGGTGTGATATCTTACACTAGAGTGAACATCATCATTTGGAACACTCCTATAAAAGTGTAATCACATCCTCCTTGTTCTGGGACACTTTTTATCCACAAAAACATATATTTTTCATATTTTCTCACCTTTAATGATCTGATAACTCATATATGATAATGTTTTCAATAAATATATTGGTGAAATACTTCTAAAACCCATGAAGAAATTTCCTTTTGAAGATAGTAATAATATGTTTCCTATTTTTACTCCATCTACTCACCATACCAAATTGTAGAATGGTTGGTGGGAATACTCCTACTCTTAGTGTAATAAAAATTATACTATGATCATGACTTTACTAAGATCAAATTGCATATCACCCTTTTTAATTCACTTATTAAGGGGCTTCTTCAAACCAAAAAACTCATTAATTACCCCCAAACCATCAAGGGCACTTAAATATCCCAATGGACCCTCAAATGACCTATATAAATCATTCACTTAAGTCATATCCCTTTTGGATCATAGGATGTACCTCTAAATGGATCCTCTATCTCTTGAACCATATACTTTTACTCATCCATTAATAAAACCCATGATGCAGAACTATATTTTATCATTAACCAACCAAACACCTAGATATGTTATTTTAGGTTGTAGTAATCAAATCTATATATAAAATATAAATACATCCCTTAATCCATGGTTATCAATGGTTAAAAACATACCAACTGCAGCACCTTGTAATTACATGATCCATTAAAAACATTATACCACATAGTATGTCATCCTCTATAAGATTCCATAAATATTTCCTCACATTTGTTCTATCCAAGGAATCTAATTACACTGCTCATTCATGATTCAGAAAGGTAATATTCATATAGTGTACACCCCAAATCCTGATGAATTATCACACACACAAGCATCACACACAAGAATCACGCCAAATCATAATTAATCTCAATATTGACAATAAATGAAAACATAATTAATTCATGAAAATTCAATTTTACTCACCTTAAGGAGGAGGACCTGGTGGTGGAGGAGGAGGAGGTGTCGACAACAGACGCAACGGAGGCAGTGAAGGCAGCGGAGCCAGCGCGGAGGCAGCACGGAGGCAGCACGGAGGCAGTGCGGAGGCAGTGCGGAGGCAGCGGAGGCAGCTCGGAGGTAGTAGAGGCAGTGGAGGCAGCTGAGTAGACGGAGGAGGAGGAGTAGGAGGAGGAGGCGCCGATGGAGGAGGAGGAGGAGGCCGTAGTGGAGGAGGAGGAGGAGGAGGAGGAACCGCGGTGGAGGAGGAGGAGGAAGAGGAGGAGATATAGTAGAGGAGGAGGAAGAGAGGTAGGGGCCGGAGGTGGTGGCCCTCGGAAGAGGAGGAGGAAAAGGAGGCAGCAGCCGCGGTGGAGAGGAGGTAGCGGCAGAGAAGAGGTAGTGGCACAGGGTAGGGCTTCCATGAAAGCTTGACAGGGTGCGGAGAGGAGGAGGAGGACCCGTTGGATTTTATAAATCCTGTGTGGACCTTTATCAGCGTTTTTATAGAACTGATAAAGACATACTTTATCAGTTCTTGTTTTAGCGCTGATAAAGGGTAGATTTATCAACGCTTTTTTTAGTGCTAATAAAGGCCTACCCCTTTATGAGCACTTTTCCGTTAGCGCTGATAAAGGCAGGCACCTACCTTGCCCAGTTTTGTGGTATTGATATTAGATCCTTTGAAATAAGAAATATGGAGGTTGAAATTAGTTCCAAAAAAATTAAAAAAAAATATCTAAGAATTTGAAGAGAAAGATTAAGTAAATAAGACTCCATAAAAATATATCTATGCACTTGGGTCAATGTTGGTGTTGAAATAGATTTGAACATAGTTTATTAGATTGTTGGTATAATCCTCAAAATTTCCAAAGCAAAAAATTTAGGCCATGTTATGGGGGATTAATTCATAGATAAAGAATTGACATACATGGTGTAAGGAAAATCATAAAACTTCCAATGATTTCATAAATTTTAAAAATACATCTAATGTTGACAAAGAAGGGGGTTATAAGAATGGTGAATACTCATCTCAACATGAATCTAAAGTTGATAAGAAAATAATACCACAAAATTTAGTGAATAAATAATAATCAAACTTTGGATTAAATAAAAAGAAAGTTGTAAACAAAATTTATCCAAAGAGTAAAAGTGATAAGACCTTGGATTCCAGATCTAAGAAGTTAAAGAAAAGTACTGAATCTAAAATAATAAATAAAAATAATGAAACCCAGAATAATCCATGTGGAAAATACAATCCTAATATCAAATATCCTAATGATATACTAGTTATCTAGCTGGAAGATTTTGAAATAATTATAAATTTAGAAAAAGCACAATAAAAGTCAAGTTAAAAAGTAAAAGAAAGAGTTTCACATAAAAATAATGATTTTTTTTGTGAGGTGCAACATGGAATGGAAAACTATAAAAAAATTATATATTAATTCCATAATAAGAATAATTATTTAAGAAGATGAAATTTTCACTAAGTGATACAAGTTCCTTAAAATCTATTAAAGAAATATGTTTCACAAATAAGAAAATTAAACAAGTTATAAGATCCATGCAACATAGATCATAATTAAAGTTCAACATTTAAATTATGAAGAATAGAGTAAATAGATAAACATGGTTGAGAAATACATATAAACCTTGTTTTTCTCATTTAAAATCAAGGAAAATCCATCATATTCTCTTAACATTTGTGTTTTGTATTTATTATTTCAAAATAAGGAATTTAAGGTGAGGCGTGTACTTAGCGGGAGAACCTAAGTAGGAAGAATGGATGATAACTCTAGTTATCCAAGCTATTAATGTTTCCATCCTTTAATATTTTCTTAATTGGTATTCAAATATAAATGTGATAGAGGATCAACTTTGGAAAAGATGTGAAAATTTTCAAAAATCTGGACATCCACATAAGAAAGATACATTTTAGTGCCTTTTAAACATAAAGTTTATAAATAACATATATTTAAAAGATTAATCATTATGAATATCATAAGTAAAGTCTTCTTGAGGGGGGATATTTAGAGAAATTTAAAGTTTCTTCTAGAATTTTTATATCATAAAAATATTATTATTCTAGAATGTGTTTGAAGATCATGTCATTGGAAAAGGTATATATTATTTTCTTAAACTCTCATCCTTGGTTGCAAAAATAAAAAACATAACACAAAGGGGGATAAATTTAATTTATCAATGATATAATAAAAGTGGAATTATGAAATTCTTCTAAGTCCAATTTTCCTTCTTACTGTACTTGAATATTTTTTATCTGTTTATTGATGTGAATATGGTAATTTTAAGTTGATATTTATTATAAAAGTTACATATTTCATCTTGTAATAAAAGTAGAAAACCATTAAATTCTAGTTAATTATTTCTCATTTCTTATGGTATCAAGATTATTTGGTAAGGGATGACATTGTTTTCAAAATCAAATCCTATTGTTTTTTGCACTAAGCATGGATCGCATGGACTTAGAGAGAAATTATGGATGATGCATTGCTTAAGCATGAATTGAAACCCTTTCCCATGAACTTTTTATTTCTTTTCAATAAGAAGGAAGTAAGTAAAATGAATTTTTAGAATAACAATGGGAGGAGAAAGGTTGAAAGTAGTAGGATAGAAAGCCTCACATATTGGAAAATTCATTTGGGAAGAAATTTGAAGATATTTCTAAAAAATAAAAAGATAGAGATTCAATATCATACTCTGTGTGTGTGTGTTATATTTGTTGTCAATGGATGTTATTGGTTTTAAATTTTTGTCACTAAAATATAAATATTTCATTATTATCAATATTTTTAAGAATATATAAAGAATAATTTGTTTCAAATAAGTTCAGTTGAAGTTACCATGCTTGATAAAAAAAATTATGTTGCTTGGATGATTAAAGAAAGAAATTACTCAAGTATATTTATATTAAGGAAGTTATTTTGAATACTTTGATTTTACTTATGATGATTGGTTATTTTTTATTTATATCTAAAACATGTGTTATGTTTATTATAGAAGCACATTTATAATCAAAATTATGGACGTTTCCTTAAGGATTTTTTTATGCAGGTTAAGGAGATTACTTAAGAACTTTGTGTAGCTGAATGGATGGGGTTATCATACTATGGTGATTAGATAGAGTCGATTGTACCATGGTTAAAAGAAGAATATTTCCAAATCATGTTATCGGAAGGATTGTCTAAACAAACAGAGGATGTAAGGCAGAACATACTAAGTTGATTGAATGAAAAGAGGAAATAAATGTTTATCCAAATTCATTAATTAGTACATCATATAGATAATGATAAAGAAAATAATTTTAGTTTATGCCAAGTGAAATTATCTTCATTGATCAAACAAAAAAATTCCATGTGTTTTTTATTCTTGATAATAATTTAGTCAAAGTAAAAAAATTCTCTTAAAGAGAATTTAATTAACCAAGTTCAAAGGGAAAATTGAGAAGCAATTGTGAAATGTATTTTCTTATAAAGATATTTAGTTGTAGTAAAACTCAAGTTCCTAAACATTGTGAAAATATAATTAAATTTTGTTAAAATATCTCTACAAGTTCTATTGAATATACTTATACAAAGATCAATATGTGACATAAATAAGTTTTAAAGATGTATTGAAGAAGTTATAAATAGACATAGAATTCATCAATGATGGAAGTATTTAGAAGTTATAATAATTTTAAAATAATATCAATGGATTGTGTGCAAAAACAGTGGTAGATTTATAGACAGATAGCTTGTATTGAATTATTATACTACTCATTAAGTGACGTTATAATTTATAAAGATTACTATGGTGTGAAGTCATAATTTTATTTTCATCATATGAAGAACTATCAGATATAATAAATAAGAACAGATTCAAGGAAGTGAAGTAAATGGAAAAGGCTCCATCGAATAGATGAGAATCATATAAATAATCACATTTCCATCAGACAGATGATTCAGAGATGTTACACCAAACTGAAATTTCTATGAAAAATGATCAGAAATAGGTTGATGTGGTTTTCAAACATATTTCATTGGAAATATTTTTCTATATGATTCCATCAGATATAAAGTAATAAAAATACATCATACTATGTTTTTTAAAGTCATCTAAAAGAGTTCTACAAAGTCCTCATAAAAAATAAGTATATTAGATATTTGAGGGTTCAACTAATAGGGGAAAATTAACAAGCATATGTGAACCCATTGGATGGAGGAAGATCCCTATAAAATTATTCTGAAAAAACATTCAAATGGAAGATCATATAGAGTCATTGGAAAAAAGATTAAATCTGATGAAATTTTTTTAAAGCATGTCATTAGTTGGAAGAAGTATCTTGAGGAATTATTTTGTGTTGTTCCTATGAAATTGTAACGTAACATTGAAAAAAGTTTCACTAGATATAAGGAATGTTATGAAGTTACACCAGAAAGAGTATTCAAAAAACCTTATGAAGTTTTGTAAAGTTATTAATTGTGTCAACAATGAGCTGATCATTCAATGTTTTAATAATATTTACATGATTTTGTGATTCTAGAAAGTTTAAGGGAGTTATAGAAAGTTTTTTAACATCTCAAATGTTCCAAAATAAATGGGAATTATTCCAGAAAAATTGAAATAAGTGGGAAGTTTTAAATTCAATATTGATTTGGGTAGGAAAAAAAAATTTAGTACCCCGATTTCCATGGTATTTCACCTATATAAAGGGTTATAATTGTATAGAGATGGTGTTGAACATTTTTTACATGAAAAGGAGTGAAATGTTTTATAAATTTGTGCCATAAGAAAGTATCGGCCATCATGCAAAGGATATTTCCTCATTTAGATAAAATTTTCAAGAGAAAAAGTTCCAAATGGAGTAGGGGGTATCACACAAAGATAAATAATCAAATGAAACTAATCACCAAATGAATACAAGAAATAGATAAATTTCATATGAACTATCTTCATACGTAACCTCACTATAAAAACATCATTGTAAAGACAATATCATAAGGATAGGATCATATGAAACTATTGGATGGAAAATATATAGATTAACATAGAATAATAAATAAGAAGAAGTAAATAGAATGGAGGAACTATCCCCATATATAACCTTACTGAATAAACATCATCATAAAAATTGAGACGGAGGGACAGGATCAGATAAAATAATCATATGGACTAGTTTCAGATAGACGAAGAAAGGAGAAATATATTTTCTTGCCTAATAATATACAAGTAACAAAGTGAAAAAAAAAGATGATAATAACAAAGATTAGTTATGACATGCATCATAAGTCTCAATATATGGAATACTTTCTTGGTGTTACAATGTACCTTAAGAAGAAGATTAAGACTATATTTAGAGGAATTATAAAGAACTAATAAGTTGGTGTAAGTTTTACAAGGCTATCATCAATCTAGGGAAGATGATGGTTTCCATACACCATCCTAAAGTGTAGGGACTCACACTTGGATAAGGATTACTTTCTAGACATGACATTGTACTCGATATCATATTACATTGGAGAATTCTTGTGGTAGTCATCACCATACATGGTAAGGACTAACTGCTCTTATTGAGTCATGAACCTTGTAAAAATATGGTGTTACATCTTTACTTGATTTCATATAATTGAATATTATAAGGAAGATATAATAGGAGAATCAAGATTATAACAAGTTAAAGAGGTAAAGGGATAAAATTTTATAAATTCTTAAAAAGTTCCCAACACTAATTCACCCCCACCCCCCAGTGTTGAGTATATCCCAAAGTGTTCCTCTCAATAAATCCCTACTACCTATGAGGGGATTGTATTATAAAAAGGATCCCATAAAATTTCTTTAGGATCTATAAATGTGTAAGGAAGACCAACACATTCACTTAGTGATAAATTCTATTTCTATAGGAAGATGGAATTAGGATGCTTCTATACCATCATTCATACCCAACAATAGGGGTATGATCCATTTATATATCCATAATTGATGTGTTTAATTAAATTAAACACATCAACCATATTCAATGTATTATCATACATTTATTCTCATTGGTCTTATTCTTTGAATTACTTAAAATAATGCAGGAAATTTAATCCATCCATAATGGATGTCATTTAATCCATTTATAATGGATTATAACTTATGAAACTATATTCTAAGATACATTAATATATATTTAATTCACTCACATACATATTTTAGTTCACATATAACAATCTCACACTTACACTAAAATACCATAATAAATTTAATAAAAACATCACAATTCTTTTTGAATCCATCCAAAACTCCTTTTTGATATAGTTTTATCATAAAATCATCATTTTTGAATAGTCACTTTATCTAAAACCTAATCCTTATCCAAATTCCTAATTTTTTGAAACTACGATCCTTAGTATAATTGAAAACAAATATGAAATCCCTATTTTATATATATAATAAAATAGTGTCATGTTGAAAAGAATCAGTGAAACTCAAGCTACTAAGGGGTTTAGTGTGATCTCTGTCAAACATACCCATATCTTTATACAAAAATTTCCACTATAATATTTATCATATAAATAATATGTACACTTATATATTACCTTTTACAATGACATAGATTGTCCACTAGACATGGAACAATGTCAATCTAGTAGAGGTCATCTCTTCATTTCTTGATTCTCTAAAAAAGACTAACGAAGTCTATGAAAAAATCACATTTCATTCATATAAAAAATGATTACATCACATTACCCTCATCAAAATAGATAATCACATCATATTTGATTTAACTAATCATGTTTATGTATTTCCCTAGTCTAATTCAATCAAGGGCCAAATGTCTTAACTCGTCAAAGAAGTGGACATATCACATCATGGTTGCACTTCAACTGATGAAATGATCAACAAAATACCCAAGAACACTTGTATTATCTAAGTCAATAAATAGACTTTAATAAGTAAGGTATAAAAGCATGAAGGTTCTCATGCTCAGTATCTCTCCAACCTTTGGTAATGGGGATTAGTAATAATTATACACCCCTAAGTATATCGATAATTGTATGGCATTCCATGAAATATACTTTGGAAAGTCAGTATAAGTGATAAGTCTCTACTCATTTCCTTAAAAATATATTCTTCATATCTCATATACAACCTTTTATAATGAGTAAAATATTATATTCATGTTAATTTTATCATATCACCATAACCAATAAAACTTTTTGATGATCATCAATAAGTGATAACTCAAAATTGTAATTTAAGGGGATATTATCATTTGACCATTCATATAAAATAAAATTGCAGTACACATGAATGAATGATAAATAGAGATTTATTTATTATAAAATCATGATATATTTTATATTATTAAACCCTTTTAAATAATATTTAATAAAACCATACTTAATCACGTGTTTATCATATCACATATAGTAAACTACTAGTTTTATCCTTATGTTTACTTCATTTTTTAGGTTTTTTCACTCATTACATCTATATATAATTACTGTCACATTTATATGTGTCCATATGATAGTAATCTCTCATTAAACTCATAGTAATTAACATCTATTAAGTGGTCTAGTTTGAATAAAGTTAAAGATTAGGAATCATATTCCTAACATTCAACTCTTTGAACATATTCAAACTAATTATCTTCACAACATCAAATGTTTTAATGTTTTCTTTTGTTTTCTACTTATAAATATTTCTAATCTTAGAATAATCATCATATGTGTAACTTATACCATCAAAATTTCTCCTTAGGGTCAATGTAATCATTTACATTTTATTATCCCGTATATCCTAAACTATTTTAAGATAAAGTATCATTCACTTCATTATGGTAAACATATGTAACCATTTACACTTCTCTTCACCATTATACCCTAAACTATTTTAATATATCAATTGAATTTCACTTTGTAAATAGGATTACATAATAATGATATTCATTTCATCACCAAAACTAAATGTAACTATTTACATTTTTCTTTACCATCACATATCCTAACTCTTTAGAATATTAAGTAAAGTATCACTTAAAATTATATTGGTACAATATTTTATTCATTAACATTGAACTTCTCAAATCTCAACATACTCCCACTAGTCTACTAGACATTAAATTTTTCTCAAAATACTTTACTAAGATTAAAAACAAACTTCATTTTTTTATTAAATAACACTTATATTCTTTTATTAAGAATATTTAACAAATAAACTATTGGTTCTATATCTTATATAGTATTCTATGTGCTTCGACAATTTTCCTTGAAAAAAAGGTTATTCTTTAAGATATGTCACTAATGAGTGATGGGGACAATTTACCTCATATTTTAATGAATGAATAGATAAATAAGTTCATATTTTTATCATTTTTCAAACATTTTATAAAATCCAATTAATAATAAACCATTTGTATACAATTAATCATCCCATGTTGTTTATAAAAACTTTTGTTAAAAATAAAATCCCTTATCACATAATAGAAATAATATAAAGACAAACAACCTTTATATAGATTCAACTATGATTTTCAGACATTCAAATCTCTAATATATAAACTTTTTATTTCATCACTTGAATGAAAATTACAAGATCTATAAATAATTCCCTTGATTTTTAACTTTTTTTATATTTAAAACATTTGTAAAATATACATTTGGTACTAATTAACCTTTAAGACTAAAGAATGTTTTCCATAAAATCTATACCTAACATGAATATTCCATGGAGTTTCAAAAAAAACCTTTTGATGTCTTGGATAATCATGTATTATAGTATTTTTACACCCTCTTCCTAATAAATCTAGGCTTTAATGACCATATCTAGCAACTTGGTAAAACCTTATTGAAATTTTTAACTAATTTTCTTCTTCTAGTCTGAACATTTATCCCTTTTTACAATAAATAAAATACAAGAATCTAAACATGGGGAAGTTTTTCAAGGATGATCCAGTGTCTCCCATTACTTTATTGCCTTATAAAAGATAATCTAGACACACCTTTCTTTGTAAAAACCCACCTAGTTATCAAATAAAGGTCTTGACTTTTTCTACTTTAGAAGGAATATTAAACTTAGTATTTGAGGAGTTTATTATATTTTAAAATTATCTCCAATTTAATATATATATATATATATATATAATGAATATTAAATTAATAATCATTGTATCTCATGCAATAATTATGATCTCATGTTTTTATTCCTTAGTGTATTCATGATTCTAACGATTTAGTTTTAGAATCTTTATTCCATACACCAAATTAATGTGTTCACCATCACATTAATGTGTAACTCTTTACACAACCCATAGTTTTTATTACTTTCCCAAATATAAAATCCAAACATATTCATACATATCCATATGCATCATATCCATAAGGTATATGAACTCTTTATGTACGGTTTTAAGGTTATATGAAATTGAAAAACTCCACATGAGTAAGTTTGGAGACATATATAGCCAACACCCACCTTTTTAGATAATTCATAAGCCTCCAGGTCAGTGGGAAGTTTGACAAAAAGTCCCTATACCTGGGGATACTGATATTACCCAGTCAGGATCCAAGTATCACTGTGAGGAGGATGGGGTGAATCAATGATAGATTTTTATATTAAGTTTTCTTTATTTTGAAACAACATTTACCAAATGTTAAAGAGTTATTAATTAACTGAAAAATAATAATCACACATTCATAGGAACACAAGAATTTATAAGATTCCCTACTCAACAAGAGTATATACATTCTTTTTATGGTTTGGAAACAATCCAATACCACACAATCTACTAGAAAAAAATCCTTTTGTGGATACAACAAGTAGTATATGCCCTTACACTTATGTATCGCTATGATCAATACAACAGTTCATATGATTCTAGTATCAAGAAATGATATAATGTAATTTTTTTAAAAGTTAAGAAACTTTCACAAGTTGATTTTAAAAAAATGCAATGCTACCTTGTCAATTTTCACAAATATGATCCTCAAAACAATTCTTCACTTTCTTACCCAGCAGTAAGTAAGAACTTATTTGTACTTCATAGAGATACTTAGTCCAATTCCCCAATCTGATTCTTCAGTCTTATTGATCAGTCTAAAAATATAACTCTACTATAATACCACTAAAACAATTCTGAACTACTCCATACTCAGTCTGGAAATCCTAGTCTGATTTCTTGGTCTAATCTGATAACCAATGAATATAATCTTCCTTATTCTTCTTATGTCCAGCAAACTTCTTTAGAAATTCTCAATTCAGAAACTCTTTCTATCTAAAAACTTTCAGTTTTCTGCTTTCTATCTTCACCCATGAATAATACAAGTGTCAGAAAGTACAAAGTACTTACTGATATTTATAGGTGTGCCAAATGTGATTTAGGTGGGAATCTAAAAAATTTCATAGTTTAACTAAATTTACCGAATCTTAAAATTTCCCTTACATTTTGGAGACAAATTTTACTTCTTCAGTGCTTCCCAAATCTTCTCATTTCTTCTCAAATCTTCTCAAATCTTCTCAAAACTTCATCTCTCTTCTGACTTCCAAAAAATTCTTCATTCTGATTATGATTTTCATTCTGATTTCTTCATTACATTGAAGACATATGGTCAGATGGATTTTCTTAGTCCACTAGATAAATTATTTCAGAAATGAAGACTTCTCATTATGATGATCTGTACCAACTAATAAAACATTGAAACCAATCTTCTATAAACATTTTTGAAACTTCATTAGACTTAATTTTCCTTTATTTTTCCATAAACATATTCACAACTTATAAATATTCCATTAATTCTCAGTAGCACTTCAACATCATCTTCAAACTTCTTTGAAACAAAATTCTCTAAAATCTTAAAACTTCAAGCTCCCCTTAACAACACTTTTTTAATTACTTTAAGAAGTTATTATTTTTTCTTTTCCATAGACCAAAGATATTGCATCCAATGAAGTCCAACATCTTATGAATTCTATTGGTGTCATCCTGTGTTTGATGGATCAATCACTATCTCACTATAATTAATCAAAATTAGTGTCAGACCGATAAAATCGGAATCACATCATGTCTGATTACTCTTTACACAATTGAAAACATATCATATTTCTTCTTTCATTCTTGACCCTCTTGAAATAAAAAATTCATCCAAATGAAAATGGTTGACCACATTGTTGATGATCTCTGATCCTATTTTGAATTAGTCTCAACAAATTCTTCTTTCTCTTTATTTTTTCACTGATCCCAAAATCTCCCAATAAAAAAATTATACCACCAATTCCCTTTTTCAAACATCACTTAATCTAATGATCGGTGTCAAGATTACTCCAATGATTGGTGGAACACCACATCTGATAGACTGGTGTTAGAAGAAACTACAACTTTAGAAACTTATTTCTTTTATGATTAAAGTACATACCAACTTCTCTCTCTGAAGATTTTCATCTTGTGGATTATTGGAATGATTTAAAACTATAATCTTCATCTTCTCACATTTCAAACAATAATTCACATCCTTTAAACAATTATGTGTCTGGTGCTCTCACACCGATAAATCGAGACTAGAAATATTTGACTTCATCAAATTCCTCCTTCCATAAATTTATTCTTGTATCATGACTTACTGATGAATTTAAAAAAAATTAGGATCCGTATATCATCTTCATACTCTCATTAGAAAGTATTATAACTTCTCATCCTTCCAAATACTTCTTTCTTTCCAACCAAAACTCAATATGATTGGAAGCACTTGTTCTCCCCCATTCGTTCATAAGTCTAGCATCATAAGTTTTCTATAAAAATTATGATTTATTATAACTATAAGATTATAAAATAATTATTATATTTTTATCAGATCCATGAAGACACTGAAATAGCTTCCCATTACAATTCAACCTTTCTTTCTGGACCCAATGGGAGTCTGATGAACCTTTTCTCCTAGAAAACTTCTTCCTAATATGATGGACTTTCATAGGAATTTTGTGTCCAATATTCTGATTATGATTTCAAGTCTAGTCACAAAATTTTAAAAAGTGAGGTGATTTCCTTTTTTTACACCAAAAGACGATAACTTTTAGCACATACTTCTTTCATCTTCTAAAAACAACTTCTATCTAACTTGGTCCCATCAATATCCCACTTTGGATTTTTTTGTCAAACAAGGTTCATAAATCACTAAACTTTGTAACCTCAATAAATGGATTACTTATAAAAAATTCTAAGCCTGTGTGATCTAAATCATTATAGGAAATAGTAATTATTGATAATAAAACTATGCTTTCTAAAATTAGTGACTCATGAAAGATCTTCATCTTTTCTTTAAAAAAAATTTACTTATTCCACTTTCCTATCAAAAAAATGTTTCCTACAACCACTCCAAAAAACTATTAAAATAGTTCAAAATCCTACATGCTAAATTCATAGCTTACCCACAACCCCCCTATATACATTCTTCCTTAAAAGGTTTATCCCATATCAATGGATAGATTTAGGCAACAATTATCCCCATTTATAATAATATCTAAAGACTATATGTGAGAGGGGATAAAAACACATACCTAAAACTTGATAAGGAAGAGTTTGGACTCCCATGTTCAACCTCATTTTTTTAAAATATTCCTTCGGTAAATATTTTATAAAAATTTCAACAAATTGTTATGGTGTTGTAACATACTCCAGCTTCAATTCATTCTTCTCCACATTCTCTTTGATGAAGTGGTACTTGATGTTAATATTTTTTGAATTATAATGTTGTATATGTTTTCTTATAAGGCTGATAACACTTTGATTATCAAAACCCAATACCAAGGGTAACTTTACTTCAACAAGTAAGTCTTCTAATTGAGTTTCATCCACATAAGTTGAGTAGTGGATTGAGTAGCAGCAACATACTCATCTTCATCTGTACTAAGAGTTACTAAATTTATTTTCGTTGTATATCAACTAAAACAACTTTTTCCCATAAATAAAACACCACCATATGTGGATCTTCTATCATCAACATTTCCTACCCAATCAAAATATGAATACCCAAAAAAGGTAAATACTTTCTGAGATCTCATACCCGATTCTGAAATTTGTTGTTCCATTCATATATATGGTAATTATTTTTCTATCCAATAGATGAGATTCTTTTAGAGCACTCTGAAATATTTCACATAATATAACAATGTAAAAATTGTTGGGTCTTGAGGTAATAAAATATTAAAAACTTCTAATCATCTTTCGAAACTCTTTAGAGACAACTTCCTTGCCTTATCCATATTTAGACAACTTGGTTCCCACTGAAATTGGTGTGGAAACTTGTTTCAAATTTTCCATGCTCAACTTCTTAATAATTTCCTTAGAATAGTAATATTGGGAAATAAATATTTTTCTTCTTGTTTTGTGAAATTTTTAATCCGGGAAAGTATTTCATTTCACCCATCATGGACATCTAAAACAACTTTTTCATCTCTTCAACAAATCTTTCACAAGTTCTTTCATCATTCCCATTAAATATAATGTCATCAACATAAACAATTATAATGAGTAAAAAATTATGAATTTTATTAATGTATATATTACTATCAATTCTTCCTTTCTTAAAAATCATATTTCTTAAGCAGTTATCCAATTTGGAATAACATTCCCTCTGGGCTTATTTTATCCCACACATGTCTTTATTCATCTTGCAAACATAACTTTCATCCTTCCCAACAATAAATCCACATGGTTGTTCAATATAATCTTCCTCATCAAGATCACCATTAAAAAATGATTATTTCACATCCAACTGAAAACTTTGGTAACTTTATTGTGTAGAAATATCAAGAAATATTCTGATTTTTTCTAACCTTTCCACTGGAGAAAAAGTTTCATCAAATTCAATGCATTCAATCTATGAGTAACCTTTTCACACTAATCTTGATTTGTTTTTTATCACTTCACAGTCTTCATTCACCTTGTTCCTAAAAACCCACTTTGTACCAATAACATTTTTATTATTCGGATTATGTATGGTTTTCCAAGTATCATTATTTTATATCTAATCTCACTCTTCATTCATAGATTAAATCTATTCTGAATGATGAAAATATTCATTCACATCTTTTGACTTAATTTTTGAATAAAAATAAGTATGTGTAATAGCTTTTTATATTCTTCTTATTTGAACCTTTTGATGTTGATTACCAATTATGTTTTGAGATTCCACATTCTTCCTTATCCTAGGATAAGATTTTGTATATTATTCCTCATCACTATAAATAGCTAAGTCTGATTCTTCTTCTTTAGTAGGATTAAAATTTCTTTTATCCTTATCATAATTGTTAATAGAAGTTCCTTCAACCCGTTCATTTTTTCTCATTAGTATAAAAACACCTTAAAAAATTTATAAAACATCCCAAACTCCCCTCTATCAATACTCGGACTTATTTCTCAATAATAATTAATTTGATTAAAAATAATCATCCATAGTAAAAAATATATCAATCCAACACTCCTTCAGATACCTCCAATATTATTATATTCATAATTCCTTTAGCAATTCCATAATCACCGGTCATAATATAGTGACTTATAAACTTACTTATCCAAATATTCAAAATAATTTTTTTTATAATTTATAAAAATAATGATAAATATATTTATGACATCTATTATTTATAAAATATATGGTTTCCAACATGATAACCATATCTCCTTTATAGGCCCATATCTTCATCGTTCTTTTATCTTCCTTCGACCTTTGAATTTTTCACTCAAATCATCATTATCAATTTTTAAAAAATCCTAAAAACAATACCTTGGTTACAAAATTCTCCCCCTTTTATTTTTTTTGAAAATCCTATATTAATCCATGTATCATACTAAACTACATTTATGTAATTATCTTCCATTATAAATAATATGTATTCAGGGTCTTCCCTTATCCCCATTTGAAAATAAAATACAAAGGATTTATTTCTCTATATTATTCTCTTCACTCTACCCATATTTCTCAAAGAAATCCATAGGGGTAACTTCATTAACAATACTCTCACCTTTTCCATACAATTATTTCATTGAATTTTTCAATAAATTTCACTTCGTTATTGGGACCAACTCAACCAATACAAGTCCATAAAACTAGATAAATAGAGTTGGTACTCCCCCTTTTCCAGATAACTTCTTCACATCCTTTGGATCTTTCTAGAACTTGTTTTTTTTCCTTTATACCTTGAGGCTCTAGAAATCACTTGATGATTTTTTATTTAGAATATTTGGGCACTTCATAACACCTCTAAAGCAACTTCAAATCCAGACCACTTTTTGTAAAACTTTTCTTCATCTTATTTCAATATCAAGACCACTTTCACCTATAGCTAAATTTTATAAAAGATTTTTAGTTACTGAATTTACCACTAAAAAATTAATCATTAACAAATCCTATAAGATTATTGAGTTAGAAATTGGTTTAGAAAACAATATTATTTATTAACAACATTAGTGTTTTCTATGTCACTCACATACTTCCATAATCACATATAATTAAATCTTTCACTTCCTCCAAAATCTCACCATGTGACCTCAAACACACTTACACAAAATCATTATTAAATAAAACAAATAGCACACCAAGTGTGTGAGTTATAATTCATTTTTAATTAATCGATACCACTTATTATGATAAACATGTGATACCACATGATGTCATGGACTTTACTTCCTCTATAGGGAACTTTTTATATTATATATATGGACATTAACCTTTAAATATTAAACACATAAATCCCATGAATTTATTTGGATTTGGAACCACTTATTATATAGTCTTTATAATGGGATTATCCTTTTTCACCAAATTTTAGTATCTTGAAAAACCATCAAATGGTACCATGTTATTAGAATACAAACATATAAAACATGAATTCTGTGAACTTTATCACTTCTTCTTTTATTTTTTGGACTAATACCACTTGGAATATGACCTGATATCACTTATTGATTAATATTTAAGGTTTGATACCATTTGAAAACACATATTGTCCTTTTAAATCACTTAAATTTTTTATCACACTCCATATAACTCATAATTATCCATCTCAACATGAAATTATAGATTTAGTTTTGATATCCACAATTGTAACGCCCCGGCCCCATTTACCTAGAGTCGGTGCATTATTACATAACATTGGCATGATCACAAAATATCAAGTCTCGAAAGACTGATTAGTTTAGTAGCCTTAGAAACACTAGATACATTCATAGGTCTTACATTACATGATAAAGTGAAATACTAAAACAACATAGTCTCCATATTCCACACTCATATACCCTCAGAATATCCCTGCAGTTCAGTCATAAAATACTTCTTCACATCCTGGGAAAAATAAAACATAGAAAGGGGTGAGCTCAGATGCTCAGTAAGGATAACAATATAGCAGAAACTTTCATAAATAATAATAAACATTTAAGGAAATGTATAACTAAAAAATCATTTTAAACATTAACTTCAGCATAATATGGAAAAAATAAATTGAAATAATTCCAGTTACTTATTCACATGGATATTCTACTAGTCTAATAATCACATGCAATATCAATAACCACTTTCATAATGATAGAATGCATAATGTCAGACTATCATAACCACATAGTCAAGGCCTTGTGCCAAGACTACAAATAAGATTTTGTTAAGGCCTTATTCCAAGACACTAGTTTGTCTCATGAGACCTACCGATGCATCAAGGAGCTATAGCGGGCTCCACCTGTCACTTACTAAGTCCAATTCATTCCTCATATGAACAGGTTTGAACATAACATAAACATTCATATTAAAACTAGCATACTAAATGTCAATACTTTCTCCATAAACCATGAATGGTATAAAAATAATGAATCCATATTAAAACATATCAAAAAACCTTCAATACAACATGGAATTTTTGTATCATAATAAATCAACTTCAAATAAGCTAAAAATCCATCAAAGGATGTTGACATAGATGAAGTCAAAACTATTTGAGAGAAATATCTCTTTTTTTAAATCATTTAAAAGTCAAATAATTATAAAATAACAAATTTACTTTGTAAATAATCTTATATGATTTTAAGGTAATATTCAACGATTTTATAATGGCGGAAAATAGCCGCACCCATCGTATAAGTTAAAAAAGACATTCTTACCTTAATTCTGTCGAAAAGGTTAAAAAGGACCTTGTTTGGAAAATGATGAAAATATTAATTTATAAATATATTATAAAAATTAAAAAAAAGGGTATAAATGACTTTAACCCATATTCTATAAAATATTAATAATGTTTTAAAATACTTTTTTAAGAAACATGGATGTGGATGATAAAGAGGTCCTAGTAGATACTTACGTAAAAACAACCTCGGATAATAAAGAGATTGTGAAATTTACCGTTAAATTGTTCTTTTCCTTAGTCAATGGTATGTTAAACTCCTGTATAATAGTTAAAAAATTGTTATTAAATTATTCAAGAATCATATACATAAATATGATATCATATATGATCTTATAATATTGCTTTGTTAATAATATTTTAGTATTATCGTTGTTTCGGGTGTTAACTTACTCATTTTCTTTTATATGTTTTGTTACATAAGTCGTGTTTGTTATGGATAGGTTTTATCTTATTCATATACAGAATGATATCAAGTCCTTAAATATTATTTTAAATCATCAAATGAAAATTAATCTTGAATGGATGCGATGGGGAATGAATCTCATCGCATTCGTGGAGACGGTAGTCCGTACGTACGCACGAGCGACAATATCATTCTTTTGATATTAAAATAGTATATAATTGAATGGTATATCATATATACAGAATAATTATCATGTTATGTTTATTATTTACATCATTTATAATGATCATTATACCCATCCAAATAATAATGTATTGAATAACAATTACATCATGATGTGGAGACGGTAAGTCGTACGTCCGCACGTATGGTGACATGTCATTCAAAGGATGGATAGAATAATGAATTTGGTTGTACCATATTTATAATAACATAAATTTATATAGAAGATACTTTATTTATTATTTTATAATGTAAAAAACAAATAGAAATGAAGTGGAAGAAGAAAATAATTTGAAAGAGGGTGGTGAAATTTTTACCTCTTCTTCGGGTGTGTCCTTTTGAGTTGATCAAAATGGATCCTTAGGTTGGATTTCTGACTAATTTAAGGCCTCTAGGATAAATTTAGGATAGTTTAGAGGTTATTTTGGAAGAGGTTGGCGAATCCAAATGGCTTTCAAGGTTTGAATTAGAGAGAAGGGGGAGTGCCCTTTTATAAGAGGGGTGAGGGGCACCTTAGAAAAAGCTATAAATATTATTTTATCATAAAATAATTTTCGGTTTATAATGGATAAAAAATATATTATTTAATTTCTAAGGTTTGGATGGGTATAAAAACACTCATACAATAGGTTTTAGACAGGTTTGGGTCACTATATTAACCTTGACTTTCAGATTTAACTCTTAGTTAAATAGTTTGACATTTACCATGTCTCTTTGTATTTTTATATTATATATTTAATAAATTTAATATATAATTCAAAGTGAACCCCAAGTGGTTCATTAATGATTCACATATAATTATATAAGTCCTTTTTTCAAACCTTAAATTTTTAGGAATAGAATATCAATTAATAATATAATATTTGTTTTAAAAACTCTTTTATGTCAATTTTGACACTATTTAATAATTGATTTTTGTTAAAGTCCTAAAAACTTTATTAATAAAAAATAAATTCATTTAAGAAATAATAACATGTCATATTAACCTATAAAATTCTTTTATTTCATCAAAACTTTCAAATTATATTTATTTTAACATTTATAGTACCAATTATTTGATTTTTTCATTAATAAAGAAAATACTACATCATTATTATGTCATAAATAAATTTAATTATTCAATGTCTAAAAATTATAAATAAAATACCATTATGTATTAAATAATTTTATCTTTATAATGAATATTTATAGTCAAAATGATAACATATATAACCCTAAGTAAAAAAAATTATAAAAGATATATGCTTATGTCATTTTTGTATTTACTTGAACTTAATTAATATAAAGTGTCATTGTCACTTATAAGTGGCTCCATGGGGTCCCAAAATCAACCCAAATATTCCCATGGTCGGACATGTATCATAAAATAGGGTTAGGACACGTTTTAGGGTAATTTAATACTGTTATAATATTATTTTTTACCATTATTTACCGGATTTACCCTTTAACCATGGTAAATAAAATATTTACCGAAATAATTATTCAAAATGTCTAAAAAAAGTTACCTATTTATAAATTTTGGACTTACTTATTCTAAATATGGAATCCATTTTTCTAAATTCAAAACATATAAGTGGAATAAATTAATTTAAAATTAATTCTCGTTGTCAAAACAAAGAGCTTGTTTTTTAAGAAATAATAACTATCAAAAGATTGACACTTGTTTATGTCTAGTTTAAATGTGAAATTATGTCCAATTACCAATATTGGATTAAATGGTAAAAATATATTCAAATTATACTTTGAAACATCTCAATAGTATATTTATCACTATAAATTTTTTGAATTAAAAAAGTTGTTTTTAATTAATGTTTAGTATTTTTCACTATTCATCAAAAATTGAATGTTTTCTAAAAAAATACCAAAAATTCACCCTAGGATAATTTCGACATTCCGAATCCAAAAATGATGTCCGTTTTAAAAGATAAAATGTATAAATTTTCAAAAAGTGGATATTACTATTCACAGCGGCTAGTTTGATTGGTTGTGGTGTGTATTAGAACTTGAAGTTGCGTACAACACATGCTACTGTATTATTCAAAGAGAAGTGTACCATGGAAGCTTGGGGTGTTACATTCTCCCCGCCTTCAAATAATTTTTTCCTCAAAATTTCTAGATTATTACTGCATAAAAAGACTTGGGTGGTTCTTCATCATAAGTTCCACGGGTTCCCACGTTGCCTCTTCCATCTTATGGTTTCTCCATAGAACTTTTACTGGACGATTCGTCCGGTTTCTCAACACTTGTTCTCTGGTATCAAGAATTCTAACGGGCTCTTCGCAATAAGACAGATTAGGTTCCGGTTCTACTTACTCATAGGTGAGTACATGCGTTGGGTGAGGCATGTATTTTCTCAATAGTGATACGTGGAACACATCGTGAACTTGGGATAGATTTGGCAGCATTTCCAAACGATAAGCTACAAACCCAATTTTTTCTAGAATTTCAAAAGGTCTGATGTACCTAGGACTCAATTTTCCCTTCTTACCAAAACGTATAACACCCTTCCATGGAGATAACTTCAAGAAAACATGATCTCCTACCTGAAATTCCAAATCCTTCCTTCGGTTGTTAGCATAGCTCTTCTGCCTACTTTGAGTTTCTTTGATGTGGTTTTGGATTACCTTCAAATTTTCCATTGTTTTCTCCACAAGTTCTGGGCCTACGAGTTTTCTTTCACCAACATCATCCCAACAGGTTGGTGTGCGACATCTCTTTCCGTATAATGCTTCATATGGTGCCATCTGAATACTTGAATGGAAGCTATTATTATAGAAAAATTCTACCAGAGGTAAATATTGATCCCATATACCCTGAAAGTCAAGTGAGCAAGATCTCAACATGTCTTCTAAGGTTTGAATAGTCCGTTTTTATTGTCCATCAGTTTGGGGGTGGTAGGCAGTGCTCAAACGAAGTTTAGTATCCAGGGATTTCTGAATACTTTTCCAGAATCTTGATGTAAAATGTGGATCACGATTAGAAACAATCGATAGTGGTACTCCATGAAGTATAACAACTTAATTAATATATATTCTTTCCAATAGTTCAAGTGGTAAATCTTCTCTTATAGCAAGAAAATGTTATGACTTGGTAAGACGATCAATAATGACCCATATTGCATCGTTCCATCTAGGAGTCTTTGGTAGTCCCATGACAAAGTCCATCGTAATATTATACCATTTCCACTCCGGTATGGGAAGAGGTTGCATGACTCTTCTAGGTTGTTGTCTTCCAGATTTCACTTGTTGACAAACCATCCATCTTGACACAAAATCAGCAATCTCCCTCTTCATGTTGTCCCACCAAAAATGTTCCTTCAAATCTCTATACATTTTGGTGCTCCCATGGTTTATAGAGAAATTGGAACTATGATCATCATCCAACAATTCTATTTTTAGATCAAGTATATTGGGAACACAAAGTCTCTTCCCAAATTTCAAAATTACATCTTCATATATGAATTCACTCAATCTCCCATCATTCACAGCTTTAATCTTCTTTTGAAACTTCTCATCATCAGCCTGATAACTTTTTATCCTTTCTAGTAAAGATGGTTTGGCAACCATTTGAAAAAGAATTGATGTTTCACCTTTCATGGTTATTCCCATATCTATCTTTACTAGATCCATGAAAATAGGATCCCTTTCAACTCTCATTTTGTTCAAGACTCCATGATCCTTTCTGCTCAAAGAATCTTCCACCTTATTTGCCTTCCCCAGGTGGTAGTGTATCGTGAAATCATAATCCTTGAGTAGTTAAAGCCATCGCATTTGCCTCATATCGAGTTCTTTCTGTGAGAAAATATACTTCAAACTCTTGTGATTGGTATATATCTCACATTTTTCACCATAGATATAATGTCTCCATATCTTCAAAGAAAAGATTACAGTAGCTAACTCAAGATCGTGAGTAGGATAGTTTTGCTCATGAATTTTTAGTTGTTGTGATGCATAAGCAATAAACCTATCATTCTGCATAAGGACACAACCAAGTCCTTTCTTTGAAGCATCACTATAAATGACAAACCCATCATTCCCCGATGGTAGAGTCAATATAGGATCATTGACTAATCTTCTCTTAAGTTCTTCGAAAAAATATTAACAATCTTTTTTCTAAACAAATTTAACCCCTTTACGTGTGAGCTTCATTAATGGGTTATCCAATCGAGCAAAATTCTGGACAAAACGTTGATAATAACCTGCTAAACCAATAAAACTGCGTACCTCAGTTACATTCGTCGGTGCTGGCCATTCTTGGATTGCTCTTGTCTTAGAAGGATCAATGGAGATTCCATCCTTAGAGACAATATGGACATGAAAAGAAATCTCCTGAAGACAGAATTCACACTTGCTAAACTTCCCATATAATTCATGTCTCCTAATAGTCTTTAGGATAATGCGTAAGTGATTTTCATGATCTTCATAGATTTTAGAGTATTCCAAGATATCATTAATAAATACCACTACAAAGTCATCAAGATACTCCTTGAAAGCTCTGTTCATTAGATCCATGAAAATAGAGGGTGCATTAGTCAGCCCAAAGGAATTACTGTAAACTCGTAATGCTCGTACATGGTTCGAAATGTTGTCTTCGGAATGTCTTATTCACACACAACTGATGGTATCCAGATCGAAGTTCAATCTTTGAAAAGTATTGAGCTCCATGCAGTTGGTCAAATAAATCATTAATGCAAGGTAGGGGATACTTTTTCTTTATTGTTATAGCATTGATCTCCCTGTAGTCGATACATAACATCATAGATCCATCTTTATTTTTAACAAAAAGGATAGGGCCTCCCCATGGAGAAACAATAGGGAGAATAAATCCCTTATTACTCAATTCCTATAGTTGTTTGTTTAGTTCCAAAAAATCCACAGTGACCATCCTATAAGGGGTCTTCGATATGGGCCTTGATCCAGGAATTAAATCAATGTAAAACTCAATTTCTCATTTTGGAGGATGTCTGAGTAAATCCTCTAGAAAGACATCAATATATTCTTGCACAATAGGTATATCCTCAATTTGAATATTCCTTTCCTCACCCACGGTTATTTCATTCTATTCATCCCCATATAATTCATGTCTCCTAAGAGTCTTCAGGATAATGCATAAGTGATTTTCATGATCTTTGTAGCTTTTAGAGTATACCAAGATAACATCAATAAATACCACTACAAAGTCATCAAGATACTCCTTGAAATCTCTGTTCATTAGATCCATGAAAACAGAGGGTGCATTAGTCAGCCCAAAAGGAATTACTATAAACTTGTAATGCTCGTACCTAGTTCGAAATGTTGTCTTCAGAATGTCTTCCTCACACAAAACTGATGGTATCCAGATCGAAGTTCAATCTTTGAAAAGTATTGAGCTCCATGCAGTTGGTCAAATAAATCATCAATGCAAGGTAGGGGATACTTTTTCTTTATTGTTATAGTATTGATCTCCCTGTAGTCGATACATAACATCATAGATCCATCTTTCTTTCTAACAAAAAGGATAGGGGCTCCCCATGGAGAAACAATAGGGAGAATAAATCCCTTATTACTCAATTCCTCTATTTGTTTGTTTAGTTCCAAAAATTCCACAGTGACCATTCTATAAGGGTTCTTCGATATGGGCCTTGATCCAGGAATTAAATCAATGGAAAACTCAATTTCTCGTTCTGGAGGATGTCCGGGTAAATCCTCTAGAAAGACATCAACATATTCTTGCACAATAGGTATATCCTCTATTTGAATATTCTTTTCCTCACCCACAGTTATTTCATTCTATTCCTCCCCAATAATTGAATTTAGTTGATGTGACAACCGGGCCCCACCCACCAGTTGCCCCGCAGACACATGGGCCCCACAATAGGTCCCACCCACGTGCCTGAACGGGTCTTCTGACTAATGATTGTCCCCACAGGCCAACACATGTCCTTTCTAGTGTGCTTTGTCCTCACTCACACACACCCTAAAGACCCATTCGGGCACGTGGGTGGGACCTATTGTGGGTGACCTTCTGAGAATAAATCCCTTATTACTCAATTCCTATAGTTGTTTGTTTAGTTCCAAAAATTCCACAGTGACCATTCTATAAGGGGTCTTTGATATGGGCCTTGATCCAGGAATTAAATCAATGGAAAACTCAATTTCTCGTTCTGGAGGATGTCTGGGTAAATCCTCTAGAAAGACATCAACATATTCTTGCACAATAGGTATATCCTCTATTTGAATATTTCTTTCCTCACCCACGGTTATTTCATTCTATTCCTCCCTAGTAATTGAATTTAGTTGATGTGACAACCGGGCCCCACCCATCAGTTGCCCCGCAGACACGTGGGCCCCACAATAGGTCTCACCCACGTGCCCGAACGGGTCTTCTGACTAATGATTGTCCACATAGTCCAACACATGTCCTTTCCAGTGTGCTTTGTCCTCACTCACACACACCCTAAAAAACTTCCCAGAAGGTCACACATCCTGATCACTACTCCAGGCCAAGCAAGCTTAACTGTGGAGTTCTAATCAGGTAGGCTCTCGAAAAGGAAGGTGCACCTTGTTGACATGAGTCATATCATTTAGTCATTTAACTCTTCATTTGGGGATGTTACAATCACCCCCCCCCCCCCACTTTTAGAGAACAACGTCCTCATTGTGGGCCCTACATCTCAACCCAGGCAGTGCACTGCATTTAAGGCTGGGAACCACCTCTTATACCAAATGTGACAACTTGGCCCCGCCCACCAGTTGCCCCGCAGACACGTGGGCCCCACAATAGGTCTCACCCATGTGCCTGAATGGGTCTTCTGACTAATGATTTTCCCCACAGGCCAACACATGTCCTTTCCAGCGTGCTTTGTCCTCACTCACACACACCCTAAGAAACTTCCCAGAAGGTCACCAATCCAGATCACTACTCCAGGCCAAGCACGCTTAACTGTCGAGTTTTAATCGGGTAGGCTCCCGAAAAGGAAGGTGCACCTTGTTGACATGAGTCATATCATTTAGTCATTTAACCCTTTATCATTTGGGGATGTTACAATCACCCCCCCCCCCCCCCCTTTAGAGAACAACGTCCTCATTGTGGGCCCTACATCTCAATCCAGGCAGTGCACTGCACTTAAGGCTGGGAACCACCTCTGATACCAAATGTGACAACCGGACCCCGCCCACTAGTTGCCCTGCAGACACGTGGGCCCCACAATAGGTCCCACCCATGTGCCCGAACGGGTCTTCTGACTAATGATTGTCCCCACATATGATACCAAATGTGACAACCGGGCCCTGCCCACCAGTTTCCCCGTAGACACGTGGGCCCCACAATAGGTCCCACCCACGTGCCCGAACGGGTCTTCTGACTAATGATTGTCCCCACAGGCCAACACATGTCCATTCCAACGTACTTTTTCCTCACTCACACACACCCTAATAAACTTCTCAAAAGGTCACCCATCCATATCACTACTCCAGGCCAAGCACGCTTAACTGTGGAGTTTTAATCGGGTAGGCTCCCGAAAAGGAAGGTGCACCTTGTTGACATGATTCATATCATTTAGTCATTTAACCCTTTATCATTTGGGGATGTTACAGTTAAACTACAGGGGGTGGATCTAGATAAGAATTAGGTGGTGATGATTCCACTCTAAAGATAAGGTGTTCTTTATCATCGTCATCAAAAAATAGTTACCTCCTTCTTCTTATAATAAATTTTTTAATCATGGTCTAAAATCCAATCCATACCGAGGATTATATCAAATTCAATCATGGGTATGACGATGAGATCAGCAGATAAAGAACATTTATATACCCTAATGATAACTGATTCACAGAACTTTGTAGCAATGATACTTCCCTTATGAGTTTTGACTAACAACTCCCTTGTTAAATCAAATTAGAAATATCTAATTTTCTTAGAAAACTGGGAAGATATGAAACAATTCAATGATCCACAATCAAATAAAGCATTGGATAAACTTGAGGAAACCATTAAATTACCTGTCACCACGTCTTTTGGAGCTTCTACCTCAGTAGTAGTGATAGTATAAGCTTGTCCTTGATCCCTTGGCCTTTTCTGATGTAATTTTCCCTGACGCTTAGGACATTCATTTGTATAATGTCCCATCTCCCTGTAATTGTAGCATTGAACATCGGTAGCTTCCTTCTTCCCCTTGAAATCATGAGCTTGGTGGCCTTTTCACCACACTTGTAACAGACTCCCATTACCTTCAAGAAAGTACCGGGGTGTTTCTTCCCACATTTATTGCTGGAAGGATATTCAACTTTTCCCTTCTTCCCCTTATTTCCATTTCCAGAGTGATCAGAAGATCTCTTCTTATCTTTCTTTGCTTTAAAGTCGTAAGACTTAGACAATTCCTTTTCTGTCTTGATAGCACATGAGACAATATCTTCGTACGACGAGAAGAATTGTGAGACTAATGATCTATGGAGAAATGGTTTTAACCCATCAATGAAACGATCAATCTTACTTCTTGGGTTACCTATATAATCTGCATCATGCCTTGCTAACCTTGTAAAGTTAGACTCGTACTTTGCAACATTCTCGTCCTCCTTTTGCCTCACACTCAGAAATTGCCTTTCCATATATGCTTGATGGTCATGAGGAAAGTATTTTTATAAGAAAATATCTTTAAACTCCCTCCATTAAATATTGGATACTTCATCATATTCCTTCATGTTTTGAATCAATAACCACCATTGATCAGCATCTCCAGTGAAGCGGTAAAATGCCATGACACCTTTTTCCCTTTCTCTACTCCCCAAGGCATGGAATATTTTCTCTAATGAATTTATCTATTTCTCAGCTACTAGTGGATTTATAACCCAATTTAATGTTGGTGGTTGTTTCCTCATGAAGCGATCTATCATTGATCCTCCATGCTACGGATCAGGGTACTCCATATGAGTAAGGTTATTATTCATAACCTGAGTGAGTTGTCCCAGTATGGTGATAAGTTTATCATCACCAGTTGTATCACCAGCTCCACTATAATTATCTTAAGTAGGAGGTAAATCCCTACATAGAGTGTGTGAATTGATACGGTTTCCATTCCTTCCACTAGGATCCATTTCTAAACAATGGAATATGCTAGATTAGTTTATGGATCTCAATATATAAATCCAAACTTATAAAACACTTAACATAAATTGAACAGTTTATGGATATAATACATAATCATAAAAATGTTTTCTTTGAGTAATTATATACTCATAAACCCTTCATAATGGTTTGTAAATAAAATGAGAATTATCCTAAGAATATACCCCAGGAGTGTCATAACCAAGAGTGCATCAAGGCCCATTTTCGTGCACCAGTTCCCATTTAAGTCTATCTCAAAGCGGTGTTTTCAGGTTTTACCCCTAGGTACATTTGTGCCAGATCCGCCTCTACCTACTCATATCCAGACAGGGATTTATTTCTCGGAAAACTTACAAAATCTCTACAATACCAAAATTCTAGGAAGTTCTTCTATACTAATCCTCAAATTCTATCATAGGTCTATGTGCTCTAATCAGAGTTTATCTAAATCTAGCTTCCTAGGTTTGTACTAAACTTCCTCTGATGCCAACTATAACACCCCGACACCAGTTACCTAGAGTCGGTGCATTATTAAATAACATTGGTATGATCACAAAAGATCAAGTCTCAAAATACCGATTAGTTTAGTAGCCTTGGAAACACTAGACACATTCATAGGTCTTAGATTACATTATAAAGTGAAAAACTACAAAAACATAGTCTCCATAGTCCACACTCATATCCCCTGAGACTATCCATGTAGGTCAGTCATAAAATACTTATTCATATCCTGGGAAAAATAAAACCTAGAAAGGGGTGAGCTCATATGCTCAGTAAGGATAACAATATAGCGAAAAATTTCATAAATAAGAAAAAACATTTAAGGCAATGTATAACTAAAAAAAAGCCTTTTAAACTTGAACTTGAGCATAATATGGAAAAAATAAAATGAAATAATGTCATTTACTTATTCACATGGATATTCTACTAGTCTAATAATCACATGAAATATCAATAACCACTTTCATAATTATGGAATGCATAATACCAGACTATCATAACCACATAGTCAAGGCCTTGTGCCAAGTCTAAAAATAAGATTTTGTCAAGGCCTTGTGCCAAGACACTAGTTTGTCTCATGAGACCTACCGATGCATCGAGGAGCTATAGCGGTCTCTAACAGTCACTTACTAAGTCCAATGAATTCCTCAAATGAACTGGTTTAAACATAACATAAACATTCGTATTAAAACTAGCATAAAAATGTCAATACTTTGTCCATAAACCATGAATGGTATAAAAATAACACATCCACAGTCAAACATATCAAAAAACCTTCAATACATCATGGAAGTTTTGTATCATAATAAATCAACTTCAAATAAGCTTAAAATCTATCAAAGGATGTTGACATAGATGAAATCAAAACTATTTGGGAGAAATATCTCTTTTTTTGAAATCATTTAAAAGTAAAATAATTATAAAAGAAAAAATTTAATTTTAAAATATTCTTATAAGCTTGTAAGGGAATATTCAATGATTTTATAATGGTGTAAAATATCCACACCCACCATATAAGTTAAAAATATATTCTTAGCTTAATTATGTCGAAAAGGTTAAAAAAGACCTTGTTTGGAAAACGACGGAAAGATTCCTTTATAAAAATATTATAAAAAGTAAAACAAGGTTATAAATGACTTTAACCCATATTCTATAAAATAGTAAGAATGTTTTAAAATATTTTTTTAAGAAACATGGATGTGGATGATAAAGAGGTCTGAGTAGATACTTACGTAAAAACAACCTCAGATAATAAAGTGATTGTGAAATTAACCCTTACCTTGTTCTTTTCCTTAGTCGATGGTATGTTAACCTCCTATATAATAGTTAAAACATTGTTATTAAATTATTCAAGAATCATATACATAAATATTATATCATATACGATCTTCTAATATTTTTTTGTTAATAATATTTTAGTATTATCGTCGTTTCGGGTGTTAACTTACTCGTTTTCTTTTATATGTTTTGTTTCATAAGACGTGTTTGTTATGGATAGGTTTTATATTATTCATATAAATAATTATATCAAGTCCTTAAAAATTATTTTTAATCATAAAATGAAAATTAGTCTTGAATGGATACGATGGGGAATGAATCTCATCGCGTTCGTGGAGACGGTAGTCCGTACGTACGCACGAGCGACAATATCATTCTTTTGATATTAAAATAGTATATAATTGAATGGTATATCATATATAAAGAATAATTATCATGATATATTTATTATTTACATTAGTTATAATCATCATTATACCCATCCAAATAATAATTTCTTGAATAACAATTACACCACGACGTGGAGATGGTAAGCCGTACGTACGCACGTATGGTGACATGTCATTAAAAGGATGGATAGAATAATGGATTTGGTTGTACCATATTTATAATAACATAAAATTATATATATTATACTGGATTTATTATTTTATAATGGAAAAAACAAATAGAAATGAAGTGGAATAAGAAAAGAGTTTGAAAGAGGGTGGTGAAATTATTACCTCTTCTTCGGGTGTTTCCTTTTGAGTTGATCAAAAGGGCTCCTTAGGTTGGATTTATGACTAATTGAAGGCCTCTAGGATAAAGTTAGGATAGTTGAGAGGGTATTTTGGTAGAGGTTGTCCGAGCCAAATGGATTTGAAGGTGTGAATTAGAGAGAAGGGGGAGTTCCCTTTTATAAGAGGGGTGAGGGGCACCTTAGGAAAAGCTAGAAATGTTATTTTATAATAAAATAATTTTCGGTTTTTAATGGATCTAAAATGGATTACTTAAAGGATAAGTTGGGTATGGGTAAAAAACCACTCAACCAATAAGTTTTAGACAGGTTTGGGTTACTATATTAACCTTAACTTTTAGATTTAACTCTTAGTTAAATAGTTTTACATTTACCATGTCACTTTGTATTTTTATATTATATAGTTAATAAATTTACTATATACTTCCAAGAGAACCCCAAGTGGTTAATTAATGATGCACATATCATTATATAAGTCCTTTGGCTGAACCTTAGATTTTTAGGAATAAATATCAATTAATAATATAATATCAATTAATAATATAATATTTTTTTAAAAACTCTTTTATGTCAATTTTGACACTATTTAATAATTGGTTTTTTTAAGTCCAAAATTTTTTATTAATTATAAATAAATTCATTTAATAAATCCTAAAATGTAATATTAACCTATAAAATTCGTTTATGTCATCAAAACCTTCAAATTATATTTATCTTAACATTTATAGTACTAATTATTTGATTCTTTCATTAATAAGGAAAATACCGCATCATTATTGTGTCACAAATAAATTTAATTATTCAATGTCTAAAAATTATAAATAAAATAAAATTATGTATGAAATATTTTTATCCTTATAATTAATATTTATAGTCGAAAGGATAACATATATAACCCTATGTAAAAATTGTTTTTCTAAAAGATATATGCTTATGTCATTTTTGTATTTACTTTAACTTAATTAATATAAAGTGTCATTATCACTTACAAGTGGATCCATGGGGTCCCAAAATCGATCTAAAGATGCCAATGGTCATAAATTTATCATACAATAGGGTTAGGACATGTTTTAGGGTAGTTTAATATTATTATAATATTATGTTTTACCCTTATTTACTAGATTTACCCTTTAACCATGGTAAATAAAATATTTAACGAAGTAATTATTCAAAATTTCTAAAAATAAAAGTTACATATTTACACAATTTGGACCTCATGATTCTAAATATGGAATCCATTTTTCTAAATTCAAAATACAGAAGTGGCATAAATTAATTTAAAATTAATTCTCATTGTCAAAACAAAGAGCGTGTTTTTTAAGAAATAATAACTATCAAAAGATTGACACTTGTTTCTGTCTAGTTTAAATGTGAAATTACATACAATTACCAATATTGGATTAAATGGTAAAAATTAATTATAATTATACTTTAAAACCACTCAATAATATAATTTATCACTATAAATTATTTGGATTAAAAAAGTTGTTTTTAATTAATGTTTAGTATTTTCACTATTCATCAAAAATTGAATGTTTTCTAAAAAAATACCAAAAATTCACCCAAGGATAATTTTGATTTTATGAATCTAAAAATGAAGTAAATTTTAAAATATAAAATTTATGAAATTTCAAAAATTGGGTATTACTATTTATAACAGCTAGTTTGATTGGTTGTGGTGTGTGTTAGAACTCGAAGTTGCGTACAACACACGCTACTGTATTATTCAAAGAGAAGCGTACCATGGAAGCTTGGGGTGTTATAACAATGGTTGATCGACATCAGTATTTGATTCAAATTAAGACTAGATACCATTGGATATCACAAAAATACCACTTGTTTCATGTTTATAATTTCAGCATATATATCTTCTTTCGTCACAAACACCTCCTTTTTAATATATACACCCCATATATCATATCTCTCCTTTAAACATGCATCACTCCAATAATAAGTTATAAAAATAAAGTGCATAGGTAGAGGGTAAATCCTCAAACATCTTCAAGTAAAGGAATTTTTTTTGTCTTCATGAACCAATAATTTACTTCCAACTCACTTTTAAGCATTATTAATGGTTTATTTCATAATTCCACTTGTACAAAACTTCATTTAAAATTTTTGTAGAATATTATATCTTCTTTATCTTAGTCTTAAACTCAATTGTGAGACTAATCCCTCTTTTAAAAGTTTCTTGTTTTAATACAAGATACTTACATACTTTTTCATGCTTCCTTTTCCATAGGATTACTCTTCCACTAATATTCTATTCTTACTTTGTGCTATAATTTTTGAAACCACTTAGGTATTCCTCAGGTTATTACTCTTCAATGGTTATTATATTCACTTTAAAATTATTTATCCTTGATGAATACTTTTTCTCATATTCATCCTCTATGCATGAATTAGTGACACCTTCCTTCTTTATACTCTTCTATATATTTTTTATTTGTCTTCCATGATTTCCACTACACACAACCATATAGTGATTCATGGGGTACCTCTATTTTCTTTCCATATTTACTTTCTTCTAACCCAGTGAATCTATTTTTTAATGTAACTAATTATTCTTATTTCCTAACTTACCTCTTTCTCAACATGGGAATGAGGGTTCTCTTCTTTAAATATCCTTCACACATAATAAAAAATATATAGTTAGTAAAAATAAAACATCTCTTGATAAAATCATGATATTTATTTCTCTATCACAATTGAGATGTAGCATTAGGTCTTATTTCATAATTTATCCCTTTATCTTCTAGAAAAACATCCATAGTGTATCTCATAACTCTAAAATAGTAGAAATTTATAACTACCTTCCTTATAGGACCTTAATTTCTAAATTCTACATGAACCTTATATCTTATTTATGGTTCTAAATTTTTACTTTTATGGATTTCACTTGTTGAGGATGTTTTAGTATGGATTTATATCTTTACACTTAAGGTTTTCAACTTTAATTCAAACTCCTTAATCTTTACACCCTCTCCTTTAATTGAGCATCCATTTATTAAATATTCGAGCAAGATTAACTTTAATATTTTATCCTCTCATAAAGTTTTATTTTTAGAGTGATAATACTTTCTTTAATCTCATTTTCTAGATCCATTTAATCTTAAAAATATTTTATAAGTTCTTTGGGTATCTTTTCACCCATTCTCATAACAGCTTTATTCAAGACCACCTTTACTCACCTTGATATTCTATTCTCAAAAAATTATTTTAGGAATGTATAATTCATTGCATGAATTATTTTTAGTTTATATACCTTTTCAAATAATGATTGTATCTCATATTTGTTTCTATATGAATATTCTAAAAATTGATGACTTGATTTAATTAAAAACACTTCATTAGAATCATCACTTCATTACAACTATATGGGGGGATTCATGCCTTCAATTTTGTAATAAATTTTCACAACATAATTGATGTTATTAATTTATTCATAAATTTGTATCTACTAATTTTAATAATTTTCATGGAAAATTTCATAATTGGTGTAAAATTTCCATGTTTTAATATTAAATATAAATTTTGAGCATTATTTTAATTAATCCAAATTCAAGTTAGTTTACTATTTTAATCAGAACCGTCACCCTACTTATTAAAATTGTTTGATTATAGTTACTTAGGGTTTATAATTCAATTTAATACAAATTGTTAAACTGGTGAATTGGATAATTTGTCCATCTAAATGGTCATTTGAACTACATAAGAAGGCCCAAAGAATCTATCAAGGAAACTAGATCAGCTATGATGTTCTATTTTTTGGGCTCAATAAAAAAATAAAAATTAATTAATTATCTATATTAAGTAAAATTACATTAAATAACAACATTGATAAAAATTTCAAGGCCCAAATCAACTAAAAATTGTCTCAATTGAATCATTAAAGTCTAGCCCACAATTTTATCCTATCATTGAAAACAGCACACAATTCTTGAATTTTCTATCAATCCAATCATATAATTGAGATTATATTTTGTAGTGACAAATAAAATATATATGATACTAAATTTTTAGAATAAATTGTCTTTATTTTAAGTAATATTCATATACATAAATTAATTCACATTTGGACCATGGAAAAACTCGACTCAAAACTAGACAACAGCACATGGTTTAGTAAAATAGCCATAAATTTGCCTAAAAATTTCAATAGCCTCTAAATTTAGAGGTTAGAATTTACACATCCATATATATATATATATATCATTAAAGAAGAATATTTCTCCATATTAGGATGTCTAAGTGTGAAAATTGTTGAGCCAATTTGGAGGGAAGTTTTGGAATGAAAATAGTCCACCACCTTTGGCTATAAATTCATCCCCCTCTTCTATATGAAAGGGGTTTACTCTTTATAAATTAAGGAGAATATTTTCCATGGTAATATCATTTAAAATTTCCAAGTAGTAATTTCCTTAATATTATTTCAACAAGAGATACCTCTCCTCCAATTTTTTTCCATGTTTGTTTTCCCTTATTTTCATTTTTAATCTTGTAAGTTTTTTTTCTTTTTAATTGAATATTAATGCATGTTTATTAATTTTAATATATAATTCTCATCCACCTTAGGTTTTTAAATATTAATTTTATTAAAATATTTTAAATCAAGTTAAACTCGATTCCTATTTTTCTTTATCATTCAATCAAAAGTTTGTGTTTACTCCCTTCACTTTTCGTGTGTGTGTTCGGCACACAACTCTTATCTTGTCCTATTCTTGTTATTACCTCATAAATTAACACCATAAACATCATAAAATAGATTAATAACTATATAAATGGATGAGTAAATCATCCATTAGGTTTATTCATAATTTTGGGATATTAAGTGATTGAGATCTTTTTCTTGTTCAACCTTCTTTGAATTAACATTGTGTGTGTTAAACATAAAATGTCATGGATTATTGGTATGATTTGTTTAACATATGGATTAAATGGATTATTTGAACCACAAATACAATTACATAAAAAATTATTTATTGATATTATAACCTTAGTTAAGTTAAGGCTTGGATTAAATCCTTAACACTTTAGAATTCTGATCAAAATTTATCTTGTGAAGTGGGTGTTAATTTAATGAAATATAATGAAAAGATCAAGGATATCATAATCTTAAATTACTAATAATGAACTAACCCCAATATTTATAAAATTTTTAAATAAAAATAAATTCATTAATAAATTTAATTAAGCTCTATAAATAACCCCCCCCCAATCAAAATATATATCAAAACAAAAACAATTGACTCTAAAAAATAGTACCATCACTAGGGATTCAACTCGAGTGCTACTTTACATGTTATAGAGCATCATAACTTTTAATGGTTGATATGTGACAATCATTCGTACTTCAAATGGTATCATTTTTAGGATGGTGTGTCTAGTAGTTTTTTTTTATATTTTTAAAGTAACAAAAAAATCAAAATAATAATAAACCAAAAAAATCTGAAAAAAAAAAGAAAACCCAACATTTCCATAAAAATCATAAAAATAAAACAAACACATAGAAAAAAACCATCTTCCTTATCCTTCAAAATTTATATGAATTCCATATAGCCTCTCAAAAAATCCATTGGATTTGATTGACTGAGAAATCGATCGAACTCTTCACCAACTTAAGAGGAACATTAGGGATAATAAAATAACTCCATAACCATTCATTTCACATACAATTGAACTAGATATGGCCAATACTAGGGAATAAACCCTTAAATAACTCATTTCCCCTCATATGAATTACCAACCTTTTTGTTTTCAATATCAAAATATGAATGCTGATTTAAAACTCAAATTAGGTTTGATTCATCTTCTACCTCATTTCCATGGGCTTGCTGGTGAGGATCCACATCTTCACCTCAAAGAGTTCCAAGTCATGTGTGCTACCATGAAGACTCAAGGGGTTTTGAAGAAAAAATAAAACTTCAAACATTCCATTTCTCTCTAGGTAACTCCTCCAAGCCATGGATATATTACCTCCCTCCTGGTTCGATAAATACATGGATTGAAATGATGTGAATATTCTTAGAGAAATTATTCCCCACTTCTCAAAATACTTCTAATTGAATATAAATAAAGGTTATCTATCAATTATCCAATTAACCACTCCATGAATTGTGAGAGAGGTTCAAAAATATTATGGAAACTTTCCCACACCACTAAATACCTAACCAACTATTGATCCAATACTTCTATAATTGGTTATTGGTTATAGAGAAAACTCTCATCTATGCTGCAAATGGTGGTGCTCTTTTTTAAAATACTCCTACATCTATATAGGATCTCATAAGAAACATAGATACAAAGATGAAACAATTCTATACTTGTGCAAATGATCGAGTCCAACAAGTCAAATATAATCAATCCATAGATCCCAACAACCAACAATCAATTCCTTTCATTAGAAAATCCACCCAACCCCACTCGGATCCCTTCTCTTCTATATATAACCTAGGCTTGAGGTATGTTAATCTTATCTCTCGTCTCCCTCAATTCCCTCCTAAAGATCCAAACCAATTATAATATGGTCATGGTGGGAGTAACTTCCAACAAAATTATCCTTTTGTTACTCAACCTCAAAGGATAAATCCTCTTTATACCCCTCCTAGATTCCACTATCTTAGTGAGACTTCCCAATTCCCAACCCAATAGAATCACTTTCCTAATAATCCAAATCAAGGAAATCTCAATACGGGATATGCCTATTATTTCAAGAAACCATGGGAAAGTGTTGTATATGATCTTACCTTTTTCACCCATTCTAGTCTTAAGAACATTGAAAACCAAATTAGTCAACTTTCATCCCACCTAAGTCAGCAGCAACTATCAAATTCTTCCCAACACCCATCTCAACCATTGTCCAACCCCAAGGGTAATGTAAGTCTGATTTCACTTAGATTAGGAAATAAAATCACTATGCCTCATGATGAATCCTCTAAATCCCCTTTAAATGTTGATTTTTAAAAATAAAAGAATAAAAATCTAGAAAAAATAACCTGAAGCCACTCATTTACCTCATTCCATTCCTCTAAGGAACGCAATTCCTTTTCCTCAAGTCGTCTATAAGCCAAAGAATCTTGTTGAACCTGATTCCGAAATGATCGACGTGTTTAGATGTTTTAAAGTCAACATTAAACTCTTGAATTACATAAAACAAATCCCTAATTATGAAAAGTTTCTTAAGGAATTGTGCACCCATAAGAGACAACTTATTACTATTGAAAATGTTTCAGCCCTATAGTCTATTCCCATGATGTGAAAAGATCTAGGTACCTTTACAGTTCCATGCCAAATAATGAGTGCCAACTTTTATGATGAACTCATAGACCAAGGATCCTTGATTAATTTCATTTCCAAATCCATCTTCTAAAACCTTAGTCTTTTTTCCTTTCACCCAATGAGTGTTTTCATCCAGTTAACTAATCAAAGCACTGCCAGTCTCAAGGTAATAATCAAGGATGCCCTTGTTTGGGTCAATGATCTTATCTTCCAAGATAATTTTTTTGTTCTTTACATGTAATTTGAGAAAAAATCTTTCCAATATCTTCTGATTCTAGGAAGACCTTTCCTTATGGAATCTAGAACCAAAATTTATGTTCATGCTGGCATTTTATCCATAGAATTTTGTAACTAACTGGTCAAGTTAAATATTTTTAAATACATGAGATAACCATCATAGAATCATTATTCATTCTCTATCCATTCTTATAAAAGTATCTATAAGAGTGTGTTGGACCTTGATATATCATGTTCCTCATATTATAATTATATAGGAGTCTGTGAATTTTTCATCCTCATTAACCAAGTCATAAATATAGAAGTTAATGTTCATGTAAACTCCATCGATCTAAAGGATCTTGAAAACTATTTGGAATACCATCTACCCTCTAATGTACACTTTTATAGTAATGTGTAAAATAAACTAGAATTATCTTTTGTTTATTAAAATTAGATTATCCAAAATTCAATATTTCATATCCATGATTCTGAAAATTTCATTATAAATTGAGTGAACCCTGAACCAATGTGCTTATCTTGTCCCAATGGTAGTAAATTTTGTGATATTTATTCCCTAATTAATAAAGTGATAAATGGTGTGGTGTAAATTAACCATTATTTGTAAAAAAATATTGATATTAATTATAAGGAAAAATCTATTCAATTTCATGTCCCATTTGATCCTCATTACTCTACATTGGAAAGTGATGAAAAAATGAGGTAAAAGCAACTGAAATATCATACTCTGATTTCATATTATTTGAAACTTATATAAATACACCATTATAATTTCAACATCATCTTAAATTTTTGAGCATAGAAAAACAAAACTTTTTGGATAGCATCATTCCTAAAGTTAAAGACTAAATGGAGGATACCCACATTCCATTTCCACCCCCATTGAATTATAATCACATCAATAAGTAAGGTAAGAAATTATCCAATGAATAATGGGTCATCCCAAAGGAGAAGTTTTTATATAATCACACTAGATTTGAGAAAATATGGTGTCCACTATCAAGATATGGGTAGTCTACTACAACTATCCAATTGTAGACAAAATAAATGCAGTTCTTCTTGGGAGGAAACTTGAGTTTTCTTTTACTTTTAGTAAATTTTAATTTATTTTTAGTTTTTCATGAAAATAATAATTATTTTTAGTTTTAATTATATTATAGGTAATGTATATTTTCCAAATCATTTCTAGAGATAACACATGACCTAGGAACCACATCGACTTCCACCGACCCACCACTGGATGGAGATAGAAACCCACCAAATACAAACCAAGTTCACCTATTTCCCCTTAAATATCTCTTCCTCTATTCTTCTTACTTCTGTTTCTCTCTCTATTTATCTATTTTTTCTTATTCTACTCTTATTCTCACCTATTTTTACCATTTTCTTCATCAAATCCTTTTTTCCTCTTTCTCTTTTGCGTGGGTGTATATTTTAAAAAAACTAAAAAAATAAAACAAAAATAGTTACAATTAATCAACATTAAATTTTGAATTTTTATCCAACTATTTTGGGGAGTCAACAGACTTTTTTAATCTCAAGAATTTTTTATTTTTATCATAAATTTGAATAAATAATTTTCTATCAATAATAATAAATTTTGAATGATCAATTTTTTATTTTTAAAATGATTCTTCCCCAACCATGAATTACAACATTATCATTCATGAAAAGGTCACCTATGTCCATATTTTAATATTGTGTATTTTTCACCCCCGATTTTGATTCATGAGTTTATAGAACTTTTATATGTATTTTCTAATTGATCATACATTAATATGATAGAGGCATTTTCTAAACCACAAGAGAATCAAAATATCCAAATAGCCTCCCATTACCATTACATTAATCCTCCTTTTGAAATCCCCTTTGAGACTATGAAATCCCTTTTTTTGATATCAAAATTACAATCCAAAAATCTTGTCTCACCCAACATCTATATGGATTTACATTTAATAATTTATTAAAATTTAAGTATGGGGGAATGGATTTCAATTTGGGTACCATTCCCTTTATTGTCAATGTATTATCATATACTTGAGGAAAATCATACATTTAAGTGTATAGGATAAGTTTTTATTTGGTAATGTTTGAGAATAAATATATTTTTATGACATCTTGTATAAATCATATTGAATAGTGTTCAAAAAATTGAAAAAAATTAAAAAAATGAAAAAATGAAAAAAATAAATAATGGGTTGTGTCTTGGGAGGGTCAAAAACACTCTTACTAAACATTTTATCTTTTTATAACTATTAAAATTTGTGTCATGAGGAGATAAAACATGGGCTGAGAGATGAGTAAGATATTTGTTTCAAGTATAACTTTTGAAAAAAAAGAATTAAAATAAAAAAAAAGAGAACTTGCATCATCTTTTCTTGTGTCTTTGGGAGATGTTTTGTGTTTCGTACATATTTTATCTTTTCATACCCTTAAAATTTTCTCCCTCTCTTGTCTTCCTTCAAAAATCCATTCCCTTTTAAATAAGTTTTTCAATTTCTTTACATTTCTCATTTCAAAAAAAAGTATGAATTACTTTTTCCATGTTGGTGTGTTAAACCCTTTTTCCTATATTTTGGCCTTTATATTCCTACCATACCATAGCCACTAAAAACCACCTAAAAATACCTCTTGGTTTTTATGAACTTTGAAATATGTAATGGGAGATAATATATCTTTTAAACTCTAATATTTTTACTTTTGGTTGGTGAATTAGTAAACCTCCATAAATAAATTTTTATCATCTTGAGAATAGTGAGTTTAGGGTGCCCACATTTTCCATTTCAAATTTTGAGCATGAAAAATTAATTTTTTTGTAACATTTTTTCTATAAAAAATTTTAGTAAAATTAATTATAGGGTGTTAAACTATTCTATACACCCTTATTGGAGAAAACAAAATTTTAATATTTGTTGGAGATTAAAGATGATTTTGTTATATTTTTATATTTAATGTACATGAGGACATGAAAACGCATAAGTGTGGTGGATTTGATGTTATTAATTTATTCATGACTTTTTATATACTAATTTTAACTATTTTAAAGGAAAAGTTCATAATTGGTGTGAAATACCCATGTTTTAATATTAAATATAATTTTTGAGAATTATTGAATTAATCCATATTGAAGTTATTTTACTATTTTAATCAGAACTATCACCCTAATTATCCAAATTGTGTGATTATTATTTTTGATGGTTTATAATTAAATTAAATACAAATAATTAAACTGGATATTTAGCCAATTCATCCATCTAAAGGGTCATTTGGACCACAAAAGAAGACCCAAAGAATCTGTCAAAGAAACTGAACCTACTATGATGTTATATTTTTTGGGAACAATACAGAAGTAAAAATTATTTAATTCTCCAAAACAAGTCTAGGGACATTATATTAAAACTTTTATAAAAACTTTAGGGCTCCAATCAACCAATAAGGGGCCCAATTTATGCATTAAATTTCAGCCCACAATTCTGTCTAGGATTTGAAAATTGACCACAATTCTTGAATTTTTCCTTAATCCAATAATCCAATTAAGATGATATTTTTTGTTGTGAAATAAAAGATTTAGGTTATAAACTTTTTAGAATAAATTTTTCAGATTTTAAGTCGTATTCATATACATAAATTTATTCACATTTAGACCATGTAAAAAAATTAACTCAAAACTGGACAATAGCACATGGTTTAGAAAAACAACCATAAATTTGGATAAAAAAGTAAAATGGATGCAAAATTTTGAGAGTATAATTTCAACATCCATATATACAACTTTTAAGAATAATATATATCCATATCTAGTGGTTTAAGTGTAAAAATGATTGAGCCAACTTGGAGAGTAGTTTTGGAATGCAAACAGTCCACCACATTTGGCTATAAATTCACCCCCCCTATTATTCATGAAAGGGGTTGGAACTTAAGCAATTAATAATGATATTTTGAATTACCATAAACTTTAAAAGGTCCTAGTATGACTTTACTTAATCTTTTTTCAACAATACATACCTCTCCTTTACATTTCTTTTTATGTTTTTCCCTCATGTAAGTTTATTCTCTTTTCAATTAAATATTAATTCATGTTTATACATCATAATATATATAATTATCATCCACCTTTTACTGTGAAATATTAATATCCTTAAAATATTTTAAATCAAGTTAAAACTCCTTTACCATTTTTCTTTATCATTTAATCAAAGTCTCTATTTACTCCCTTTACCGTTCATGTGTGTGTTCAGACCATAACTCTTATCTTGCCCCATTATGTTTATTCTATTTTTAAATCAAAACCATAAACATAATAAACCGTATTAATAACCATATCAATGTATGAGTAAATGATCCATTGTGATTATTCATAATTTGGGTATGTTAAATGATTGAGAGCTTTTTCTTGTTCAACATTCTTTGAATTAACATTGTGTATGTTAAACTTAAAATGTCATGGATTATTGACATGTTTTTTAAAACATGGATTCCATGGATATTTTGAACCATAAATATATTTCCATAGACAATTATTTATTGATATTATAACCCTAGTTAATTTAATTCTTGGATTAAATACTCGACACTTGGGAATTCCATTCAAAAATCATCTTGTGAAGTGGGTGTTAATTTAATGCAATATAATGCAAAGATCAAGGATATCATGATCTTAAATCCCAAATAATGAACTCAGCCCAATATTTATAAAAAAAGTTAATCAAAATTCATCCATTAATAAATTTAATTACAATCTACAAACAACCCCCCCCCCCAATCAAAATAAAAATCAAAACAAAAACAATCAACTCTAAAAAATAGTACCATCATTGAGGATTTGACCTGAGTGTTGTTATACACAGTAGTAGAGCAATATAAATTTTAATGGACGATAAGTAAAAATCATTTGTAATTTAATATTTAAAATAACATTTATCATTAGAAGTAATCAAACTTACTTTAGTGGGTGTTTTTTTATTCTCAATAGTATTCTTATTATTTTTCCTTTTCTTCTTACCTTTTGAAATTGGAAAATTCTCACTATATTTATTCACTAGAGGCTTATCAAAACAAGATTTTTATTTATCTCATAAAGATGATACTTTAAAATCCTTTGATTCATCAGATATTCCATAAATTTTCTATGGAGTTTTTCACATCTCATAAGTAGTGTCATAATGAGAGGTTTTCTTATATACCTTAGTGGTTAATAATCTAAACAAAATCTTCTCCATCTTCAAATTATGAATTCTTTAATTGTGATTTGTTAAATATTTATCACAAAATATATATTCCATTATTTCTCCACCACAATCCTACTAGAAATAAAACATCTACTTATTTTAACCATTATACTTAGTGCCATTAAAAATAATAGGTTTTATCATTGAAAATAGATTTAAAATTGAATTTATAATTAGAAATTTTAGGACTTGATACCACTTATTGGGACCAAGGTGAATGTATACAGACTAAGGGTAGTGAATTAGTGTGTTGTTCAGTTAAAACTTGTCCTTGATTGTTTACCCCCTTTTTCAGATCTTATCCCTCATTGTAAGGACCACATTCAATCTCTCAAACTCTTGATGATGCTCTCACTGATTTACACAAAAATATATAATAAATGTAAATCACATGACACATAATTATTTTACATGGTTTACCTACATTGGGATATATCTAATAATCACATACTGACTATGTGTCGATGTAAAAAAATACATTTTACTCACATTTAATGGATACAAATTTTGTCACAGTCACCTTGCACTAAGGATCTTTACCCTCATGAGATATAGGGTTCACTCACTAATCACCCAGGGGGAACTCCCTTTTCTTCTACTCTATAAACTACTTCATGGAAGGCATCATATGTTTATAGACATGCTGATTTCTCCAATGGATTACAAACATGTAGGTATTTCTTAGATCAACATTTAGACATGGTGTTCTCTGCATCATAATTTTAAATTTGATACTCTAATGTATAGCATGTGTTGCTTCCTTACTTAAAGTTAGACATGATCAAATTTTTGTAAGAATAGTTTATACTATGATCTAAAAATTAACTTCATATAGTTGTGAGACTCTATATGAAGATAATTATAAATTATAAATTATCTTAGTGTACTCTTTCTTATTCAACCAATAAACTAGATGTGTTCAGTAAAACTTTAGTGATTCTATTCGATTTTTTCTATTATTTGATTCACAAAACATCTTCTACACAAAATTAATCTTTAACATAAATATATTAGACAAAAAACAATGGTATTTAATCCAAATATTCAAAAAAATCCATGTTTTTTTCATCTTCCTTATTCTTCCTCTTGATTTTATTTGAATTGTTACTATGTATATATTCTCTTATTTTATCACATGTACACCAATTTTATTCTATAACCTGAGAATTTTGAAAATCAAATTCAAAATTCAAACTTTGATCTGTATTTCTAATGGGTTTAGAGAGATAATCTAATAACCAAACACAGTGGAAGAAATCCATGGAAACACTAATTTATCTTTAACAAACACAACAAGCAGAAAATTAAGAACAAAATAGGAATACCTTCATTATTGTATAATCTATATTTTAATCTTTGAATTTTTATGGATAATTCTATAGAAACAGTTTAATTCCCCTTACCTATGAGGTGGTATACTGACCAGTGTATCCTAGATCGAATTTTGAGGATCCCCATTATTCAAAGATGTATTTTAAGGCATTAAATAAAGAAGAATGAAGAATATTGGAGTGAATAGAGTTTCAGAATACCTTCACATGCATCAAAAGTTAACAATAATATGAGGGATCTTATACCTTTTATATACTTTATTTGTTTAATTAAGATATTTGTGGTGTGACTTCCATCTCATGTCATTACTACCCATTGATGATTCTATATAATTAATACTTTAATGAATGTGTTTAGTATGAAAATACATAGATAGATCAATCTTATTGATCTATAACCAAAGAAACTGTGTGGGAATAGGTGGATAGTGCATGCATTCAATATCATATATTTCATGCTCCATCATACTCTATGATAGAAACAATCAAAGGCTATAACATATACATCCACATATATATATATATCATTGTGTTATGATTTAGGGATTTTATAAAATAAGATATCCTTGATTTTTTGCATTTACAACAATATCCCGCTTGTAAAAAATCATATAAGTACTTAATGAAAAACATCACAACTTTTTTGAATCCCTCAAAAACTATTTTGGATACAATTTTCTAAACTCTCTTAATTTTAGAACAAACACTTTTTCCAAAACTTAATCAATATCCAAAGGCCTAACTGTGTGCCTCTAAAATCCATGGTAGTATTGAAAATAAATATAAAATCCTAATTTCATATATATAAGTAAATAGTAAACTCTAGAAAAAAAAATCAATTCTACTCAAGCAACTAAGGGGTCTGGTGTGATATCAATTAAACATACCAATGTCTCTATATAAACATTTCCACCACAAGATGTGTCATATACATCATATGTATACCTATATAATCTCTTTTTCTATGACATTTAGTGACCACTAGACAATTAATATTGTCAATCTAGTATATGTCTTCTCATACATTCTTGATTCTCTAAAAAATACTAACATAGTCGATGAATACATCACATGTCTTTTATATAAAAGATGATAACATCACATGTCCATCATCCATATAGCTACACACATTATAAGTGACTCAAATAATCATATACATGTATTTCCTCAGTCTAATTCAATCAATTAAAAAATGAGTGTTCTCATCATATGAGTGGATGAAATCCAACTTTGTTGAGCTCCAACCAATGAAATGATCAAAAATATACCCAAACCCCCTTTTATTTGATAATCCTCAAGCCTTTTGTAAGAAATATATCAATGTATAAATGTTGTCATTCTAGGTATCTCATCAACATTAGGTAAAAATAATTTATAATGATCATATACCCCTAAATATTTTAATGACTATATTACATTCCATGAGATATAATTTGGCGAGTCAATACAAATATTATGTCTCTACATATTATCTCACGATTCCACTATTAATTCCAGTCTTAACATATCATAACAACCCATAATACTCCTTTATGTTCATTGATAAAGGATAAATCAAAGTCATACTTTGAGGGTATTTTATCATTCCATTCATGTAAAATAAATTACAGTACACATGAATGAATGAGGAATAGATATTTTTTTATTATAAAATCATGATGCATTATTAAACCATTATATTAATTGGTTATGTATCATATACCAAGAGATTAAACATTACCCACATGATTTTATTGTGATAATGGCTTCATTGATGGATCCTCTATATTTTTGTCTATATCCACCCAATAAATCCTAACATCACCCCCTCTCAATGATCTCTTAAATGGTATAGTATTTGCGAAGAATATTCTTAATCCTTTGGTGAGATCGAGGTCCCTTTAACATAGAAGTGGATTCAATATTGTCACAGTAAATCTCAATTGCTCCCTTGGTCCTAGGATCCACCTCAATATTAGAAATGAACTTCTTTATCCAAAAAAATCCTTCAAAACATTGATGTAGTGATGTACTCTACTACTATTGTCTATTCTTCCATGGTAGCTTATTTGGAACTCTTCAAAATGATATCACCACTATTTAGGAAAAACATGAAACCATATTGTGATATAATGTCATATTTATCATATTGGAAACTAGAATTTGTTTAAACATTTACACATAGCTCATCCTCTCTTTCAAATACCAGTAACTTATCCTTAATTTTTCCAAAGTACATAAGGATACTCTTAATTGTAATCCAATGACTCTCACTAAGATTGAATTGGTATCTACTAGTAATTATAATATCATTGGTTAAATTAGGTCTATTACACAATATAAATACATGACATAGCCTATGGATAATGCATAGAGAATATTATCTATCCTTTAAAAGGAATATAAATCTTCTTAAGATTAATACCATGAAACATTAGTAAAGACCCCTTTTTAGAATTCACCATGTTAAACCAATTTAACACTTTACCAATGTATGTGTTCTGACTGAGTCAAATCAAACTCTTATATCTAGCTCTATAGATCTTCATACCCAGTATGCAGGTTACTTCACCCATGTCTTTCATAAATAATCATTTACCCAACCACATCTTTACACGATGTAAATTTGTGATATTATTTACTATAATAATTATTTCATTCACATATAATATAAGAAACACTAAACCACTCCCACTAATCCACTTATATACTTAGGACTCATATGTGTTCTTGATGAAAGAAAATTATTTCATTGCATCATAAAACTGTATGTTCTAACTCTAAGAATCTTTCTTCAATCCTTAAATGGATCATCACAAATTTTATACATTATCAGACTCATTTAGAACATCAGAACATTAAGTTTCTATTATATACATGTCCTAAAATAAATTATCATTAAGTAAAGTGATTTTGATATGCATTTGATATATCTCATAATAAAAATGAGATTTTATAGCTTGAAATATCCAATAGAATTTATAATTTCAATAGGTGAAAAGGGTTTTTTATATTAAATGCAATGAATTTTTATATAACATTTTTTCACCTAGAATTTTTTATAGGTATAAAATCTTCCATACATGTTAGTTTTATTATAGAAAACCCACTTTCCCACTTTGGGTTTCACCTATTAAGGTGAATCCACCATATTCAAAACATGGTTATCGTACATAAAGTGCATTTTAGGTTCCATGAATTTTAACTATTTCTTAAAATTGTAACTCTCTATGTTCTCCCAATGGGTATTAGGTTCATCACCCATGAACATTACTTCATCATCATTTTCCACATGAAATACATAACTCTCATGTTCTTAATAAATCCTGCCAAATCATTGAGGTTGTTATGTAACTTGAGTTGGTTTTTATTCCATAAATATTTGTGGAACCAACTCAACTTCCATCTCAGTAACACTTCTTTTTTATTGGTATTTAAATTCTTCTAATTCAGCAATCCTATCACTGAATCCTCTACTTATGTGCTCATTCTCAATGAAAAAACCATGTTGATATATAAACACATTATCTTTATTAGTATTATAAAATTAATATCTCATAGTCTCTTTATGATAACCAATAAAAAAACATTTCTTATATTTACAGTTGTTTTTATCAAAATAAGGTTTCCATACATTGGTTAATAACCCCAAATCCTTATAAAAATCATATTGGTAAATTTCCCATAACATATTTCATATTGTGTCTTCATGAGATCTTTAAAGATTAAGTAAGAATGTAATGGTCATCAGATCATAACCCCATAATTAAATAATAAGGTCACACTGACTCATCGTTAATCTATCCATGTCCAATAGGGTTCAATTTCTCATCCCAAATACACTATTACACTATGGTGATCTAAGAGGAGTGAGTTGGTAAAAATATACAATATCTCAAATAATCATTGAAAACATGGCTCAAATATGCACCACCCCAATATGATTGGTGAATCTTGATAATTTTTTCTATTTTATTTTGTACTTCAATCAGAAACTCTTTGACCTTTTCAAAATTTTATACTTGTGTTTCATTAGGAACACATAACCATACCAACTAAAGGCATCGATAAAAGAAAAAAAGTAACTAAAACATCCAATTTCATGAGTACTCATTGGTCCACATATATCACTATATATGAAATCCATTATTTTATTATCCCTATCAAATTTTCAACTAAAATATAATTTGATTATTTTTCCTAATAAAAAAATATTCATGGTTTTCAAATGATTCATAACTGAATGATCTCAAAAATTCATCTCTATGGAGTCTTTGAATGTGTTCTCATTTATATGTCAATGTAAACAATTATAATGGTAGGTGACATTAGAATCAACTTTGAAATTCTTATTTTTGGATTTTCCATATCTATAATGTATAAATAATTTATTGTATTCCTAATTCCCTAAAAAATATTTCTTATTTATTGAGAAATTATTGTTCATAATAATGAATAAAAATCCATCTTTTCTAAACAAGATACATAAATAAAATTTCTATTTAGGGTGGGAACATAATAGCATTTCTTCAATTATAGAACTAATACACTTAGTAAAGTTAAATAATAAGTTAAAACTTTCAATTCTTTAAATATTTCTCCTTTACTTACATGAATATCTACTTAACACTTTTTTAATTATCTCTTATCCCTGAGACTATGTTTATCTATATAAATGTGTGATTCACACCTGATATCAAATATCCATGACTCAAATTTGGTGAAATTGACCTCTATAACATTCACATTCAGATGTATGCTTCTCTTTGAAAAACTTACAACCTTAGATACCAATATAGAATTTTTTATAAAGCATACCTATAATGGATTTTAAAATGACTAACATGAAATATACTATAATTTTTAATAGATAAATATCTACGGGTGAGTATCATGTTTTATATCTTTTCATTAAGGAATTTTAATGAAATTACACACACTGAAAATGAAGGCCCTAAGTGGAATATCTATTTAGTGATCCAAGATCCATATTTAATCATGACTTGCATTGGGTATCATTTAAATAAGCCCTGAATATATCTGGTAGACAAATATTATCAATTATATCATATATGATTCTTGTAAAGTTGAGAAAATAACTCTATCATAGTTCATTGTATGGATTCACTCAACTATATTCCTCTAGTATCATAATGGATAAGGTTTCCTAGCTAAGTTTAAACTAGATAAAATTCCAAGAAAAAGAGATATAATAGTTATAGTTACATCATAACATGATTTCATTACACAAGATAATATATGGAACCTAATAGTTAGGTTCAACCATACTAAATTATCAAGTTCTTAACAAGTTTCATTTTGGAAAGAATATCACACTTATTAGTAGAGGGGTTTTATTTTAAAAGTATCACCAACTTAATATACATCACATGCATTTTAAATTCATAATTATTTCATTTTATGTAATAGTTATTAACTCATGTTTTATTCTTCTTTGTATGCATGCTTTTAATTATTTATTTTTGGAATCCCAATTCCATATACCAAATTAATGTGTTTAAACCACATTAATGTGAAAATATTTACACAAACCACATTAATGTGTAACTCTTTACACAAACCACAATTTTTTTTTACATACCCAAAAATAAAATCCAAAAAAATTATAAATATCCAAATTTATCTCATGCATAAAGTAAATAAACTCTATATAAAGGTTTAGAATTTTATGAGATTAAAAATATCCTTGGAGTAAACCCGAAGCCACAGACAGAATACCCCCACCTTTATAGAATAAAAAATAATCCTCCATACAAATGGTAGGTTCAATACAAAGTCCCTCTACCTAGGAATACTTTACTCAAGTTATAATCTAATTCATAGTAATTATAAAACCTAATATGTACAAATTATATTTAACAACTAAATTCAAGTTCATAACTTCAATTACAAACCAAGGTTAATGTAGATGAAAACTAAATCTTATGTTGACATACTCAACATGTAATTTATAGATGGACAATATACTATAATCAATTTATCACATAAATTAATCATACACAATATTAACAATTAATAAACCTTTTATAAATATAAAAAATTAAAAGTAATGAATAAATAAATAAACTCTTTATTTATTTTCCAAAACATGAGATACAAATATGAAATGTTCATATTTAATTTAGTTATGAAAAATATCATTTTACATGGACTAACACATATAATTTATAAAAAAATATAAAACATAATTAATTAAATGAAAATAAAAATATTTAATATTGTTAATTATATCATATTTCATAATTGATAATAGGAACTACCAATCATAAATTATGATTGATACAAGAGAGAAATGGTGTGTAACAATAGTATTATGTGATATAAATTCAATTGTTTGCTAAAATTACTATCATTGTTTATGACAAGTAATATCGTAAAATTTCTATCGTATTATATGATATCACCAATATCATAATTACACTATGATTCTTTGTGTTCTAGAAACTTTAAATTGAGTTATATTTTACAATATCTTATATAATATCCTACACCATAGTTCAATTCTACAGATTTCCGCTATATTTTACATTACGATATAGCTCATTCTTACATTATAATTAAACAAAAAAAAGAATTTCTTCATACCATATTTTATGATATTTATCCAAACACCTTATAATAAAAAATTTAATCAAAAATTAGGTAGAATGATATGTTGATCCATTAAAGAACAAGTCTTTGATACCATTGATGGGTTGTAGGAGAAACTTCCCTAATATGAACACGTCCAACATGACATCCATAAAAATTTATCAAAGAACTATATTACCCCAACACTTGGGCTATGAATCTCTTTGCATAATTAATGGATCTCATGGGAGAGGATATGTACTTCGTCACTGATCATGCGTGAGAGTTCCTGAGAATCAACTAACCCTTTATCCTTTTCTATGATACCACTGATAGGTGTAGGGAGACTATTTATTGTCCAAATTCAACAGAATAAACCAATGGAAACCTCTATTTATATTTAATATATATGAAATGTAGAAAACCAATAAAGAAATTTTTTTACCTTCATTGATGTATAATTCATCTTTCACTCTTTGATGTTTTATGGAAATCTCCAAAAAAAATAGTTGAATATCTCTTGCCTCCAAAGTGGTGGACCAGCCAGTGGATCCTCAATCATATCAAGAGAATTATGGTATTTGGTTCCCTAGAATCAATTACCTTGTACTTATAATTAACTATATATTCATGATTTTGAATATTAATAAATTTCTTATCACATTTTTATTATTATTCTGCATGACACTGAATGTAATTACTTGTTGCACTAAAGGGTCATATAATCTCTCCGCTATGATGACAAATTCAAAGTGCTATGATAATGTTCTTAACTACATGTTCTATGTCTGGATGATATCATCTAATGGGATATAGATGATACATTCTAGCAGGGGTGGTAGGTTTATAATACATTAATACTACTTCTCATGTAGTTTTCCCTTGGTAATCCCAAGATAGGGGATTATGATAACAGACCCATTTATAGGAAATCCATATATTTTATGTTTTATTGGATTTTTATTTATAAATACATATTTAATGACCCTTATACTTAAATATTATTACTAATTCATATCATTAGTGGTGTACTTTGATGTATTGATGAAAATTGTTATGATATATGCTCACAAAGAGGTAGAATACATTATGTGCATCACAATTGATATAACATTGATGAGTAAGTTGAGAAAGGATTTATAACTTATGTTATTTAATATAAGTTGATATATTATTCCCTTTTATGGGAATTAAATTACCTAATTAAGTCCATGGTCATTAAAATTTTATCAAAAAATTCATTTACAAAAATTTAAAGAAACAGATTTTGAGAATATAGGTTGATGGAACAAGTAATGCATCATACTTGAATGAGATATCAAGAAAAAATTATTATATTAAACATTAAAAATTCATAGGAGATTATATATTATTTCAATATTAACACATTTCTATGTGAGTGTCTTGGGGTGTTGTTAGATAATAGATGTAGAATTTAGGCAAGGTATGCCTAATTCCATTAAGAAAGGGGCTTAGCGGGTCACACACTAAGTGTATCTAGAACCTCAGTTAAATTATATATAAATTTAATATTATAATAATATTATTCTCTAATTATGAAGAATAATAATTATTTAGGTTTAGTTGGTCACATGTATTTAGTCACCAATTATTTGAGAGAATAAATACGTGAGTTGAATATATTTTTTTGGGTAAGAGCCCCATTCACAGAACGATGCTTGAGAATAGTACCCAAATTTATTAAATCCCAAATTTATTTTCAAGGTTAAATAACTATTCATAAAAGATAGAAAGATACATGAAGGGAGAAATCCAAATTATGAGGCTTTCTGAATAGAAAAAAGACTATGAAAATAGCATGAAATCACATTAAATTTATACAATAAGGTATAACCAAGGAAAAAAATACAGAACTATAAGTAACATGCATTCCATGAAAGATTTATCTTTAATAGATCATGCATGTATTTAACCTAATCTACCAATTGAGTAATGGTTCCAACATTCCACTTAAATAATTGGGAAAATAAAGGGAATTGAGTGTTGGTTAAGGTTGATCAATCCCCTAGTTTGTTGTGGGGGTAGAGAGGGTATCGAATATACTATTAAAATTGGATGATCTATATTTATTAAACAAAGAATAATCCATCATTTTTTATTATCAAGGTGTAAATAGGAGACTAGATACTTGAGATTCATCAAAATCCATCTATATTTTTTTGTAATAAATAGCTAATCTAGAAAGGGGTTATAAGCTTCTTTTTAAGTATTATAACTAGGATATGGGTGTCCATTTCAATAGTCTAGTTAGAGGAAATATTTTTTTGTCCCATCAATATTTTTAGTGGTAGGACAAAGCATATACCTCTAACATAGTGATACAAAAATCTTTCATAATAGATACAATAATAAAACTACCCTATCGGTTTCTAATAATGAAAGCAATGCAAGTGAAATAAAAGTAATAGAAAACATCAACATTGATTTTCAAGAGGACTTTGGCTGGGGGATTCCAACTCACTATTATAAAATTGGGATTCCTAAAGGAATATAAAGATATATAAATGGTGGTGAGGTCTACTTTTTCAATATAGATGTTAGCTTTTAAAGGATGGGAATTAGATATAAAATTTAAATGAAAATAAATATAGGATGGTAAGAAATCAAGACTATAATTCCAATTATCATACATAATTTTTTTTTGGGTTACCAAAATATACCAAATTATGTTAAATAGAAGTAAATAAAATACCAATTTCTAATATCTTCTGTTATAATTAATCCACCATTGATTACATAAAGAAATAAATATAGTAGAGTCAATGTAATGAATGAAAAGGCCAACATGTTTGGAAAAGTAAGAGAAAAAAATATGGATATGAGAATAGTGTAAGAGATTATTTATACTTTATTATTTAGGGTCATATAAATTACACCTTTAAAGATAATAAATTCATAACTTAACCAAAATATTATCAATTGAAATGGACTTGTTGAACACTCTCCAAGTAGTTAAGGAAATTTTGATCAGAATTTGTTTATTCTAAAAAATATTACAAGTAGTATAAATATATTTTTATTAGTAGATAAAATGAAAAATATAAATAAAATATTTTTAAAAAAATGGGGGTGAGACACAACCTAATTAAGTAAAATTTTATCTGAGGTTGAACTAATTTCCTTATAAAAATTGGAAGGATTTTTAGAATGATAAAGGATATAACTACTCCTCATAAAGGTATAATGGGGGAAATTTTTGTTGTCATTACTATTCCAAATATTAATCATATAATCTTTGTAAATTCCTTCAATGCATCTATTACCTAGGTCATTTTCCTGAGTAGGATAGCATAATTTATTCTAAGAAACCCAATGTATTTTGGAGATAATTTTAGAGTCACCACATATGAAATTAGCCATTTTTTCTTTGGGATATGAACAATAGTTCTAAGGAGTGTATATATAGCTAGAATATAATGAGTAAAGGTATAGTTAGCAAGAGTTATGAGCTAAAGTTTACCTCCCGTAGATAGAATATTACTCTTCCATGCATCAATTTGATTATCAAACTTGTCGATCAATATTTAGAAATAGAGGAATCTGGGATTACCATTCAACAAGGGGAATCCAAATTAAGTAATAGGAAAGGATGAATAGTTCATGTGAGTAAGAATTTTGATAATATTGAATCTTATAATGGGGCATCACTTATCCAAAATAAATCTACTTTTAGAATAGTTCATTGAGAGTTCAGATCCATCCTTACATTTTTTGAGAAATCACATCATATTTTCAAGAGATTTAACATCATCTCTGGTAAAGGTAAGGATATCATCAACATAGGAGAGGTGATATGGATGGATGTAGTTTTAAGGGGAGGAAAGAGGTATCATTTTACCCCAAGTAAAAAAATTATTAATACCACATATGGAGGATTTATAGGCTATAATATATAAGATATGGGAAAGGGATCACCTTGTTTAATGCCTCTCGAGAGATTAAAGTTTCCAAATGAAGTTCTATTGAAGATAATTTAGAGGTGGGTGGATTTCATGATAGTATTAATCATATTAATAAATATTTTATGGGAACCAAAATTACTATGGGAATATAAAATGAAGTCCCATGAGAGGGCGCCAGAGTCCTTGTATGAGATAGTAAAACTTCAATTATAGTAGGTGAACATTTTTAAAACTATAATATAATTCAAATTTTAATATTTAATGGACAAAAAATTCTAATTTGATAATATGAATATTGATTTTGAACTTAATAAGTCAAAATTATCCAAGAATGGGTTTTTGAAATTTTCCCTTGGAAATAAGCTATTATGAATAATTGAAAATTTATTATTTAACTATTTATCCTTTTATTCATAATAATGTGTTATAATATATGTAACTCCCCAACCCTAGAAGCCTGGAGCTAGAGCCTTGATTTATTAAATTGGTATGATTACAAGGAATCAAATCCTAAGGACTAAAAAGTTTAGCAGTTTTGTAAAACCAAATTACATACATGAAACTCATTTTCCATTAGGGATAGAAAATAAAACATAATAAAAGTAAAATATCAGCATCCTTGAAACTCATTCCAAGAATTCATCTTCACAGCCTGGGTAAAGGAAACAAAATAAGGGTGAGCTTAGATTCTTAGTAAGGGTTAAGTACAGGATAAGTAATAATTAATCAATGAGAATAATCAATAAGGAAGTGTAAATAACTAAACACACTTTCCATTTAAACAACTGGATCAGGCATAATCAATATGGTAAGGTAAATAATCGAAACACATTCTATTTAATTAATAAAATGAGAATGAAATGAATACATAATTCAAAGAAAAAATCTCATGGATAAATAATAACTAAATCTTAATGAAGGAAATTATTTATTATTGGATTCTATGTTTTCTATGTATATGATACCTTTAACATTAAGATCTATTCTCAAGACCGTTTAAACTACTCTGATTTGGCCAACTTATGTGTCTCATGAGAACCTATCGATGCATCGAGGGATTATCTATAACTTGGACCCACCAATGTAATGGAATTCCAAACCATTCCTAATATATCAAATAATCGATTTAATTAATAAACAACGTGTCTTATCATCAAATATTCATATTGAATAAATAAAATGAATTTTCAATAATTCCTCAGTTAATCAAATAACTTTCAAAGTAAACACCATATGTAAAAATGGAATATGGTTTAGGAAATAATCATATCCACCATACAATAATATAGATATTTAATAGAAATTTAATTTCCAATGAAAAATTACTACAATAAAATGATAGTTTCAAGAAAAAGTTAACAATTACAAAAGAAATTGAGATTTCAAAATAAATTTTACCACTTTGTAATTTTGAAATTAAAACCCCTTGGATGAGATAATTCAAAGTTAAATCTTAAAAACCATGGATATACTAAGTTTTATAATATATAATTATAATAGACCATACATTACATATATATTTTACTTAAAAATTGAATAATATTTATTAAATAACATAACAAAAACCATGTCAGGACTGTATAGGTTTAGTGTCTTTAGAAACTGGGAAACATAAACAACTGGTTCATAGAACATCTACATTATCTCCCACTTATTTATTCATATCTAGAATCCTTTTTGACATATATTACTTAATACCCTTATTCCTGACCTAGGGAAAAGAAACATGTAAAAGGGTGAGATCAAATGCACATTAAGGGTAAACAAGGGAAATATCAATCATATCATAATCATAAGAACATAACATTTGAAAATAGTATCGTATATATAAAAGATCATAATATCATGTCATGAGATAAATCATAAAATTGAAATGTAATCCCAATAGTCATAACATAAGACCTTAGATTTTTTATAATACACACATAAGCATAGAAAATCATTTCATATTAGTCAAGTCTCATTTCCAAGACCATCATAGCAGACAAATTCAATTACTGAACTGAGGTCACTCCTCATTCCAGCCCTATATTACTTAACCGGAGTTACTTTCCATTCCATTCATGTCTATATCATGAGATATAAATCTTTACTCAATTAATTTGAGGGATATATTGGTCCCACCCATCTCATAATGAAAACATTCTTATGTGTTCCACAAAAACATAAAAACATTCACCATACAATAATAGATGAAATAAAATAGTTTTCTTAAACATCATTCCATCATAATTGATATAAAACAAATAGATTCCCTAAATAACATTCCATAATAAAAACAATAAAATCATAGTAATAATAAGGATATAAATATAACCCTATTTAAATAGTTTCATCTTATATGGAAAATAATTTTGATAAAAAACCTGAAATTAATTCCTGAGGAAAATATCTTTTCTTCTTCAAAAACATTTTCCTTCCTCAAAATTCCAAAAAAAAATTAGAAGAAAACATTTTATGTGAAAATAACCTTGTAATATTTTAGGGTAAGATTCAAGTAAATAAGGCATTATTATATGATAAAAATCTGTTCAATCCATACAAGTTTAAAAAACATTCTTCTCATACTTTTTCCAAAAAATTCAAAAAGTACCTTGTACCGAAAAAGAAAAAAAATTCCATTCAAACTATTTAGTAAAAATTCACCAATGGGTAAAATTGAATTTAAAAAATTATATAAGGATATAAAGAATATTTTTAAATACATATTTAGGAAACATTGATGTGGATGATAAATATACCCTAGTAAATACTTATGAAAAAACAATCTCGGTTAAAAATAAGATTTGCAAAGTTATCCCTTACCTTAGGTCTGATATGATTTGTATGTATCTGAACCTCCTGTATAATTATTTTAAATAATTTTACTGGTTTATTATATAATTATAATTATTTTTATTATAACATCTATGATCATATTTTCATTCGTTTGTTAGTAACATTTCATTGTTACTCGTTATTCGGGTATTAACTGCTTTATCTTCTTATGCATGTGTTCTCGGATAAATTCTAATTCCTATTTTTAGGTTATAGTTATATTATTTACATCATGGTATTAGTATAATATATATCATATTTATTCATTCAATTAATTTATATAATCATGCTTTAATTAAGATTATATAGAACGAATCACATCGCACCGTGGAGACGGTAAGCTGTATGTACGCACGAGTGACGGTATCGTTCCCATGATTGTTGAAAGGTATTGAAGTGGATGGTGTATAGTATCTCAAAATAAATATAATTTTATATTAATTATATATATATATATATTAATTCCATTATTACACTCATCCATGTAAGGTGGTGGTGAAAAACGGATTACACCAGGGCGTGGAGACGGTAAGTCGTACGTACGCACGCGTGGTGATTTCATTTTTCATAGGATGGGTAGAATGTGGACTATGGTTGTTTCATAATAATAATAACCTATAATTATATAATTAATACTGGAGTTATTACTTTATAAATTAAACAACTCATGAGGTGGAAGTATAATAATAAAGAAGGTTGAAAGAATCGGTAAATGATGTTACCTCTTCTTCGACGTGCCTCCTCTAAATCTCTTTTTAGATCACTAGAGTTTGTCTTTGAAGAATAAAAAAACCTATATAATGTTTATAGGGAAGTTTATAAGTTAAATGGGAAGGGTATGGTCTATCTTGAAGGATAAAAATGAAGTTAAGAGTTGAGGGAGTAAGTTCTATTTTATAATTGAGGTGAGGGGCATTTTTGGAAACCTCAAAAATATTAATTTATAATAAAATCAAACCACACTTAAAAACCTCAAAAATATACCAATTTAGAAGATTATATGAGATATGGTTTTAATCTCATAAAACAATAAATTTTAGACAATTATTTATGTTAATTTAAGCATTATCATTTTAATTAACACTTAATTATTCTATTTAATTTTTAACTAGGGTAACAAATATTTCAATATTAAAAGACCGAAATATTTACTTATTTGAATTAAATTAGACCATAAATGAATAATTTAGAACACTTTATACCATATCATAATTATTCTATATTTTTAAAAATGTATATGATTTTTAAATAATTTAAGAAAACCTTATTTTGACAAAATATCAATAGTGTCAATTTTGACACTATTTATTTCACGGATTTTTAAAAATATAAAAATAAGAATTGAAACTAGATATAAATATTTTTTTTATATACCTAAGGGGTATATATAATCTAAAAAATTAATTTTATATAAAAATTATCCCAAATTATATTTATTAAAATATCTTTAATAACATTTATTTGATCTCTTCATTAATAAAATAATTACTACCTCAATTTTTTGTAATTATTTAATATACTTATTTTTTGAATAAAAATTAAAAATAAAATAAGATTATGAATATAAATATATTATATTTTAGAATAATTATTTTATTCGAATTTATCTTCTGAAAAAACCCAACATTAAAAATGATATACTCTTTTAAAACATGAATGTGACAAATTTATATTCACTTTAAATAAAATAACATAAGTGTCATAATCTCTTCTATAAACCTCCAAATGGTTAATATGTAGACAATTTAATGCTTATGGTCGATATATACTCAACAAATAAGATTTTTTCAAGTTTTTGGGCCTTTTAATGGTTATTAATATTTTAATAAAAATTGTTTTATTGATTTTTCATCAATTAATTAATTTTTTCATCATCCAAGTATAAGTCTTTAAGGTAATTATTTATTTCCTAAAAATTACAAATAAATTTTCATGATAAAGAAAAACATTTTAGATTTAATATGAGTATTTATAATTTAATTTATTTTCTATATAACCTTATATTAAAAATAATTTAATTATTAAAGTTTGACTGATACATATTTCACTTTTCTTTAAATAAAATAAATTAAATGTCCTAATCTCATCCAAGTGGGTTCCAATGGATACCATTTTGACCGAAGTATGTTTTAGGAAAAATTATAATCATATAATTATATTAATACAAGTTTTGGGGTGAATTTATAATATTATTTTTACTCTTAATTACCTGATTTACCCTTTTATCATGTTAATAAAATTTACCGAAGTTACTATTCATATTGCCCAAAAATATAATAAATCTATGTACATAATTTGGAAATAATGATTCAAAATATGTAATCAATTTTTCAAAATTCAAAACATAGAAGTTGCAGTAATTAATTTAAAATTAATCTTGTTGTTGAAATGAGAAAATGGGTTTTAAAAGTTAAAATATTGTAAAAGATTGAAATGTTTTTACATATGAATTTAATGTAAAATTAATTCCAATGACCTAAATTATATTAAATGGTAAAAATATATTCTATTTATACTTTGAAACCATTAAATAATATAATTTAACCACATAAATTATTTCAATGAAAAAAATTATTTTCAATTAAAATTTAGCATATTTTTACTATTCATCAAAACATGAAAGTTATCAGAAAAATATCATAAATTCATCCAAATTAAATTTTTATATCACAAATAAAAATAAAATATTTATTCTGTCATATAAAAATTATTAATGTGTCAAAATATTAAGTTAAAATGGGTTCTCCATTCAAAGGTGTAAAATTAGCCTTCTTAAAAAATAGGTTTTTATGCATCAAATAGGGTTTTATTCATACCCTATGACTAAAATATTCATTGTATGTTTATAAAAAATATTTTATTAAGTATATAACATATATATATATATCATTAATTTCATTACCAAAAGTAATTCACTCAAAAATACAAATATCTAATTGACTTATATTTTTCATAAATAATTGATAGCCAGTGAATTCACAATGAATTTTCATAAGTTAATTATAAGTATTCTCACTAACCTAAAGGATAGGATATAATGATAATTTTATAAAAAAGTCAAATCATAGTTCATTTAAACTCACGATTACGTGCAAAGCATGCTATTAAAGAATAAAAATTATTTAAAAATTATTTCATAAAAACATCTGGGTGTTACATTTTACCCCCCTTAAACTGAATTTTACCCTCGAAATTATCACTCAGAAATAAATAGATGAGGATACATCTCCCTCATCATATCCTCAAGTTCCCATGTATCTTCTTCAAATTGGTGTTTCCTCCATAAAACTTTAACCAAGTGAGTTGTCTTGTTTCGTAGAATTGTTTCTCTACGATCCAGAATCTTTATCAGTTGTTCTTCATAAGAAATATCTTGCTCCAGTGATATGACTTATGATTATAGTACATGTGAAGGTTTGGGTATGTAATTTTTGATGATAGATACTTGGAACACATCATGAACATTAGAGATATTTGGTGGAATTTTCAATCGGTAAGCTACCTTCCCAACACGATCTGGAATTTCTAAAGGACTGATAACCTAGGGCTCAACTTGACCTTCTTTCCAAATCTCATTACTCTCTTCCAGGGAGATATTTATAGAAATATATTATCACCCACTTCAAACTCTAGGTATTTTTTTTGGTTGTTATCATAACTTTTTTTTCTACTCTGAGCTACTCTTATGTGTTGTTGAATAGATATGACATTTTCTGCCATTTCATCAATAAGATCAGGTCCTAATAGCTTTTTTTCCCCAACTTCATCCCAGAAAGTTGGATTTCTTAACTTATTTCCATATAGCGATTTATAAGAAGCCATCTGAATACTAGAGTAAAAGGTTTTATTGTAATTAAATTCCACCAAAGGTTTATGTTGATCCCAACCACCTTTTAAATACAAAGAGAAATCTATCAACATGTCTTCAAAAGTTTTAATTTTCCTCTCAAACTAACCATTTGTCTGATGATGATAAGCAGTGTTGAAACTTAACTTTGTATCCAAAGCATTTTAAAGACTTTACCAAAACATCAAGTTACACCTCGGATCCCAATCAGATATAATGAAAAGTGGTACTCTATGAAATCTTACAACTTCCTTTACATGTATCCTGTAAAGCTGATCAAGAGAGAAATTCTTTCTAATAGAAATGAAATGTGCTGATTTCGTAAGACGATAAACTATAACCCAGATAGCATTATTGCCTTTGGATTTTTTGGGAAGTCTGATTACAAAGTCCATAGTGATGTTTTCCCATTTTCATTCTAGTATGGGTAATAGTTGTAACATCCCCTTATACTTTTGTCTCTCATCTTTAACTTGTTTACAAACCAAGAATTGAGAGAAATATTTGGAAACATATCTTTTCATACCATCCCACAAGAAATACTCTTTCAGGTCCCTGTACATCTTTGTTCATCCATAGTGAATAGATAATTAAGAACTATGAGCCTCGTCCAATATCTCCTTCTTTAATTCTGATATGGGAGGAATACAAACTTGATTCCTGAACCTTATTTTTTCATCAAAATCAAGGTTGAATTCACAAACATTTCTCACCTTATTTTTTAGGACTACATCTTTCTTCTACACCTCCTGAATCTTCAATTGTATATATGGTTGAAAGTTCATTTAAGAAAGATATGATTTCTCCCCTTCCATTAAAATTTCAACATCCATCCTTTGAAAATCCATAAATATTGTATTTTTTGTGATCCTCATCATGGATAGGCTAGCATGGTCTTATTGACTCAAATCATCTTCCACCTTGTTCTATTTCCCAGGGTGATAATGTATTGAGAATTCATAATATTTAATCAACTCCAACCATCTTCTTTGGCGTATATTTAGCTCCTTTTGTGTTAAAATATAGTTTAAAATTTTATGATCAGTATAAATATCACATGTAAAGACCTAGAATTTACATGTAAATTTTTTTTAAAATATATGGGAATTTTATGAGTCTATAAAAATTAAAAGCGCGTGATTTTGAGGCCCAGAGTTCCCGGAATGAATTTTTGAACTTTTGTTTAGGTATGTTCAGTAAACGTGCGGGCGGGTTTTTGTAACTTTTGAATCGGTACTCGGAATTGAAATATGAGGACACCGTTGAACTCGCAATGTCGGTATTCACTTAAGGATACCTTCACCTAGACTGCAATTGGTCAAGAGTGAAACATATTTTTTTGTACTTTTCGTGAAAGAATTAAATAAATTAAAAATGTCTAACATCTTTATTTTAGAAACCCTCAACATGGGTTATGGTGGTGGGGACCACCTGAGCCTAAACCTCCCATGTGAGTGTTAAGAGGTGGGGACCACCTAAACTAACCTCCCAATATGAATTTAGAGGTGGAGACCACCCAAACCCCCTTTAATGAGAAAAAAACTCTCAACTCCCCTACTTTAAATTTTTCCAACACCATTCATTAATTGGGACAATTAATTTTTCCAATGTGGTACAATTAAATGAGCTAATTAATTATGCCAATGTGCCAACATAATTAATCTACTTAATTTAATTATATTGGAACCTCTTTGTGGGGGAGGATTTTTGGTTGGAAAATAAGTTCCTTCATGGGAGAAAGTTCCCCAATGAAGAACGTCATTGAAGAACCTTCTTTGAAAATCAAGGAAGAGGACGACATATGAGCCTGACATCGAAGCATGGTTTCAGAAGTGACGATCATTGGAACCCTCTTCAACTTCTTCAAAATCTTTCTCACTACAACATCAATGAACAATCAAGGTAGGGTTTTTATTATGTGTGATTATGTATTCCCATGTTCTTCCCTTCTAAACAAATAATGCGGATCAAATCTCTAACTAGTTGATCTGTGGATGATTTCTTTTTCTGTGGGTTTGGGAATAATCATTGTTGGGGGTTTTAGGTTTTGACGCTCTTCATTCAAGATTTTGTTGAGTCGCTTGATACCGATCTAACGCGGAGGGTGCGATCTAAACAAACATGGTCTGACCCCTCTTCTGTTCTTCTTGAATGGTGTGTTCTTTGCGATGGAAGAAGGCGGATTTGTACCATGGCGACGAATGGATGCAGCGGCTGGAACACCACCGTCCGCGACGAAGGTGACGACCCCACGGCTCCTCACCGCCCCATGGCCTCTGCGGTGCCCCGTGGCCTCACCACCCCACGGCCCTCTGCACCAGCTAGTGAAAGCCTAATCTAAGGTCTATCTTCAAGAACCACTGTGCTTCTTTCAGCTGATCAATGTACGAGACGAGGATGTGTATAAGACGGATTTCAGATGTCGGTACAGCCATTACGAGTTCTTGGTTATTCCATTTGTTGTGACCAATTCTCCAGCAGTGTTCATGGGACTCATGAATAGGATCTTTCAGCCATACCTTGATCGCTTTGTAGTATTCTTCATCGACGACATTCTGATCAAATCGGCTACTGAGGAGAAGCATGTCTATCGTTTGCAGATAGTTTTGGACACACTCCGAGAACAACAGCTTTATGGTAAGCTCTCGAAGTGCCAGTTCTGGATCTGAGAGGTTCACTTTCTGGAACACATCATCTCATATGTTGGAGTCATAGTGGATCCAGCAAAGATTGAAGCAGTAATTTCTCGGAATCCACCCAGGAGTGTGACGGAGATACAGAGTTTCCTAGGTTTGGCTGAATACTACTGGAGATCTGTGCCAGATTTCTCCAGAGTTGCAACACCTTTATCTGTGTTACCAAAGAAGGGGCGACCCTTCGTTTTGTTAGAGAGATTCCAACGGAGTTTTCAAGAGATGAGGCAGAGGCTCACTAGTGCACCCATCTTGAGGCTACTAGAGGATGTCATAGGGTACATAGTCTACTGCGATGCATCAGGGACTAGACTCGAATGTGTCCTGATGCAGTAGTGAGCAGTGATTGCTTATGGCTCTCAACATCTGAGATAGAATGGGAAAAACTACACTACCCATGACCTAGAGTTAGCAGCAATGGTCTTCACCTTGAAGATGTGGCGACATTACTTGATGGGAGAGCATTTTACAGTGTACTCTGATCACAATAGTCTCAGGTATATCTTCTCTCAGATTGACCTGAACCTAAGATAGCGATGTTGGCTTGAGTTCTTCCAGGACTATGACTTTGAGATAGTCTATACTTATGGGAAGGGGAACTTTGTAGCAGATGTACTCATCTGGAGATCTGGTATACAGCTTTTGGGGGAGGCGAAGGAGCAGTTGGCCACTTTGCAGATATCCTTCATGGAACATGATGGAACATATTTCATTTAGTCTCTTACAGTCACTCCCCCACTTCTTTAGTGATTCAGGGAGGCGCAGCATAGGGACACTGACTGCAAGACTCAACGTGCTCAGATATCTATAGGACAGGCACCTGATGGATTTTCTGAAGGTGGGGAGCACGTCATCTTCTTTAGAGGACGTACCATGGTACCAGTGTCACTTTGGGAGGAATTTTTGAGGGATTTCCACACATCTCCTCTAGAGGTACATATAGGAGTAGCGAAGATGTACCAGGATCTCTGATGACAGCACTAGTGGTCGGGAATGAAGAAATAAATTACAGATTTTGTCTCTCGATGCCTCACTTTTCTACAAGTGAAGGCGGAGCATCAAGTACTAGCAGGCTTGGTTAAGCCTTTAGAGGTCCTAGAGTGGACGTGGGATGGGATATCAATGGACTTAGTGACAGGACTTCCATGTATATCTAGGTTTCATGACTTGATTTGGTTGATTATCGACCGACTCACCAAGTCAGCCCACTTTCTACCGATCAGAGATAAGGGTTCAGTAGAGAGCTTGGGACACCTCTATGTGCAAGATATTGTGTGGATACATGGATTACCACCGAAGATTGTATCCGGTCGTGATGCAAATTTTACTTTCTAGCAATGGAATGGGTTGCAAGAGGCTTTCGAGATGTAGCTTCTTTTGAGAACCGCCTTCCATCCTCAGACGGATGGTCAGACTGAGCGAACTATTCAGACGCTCGAGGACATGCTACATGTTTGCGTCCTCGACTTAGGTCGCAGCTGGGAGGATCACTTTCCTTTGGTGGAGTTTTCATACAACAACAGCTATCACTCCACCATTGGGATGGAACCTTTTGAGGCGTTGTACGGGTGACATTGCAGATCACCTTTGTGTTGGACTAAACCAAGGGAGTCAGCACTCGTGGGACTAGAGATGGTATGGACTACCACATAGAAATTGCAGATCATCCAGAAGTAGATGAAGACTGCACAGAGCAGGCATAAGTCTTATGTCAACTGGAGACAGAGACCTCTGGAGTTCGAGGATAGCGACCACGTCTTTCTTTGGGACTCACCTCGATGAGGTTTTCAAAAATTTGGCTGAGGCGGCAAGTTATCTCTGAGATTCATCAGACCCTTTTAGGCCCTCAGTAGAGTTAGTGAGGTGTCTTACCGCTTAGATCTTCCACCTCAGTTACACCGGGTGAATGACGTCTTCCACGTATCCTAGTTGAGGAGATACATGCACGACCCTTATTACATCATTTACCATGGAAACCTGGATATTGATGATGGGGAGACTTTTATGAAGGTTTTAATAGAGATTGAGGATCGACAGGAGCGGGTCCTTCATGGGCGGTCGATACCTCTGGTGTGCGTTCGCTGGAAGTATGGGAACCTCCAAGAGAGAACATGGGAGCGGGAGGCTCAGATGCGTGCTCAGTATCCCCACTTTTTCTCTTAGTTTGAGTTGTAGCATATGGGGATGCAAATCCCTGAGGTGGAGAGAATGTAAAGACCTGGAATTTCCAAGTAATTTTTTTTAATATATGGGAATTTTATGAGTCCTCAAAAATTGACGGTGGTTGATTCTAAGGCCCAGAGTGCCCGAAATGAATTTCTGAAATTTTTTTCAGGTACGTTCAGTAAACGTGTGAGCATGTTTTTGTAACTTTTGAACTGGTGATCAGAATTGAAATCCAAGGACACAGTTGAACTCGCAGCGCTGGTATTCTCTTAATGAGACCTTTACCTCGACCGCAGTGGGTCAAGAGTGAAATATATTTTTTGTGATTTTCATGAAATAATTAAATAAAATCAAAATGTCTAACATGTTTATTTTAGAAACCCTCAACATGGGTTATGGTGGTGGGGTCCACCCAATCCTAAACCTTCCATGTGAGTGTTAAAATGTGGGGACCACCTAAACTAACCTCCCAATTTGAATTTAGAGGCAGGGACCACCTGAACCCCATTTAATGAGAGAAAACCTCTTAACTCCCCTACTTTAAATTTTTACAACAACATTCATTAATTGGGCCAATTAATTTTTCCAACATGGTACAATTAAATGAGCCAATTAATTATGCCAATATAATTAATCTACTTAATTTAATTATATTGGCACTTCTTTGTTGGGGAGGATTTTTGGTTGGTAAAGAAGTTCCTTGGTGGGAGAGAGTTCTCCAACAAATAATTCCATAAAAAGAATGTTCTTAGGAAATCAAGGAAGAGGATGACGTACGAGCCCGACATTGAAGCATGGTTTCGGAAACAACGATCATTGGCACCATCTTCGCCTTCTTCGACTTCTTTCTCGCACCAACGCCAATGAACAATCGAGGTAGGGTTTTTATTATATGTGATTATGGATTCCTATGTTATTCCCTCCTAAACAAATAATATTGATCAACTCTCCAACTAGTTGATCTGCAGATGATTTCTTTTTCTACGGGTTTGGGAATAATTATTGTCAGGGGTTATAGGGTTTGACGTTCTTCATTCAAGATTTTATTGATCCTCTTGTTACTTCTATAATACGGAGGGTTCGGGCCAAACAAACATGGCCCTACCCCTCTGTCATTCTTCTTGAATGGTGTGTTCTTCGTGGTGGAAGAAGGCGGCTTTGTGCCACGGCGATGAACAGATGCAGCGGCCGGCACACCGCTAGCCGCAACGAAGGCGACGGCCCCATGGCTCCTCACTGCCTCGCGGATCCTCACCGCCCTGCGGATCCTCACCACCATGTGTCCCCTACAGCCTTTGCAGACCCCACAGCCTAGCGCCACCCTCTCGGCCTCACGCCGACCCCACGGCCTCCGCCGCATCGCAGCCTCACGCCGACCTCGCGGCTTCTACGACCTTCGCCACCTCACGGCCCTCGGCGCCGCCCTGCGGCCCTCTATGCCTCTATGAGGCCTTTTTCGCCTCTACAGCCTCGTGGCCTCTGTGGCCCCTCACCACCTCACGGCTTCATGTTCCCCGCCGCCTTCGCAGACCCTCGCCGCCCTGCGGCCTGGTGGCCCCTGTCGCCTCTATAGCCCTCATGACCCAGAGGCCTCCACGCCGCCCTCGTGGTCCTGCAGCCCCCGCACCGCACCGCGGGCCAGTCCGCCTAGTGTGGGACAATCCAAACCCAACGGGCTAGTTCAACCCAAACTGGGTCGGGCCGAGTTGTTCCGACCGGGTCAGACCAGACACGGTCCAACTTTGACCCATTTACGCTCTTTTGGCCATAACTTTGGCACCAGACGTCCGTTTGACGAACCGTCTATGGTGCCAGAAACCCTAGAGTGAGATTGTCTCTTTGGTATACCCCACTGTAGATTTGGATAAATTTGGAGTAAAATAGGGTTGGATTGAGCACGAATCCAACCGGGCCTTCGGAACTAAAAGGATAATAACTCACAGACCGGGCATCTGATTGACGCACCGTCTATTGCATTGAGACCCCTATGATGTGTAGGTCCTTTGTGATACTTCTTTATGGGACTTCATGGTATTTGAAATATCAACCAGTGGATTGAGGATCGGACCCTCCCAGAGATGAGAAAGCCTAGCGCGAGAACCCAGTAGCTGGAAATGATGTGAGGAATGAATAGCAATCCTGTATAGGGAAGCACCGAGCAATCCTGTGTGGGTCAGCACCGAGCGATCCTATGTGGGTCAGCACCGAGTGATCCTGTGTGGATCAGCACCGAGCCATCATGTGTGGGTCAGCACCTAGAGATCCTGTGTGAGTTATCACCGAGCGATCTTGTGTGGTTCATCACCAAGCGATCATGTGTGGGTTAGCACCTAGAGATCCTATGTGGGTCAGCATCTAGAGATCCTTATTGGGTATTCCTCTTAACAGAGTAATATGATTCGGTAGTTACATCTAATCATCTCTATTATTGTACCAAAGAAATGCCTGGTGTGAGTTTATTCTGTACCTTGTGGTACTTTCCTTCATGGTAATACCTAGGTGGTATTCATTTGTGTGGTGTACCTGTGTGGTACTTACCTTCATGGTATTCCTTCCTTTGTGGAATATTTGAGCTTTGGGATTTGAGTTGGACTCTGTGTTTTTCTCATGATTGAGATGGGTATTCATGATAACTTAGGTATATGTATGGGCATATACCTAAGTAGGGTTGTCAGTTGATTTCATGTCTTGTGGTTTATCCTTGGTAGATTTTGTGAGACCTTAAGGGTCTCGGGGTCCCTACTGAGTATCATTATACTCACCCTTACACAGGCTATGCCCACACCTTGTTGTGTTTGGTACCGACGACAGATAGATTTGATCGAGGATGAGGGTACCAAGGCTAGACGGGGCTCGGAAGAGGACCATATGGCATGACGGTGCGCAGAGGAGACGGGCGAACGTGGAGTGCTGAGGAGGCGATCTGTACCTACCCTTCAGGTAGGAACCTCGGAGGACGACCCAGTAGCTACATTTATTTTTCTTTAGTTGTATTTTATTTCAATTGTACTTGTGCTATTACTGTTGGGCTTGTATTTCGGACCCATTTTACTTTCAGCACTCTTTTTTCTATACAGTTGACTTGTGTTCGTATCTTGTTGTGTGCTTGGTTGCGTGTGTTTATAGGTTATAAAGGCAATGCCTTCCCAATTATAGAGAATACGCCTCTTGGTGCTAGTTTCCAGCCCCTGGCCTATGGAAGGCGGGCTTGGGGTAGTCACAGCACGGGCCCCGGGGGACGGGTCGTGACATCACACCATTCACCATAAAGATAATACCTCCATATCTTTATTGAAAATATTACTACAGCTAACTCCAAATCATGAGTTTCGTAATTTTAATCAATGATTTTCAAAATTTGTGAGGCATAATCTATCACCATATCATTTTTCATGAGAACACATCCCAAAACCTTCTTGGATGCATCACTATAGATCACAAACCTTTCTCCACTACAAGGTAGTGTGAGCACAAGTGCACTAAATAACCTTATTTTTAGCTCTTTGAAATTCTCTTCACATTCCTCCATCCAAACGAACTTAACTCATTTTTGAGTAAACTTGGTGAGTGGATTAGATAATCATGAAAAATATTTCACAAGACTTTGATAATATCCAACCAAAATAGGAAAACTTCATATATCAGTTACCATTTTTTGTCTCGCCCAACCTTCAACAACTTCTATTTTTGATGGATCCATAGATATCCCTTATCTTGAGATTATGTTACCCAAAAATGAAACTTTATGAATCCAAAATTCACACTTGGTAAATTTTTCATAAATCTTCTCCTTTCTTAGGGTCTTTAGTATAATTATCCAGTGGTCTTCATGTTATTCCTTTCTCTTCGAATAGATAATAATATCATCTATAAATACTACCACAAACTGATCAAGATAGTATCCAAAGACTCTATTCATTAGATCTATGAATATAGTAGGGTAATTAGTAAGACCAAAAGGAATCGCTATAAATTCATAATGTCCATACCCTGTACAGAATACCATCTTTGGTATATCCTCTTTTTTGAACCTTAATTGATGATATCCTAGATGAATATCAATCTTGGAAAAGTATTGATCTCTGTGTAGTTGTTAAAATAACTCATCAATGTAGGGAATAGGATATTTTTTCTTGATAGTGATCTTGTTAAGTTCTCGATAATAAATTCAGAGTATCATTGATTCATATTTCTTCTTAACAAATAGAACATGTGCTCCCCAAGGTGATGCACTAGGTCATATGAATCCCTTATCAAGATTATTTTGGAGTTACTTCTTCAATTATTGTAACTCAATTGGGGGAATTCTATAAGGTTTCTTTGAAATAGGCATAGCACCCGGTATGATTTCTATTGAAAACTAAAATTCACGATTTGGTGGAATACCTGATAATTCCTTCATAAATACATCATAAAACTCCCATAAAATGGGTTTATTCTTAATCATGAGTTTCTCCCCAACCATTTGAGATAAATAACCTTCAATTATAGGAATCAAAACCCATAATATGTAAGAAATATCTACCGGAAGGTTATATTAATCCTTGCATCGATAGATGATCATAGATTGATCTGGAATATGAAATGTGACTTTCCTTCCTTGAAAATTGATATGAGGTCCATATAGAGAAAGACAGTCCATGCCAAGAATCACATAAAATTCCACTATATGAAGGATCACAAGATTTGCAGGAAGAACTTTCTCACAAAATTCAACTAGAGAAGAATTATAAAGTTTTGATGCAACCATTATGCCATTAAAAGTTGTCACATCTAACTCAACATCTAATTGTTGAGGTAATATGGTGATAACCTTAGAAAATTATTCAAAAATAAAAGAGTGGGTGGATCCAGAGTCAAATAAAACATATTCTACTTTAGAGTGGATGGTAAGTGTGCCTTTCACCACTTCATTATCGTACTCTATGCCGTCGATAGTGATTTCATGTGACTTTCCTTTTTCTTTGGCCTTAATAATTTTTTGAAGCTTATCATCATCAATAACCCTTGGATTATGGTATTGATTGTCATAATTCCCCATTTCCTAAAACTTATAGCATTGAAGTGTAGGAGGTGCATTCTGTATAGCCTTTTCTTTGTTCGCATCCTTAGATATATTTTTTCCACCACTTAGGCATTAAACTGACTGATGACCTTCTTTTCCACACTTAAAAAATTTACTAGTCCCTTTAAGATAATTCCCTCCATGTTTCATTCCACACATTGAGAATAAGGTAAAACTCATATTCTTTTCAATGTGGTCTTTAGATTTTCCTTTGAATTCCATTTTTCTCTTCTCATCAAACCCATATAACTGATGGGTTACTCCAATATCTATCTCAACCTTGAGATCACATAAAATAATTTCCTTATAGCTATTGAAGTCCCTTATGGCTAATTCCCTTTGGAGACTTGGTTTTAAGCTACTAAAGAATCGATCAATTTTACTCTCAGGTTGGATAATAATTCTAGAAGCATACCTTAAAAGTCTTGTAAAATTTGCTTCATAGGTACCAACAGATTCATCATCCTTTTGCTTAAGATCAAGGAAATACTTCTCTATCTTTTTTCTAAGAATATGAGGAAAGTACTTATTGAAAAATAAGTACTTGAACTCATCCCATTCCATAGAATCAATTTTATCTATTTGCCTCATATTCTTGATAAGATTCCACCATTGATCAGCCTCACCTTCCAAACGATATACTAATAAGATGAATTTATCATGTTTAGAACATTGTACAACTGAAAATATCTTTTCAGTGGTACTTATCCATTATTCATCCACTAATGGATCAGAAGAACCACAAAATGAAGGTGGATGCTGCCTCGTGAAGGATTCAACAAAATGTTGCTCCCTCCTTTGCTCGTTATGAAGTCTGACATGATTCATAACTTGAGAAAGTTGTATGATCATGGATACAAGATTTTTTATTCCATATCCCATAACATTTGGTTTCTTAGGGGGAAAATCATTTCATTTCCCATCACATTCATCATTAATGTGGTTCCTTTGGGTTCCATCTATTGACTAAAACCAATAATCATAGTGTGAGAAACACTAATCATAATTGGAAAACTACATAATTCAAGAATAAAATTTCAATTTAGGACACTTTAGTTTTTATCCTAGGTTATTCATGAACATATCTAAAACACTATGATAGGATTGTAACCTATACTTAGACATATCCTTAGGGTTCTTACTAAGGTTCCCTCATCCTATTTTCCAAAGGTTAATTATACCTTTGCTCTGATACCAACTATAATGGATCATACTTTATATATAGATTTTACTTCAACATTGAAGAATATTTATTACATAACATAACAAAACCATGCCAGGATCGTATAGGTTTAGTGTCTTTAGAAACTGGTGAACATAAACAAATGGTTCCTAAAATATCTACATTGTCTCCCACTTATTTCTTCATATCTAGACTTCTTTTTTATATATCTTACTTAATAACTTTCTTCATGACCTGGGGAAAAGAAACATATGAAAGGGTGAGCTAAAATTCTTGATAAGGGTAAAAAAGGGAAATATCAATCATATCATAATCATAAAAACATAACATTTGAAAATCTTATCCTGCATATAAAAGATCATAATATCATGTCATGGGATAAACCATAAAAGTGAAATTTAATCTCAATAGTCATAACATAAGACAAGATATTTCTTGGAATACGCACATAAACAAATAAAATCATTACATATTAGTTAAGCCTCATTTTCAAGACTATCATAGCAGATAAATTCCATTACTGAACCGAGTTCACTCCTTGTTCCAGCCTTGTATTACTGAAACATATTTAATGTCATTCCAGTCATGTATATCTCATGAGATATAAATCATTACCTGATGAATTGGAGGGAGATATTGATCCCACCCAAATCATAATTAAACTATTCTTACATATTCCACAAAAACATAAAAACATTCACCATAACATAACCCATGAAATAAAATGGGTTTCTTAAACATCATTCCATCATAATTTATATAAAAAAATGGATTCCCTAAATAAAATTCCATCATAATCACAATAAAATAATAGTAATAATAGGGATATAAATATAACCCTATTTAAAGAGTTACATATTATATGAAAAATAATTTTGAGAAAATACTTGAAATTAATTCTTGAGGAAAATATCCTTTCTTCTTCAAAAACATTTTCCTTCCTCAAAATTCCACACAATTTTAGAAGAAATATTTTTACTTAAAAATAACCTTATAATCTTATAGTTTAATCTTCAAGGAAATAAGGAATAATTAAATCATAAAAATCCATTCAAACCGTACAAGTTAAAAAACATCCTTCTCATACTTTTTCTGGAAAAGTCAAAAAGTACCTCGTACCGAAAATGACAAAAGATTCTATTCAAACTGTTTAGTAAAAATTTACTAATGGGTAAAATTGAAATTAAAAAATTATATAAGGATATAAAGAATATTTTAAAATACATATTTAGGAAACATGGATGTGGATGATAAATGTACCCCATTAAATACTTACAAATAAACAATCTCAATTAAAAATGAGATTTGCAAAGTTATCTCTTACCTTAGGTATGATATGCTTCGTATGTATCCAAAACTAATATATAATGATTTTAAATAATGTTACTAATTTATTATAGAATCATAGTCATTTTTATGATAACATTGATGATCATATTTTCATTCGTTTGTTAGTAACATTTCATTGTTACTCATTATTCAGGTATTAACTACTTTATGTTCTTATGCATGTTTTGTCAGATAAGTTCTTATTCATATTTTTATGTTATAGCTATATAATTTACATCATCATATTAGTATGATATATATCATATTCATTCATTAAATTCATTTATATAATCATACTTTAATGAAGATTATGTTGAACGAATCGCATCGCACTATGGAGATGGTAAGTCGTACGTACGCACGAGCGATGATATTTTTCCCATAAATGTTGAATGGTATTTAAGTGTATGGTATATAGTATCTAAGAGTTGATATCATTTTATATCAATAATATATATATATATATATATATATATATATATTAATTCCATCATTATACCTCTCCATGTAAGGTGGTGGTGAAAAACAGATTACACCACAGTGTGGAGACGGTAACCCGTACGTACGCATGCGTCGTGATTTCATTTTTCATAGGATGGGTAGAAGGTGGAATATGGTTGTTTCATAATCATAATAACCTCTAATTATATAATTACTACTATAGTTATTACTTTATAATGAAACAACTCATGAGGAGGAAGTATAAGAAGAAAGAATTTTGAAAGAATTAGTAAATGATATTACCTCTTCTTCAACGTGCCACCTATAAATCTCCTCTTAGAGCACTAGAGTTGGTATTTAAAGAAGGTCAGGACCTATATAATGTTGATAGAGAAGTTGATAAGTGAAATGGGTAGGTTATAGTTGAACTTGAAGGCTCAAAATGAAGTGAAGAGTTGAGGGAGGAAGTTCCCTTTTATAATTTAGGTGAGGAGCATTTTTGGAAACCTAAAAAATATTAATTTATAATAAACTCAAACCCCACTTAAAAACCTCCAAAATGTCACAATTTTAAAAATTAAATGAGATAGTGTTGTAATCTCATCAACCAATAAGTTTTAGAAACTTTTTTATGTAAATTTAGTCATTATCAATTTAATTAACACTTAGTTATTCTATTTAATATTTAACTCATCATCATTCATTTATTATTTAATAATAGAAAGCTGGAGAGGAACAAGAGAGACACAAATGAAAACAAAAAACCAGGAGGCCTAGGGAGTCTAGAAGAAATGAAACCTGAGGGAATCCCCTCTTACAATACTAACCCCCTCCGGTTTCAGTCGGTAAAGGTTTTAAAAACAGGAGGTACTCTTAGCTTGAGGGGCTTGTGAAGCCATATGATCCGCCATCTTATTTCTCTCTCACCAAGTATGCCTCAGTCAGTTGTTACTAGAGAGGATAGCCTGAAACTTCTTGATGGGGTAGGAAATAGACTAGGGGACATGATCAGATTCTTGTAGTGATTTGTAGAGAATCAAAGAGTCGGTTTCAGCTTCCTCAATATGCATACCCCCTTGTCTGCATAGAGTGAGACCAAAGAGCATATCAAGTGCCTCTGTTTGGAGAGAAGAGCCCCGACCAAAGTGAACTGAGAATGAAAAAACAAATGAGTCCCTAGAGTCTCAAAGGACCCCACTGACCTTCATGATTCCCACAGAGCATGATCCATTCGTATTGAGTTTCAATCCCGAGGATGAAGGATTCCAATATACCCGAAGACCACGAGGACAAAAATTAAGGCTGGCCTAGGAGGTTGAAAGCAAAAAATGAAGGGAGGTAGCATCCTGCCAGTTGTAAATTCTCCTGATCATATCCAGGATCAAACTACGAGTACGTACTAGTATTTCTCTACCAGAGGAACCACACCCCTCAAATCTCTCTTTGTTCCTCACCTGCCAAAGACACCAGACACCATCATCCAGGATTAAGGCTCTAGTCATGTGTTCCTCTCTCCTACTTCCCGAGTTGTGAAACCATCGAACAAGGAAAGGGGGTCCTCCAATTGAGGGAAATAGATCTTATTACAGCTTCTGAAGTTCGACCAGATGTCGCACGCCCACTATCCTTCAAAAAAAGGAGCTCTAGGATTTCCTCTTGACTGTCCTTACAGAAAGCGCATCGAGAGGCCATGAAAGTACTGTATTTCTTGATATTCTTGTCGGTGGACACAGCATTGTGTCTAATACTACAAGTTAGGAAGTTATACTTAGTAAGGATACACTTAATCCATAGGGTTTCATTCCATGGATCCTCCTCTATTGGGGTTACCAACAGCTGATGGCATTCCTTAGAAGAGAAGGAGCATGTGCTTGAAAGGGAAAAAACACACATGTTGGGTTCCTCATTTATTTCAATTAATTGAAAGGTTTCATGTTGATCATTGGATAGCACTACCTTGATGAATATTGGGTGTCTACTAGCCTCCTCATATGATATGTTATAGGCAGCACACCCTGGAAAACCAAGAATGCAGCCCACCCAGTTGGTATGCCAGAAGGACACCTTCCCTTCACCAATAATCCACTGAGCATGGGTAAGGAGGGCTGAGTACAGAGGGAACAGAGTAGCCATGAGAGGGGATCTATGCACTTCATCCAACAAAACACTACCTTCCAAAGATCCCCCCTTCATGATGACCCACAAAGTTCGTCGATCAAACAGATCCCAAGCCAGTCTTGCATGCATGCAAAGGAGGGTATCCGCCAGATTGTGGACGTTGATCCCACCTTATTTGATAGGCCTCTCCATGCTCTTACAAGAAACCCATGACTGCTTTCCTTCATCCCGGGCATCCCATACGAATCGGGCAATGATTTTTTCTATTTTTGAGATCACTCCTTTGGGGGATTTAACACAAGAGAGTGCATGGACCGGGGAGACAAGGAGGATGCTATTAACTAGGGCGATCCGGCCCCCAAACGATAGAAAATTATTTTTTCAGTTGAGGATTCTATCTGAGATGTGGCTTATAATCTAGTCAAAGTCACTAATACGAATATGGCTTGAGGAGATAGGGGCTTTTAGATAGTTCATTGGCCCGTAGCCACTTTGAATGTCAAGCATATTGCATATGGATAGTTCCCAGTTGCATGTGCACTTCCTCAATAAGAAGAGGATACTTTTTATTTTGTTGATAACTTGCCCACTCCAATGGAAGTATTCATCCAGAACCCTGATGAGGCCACAAACTGAACACCTTGAAGCATTCAAGAAAACAATAATGTCATTGGAAAACATCATATGGGAGACAGAGGGTGCATTCCACTTTCTCATGTAGGGTAGGATGATGTAATTATTCATGCTTTGGAGAATGAGGTGACTTAGAATCTCTTGTGATAGAATGAAAAGGGTTGGGGATAAGGGGTCTCCCTGTCTTAGACCCTTGGAAGCCTTGAATAAAACCTTGAGACTTCCCTATAAAATGGATAGTCGGCCATAAAAAACTGAAATATTTACTTATTTTAAGTAAATTATACCATAAAGGAATAATTTATAACAATTTCGATCATATCATAATTATTATATATATTTTTAAAATGTTTTATGATTTTTAAATAACTTAAGAAAACCTTATTTTGACAAAATATCAATAGTGTCAATTTTGACACTATTTATTTCACAGATTTTTAACAATATAAAAATAAGAAGTGAACCTCGATCCAAATATTTTATTATATCCCTAAGGGGTAAGGGTAATATAGAAAGTTTATTTTACATAATAATTGTCCCAAATTATATTTATTAAAATATTTTTAATAACATTTATTTGATCTCTTCATTAATAAATTAATTACTACATCAATATTTTATAATTATTTAATATACTTATCTCTTCAATAAAAATTTAAAATAAAATAATATGGGGAATATATATCAATTAATTTTCAGAATAATAATTTTAATCAAATTTATATTCTGAAAAACCCAACATTAAAAATTCTATACTCTTTTAAAGCATGAATGTGACAAATTTATCTTCACTTTAAATAAAATAATATAAGTGTCACAATCACTTATATAAGTCTCCAAATAGTCAATAAGTAGACTATTGGATGATTATGGTCGAGATATAATTGAACAATAATTTTTGGTCAAGTTTTTGGGCCTTTTGATGGTTATTAATATTTTAATAAAAATCATTTTATTGATTTATCATCAATTAATTAATTTTTTCATCATCTAAGTATAAGTCTTTAAGGTAATTATTTATTTCCTAAAAATTAAAAATAAATTTTCATGATAAATAAAAACATTTTATATTTTAAATGAGTATTTATAATTGAATTTATCTTAGTTATAACCTTATATTAAAAATAATTTACTTATTAAAGTTTGAGTGAGACATATTTCACTTTTTTTTTAAATAAAAAAATTAAATATCCTAATCTCATCCAAGTGGGTTCCAATGGATACCATTTAGACCCAATTATGTTTTAGAAAAAATTATAATCATCCAATTATATTAATAAAATTGTTTGGGTAATTTTATAATATTATTTTTACCCTTAATAACCCGATTTACCCTTTTACCATGTGAATAAAATTTACCGAAGTTACTATTCATATTGCCCAAAAATAAAATAAATTTATTTATATAATTTGGAACTACTGATTCTAAATATGGAATCAATTTATCAAAATTCAAAACACATAAGTTTGAGTAATTAATTTAAAATTAATATTCGTTGAAATGAGAAAACGGGTTTTAAAAGTTAAAATATTGTAAAAGATTGAAATGTTTTTACATTTGAATTTAATGTAAAATTAATTCTAATGACCTACATTATATTAAATGGTAAAAATATATTCTATTTATACTTTGAAACCATTCAATATTATAATTTACCCATGTAAATTATTTCAATTAAAAAATTTATTCCCAATTAAAATTTATCATATTTTTACTATTCATCGAAACATGAAAGTTATCAAAAAAATATCATAAATTAATCCAGAGTAAATTTTTATATCCCACTTCAAAATATCATGTTTATTTTTTAATATATAAACTATTAATCTAACAAAATCTTAATTTAAAAGGGGTTTTCTATTTAAAGGTGTAAAAATAACCTTTTAAAAAAGTAGGTTTTTATACATCAAATAGGGTTTTATTCATACCCTATGACTAAAATATCCATTGGATTAATATCAAAAATATTTTATTAAGTATATAACACATATATATCTCAGTAATTTACTTACCAAAAGTAATTCACTCAAAAATAAAAAATAACTAATTGATTTATATTTTTCATAAATAATTAATAGCTAATGAATTTACAATGCATTTTCATAAGTTACGTATAATTATTTATGATAACCTAATGGTTAGGCTATAATGGTAATTTTATAATAAGGGCATCTTACGGTTTGTTTAAACTCACGATTTCATGCAAAGCAAGATACTGAAGAATAAAAATTATTTAGAGAAAATATTTCATAAAAACATTCAGGTGTTACAATAATATATCAAAAGGGGTAGTAGATACACCAAAAAAAATTAAGCGGTGAATATGACATTTATCTCACAGATGTAAAAAATTTAGATGAAAACCTTTTACCTTACGCTCTCTTTTGGATGAAAGATCTTTAACCACATGTGTAATGGTTTTAATAATGCTATTAACTTATACCAGAACCATATTAATATTTATTATATAATATAAAATCCCCTTATAACATATTATTACCTGTTTTTTAATAGTATTTCATCATTTTCACTATTTCAGGTGTTAATTTCCTTGTTTTCTAGGAATGTCTCAATTTTTTATTTTTCATTTCTAATAATTAGATCATGATTTAATCATATCTAGAATTTAAAACATTATTTAAATATTATATATATTCATTATATATGTATTTATAGTAATCCATAAATTTTGTAGATAGGAAATGAAATACTCCATTCATGGAGACGGTAGGTCATACGTATGCATGAACACTGCTTCTATTTTCTTGTCATATTAAAATAAATAAAAGTAAATGATATATGTGTATTATAATTAAATTAATATATTAATTTCATATTTATCACACATTCTAATTAAAACCATCCTTAATACAATCCATTTAATGTGTGAATGAATCATATCGCTTTGAGGAGTCGATAGTCTACACGTCCAAAAACGATGTTATCGTATTCACATAAAATGGAAGGCATAAAGGTATGTGTTATATAAAAAATTAAAGAATCATAAATAAATTATAAATATCATATATATAATATATATATAAACTATAATTATATCATTATTTCCAACCTTGAAAGGTGGTAATGGAAGAACGAATAGCATCGGTTCATGAGGCGGTAGTCTGTCGTACACACAAAGGATGGTTGTGCATCCCATTTGATAGAAGTATGTGAATGTGTAGATTTTACCCTGAAGATAAAAAAATATAATTATATTTAGGATAAATAGGTTATTATATAATTAAAATATAATAATAATTGATGTGGTGGAGAATGAAATAAAATAAAATATCTTGTTGAAGAACGTTACCTCTTCTTTGAGTAAGTCCTTTTGGTTTATACCAAAAGTTTTCCTTGGTGTTTTTTTATTACCAAATTTTGGCTTATAGGATTAAGGTAATTATATTTTAAGATTATTTTGGTAGGTTTTGGATGCTAAAAAAGTGTCTTTATAGGTGTGAGTAATGGGAAGAGTGAATGTCTTTCTATAGTGGAGGGGGAGTGGCATTCTTGTAAATAGTAAAAGGTAAACATTATTGGGAGGTCTCCCTTATATCATGTGCTTCCAAAAATAAAAAATAATGTATTAAATGAGAATTATGGTCTATAAAAACATAAACCACATAAAAATAAGTGAATTTTTATAATTTTCTTCCTTAACTTCTAAGTTTCCCACTTTTACCATTTTGGTTTTTATTAAGGTAACTAGTTTTATAACCAAAGTAATTTAACCATTAAGACTAAATTAAAGTGATATTTATTAGAAAATATAGACACATTTAATTATAATTATGATATCTTATTTAAAAAATAAAAATCTCATGTATGTTGGAAATTAATTCTAAAACAAGTGCATGTAACGCGCAAAAACACTCCTTTAACTCGAATCATGCTAACAATGTTTTTACTATTTGGGGGTCAATATGTTAATTATAAAAGATCAATTGATCCATTAATAGACCATATTTGATATATTAACATTTAAAAATAAATTTTAATAAGATATTATTTTTATTGAATTTTAAATCTTTAAATAAAATATTCATTATTATAAAATAACATAATGTCAATTTTGACATTATTTATTAATTTAATTTTAAAAATATAAATACAATGGTGAAATTAAAATATATTAAGTTAAAATCTATCTATCTTGACACATTAATATAAAAAATAAGTTCACATAATCATTAATTCAATTTTCTTTAATTTTAATATTTTTAGTATCATTTATTTTATTTTATTATTAACTAAATAATCACTGTGTTGGCGTTTGTTAATAATTTTAAGTAACTAATTCGTGTATAAAAATTAATGATAAATAATTATGATAAAAATAACTCATTTATCTTTCAAAATTATATGTATAATCAAAAATATAATGTTTTTTATATCTTAAGGCTTTATAAATGTTAAAGGTAAGGAAGGTTCTTTTTTTTCTTTTTCCTTACATAACTTATTATATAGGTAAATTTCATGGAATAGTATCCCACTAGCTCATAAAATTATAACCAATATATTATATAATCTAAATATGGTCATCCAATGGCTTTTGGATAAGTTTCTAGGTTATTTTTTCCCTTATGATTAAAGTTTAACCACTAAGTAAACTAATTTTTACCTTAATCATTATAATTAATTTTAATCACTTTCGCTAATATTTTTGGTAAAAAAATAATTTTATCTTATTATAATATAAATATTATAATTATTCCAAATATTTATATGCATTTTTTAAAATTCAATTCACAGAATAGAAAAAATTAAATTTAAAGCTAATCCTGCATATGTGGCGAGAAAGCAGGTTTTCAAAGTGAAAGTGCTCAAAAGTTCATTAAGTTATTATATCTAAATTAGATATAAAAATGATTAAAATGACCTAAATTGGATTAAAAGATTTATAATTGATCTATTTTATATTTAAAAACTATTTAAAATATAATTTAACATTAATAATTACTTAAATGAAAAGACATTTTTAAACTAAAATACAGTGTTGTTCACTATTCATCAAAAAATGAAACTTCTCAAAAAAATACCAAAAATTCACCCTAAGATAATGTTGATATTGTTAATTCAAAATAAAGTTTATTTTTATAAATAAAATTTATAAAAGGGTCAAACTTTAGTTTTAAAATAGGCACATCATTAAAAGGCAACAAAAGTGTCTTTAGAAAAATACATTTTTTTATGCTTAAAAACTTGATTTATTCTTATGATATGTCTATCAAATATATTGGAGGAATGTAAAAACATTAAATAATATATCATAAAGTTTTATGATGTTATATACACATATAATCTTATCCTTTTATGTCTTATACGCTATTTAAAGAACTTGTTATTGTGTGTAACACAATCCAACTTAGTGTTGTGTATAAAGAAAGCTAGCAAAAAATTATATTTATTATAAAAGGAAAATATTGTAAATTATTGGGGTGTTACATTCTCTACACCTTAAATAAATTTCATCATCAAAATTTAAACTTTATCTCGGTAATCAAGGGTTTTATATTTGAAGATACTATTGTTGAAAAACTCACATCGTAAATAGGGTTTATAAGACATCTTCTTAATAAGAGAGAAAAGGAAATGGGAAGGTTACCATAAAACTAGGCTTTATAATAAGATAAAATTAGTGAAAACATGGATATGGAAGAAAAATATAACCATCACGTTCTGATGGAGATAGATAGAGAACATGTTCATGAGAAAGTTATTGACCACAAATCTATAAACCAGAGGTGTGAAAAAGGTCATTGATATCATCAAAAATGACGATAATAGGGAATAATTTTTTTAAGACCCTTTTTTAGATTTGAGTAATTATTTAAATATCTAGGTATATAAGAAAACATACATACTTTATACATTATTATATTAGAAACACAATTATATCCTTTTGTTATGCCTTGAATTATTTCTACTTCATTTCTTAGCATGGGTTGCATTATATGTTGAAGTAATACATTAATATCTAAAACCCTGTCCAAAGATCAACTTAAATAATTTCATAAATTGTTAAATTTTACAAATGACTATTATCCAACACTTCATAAAGGAGGTCATTAAATTTCCAAAATGAAAACAATATAAAGTGTCCCTTAATTGTCATGTACCAAACATGTGAATATCTTCATCATGTATTCTCTTTTAATTTTGTAATAACTTGGATTACCATAAAAACTTATTGAAAACATTCATGCTTCCTTATTCAATAAATATAACATAGATTATTGGATATATTACTTAAATAAAAAAATGTTATAAACTCCATCAATGATGTAATTATCCATGTTGTCAACAAAGCATTAATCGGTTCCAAGGTAGTCAATAATATCTAATTTAATTTATCCATACCAATCATCTCTTTATCCAAAAATAATTATCTCAACATTAGTAATATATTAATTATTTTTTTTACCTCCATCATATGTTTTCCAAGAAGTTCAACTTGTCCCGGAATCATTTTTCTTAGTCATCAGTACCGATCAATACACACTTTTAAATCCTTGATGAAAAGGTAATAAAGTAAAATCCTTATATATTTTATAATATCATGAAAATTAACTTACTGATAAAATACTCAAATTAAATAATTCTTTAATAAAAACACAGAAATATTAATCATTCCTCTTCATCTATGGTGGTAGCAAAAGCTTGACCATGATACATTAGCCTCTTTTAGGTTATGTTCCATTGACACATTATACATTTATTTACATAGTGTCACATATCCTTGAATTTGAATCATTTTACATTATAAACATTTTTATTATCATTTAAGTCACATTCATGGTGTACTTTCTCTCCACACTTGTAACAAATTCTCATTCCTTTTAAGAAAGTATCAGTGTTTTTCTTTCCATAATTATCATATGTGGGAAAATACTTCTTTCCCTTCTTCCCTTTATACATATTTTTCTTTGTCGTCCTCTTCTTCTCTTTATTACATTTGAATCCATAGGAGTTCGATAATTTTTTACTTATCTCATTATTACATGATACTATGTCCTCATATGATGAGAATGCTTGGGAGACTATTTCCCTTCGAAAGATTATCTCAAAACCATAAAAGATATTATCCTTCTTACTATTTGTATCACGTGAATTAGTGAGGTTCTTATTACTTATTCTATGTACCATTTCTAAATGAATATGTACACTATATTAGGTTTTAAAATTACGACACATAATGTATAATCTTGAAACTAGTGAAATACTTATCATAAATTAAAATTTTTATGTGTATCTAATCTCATAATCATAAACATGGTTTCTTTGGGATTTTCTATTATACTTATCCTCAATTTATATCTTAGGATTATGTTCCCTAAAATTATTGTTCCTAAATATATTTTATAAGGATTCTACTAAACTTAGTTTGATACCAAATGTAACACCCCAAAACCATAATCCTAGAGCCAGTGCCTCAATTTATTACATTGTAATTATTATAAGGAATCAAATCATAAATCACTAAAAAAATTATCAGTTTTAGAAAAACATATTATATACATGAAACTCTCTTTACATTGGGGATATAAAAAAAATAACAAAAGTAAAATCTTAGTATCCTTGAAACTCATTCCAAGAATTAATCTTAATACCTCGGGGAAAGGAAACAAAATAAGGGTGAGATTAGATGATCAGTAAGGGTTAAGAATAGTTAAATTAATAATGAATCGATGAGAATAATCAAGATATAAATATAAATAACTGAACACACTTTCCATTTAAACAATTGAATAAGGCGTAATCAATATCATGTGGTAAATAACTGAAACACATTCCATTTAATCAATAAACTGAGAATGAAATGCATCCATAGATAATTTCAAAGAAAATAACTCATGGAAAAATAATAACTAAATCTAAATTAAGGAAATTATTTATTATTTTATGACATGTTTCCAAGGTACATGATACATTTACCATCAATATCTATTCTTAGGACAGTTTAAACTACTCTGATTTGGCCAACTAATTTATCTCATTAGAACCTATTAATGCATCGAGGGGATATCTATAATCAGGCCCCATCCATGTAATACTAGTCCAAATCATTCCTCATATATCAAATAATCAATTTAATTAATAAAAAATGTTCCTTATCATCAAATATCTGTATTGAATAAATAATACAGATTTATCAATAATTCCCCAATTAATCAAATAACTTTCAAAGTAAACACCATATATAAAAATTAAATACATTTTAGTAAATAATCATATCCATAATAAAATAATATGTATATTTAATATAAATTTAATTTATAATGAAAAATTATTATAATAAATTGATTATTTCAATAGAAACTTAGCAATCACAAAATAAAGTGAGATTTCAAAATAACTTTTACCACTTGGTAATTTTCAAATTAAAACCCCTTGGATGAGATAATTCAAATTAATGCCTTAAATTCCATGAATATAAGTGGATTTATGATATAATAAATTAAAAGTGTTAGTAGATACACCACAAAAAAAGAAATAATAAGTGAATGTGATATTTATCTTAGATATGTAAAAAGTGAGATGAAAAACCCTTACCTTACACTCTCTTTTGGTTGAATTCTCTTTAGCATATTTTATAATGGTTTTAAGAAACTTATTAAATTATAACAGAACCATATTAATATTTATTATATCATATATGATCTCCTTATAGCATATTATTACTCATTTGTTAATAGTATTTCATTATTTTCATAGTTTCGAGTGCTAATTGCCTTGTTTTCCGAGTATGTCTTGATTTGTTATTTTTTATTCCTATTACTTAGATAATGATTTATTCATCTCAATGATGTAAAAAATTATGTAAATATTAAATATATTCATTATATATGTATTTATAGTAATCCATAAAGTTTGGAGATAGGAAATGAAATACACTGTTAATGGAGATGATAGGTCATACGTACGCATTAATATTGCTTCCATTTTCTTATCATATTAAAAGAAATAAAATTAAGTGATATATATGTATATTATAATTAAATTGTCATATTAATTTCATATTTATCACATAGTTTAATTAAAACCATCCTTAATACATTCCATTTAATTTGTGAATGAATCACATCACTTTGAGGAGGCAGTGGTCCACACGTCCAAAAACGATGTTATCATATTCCCAAAAAATTGAAATCATGAAGTTATGTGTTATATTAAAAATTCCATAATCATAAATACATTATAAATATCATATATATTATATATAAACTATAATTCCATCATTATTTCCAACCTTGAAATGTGGTAATGGAAGAATGAATGACATCGTTTCGTGAGGCGGTAGTCCTCCATACACACAAACAATGATTATGTATCCCATTTGATGGAAGTTTGTGAAAGTGTAGGCCATACCCTTAAGATAAAAACATCTTATTATATTGAGTATACTTAGGTTTTTATATAACCAATATATAAAAATAATTGAAGTTCTAGCACCCCAACCTAAATTTCCACCCAAATTGTGCTTCTGGGATGAGGACCACAGGCCTTAGGTGTGCCTTCCCGCACGTCAAAGGCTGTCGGCTGGAAGATATGGTGTAATAATTATGATAATCGGGATACTATACCCTCATGTGATGATAATATAATGGTCTGAGTATATATATAACATGAATTTTAGATAAATAATCAACAGACTCAAACCATACCCACCAATGGCGGAAGAATATTCAATATAAGACAATAGAAGAAGCAGTATACAGCATCAGTAGTGGAAATAAATAAACAAGACAAACATTCCTTTATAGCTAAGCATGCATCCATAATAGGTCATATAATACAATTTCCAATAAGGGTCTCTAATGGGATGACTACAGTATATACATATACAAGCATGCTGAAATAGAAATTAAAACCAAAAATTTAACTCCAGCTGAGGTAAGAACCAATAGTCCCTTGCCTTCCATCCATTCCAACTCAACTAGGATCTAGTTCTAGAGCCTGAACCCTTAGTTGAACATAAAATCATAAATTCTACATGTGTCTCTAAGGGCACGTGTAGGGTGTCAGAATGAGTCTCAATAGGGTACCACCCACATGTGTGTAAGTTACATTTGTGATTAAGTATGTGTAACTATAAATAAATAGAATAGTATCACATGCATATAAATAAACACACACTTTACTAGTGCTCAAAATCCACTAGGAAGTTGTCACCTACCTCGACCAACATAGAAATGCCATAGCAGAGAGGTTATTTAGCCTAAACCCAAGGAAAACCTTAATATAGAATGTCCAGGTGAACCCTCAGGTTCCAACTCTAGTAAAGTAACCCAACACCATGTTCCTTTTAACACCTCGTGTCCAAATCACATCGTCGATGTCCTGAAGGAATTCCCAAACAAATGTATTTAGTCCCTTGGACCCCTACTCGAAATCACCCATCAGCTTGAAGCCTGACATCCATAGGAAAATTGATATATGTCCTCAAACTGGTATCACTATCAGATCATAGCATGATGTCATGAGGAACAGTGATCTCCATCCTCTAAAATGATCATGTCCCAATGACCTCAAGCACTACAGGCCTCATCCCCCAAAAGATAGCCTCAACACTGTCATTTGAAGGATCCTCACCTTCCTCATGTCTTTATATGACAATCAACCCCAAAAAAATTACTTAAGCTGCACTATCGAGGGAATATACCCATAATATTGGTCAAAACCACCTTATCACTAAGTCAACCTATGTGTACATGACTTCAAATAGTGCTTTGGCCAATACCAATGAGTAGATATCACCAAAATAGAACCTAATAATACATAACAAATTCAACACCTCGTTCCCCTATGACCATGTCACTCAAATATGATGTGCATGCCATCTAATATCATGTTCCATGCCCTCAACTTGATGGGATTTCTGCCTCAATTGATAACCATGTCACCCATCCGGTGATCACATCACCCAAGTAACATGGTCCAAGCCCAACCTGACGATCACATCGCCTCAATTCCAGATGGCCATCGCTATCTCTAACCTCAAGCCAAGACTCTCACAATCCCATGGATATCAGTGGTATAGCATAAGTAATTCATTTATATATTTCACTTCAATTTAAATAAAACAACTCAAATTAAACAAACAATTCAATTAACTAATAAGAACACCCTCATCCTAACTACCCAAGGTTCTGAGCCTCTCACATGGCTCAACCCACTTGTAGTCTTGATCGATCATGCCCAAAGGCATATCAAAAGGTCCAATTAATTAATTTAGAGCAACCATTTAAATTTTGGGGTCTTTCTTGGTCAATACCTCAGTGTGCTAAAAGCCACACCCCCTGAACACTCATTAAATCTCAAATAAAGGTACGCATAACCTACCTTGGAGTCATAGATTTAGGCACATCCAATCTTAGCCTCTAAATTATCATGATTTGGAAGAACTCGTTGTTTCAATTGAACCCCCTAAAAATAGGGTAAAATGACTCGAATAGATTTAGTGGTTTGTGAGGTGAGAGAAAATAAGAAAAGAGGCATGGGTAAAGCGAGATTCACCAATGCAGTCCCAACGCACCTAAAAGTGATGAAAATGGATTCCATATAAATTATTTGGACCACACCCCAGATAAGAGGATAATTAGAGATCCTCCTTTTGCATTACGTGACCCATAAAAGAAGATAAAGGGGAAAGAAGAGGGAAAAATAGAAAAGGGGAAGATGGGAAAACTATAAATTTTTCTCTTTAATGAGTTGTACGGTTAACTTGCATGGTTTTCCAAATTGTGTGTAAAATTAATGGTACCTTCTACTAAGAATCCACACCTTGTATGGTTATCCCACATGGTTTGAAAAACCGTGCACAAACCATGTGTGCTATAGTGTAAGGGTACTGCCTAAGTTGCACTACCCTTGTAGCTTCTGTACAATTTGCCTAACCCTACGCACACTATGTGGAAGCCCTCTATAAAAATTATAGGCTTTCACACATAGTTGTGCACCCCACTCACACAGTTTTCTAAACCCTACAGAAATACAAAATTGGGTTGCACAGTTTTCTCTGAGGGGCTTCATGATTTTCCGAAACTGTGTGCCTCAACCTGCAACTCCCGAAATCAGGCCTTCGGGCCTTTAACTCACATGAAACCCTTCTGAACACCCAAGGCACTTAACAAACTCTAAACCCATCCAAAAACAAGATATTGGGTTTATTTAAAACTTAAAACTGATTTCCAAAGCTCAAAAAATAAATTGGCATACCCACCAATTCCAAAAATTCAAAAAAGGGAGTGGTTTTCGACCTGCTCCAAAAACCTAGGATGTTACAATCTCACCACCTTAACATAGATCATCCCCAAGCTATAAAACATAAAACTGAGATGGTATAGAACATACCCATCTCATTTAAAATAACTTGGACTACCCTGGTCAGAAGGGTACAGGTCAACTACCTCAAGGGGGCTCCCCACCTTAAGAGTGACCTAACCCAGTTGCATCCCATCCCAAAACTCAAATTAAACAAATGATCCACTGACCATTCCCAAACTCAAAATTCCACCCATAACACAACATCACTCATACACCCCATTAGGTTCTCTTGTTTTGTATCTAACACCCATTAGGATCCTGCATCACATCGATTCCCGCCTCGTACAAATGGCTCACATGGCACCCATGAGGCCCTGCATCTCAACAGATTCTCAAAGAAGCCCTAGTGCCTCGCACCTCAATCAAGTACCACATTGCACCAACTCACCTCACATAATATGCATATCCTCAATGCATCGATGCCATGCACCTCATAAGTCATGCATCTAACAATGCCCACATAGATCCTGGTTCCTCACACCTCATACATATAAATTTTTATATAGCACATTTGATATGATTCCAACCTACTAACCAGCATCTGGTTAGTCCATACCTAAAACTCATGTACCTATTTCACCCAAAATGGACATGCATCTGAAAAGTCCATGCCAAGGAAAAATAGAAAATAATTTTGGTTACGCTAATAATGTACCTTTGACCATCATTGGATCACCAGTCTTCTATTACCCTAGCAGCTCCACGGTGTGCACCTAGCCTAAAGCCCGATAGCTTAAAGTCTGACCACCCTATAGTGATGCACTAGCCACTAGCCACTAACCCCAGTTCTCAGTTCTACTATCTCTAACAAGACCTCCACGTGCAGCTGATACTTGGATACCATCACCTGATACCACTCTCGGTCCGATATCAGAGCCCTGAGTCTCCCCAGTCTCGGATTGTCGGCTGTCTGAGAAGGCTTCTCATAGAACCTCTTGAGATTCCCAACCCTCCCACATGATTGGAACTCCTTTGGAGGTCATTCACACGAAGTCCAGACATGTCCTAGTTTCCCACACTAAAATAAAACCATCAACAACCCACTCCAAGGTGGTATGCTCAAGTCCTTAGCCTAACAGCCCTGTTGGAACTCATCTTGGCCTCACTTCCTTCTATCTGAAGTGTCACCACTGAAATCACCTGAAACTATCACCTATCTCGACTATGATCTATCTATCAAGTTTTCCTTGGCTATGAACACCTGGTTAACTGCCATTGAGAATGATTCCAACCTGAAGATGTTCACCTACACCCAAATGGCATGTCATAAACCATCCTCGAAACACCTCAACCTAGAGGTTTCATCTATCACCCTATCGTGTGCGAAGCATGACAATTTAGTGAATGTCATTTCATAGTCCATGATGGATATGTCACCCTTCTAAAGGCCTAATAACTCTCGATCTATCTCTACCCTCAGCATCTCCAAGAAAATTTATTTGAGGAACCTGGCTTAAAAGTCCTTCCAGGCCAGTCCCTCATGTCTTTCTACATGCACATGCATGTCCCACCAGTGCTTAGCCATCCCTCTGAGCAAATACATAGCCTGTTTCACCCAGGCCCATGCACATGCACATGCTCATGCAAATTCTCATGCCCATGCACATGTCATATATAGAAATTCTGCATTGGGTGAGATTTAAACTCCTTCCCTCTTACTTATTCTCCAAAGACTTTACCACTCTAGCAGAATATTCATGTGGTGAATAAATATAATTTAATATACTTATATATATATATATATATTGAAAAAGAAATACATAACAAATAGATATAAAGTAAATAATTATTAATCAATAATTATTAATCAATAATGATTAATCAATAATCAATAATTACTAATTAATAATTAATAATTAATGATTAATAATTATTAATGACTAATTATTCATTATTAATTATTAATTATTAATTAATTATTAATTATTAATTAAAAAATATTAATTAATAAATAAAACATAAATGAATAATATATATATATATATAATACGGTAATAAATGGTAATTAATTAACAGTAAATAATAAATAGTAAATAGTAAATAGTAAATAGTAAATAATAAATAGTAAATAGTAAATAATGAATAATCAACAATAAATATATAATATATATTATATATTATATATTATATATTATATATTATATATTATATATTATATATTATATATTATATATTATACAATATACAATATATAATATACAATATATAATATATAATATATAAGTAATGTATAAATAATAAATTAATTAAAAAATAAATAAGTATATGATAAATAAATAATAAATTAATAGATAATAGATAATAAATAATTTATAATAAATTATGAATAAATAAATAATACATATATAATGAATATATAATAAATAAGTAATTAATAATACATTAATAATAAATTAATTATATAATAATAAAATTATAAAAAAATATAAATTAAAAATTAAATTATAAAAAATGAATAAATAATGAATAAATAAATAATAAACAAATAAATTTGAAATAAATAACAAAATGAAAAATGAAAAATAGTTAATTAATTAATAATAAATAATAAATAAATAAGAGGTTAATATAAAATTAATAATAAAATAATAGTAAATTAATATTAAATTAAAAATAAATTAATAACTAATGAATACATAATAACTAAATAATAAATAAATGAATAATAAATTAAATAATATATAAATAATAAAATAATAATGTAAAATAATTAAATAACAGATAAATAATAAGTAATAATTAATAATTAATAAATAATAAATAGTAATTAATAATTAATAAATAATAAATATATATTAAATACTTATTGAAACACACATTTATGTTACATAAATATATATAAATACACTCAGATATATAATTTTATTTTAATATAAAAATAAATATATATAAATAAATATAAATATCTCTATATATATATTTACACATATATAATATAAAAATATATAAACATAAATATGTATAAATATTTACAAATGTATATAAATATACACAAATATTCATAAATTTATATAAACATATATATATATAATTGAAAATAAATTACTAAAAGAGGAGAAAGAATAATAATTACAATACCATGAAATCAACAGGAATGTAAATCAATGGAATAAAATCATAAATGAAATAAAAAACATATGAAGGCACTCTTAAACGAAGTTAAAATCTCATCGAATGTGTATGATATATATATATATACTTAAATTTATTTAAATATATTATATAATAATATTTATGTACATATATTATAATATAAATATAAATATTTATTTATTTATCAATACACACACATGTGTATATATAAACATTATTTATATATGTGTGTGTATATATTCATATTTTTTTAAAGGTTGGGGTCGATTCCTCATTATTATTTAAAGTAAATACCTCTTTTTGATTGGGTAGAGGGAGATCCATTACATAGCCTGAAGGCCCAAGGCCAAGTGGCCAGAAAGCAAGGCTTAAAAGCCCATTTTTTCCCAAAGAGCCCCTCGGTGAATAGTACTACTACAGTACCTGGGTTTCTACATTACCTGCTACTGTAAATTCATTTATATACTATATTTAATGATAATGATATATTTATATAAAAATAAAGTTATATATTATTTATACACACAAATATTTACATATATATGTATTTATTTACATATATTAGAATATACACATAAATATGAATTTTTTATAGACACACTTATTTATATAAAAACTTTACTTGTATAGGTATGTATATGAATATTAATTCATTTTTATAAGGTAAATGAAGTTGATAATTATTTATTTTTAAATTAAATGAATAATAAATACTTATTTTTATATGGTTTATATGATTAAAAATACATTTCTATGTAAATATGCATTTATACAACTGATTTATTATAAGTGAATATAAGAAAATATGTATATATTTAATTATAAATAAAATTAAATTATGAAAAACGATTAAGTTTCAAAACCATAATATCAATATAAAATTAATGACTTAGAATAAATTTAATCCCCACTAAAAATAGACAAAAGACCACCTTAAATGAGGCTAAAATTCAATCAAATGTTAAAAATTTGGGATAACCCGACTAAAAACTTAGTTTCAGAGGCCTTTAGGGACTCTTTTTACCTCAAAAAAATAGTTACCAAGGTCCCCCTAGGTCATCATGGTGTAGATCACATCACAGGATTTGATTTGATATGTAGTAGAGCTCAAACGGTCACTCAGATCAAAATTTATGAGAGTTTGAATTTTAAGTTTGATTTTAAACTTTTCTTGAAACTATACTAAATTTTATTATTTTAATTATTACAAAATTTAAATCTAATTTAGTTTTATTTCATTTCATGAGCTTTTATTTGACTGGTTATGGAGCTAAAATGGACTCCTGGATCAAAAGTTATGGTTATTTGATGCTGAAATCTGATTTTAAACTTATTGAAGATTTGTTTTAACTTTCAAATTATCATTAACTAATAATTATAAATATTTATTAATTAACACATTATAATTAATTAAAATTAAAAATAATAAACTATATATTATAGTAAATAATAAATAATTAAAAATTAAAAAAAATTAACTTTTTCCCTTTAATTTAGCAGCAGTTTTTTTAAAAAATTGTCTCTATTTCACAGCGATTTTTAAAAAACCACCCTTATTTCTTGGTAATTTTTTAAAAAAATGCCACTAAAAATGAATTTAAATTTTTTTTGGAAAATTTTTTAAAAAAATATATTTAAAAAACATTTAACAGAGGTTTTAAAAAAATTTGCTAAAAACCCACCGCTAAATTTTTTTCCAAAAAACATTTAGTGGCAGTTTTGAAAACCTCTACTAAATCGGTTTTTTTCTATAGTGACCCTCTACCCTGGAGGCATCTTTAGCTGCTCAAAGACCATCTTCTTGGACTCGATCTAGTTCTCAGCTACTTATGGACCACTCTAACCCTAAAAAATGATGGGTGCTGTGACTGAAACTCCCGAGTCTGGTACGCCATCGAAGGCTCTACTCCCTGAGCACCCCTATCAATCCCCTGGATCACACATACCAAACTCATTTTGAGATACTCATCAATACAAGACCTAAACTCTATCAAATCTGGAGGTTTCTCCACCTTCACCGGGACTTGTACCTGAGCATGAGCTTGTACCTGCTATGCCTAACCCTCAGGGGCCTCAACCTGCTCGTGCTTTAGCGGCACCCTGTCCTCACCTACCTGATGCTCCATCTAAGCCATCTAGGTGGAAACCCATTATATACTATTACATGTTCGTACAGCCTAGATAACATATATATATATATATATTGCATATAGGGAAAGCAGTAACAGGCAGCATCAACTCACTACCCTTACCCTCCCCCATCTCAACCATGCCACATGGAATCCCAGCCTCATGGCCTCCTTACCCACCTCAACAAAGCGAAGTATCAAATATGCCTCGGGTTTTTCCTATCCTGACGAACCATGTTGTCTCAAACTGATGACCATGTCACCTAATCTGGTTATTAGTATCACCCCATGTCATAACACTTGACTGCTCCTATAAGATCCAGGCCCATACAATTATATATACATTTCAAATATCACAAGGAATTTATAACTTTTCATATGAATATATATATATATATATTAAACATCCTATTATGTGCCTAAACAAAAGCATAAGCATACATAAAAGCATAACCAACACCCCTTTCCATACCGGGCCAAGGGTCCAAAAGCTCCTTCCTTACCATACCAGGTCAAGGATCGCATATCGCAACATTTAACAATTCATATTCCAAATATACCATTTGATGTGGAATCAAATAAACCATAAAATGTGCAAAATAGAATATAAATTACCACCCCTGGAAACTTGGTTTGTTTCCCATGAATGGGGATATTAGGCACCCAAGAATGAGTTCTAAACCCAGTTCCAACAATATCCTAATCTCTAATCTACCATAACCCAAATATTAAAATCAATAATGATTCAAAAGAAAAACTTTTGATACCATTTGTAGTGTTTTGACCTGAATTTTTACTTGAATAGTGCTTCTAGGCTGAGGGCCACTAGCCTTAGGCGCGCCTCCCCATATGTAAAAGGTTGTCGACTAGCAGTGAGGGCCTGATAAGGGTGATAGTGGGGAGACTATAACCTTAGGTGATGATAATATAATGGTCTGATTATATATATATATATATAACATACAGTAGAAATAAAGACTCGTCATACTCAAACCAGACCTGCTAATGGCGGAACCTCATTCAATATCAGACAATAGCGGAAGAAGTATATAACATCAATCGCAAAAATAAATAATCCAAATATTCATTTATAGCTAAGCATGCATCCATAATAGGTTATACAATAAAATTTCTAATAAGGGTATCCAAAGGGCTGACCACAGTATATAAATATATTAGCATGATGAAATAGATATTAAAACCAATAAATAAATTTCAGATGAGGCAAGAACTAATGGTACCTTGCCTTCCATCCATGACAAATCAACTAGGATCTGGCTCCAAATCATGAAACCTTACCTGAACATAAAATCATAAAGTCTATACACATCCTGAAGGGACCATTTAGGATGTGAGAATGAGTCTTAGTAGGGTACCACCCATGTGTGTGTACCTTAAATTGGTGATTAATTATGTGTAACTATAAATAAATATAATAGCAGCACATGCATATAAATAAAAACACACTTCATTAGTACTTAAAATCCACCAGGAAGCTATCACCTACCTCAGCCAATGCTGGAATGTCATAGTGGAGAGGTTCCTTAACATAAGCCTAAGGAAACCCCTGATATAGAATTTCCAAGTGAACCCTCAGGTTCTACCTCTAGTAAAGTAACCTAGAACCATGTGTCTTATGACACCTCATGTCTAAATCACGTCACCAACATCCTAAATGCATGCCCAAATAAATTTATCTGGACCCTCAGACCCCTGCTCGAAAGAACCCATCAGATCAAAGCCTGATTTCTAGAGGTGCATTGGTATTTTTCCTCAAAGTAATATCACCATCATATCATATCACAACTTCCCAAGTAATGGTGATTCCCATCCTTCAAAATGATCCTATCCCAATATCCTCAATCATGGTAGGCCTCAGCCCCCAACCAACAGCCTCAGCGCTGTCATTTGAAGTCTCCTCACCTTCCATATAGATTTCTATAGAAAGAACCCCCAAAACAATTACCTAAGTTGCACTACCAAGGTCCTCTACCAACATCAGTGTTCAAAACCACCTCATCACTAAGTCAACCAATTTTCACATGAATCTAAATGATGCTTTAGCCAACACAGGTGAGCGTCAATCACTAAAATAGTATCTAAGACACACCAAATTTGGAACCTCGTACCCCTATGACCATGTCGCTCAAATCTGATGGCCATGCCATCCAATATCATGGGTCATGACCTCAACCTAGCAGCATTTTCACCTCAACTAATGACCATGTATCCCATTTTATGATCACATCACCCATGTAACTCGGGCCAAGACCAACCTAATGATCACATCGCATCAATTCCATATGGCCATCTCTATCTCAAACAGCGGGCCAATCCTGTCACAATCCCATGGATCGTGGTAGTATAGCATAAGAAATTCATTTATACATTTCACTTCAATTTAAATTAAACAACTCAAATTAAATATACAATGCAATTTAATAATAAAAATATCCCGGACCTAACCACACAAGGTTCTGAGCCACTCGCACGGCTCAACCCACTTGTAGTCTCGATCGATCATGCCTAAAGGCATATCATAAGGTTTAATTAATTGATTTAAATCATCCATTTAAATTTTGTGGTCTTGCTTGGTCAAAACCTTGGAGCACTAAATTATGAACCCCCATAACACTCGTGAAATCTCAAATAAAGGTATACACCACCTACCTTGGAATATTATATATAGTCACATCCAATATTATCCTCTAGATCCGATCTATTTAGAGTAAATCAAAGTTTCCATTGAATTCTCTGAAAATAGGTAAAAATGAATCGAATGGATTTATCAGTCCATGAGAAGAAAGAGAAAAGAAAAATGGAGGCATGGGTTAGGAGAGACTCATCGATGTGGTTCTAATACACTGGATAACGATGAAAATGAAGCTCTAATAAAGGATTTGGACCACACCCTAGAAGAGAGGATAAGAAGAGATCCTCATTTACTATTGTCCGACCCACAAAGGAAGAAGGATGGTAAAGAATATGAAAAAAAATAAAAGGGGTAGAGGGTAAAACCGTAAATTACCCTCTTTAATGAGTCACATGGTTTTCCAAAACTGTGCAGAAACTGTGTGGTACCTACTACTAAGAAGACACACCTCACACGGTTAGCCTGCACAGTCTTCTAAACCATGAACAAAAAATCCATGTTATAGTGCGAGGGTACTCCCTAAATGGAACTACCCATGTGGATTGTGCATGGTTTGGATAACCATATGAAAACTATGAATAATCCCTCTACAAAAACTACAAACTTTCGTGCATGATCATGTGCCCCCACCCGCACGGTTTTCCAAACCGTTCGGCAGTACAAAATTGGGCTACATGGTTTGCTCTGAGGTGTCACACGGTTTACCTAAACCATGCACCTCAACCTAAAACTCCTAAAACTGGGCCTTCGGGCCTCTAACACACCCAAAACCCATTCGAACACCCGAGGCACTGGTCAAGCCTCTAAGCCCATCCAAAACAAGATATTGGGTTGAAGGAAAACTCAAAATTCAGTTTCAAATCTTGAAAAAGAAATTGACATACCCACCAATTTAAAAAATTTAAAAAGGGAGAGGATTTTGAACTACTCCAAAAACTTGGGACATTATAGAAGTGGTGGAGAATGAAATAAAACAAAAGATCTCACTAAATAATGTTACTTATTCTTCATTTAACTCCTTTTAGTTTATACCGAAATTCTTCATTGGATTTATTTTGTTCTAAAGTGAGGCTTATAGGATGAGGGGAGGGATTTTGGGAGATTATTTTGGTAGGGTTTTTACTATCCTAATTGCATTGAGAGGTGTGAGGAAGGGGAAGAGTGAATGCCTTTTTATAGTGGAGGATGAGTGGAATTCTTATAAATACCAAAAGGAAAACACTATTGGGAGGTATCCCTTACCTAATGTGCTTCCAAAATAGAAAACTAATGGATTAAAGGGGAATTATGGTCGATAAAAACGTCCACCACACAAAAATAAGTGCATTTTTCTAATTTTTTTATTTAACTTCTATGTTTCTCCACTTTTAACATTTTTGTATTTATTAATGTAACTAGTTTTCTAATCTAACTAATTTAACCATTAAGAATAAATTAAAGTGAGATTTATTAGAAAATATATACCCACTTAATTATAAATATTATATATAATTTAGAAAATAAAAAACCCATGTTTTTTGGAAATTAATTTTAAAATAAGCGCATGTAACGTGAAAAAACACTACTTTAACCTGAATCATGCTAACAATGTTTTTAATATTTAGGGGTCAATATGTTAGTTATAAAAGATCAATTGGTCCATGAATAGACCATATTTGATATATTAACATTTAAAAATCAATTTATATAGGATGGGATTTTTACTACATTTTAAATCTTTAAATAAAATATCCTTTATTATAAAATAACATTAATATCAATTTTGACATTATTTATTTAATTTAATTTTAAAAATATCAAGACAATGGTGGAATTAAAATATATTAATTTAAAATCTATATAACATGGAATATTCATCTAAAAAATTAGGGAACACAATAATTAATTCATTTTTCTTCACTTTTAATATTTTTAGTATCATTTATTTTATTTTATTATTAACTAAATAATCACTATGCTAGTGTTTATTAATCAATTTAAGTAAATAATTAATCTCTAAAAATTAACAATAAATAATTATGATAAAAATGACTCATTTATATTTCAAAAGAATATGTATAACCAAAAATATGATATTTTTTCATATCTCAAGGATTTATAAATGTTAAAGGTAAGGAAGGTTTCTTTCTTGTCTTTTTCTTTACTTAACTTATTATATAGGTCACTTTCATGGAATAGTATCCCCATAACTCATAAAATTCAAAATAATAGGGGATATGGTCGAAATATGGGCATCCAATTGATTTTGGACAAGTTTCTAGGTCATTTTCTCCCTTAATATTAAATTTTAACAACTAAGTAAACTAATTTTCACAAAATTTTCAAAATTAAATTTAAAGTTAATCATGTAGACTTGGTGAGAAAGTGATTTTTTTAAGTGAAAGTGCTCAAAAGTTCATTAAGTTTTATGTCTAAATTAAATATAAAAATGATTCTAATGAACTAAATTGGATTAATAGATTTATAATTGATCTATTTTTACTTTAAAACCAATTTAAAATATAATTTAACATTAATAATTATTTAAATGAAAATGTAGTTTTCAACTAAAATGTAATATTTTTCACTATTCATCAAAAAATGAAACTTTTCAGAAAAATATCAAAAATTAAATACAAGATAATTTTAAAATTAAACATTCAAAAATTGATTTTATTTTTAAAATAATATTTATAAATGAGTCAAAATTTAGTTATAAAATAGGTGCATCATTAAAATGCAGCAAAATTGCCTTTAGAAAAATGTAACTTTTTATGCGTAAAAACTCAATTTTTTCTTATCATATATCTATCAAATATATTGGATGAATATAAAAAAATATAATATATATTAGAGTCTTGTCATGGTATATACACTTTTATGCTTGGTCTTGCGTGTCTTATACACTATTGAAGGAACTCAGTATTGTGTGCAACATAAGCCAACTTAGTGTTACATATAATGGAAGATAGCAATAAAATTATATTTATTCTAAAAGGAAAATATTGTAAATTATATGGGTGTAATAATATGTTTAATAAAGCATGTATTTATTATCAATTTTATAGAAATAAATATATTATCATTTGGTTATAAAAAGGGATATTGTTTAGAATATAGTTTTTAAATCCATAATGTATTTCCATTTTAATTAATTAAAATTATCTTTAATAATGAATGGTTTAAATTAAATTTATAGATTATATATATAAATATATGAATTTAAATCCATAAAATTATTATTACTAGTCATATAGTTAATGTAATATCATATTATGCTTGAAAATTCATTTCTTGAAAGACTGTTTTTGTCACGTTTTTTAGGTTTATTTTTAAATTAAATTCTAACACTTCTATTAATTGAATTTGATAAAAATTATTCAATATTTAGAATAATAATAATTAACATTAATTAATAATATTATCTTAATTTTTTTCATAATGAATAGTAAAAATAGTAAAAATTGGTTACCTTAGTTAAGGTCAAAATGGGTTTACTAGGGGGGTTAATCTAAAAAGATAAGGGCTAAAATGATCAGAAAATTTTCTTAAACCTCATTGGTTTGTTTTATTTCATAATTAAACTTATAAACTTCAAATATGACTCATTTTGGTACCATTTTTCCAATAAATGGACTTAATAATATTTTAAAACATTGAAAAAATACAAGTGTGACACTCACCTCAATTATAAAAGGGAACCTCCTCCCATCACTTATTTACACCTATTGAACCATTTAGCTCCAAAAAACCTTAAAATATCTAAATAACATCCTTATAAATGTTTTATATGTTATTTTATTCCCAAAAGACCAAACCTAGGGTCCTTAAAAAGAAATCCAAAGGATGTTTCTCTAAAAAAAGTAATCATCTTAACAAAGGTCTTTCTTTTTACTTCTTCATTTACCACCTTCAATTATGTCCTAAAAATTACAATATAATAACACAAATATATTAAATATAATGAAATTTTATTAAGTCTATATAATAATATTTATCCATAGCCTTCTCCATCAAATGAGAAATAAAACCATTGCTCGTGTGTGTAGGAGACTACCACCTCACGAACCGATGTAATTTTTTTTCCATCACCGCATCACATAGATAGTCATAATTATAGAAAAAATGAATATATATATATATATGATACTTATGATATAATATTTATTCTTTAAATTTAATATATCATTTACTTATTTACCCTTTCACCCATTTAAAAATGATAATGTCGCTCGTGAGTACGTACGACCTACCATCTCCATGAAGCGGTGCAATTCATTTTCCATGTCCAAATTTTAATAATGATTATAAAGATATATATAATAAATAAATATTATATTTATAAAATTAATATCATTATTTAGATGATGAATCTATAAAAAATGTGAAATAATCAAAACATCCGCAATGAAACATACAGGAGAAAACAAAGTAGTTAACACCCAAAATAATAATAATAATCAAAGATTTTTTATAAATGGGTGATAAGATGTTATATGTGAATCATATATGAAATTATAAATATTAATATGGTTCTGGTATAAATTAATAAAAAGTTTAAAACCATTATAAAGGATATTAAATAATTTTGAATAAATTGGAAGCGTGAGGTAATGGATTTTGTCTCAATTTCCACTCTATTGAGACATATTAGTTTTTATGTACATATTTACTTTTATGTGGTGTATATACTTCCCCTTTGATCTATTTAACATGAATATATTTTTAATGATGATGATTAAAGTTTCAATTCAAGTTACTCTTTTAATGGGTTACAATTTAAAAGTTACCGAAGTGGTAAGAATTTATTTTACAATCTCATTTTTCTAGGGGTTCTTATATTTTTCATTAAAGGAATATTATAATCTATCCTTTATAAAATCTATATATTTTCTTATTATCTATATATTTAAGGGGATTCCTTATTTTCTTCTAAATTTTACTATCTTTGGAACTTGAATTAATAATATAAATGTTTAAAATAAAAACCAATCATATTTATCTTTTTGACTGGGTATATTTTTCTTACATGTTCATATTTTTCAAAATTGTTTTACAAAAGTCCTTTTTATTTACCCAAATGATTTATTAAATACGTTTTAATTTATCCTTAAATTTTTAAAAGGTTTAAAGTAATATTTCTATTATTTTTCAAAAGTCTCATTTTCAAATTTCTTTATAAAAAGTCAAAATAAATGTTTCTTTCTAACATATACGTTGTTAATAGAATTTCCCACTACCATAAACATTTTAATATATTTTTTATTTTTCTTAAATTTTTCAATGATTTTAAAAATTAAACACTTTAATTAAAAATTATTTTAAATTTATTTTTCCATTTTCTTTTATTCTCCAAAATTTATTACAAAATCTATATTTTTTATAAGTTTATGGTCATATTTTATCTCTTATTAATTTTATAGTCATTAACTTTCTCTGGAAACATTCACTTTATTATAATCATATTTCATTGGACATGATATTTCTCTTAAATATCTATATTCTTTGTATCATGGATATTCTTATTAGCTAAAATGTATACCATTTCTATATACTGTGTTTTACTATGAAAGTTATTTGATTGACTGGGGAAATCTTAATATTTTGTATCCTTTACTCAATATAGATATTTTTTGATAAAGAATATTGTTTATTAATTTAAATTTATCATTCAATATATAAATAATGAATTGAACATGTAGTGATGTGAAGGGACTAAAATTATATATCCCCTCAATACATTAATAGATCTCATAATATAAACTAGTTGTCTAAACTTATTAAATGGGTTTTTGGTGTATACATACCTGTAGTTTATACTTTATTGGTGCGAGGCCTTTATGATAAAGATATCCTGATGTTTTATATTATGAAATCAAATATTATACATTTCCTTCATTGAGAATTTATTTATTATTATCCATGAGATTACTATATTGATTATATCTATGGATTCATTACATGTTCAAGTTATTGATTAAATAATATTTGTTTTCAGTTATCTACCTTTCCATATTGATTATTCCTTATTTATTTATGATAGATTCCTTTTCACTAAATTCTTACTAATAATTTGAGATCACCCTTATTTTATTTTCTTTCCCTAAGATATGAAGAATAAATCTTTTAATGAGTATCAAGGTTGCATAAAATTTTCTTTTTTATGTTTTATATTTTATTTCAAATGTAATCAAGGAAGCATGTTTCTATATGGTTCTTTAAGACTAATAAATTGATCGATACTTGGTGATGTGATCCCTTGTATCTTATACCAATGTAATAAAGTAGACACCGACTCTGGGTAACTAGATTTAAGGTTTTTATAGTTGGTATCAGAGGAATTTTAGTATAACCCTTGGGAACTAGATTTACGAAAACATAGATTAGGGAACATAACCCTGTTATAAAATTTGAGTATATGTCTAATTGTATGAAAATATCATAAAAGTTTTGGTAATTTAGAGATTATATGGTTTTCCTAGCAATACAACTTTGTATTGTTACTATAATTGGATGTGGTTTTGGTGTAGAAACATTTAAGGATAATAACTCTGAAAATAGTTCATCGAGCATATCTCAACCATCATTTTGGTCCATGGTGAATTATCCCTTACTAAACACCTAGTTTGAAACTCTTGGGGGATATTCTTGGATTAATTCATAGTTTCTTTACAAAACATTATGAAATATTTGAAAATATTTTTAATATTTAAATATATCCCCAAATAAACCAGGTTTATTTTTTTGATATTAACAATGCATGAATTTTCAATTTATGTTAAGTGTTAAACCAGGTTATATTTATATATAATGATTGAAAATTCATAATTTTATGAGATAATACAATATATTTAGATGTTTAGAAATATTTCCTGGTATAAATAAGGGTATCACTACTCATGTACAATGTATAAATTTCCCTATTAAGCATGCCAATACAACTAGTGTTGGAGCTAAGCAGATCATATCCATATTAGGGAATCTAGCCTAGGTTATAACTAATAACCTTGAAAATATATGGAAACACTATGTTCCATGACATGATACACCTATATTATATTATTTCATGTAACATGAGCCTCCATATTTTAGTGGAACTACTAATTCGGTGGTAGCTGAGTAATAGATTAAGTCCCTTAAAATGATATTTTTAGCCTTGGGATGCAGTGAAAGGGAAAAGGTTATAATTGAAATATATTTTATTAAAGGTTATATTAATCAATTGTGGTTGTTAACCCAAAATTCTATAGGAAGAAGAAATAGAAAATATTTAATGGAAATATTTTATAGTAACATTCATCAATAAATATTTATCTCATGAGTAACAAACTTAAATGAAGAGAAAGTTCCTTAGGTTAAATAAAAAGGAAGAAGAAATTGTTACAGAGTATGAGGATATCTTTACAAGACTATACAGGTATTCTATAGATTACATACGTAATAGGGAAAGTATGATTGATCATTTATTTAAAGGGATTAATTCATGCCTCTGAAGGGAACTAATTTTTCAAACTTTTTCATCATATAATGAAATTGTATTGTGTTCCATCAAAATGGATAAGGAATTTTTTTATATCTTTTATCTTCTAGGAAAATCAATAAAATAATAGGTCGACTAAATAATAAGAAAAAGGAAATACAACAAATAATAATAATATAGTGAAGCAATTTCTATCATGTGAAAATTGTGGAAAGAATCATTCTTTAAAATGCATGAAGGGCATGGGAGTTTGTAACAAGTGTAGAGATAAGGGTCATCTGAATAATTAATGTAAGGGAAATAAATAGAATACTATTATCCATTACTTCAACTGTAAATAAATGGGTTGTTATTCAAACCAATTTCCTAAGCATCAAGGGAACTTATCGTAAAAGATTCTAAGGGGAGAAGGATAAGATTATGTGATTACTATAGGTGAGGTCGGAGTTTCTAAATATTAGGTGATAGGTACTTTAATCATATAATAAAATTTATTAAATGATTTATTTGATTCTGTATCTTAACACTTTTATATGTTTTAGGTTTTCTAAGAAAATTATATATTTCCCTAGCACCTTAATAAGGGAATTTTTATTCAAGACTCCTAGTGGAAATCTCACCACAATAAGGATATGTCAATTAGTTCCCATTATGACACATAAACATTCCATATTTGAAGAATTTATTATTATACATATGGTTGGATTTTATATAATCCTTGGTATGGAATGGTATTCCAAATATACTGAAAAAAAATATTATAAATAGAAGTAAATTATGATTCATGATGAAGATATGTAATTCCTTATCTTTATAGGGGAGAATTCATCATCTGGGTCATTTATAGATCCACCTATTGTAGCTATTTTGAATGAGATTCTTGGAAAATAAGATTAAACACAATCTATAGATGAAAAAGGTAATATTTAAATTGATTATATGCTTATTGTATAAGAATATATTGATGTATTTACTAAGGAATTACCTAGGCATCCACTAGAGTGTGAAGTTGAGTTTTTCATTAATTTAATCCCTGATTCAAGACCAATACCAAAGACTTCCTATAGAATGTACATGGTTTAACTAGTGTATTTAAAGAAAAAAACTATATGATTTGTGTGATAAGGGATTTATACGCCCAATTTTTTCACCTTGGGGAGCCCATATTCTTTTAATTAAGAAGAAATCTGGATTTGTGAGATGCTCCATTGATTATAGGGAAATCAATGTTAGTAAGATAAAGAACAAGTATCATTTTCCTTTTATTGATGAATTATTAAATCACCTTCATAGAGATTAATATTTTTCAAATATTGACCTTTATTTTAGTTATCATTATTTGTGAGTAAAGAAGGAAGATATATGAAGACATCATTTCATATGAGGTATGTACATTACAAGTTTATAGTAATGCCTTTTGGATTAAAAAATGAATCCTATTTTTTATTGATCTAATGAATATAGTTTTTAAGGAATATATTGATTTTTTTGTTATGGTATTTATTAATGGTATCTTGGTGTACTCTAAAAACTATAAAGTCTATGAGAATCACTTTTGGATCATTCTTAAGACTCTTAGAGGAAAATATTTATATGGAAAATTTATCAAGTGTGAACTTTGGATTTAGAAAGTTTCTTTTCTTGGTCATATTGTCTCAAAGAATGGAATCTCAATTGATCCTATAAAGATAAAGTTATTCAAATAATGGATTAAACCAACAAAAATAATTTTGGTATGTATTTTAATTGGTTTAGAAGGTTACTATTGGTTATTTATTCAAAAAATTCATGATTGGATAACATGTTAACCAAGATTACACGTAATGGGGTTAACTTAACATAGAGAAAGGAATGTGAATAATTTTTTGAAGAATTGAAGAGGAGATTGGTCAATTTTCCAATTTAGACTCTACCATTAAGAAATGATGGATTTTTGATATATAGTGATGAATCAAAGAAGGGAATTTTTTGTTTCCTTATATATAATGATAAAGTTATTGTCTATATATCAAGGCAGTTAAATACTCATGAACATAACTATTCAACCCATAATATTATGTTGGAATCTACAATGTTTTCTTTGAATATATGGAGACATTATCTATATGGTGAAAGATGTGACATATACAAAAATTATAAGAGTCTAAAATACATATTTTAGCATAAAAATATCAACATGAGGTAAAGTAGATCACTTGGGCTACTCAAAGATTATTATAGTTCAATACACTACTACCCAAAGAAAGAAAATGAGGTAATGGATGGATTGAGCATGAAAGATCATGGAGTCCTAAAAAATGAGGATTTATAAGGATCCTATGTTCATGGTTTTAGTAAATATAGATAAGGAAATTATTAAGGAAGGGGAAACATTACTCCTTTTTCAAATGATTACCAAACCATATTTATTGTAAAATATAAAAAGTTCTCAACCTGATGATGAGAATTTTCAAAAGAAAATTAAAGTTGTGAATAATTGTAAATTAGTATAATTAATATATGAATATGGTGTTCTGAAATTTGTAAATAGGTTATATGTTATATCTATACCTAAACTGAAAAGGGAATTATTGGATGATTCTCAAGCTCAACTTTATCTATAAAGCCTAGTAGCACTAAGATTTAAAGAGACTTGAAGGAACATTTTTTGTGGGTTAATATAAAGCATGAAATTACTGATCATGTATCAATATGCTTAGTTTTTCAATAGTTTAAGGCTAAGAGAAAAAATCCTATAGGATTCATGGTAACTCTAATTAAACCTATGTGCAAATGGGATGAAATTACTATGGAATTTTCCATTGTATTACCTAAGACCCCTAGAAAGAATGATGCAATATGGGTTATTGTTGACTTACTTACCATATCTACACATTTTATTATTATAAGAGAACATTTAATCTATATTAATGCAGTTTTGAGACTTCATGGTGAACCACTTTCAATCGTTACAAATCATGATCCATGATTTACATCAAAATTCTAAAAAATTTGTTAGAAGACTCTTGATACTGAGCTTTATTTGAGAAATACCTATCACCCTCAAACCGATGGATAGTACAAAAGGACTATTCAAACATTAAAATATGTGTTTAAGTCATGATCACTTGACTTTCAAGGTATTTCAGATCAATATTTACCTTTATTGTAGTTTTCATATAACAATATCTTCCATTAAAGTATTCAAACAGTTCCATATGAATCATTATATATCAAGATATTTCATACTCTGACTTGTTGGTATGAATTTGATGAAAGGAATCTTGTAGTCCCATAACTTTTTAAGGAGAAAAAACAAAGGAAAAGACTATTTAGACTTAAATTAAATTAGTTCAAAGAAGGAAAAAAGATTTATGTAAATAACTAAAGTAAATAATTATAATTTCAAGTGGTAGATCACTTCTTTTTAAAAGTACCTCCACGGGAGGTTATTATAAGGTTTATTAAGAAAGGAAAACTGAGCCCTAGGTGCATTGGGCCTTTTAAAATTTTGGAAATAATTGTAGTTATGTATTATGATTTGGAAATTACACCAACACACTCTAAATTAAATTATGTGTTCCATATATTATTATCAAGGAAGTACATACCAGACCCATTGCATGTGATCACCTATAAAGAAATAGAATTGAAACCTGATTTATCTTACTGTGAAGAGATTATAAATATTCTTGACACTAGATAACAAGTGTTGAGGAATTATATGAATCGACTAATAAAGTAACTTTGGATAAAATATAAAATGAAGGAAGCAATTTGGGAACCTAATGAGTTATGAAGAATAACCATGCCCATTTTTTAGAAAGTAATATCCATGAATTTTTTGTAGAAAAAATTTTTGGAGGGAAGAATGTTACACCTGAGCTTCAATTATATTAATTGATCATTCTATAAAACTATAATAAAATTCACACTTTAATATTTCATGTAAAAAAATCTAATTTAATATGATGAATATCTTTTTTGAACTTACTAGGTAAAAATAAGCCTAGAATGAGTTTTTGAAGTTTTCCCTTAAAAATAATATTTTATGAACAATCGAAAATGTAGTATTTAAATATTACTAATTTTATTGAAAATAATGTTTTATAATATGTTTAATTAACCATTTATTAATTATTAATTTTATAAAAATAAAAATAAGATCATTTGGAGGTAAAAATGGATATTTTTCAGAATACTTTTTTAAAATGCGTAATGTATTTCCATTTTAATTAATTAAAATAGTCTTTAATAATGAATGGTTTAAATGAAATTTATAGATTATATATATAAATTAATTAATTTAAATCTATATAAATATTATTACTAGTCATATATTTAATGTAATATCATCTTATTTTTTGAAAATGAATTTCTTGAAAAATCATTTTTCATCATGTTTTACGGGTTTATTTTTAAATTAAATTCTGTCAATTATATGAATTGAATTTGATAAAATGGATTTAATACTTGGAATAATCTAAATTAATATTATTTAATGGGGTTAACTTAATTTTTTATCATAATGAATAGTAAAAACCATAAAAATTGTTATCGTGGTTAAGGTCAAAATGGGTTTATTGAGGAGTTAATGTAAAAAGAAAAGGGTTAAAATAAACTAAACACTTGATTAAACCTAATTTTTGGGTTTTATTTCAGGATTAATCTTATCACATTATAATATGAGTCATTTTGGATCTATTTTTCCAAGAAAGTAACTTAATAATATTTTAAAACTTTGAAAAATTATAAGTGTTTCACTTACCTTAATTATAAAAGGGAACCTTATACCCTCATTTATTCACACCTATTGAGTAATTTATCTTGAAAAAACCCAACCAAAATATCTTAAAAACATACTTATACACATTCTATAGGTATTTTTATTCCCAAAATACCAACCCTAGGGTTCTTAAAAAGAGATCCAAAAGTGGTTTCTCTAAGAGAAGGTAATCATCTTAAAGAAGCTCTTTCTTTTTTACTTATTCTTTTACCACCTTAAATTATGTACTAAAAATTATGAGACAATAAAAATAGTATATCCCATATACTTATATTTTATTATATTTATGGAATAATATTTATTTGTCTTATTTTCCATCAAATGGGAAACAAAACCATTGCTCATGTGTACGGCGGACTACCGCATCACAAACTAATGTAATTTGTTTTCCATCACTAAATCACATGGATAGTAGTATTTATGAAAAAAATGAATATATATGATAATTATGAAATTATATTTATTCTTTAAATTTAATATATATTCTTATTCTTTACCCTTTCACCTAATTAAAAATGAAAATGTCGCTCGTGCGTATGCACGACTTACTATCTTCATGAAGTGATATGATTAGTTTTCCATGTAAAAATTTCAATATTGATTATAAAAATGTATATAATAAATAAATATTATATTTATGACATTAATATAATTTTTTTAAATTATTAATCTATAACCTATGTGTAATAACTGGAACATCTACAATGAAACATACCTGAGAAAACTAAGCAGTTAACACCTGAAACAATAATAATAATGAAATATTGTCAAAACATTAGTGATAAGATGTTATAAGTGAATCCTATATGATATTATATATATTAATATGGTTATATTATAAATAAATAACAATTTTAAAATAAGTATACATGAGTTTAAAGCGTGTTCAATAAATTGAAAGTGTGAGGTAAGGGGTTTTGTCTCAATTTCCACTCCATTGAGACATATTTGGTATTATATACCTATTTAATTTTATATGGTGTTTATAATGAGCCTTTAATTTATTTAACATGAATATATATTTATTCATGATGACTAAAGTTTCAATTCAAGTTACTTTTTCAATGGGTTACAATTTAAAAGTTATCAAAGAGGTAAGAATTTATTTTATAATCTCATTTTTCAGGGGTTGCTTATATTTTTTATTGAAATAATATTATAATATATCCTTAATAAACTATATATATTTTATTATCATATGGATATCTAAGGATTTTCCTTATTTTATTGAAACTTTTCTTCTCTTCATCACTTATATCAAGAAAAGAAATGTTTAAAAGTAAAACTAATCTTATTTCTCTTTTATATCAAGTATATTTTTTTAATGTCCATATTTTTAAAAATTCTTTTATAAATTATTTTTTATTTACCCAAATGATTTATTAATTAAATTTTAAGTTATCCTTGAATTTTTGCAAGGTTTTAAAGGAATATTTCTAATTTTTTTCTAAAAGTTTCATTTTTTAATTTCTTTAAAAAAATCAAAATGAATACGATGTTAACGGAATTTCCCATCACCATAATCATTTTATGATATTTATTTTCTTCTAAAATATTTCAATGGTTTTAAAATTAAAAATATTTAATGAAAAATAATTTTAAATTTTTCCTTTCATTTTATTTTATTCTCCAAAAGTCTTTAATTTATTACAAAACCTACATTTCTAATGAATTGATGGTTATATTTTATCTCTTATTAATTTTGTGGTCAGTAACTTTATCTTGAAACATGTACTTTCATGTGATCATATTTCATTGGATATTACATTTATATTAAATATCCATATACTTTGTATCATGGATATTATTATTGGATAAACCATATACTATTTTTATACATGGTGTTTTAAAATTAAAGTTATTTTATTGACTAGAGAAGTATTCATATTGTGTATCCTTTACTAAATATGGATATTTGTTGATAAGGTATATTTTATACAAATTTAAATTGAACATTCAATATATGATGAATTAATTGTACATGTAGTGATGGTTTGGGACCATAATTATATATCCCCTCAATGTATCTACAGGTCTCATGAGACAAACCAGTTGGCCAAACTTATTAAATAGGTTTTTGATGTTTACCTACCCATAGTTTAAATTATCATGGTGAAAATATTTGACTGTAAAGATTTTATGATGTATGAGATCATGATGTCCAATATTGTATATTTACTTTATTGATAATTCAATTATTATTATCCATCAGATTACTGCATTTATATTATCTATTGATCCATTTCATGATCAAGTTATTAATTAAATGGAATTTTTTTTTGTTATCTACCTTTCCATATTGATTATGCCTTATTTACTTATGATAGATTCTATTGTATGTAACCATTAATGATAATTTGAGATCACCCTTATTTTTTACCTAGAATATTAAGAAGAAAACTTTAAATTAGTTTAAAGGATGCAGAACATTTTATTTTGTTATGTTTTATATTTTATTTCTAATGTAATAAGGGAAGCATGTTTGTATCAGGTTCTTCAATATTACTAAACTGATTAATCCTTGGTGATGTGATCCCTTCTATATTATAAAAATTTAATAAAGTGGACAGCGACTCTAGGTTACTAGATTTTGGGTTTTTATATTATAAAGTTCAATTTTAATTATGAGATTATGTCCTCATCTCTTATGATTAAGAAAATGTTTCATCTATACATCTCATAGGATGTTATCACGGATCAATTTATTTCATATGAAACCATATTACTCATTAGAGATGATGATATCAAGTTAGGTTCAATTCTAGCAGTAATGATGCAAGTAAATATTTTTTTAGTAAAATTGCATAAATAAATAGGGTAGAAATACTCAACTTTAGTCAAGTTATATTTCATGGGTATAAGGGAAATATATGAAATTCCAATGGCTAGGGGATAGGAGTGTCATAAAAAATTCATTAACTGAACTCAAGAGGTATTTTCCTATTATGTCTGGGTAATTTTTGTAGAAGGTTATGAAGAATCCATTAGGATCCAAATCTCCTCATAAATTTGGATCCCATGTATCCTTTGAACCTCTTAAACATAATCTATCATAGATATAAAATAGTTATACTCAATGGAGATAAGAGTGGTAATGGAATAAATAGTTTCAAGAGTGGGATGAAGTATCTATACTTTATAAAGAAATGTAAATTATTCCAAGTAAATATCACAGATAGTCTTAAGGTCATTTGTGAGGGTTCCATCCACCTTTTTTATAGATCTAATGGAGTAAAATTTATTTCAATTCTTGACATAAGAATGGAAAAAAATTAGTATTGAGATCCCCATCCTTAATAAATTTTATTCTATATTTTTGTTTCCATAAAATATTATCATTGTAAAGGGATTTAAGTAGGGTGGATTTGAATTTTTTAAGGTTTTAATGATTAGATTAAGAGGGGTTGGTATCATAAACAATTTCAATTATTCTAAACTCTTACTCAAGATTATAAATATCATTAAAAATAATACCAAAATAATGATGGTTATAATGATTAAGTACAAGTTTAATATTTTTAAGCTTATCAGGGAAGCCATGAAAACCTCTCCATGGGGTAGGAGAGACCGGATTTCTATGAATAAGGGAAATGAAATCAAGATGAGTGATTTGCATGACTTGGAATTTAAATTTTTTGGGATAGTATATAAATATAGAGGAGCTTATTAGTAGAATAGAAGAGTGGTTTGAGGAGGTCCGGATTAAATTAAGAAAATTAAAATCCTCAAAGTTATTATAGAGGTTGTGGAACATGAGTTATCTATCTATATTACTCTAGATAACCCCACTAGATCTTTATCTAGACCAATTGAACCAATTTCTAACACATAGGGGTTTAATAATGGGTTAGAGTTAATGAAATCATTAAATTCTTCCATGGAAAGGAATTTGTGATTACCTAAGTTGGAGCTTTATGAATCTCTTTAGAAGATTTTTAAGTCACCTCCAATGATCCAATTAACTTTGGAATAAATATAAATATGATAGATAGAGATAATACCAAATTTTATTCCTCTCATATCTATTAAATGTAGCATAAATGACACTCTAATATAGAGGAAATTCAAAATAATGCAGAAGAACTTTCACATGAATAAATTGAGAGTTATTGAAAATAATTGAGAGGTCAATTGAAGATTCCAAAAAGATATAAATTATGTTAGATTCATTGTTTTAAAGTGATGGAAGTGAATCTTGTTAGTGAAATATTAAATCTTATCTATGGACATCATAGATTTAAGGATAGCAGTAATGGGATGATAGTCACATTTAAGGATATTGTTTTGGTGTCTTAAAGATGATTGAAGACTTATAAAATTACAAGTGAAGATCTTAATCATTAAAAGGTAGAGTAGGGTATTAAATTATTGTAATTTTATTGAAGGATAGTCTAGTATAGTGACCAAACTGATTAGAACCAAGATCTAGATACTAATTTTTGGGTTTAGTTGACTTAGAAAGTTTAAGAGAGTATGGGGATTTATTCATTCATATGGAAATCTCATCATCACTTTTAAAAGAGGACTAAAGCACAAAATACTTAACTTGAAATAGAAAAGGGTATTTAATATCATTAATAGGGTTTTCTTTAATCAGCTTAAGGGAATCTAATACATATAAATGGGATACATATAAGGGGAAAGAATCTAGGGAGATAGAATTTGGGGGATGAGTATTGATGATATTAAAGGGTTTTTTGGTAGAAATATAATCACTATGATATATAGAGATAGATATACTATCCATTTTTTCAATATGATATAGGGAATAGTAGGGTATAGGAATCATGATAGGAGGGATGGTGTTTGAAAAGGTTTTTGTAGATAAAGTAGAGGGCACAACAACCTTTTCATTTCCCTTCCTAGAAGCAACTTGGTTTTGAATAGTGGAATCAGTTCGAGTTTTATAATTTGTGGGGGTATTAAAAGATTATTTAATTTTTTATTTTTTTAGGGAAGAAAAAATTCTAGGGATGAAATTTGAGCCATGTGTTTATTCAACAAAAAAATTTGTGAATAATGAACTAGAACACAAGAAGATGATAAATAATCATGTATTTTCCAAAAAAAAATATTGATTATGTGAATCCCTTTTAGACATTGGTGATCCATATCATATTTGGAATTATCTTGGAGGCATTGACATCATGAAAATTCTTGTTACTGATATATGCATGCCTAAAATATTTATTTAGTTTTCTCTGATGGGATATCCAAGAATTTTATTGATTTCCATGAGAGAATTTTCATCCATGAAGTGAATCAGAAGAAGGTTGAGAGATACCCAGGCAGTAACAATTAATAATTCTAAAGATGGGTGGAATTTGATGGACCATTTCATAATCTTCCTTGTAAAACCATTGAAGGTCCATGACTTCAAAATCCAACAATATTAATGATCATATTTAAATAAATGAGGAGAATATAGGTAGAGTCGACAAGGATAACATTAATTCTATAAAAATGGATGGTCTCAAATTTACTTTTAATCATTTAAAGGTTAGTTTATCAAACATAAAATTTCCCCATAATAGAGAATCATCAGTGTGAGGAAAGTTAATTAACCTAATCATCATCAAAAGTGATTTCATTCATACCTTTATGTCTTAAATGTTCTTTCACAACAATACGGGCTACTATATCTTCATAATGTGAAAATATTGGGCATATAAAACCTTATGAATTGAACATTTAATAAATATTTGTTCTCTGTTTTATTGAATATAATATTTATTTATTTACCAGTGAATAATGAAATAATATTTATTTATTTAAATAAATGTTCATTATTCAAATTTTGATAAATAAAGGAGGATTGGAGGGATGATTTAATAGTGTAGCTAGGGATTATGTATTAAATATTATTTTAATAAATATTTATTTTAGGAAATGATATTTATTTTATCTGTGAGTTTAGAACATGTCAAGTAAATAATATTATTATTATTATGATTTAAGCATGGAGTTCACTAGGGACTAGATTATTGGTCAAGGACCTTTGTGCAATTATCAATCCTAACCTTGCTCTATTTATACCCGATTATATCATTTCCTAGTTTAATCCTATATTGTGCACAAAAAATTCTAGATATAATTTTATCAATTCCTAGAGATATCTTCCTCTTGAATGATCTTAAGAATGGATACTTTTTCTCCCTCACAATTCTAAAGAGAATAAGAAGAATACTTTCAGCCATTAAGTGATTCTTATTGCAATCGATGATGAATGAAATAAGTATTAGAATATTCCGTACTAGCACTGAAATATTTCTATGGGAAGTTTATAGATTTATAGAGCACATGTGGATCACCGCTAAAAGGCTTCTTCCCTTTAATCCTCTGAAGCAACAATGATATGATAAGAAGAGGTCAACTAAATCCTCAATAAATAAATAATTCCAAGACAATGTAATTCTTTATCTTATAAATTAATTATAAATTATATATGATGATTTTATATTCAAATATTCTGGGGATTTCATTCATATAGTTATTTAGTTTATTCTAAATAAGTTGGTGGGAATGGGCCTGACCACTTATATTACACCCCAGAACCTTCAAGTGGTAGCAAAGTGGTCACATATTAATTTATAATTATTTATTAATCATTGATAGATTATATGAATTTTTTATTAGTTTTTCATTTTTGGTTTATTATTTATTAATTTGAAAGTAAATATTACACATTCATTTAGTCTTATATGATCTTAAATAGATTATGAATAGATGAATAATGGTTAGAGATACCATCCAGAGGTTCTAGATATTCTATCTGCAAGACACGGTTAGACAGTGTATAATTGAAAAGTATATGTTTTGTATTGAGGTTCACTATACTAGGATGAGTTGTAGGGTAAAAAACTTGAAAATTGGTAATTAGAAAATGATATGTATTTACACATCATGTGATGATGAGATAAATGGAACATGGATTTAGGGGTTACAAGGAATGTAGTCAGTGTATATGTTGTGTAACCCTGCATGGTTTTCTTAGTGATTTTTACAGAAAACAAGTGGTAAAAGTACACAACATGTATTTATTACACATTGTGTAGTGAATTAAATATGAGTAAAATAGTATAGTCATAATTACATGGTGTGTATCTAGAATACACACTATGTAATTTGTTTTACCCCATGAGAAATACAAGTCGAGCCCCTAGTCATGTGGTTCAAGATTGGCCAATAGAGTATTACACAATGTTTCACTGGTGTCCATGTCATGTAGCTCATTCCAACTCACACTAGGCACATGAATTTATAGTTTTTATTACTAGTTAAAATACATGAAGAAAATATTAATTGGATCATTAAAATATACCACACTATGTGTAGTTGGTGTAAACGTTGTGTGACATGTGTTCTGATAATTAATTCTTAGTTACTTATTTTTCATGTTATTTGATATCACATGTTCATTATGCTGGTGGTACATGTCGTATTAGTGAATCAAATTTTTACAAACCATGTTACCATCAGTACATGTCATGTCACTAACCAAAAGGGTACATGTCATGTCCCTTATCAGAACACTCTATGTACTTACTTAACTTTAAATAAAATTAATTTATTTAATTTGTTTAAAATTATAGTGGATGGGTATCACCAGGACTATTTATATATAAATTAATATAAAATTAATTAATTAATTTAATTGAATTAATTTGAGTGTTTTTATCTTAATTAAAAAATGAATTGAAATAAACACTGGTTAGTTTTAAAAAAGTGTATTTGTTGCATGTGTGGATGATCATGATCTTGATCAGCCTATATATGTGTTGGATTTATTTTAATTTAATTATTATTTCATGAGTTTTTTAATATTTATTATTAAATTAAAAATAACATCATGCATGTCATTGCCTCCTATTATTATGTAAGGTCTTTCATGCCCATAATTTTTCTATGTAACCCCACTCCCCCCCCCCCCAACTATTCTATTGGTTCCCCTCACCTATATGTGAGTAAAATCATGTGTAAAGTATGGATCTATTAGGTGATTGGATGTGAATCAAGTTCAAAACCAAGGTGAAACTAACCCAGGTGATATATATGAGGATAAGTGGAATGTTGGAACTTGAACCTAGCTTGGTTCCATGAGCTTTTCCTCTAGGGACAAGGTTTATTTTATCATCTACTTAATAAACTAGACATTAGAAAACTCATGATCATGCCACTTTAATTATTTTATTTCTATCAATTTCATAGTTAATTACTTATGTATATTTTATCATGATCACGTAAATTAAATGAATTGACTAGTATACAAGATAAAATTAGAATAAATGGGATTATCCATAAATTTTTTAACAAAACATGGTTAATCACTTAAGTAAAATACACTTAGTATTAATGATCATGTAATATGATAAAAAAAATAAATTTATGAATAAAGATAAAAATACCTCAATCAAAATATTAAGCCAATATATACTTCCATTACTTAAGTTAAGATACAACCATAGTTAAAAGTACTTAACTGGCCTCTGTCGAGGTGATTTTAATTATCGATGAGTTTTAACTTAAGTTTTGGGTCAACTTAATGTAGTTCACATTAAGGTTTGATCTACTCTATGATACTTGATGTAACTAGTAGGAAAGTATTATGGGAATCTAATTCTAGGATTTCAAGATTTGGGACTTGATCAATAAATCAAGGAGTTATGAGTTAATATAGTTATCAAATACTTTACTATCTAAATTCCTTTGAATACCTTGATATTTCTTCTTCGAGGTTATTAGAATGGATATATGGATCCTTACCACTAGAATATCTATGAGATAGGATATTCCACAACCAATGGTAAGGGATATTATGTTTTTATGGAATAGTGTAGACTAATAAATAAATTTTATCATGTCACATATTTTGGTCATCCAAATAAACTAATAAAAAATCATCTTATTTTATTATATAAAATGGAAAACTTATGACTTTAACATTATCATTGTGATCTATATTAGGGAATGATAACCTTTTCACTGGTATGAAATTTCAGAAATCGTACTGACGCTTGTGAATTGTACTATGATAAGAACAAAAATCATACATATAGGAGTTATGTGTTCCTAAGGTACTTGAAAGGAAGTCTAGTGAGGATGAACTCTCTCTATATATGAAACATTTGGATGATGTGGTAGATGTCTAGTGTCTTGTGTTATCATCCATGTTTAGTGAGATCAAGAATAAAAATAAGGAAATGGATACATATAGAATGACGTCTCAACTTCATGATCTTTATTAAGATAAAGTGTGATAAGGGAGACATTAGATCTCTAAAGAACTATTCACATGTAATCTTGGAGAGTTGATACCAGATGGGCCTCATGTAGTAAAAGTTATTGGTTACATGGAGTGATTGGACATATTGGACTTTATGCTCCCTAATTAGTTATACAGAAATTTCATTTTATCCCCGCTACCTTAGAAATTCTCCAGTATCATTGTAAATTAATAGTGGTATCTCTTGGAACTCCTTAACATGATTCACTAAGTAAATAAGGTCATGGGGTGTGAAAAACGCATGGTTCATATAGTGAATAAAAGGGAAAATAAGTAAAAGGACCCCAATACTCAACCCAAGTCTAAGGTTCCTTGGCACCTTCCTTCTAGGAATAGGAGAATCTAAAGGTAGGTGAAGGAAAAAAGATATAGTTTTTCTTGTATATGGAAATAAATTCCACTCGAAGAAGCACTTCACCCAATTAAAAAATCACGGGTAAACTATAGGTGAATTCTTTATCGAGTGTAGTCATTCCATATTTATCAGTTTGGTATTATATAAAAAAAATTTACTCATATTTATATACAAATATAGGGAAAAAGTATATTCAGAAATATTTTCAAATAGGAGGTGGATCATTGAGCTACCAATGGTGCCAAACTAGGTGTCTTGGCTATAGGAGAATGCTACCTCACATTGCTAACAAGTATGATATTGGTTTTAAATAACTATTATTACATGCCTAGTGTTATTAAAAACATAATTTTTGTATCCTCACTATATATGGATTGTTTTATTTTTAAATTTGGAAATAAAAGGTGTTACTTTTACAAATATAAAATTTTTTATGGTATGACACATTTAAACAACAGTCTTTATATATTATATTATGAAAAATAAGTGTTGTCAATCAATAATGAATAAATTTTTCATGACACATATCACACCTAGTTTTGGAATCACTGAATTGTTCATATAAATGAGAAGTTCTTGAATAAGCTCTATCAAGATGGGTATTTGGATTCTTTTGAACTAAAGTCACTAATATATGTCTTTATTTTTAACAAGGAAAAATAACCAAAACACCTTTTGGTATAATGGGTGAAAGGGATATATATATTCTTGAATTTTTACACATTTATGTGTGCATAAATTTTCTAATAGAAGTTAAAGGTGGGTATTCTTAATTTATTAGTTTTAATGATGATTTGATTAGATATGGAAGTGTTTACTTAATGTGTTATAAGTCTGAATCCTTTAATAAATTTAAGGACTTCAATAATGAAGTATAAAATCAACTTAGAAATAATATAAAGAAGATTCAATCTGACCAAGGCAGAGAGTATCTTAAACAAGTTTTTATTGACTATTTATGGGAATTTTGGAGTAGATCATGTAACACCCCAGGTAAATAAAGAGTATGACATTTTCACATTTATCCATATTTGTGAATAAAATATTAATATTACTTTATAGGGGACTCTATGCTCGATGGCGTACCCAATATGCAACAACGAGTTTCTTGGAAATCTTACGTTGCACTCTAATAATAAAATATTATTATTTTAAATGGTAGTTAACGCCTAGCTGTTGTGATGGCGGGAATGAATAGAACTAACTAAAAAATGATTATATATGTTTGTCAAATATTTTTAATTTTTACAATAAATGTTAGAGAATTAAAAATGCGAATGAATCCAATTTTCAGCGTAAACATTATAATATTCTTTAAAAGGTCGATTAACCGCATTTTGATGGCGAACCTCTTTTAAATCCACTTTTTGAAAATTTTATGTGTTATATTTGACTAAATAAAATTCTTCTTTAAAATCGGGACATCAAAATTTACTTTGTGTAAACTTTTGGTATTTTTCCGAAAAAGTTCAATTTTTAATGAATAGTGAAAAATGTTGTATTTTAATTCAAAACCTCTTTTTAATCTAATTTATTTATATGATTAGATTATCTTTTTAATTGGTTTTAAAGTGAAATTAGAATATATTTTTACCATTTAATCCAATAGTGGTCGTTGGAATTAATTTCACTTTGAAATCGGACTTAAACTAGTGTCAATCTTTTGATACATTTTGTTTCATAAAAACACACTATTTGTTTTGACAGCGGGAATTAATTATTAAATTAATTAATGCAACTTATATATTTTTAATTTTGTAAAATAGACATAATTTTTGAATTCGGAATATCAAATATAGCTTAGGGTGAATTTTTGGTAATTTTCTGAAAAACTTCAATTTTTGATTAATAGTGAAACCACTAAGTGGTACTTATAAAAACTAATTTTTTGTTTAAATGAAATTTTGCCATCTTTGTGTTTTGAATTTCAAAAATCCGACATACATGGTTTTAATTAAGAAATAAAATGTGGTCCAATGGGATTAAAATAATTTTTTGGTGAATAGTAACTTATTAAGTTTTTAATCGCGATTAGAGGTAATTAGTGTAGTTTAAGGTAAGAATAATGTTTTAATAAAATGAAATGACCTAGACACATGTCCTACCCTCATTTTATGAGTCGTGTCTGACCAATACAATCCATGGGTCAACTTGGGGACCCCATGGAGCCACTTTGGTTGGGAAATGACATAAATAACTTTTTATTTAATGTAAAAGTAAAAATGACACAAACATGAGATGTTTTACTAAAAAAAAATTTACATGGGGTTATACAAGTCATATTTTTTATTATAAATAGTAATTGGAAAGCTAAAAATATTTCCTACATCATATTATTTTTTTTATAATTTTTAGACTTTAAATAAATTAAATTATTTATGACATCATGATGATGCTGCGATTACCTCATTAATAAAGGATTTAAATAAAATGAAATGATAATGTAAAATCTATGAACTACACATGTCCAAAACCTATTTTATGGGTGGATTTAGAACCCTTATCACCTTAACCTCGAATTATATCAATGTGGGTCCTTTTGAATCCGAAACTCATTTTAAAATAAAGTAACATTTCTTTACTTTCCAAGAGTGCCCCTCCTCTCCTCTTATAAAAGGCCCCCACCTCAACCTCCTTACCCACACTTCCAAAGACTTTGGCTCGGCCAAAACCTGACCATATTGTCTCTACAAATCCCTATCTAACTCCTTGAATCCTCACTTGGGGAATAAGTCTTCCCAAGGAAGCCTTTGAGCTCAAACCAAAGGGAGTTACCCGATTTTAAGGTAATGTCTTCACTTGAGTCCTTTTGTTTTATTTTGCTTCTCCAACCCCATAAACTCTTTTTATTTATTTATTTTGTAACAACTCAATTATCTTCAATATACTAGGATGTTTTTATAATAAGGATTAGAGTTACACTTACACACACTGTCACGACCCGTCCTCGGGGCCCGTGCCGTGACTACCCCAAGCCCGCCTTCCATAGGCCAGGGGCTGGCGACTAGCACCAAGGCGTAAAATCCCAGTAAACAGGGAAGGCATTGCCTTTACAAGTAACAACCACACAGAGTCAGCAAGCGGAAAGTAAAGTGCAGAAAAGAAAAGGGGCCGGAAATACAAGCCCAACTGTAAAGTACAACTGAAAAGTAAAGTACAGCAACTGAAGAAAAGACGGCGGCCTCGTGTCGTCCACTGGCAATCCCACCTGAAGGGTGGGTACAGATAGCCTCCAAGCTCCTCGGGTCCCACGTCCGCTCCGAGTACGTACCGCCCAGTGGTCCACCTCCAGGTACCGTCCTGCTCCACGCCCCAACCGCGATCAGCGCTGTCCGTCGTCTGCAACCAACACCACGAAGTGCGGGCATAGCCCGTGCAGGGGTGAGTACAACTACTCAGTAAGGACCCCGAGACCCCCGAAGGTCTCCCGAAATCCACAAAGGATATAGCACAAAAGAAAGATGCAATCACGAAGTAACATCTGACTCGACTTAGGTATATGCCCATACATATACCTAAGTCCCCAATTCCAGCTCTGCTCACGAGCTCAAGAACAACTCAATCCACGAAGGAAAGCAAGACTCAAATCCGCAAGGAGAGTAAACAGTAAATCCACATAGGATAGTTCAACACAATCCACAAAGGAGAGTAACATAAGATTCAGCTCAACCAGGTATACTTTTTCAGATGACGTCAAGACGATCACTGATCCGTCTAAGTCGTCGGACCCACGAAGGATCGATAGGTACTAACCCCCGCAAAAAGACCCACGTAGGATCGGGCTCACACAGAACCTGTAGGCAGTGGCTCACACAGAACCGGTAGTAAGGACCCACGGAGGATCGGGCTCACACAGAACCTGAAGCACTGATCCACGTGGGATCGCTGAGTGCAGTAGTCGACGCAGTCCACTGAGGATCTCTGCACAGTCGTCGCCGCAGTCCACGAAGGATCTCTGCTCTGCCGTCGTCGCAGTCCACGGAGGATCTCTGCTCTGCCGTCGTCGCAGTCCACGGAGGATCTCTGCTCTGCCGTCGTCGCAGTCCACGGAGGATCTCTGCTCTGCCGTCGTCGCAGTCCACGGAGGATCTCTGCTCTGCCGTCGTCGCAGTCCACGGAGGATCTCTGCTCTGTCGTCGAGGTCACAGCCAGCGCTAGGGTTCCCGCACGTAGCGAGCTCGTTTAGGAGGGTCCGCTCCACGAGCCGAGGGGCTGATACATCAACTGACACGTAGTCCGAAGTTGATGTATCCAAAAGTTCCGTATCGACAACAGGATCTCAACGCGACAGACGGCGCGTCAATCGGACGCCCGGTCTGAGAGTTATTGGCATTTTCGTCCCAGGGGCCCGGTTGGTTTTTAGGGCAAAACCAACCCGACCGTACTCCGCCTGTATCCGATCCTCGGGCGGAGTATGCCAAAAGTTCCGTCTCACTTAGAGGAAACTACCACAGCTGACGGTACGTCGTTCGGACGTCCGTAGCTCAAGTTATGAGCGTTTCCGCTCCGAGGGCCCGGTTGGCTTCGTGTACGAACCAACCCGGCCGAACCCAAAGTCTTCCGAAACCTTGAGTATAATATACCGAAACGACCGTCTCGATCCAAGGATCGCGTAGCCGCTGACGGTTCGTCAATCGGAGGTCCCAGGCCCAAGATATGGGCGAAAGACCGTAGAGGGCCCGAAACGGGGGTACTGGGCCCGGGGCGACCCGGCCCGAACCCCCCCTGGGGTCGGCCGAACCGGGTCGGCCCGAACCGGGTCGGCCCGACCCGGCCCGAACCGGCTCGGCCGGGTCCGGTCCGGCCTGGGCGCGGCCCGGCCGACCGGACCGGCTCGGCTTCGGCCGAGCGGCCGAAGCGCTGCCGCCGCGGGTCAAACCCGCGGCTTTGGAGAAAACGCGGCCCGCGCGGGCCGCGTGCTGGAAGGCCGGACCGCGGACGCGGTCCGGCGGCTCGCCGCCGCCGCGGCTCGGCCGCGGCGGACTCCTCCGGCGGCGCGCCGGGCGCCGCCGCCCCCGGTCGCCGGCGCCGCCGCGCCGGCGACCCGCGCCGCCGCCTCCTTCCGCGGGCCGCCGGAGATGCTCCGGTGGCCCGATTTGCCTCCCGTCTGCGCCGTTGTTCCTCCCGGGATGCGTCCTCCACTGCGGAATCAACATATGGCCCTTGCGTCGCGCTTTTGCCGTCGCTCGCCAAATCCGCACACAAAGGAAGATCGACGGAGGGTTGCCGGGTCTTGTTCGTTAGACCCGCACCCTCCGCGTTAGTCATAATCAACGGGAGAAACAGGAAAGAAACCAATCAACAATTTTAAATAAATTAAAATTGTTTCGTGATCGGGTTCTATATTTCAAAAGAATAAACACGGGAAAAGAAATAAAATAATTCAACATCCCTTACCTTGTCGTTGCCGAACGGGGGATCGTCGCGGGATTTGCTCGTCGCGGAAGATGGAGATCGCCGCGTCGTCGCGGAATCGCTCGTCGCGTCGCCAATCTCCGGATCAAGATCAACGGATTTAATTAGTTTAAATCCGTTGATATTGAAATTAAAAAGGGAGAAGAAAAGATCCGATTCTCACCTTTGTTGCCGAACGAGGATCGGCCGCGGAAGAAGAGGCGTCGCCGAAGAACGTCGCGGGTAGATCTCGTCGACGTCGCAGATCTTGGTGTGCGTCGTCGAATTCCGGTCGCCGGCGTTCTTCGCGTTCTTCGCGTTCTTCGCGTTCTTCGCGTTCTTCGCGTTCTTCGCGTTCTTCGCGGAGAGGGTGGAGGAACGAAGATTCTCTCAAATCCTTTCCAAGGATTTTTATGTTGGTCTTATTTTATAAACATGCCAACACGAAACCGGTTAAGAAACGATCCATCAATTCGTTGAATTAATTCAACGAAAGAAACGACCCATTTAATTCACGAAGAAACAGTCCATTTAATTCACGAAATAAACCGCCCAATTAAATGGTCTGTTAAGAATTAAAGAAAACGCGTCGGTTGACTTTTCAGTTACTTTGACGGGTTTTCGCGGGTGCGTTACTTAGCGAAAGAAACGGCGGGGCTCGTGCGGGTCCCACCGCACAAATATCCTACCAAGGGGTAGGATATTTCTGGATAGCATCCTATCCAGTTCAACTCAGTTCAAGCCGTCTTTAAGTGACTTCAAGTGGCTTCCAAGCAGTTTAAGTGAAATAAAATAAAGTTGTCGCACAAACTTTATTTTTATTTCTGACTTTAAGCCGCAAAATTTAAAAACCACGTCTGAGCAAACGCAACTCCGGAAGAGGCGTTTCTAAGCAAATACCGGCGCTGCGATTTCATCGGTGCCCTCAGAATTCGATTCCGGGCACCGGTTCAAAAGATAGAAAAACCCGCTCGTCCGTTCACTGAACGTACCCGAGCCAAACTTCGGAAATTGATTCCGGGCACACCGGGCCTCGGAATCAGGTGCCGTCTGAAGCTGCGTTCTTGTAAAATTCCAAAGAAAATTAAGAAAAAAATTTCCTTGAAATTTGCGGGTCTTTACATTACTCCCACCTCAGGGCTTTACGTCCCCGTAAAGATACATCAAAACTAGGGGAACAAATGGGGGTACTGAGCACGCATCTGAGCCTCCCGCTCCCAAGTGCTCTCCTGGAGGTTCCCGTGCTGCCATCTGACGCGCACAAGAGGAATCGACCGCCCACGTAGGACCCGCTCCTGTCGATCCTCGATCTCCACTGGAACCTCCGCAAAAGTCGCCCCATCGTCCACGTCCAGCTCCCCAAAGTCGATGATGTGCGTCGGGTCGTGCACGTATCTCCTCAGCTGAGACACGTGGAAGACGTCGTGCACCCGGTGCAACTGAGGTGGTAGAGCCAGGCGATAAGCCACCTCTCCTATCCTGCTGAGGACCTGGAAAGGCCCGATGAAGCGGGGAGACAGCTTGCCGCCTCGGCCAAATCTCCGTAAACCACGTCGAGGTGAGACACGCAAAAAGACGTGGTCGCCATCCTCGAACTCTAGTGGCCTCCGCCTCCTGTCAGCATATGACTTCTGCCGGCTCTGAGCTGTCCTCATCCTCTCCTGGATGATTTGGACCTTCTCTGTCGTGGCTCGGACCATCTCTGGTCCCACGAGTGCTGACTCCCCAGGGTCTGTCCAGCACAACGGTGATCTGCAGGGTCTGCCGTACAACGCCTCGTATGGTGCCATCCCGATGGTGGAGTGGTAGCTGTTGTTGTACGCAAACTCCACCAAGGGTAGGTGGTCCTCCCAGCTGCGACCAAAGTCGAGAACACATGCACGGAGCATGTCCTCGAGTGTCTGTATGGTCCTCTCAGTCTGACCATCCGTCTGAGGGTGGAAGGCTGTGCTCAGATGGAGCCGCGTCCCGAACGCCTCCTGCAACCCCTTCCAAAGCCGGGAAGTGAAACGAGCATCTCGATCGGAGACGATAGACGATGGCACACCGTGAAGCCGTACGATCTCCTGGACGTAAAGACGTCCCAAGCTCTCTACTGAGCCCTGCTCTCTGATGGGTAAGAAGTGTGCCGACTTGGTGAGTCGGTCGACAATCACCCAAATGGAGTCGTGACCTCTGGAAGTGCGTGGAAGTCCAGTCACGAAGTCCATAGATATGCCGTCCCACTTCCACTCCGGGACCTCCAAGGGCTGTACCAAGCCTGCTGGTACCTGATGCTCAGCCTTCACCTGCTGGCAGGTGAGGCATCGTGAAACGAACTCTGCCACAGCTTTCTTCATACCCGGCCACCAGTGCTGTCGCCTGAGATCCTGGTACATCTTCGCCACTCCGGGATGTACCGCCAAGGGAGAAGTGTGAAACTCTCTCAGCACCTCCTCTCGTAAAGCGACTGGTACGAAGGTACGTCCTCTGAAAAGGATGTCGTGCTCTGCTCCAAGGGAGAAACCATCAGGCGCCTGACCTGAGGATATCAGTGCACGCCGGGTCTCACAGTCAGCGTCCCCACGCTGAGCCTCTCTGACCCGCTGTAGAAGTGGAGGAGAGACTGTGAGAGACTGAAGAAAGGCTGTTCCGTCTCTATCCACGAAGGATATCTGCAAGGAGGCTAGCTGCTCCGTCGCCTCCTCAAGCAGCTGAATGCCCGTCCTCCTGCTGAGGGCATCGGCTACCACGTTCCCCTTCCCAGGAGTATAGACTATCTCAAAGTCATAGTCCTGGAGGAACTCAAGCCATCTCCGCTGTCTCAGGTTCAGGTCCTTCTGAGAGAAGATATACCTAAGACTCTGGTGGTCAGAAAAGACTGTGAAGCGCTCGCCCATCAGATAGTGCCGCCAAGTCTTCAGAGCGAAGACCACTGCTGCTAACTCCAGGTCATGAGTGGCGTAGTTCTGCTCATGCGGCCTCAACTGACGTGATCCGTAGGCGATCACGGCCCGCTCCTGCATCAGGACGCACCCGAGTCCAGTCCCTGATGCGTCGCAGTAAACTACGTACCCAACTCCCTCCTCAGGCAACCTCAAGATAGGTGCGCTGGTCAATCTCTGTCTCAGCTCCTGGAAGCTCTGCTGACATCTGTCTGACCACACGAAGGGTTTCCCCTTCTTCGTCAAGGCTGAGAGTGGTGCCGCAACTCTGGAGAAGTTCGGCACAAATCTCTGATAGTATCCCGCTAGGCCCAAGAAGCTCCGCACCTCAGTCACGCTCCTGGGTGGCTCCCAAGCTAGCACTGCCTCGATCTTCGCGGGATCCACTGCAACTCCCGCCTCAGAAATGACGTGCCCCAAGAAATGGACCTCACGCAACCAGAACTGGCATTTTGAGAGCTTGCCATAAAGCTGGTGCTCTCGGAGTGTGTCTAGCACAACTCGCAGGTGGTAGGCATGCTCCTCCTCAGTCGTCGAGTATACCAAAATGTCGTCAATGAAGACAACGACAAATCGGTCGAGGTATGGCTGGAAGATCCTGTTCATGAGGCTCATGAACACTGCTGGAGCATTGGTTACGCCGAACGGCATAACCAAGAACTCATAATGGCCATACCGACACCTGAAGGCCGTCTTCTGCACGTCCTCGTCTCGAACTCTGAGCTGATGATAGCCTGACCGGAGGTCTATCTTCGAGAACCACCGCGCTCCCTTGAGCTGATCGAAGAGGTCATCAATCCGTGGCAGCGGATACTTATTCCTCACTGTCACCTGGTTCAGGCGACGATAGTCGACACATAGTCGTAAGCTCCCGTCCGCCTTCTTGGCGAACAAAATCGGGGAAGCCCAGGGTGAAACACTGGGTCGGATAAACCCCTTGCTCTGCAAGTCCTCTAACTGTACCCGCAGCTCTCGAAGCTCGGCGGGGGCCATCCGATATGCTGGAGTAGATATCGGGGCTGTCCCGGGGTACAAGTCGATGTAAAAGTCTACCTCTCTACGAGGAGGTAGCCCTGGAACGTCGTCGGGAAAGACGTCCACGTACTGGTCCACCACTGCAGGAAAAGCCGGACTCCGCACGTCCACTGCTCCTAGGATGAGGCTAGCCAACTGATGAGAGATAGGCTGCACTCTCCTCCGCGGAAGTCCATCCTGTGCTGCAAAGGTTCCCTTCTCGCCGGTGAAGGTAAACCTGCTCCCGTCGGTACGAACACATCGCACCTTGCGCCTAAAACAGTCGATCTGGGCATGAACCGTGGATAGCCAATCCATGCCCAAGATGACGTCGTAAGGCCTCGACGCCGCTACAAGGAGATCCCAGCCGAAGCTCTCGCCTCCTAGAGTAAGCTCACACTGCCGGCACCAGTGCGTAATCGTCGAGTCTGCTCCCGTAGGAGTCTCTAGCCGTAAGGATCGAGCCAACGGCTCAGTCGGAATCTCCGAGCTCCGAACAAGGGCAGAGGCTATGAAAGAGTGACTCGCTCCTGTGTCTATAAGTACTGCAGCAAGGGTGGAATAGACACAGATCGTACCTCGAATCATCTCTGGCATGTCGGGGTCGTAGGCCTCCACTGCCTGGAGCTGGGCCTGTCTCTGCCCGCCAGCTCCCTGTGGTCGAGGTGGCCCTCCTGGTGGTGGTGGGGGTAGAGCCTGGAAGCGTCGCCCACCACCCGCTGCTCGGCCAGCTCCTCTGCCTCGTCCGCCTCCTCCCTGCGGACCGCCACGGTCGACCCTCTGCCTCTGCCTGGGTGGCCCCTCCACCGTCTGCTGCTCCTCTGGTCGGCGAGTCGGGCAGTCACGAGCCATGTGACCCTGCCCGCCGCAAGAGTAGCACAGCCTGCCTCTCGAAAGGCTGGCACTCCGCTGTGTGCCCCGCACCGCTGAGCCGGTGTCCTGAGGCCGTCTGCGAGGGGGTCTGGTCTGCCTGGACCCGTGAGTCATCCGTCGGCTACCAGCTGCCGATGACTCAGCTACCTGCCGCCCTGCGCTAGGTCTCGCCGCTGAAGAAGGCTCTGCCAGGAAGCTCTCGATCAGGAGGGCTCGCTCCAGCACTCCCGCCTGGGTCGGAATGCTGAGGGAGATCAGCGACGCACGAATCTCCTGTCGCAAGCCCTGCTCGAAGGTCCGGGCCCGGAAGAAGGGGTCCCGTACCATGTCGGTCGAGTAGCGAGATAGGTCCGTGAACCTCGCCGCATACTGAGCGACCGTCATGCTGCCCTGGCGCAGCTGGAGAAGCTCCTGGATGCGCACCGCTCGGAGGGTGGCCGGGACGAACTCAGAGCGGAAGAGGCTCTCGAAGTCCGTCCAGAGCAGGGATGCCTCATCGTGAACCTGGAGCATCAGGCTCCACCATCGTCCTGCCGCCGCCTGCAGGAGGCTCGCTGCGAGGATCACCATGAGATCCGCTGGTGTCCTCACTAGCCTGAAGATCCGTACCACCGCCTCTAGCCAGTCCTCGGCGGCCTGGGGGTCCGCCTCACCGCGAAACCTGGGCGGTCGCTGGCTCTGAAACTCATGCAGTGCCCTGAGGCGACGTGCATCGTCAGCGTCTGGTACTGGTAGCATCGGTGGCTCGGCGGGTAAGGCTACCGCCGGTGCCACTGCTGGCAAAGGGCCCTGCACCGAGGCCTCGTCGCTCGGTGGGCTGCCATCGCGCCCAACACTCGGAACCCTAGCTGGCAGTCGTCGCGGGGCCATCCTGAAAAGGAGAACAAGAGCACCACAGTCAGAACAGTATACCTGGCGAGCTGGCACAAGTAATCACAAGGAAAACTTGAGACTTTCATAAAGCAGATCAGTATACCCGGTGAGCTGACATAAGTAATCACAAAGAAAACTTGAAACACACACGCAATCAATGTTTTCATGCATTAAGTCGGAAATCAGGAGTCAGGGTCCTGGTGTACGGATACGTCGGCCGCCGCACCAACACTGGGCTCCCTGAACTGATAACCACACTCAATACACTAAACACTATTGCTTCACATAGAAAGAAAGGACGATCAGAGTCTGCGGTAGAACCGACCACCTTTGATACCAATTTGTCACGACCCGTCCTCGGGGCCCGTGCCGTGACTACCCCAAGCCCGCCTTCCATAGGCCAGGGGCTGGCGACTAGCACCAAGGCGTAAAATCCCAGTAAACAGGGAAGGCATTGCCTTTACAAGTAACAACCACACAGAGTCAGCAAGCGGAAAGTAAAGTGCAGAAAAGAAAAGGGGCCGGAAATACAAGCCCAACTGTAAAGTACAACTGAAAAGTAAAGTACAGCAACTGAAGAAAAGACGGCGGCCTCGTGTCGTCCACTGGCAATCCCACCTGAAGGGTGGGTACAGATAGCCTCCAAGCTCCTCGGGTCCCACGTCCGCTCCGAGTACGTACCGCCCAGTGGTCCACCTCCAGGTACCGTCCTGCTCCACGCCCCAACCGCGATCAGCGCTGTCCGTCGTCTGCAACCAACACCACGAAGTGCGGGCATAGCCCGTGCAGGGGTGAGTACAACTACTCAGTAAGGACCCCGAGACCCCCGAAGGTCTCCCGAAATCCACAAAGGATATAGCACAAAAGAAAGATGCAATCACGAAGTAACATCTGACTCGACTTAGGTATATGCCCATACATATACCTAAGTCCCCAATTCCAGCTCTGCTCACGAGCTCAAGAACAACTCAATCCACGAAGGAAAGCAAGACTCAAATCCGCAAGGAGAGTAAACAGTAAATCCACATAGGATAGTTCAACACAATCCACAAAGGAGAGTAACATAAGATTCAGCTCAACCAGGTATACTTTTTCAGATGACGTCAAGACGATCACTGATCCGTCTAAGTCGTCGGACCCACGAAGGATCGATAGGTACTAACCCCCGCAAAAAGACCCACGTAGGATCGGGCTCACACAGAACCTGTAGGCAGTGGCTCACACAGAACCGGTAGTAAGGACCCACGGAGGATCGGGCTCACACAGAACCTGAAGCACTGATCCACGTGGGATCGCTGAGTGCAGTAGTCGACGCAGTCCACTGAGGATCTCTGCACAGTCGTCGCCGCAGTCCACGAAGGATCTCTGCTCTGCCGTCGTCGCAGTCCACGGAGGATCTCTGCTCTGCCGTCGTCGCAGTCCACGGAGGATCTCTGCTCTGCCGTCGTCGCAGTCCACGGAGGATCTCTGCTCTGCCGTCGTCGCAGTCCACGGAGGATCTCTGCTCTGCCGTCGTCGCAGTCCACGGAGGATCTCTGCTCTGTCGTCGAGGTCACAGCCAGCGCTAGGGTTCCCGCACGTAGCGAGCTCGTTTAGGAGGGTCCGCTCCACGAGCCGAGGGGCTGATACATCAACTGACACGTAGTCCGAAGTTGATGTATCCAAAAGTTCCGTATCGACAACAGGATCTCAACGCGACAGACGGCGCGTCAATCGGACGCCCGGTCTGAGAGTTATTGGCATTTTCGTCCCAGGGGCCCGGTTGGTTTTTAGGGCAAAACCAACCCGACCGTACTCCGCCTGTATCCGATCCTCGGGCGGAGTATGCCAAAAGTTCCGTCTCACTTAGAGGAAACTACCACAGCTGACGGTACGTCGTTCGGACGTCCGTAGCTCAAGTTATGAGCGTTTCCGCTCCGAGGGCCCGGTTGGCTTCGTGTACGAACCAACCCGGCCGAACCCAAAGTCTTCCGAAACCTTGAGTATAATATACCGAAACGACCGTCTCGATCCAAGGATCGCGTAGCCGCTGACGGTTCGTCAATCGGAGGTCCCAGGCCCAAGATATGGGCGAAAGACCGTAGAGGGCCCGAAACGGGGGTACTGGGCCCGGGGCGACCCGGCCCGAACCCCCCCTGGGGTCGGCCGAACCGGGTCGGCCCGAACCGGGTCGGCCCGACCCGGCCCGAACCGGCTCGGCCGGGTCCGGTCCGGCCTGGGCGCGGCCCGGCCGACCGGACCGGCTCGGCTTCGGCCGAGCGGCCGAAGCGCTGCCGCCGCGGGTCAAACCCGCGGCTTTGGAGAAAACGCGGCCCGCGCGGGCCGCGTGCTGGAAGGCCGGACCGCGGACGCGGTCCGGCGGCTCGCCGCCGCCGCGGCTCGGCCGCGGCGGACTCCTCCGGCGGCGCGCCGGGCGCCGCCGCCCCCGGTCGCCGGCGCCGCCGCGCCGGCGACCCGCGCCGCCGCCTCCTTCCGCGGGCCGCCGGAGATGCTCCGGTGGCCCGATTTGCCTCCCGTCTGCGCCGTTGTTCCTCCCGGGATGCGTCCTCCACTGCGGAATCAACATATGGCCCTTGCGTCGCGCTTTTGCCGTCGCTCGCCAAATCCGCACACAAAGGAAGATCGACGGAGGGTTGCCGGGTCTTGTTCGTTAGACCCGCACCCTCCGCGTTAGTCATAATCAACGGGAGAAACAGGAAAGAAACCAATCAACAATTTTAAATAAATTAAAATTGTTTCGTGATCGGGTTCTATATTTCAAAAGAATAAACACGGGAAAAGAAATAAAATAATTCAACATCCCTTACCTTGTCGTTGCCGAACGGGGGATCGTCGCGGGATTTGCTCGTCGCGGAAGATGGAGATCGCCGCGTCGTCGCGGAATCGCTCGTCGCGTCGCCAATCTCCGGATCAAGATCAACGGATTTAATTAGTTTAAATCCGTTGATATTGAAATTAAAAAGGGAGAAGAAAAGATCCGATTCTCACCTTTGTTGCCGAACGAGGATCGGCCGCGGAAGAAGAGGCGTCGCCGAAGAACGTCGCGGGTAGATCTCGTCGACGTCGCAGATCTTGGTGTGCGTCGTCGAATTCCGGTCGCCGGCGTTCTTCGCGTTCTTCGCGTTCTTCGCGTTCTTCGCGTTCTTCGCGTTCTTCGCGTTCTTCGCGGAGAGGGTGGAGGAACGAAGATTCTCTCAAATCCTTTCCAAGGATTTTTATGTTGGTCTTATTTTATAAACATGCCAACACGAAACCGGTTAAGAAACGATCCATCAATTCGTTGAATTAATTCAACGAAAGAAACGACCCATTTAATTCACGAAGAAACAGTCCATTTAATTCACGAAATAAACCGCCCAATTAAATGGTCTGTTAAGAATTAAAGAAAACGCGTCGGTTGACTTTTCAGTTACTTTGACGGGTTTTCGCGGGTGCGTTACTTAGCGAAAGAAACGGCGGGGCTCGTGCGGGTCCCACCGCACAAATATCCTACCAAGGGGTAGGATATTTCTGGATAGCATCCTATCCAGTTCAACTCAGTTCAAGCCGTCTTTAAGTGACTTCAAGTGGCTTCCAAGCAGTTTAAGTGAAATAAAATAAAGTTGTCGCACAAACTTTATTTTTATTTCTGACTTTAAGCCGCAAAATTTAAAAACCACGTCTGAGCAAACGCAACTCCGGAAGAGGCGTTTCTAAGCAAATACCGGCGCTGCGATTTCATCGGTGCCCTCAGAATTCGATTCCGGGCACCGGTTCAAAAGATAGAAAAACCCGCTCGTCCGTTCACTGAACGTACCCGAGCCAAACTTCGGAAATTGATTCCGGGCACACCGGGCCTCGGAATCAGGTGCCGTCTGAAGCTGCGTTCTTGTAAAATTCCAAAGAAAATTAAGAAAAAAATTTCCTTGAAATTTGCGGGTCTTTACACACACCTGCATCTAATGGTTAAAGAACATACTGTTTCCGTGGATGGCGAATTTCTGCCTCACGAAACGATGATTGTTCAACACTCATATATCACCTTAAAAGGTGGCCATTAAGAGGTCACTATATTTATATATTATATATAATATGTTTATGTTTTACTTAAGCTTCTGTATTTTTCATTTATGGCATATCTTTATGGTTTCCATTATGGGTAAACGCGATATCTTCATTTAAGGAAGTGCGGACTACCGCCCCCTCAAAGTGATTTGATTCGTTAATACCATATGTGGGACGTATAAAGGATGGAGTTATGATACTATATATTATATTATACTGGAATTATAATATACCTTTATATAATTATTATTCCATTCCATAAAATATGAAATAGAAATGAAAGTAGCGTTCATGCGTACGTACGGCCTACCGTCTCCATGAACGGTGCGTTTCGTTTTTTATCTCCAAATGATATGGAATAGTATAAAATTAATATGTATTGGATATATATGATTTTTTAATCATTAATACTATTCTGGAAATTATTTACTTATAACTACATGGGCAATCATTTTTCAAACAAGTTCATTTTTGACTCATGTACCAAACATCGGCAAAAACGTCTGATATGAACTAACATTATTAAATAATTATTATAACATTATAATATGTGATATGAACTGAATAATAATCTTTAAATGAGGTCCTTAGGCAATTATAAATTGACCAAAGTTTATTATTCAGGAATATAAAGAAATGAACAAGACAAGTCGGACTTGAGGTAAGGGATCTGACTCCTCTCTTTCTTTTAAAGTACACTCTTTTATGTCATTCCTGTTAAAGCTCATATTCTTGTTATTGGGAAATTCTTTTATATTACTCTTACTGTAATTTTTATGTTCATATGATGAGAGACCCTATTCTCTCTCATCAATCCATTTTTGAAGTTTTGAGTGGCGCTGTTAGGCTGCCAAATCTTCGTAAGAGATCCAACCTCTCTCTTTCTTTTTAAGTACTCTCTTTTATGTCACTTCTTTTAAGATCCTCTTTGTTATGTTGGGGGATGTTCTTTTATATTCCTATTTCTGTAAACTTTATGTTGATATGATAAGAGACCCTATTTCCTCTCCTCAATCCATTTTGGAAGTTTTAAGTGGCGCCGTTAGGCTGCCGAGTCTTCGTAAGAGATTTTTCATCTCACTTTTATTCCCGTGAGATTTATGCTACATTTTCCACAATTTCCTTTGAGTGGTGTATTTACTGCCCATTATTTTACTCATTGTGTAATATACTTTCATTTATGAGTATTTACATCAATGTTTTATTTTCCTTCTTTCACGGGGCGTATGTTTCGAAAGATACCCATGTCGGTAAGGGAACCTTTCACCCTCCTCTTTTTAAAAGACTTCTTTTGTTATGTCTTTTAATTCACATACTATTGTGTTGGGATATGTTCTTCTATATCCTTATTGATTTAAATTTTATGTCCATGTGATGAGATACCCTTTTTATCTCTCATCAACTCATTTTCTGAATTTTGTAGTGAAGCTGTTAGGCTATCAAATTTTTGCAAGGAAACTTCTTAACCCAAATTTGATTCTTTGGGATAAACATGTACTCCTTGAATATGTCATTCTATGAATATGTGTGAATAACCACCGATTTTTTTACACTTAATATCCACTTATATTTGGTGTATTTTTTTGTCACACATAATTATGTAATTGATTTGTTCTTAAACCAAGGATACCGTCTTTGTAAGGGACTTCGTCTCAATCTCCTTTCATTGAGGCATATTTTGTTTTATACACAACTTTCTTTTATACGGTGTATAAACCCCTTTTACTTTTAAGTTTATCCAAAAGGAATCTTTTTTATATGAATCATTTTACAAAACGACAAAAGGGAATGTTCTTGTCATACGTATGTGGCGACAATGACTTCTCCGCCGTCGTGACCATTATTTGAGTTTCGGCTTCCTCTACAAGCCATACCTTATTTTTAAAAGAAAAATAAATACCATGTTTTACTTTTCTTTTATTTTGGTATTGAAAATGGTTTTCATGAGTTCTTTTATATCAATGTGTTTTATTGATATCTTGTGATTGAAATGTGGATATGTTATGTTTCATTTATGCATGTTTTATGTGATACGATTATGTTATGGTTATTGGGAATTGTTATGAAGATGGGTGGTTCTGTGATAAACTAAGGGCGGGTTAGCCCGATATAGCTCTCCAATTCATTGGGTAACGCGAAGGAGTGAAACGTTAAGGTTTCTCCGAAGAGATTTAGGGAATATACTGTGGTGGGTATTCCAAATGTAACCAAGAGGGTTACTCCCTACGTAAGAATGTTATGAATGCCTCAAGTTACCTTTATGTCTTATGATTTCTATGATTTATTCATGATTTTATGAGGTATGTTAAAATTCTTATGTTTTATGGGTAAAGTATGATTTCATTCATATGCATACATGTACTCATTTTCCTTTCCATATTTTTATATCCCTTACTGAGCTTTTTATGATCATCCCAAGTTTTTGAAATGTTTTTCATAGGTCAAGGGAAGGGTACATGATATGATGATAGTGTAAAGGAAGTGTCAAGAAGAATCCATGTTTTATTTTAAATATGTTTCTATTCATGGGAAAAATGAATACTATCTTTTATGTAACCACTTTGTTTAAATGTGGAATGTAATGTAAGTTTTATGATCTAATTCTCTAAAACTCTAAACCTGAAAATATCCTTAATGTGTAATCTTGTAATAACTCAAGATTAAGTAAGGTTTAAGGCTAGGGCCTTATAGTTGGTATCAAAGGTCGGTTTTGATAACTTTAGTGGTTAGGGTATTCTTTAAGCATAAGTGACATTACCAAAATGGTTAGGATTTCAGAAAGAGTCATAGTTTTTTGATAAAGTGAATGAGTAAGTATATCTTCCTCATTAGTACATGATGGTTTTGTTGATATATCACACTGACCTTTTTGGTTTTTGTAAATGGTTGGATCTAGCAGGCACCAAAGTGACAATAGTTTTGAAGGAAACTATGGTGGTTCTCTGATTAAGAGACTGGATGAAATGGGGGATTCAATGAGGAAACTCATGGTTATTCTAAACCAACTATCCAGGAGTCATGATCAACCACTTGTACCTTGGTATGTTCTGTAATGTATCATGTACGAGATGACCAATCGAAGTGGAAGTTCAGGTAATAATTATAAAGGTTACCATTAGGGTTTATATGATCCTTACTTTTGAGGTAATTATGGGTTATTATATGTTATGATGGAAAATGAAAGGCATTAGATAAACTTAAGGTTAAAATATGTTATGATTATTTTTGAAGATGTTATCTCATTTTGGGGGATGTCTTAAGAATTATATAGTTTGGGAAAAAGGACAGCACGCAGACCGTGTGACAACCCGTCGCGTCGGACAAAGCCGTGGGAATCGAACCCGCAACCAAAGTGCGACTGGTATTTATCACCTACCACTGGACTACGTGAAGTCCCTAGTTAGTTTGACTGATTCTTTTTAGTTAGATGATTTTATGAATTAAGAGTAAGTTGATTTTGGGTTATCTATGGGAATTTATTAACCTTTCATGGAGGATATGTGATTAGGTTAATTACTTTTCAATACAAGACATTAAGAGAAACTGATGTTGTTTGGAGATAAATGTTACGATTTAACTTGGAAGACTATGTGACTAAATACTTCAAATATTTGGGTTTCAATCTTAGTTTGGTTTACTTTGAAGAATTTTATGGACAAATTGTTTATCGAATGGTCCTCGTTGAACTTTGGGTTTTGTTGGACAAATTTTGGAGATTAAGAATAGATTTTATTTTTATAAAGGGTTATCCTTTTCTGGATTATCTGATCTTGTACTAACCTTTTTGGTTTTGGTTTTGGTTTTGGTTAGAGTATAAGGACATGGGAAGTATGTAGTTCTCTTTTGTGGATTAGGTGATTCTCTAGAAATTGATTATAGTACTCTTAATGCGAACAAGTCTTCCTAAATACTCATCTTTTAGAGAAAATATGATTTTGATTAAGGAATCTAGTAAAATTTGAAAGTCTACATGACAAGTAAGTATGTTTCATTATGATTTAGTTAAGCTCAAAAATAAATTCCTTAATGAAAAGTAACTTAAAACAAAAATTTTGTCTGTTAACTTTTCCTACTGGGGAATCGGATACCGTTTAAACCATCACAAGTTTGTGATTTTCTTATGGTTAACTTTCTCCTAGACATGTTTATTATCACTCTCCATCAGAACATGACCCATTGTTTTTTCCTCCATGTCCATATTTTCAAACTTGGAATCCTAGTATGGGTTAACTCGGGTGACCTTTGTACTTATCTTTCTTTATTTTAAAGTGATTTTTTTACTGACTCTTGTTCCGATGTGGGATTTTCAATGAAGTTTCCAAGCCCAATTTTAAAATTGCGAGGACGCAATTCCCAAAAGGGGGGAAGGATTTAACACCCCAGGTAAATAAAGAGTATGACATTTTCACATTTTTCCACATTTGTGAATAAAATATTAATATTACTTTATAGGGGATGCTATGCTCGATGGCGTACCCAATACGCAACAACAAGTTTCTTGGGAATCTTACGTTGCACTCTAATAATAAAATAATATTATTTTAAATGGTAGTTAACGCCTAGCTGTTGTGATGGCGGGAATGAATAGAACTAACTAAAAAATTATTATATATGTTTGTCAAATATTTTTACTTTTTACAATAAATGTTAGAGAATTAAAAATGCGAATGAATCCAATTTTAAGCGTAAACATTCTAATATTCTTTAAAAGGTCGATTAACCGCATTTTGATGGCGAACCTCTTTTAAATCCACTTTTTGACAATTTTACGTGTTATATTTGACTAAATAAAATTCTTCTTTATAATCGGGACATCAGAATTTACTTTGTGTAAACTTTTGGTATTTTTCCGAAAAAGTTCAATTTTTAATGAATAGTGAAAAATGTTGTATTTTAATTCAAAACCTCTTTTTAATCTAATTTATTTATATGATTAGATTATCTTTTGAATTGGTTTTAAAGTGAAATTAGAATATATTTTTACCATTTAATCCAATAGTGGTCGTTGGAATTAATTTCACTTTGAAATCGGGCTTAAACTAGTGTCAATCTTTTGATACATTTTGTTTCATAAAAACACGCTATTTGTTTTGACAGCGGGAATTAATTATTAAATTAATTAATGCAACTTATATGTTTTTAATTTTTTAAAATAGAAATCATTTTTTAATTCGGAATATCAAATATAGCTTAGGGTGAATTTTTGGTAATTTTCTGAAAAAACTTCAATTTTTGATGAATAGTGAAACCACTAAGTGGTACTTATAAAAACTGATTTTTCGTTTAAATGAAATTTTGTCATATTTGTGTTTTGAATTTCAAAAATCCGACATACATGGTTGTCATTAATAAATAAAATTTGGTTCAATGGGATTAAAATAATTTTTTTGTGAATAGTAACTTATTAAGTTTTTAATCGCGATTAGAGGTAATTAGTGTAGTTTAAGGTAAGAATAATGTTTTAATAAAATGAAATGACCTAGAAACATGTCCTACCCTCTTTGGATGAGTCATGGCCGACCAATAAAATTCCTGGGTCAACTTGGGTACCCCATGGAACCACTTTGGTTGGGAAATGACATAAATAACTTTTTATTTAATGTAAAAGTAAAAATGACACAAACATGAGATGTTTTACTAAAAAAAATTTTACATGGAGTTATACAAGTCATATTTTTGATTATAAATAGTAATTGGAAATTTAAAAATATTTCCTACATCATAGTATTTTTTTTATAATTTTTAGACTTTAAATAAATTAAATTATTTATGACATCATGATGATGCCGCGATTACCTCATTAATAAAGGATTTAAATAAAATGAAATGATAATGTAAAATCTAGGACCTAAACATGTCCAAAACCTATTAGATGGGTGGATTTCTAAACCTTATCACCTTACCCTAGAATTATATCAATGTGGGACCTTTTGAATCCGAAACTCATTTTAAAATAAAGTAACATTTCTTTACTTTCCAAGAGTGCCCCTCCTCTCCTCTTATAAAAGGCCCTCACCTCTACCTCCTTACCCACACTTCCAAAGCCTTTGTATCGGCCAAAACCTACCCATTTTGTCTATCCACATCCCTCTATAACTCCTTGAAGTCTCACTTGGGGAAGAAGTCTTCCCACAGAAGCCCTTGAGCTCAAACCAAAGGGAGTTCCCCAATTTTAAGGCAATGTCTTCACTTGAGTCCTTTTGTTTTATTTTGCTTCTCCAACCCCATAAACTCTTTTTATTTATTAATTTTGTAACAAATCCAGTATCTTAAATATACTAGGATGTTGTTATAATAAGGATTCGAGATACACTTACACACACCTACGTCTAATGGTTAAAGAACATACTGTTTCCGTGGATGGAGAATTTCTGCCTCACGAAATGATGATTGTTCAACACTCATATATCACCTTCAAATGTGGCCATTAAGATGTCACTATATTTATATATTATATATAATATGTTTATGTTTTACTTAAGCTTCTGTATTTTTCATTTATGGCATATCTTTATGGTTTCCATTATGGGTAAATGCGATATCTTCATTTAAGGAAGTGCGGACTACCGCCCCCTCAAAGTGATTTGATTCGTTAATACCATATGTGGGACGTATAAAGGATGGAGTTATGATACTATATATGATATTATACTTTAATTATAATATATCTTTATATCATTATTATTCCATTCCATAAAATACGAAATAGAAATGAAAGTAGTGTTCATGCGTACGTACGGCTTACCGTCTCCATGAACGGTGCTTTTCGTTTTTTATCTCCAAATGATATGGAATAGTATAAAATGAATATGTACTGGATATATATGATATTTTAATCATTAATACTATTCTGGAAATTATTTACTTATAACTACATGGGCAATCATTTTTCAAACAAGTTCATTTTTGACTCATGTACCAAACATCGGCAAAAACGTCTGATATGAACTAACATTATTAAAAAAATTATTATAACATTATAATATGTGATATGAACTGAATAATAATATTTAAAGGAGGTCATTAGGAAATTATAAATTGACCAAATTTTATTATTCAGGAATATAAAGAAACGAACAAGACAAGTCGGACTTGAGGTAAGGGATCTGACTCCTCTCTTTCTTTTAAAGTACACTCTTTTATGTCATTCCTGTTAAAGATCATCTTTCTTGTTATTGGGATATTATTTTATATTAATCTTACTATAATTTTTATGTTCATATTATGAGAGACCCTATTCTCTCTCCTCAATCCATTTTGGAAGTTTTGAGTGGCGCCGTTAGGCTGCCGAATTTTCGTAAGAAATTCAACCTCTCTCTTTCTTTTCAAGTACTCTCCTTTATGTAACTTCTTTTAAGCTCCTCTTTTTTATTTTGGGGGATGTTATTTTATATTCCCCTTTCTGTAAACTTTATTTTTATATGATAAGAGACCATATTTCCTCTCATCAATCCATTTTGGAAGTTTTAAGTGGCACCGTTAGGCTGCCGAGTCTTCGTAAGAGATTTTTCATCTCACTTTTATTCCTGTGAGATTTATGCTACATTTTCCACAATTTCCTTTGAGTGGTGTATGTACTGCCCATTATTTTACTCATTTTGTAATATACTTTCATTTATGAGTATTTATATCAATTTTTTATTGTCCTTCTTTCACGGGGCGTATGTTTCGAAAGATACCCATGTCGGTAAGGGAACCTTTCACCCTCCTCTTTTTAAAAGACTTCTTTTGTTATGTCTTTTAATTCACATACTATTGTGTTGGGATATGTTCTTATATATCCTTATTGATTTAATTTTTATGTCCATGTGATGAGATACCCTTTTTATCTCTCATCAACTCATTTTCTGAATTTTATAGTGAAGCTGTTAGGCTGTCAAATTTTTGCAAGGGAACTTCTTAACCCAAATTTGATTCTTTGGGATAAACATGTACTCCTTGAATATGTCGTTCTATGAATATGTGTGAATAACCTCTGATTGTTTTACACTTAATATCCACTTATATTTGGTGTATTCGTTTGTCACACATAATTATGTAATTGATTTGTCCTTAAACCAAGGATACCATCTTTGTAAGGGACTTCGTCTCAATCTCCTTTCATTGAGGCATATTTTGTTTTATACACAAATTTTTTTATACGGTGTATAAACCCCTTTGAATTTTACGTTTATCCAAAAGGAATCTTTGTTATACGAATCATTTTACAAAATGAAAAAAGGGAATGTTCATGGCATACGTATGTGGAGACAATGACTTCTCCGCCGCCGTGACCATTATTTGAGTTTCGGCTTCCTCTACAAGCCATACCTTCTTTTTAAAAGAGAAATAAATACCATGTTTTACTTTTCTTTTATTTTGGTATTGAAAATGGTTTTCATAAGTTTTTTTATATCAATGTGTTTTATTGATATCTTGTGATTGAAATGTGGAGAAGTTATGTTTCCTTTATGCATGTTTTATGTGATACGATTATGTTATAGTTCTTTGGAATTTTTATGAAGACGGGTGGTTCCGTGATAAACTAAGGGTGGGTGAGCCCGATATAGCTCTCCAATGCATTGGGTAACGTGAAGGAGTGAAACGTTAAGGTTTCTCCGAATAGATTTAGGGAATATACTGTGGTGGGTATTCCAAATGTAACCAATAGGGTTACTCCCTACATAAGAATGTTATGAATGCCTCAAGTTACCTTTATGTATTATGATTTCTATGATTTATTCATGATTTTATGAGGTATGTTAAAATGATTATGTTTTATGGGTAAAGTATGATTTCATTCATATGTATACATGTACTCATTTTCCATTCCATATTTTTATATCCCTTACTGAGCTTTTTATGCTCATCCCAAGTTTTTGAAATGTTTTTCACAGGTCAAGGGAAGGGTACATGATATGATGATAATGTCAAGGAAGTGTCAAGAAGAATCCATGTTTTATTTTAAATATGTTTCTGTTGATGGGAAAAATAAATACTATCTTTTATGTAACCACTTTGTTTAAATGTGGAATGTAATGCAACTTTTATGATCTAATTCTCTAAAACTCTAAACCTGAAAAGATTCTCAATGTGTAATCTTGTAATAACTCAAGATTAAGTAAGGTTTAGGGCTAGGGCCTTATAAATCACAACTCACTCCTCCTTATGAACCATAGTGGAATGGTGTTAGTGAAAGGAGGAACTACACCTTGATGGACAAGGTGGGGTCGATGATGGGTCATGTTGATCTTCCACTATCCTTTTTGGGATATGCATTATAGAATTCATTGCACATATCAAACTAAGTTCCAACTAAATCAAAAAAATAGAATACCATATGAATTAATATGTTTTAATATAAAAAAATATTTCATACTCATGTATGGGGTAGTGAGTCATTTTTTAAGGCCACATATGGTGACAAAATAATACCTCAGTGCAAGAATTTTATCTTTATAGGATTCCCTAATAAAATAATGGGATATTATTTATATAACCCCTAAGAAAATAAAGTTATTATGTATATAAAATCTATATTTCTTGAGAGTGATCACATCTCCAAAAGATATTGTGGGAGAAAGATTGACTTTAATGAAGTCACTGATCAAGATATGTAGAAGTTGGAACAGGATCAAGTTGCACCAATCCCTACTGAAGAGGTTGATCCTGATACTGTATAGGAGTACCAGAGAGATTATAGAAATGGAGAGATATGATTTTATAGTCACAAAGTATGGTCACTCAATATTGATTAAAAATAATTATAATATTTTTCACAAGGAGGTAGTAGGTGTATCATAAGTTTCAAGATGGAAGGAATCCATGAATTTTGAGATGAATTCCATGTATTGAAACTAAGTTTAATTTTTGGTTGATCTTCCAGTTGATGTAGAGCATGTTGGGTGAAAATGGGTATTCAAGATAAAACTGAACATGGAAGGTAAATTTAGTACCTATAAATCATGACTATTTGTTAAAGGGTTTGAATAAAATTAATGCAGAGACTATGATGAGACCTTTTATCCATTCATTATTCTTAAATACATTAAGAAAATCCCATAGAAAATTTCCATGATTATGAAATTTAGTAGATGGATCTCAAGAAAAATTTTCTTAATAGGAAACTTATGGAAGATGTATATATAACACAACCAAAAGTATTTGTGAATCCATAGTATGGAAATAAGTTATGTAAGTTACAAAGATCCATTTCAGGGTTGAAGTAGTCATATAGGTCATAGAACATTTAGTTCAATAAATCCATAAATAATTGGGTATCACAAAGAAACAAATGTGATCCATATGTTTATAAGAAATTTAGTGGGATTGTGGTTTTTTTCCTATCCATATATGTATATGAAATATTACTTATTATAAATTAGATATCAATATTATAGTTGGTTAAGTATTGGTTGAAAAATTACTTATTCGTGAAGGGCTTAGATGAAGTAGCATGCACCCTTAAGATCAAGATCATTCATGATATATCGAATAATATACTTGGACTATGTTAAGATACATATATTTACTAGATACTAAATATATTTAGTATAGAACAATCCAATAGGGTTTTGTTTCTATTGCCACATGGTATACATCTCTCTAAGAAAATGTTTCCTCAAACACAACAAGATATAGAGAGAGGATGGGTAGGATCCCATAAGAATTTATGATAATATCCATCATGTATGTAATTTTATATACCAAGATTGATGTTTAATACACCTTGATCATGGTGGGAAGATATAAAGAAAATCTAATTGAAGAACATTGGATAGTTGTTAAGGTTGTTCTTAAGTATATAAGGTGTACTAAAGATATGTTCCCAGTGTATGGAAGCAATGAGGAGCTAATAATCAGGGGATATATAGATGATATCTTATAGAAAAATTAAAGTGATCTAAAATTTTATTCAAGATATTTATTTAGTCACAATGGAGGATTTGTGAGCCATAAGAGCTTAAAGAGGAAATTTTTCACTGATTCTACAATAATGTATGAGTATATTACAGATTTTTATGTAACTAAAGAATCAATTTTGATATGAAACTTAATCCAAGAGCTTGATGTGGTTCTTATAAGTAATCACCCTATTACATTTTATTATGATAATACTATATAGTTGGATCTAGATAAGATGTTAAGGTTTCTTCAAAGGATGAAGCACATACTTTGGAAGTATCACCTCTTGAGGTATTTTTAACAAAGGGACGAGGTAACATTAAGTAGAGTTTCCATAAAGGAATATTTTTCAATGCCCTTAAATAAAGCCTCATCTCATTAGAAGCATGAAAATCATGAGAGAGCAAGGGGACTAAGAGTTATTTATAGTTGGATCAAATGAAATTGAGAGTTTTTTTAAGTTAGTTCCCTAGAACCAACTACCTTCTACTTATGATTGCTTATATATTCATGGGTTTGAATATTAATAAATTTATTATCATATCATCGTCATTATTATATGTGACATTGAATGTGATAATTTATTTGGAGTACTTATCATACTAAAAGGACATACATTTATCTATTATGATGAGAACCTTGAAGTGTTATGACAATGTTTTTAAATACATTTTCAGTGGCTTAATGATATCATATGATAGGAAAAATTGTGGGTTAATGATATGTTTCAAGACATAATCTCTTTAAACTCATACAATCTAGAAATACATAGATAAAACATGGATTAGAAGTTATTATGTGATATCTTATGTCATGATATAGCTTATTCATTCGACACTATATGGGTTTACTTATCTTCATATCAATCACCCATTGTGGCATTACAAGTTCCCTCATATCATAGTGATCAATTGTCACTAAATAGAGTTTCACCTAAAACTCATGGTCCAGTCATTATGGCCTAATCATTTCCAGCAATCCACATGCAACAATTCATTTCATCATGATTGATCATGTTGCTGAATTATGTACCTTAATTTTACAACTTTATTCATTCTTAGTATCCTTTCACAGTGTGATCAACATGGTTATGATGTGTGAATATTCTTAACACAGTATAAGTGATTATTAGGGCTGGTCCCAACTCAATAATTGTCAAATTTAGTGGATATTTCAAGAAAGTACATAAAATGGGAACCATGACCAATAAAAAAAATTTGACGAAATTTGATAGATAGGTTGGAACCAAGAGGATATTTCATGTTAAATTTATAATTAATTTAATTATAAAGAAAGAAATTTTACCTCAATCTTGAGATATTTCTTTGATGAATATATTGATTATCTTAATCCCTTTCAGTGTACCATCATTTTTATTGTAGGATCCAAGTGTATAATCCCTCTAACAGTGATCCATCTGTGTTCCTTTGATCTCCTAACATCGCCGATGGATTTTTAGGTGCTATCATGATAGATCAATCATCATATGGTGTTCACCTTTATCACTATGATGATTCCATTATGCTTGAATAATCATCCTTTCACTCTCATTCTTGAGAAGATAGAGGATGGATGAGAATATATCAAGATTTATTAAATAAAATCTATAATTTTCTTCAGTATTGAGAGAGAGAGAGAGCTCTGGATTTCATTGTGCACACCAATTCTCCAAATTCCATATTATAGTAAAATAGACATAAGAGTCTATTTATAGAGTTATGGGTTTAAGGATAAATATTATTTCATTGAATATAGGCCCTTAATAATATATTAAACCCTTAAATAACCCTATGCCATGTAATAATATTATTATTATTATTATCATGGTGTGAGCTAACTGACACTATGATAAATATTATTTATTATCATACAAATTAATATTTATCATTGAACCTCATCTTGGTCTGCTTATAATCCTCAACATTTATAGAATACTCAATAAATATTTAATTAGATATATATTCATTCAATAAATAAATCAATATTCTATATTTATGTAATTAAATAGTTACTTTGTGAATATTTATTTAATATATGTGATTAATAAATATTGAATAAAATAATTCCTTGAAATTGATAAAATATTTATTTCAATAATTAAATTCAAATAGAATTTAATTTAATCAACAGAAATACATAGTTTGTGACCCTCTAGGATTCTTCCTCATTATCATTAGGTAGGTTTGCCTAAAGTCCAAGATTACTATATAGTAATGGGTCAAGGAACCCAAGAGGAAGAATTTAATGTCATAACATCAATAACCACATATGAGTGTGAACTATGTAATATAATCCATTTGTCTCAATATCTCATCAAGAATATTTCATTCTTGTGTCATCAACATTAATGCTTGGTATACCTTTCTTTGATTATCCAGAAAGAGAATACCTACATAACCATGTACATGGAATTTATTTCAAAGGTTCCATTCCAATCAAAGGTTCGAGATATTAAATTCTATAAATGAAAGGGAAAAATAATTTCTTGACTTTCTCATTAATAACATATCAATCATGAAGTACCCAACATATCCTACTTAGCGTGAACATAGTGCATCATGGGTTTTTTCAATATATACATGTATACGAGTCACGATATGTATTAATAATAATATTAAATTATAAGGACTATTACACACACTTGCATATAGAAATATTTGATGCCTCGCAAAAAAGAATAATTCTTATTGGTGGGTTTTTCCACATAATCTTCAGTCTTGGAGATCATTAAATGAGAATTTCATGATATAAATCCTTATCCTCTTATAACCACTCACACCTAACAGTCGACGAACTATATTCTCCATCATATTTCATCACCCTGACTATATGAATAGTATTTAAGAGATGTCATTATAGCATCTCAAGGTTCTCATCATAGTGGGGAACTGTTATGGACTATATTGATGTGACAGATATGATAGGACATTAGAAAATTAATTTTATGTAGAATAATAATAAATATATGATAAGGTATTTATTAATATTCAAATTCATGAATATATAGGAAATCTAAAGTACAAATTAGTTATTTTTGGGAACCAACTCCAACAGACTATCACTTGTACTAGATCAAACTACTAATGACTGATTAGTTACCACAGGTTAAACATGATTATATTGAGTATAGATGCATCTACTAGGCCTACAGCATTTTTGTGACTAGGGTTGGCAAAGCAACATGTCAGTGTGGTGAATATTTTTACTACAACATCATTGCCTTGAAAAAAATCCATCAAGTAGTGATATAATTGATTATTCACCTCTTGTTCCCTTGTCATAATCCTAACATCTTGATTAATTCCATAGTAAATGCTTATAATACTAATGATAAAAACTTTTACTTTTGGTATAACCCAAAATAATAATAGGACATTTCTAAACTACTTCTTAAGATACATTAGAAGTCATAACATACTAAAATATTGTAGATATGGTATCCACTAGCTATAATAAGTTTTTCTTTCATATTACCTTATCCTTAATACAACACTATATAAAATTGAACTAAATGAATATAAGTGTTCAATTCCATTGACTACTAGTATTATCACTTCTCTAGACACTAAGAACTTATTCAGTTCTACTTATCCAAGTACTGTCAGATAGTTCTAACAGCAAGTTGGTGCAGTTATGTTAGATCTTTTTGATATTCACAAACTATGAATCATGCATCATTAATATCAAACATCATTATATATCATGGTATATGTGATAAATTCCAAGAATTTAAGCTTGTAAAATTCTTTTAATCTGAGTAATAACTTCCTAATCCCATGCATGTTCTACTAAAATGATTATATGCCAACAAGAATTTGTTCTTGAATTTTTTTAACTTGTTTTTTCAATACTTTGTAAATATATTCACTATAAATAGATTTATAAAACCCATGGATCTATTTTTTTATATCTTTTTCCCTAGAATATGGTTGATACTTTAAGTAATTCTTGGAAAAAAAATTTCCTTTGTATTAACAAGATGGTAAGAAGTAACATTTGTTTTCTATATGTTATCAACATATCTCTCTTCGAAAATTATAGTGCTCCCACTAACCTATTAGAGACACATGTTATTCATTCATTTCTAAATGAATATTCTATTGTCACTATGCATGATTTGTCCATAAATTAATTTATATAATCTAAATATCTTATTGGAATTTATTGATGTCACTGCCCTTTATAGCTATGAATTTTAGACATGTACCATGGGGTATCTTTCTTGGTCTCATCATATAAACTTTTTTCATAAGGTTTCCACCAAATGCAATTTCCTCAATAATCAATATCTCAATATAATGATCATAGAAGTATGATTTGACAACTATAATTCAAAATTATTTTAGTCAAAATGATTAGTCTATCGATTTTTTCATAGACTAAACATTTCAATAATCAATCATGATTTATTTATACCAGCTTGTTCCATCCATGTCTTGTTTCTATTTAATACTCAGAAACAGAGTCTTAGAAACTTTCAAAATATATAGTCCCTAAATCTTGATACATAGAGTCCATTATTTTAATTTTTACATACTTTTCAACCTTAAAATGTTTCCATTTACTACCTATTTATAGGAATCTTTATTCTAAAAGAATAATATATATATCACCCACCATGGTGAACATAAACCACCTATTTGGTTATGACTTCCTACATGGTATGTTTCTTTAAAAATACTCCTATTAGTGAGATCAGTGGAGTCCACAATTCATATAAAAAATCATGTGCATCCAGATCCTTAATCCATTAAGGTTAATTATACTCCCACTATCATTAAAGAGATAGGTTTCCTTTGTGGAAACATAGTTTATCTTAATAAGATATTAATATCCTTTATAGATATGGGATTATTAACTAAGATGAACCTAGTGTTTGATGTTCATTTTCAGCTAAAGAAAACTTTTAACAAATGGTTTTCAATAAAAACTTATGGTAATGTCCCAATATATTTGTATCATATCAAAATTTATATGATAAACATTAGTCAATATAGTTGGAATATGGTTAATTGTCACACTACTATTTTCAAAACATGTCTTGGAAGAAATTATGGAAGATTTTTAATATATATAAGACTCATAATTTATATTCCTTTTACTCTCATGACTATATTGATGTATATAAGGAAATATTAGTTTGGGAATACTTTTATTTCATATGTCTGATCAATGGTTACTTATATAAGATGTTATCTGACAAGCCTGCTCAGAGGTTCCTCTATCTTTACCAAGTGAACTCATTTACTTCATTGGGAATTTCTAAAATTTAAAAGGAATCCCATGAAGTATATGAATGTACCTTTAGATTTATAATAGTTCATGTGTCCATGTTGAAATAACTCTAAAATCATTGTGGCATACCATTATTTATAAATGTTTCTTTATTTAAAACATGATAAGTAGTTTGTTAGTATACCTAGTATGTTATCTCAATAAATACTAAAACACTTTTTGGGGTATAAAAAAGTCAACTAATTTTAGTTTTATTTGAAAAATAATTATCTTTTCATAATTTAGTATGATTCTTATATTTTATATTTATTATTCATTGTCATGGATATTTAGGATTCAAGAATTGTTGGACCATTAGTTTAGTATGAAGTACCATAACAACATTTATTCCAAATATGAAATAATTTCTTATCGTGTCCATTTAGATAGCGAGATAAATGTTTTGTTAAAATTCAATACAAACTATAATTAATTCATTTTGGTAATTAGAATTAGTGAACTCCCCTTGGTTAACATAGGAATCTCCCTTTCTCAACTCCTTTTGAGTTCACTATATAACCTTTCCATTCTTATTTTTTTCTATATTTATTTACATGAATGTTGAAAACATATTATATTTTAATATGAAAGTGTTGAGTAGAAAATTTATGAATATACCTGAATTGGATGAATCTATTTTCTTATTTAATTCATTATAATTTCTTTTCTAGTGTCCATTATTTTCATATAAAAAGAAAATTTCCTTATGATCATTCTTTTGCCTCTAAATACTTTTTCTATTTGAAGTATGTATAAGGAATATTTTGTATTTATATTAGACATGGTATATTCAGCCTTGTATTTCAAACATTTCACCATAAGTGGGGAGAAATGTGTTTCAACCAATATTTATCCACCTGGTGAAGTATGGAAAAAAGTTTCCTAAGTGACTTATCCATTTCATTTATCTGATCTTGGATGAATAATGATAACCTTAGTGGTAAGTATAATAAAATATGATTAATGAATAATTTCATATCCAAGTGGAATGCCAATTTTTCTAACTGGTCAATATTCCCCATCATTTTGAAACTATGACCAGTGTTTAGATTCCCTTCTTCCAGTCTATGTCGGTACAATGCATTGACAATCTTATTTATCTCAAACCTTCAATTATCTTTCTCAAGAAAAAGAATATGATATATTATGGTGTAATCACCCATGTCCTTATATTGTATCATTAACTCTCTAGACATAGTTGATAATATTATACAATGGATATAGGAAGCATCCTATATAAATATCTAGTAGGCATCATTTTCTCCTTTACTCACCAACTGGAGTGGCAGAACAGGAATAGGGGATTCCAATACATAATACAATTTTTTTGATAATAATACATCACATAAGTGATTGTACCATATTTGAAAATTTTTATTTGTAAAGGCATATCCTGAGTTAAGGAATATTTTTAGTGTTTTTTAGTTTTTCTTTTCATTCTTCCTATAATAATAAAAGTAATGTTTTAGTTTTATCTTGATTACTAACTATGTGATACATAATAATTTTAATTTTATTATGTTTTCCACTATTTTATCAGGTCCCAACAGAACTCACCATTAGACTCATAATATCTACCTGCTTAGACATTCTTGAAGCAAGTATCCATATGAACCTTCTCATAACCCAAATAAGGTAATGGTCAATTACTTAAAGGTATTTAGGTAGGCATGTCTCTGCCAAATATAGGCTTGTAACTCCTTTTGTTGTGTGGACTCCCCAATCCAGAAGCCCTCACTCAGGTTTCTTCAACACTTGCCTCCAATATATATCAAGTCTAGAAATGGATGATCCTATTGATGTAAATTAGTTAAGTTATCCCAAAACTTTCATAAGAACTCCCTGATAAAGTTAAGTGTCCCAACAAGGGTTGTACCAACACTTAGTTCTATTTTTTAAAACAGATTAAGGGTCAATCCCCCTTTATTAAAAAAGAAAAACAAGAGAGCCTCTTTTGATAAATGGGGTAAGAGGTAACCCATTACAATCATCATGTAAAAATTATAATAAAATCAAACCTGAAGGAAAAAAGTGGTCCCAAGTGTCCAATGAGATACAAACATCAAGATAAGCAAAGTAAAAAAATTTATCACCCCCCCCCCAACATAATGGATTAGTATGACTTAATATTTTATTGAGGGATTTTTATTTATTATGCATAAAATTTTATTTTTTATCCTTTACATATCATGTTTATATTAAATGGATTTTACTTAAGGGATTAACCATTTTATGATAAAACATTTACTCATAATCCATTTATTTTAATTCCATCCTTTCATATTAGTCCATTTATTTGTGTGATTATGGTCTTCCATCCATGGAATAAATATTATAATATATAGAAATAAAATAAATAAATTACATGGTCATGAGTTTTATCTAATGGTTGATTTATTTAGTGGAAAATAAATCAACCTATGACACTGAGGGAAAACTCTTTATGTTAGTCTGGGCACAAGTTACAGTATCCCAACTATCCACCTATGTATTCCTCAGGTTGGTTCACCTCAGTTCTATCTTTAACTAACTCAACCTTAGCTCTTCCTTGAAATGAATCATGTTCCTTTAGATACTTCTTTTATTACATATGTTTTATAACTCACACATAGGTTAGGGTAACCAAATGATCGATTAAGGATAATTTCATAAAACAACCTTGGATATGCAGGTCCTACATAATAAAGGATGGAGGGGTGACACGCAGACTACCACTTTTAATTTAATAACAAATAATTGAAAAGTCATGTAATAAATAAAATTAAATTAAATAAACACATATATAGGTCTGGTAAGATCTCATTATTGGTCATACACATGCACTGACTACACAATTAGAATAACTAGCTAACTTTCATTTCAATTCATTCTTTAATAAAAAAATGTGCACCAATGAATCCGATTAATTATCTTATCAATGAATTGATTAATTTAATCTTACTTAATCCAATATTCATTTATATTCTCATAATTTTTATTTTTAAATAAAATAAATTATTTTATTTTATTTAAAATTTAATAAAATAGTATACAACTTTTTACTTGGAAGAAATTTAGTGATTACTTATCTAAACTGGTTATTGTATATAATATACTCACATGACATGTTATATACACAATATGTTTCATAATATCACATCGTGTACTGTCAAATTAATGACACATGAAACACATGAAAATTTTGTTGCTTGTACGATTTAATGCACACTAAGTCTCTAGTATATAATGAAATTACTTGAAATTATGCAAAATCAATTAAGCATTTAATTAATATAAAACCTAATGAACTATGTGTATTTCCAATTTAATGAAATGTGGAACTAAAGTTGATGAGGTTTAATAGATTAATTAATTAAATTTAATATTTCCATGTAAATAGATAAATTACATGGCATGTAGAATCCAACCACACAACATATACTATTCTTCACTGGATGTCTGTAGTACATGACTCGAGACACGATGTGTATTTTCTGTGAATAATAATGAGTTACACGATAGGTAAGAAGGATACAAAACATGTACTTAAAGTTGCATGAATTCAAGTTGTATGTGTTGTGTATTAAATACACACAGTTTATTAATTACATGACACATATTAACCCTGTGTTTTTTCCTTGAAAACACATGGATTATAGCATGTAAGGAATCTACATAGTGTGTAGTCCGGAAAATTTGTGTGCTACCCTAGTTTTTCTACACATGATGCATTTAATGAATGCGGCATGTATTCATTGTACAATGATCTAAAGTCCATGTTATCATCCTAGTGTAATGAACAAGGGTGCATGACATGTGATAGAGGAGTACACATCGTGTAACCCCATGTTATTTGGTCAGAGTTCTTATAACTTGTGTATGGGTTCTTCAAATATATTATTCATTAATTATTAACCAATATTGGTAATATTAGTGAGAAATGAATAGGAGGAATAAAAGGTCATGATGATGTATTATGAATGAATTAAAACTTGAAATGAAATTTAACTTTTAAATGCATAATGATGAATAATCAAATAAATGATTATAAATTCAAATTAACCCACTCTAATACCACTTAAAGGTGTTTGGTATAGTGGAAGAACTTATCAGAGTCAGTCATGACTCAGTAATTTTCATATTCAATGGATATTATATGAAAGTACATGACATGGGATCCATGACCAATGAAATTTTTCCAATGAAATTTGACAAACATGTCAGAACCAAGAGGATATTTCACATTAAATTTTTAATTAATTTAATTAGATATAAAGAAATTTTACCCTGATATTGGGATCTTTCTTTTATGAATATATTGATCATTCGAAACCCTTTTGTTCTACTATAATCATGATTGTAGGATCCAAGTATAGAATCCCTCTTGGGGTGATCCATAGGTGTTCATTTGATCTCCAAACAATGTCGATGGATTTTCAGGAGCTAGCACGGAATATCAATCATCTTACGGTGTTCACCTTGATTGATATGATGATTATTTTAGGCTTGAAAAATAATACTTACACTCTTGTTCTTGAGAAGATGGAGGAGGGAGGAGAATATGTTAGATTTGAGAGAATAAACTCTAGAGCATTCTTTAGTCATGAGAGAGAAAGCTATGGATTTCATTGTGTACACTAATTCTTAAAATTTCATCCTATATCACAATAAACATAATAGTCTATTTATAGAGTTATGGGTTAGGGTTAAATATTATTTAATTGAACATAGTCCCTTGATAATATATTAAACAGTTAAATTACCCCACACCATGTAATAATATTATTATTATCTTTTCATGATGTATGATAAATGATGTAAGGAGAAATATTATTTTACCAACTTGCAAATTAGTATTTATCATCAGACATCATCTTGGTTTTCTTGTCCTCCTTGAAATTTGTTGAATACTAAGATAAATATTTAATTATATATTTATTCATTTAATAAATATATAAATATTCTATATCTGTGTAATTAAATAATTATTTTGTGAATATTTATTTAATATATGATATCAATAAATCATGAATAAAATTATTCATCATACTTTAGAATAATATTTATTCCAATAATTATATTAAAATATAATTTAATTGAGAAAAATAGAAACACTTAGTATATAACCCTCCAGGATTCTTCCTCATTGACATTAGGTGAGCTTTCCTAAAGTATAATATTACTTTATAGCATCTAGTCAAGGCACTTAATAGGAACACTAGTAGAAAAATACGATTCAGTGTCGAAATTTTAGCATGAGTTTTTCTGAAACCAATGTTATAATGGATGTAGAGATATTTTTAATATTTGTTTATTTAAAACTGATGTTAAATGTATTCCTAATTTACTTTTTTTTTATTTTTTTATTAAAAACTGGTGCCAAATGATTTTAAAAAGAAATTTCAATGTTTTTTTATAAAAACCAATGCATAAAGTTTATTTTTTAAAATTTCTAATATTGAATTTTTTTTAATTTTGGTGTCGATTTTTATAAAACTGGTGAAAATTTTTTTTTTAATTTCTCCAATGGTTTTTATAAAAAAATATGTCAAAAGTTTTCAAAAAAAATTAACTATAGGCATCAATTTTAATAAAAATCAATATTTAATTTTTTTAAAAAAAATAACATCGGTTTTAATTAAAACCGACGTCAAAAGTGTTTTAAAAAACACACTGACATGGGTTTCCCATCATTCCTCTATCTTTATTTTTTCCAAAACCCTAATACCCATAACACTCAATGGTTGACCCTGTTTTATCTCACTCAATGTTCCTCATTTGATCTTATCTTTTGATTCATTTTTATTGTTTTTCTTCTCTATTTCATCCTCCTAGCTTTTCATTAGCTTCATTCGGCCTATCTATCTTCATTCTATGGAACCCTAATACCTGGGACGTGTGAATCTCAACCCTTTTCTCAATTATATGTTCATCAATCACCATTTTGGATCTCTCTATCATAGATTTTTAGTCTCAATATTTATATTTTATAAGTGAAATGCTTATTTTAAATTTTTTGAATATTTATTTAGTATTTTTTTGTTTTCAATTGTATTAATTTATTTGTTTATGTATATATTTTTCAAGTATAAATTAATTTGTTTATAATTAGTTGTATAGTATAAATGTCTTTGTGATTGTAAATTGTTTTTTATTATGGTGTAATTTCTTTGTAACTTGAATTGTTTGTTTTTATAATTGTTTATATTTATAAATTTTTTATTATTATTTTTTTATAGTCAACCTTGTTGATAATTAGATGATGAATGATATATATCTTAATATTGAGTTGAATGTTTTTTATATTATATAATCTTCAATACAATACACCATTTTAAATATACTCCTTTATACATTTTTTATTTTTATTTAACATTTTAAATTAAAATTAATTGTTTTCCATAAATTTAACAAATAAAATATATTTTGTGATTTAAAAATATTAATAATTAAATTGAATTAAAGTAATTTATACAAATACACAAACACATACATACATATATATATAATGAATAAATTAAAATAAATATGACTATATTAGGGTTATTGTATGTCCTCGTGTTGTGTCATTTAATTTAGTATTTTTTCTTTGTTAGTTCATATCCTTTATTCACTTGTATTTAATTTTTTCAATGATATGTTTTGATCATTTTATATAATTGTTTTTTTTTTGATAAAATAGTTATCAATAAATGGTTAATAGATTATTTTGATTATATGTCTTTATGTTTTAAATTTATCTATTTATATATATTTTTAAATTTTTATATGTTTTAATATATTAACCTTTTATATTATGATCTTAGGTAATTAATGGACTGTAATTGGATATATTTACAAAGAAACACTAATGAATATGAAAAAGAAGTTGATGATTTCTTGGAATTTTCTAAACAAAATATTCAAAACAAATATTCGATTTTCTGTCCAAACGTGAAATGTTTGAATATGAGAAAGTTAAATTCCATAAAAACTAAAGATCATATAATTTGATATGGTTTTAACAATAATTATACAATTTGAATTTTTCATGGTGAAATAAAAGGAAATTTAACATCTAATTTTGATTAAAATATTCAGCATGAAACAGTGGATCGTATTGAGGAATTAATTCATGATGTAGTCATTAAAACAATCTAAAAAACTAAAAAAATTGAATGATTATATGAAGATTATAAGAAACCATTATTCTCAGGCTGCATAGAGTGTTATTAAAAATTATAATATTAGTTAACTTGAAAGAAAGAAATGGGTGGAGTGATAAAATTTTCTCTGAATTTATTGAACTTTTAAAAGAGTTACTTATAGAAGATAGTGGGCTTCTAGATTCCAATTATGAGGCAAAGAAAATATTATGTACAATATAATTAGGGTATAAAAAGATAAATTTTTGTCACAATAGTTGTGTTTTTTATAGGAAGGAATATGAATATTTATCAAAATATCAAAAGTTTGGTACATCATGATATAATATGGATGGAAAATTTAAAACTGATTCATTCTCGGATATCAAAACCAAACCTCCTGCTAAATCAATTTGGTATCTTCTAATAATTCCTCATTTGAAGCATATATTTGAAAATTAAAATGATGCAAAAAGGTTAGTATTACATTTATTTGAGTGCTTCTCTGATGGAAACTTATTTCACCCTTCTAATTCACCACATTGGAATATATTTGACAAAAAAATCCTGATTTTGGATGTGAATCTAGAAATATTATAATGGGATAATGCATTGATGAAATGAATACATATGAGAGTCTCAGTAGCCAACATAGTTCATTTCCTATTTTTTTGGTAGTTTATAACTTTTCCCCACAGATTTGTATTAATAAAAATATGTTATGATGAGCTTGATTTTTTCTTGACCAAAACATATGGGAAATGATATTGATGTGTATCTTTCACCATTGATTGATTATTTGAAATTTTTATGGGAGACAGGTGTTACAATTCTTGATGTATATAATAATGAGTATTTTATTTTTCATATTATGATAATGTTCACTATAAAATACTTTTCTATATATGGAAACTTATTTGGATACAGTGTTAAGGGACATAAATCATGCATAATTTGTTAAGAATAGAATTTATATTATCAATTTCAAAATGGAAGAAAGACAGTATACATGGTACATTGAAGATTTTTGAAAATGGATCATCTTTATCATATATTAAAAAGGTAATTTAATAGTTTACAAGAATATAATCCCCCCCCATAACCATTTCTATCTTAAGAATATTACGATAAGTTGAAAAATATTTATTTTATATTTAGGAAGGAAGTTCTGGTCATCAAAAATATATATATAAGAAACCATATATCTTATTCGAGCTATATTATTTGATATTTTTAGAGATAAAATATAGCATTAATATTATTTATATTGAGAAAAACATATGTGATAGTTTAATTTTAACTTTTTTATACATAAAAGAAAAGAAAAAATATGGATTTCATGCTATATTAAACGTGATATCCATGGGAATACATTTGGAGTTATCTCCCTCTATGAAAGTAAATGAAACATTTTTAAATATGGCATATCACACAATAATACAGAGTGGGAAGATGAAATTTTTTTCAATGTATTCATGGTTTTAAAGTACTTGGTGGATATTATTTAAATGTAAAGAATTTGGTGTCATTGAATGATTTTAAATTAATAGGTATGAAATATCATGACTATTATATATTGATACACCAAGTACTTTCATCACACTGCGTGGTATATTTTCGATACATGTTAGAAATACTATCATCGGGTTATGTTATTTTTTCAAATCCATCTGTATAAAATTCATTAATTCAAATTTGTTAGATGTGTTGGAAAATGAAGCTACCCTCATACTTTTCCAACTAGAATTTTTTTCCCACCACCATTTTTTGATATAATGGTTCATGTGGTGATTCATTTGGTATGAGATATAAGAATATATGATCCTATTTATTTACATTGGTTGTGTACTTTTGAAAGATATATGAAATTTTTGAAGGGATGTGTTAAAAATAACTATTGAATAGAGGACTCTATTGTTCGAAAATATATATCTGAAGATGTGGTTGAGTTATATACTGATTATTTATATGAACTAGATAACATTGGTCTTCCCATATCTCAACATTTTATAGTTGATAGTGATGTTAGAGGGATTTATGGATTTAAGTTAAAGTTCATTACATATTATGAAGTGATGCGGGAACATTTATACATTTTTAAAAACAAATATGAGGTTTAACCACATATATCATCACATATTTTGGGATTGAAGGTGAAATATCTAAAAATAAATGAAAATGGTTAATTATTGAGTATAAAAATACATTTTTTCATGGTTTAAAGAGATTCAATGTAGATTTATCTGCATAAAAAACATTGAAATGGTTGTAAGGGGTGTCATCTCTTAATGTGATCACATAGTCTGGTTTTGATATTAATGGTTACACATTTTACAAAAAAATAGGATGAAAAGAGTACCGTTAAAAATAGTGGGGTAATGGTCATCACTGAAGCATTGTATTTTTTAAGTGAAAATGATTAAAACTCAACTAATGCATCAATAACATATTTTGGAGTTGTTCAGGATATATGGGAAATTGATTATACTAAATTTAGATTAACATTTTTTAGGTGTAACTAGGTTGATAGTAACAGTGGTGTGTGTTAGGTCCATTAGGCTAGATACCCTGAGAGGGGGGGTGAATCAGGGTATGAAAAATTAAAACAACTTCCCATTTTGATCTTGTTTGGTTGTTAGAAAAAACTCTCTTCTCTCTCTCCTTTCCGTTGCAGAGTATGAATTAATCTTAAAGCATGCACAGGACACATCAATTTTACTTGGTTCACCCTCACTGGGCTACGTCCAAGGAGTATACACTGGCGATATACCGATATACCAAATTCACTATAAGCGCACTACTGTTTACAAGTTCGAAGTGGACACACTGTCCCTCCTGGTTTACAACTAATCACAATTTGAAAGCTTACTGCTCTCTTAACTAAAGAGAGATCAGTGTTACATCAGAAGATCTGCACATAGTTTAAATACTTGTAGTTCCTTTCATTATCTCTAATGAATGCATCCTTCACTGTGTTTAGATGCTCTATTGAAGTCAAATTTTCATCCACTGATGTATACCCCTTTACCACAAGTGTACTGGGAAACTTCCAACTTTCATGCAACCCTAGGGTGACTTGTGGGCCCCTTTAACTAGTGCACAGCCTCTACCTTTGCTGCGAAAAAACCCACTTGCGCGCCAATTTTATACTTGCATGCCACTGCATGCGTGCCACTTCTTGCGCGCCACTACTTGCGCGCCACCACTTGAGTGCCACTACTTGCGCCCACTGCTTGCACACCACTGCTTGCGCACCACTGCTTGTGTTCCAAGATACTTGCACGCTAACCTAATTGTGTGCCACAATACTTGTGCGCCACACTACTTGCGTGCTATTTCCACTTGCACGATCAGATGTCATATTTTATCTAAGTGTTGAGCTTCATTGCAAATGAAGATGGGTAGCCCTCTATTTATTCTAATTTTGGGGACCCTGTGTGTGAGGTACACCGCTCACCTTGCACGCCACTTTGTGACTTGCACGCCACTCTGTAACTTGTGCGCCCCTTCTTGACTTGTGTTCCCATTGATGACTTGCATGCTAATTCTTAACTTGCATACCAATTAATGACTTCTGCATCGATTCTTCACTTGCATGCCACTTCCTGACTTGTGCGCCACTTTCTTTCCTTTGTCATATTTCAATGGGATTATCTTGAAATATGAATTTCACTCCACTTCAAGACTTGAATACCCCTTTATGACTTGTGTGCCACTTCATGACTTGCAGGCCACTTCATGACTTGCGTGCCAATTCTTCACTTGCATGCCAATTTCTTTCCTTTTTTTATTTTCATGTTTGATTTTAAAACATGCCTAGAGCGCAATATTCCAATAACCCACTTTGTCAATAAACACAATCACCTCAAAAATGCTTCAATGATACCTTGAGATACTTTTTCCCAACAGTGTGAAACATGATGATTATGGATTTACACTTTTTAATTTGAAAATATTTAGTTTCAAAGAGGAATAATTTATCATGGAAATAGATAAAAATAAAATATTTTATATTACTGACTCATCGAATGATTAGTGGTCTTTCATTTTGCAAGGGAAAATAATTCATTTGGTTAGTGATGATGATATGGATTTAGGTGAGATATCTTCATCTATTATGTGACTTCTAGATGATAGCAATGACTATAATATAGACATAATCCATATTGTATAAAATGATCTTGTTGAATTGATATGGTAAAATTCTAATTTACTCTCCTAATAATTCAGGTAAATATTTATATTTTATTTCCTTTTTTAAATTTATGCTTCTAAAAATCCTATTTTTTAAATTTAGAAGTTTAAATCTATATATATTGATTATTTCTATAAATTTTGTGTTGAATTTTATATTCAACAGTTTTGGTTAAACAATTTTTGATTGAAAAACCTGATGTATATCATTATGTTATGGTTAAATTTACATGTATAAAAACACTTTTTTGTAACTATGACATTTAAATTTATAAATGTTGATCATTTCTATCATATTTTAATTAATGTTAATATTTATTAATTTAAGTTACATATTTTTTTGTTAATAATCATGACATCATTTTTTTTTAAACTTACACATGTGTGGCACTATTTTTTTACTTACATATGTTTATATTTACTATTTTTAGATATTCGGTCTTCTAATAATATACAGGTACATAAAATATCATTGAATTTGACTATTTCAATAACATACACAGAGGTAAAGGATTTTTTATCAAGGTATATTTATGTTTTTTTTATATTATTAAATATTCAATAATTAAATCATTTAATGAAAGTAAACTTTTAATTTGTAAAAAATTATTTACAGGACTACTGGTGAGCCTCCTACAGTGGAATATTCTTCTTCTTCTTTAGAGATCATGATTCTTAGAGTTGGTAGACATGGGATTACATTTTTATCAAAACTTTTACCTACTCAAGAAGAACAGAGGGTGTATATTAATTTTGATGATGATAATAACCCAACTATCCAAAATGAAATACAGTTTAGGAGTTATATATCCATGTAGATCCATTTTATGGTTAACATTTTATATCCTGGTTTGAATTTCGTCGATAAGAAGGTGAAAGAGTAGTTTCGGGAGTCTATAATGGTAAAATATATCCATTGATTTATTTTTATCTCATTCTTTGAATATTAAATATTTAATATGACTAATATTTAATTATTACAATTATATATGACATTAGACTTTCAAGAAATGAAATAAATTAATAAAATGTGTTTATCTTTAGCAGTGGTCTCATAGAGATATTTAAAACAAAATTGACAAAAAAAATATGTTTTTGAGAAGTTACAAAATGAAAAATCATACCTCAAGTATGGGTATTTAGATTCAGATACATAGAGTAAATTTTTTTCCACCCATCATAATGAAGAATTTATGGTATAATAATTACTGTATATTGTAGATTTTATTATATATTACCTAATTATTTATTAATTTATTTTTATGTAATGGATATCCAGGATATCTCACTAAGAGATCTATTTGCATAATGTATACCCCCATAATTTATCAAATTGTGGGTATCATTTGCTAAAGGAGAAAATGATTGTAAAAAAATTTGATGCATTAGGAGATAAATCTAGAGGTGGTTCAGAAGAGGTCCATTTCACTCCTCCATCTCCCCCTACTCATCATGAAAAATATAAATGAGTGACAATGAAAAAAAAGGTTTCTTATAGATCAATCTAAATAAGTAGCTGATAGAATTATAAGAAATTAATTTTATTTTTTTTTAATGTTCATATTTTTTAAAATTAATAGCACTAATATACCATTTTGATATATCATTTTAGGATGACCTTCAAGATCAAGTGACGTAGGAGAATTTTATCTTTGAGGGTATGATAGAAATTCTAGCTATTACTTTAGGAAATCCAGTGTTAGACTACTAATATTTTTCTAACATATCCCATGTACTTTAGGTTTTGATGATCTCAAATACCATTTATTTTTTAATGTTGTTTTTTTATTTTAAGTATGTTCATCAGGTTTTATTATTATCTGATTCATTAGGCTGTTAAATCTTCAATTTTTGGATGTTTGTTGAATTTTACCTAAGTCTAGAAAATTGGCTATGTGGGGCATTTATCTATGTGTATAAATGACTATGTTGATCAATAGACTATATAAATCTTCTATATAAAGAATTCACCTATGTGAAATAGCTACATCATGAAATTGGCTATGTAGAAATTGCTTACATCGAGGAATCATCTACGTGAGAAATCAACTATATAGATCAATTGGCTAGGTGAATCAGTTATTTGGATTAATTAGATATGTGATTTGGATACATGTTGAAATTAGCTATGTGGTTCAAAATAGAAATGTAATTCATTCAGTTACATAAAATTTGGCTATGTGTTTAAGAAGGCTATGTGAAGAAAATCGCCTACATGAAATAGGACTATATAAATTAATCTATGTGGATAAATCAGCTACACGGATCAATTTGGCTACATGAATTCAAATCTATAGAATTCATCCGTGTAGTGATCTATAATTGTCTATGTGGTTCTATAACCTAGTATTTATTATCGTTGGTGTACTTTCAATGAGAATTAATGTTGTCATGCATTCATTAAATTCCATATTACCACTTTATAATAAAAAAGATTATAATAAGATGCAGGTACCTAGAAATTAAGCAAGTAAAAGGATAATTTAATGGTCAATAATATTTCCAGTGTATTTCCAAGAAAATTATGTGTGGGTTTTAAAACTTCAATCCTGGATTTTATGGATCTAATACTACGTAATTAAAATAGAATTTTTCTTATGCATTTTGTGAGTTCTCTCAAGTGTGAAAAAATATATATTGATAAGAATAGGATTTTCTAATCTATTATCCAATAACTCACTCTCAAAGATCTTGTATAATGATTTTTTTACTTAAAATGAAGAAGAAGATTCAAGATCTAAAATTGTGATATCTTGATTATCTTGGATGTTGTTTTAGAAGACTCTTCTCGAGCTACTTTTTTTATTATCATCTTTCCTAGAGATTTATTCTCTTCTACCGGTTTTATTTTACAATTTTGAACTCAACTTGTAAACACTCTATTTATTCTCTTTTCATTGTAAAGGTTCCCAGTAAAATAACCTTAAAGGTTTTTGTTTGTAAATCCTTGTAGGGGCCCAGTTGAAAGCTCCTGCTACTATTGTACCAAGAGTTAATTTCTTGCACTCAGTCATATATTCCCTAGGAAATGGACTTGAAATCCTCAATAAAAGGATTAGTTTAGGGAAAATCACCAAACTCTAAGATTTAATCATTGGTGGAGTGGATTGGGGATTTCTATTTCTCGAACCACTATAAATCTTTGTGTCTCTATTTTCTTTTTTATTTTATTCCCGCAACATGCTTGTGTGAATAAAATATTATAATTTAATTATATATTTAAAGATAGTGGTTTTCTAAGTGAATAAAATTTAAAATAACTCAATCCACCCCCCCCCCCCCACTTGAGTCATAGTGCAGTCACTCTCAGGACAATAATTGGTATTATAGCTTTTTACTTTTAAGTTATCAACTTTCAAAGGTTACAGTATAAAGATCATCTTCAAGATAGATGTTGTTATGAATAATGGGGAAGGTATATCTATGTTAAGAAAACCTTACTTTAATGGTGAGAATTATGTTTTTTAGTAGGCGCATATGATAATATATTTGAAAAATCTTGGTCTGAAGGTTTATCTTAAAGTCATGAAGCCTTATGAAATTCCAAAAACACAACCTGAAACATGGTATGTTGACACTGAATCCAGTTATGATCTAAAATCCAAATATATGAATTTTATAATATGTGGAATAGTTCTAAATGAGTTCAATCAAGATTCACAATGTCAAAAAAATTCATGAAATGTGTAATATTATAGCAGTTTCTTATGAAGGAATAGAAAACATGTGAGATATCAAATATAATACTATAAATATTAAGTTTGATACTCTCATAATGATGGAAGGTGAAAGCATCACCCACTTGAATGTAAGGCTTTCTAAATTTGTAAATAAAGTTACTGATTTAGGGGAACCTATTTCTAAACCAGATCAAGATTTGAAAATCCTCAAAATTCTATCACCTAGATAGAGTGGAATATCAGCTATTATTAGGCAATATATAGAAGTAAAAAATTTTAGAATAAAATATATTATTGGAACTCTTATAATGTATGAGGATGAGATTGAATTTGAAACTAGAGAGTACATATTAGTTTATAAGTATAACACTACTTTAAAAGTTTCAACATCAAAAGATGACAAGAAAAGAAAAGAGATACAAATGGATAAGTTGTCAGATGAATACATCTCAATTAGTTTTGCTTCAGAAAGTGAGATTTGTCACTTTTTTAAAAAATTTAAGAAGTTCTATAATAAGATAATAGGTTTTAAGAAACCCTTCAATAAGTTAAAGAAACATGATATAAATTATAAATAGCTGAAATGTTATAAATACAAGATTCTTGTACACATAAAACCATATTTTCCATAACTACAAGACAATAAAAAATTTGAGAAATTTTTTTTCAAAAATAATGGATATAAGAAGAAATCCAAGAAATCCATTAAATCCACATAGAGTGCTTTAGAGGATTATATTGGTATCAAATCTTTAGAATCAAAAGTTGAATATTATAATTTGAATTCTAACATGTGCTTTATGGGACATTCAGATGAGGTACACTTCTATTGTTCTTCTGATCATGAATCTAAATCTGAAAATGAAAATTTATCTTATGAGGAATTAAATGAATATTGTTCCATTCTAGAAACCAAGTATAAATATTTAAAAAATAAAACTCTTAAAAAGTCTGATAATATTGTTGTAAATGAAAAAGAGTACTTAAATAAACAAATTTTAGATTTAAAAACCAAGATGGAAAATTATGCTTCATCTTGTATTGAACATGGTAACAAGATTTAAAATTTTTAAAAAGAAGTTAAAGACTCTAAATATGTTGCAAGTATTTTTAGAAAAGGTGAAAATTTTCTGAATAAAATTCTTTGAAACAATAAAGCTCACAAAAAATAAATTTGGTATTGGAATTCAAGGTGAGAATCCAAAATTATATAAAAAAATTTTTGTGCCTAGTTCTAAGGAATAAACTCTCCAAAATTACTTGTTTTCACTTTTAAGAATTAGGGAAATATGCTAATTATTATAGTTTGAGAAACCCATAATTATATGGATTTAAGTATGCCTTTATTTCAAAAAGTTTTTCAAAATTCAGTGCTGTATTTTTTAGACATCTCAAAAAACATGGGTTCTTAAATATTTTGTTACTAATATTATTGGACCCAAGAGAATATGGGTAATAAAACAATTTCTTTTTTTATTTTTCTATATAGGGAAAAATCTCCAAGATCATAAATGACAAATTGTATATTTATAGTGGATGATCAAGTTGTATGAGTGGTGATTTCTTTAATTTCAACTTCTTATCAAAAATAGATGGAGGTTATGTCACTTTTGGTGAAAATGTTAAAGGAAAGACTATTATTTGTTGGTAATATAACCTTAGTCCTCATAAAAAAAGTTCTTTATGTGTATGTATTACATCATAACCTGATAAGTATTTTGTAACTTTATGATTAAGGTTATTTTTTTGATTTTTATAATAATGTGTGTTCTGTGTTTAAAGATAAAATTCTTAAATTTATGGCATCTAGAACTGAGAATGTTTATACTCTATATATTAATTATTTGAGTATACAAAAAGTGAACTATTTAAAAGTTGAAATAAATGAATCTTGTATTTGGAATAGATGATTGGAACATTGTAATGTCTATTCTTTAAGAAAATTGACCAAAAATAATTTAGTTTTGGATTTACCTCAACTTAAATTGAATAAAAAGAAGTTATGAAATGCATGCTAAATGGTAAAGTAACACAAGTCATATTTTAAACCAATTAAATAGGATACTACTTATATAACCCTGGTACTAATTCATATGGATTTGTTCGGTCAATCTAGAACTACAATCCTAAGAAGAAAATCTTTTTTTATGTGCTTGTTGATGATTTTTCTAGATTTACATGAGTTTTCTTTTTGAGTGTTAAGAGTGAAGATTATTCTATTTTTATAAGTTTTTGTAAATTAGTTCAAAAAGAGAATGATTCCAAAATTATTGCTTTAAGAAGTGACAATGGAGTTAAAAACATGGCATCAAACACACTTTTCTTCCCCCCAAGACACCTCAACGGAATGTTTTTGTTAAAAGGAGGAATAGTAATTTGCAAGAAATCGCTAGAACAATGTTATGTGAATATAACCTTCCTAATAATTTTTTGGATGTGGCTATAAACCTATCATGTTATGTCATAAATAGAGTTATAGTTTGACTTATTTTGAATAAAACACCATATAAGATATGAAATAACAAAAAAGACATAAATTATATATTTTAAAGTGTTTAGATTTAAGGTTTATATTCTAAACACCAAGGATAGTCTTAGTAAATTTTATTCAAAGGCTGATAAAGGATTCTTCCTTGTCTATTCTACTACTTACAAGTCATATAGAGTTTTCAACAAAATGTCAAAGATTGTTGAAGAATCAACTCATATGAAATTTTATGAAAGTGATTCTTTTGATAACAATATGACTCAAGTTAATGAGCTAAGTGATTATTTTGAAAACATGATACCTGATCCTTTCTTTGAAAATAAAAAGGATGATGATTTGAAACTTTATTTTCCATAACCAAATCCTAAAAGGATGGATACTAGTGAACCAAAAGGTGTAATGCCTAGACATCCTAGTACCCTTAAGAACCATCCCTTAGAAACATTTATAGGAATATTAGATAAAATTATTAGGACTATAATGAGTGTAGTAAATATTATATAATTTTATTCCTTTCTATCTCAATAAGAACCTTAGACTATAGAGTATTCCTTAGTTGATGATAGTTGTGTTTTAGCAATGCAAGAATAATTAAACCAGTTCAAGAGGAATAATGTATGGTAATTAGTTAATAAACCATCTGAATATCCTATTATATTATGTTGGGGTTTTATTAAAAAACTCTATTCAATAATTTTCCCCTTAAAAATGCATCACAGTGGTGACCATGGGGTTGTATCGCAAGAAGGTTGCGGGCTAAGTCGTCAAAATGTCACTTTTTTAATTTGTTTTTGATAGAGTTAAAACTAAAATTGGGGATTAGAAATGAGTTAAACTAAGTTAAATTAATTTAAAATAGATTAAAACTAATTTTATAGTTAGATATTATAAATAATAAGAAAATAGAACTGAAAAGAACAAGCTAAAGAAGGCAGCGGTGGACAATCTTTGATCTTCGGAAAATTCCTTTACCATTGTCTAAATGAATTATCCAATTGAATTTCTCAGTGTATACCTCAAGAACTAAATGGATACACTTAAATTAACTAGAAACCATATTGAGACCTCAAAAATGGGTATCAATCCTCTTATGAATATGATCTAATTACCTAAATACCTCCGAGCAACCAAATCATATTACACTCATTGTGCTCAATGGGGAGACATCACCCAAAGAAATTTAAACAAAGAGCATAAACAATTTACATTCATAAGTTTAAAATAAAACCGTATTTATTTAGAATAAATTGAATTAAATAAATAAAAGGACCCTCTACATTCAAGAAAAATGATTTTCAGAGAAATATAAAGGAAAACAAAGAAAATCACAAACTCAAAAGGGGATATGTCCTCAGATCCCTGTTGTCCACCACCACATAGAGTCTATCCCTTCATGGGTTGATTATATTCATGAAAAAATCCTCTTATATATCATTTATTATCCATCACATCACTTTACTTAAATCAACCCCCCCCCTAAAATTAAATGAATATTAGAATATAAAGAGATGATGGCTTGAAATCTTCTAACTAGATTTTGTTTCCCTAATATTTTCTTCTATTTTCAGCCCCCTACCAGCCGAATCACCCTGTGAACTCTTCTAAAGAGTTGTTCTAAATGAAATTATACATATACCCTACAATTTTTATAATATTGAATCATGTGGTTAAAATTATATGAAATTATTACTAAGTAAATTGTTTATCCTCAAAGAGAACCTTTATCATCCACCTATTTGACTTGCTCAAATAACCATTTAACAGCTAATTTTTCATTAAAACTCATCATGAACGTGAGTAATTGAGTCCCATTTCACCTAAAATTGGAATTAATTCTTTTGAACACCTTTATAGGGATTTATTCCTATTTTAATGAGTTGGATTCTACTCTACCATCCAGAACAACTTTCCATAAAGATTGATTTTTTTGGGCCTCTAGAAGGCCGAATAAAGATCTAGTCTAGTTGAACAATATATAGTCCACAGACAAAGGGTTCCTAAAAAATAATCATTCAATTTGGATCATAATTGAAAAATATATACCCTAAATACAGAAGCTATTGAAAATAGTAAAAATTCCAAAATTAGGGAATTTTTACAATTTAGATCAAAACTCTTCAAAATTCCAAAAATGATGCAATTTCATATAAAATGACAGATTTTTGGGGTTTAAATCATTCAAATGTACATTAAAAATAGTTTAAATATTATCTTTATCAATTCCACAACACTTAGAACTTGGAATCATGGACAAGTGATCACCAAAATCAAATCAAGGAAAATTCAAAACACATACCAATGAGGTTCACCAATTAATCACCAAGAATCAAAAGATATAATTACTCATAAAAAAATATTTCAAGTTCTCAATTAATATCATTAAATACATTTCTTTTTTTCTCCTCCCATGCACACAACACACATGCCTCATAAAAATTTTCTCTCAGCACACAAATATGAATTTTCAACAAATCTTTTCTCATCCAAACACATGCAAGAATCACCATAAGCTTGATAAATTTATACTTTTCCACCAAATGTGAGAAAATAATGTGTGATTATCATGAGTAATTTTCAATTTTTTTCTATGGTTTAAGGTTGGTGGGTTTCAAATTTCAAAAATTATAAGGCTGAATAAGGAGGGTTTGGCTCTTTTTTAAGAAAAAATGCATGAATCTAATTTTCACTCAAGTATGGTCTCCTCCCTGCTCCCCTTTGAATAAAATAATCTCTAAAAAACTTTGAGAATTTATTTTTCATTCCATTCCATCAATATTTTAGCATGAATAAGTGAAAATTTTATTCTCTTTTTTATTTGGAAAGCTCCAGATATGCATAAATTTATTCTATTGAGAGCTCTAGATAGGCAGAACTCTATTTCCTTTGAGATCTCCAGATGGGAACAGCTCTCCACAAACCATTTTTTAGTAGTAAAAACATATATTTAAAATTTTAATCTCTTCCAAAGGCAACACAAAATGAGTTATAATTCCATAAGTCATCTTCCCACCACACTTAAGTTTAACTAGATCATGCATTTCTACTTCCAGAGCAGGTTGGAAAGGGAAAATTGGCTTGTAATGTGGCTAACCTAACAGGATTTACATAGCTAATAAGGGATCGCAATTATCAAATGTATAAGTAAGGAAATAATAAAAAGGATTAACTTAAAAATAGAGCTTCAAAATCCAAATAATTACCTCAATCATATAAATCAAAATCACTTTATCCCTCAAGTTTTGAAAGAAATAAATCAAATTTTGGTTCAAACAAACATGGATTGGTTCTCTCAAGAAGTGATCTTAATGTGAAGAAGATGTTAAAATGGGTTCAGAAGCCTCATAGGAAGGTAATTTTAATGATAAATACAGTGAAATATGTAATGAGATTCAAAAAACATAGGTCCCTTCATAGCATTTCCAAAAAATTAAACTTGAAACAATATCATTTTCAATATTAATTTATGTTCATTTTAAAGGGATCAATTGGTTCACTCATTGACATGGGTTTAAAAAATGAAAAAGATAATTATTTAATCTCATCAGTTTTTTTACAAAAAAATATAAAGAAAACTAACAAAATTTGAAAATAAAACACAAAAAATATTAATCTACCCAGCATTTTTCTCCCCCCACACTTATTTTTTACAATATACTCATTGTGAATAGTTTATATAAGAAATGAAAATCAATAATATAATACATGACAAAACAAGTGGAAAGGAAAGACACAACCTTCTTTTTATTTAGCAGTAGCAGCCTTAAGCTAGCCTCCTAAAAGATGGAACATGGAAACCTATATGAAAAACAAAACAAAGCATAAATATTATTTTAAAATCAATGAAATAAAAATAAAAATAAGGGAAAAGAGACTTGGTATGAACCCCCAAGTGGATGCTAGGATTTCCCTTCCCCTGTTCAGATAGTTCCAGCAGGTCATTCCCAATCTGAAGGTGGGTAAAATTTCTTCATCATGAACCACCAAAATGATATATCTCTAATCTTATTCAGCACCCAAAACTTGTAAAATCTCCCAAAAATATATTTCTTCAAGTTCCCCTCCATGATTTTTACATTCCAATAAAGTAATGAAAGTGAGAACAAAATGTAAAAGAAACAATATATAAATTCATCCTCACAAAATACCTTAATTGGTTATTGAATTTTAATCTTAGTATGTGGTTCGTCATCAATTTCATCTTCAAAAATTATTTCTTCTTTGAAATTAAATCTATACCACCATCCTCATGTGAACTAGTGTACTCAAATAGAAAAACCATTTTTTCTTCTATTTCAACCTTGACATTTTATTCATCTGAAAAATTAATACACACAGAATAAATGGGAACTAAATATGTACAGGTAGGAACATTTAACAATTTATCATCAAAATAATCAAACAATAATGGATCAAAATTTGAGACATCTCCCTATGGTTTCTCGGGTTCCAACTCTTTCTAGGAGTCAAAGATAATGGTATTTAAAGTGAGCAGCAGCTTCAGTTCCTCCATATGATCTTAAAAAGTGAATGGCTCAAGTTTCTCTTCCTTTTTAGACAAATATTCATAAAAATCTTCTGAATTTTCAATTTGAAAAGGTAGGGCTTTAGATAAAATTTCATTTTCAAAAAATTCATCCCAATTATTTTCAAAAGACATTTGATTTCCAAAAGACAAATCAATTAGGGAATCAGTGAAAATTTCTTCCTTAAAATTTAAAAAAGGAGATTCAAAATTAGTTTTAAACTCATCCACAAAGGGTTCCTCGGTATAAAAAATTGGGGGGATAAGATTTTTCATTTTCTAAACATATTTTCGAGCTTTCAGTTATTTAAATTATTTTAATTCATTTGAAATAATTGCCATTTGTTTGATTACTTCTTGAATATTTTGTTGAATCACAAAATTCCTTTATTTCATTTCAAGAGTATTTTTTTGAATTGTAATTTAAAAAAATCATTATTACTAGGCTCCTCATATTTTTTATAATCATTCCAAGCATAAATGTAATCACTATGAAAACCCAATTTTTTTGTTTTTATTTGTTTACGACTCTAAATTAGTGGTTAAAAATACTAGAAATGAAAAAAAATTACAAAAAAATAAGAAACATCCCCGGTATCGGCATCAAATTGACTCTATGAAACTACAGTCAATAATTTTTCCCTTAAAAATGCAGCATAGTGGTGACCACAGGGTTGTCTTGCAAGGAGGTAATAGGCTAAGTTTTCAAACTATCACTTTGTTAATTTTTTTTGATAAATTTAAAACTAAAATTGGGGATTTGAAAAGATTTAAACTAAGTTAAATTAATGGAAAATAGATTATAACTAATGTTATAGTTAGATATTATAAATCAGAAGAAAATAAAATCGAAAAGAACAAGCTAAAGAAGGAAACAGTGGACAATCTTTGATCTTAAGACAATCCCTTTATCATTATCTAAATGAACTATCCAATTGAATTTATCAATGTATACCTAAATACCTCAAGGGATAAAGATAAATTAACTAGACACCATATTGAGACCTCAAACATGGGTATTGATCCTCTACCATCTAGAACAACTTTCCATGAAGATTGAGGGAGTTATTCCCCTTTGAATGAGGTGAAGTCCACTCTACCATCCAGAACAACTTTCCATGAAGATTTATTTTTTTGGGCCTCTAAAAGGCCGAATCAAGATCTGGTCTAGTTGAAAAATATATATTCTTAGAAAAAAGGGTCCTAAAAAAGAATAATTTGATTTGGATAACAATTAAAAAGATATACCTAAAATATAGAAGCTATTGAAAATAGTTAAAATTTCAGAATTAGGGAATTTTCACAATTTAGCTCAAAACTCTTCAAAAATCCAAAAATGGTGAAATTTCACATAAAATGAAAAATTGGTGGGGTTTAAATAATTTAAATATAAATTAAAAATAATATAAATTTTATATTTATCAATTATCCCATACTTATAACTTGCAATCCATGACAAGTGATCATCAAAATCAAATCAAGGAAAATTCAAAATGCATACCAATGAGGTTCACCAATTAATCACCAAGAATAAAAAGATATCTTACCTCTTTAAAAAAATATTTAAAGTTCTTAATTAATCTCATTCAATCAATTTCCACTTATTTTCTCCTCCCATTTACACAAAAAACTTACCTCGCAAAAAATTTATCTCAACACACAAATATGGATTTTCAATAAAGATTTTCTCATCCAAACACATGCAAGAATCACCATAGGCTTGATAAATTTATACATATCAACCTGATGTTAGCCAAAAATATGTGATTATCATAATGAATTTTCAAGTTTGTTCTGTGGATTAAGGTTATCGGGTTTCAAATTTCAAAAAATTATGAGGATGAATAAGGAGGGTTTGGCTCTTTTTTAAGCAAAAATGCATGAATCTAATTTTCACTCAAGTATGGTATCCTCCTTACCGACGTTTGAATAAAATAAACTCTACACAACTTTTAGAATTTATTTTTTATTCCATTCTATCAATATTTTATAATAAATAAATTAAGCTTTTCTTCTCTGTTTTATTTGGAAATCTCCAGATAGGCACAACATTCTTCCATTAAGAGAACCAGATAGGCACAACTCTATTTCATTTGAGATATACAGATGGGAAAAACTCTTAGAAAAACATTTTACAGTAGTAAAAATATCTCTTTAAAGTTTTAATTTCGACCCAAAGCAACACCAAATTAGGAATCGCGCCACAAGTCATCTTCCCCCCACACTTAAGTTCAACTAGATCATGCATTTCCACTTCAATAGTAAGTTATAAAGGAAAAATTGGATTATAATTTGGCTAAAACAATAGGATGTACATGGATACTAAGGGCTCACAATGATAAAATGTTCAAGGAACGAAAGAATAAAAATTATTCATTTAAAAAGAGAGCTTAAAAATCCAAAGAATTACCTTAATCATCTAAATCACTAACACCTCACCCCTCAAGTTTTGAAAGAAATAAATAAAATTCTAGTTCAAAAAAACATGGATTGGTTCTCTCAATAAGTGAGTTAAATGTGAAGGAGATGTTAAAATGGGTTCAAAATCCTCATAGGAAGAGAATTTCAAAGATAAATACAGTGAGATGTGGCATGAGATTCAAAAAATAGATATTTTTTCATGACATTTCCAAAAAATTAAACTTGAAAAAATATAATTTTCAGTATTCATTTATGTTTATTTTCAAGGGATCAATTGGTTCACTCATTTACATGGATTTCAAAAATGAAAAATATCATTGTGCAAATTTTATATTAGAAATGAAAATCAATAAGATAAGACATGACAAAATAAGTGGAAAGGAAAGACACGGCCTACTTTTTATTGAGTAGTAGTAGCCCTAAGCTAGCCTCTAAAAAGCTACAACATGGAAACCTACATGAAAAACAATAAAAAGCATAAAATTTTTATTTAAATAAAGGAAATAAAAATAAAAATAAGTTAAAAGATACTTGGTATGAACCCCCAAGTGGGTGCTAAGATTTCATTTCCCCTAGTCAGATAGTTCCAGCTGATCATCTCTAATCTAAAGGTGGGTGAAATTTCTTCATCATGAACCACCAAAATGAGATCTCTACAATCTTATTCATCTCCCATAACTTGTAGAATCTCCCAAAAATATATTTCTTTATGTTTCCCTCTATAATTTTGATGTTCCAATAAATAAATGGAAGTGAGAAAAAAATGTAAAATAAAATTCGTATGAATTTATCCTCACAAAATACCTCCATTGGTTTCTGAATTTTAATCTTAGGATATGGTCCATCATTAAGTTCATATTCATAAAATTATTTCTTATTTGAAAATCATATCGATACCACCATCCTCATGTGAACTAGTGTACTTAAATGGGCACACAATTCTTTCTTATATTTCAACCTTGACATCCTCTTCATCTAAAAAATTAATCCACACAAAAGAAATGGGAAATAAATCTATACAGGGAGAAATAGTTAACAATTTATCATTAAAATTATCAAACAATAATGGATCAAAATTTGAGACATATCTCTATGGCTTCTCAGGTTCCAACTCTTTCTAGAAGTCAAAGAAAGTGGTATTAAAATTGTGTAGTAGCTCTAGTTCCTCCATATGATATTAAAAAGTGAATGGATCAATTTTCTCTTTCCATTTAGCCAAATATTCATACAAAGGTTCTGAATTTTTCAATTTTAAAATGTGGGGCTTCAAATGAAATTTCATTTTTAGCAAATTTATCCTAATTATTTTCTAAAGACATTTGATTTCCAAAATACACATCAGATGGGGAATCAATGACAATTTCTTCTTTCAAATTTAAAAAATGAGATTCAAAATCATTTTTAAACTCATCCAAAAATGTTTAATCAATATCAAAAACTGTTGGGATAATATTTTCCATTTCCTGGGCATATTTTTGAGATTTTATTTCTTCCAATTATTTTAATTCATTAGAAAAAATTCCCATTTGTTTAATTACTTATTGAATATTTTATGGAATCACCAAATTCCTTTGTTTCATTTCAAGAGTATTTTTTTGGAATTTAAATTTTAAAAAATTATTATGATTAGGATCCTCATATTTTCATAATCATTCCAAGCATAAAATAAATCACTATGAAAATACATTTTTTTTGTTTTTTTAAGACTCTAAATTAGTGGTTAAAATCCTAGAAATACAAAAAAAAATTCAAAAACAACTTAAGAAACATTCATGGTAGGGGTTCCAAACTAATGTTGGGGTTTTCTCGTAAAACTCCATTCAATAATTATCCCCTTAAAAATTTTACATAGTGGTGACCAAAGGGTTATCTCGCAAAGAGGTTACAAGCTAATTTGTCAAAATATCACTTTGTTAATTTGTTTTTGATAGATTGATAACTAAAATTGGTAATTTTAAATGAGTTTAAATAATTTAATTTAATGAAAAAAATATTAAAAATAGTGTTACAGTGATATATTAGAAATCAAAAGAAAACTGAACCAAAAATAATAAGCTAAAGAAGGAAATGGTGGAAAATCTGTGATCTTCAGACAATCCCTTTATCATTTTCTAAATGAATTATCCAATTTAATTTCTTATTATATACCTAAATACCTTAAGGGACACACATAAATTAAATATAAATTATATTAAGACCTCAAATGGGTGATGATCCTCTTATGAATGTGATCTGATTACCCAAAGACCTCCGAGCAACTAAATCATATTACACTCATTATTCTCAATAGGGAGACCTCGCCCAAATAAATTTAAACAAAGAGAATAGATAATTTACATTCATAAGTTGAATATAAATATATATTAATTTATAATAAATTGAATTCAATAAATAAAAGGACCCTATTTATTCAATAAAAATAGTTTCCATATAAATACAAAGGAAAAAAATCACAAACTCGAAAGGGGATATGTACTCAAATCTTTATTTCCCACCACCACAGGGAGTTTATCCCTTCATGGATTGATTATATTCATGAAAAACTCCTCTTATACAGAATTTCTTCACCATCACATCACCATCTTTCAATCCCCCCTCCCCCTTAAAATGAAATAAAGATGAGAATATAAAGAGAGGAGGGCTAGAAATATTCTATCCAGATTCTATTTCCCCTAATGTTTCCATTATTTTTGGCCTCCTCCCAGCTAAATCAACCACTATACTCTTCTAAAGATTTTTTCTAAATGTAATTATCCTTATCTACTCCAATTTTAATAAATTTTCGACGTATTTTGAAAAGGATGTGAATTTATTACTAAAGAAAATTTTTTCTACTCGAGGAGTCCCTTCATCATCCACCTGTTTGACTTGATCAAAGAATCCTTTAAAGAGAAATTTTTCCATTTAAAATCATCATGAATTCATGTAATTAAGTCCCATTTTATCTTCAATTGGAATTAATTCTTTTGAAAACCTGTATCTGGAGTTATTCTCTTTGAATGAGGTGGGGTCAACCTACCACCCAGAACAACTTTCCATAAATATTGATTTTTTAGGCCACTAGAAGGCCAAATCAAGATCTAGTATAGTTGAAAAAGATGTATTCTGCTAAATAATGTTTCCTATAAAAGGAATCATTAAATTTGGGTCATAATTGAAAAATATATACCTAAAATACAAAAGATATTGAAAATGATTAAAATTATAGAATTAGGGCATTTTCAAAATTTAGCTCAAAACTCATCAAAATTCCAAAATTGATAAAATTTCACCTAAAATGAAAAAAAAAATTGGGGTTTAAATCATTTAAATAGACATTAAAAATAGTGTAAAAATTATCTCTATCATTATAGGAACAAAATAGGTTTTTAAAAATAAGTAGGATAATCGTGGTGTGATCACTGGGAATAAGGCTAGACTAGTTGCTAAAGGGTATAACCAAGAAGAAGGTATAGATTTTAAAGATAAATTTTGTCCTATAAATATATTCGAATCCATTATGATTCTTTTAGTCTATTTATATCATATTAATTTCAAATTATATCATATGTATGTAAAATCTACTTTCTTACATGGTTTTCTTATGGTGAAAATTTGTGTTGAACAACCTCCTGGTTTTGAAAATCCTCATTCATCAAATTCATTTTTCAAACATACCAAATCACTTTATGGCCTTAAATAAGCACCCGAATTTTTTTATGAACATTAATTTTTTTATTTTATCAAATGGACTTTCAATAAGACATCCAGATCCTACTATATTTAAAAAAAACTTCATCTTCAAATATTTTATTTGTTTAGATATATGTTGATGATAATTTTTTGTTCCAAAAATAAAAAATTATGTAATGAATTTTCAAAACTCAGGCAAAAATAATTTTAAATGATCATAATGGGTGAGTTAAATTATTTTCTAGGTTTTAAAATTTATCAAAAAGACTTTTTGAGTGTGTTAAATCAAAGAAAATACATACTTGAATTACTTAAAAGGTTTGTAATTAAGAGTGGTAAAGTGCATATAAATCCTATGAGCTCTAATGAAAAGCCTGATTAGGATGAAGTTGAGAAACATTTTGAAAACAAGCTATATAGAGGAATAATTTGGAGTATATTTTATTTGACTACTAGTTGACCATACATTATATTTGCAGTATTCTTATGTTATATATTTCAAGAAAATACTGAGGAATCTCATTTAAAAGCTGTAAAAATAATTTTAAGGTATTTAAAAGGAAAATTTTATCTTTCCTTACCTTTTTCAAAAAAATTCTGATTTTAATTTTTCCTCATATTTGGATACTGACATTGATGGTTGTAGACTAGATAGAAAGATTGATTTAGTAACCTACCATTTTCTTGGTAAATCTCTTGTATCCTGGTCTAGAAACAACACTCAGTTGCATTATCTACTATCAAAGCAGAACGTATTATTGCTAGTAGTTATTCTTTACAAGTTTTGTGGATTAAACACACCTTAATGGATTTTTTATTCAATTATAATAAAGTATATATCAAATGTGATAACACTAGTGCTATCGACATTTAAAATAATCCAATAAATTGTTCTAGAATGAAGAATATATATTTAATACATAATTTATTGAGAGATTACACTCAAAAATTGATATTACTCTCAAGTTTATCTCTACTCAAAATCGGTTAGTATATATTTTTCTAAGACCCATACTTGTAAAGGTTTTGATTTTATTAAAAGAGAATTGGGGTTATTTGAATTTAAATGAGTGCAATTCATTTTTTAACAAATTTTAATTTATCCAATATTATATTAATGATTTATTTTAAAGATTTTATAAAAGTAGTAATTTTTTTTATTTCTTTACAAAATCAATTCAATGTTATTATTTAGAGCCTAATGTTTTTAAAAATATTAAATAGTTATTTTATTTATTTATGAGTTAGAATCGAACCAAAACTATGAATTGGCTATGCGACCCTATTTCAAATTGGGTCTATAACCTAAATACCAGTCAACCCTCGATTCCTTCTTCCTTATACTATGTTCCTTCTTCTAGAGTTCTAACCATCACCCTTTACCTCTAAATCAGTAATTGACTTCCAACCAACCTGTTTTCCATGGGAAAATCCAATCATAGAGATGATTGAAGCTTCAATTTATCTAAGAAAGTAAAAGGAAGTGGTGTGTCATGCAAAGTTCTCATTGAAAAATTCATCTATATGAGTTGGTTGAAGTCTACCAAGATGATATTAAATAAGTTACTTCAGTTTCAAGGTTGGGAGTTTTTTTTATGAAAATAAATCTAGTTTCTTGTTTTAAGAATAAGTGAATGAGTTTATGAGGAATTTCTAGTTCTAGTTCGGTGGAACAAAGGATGTTCCTTCATCAAAAGTCAATATAAAGGTTTTCTAGTCTCATCAGTGGAGTTGGCCAAACCCCTTCTTTATTCCCATGAGCAGGAGTTTTTATTTAGTCAGATGCTAGTTGGTACAAGTACAGTAGGACCAATCGAGGTTTTTAAATTATTGTTTAGAACCTATACCTTCGAGAAGAATCCTGTAAAGGATTTAGAATCTGAATGGAAGGTCCTGTGTAAGTTTATCTAGATTGGGATTTCCTTGAGAGCTGGTGAAATGTAAAAAGTGTTGTTTCAGGATATGTACTTTTTATATATCCTAATTAACAATGCCAATCCCAATCTTCCAAGTTATATAATTCAGTTCATGTATTACTATTATAAGGTAAAAGGAAAGTTTAATTATTATCCCTATGGTAGGAATCTATGACCAATTATAAAGAAGAAGGAAGTGGATATAAATGAGGGATATTTCATAAAATTTCATAAGAGTAATACTCTTTCTGTTATACTTCAGAGAACTATTGGATACTACTAGGACTCAAGTTTAAACTCTTTGAAGACTATTTGGAAAGAAATTATGTCTTATGGGGATTCATCCCAAACCTTACCACCAAGGGATGAAGAACCTATTGATATGGTTCCAGCTAGGGAGGTGAAGGAGTTAAATGTGGCCAAAGTAGAGCCTCGATTTCAAAAGATCAGTCCTACAGTGGAAGACACTATTCAGATCCAAGAAGCTAAAGTAGTTGAAGTTGTTGTAGTAGTTCAGCATATTGAGTGAGTGTTGAGACAACTGTTGTAGTTCCTAGGGAAAGGTTAGTGGAAACCATTCATAGTGTTTATTTTGTAGAAGGAAGACCTAAAGTTGAAGTTGAGAATCAGACAATGTATCCAATTATTCCTAGATCACCTGCTAGTTGATATAGAGCTAGTGGTGTGGTTATGGAGATTGTTGAATATTCTCATACACCACATGTGTCATCACCTCATATTATGCATGAATATGAACCTTATGTAAGTAAGAGATTATATAGTACTAAAATGTAATCTTTTTTTCTTCTCTTATGACTGAGTTTGAAATATTAAGGGATATTACAATGAGTTGAAATGGGATTTGAGATCCTTAAAGGATGAGATAAAATATCTTAAGGATAATTATATTTCAAAATCTAATTTTAATAAATTTGTTAGGATAATGGTAACCCAAACAGATTTTATCAAGAAACTTCAACCAATACCTCATGTTCAATCATTTTCCTATGAAATAAGTACAAAAGATCTTGAGGAGATGAAATCTCAAGTGATTGGACTGAGAAATATTTGTGCTACCAAGTCTGAGTTCAATGACCTTAGAGTCTTAATTATATCTTATAGAAACATGCTCTAAAATATTTTTATGGTTAAATCTTAAATGTCTCAGGATTTTATTGATGAAATTTAAAGTTTTGTGTCTAATATAAAGGAAATATTGCATGATTTATGAAGTTTTGTGATAAGCCATTTTGAATTCATCAATAAGTTTTAATCCTCTTCCACAGTCACCTATGTACCCTCAGTAGCACCTGAATTTCATAATGGAATTGATCATATGATTTCTAATTTTAGATCCATGTCTTATCATATTCAATCTCTTTAGTGTGATATGTTCACATATATTATCAAGAAATAATTCAAGAAAGACCTTTTAGGTGAGTTTCAAGACACCAGATAAGTAGTTAGAAAACTTTGAACTGGAACAGATATGTCCTTAAATGACTCAATGGGATATCTTACAGAATATGTTGGTGAGAATATAAAATAGATCTTGGATGTTTCTAAAGATATTTAGGTTATGTTTTCTAGGTAACTTGGTCCTATGACCAGGAATCATCATAGAATAATAGATCTTTTGGTTAAGTTTTATGAAGAATTTGAAGTTTTTTTCTCCTCTGAATTGAATTTCAATACCTCATAATATGAGAAAGTTCCATTAGTTTTAGTTTTTTCTACAATTAAAGAGCTTATAGTGTACAAGAATCTTAGGATAATTCCTACAATATAAGAAGTTGATCCTACCCCTAGTGTGCCTATTTTAGTTGCACTTGATCATGTTGTTAATGCTTCTAGTGATCTAGTTCCATGAACTCCATACAATTATATTCATGAGGTAGCTTAAGTGTTATTAGTTAAGATAGCTAATATGGAAAGAAAAATTCAATTAATGAATGGATGCATGGTCAGTATCTGAGGATCAATAGACTAGATTCTAGAGAAGCTGTATATTTAACTTCTAGCTACTTCATCTAGTACTTAACTCATTTTCTTATTTAGTTCTTCTTAAAGTTTCACCCCTGGTCATCTTGAGTCTTTCAATGGAATTATGATAAATGGTTTCTCATCTATTGCTCAAATGCATAAACATACATCTTCTATTATCTTTTAGTTCTGCAAGTCAGATGTCATCAAAAGAATATATGTGTATGCATATGATTTGTTTTATCTAAGTGGAAGAAGAACTCTCGGCCCATCTCCTAAAGATACCTTTTGAGGTAACAGAAAAATAGATGATGTAATTTATGATCCATCCAATATCTATAAAAAGGATAAATCCAAGGTGTATGTAGCCTTAGAAACTAAGAGATCTTGGTAAGAGGCTACATCCTTAGACCCTCCAAAGAAGATGAATTTTGTAGTTATAGGATCCTATGATTTTAGTATATCTAAAGGGTTTCTGGATAGATTTCTCAACATTCCTACTCAATATCTAAGAGACATATCTATTGTTGGATCTATAGACTGAGCTACCACTGAAATTATGAGAGATGTTTTTTCACCTGTAATGTACCCTTGTAATACCTTTAGAACCTCTCCTTCTTTTATGTTACCTCGACCGAAACCACGTTCTCAATTTGGCCCTATCCATAATGGGTCTTTTGGGTATTATTTTGTATATATATATTTTTTATTGTAGAGTGTATGTTTTGTTATAAAAATTATTTACAATTAATAAAAAATTTATTTATAAATTTTCTTTTATTAGTGATTATTTTTATATAATGTTGTTAATACCTTTATTTTGATTATAGAATTTCATTCTTACCATAATTTCACATTTAGTTTTAGCATTATCCTTAATAATTTCATACCTATAAGTGCTAAATTAAAAGTGTTTTTCATATCATATTCCCTTCCTTTTTAATGACATGAAATGAGGGAGAAGTTAGGTAACTTAATCAAAGGGGGAGAATTCCTAAAGTAATAAAAAGTGGAGAAGTGTCTAATTAAGTGGGATATGTAATGTATAAACACAAAATTTTAAAATTAATATATATATATATATATATATTCTTTAGTTTTTTGAAAAATTCTATAAAAACCTATTTAGACTTTGTGTTTAATATCTTATGGGTTTTGTGATCATAAAAAAGGGGGAGATTGTGGGAATACTAATGTTGTTCCAATATATCCCACGTACTTTAGGTTTTAATGATCTCAAATACCCTTCATATGTTATTGTTGTTTTTTTATTTTAAGTATGTTCATCAAGTTTTATTATTATATAAGTCATTCAGCTGTTAAATCTTCAATTTCTAGAAGTTTTATAATATTTTCCTATTTCTAAAAAATTGGCTTTATGAGGCATTTGGTTGCATGGAGAAATGGATATGTTGAGAAATCGGCTATGACAATCGCCTACATGAAGGATTTCCCTATGTGAAACGACTACATCTTGAAATCTATAATGTGGAAATCACCTACATCTAGGAATCACCTACATGAGAAATAAATTATGTATATCAATTGGCTACGTGAATTGGTTACATGTATTAATCAACTGTGTGATTTGGATACATGGTGAAATCAAAAATGTGTTTCTAAATAGATATGTAATTCATTCGGCTATGTCAAATCTGGATATGTGTTTAAGAAGTCTATGTGAAGTAAATCACCCATGTGAATAAGGCCTGTGTAAATTCAGATAAATTGATAAATCATCTAAGTGAAGAACAACTAAATGGATCAATTTGACTATGTGAATTAAAATATGTAGAATTTAGCTACTTGGTGATTTTCAATCATCCATGTGGTTTTGCAACATGGTATTTATTACTATTGGTGTACTTTTAGTGAGAATTAATTTTTTTCATGCATTCATTAAATATTAGATTGCATCTTTATGGTAAAAATGATTATCATAAAAGACAAGTACCAAGAAAAGGAAAAAAGTACAAGGATAATTTAATGGTCAGTACTGTTGTCATGGTATTTCCAAGAAAAGGACATGTGAGTTTTAAAACTCCAATCCCAGATTTTATGGATCTGATTTTGTTCAATTAAAAGATAAGTTTTTTCATGAATTTCATAAGTTCTATAAAGTGTGAAAAAAGAGATAAATTAATAAGAACACGAGAACGTGCTCTGTTATCCATGAACTCACCCTAAAATCTCTTGTGTTCTGTTCTATTTTACTAAAAACAAAGATGAAGCTTCAAGATCTATAGTTTTGTTGTCTCGATTATATTTTTTGTTGTTTTAAAAGACTCTCCCCTAGTTTCTTTTTATTCTTATCATCACTCCTTGATATTTATTCTTTTGTGTTAGTTATATTTTACAATTTTGATCTTAACCTGTAAACACTGTTTATTCTATCTTTCATTTTAAAGGTTCATGGTAAAATAACCTTGAAGTTTTTTGTTTGTAAATCCTTGTTGGAGCCCAATTGAAATCTACTATTATTGTTGTACCAAGTTTTGATTGTTTTCACACATCCATGTAGTCCCTGGGAAAAGGAATAGTGGTCTCCAAAAAAAGGATCGGTCTGGTAAAAATCACCAAGCTCTTGGAGTTAAGCATTGGTGGAGTGTAATAGGGAATTTTTGTTCCCCGAACCACTATAAATCTTTGTGTTTGATCCCTTTTATTTTTGTTTTTATTTCTACTACATTCTTGTGTTAAGAAAATATCATAAGTTCATCATATCTTTAAAGAGGGTGGTCTTATAAGTGAAGAAAATTTCAAATAACTCAATTCACCCCCCCCCCATCTTGAGTCATGGTGTAACCACTCTTGGGAAAATAGCTATAACATCCAAGTCATGTAAAAGGATATGAGGGGGTGTTAGTATTAGAAAAAATGTTGGTTGTACAAGTAAGAAATTGAGGTATGCATAAATATATTCCTTAAAAGTTGAGACAAAATACCTAAAATATTCTATGTGTGATCAAATTAAATTAGTTGTGGAGATTATGTTTGAACAAATGATGAGATAATCATAGTCTGCATAGCCTACTTACTCGTATCCTCAACCTCCTTATTTGGACCCAACCTTATATTTTGATTTATATGTTAGAGATCCCCATGTACATTTTGCAGCATGTGAAGTTGTGCATATTTTGGGGTATTTTTTACATCACAAGCCTATGTAGTTGGGTTAGGTAAGAGTATCGATACATGATATTGTTAATCCAAATGCTCTTGTGTCATTACCTATAATGGTGGTTACCATAATTAGAGATTGTGTGGGTTGTTTTTTACTTTGGTCAGCTAGCCTTATTCATCAGTTGACATACAAGGCATGCATTGTTTTTTAAATACAATTTACATTTGATTGAAAATTTCTCATAATTTTTCCTTATATTTAATTTATATAAGAGTATCTAAAATCAAAAGAATTATTACAAAATAAAAAAAGGGTTTAGGAACCAACAAATTCAATACATATTATATTTTTGATCAGCTAAAAATATTATCTTAGGTTTCTTATTTCCTAGATAATATTTATGAGTTTTTGATGATGTATGATAAATTTAGAAGAGAATGTGTATTGAGAATATTTAAATAAGATATAATTGATCTTGTTATTTTTTATGAGCTCATTATACCTGTTTTGTAGTTGTTTTCTATGTTAGTAAAATTATATTTCAGTTTTTCTTTATCTAAGAAAAAAAGACTTAAAGTGACTTAATTTACTAATTTAATTTGGTATCTACACACACTTTTCATTCAAAATGAGACCACCATTGTTTATGGTTTTATGGATCTAGAATAAATTTCAATGGTTGTATAGTATCTGAATGATAAAGTTATAGTTACATATATATGTGACAGATTAGCAAATACGGAGACTGGGTTTTGGTTTTTTCTATTATCTTATGTGTTAGAATACTAATATAATTATGAAATAATATTTATTATAATGTCATTAATTGTTAACTTTTTATATCATAGTGCTCATTGGATTTTAGGTATATTTTTCCCACATGAATGCACATTATATTGATTTTTCTCTTTAATAGGTGGAGTTCATATAACTTTTAGAAAATTATTAAAAAAGTATTTTTATTCTTTTTTATAAGTTATTTAATCATAATTATTCTTGTTATACATGTTTTCTTAGTTAATATATTAAAATATAGGTCATGGGTAAAGTTTAACAATGAACACTTGGAAATACAAGAGCCAAATAAAACTAAATATGTCAAAGTAAAGGTAAATAAATTTTATATTAGATAATATTTTTTTCTTTTATATAAATATGTTGATTTTTATTTTCAATTTAATGTTTCATTACCATAGTTTTATTATCAAAAAGGAAATGTGGAAGGTTTTTATTATGTTTTAAGATTCATGTTTGAGTTCATCACAACCAAGGTGATGATTGAATGTAATAAGGTTAGTTATATTAAATATTTTAGGTTTTATATCTAAATATTCTATTTTTTGTAATCTTATAACATTCATTGTTTTTTTATATTTTCAATGATGTCATGTCATATACAGATTAAGACCTTACCCACTTTCTAAGTTTTTTTGCGAACTATTGTTTAGTTATAATTAATTTTTTAATTTGTTATCATGTATGACTCTTTTAATTAATGTTTAAAATGAGTATTTAGACAATTATTTTATAGTTTATGTGGGTTTTTTATATTTTTTGTACTGGGAAAGATTTAAAGATGTTCTTGGTGAATGTTTTTTATTCTTTTTTTTTAAATAGAACTTTATACATCTGTTTTTTATAAAACAACAATGAATCTTAAAGAAAGTATTTCAACATCGGTTTTTACCCAAAATTGGTGTTTAAATACCCTTTACAAGTCAATTTTTACCATAAAATTGATGTGTAAAGTTGTTCAATTTTTTCATAATTTTTCCAAACCATTTATGGGTAAAAACCGACATAGAAAGCCTATTTCCATGTTGGTTTTATGGTAAAACTGATGTGGAAATTTGTTTATATTTTCAAAAAAAAATCTATGTTTATTTTATTGAAAAATAATATGGAAATATATTTTTTTAAGGCTTTCAATGTTGGTTTTGGGTAAAAAATGATGTTAAGATCCATTTCCATGTTGGCTTTATGGTAAAACCAATGTGGAAATTGTTTATTTTTTTGGAATTTTTCCTCATAGATTTTATGGAAAAATGACATGGATAGTTAGTTTTTTTTATTTACATATTAGTTAAATCATAAAACTAATATTTTTTTTTTGTTTTTTGAAAAAAAAACAATGTTGAAATATACCCTAAATTTGCTTCTTATTTGAAGTTTCGATGACGTTTTTTTTAACCAATGTAGAAAATATCATTTTTAATGCCACATACATGAACATAGGACAAAAAATAATGTTTAAAATTAAAAAAAATGATTTTAAAATATCTTTTTCCACTAAATTAAGAAGTTAAAGTTGTAAGGTTGATAACCACATACGAGCGCAGACTATGTAATATAATCTATTTTTCTCAATATCTCATCAAGTAGGTTGCGTTCATATGACATTAACCATGATTCTTGATATATTTTAATTTTATTATCTAAATGTAACTTGTATACATCACCATTATCATGAAATTTATTTTTAATGTTCAATTCCAATCAATGGGATGAGATATTAACTTCTATAAATGAAAGGGGTAAATCCTTCTTCGACTTATTCATTAATAACATAGCGATCATGATGTACCCATCATATCCTACTTAGCATAAATGTATTACATAGTGATTTTTTTCAATACATATAAGTACATGAGTCAGAATATGTATTAATAATAATTTTAAAGTCAATGGACCATTATACATGCTCACAGATAGAAATATTCAATGACATGCAAATATATAGAATTCATATTGGTGGGTTCGTCTTGATAATATTCAGTCTTGGAGATCACCAAGTGTGAACTTCATGAGAATAAATTTCATCTTATTATAAGCACTCGCACCATAATGTCTACGAACTATAAATCTTGTCATAGGTCATCATCATGACCATGAGACTGGTACTAAAGAGAAATCGCCATGGTATCTCAAGGTTCTCATCACAGTGGGTGACTTCTATGACCTATATTGATGCGGTGGATAACCTAGAACATTATCACATTAATTATATGAAAAAGAAACAATAAATATCTGATAATTTATTTATTAACATTAAAATTCATAAATATAAGGCCCCAGCCTTAAACCTTACTTAATCTTGAATTATTACAAGATTACACATTGAGGATCTTTTTAGGTTTAGAGTTTTAGAGAATTAGATCATAAAACTTGCATTACATTCCACATTTAAACAAAGTGGTTACATAAAATATAGTATTCATTTTCCCATCAACAGAAACATATTTAAAATAAAACATGGATTCTTTCTTGACACTTCCTTGACACTATCATCATATCATGTACCAATCCCTTGACCTGTGAAAACATTTCAAAAACTTGGGATGAGCATAAAAATCTCAGTAAGGGTTATAAAAAGTATGGAAAGGAAACATGAGTACATATATACATAAGAATTAAATCATACTTTATCCATAAAACAGAAGCACTTTAACATACCTCATAAAATCATGAATAAATCATAGAAATCATAAGACATAAAGGTAACTTGAGGCATTCATAACATTCTTACGTAGGGAGTAACCCTCTTGGTTACGTTTGGAATACCCATCACAGTATATTCCCTAAATCTCTTCAGAGAAACCTTAACTTTTAACTCCTTCGCGTTACCCAATGCATTGGAGAGCTATATCGGGCTCACCCACCCTTAGTTTATCACAGAACTACCCGTCTTCATAACAATTCCCAAGAACCATAACATAATCATAGAACATAACTTAAGCATAAAGGAAAGATAACATTCCCACATTGCAATAACAATATAACATTTTAAGATATTGAAATAACGAATCCATTCTAAAAAACATTTTCAAAACCATTTAAAACATTTAATAAAGATATTTTTAAATCAAAGTGTCCCATACCACATTGAAGCTTTTAACATTTTAAACCATTAATATCCATATAAATAAATCCTTAAAACCATTTTGAAAACATGGATATTAATGAGAAATATTTATAAGATTAAATCATTAAAACATTTAAAATGATATTTTAGTTAAAGGGTTTTTAAAAAAATGAGAGACACTTGAATACAATACTTGAGGAATAACATTTAATAAAAAATTTATAATATCATGAGAATAAATGGATTCATGATATAATATTCCAAATGATAGTATATACACCATATAAGAGTTAATTGGTGCATAACAACAAACAAGTCTCAATAGAAATGTAAATTGAGATGAAATCCATTATAAAGATGGTATCCTTAAATTAAGGATAAATCAATCTCATAATTATGTGCGAAAAATATAAATATACCCAATATAAGTGGATATTAATTGTAAAATAATCAAAGGTCATTCACACATATTTAAAGGATGACATATTCAATAACTACATGTTGAACCCAAAGAAATTGAAATTGGGTTAAGAAGTTCCCTTAACATCCTAACGGCGTCACATCAAATTTTAGAAAAAGGGTTGATGAGAGATATAAAGGGTATCTCATAACTTGGACATAAAATTTATGGCAATAATTATATATAAGAACATATCCCCACATAATAAGATGAAAATTGAAAGACATAACAAAATAAGTCTTTTAAAAAGAGGAGGGTGAAAGGTTCCCTTACCGATTTGGGTAACTTTCAAAACGTACTCCCCATGAAAGAAGGACTATACAACATTGATGTAAATACTCATAAACGAAATTATGTTACATAAAGAGTATAATAATGGACAGTACATACACCACTCAAAAGGAAATATTGTAAAATGTATCATGAATCTCACGAAAACACAAACTGAGATAAAAAGCCCCTTACGAAATTTCGGCAGCCTAACGGTGCCAATTAAATCTTACAAAATGGATTGATGAGAGAAAATAGGGTCTCTAATCATATGAACATAAAAATTAAATTAAGATTAATATAAAATAACATCCCAATCATAAGAAATATGAGCTTAAAAGGAATGACATAAAAGAGTGTACTTAAAAAGAAAGAGAGGGGTAGGATCCCTTACCTTGGGTCCGACTTGACTCGATCATTCTTTAACCTCCTGAATAATAAACTTGAGTTAATTTATACTTTATTAAGTACCTTTTCCAAGTTCATTATTCCTTTTATATCTCTTAATACCATTCTATGAACACTATGAAATTTTTTTTAAGTTAATAATGGTCGTTTTGTAGATCATTGCTACTTGAGTCAAAAATAAACTCTTTATAATTACAAGTTGTTCATGTGGTAAAATATATATTATATACATAATTATATTAATTATTTTGATATCATATATATCCATTATATAAATTCATTTATAATATTACATAACATTCAGAGGTAAGAAATGAAATGCACCGTTCGTGGAGATGGTAAGTTGTACGTACTCATGAACGCTACTTCCATTTCTATTTCTTATTTAATGGAATTAAAACATAATGATACATAATAGTAATATAATTACAGTATGGTATCATATATAATATCATTAAATTTATCCTTTATACGTACCACATATGGTGTTAACGAATCAAATCACTTTGAGGGGGCGGTAGTCCGCACTTCCTAAAATGAAGATATCGCATTCACCCATAATGAAAACCATAAAGGTATTACACAAATGAAAAATACATAAGATTAAGTAAAAAATAAACATATTATATATAATATATAAATATATTGTCATATTAATGGCCACCTTTGAAGATGTTAGAAGAATATTGAACAATCATCGTTTCATGAGGCAGAAATTCACCATCCACGGAAACAGTATGCTCTTTAACCATTAGATGAAGGTGTGTGTAAGTGTAGCTCGAATCCTTCTTAAAACAACATACTATTATATTTAAGATACTGGTTTTGTTACAAAATAAAAGAATAAAAAGAGTTTAGGGGGTTGGAGAAGCAAAATAAAACAAAAGAACACAAGTGAAGACATTACCTTGAAATCGGGTATCTCTCTTTGATTTGAGCTCAAAGGCTTCCTTGGGAAGACTTCTTCCCAAAGTTAGGATTATAGGAGTAAGAGAGGGATGTGTAGAGACAAAATGAGTAGGGTTTGGCCGAGAAAAAGGCTTGAGAGGTGTGGGTAAGGTGGTAGAGGTGGGGGCCTTTTATAAGAGGAGAGGAGGGGCACTCTTGGAAAGTTACAAAAGGATACTTTATTATAAAATGATTTTCGGATTTAAAAGGTCCCACAATTATAAATTTAGAGTATAATGTTATAAGGGTTATAAATCCACCCATAAAATAGGTTTTTTACAAGTGTAGGTCTTAGATTTTACATTATATTTTCATTTTATTTAAATCGTTAAATAATGAGGTAATCGATGCATCATCATGGTGTCATAAATAATTTAATTTATTTAATATCTAAAAATTATAAAAAAAATACTATGATGTAGGAAATATTTTTATATTTATAATGAATATTTATAGTAAAAAATATGACTTGTATAACCCCATTTAAAAATTGTTTTAGTAAAACAACTCATGTTTGTGTCATTTTTACTTTTACTTTAAATAAAAGGCATTAATGCCTTTATCTTACCCAAGTGGCTCCATGGGGTCCCAAAAATCGACCCATGGGTTGTATTGGTCGTCTATAACACATCCAATAATTGTAGGACATGTTTCTAGGTCATTTCATATTATTAAAACATTATTTTTACCTTAAATTACACTAATTACCTTTAATCGCGATTAAAAACTTAAAAGTTACTATTCACCAAAAAATTATTTTAATACCATTGAACCAAATTTTACATCCTAATGACAACCATGTATGTCATATTTTTGAAATTCAAACCACAGAAGTGGCAATGTTTCATTTAAACGAAAAATTAGTTTTTAAACTACCACTTAGTGGTTTCACTATTCATCAAAAATTGAAGTTTTTCAGAAAAATACCAAAAATTCACCCTAAGCTATATTTGATATTCCGAATTCAATAATGATGTCTATTTTACAAAATTCAAAACATATATGTTGCATTAATTAATTTAATAATTAATTCCTGCTGTCAAAACAAATAGCGTGTTTTTAGGAAACAATATCTATTAAAAGATTGACACTAGTTTAAGTCCAATTTCAAAGTGAAATTAATTTCAATGACCACCATTAGATTAAATGGTAAAAATATATTCTAAATAAACTTTAATCTAAATTAAAAATATAATCTATCCATATAAATAAATCAGATTAAAAGGATGTTTTGAATTAAAATGCAACATTTTCAATAAAAATGATCTTTATCGGAAAAATAACAAAATTTTACACAAAGTAAATTTTGATGTCCAGATTCTAAAGAAGGATTTTATTTTTTCAAACACAACATATAAAATTTTCAAAAGTATATTTAAAAAGGGTTCTCTATCAAAAGGCGGTTAATCGACCTTTTAAAGAATATCAGAAGATTTATGCTTAAAATTGGATTCATTTGCATTTTAAGCCTCTAACATTTATTGGATAAAATTAAAAATATTTGAAAAAAATATATAATCATTTTGTAGTTAGTTCTGTTAATTCCATCCATTATAATGGCTAGGCATTAACTACCTTTTAAAATAATATTATTTTATTATTAGAGTGTAACGTAAGATTTCTAAGAAACTCGTTGTTGTGTATTGGGTATGCCCTCGAGCATAGAATTCCCTTTAAAGTAATATTAACATTTTATTCAAAAATATGGATAAATATGAAAATTTCATATTCTTTATTTACCTGGGGTATTACAATAAATATATAGGCAATCTAAAGTACAAATTAGTTGGTTTCAGGAAATCAACTTCAACAGTGTGGTGGTTGTTTTTTGGCACAAGAACATCATAAAATATTCATCAAACATCTCCAACTCTCCTATGAAAATAACCATACTTAGTTATCCATAACAATCAATCAGATTATACATGGTCATCCATAGTAAACCCATTCATTAATCCAATGCCCTCAAGAGATCTCCAAGTTTCTCTTTTTGATGGTTCATTTGGTAATCAATGAAAAGGTACTATAATCATGTCATTGTCGTAGTCGTCAATCATAGTGTTGTGACTCATAGCCTCTATTCCCCTAATATTCACAAGGATTATATAAGTCACTTCTAATAATAATTCCAAATATATCAATGACATTTATTCTTCATCAGACAGTTTCTTTTAGGAAGATAGCCATATCTCCTCCATAACTCCATGTTTTCATCATTTTTTATCTTCCTCCTACCTTTTCATTTCCCTCATAAATCATGGCCATCCTTGTTAACAAATCCAATAACTAATGATTTTCTTGTAACAATTTTCCAATGAGGTTTTATAATGGATTCTCTGTGAAATTCCACAAATAAATTTCATTATGGAATTTTCTAGTGGATTTTTCAGTGGAATTTCCAATGAAATATTATAGTAGTTTTTTTATTACATTTAAATAAAAAATTATTTTTTATTTCAAAATGTAATTTTACCCCTATTAAAAAGAAAACTTTTCTAAATCTATATTTTTATGCCTTTCATAAAAAAATTATATTCGTAAAGATAGCATTGTTTATTATGTTATTTAAAAAATAAAAAATGTCACATTTTACAAAATTATGGGTTTCACCTATTTTCAGGAATTTTGTTAGAATTTTATATTTTTTTAAATACAAATAAAAATTATTATTTTTATAGGGATGAAAAATTTATTTATTTTTTAAAAGATATAAATTTTTTTATTTATTTAAAGTAATTTTTTATATTTTTATGGATTAAGTTAAAAATTATTATTTTGTTGAAATATAATTGCATATTTTTTTTAGTCTTCAAAAAATATTACTTAAATGTAAATATGAAAAATATTTTTTTAGGTATTGTGAATCTTTTAATTTTTTAAAAAAATAAAACTTCATTCATTTTTTGAAATTAAAAGATTTTTATTTTTCGGTAAAGGAATATAGTTTTCTCTCTCTCATATGGGGTTGCATGGGGGTTGGGTGTGGGGTTTCAGTCATGGGGTCAAGTCCTTGGGGTTGTTTTCTTCTTGTAGTGTGTGTAGTTAATGGAACCACCATTTAATATAGTTATCCCAATCTGATCCCTTTTGTTCGACGGCATCTGTGAACTATCTCCCTCTCCTGAGGCTGAACCCATTCTCATCAATCTCTCTCCCCCATCCAACTTTTGTAATATGTTTGATCTCCCTCCCACACTCAAAGAAAGAATAAAATCCATAAGTATTGTGAGTGATATATTGGATTGAGATAGCATATAAATTAGGTTTTGACTCTATCGTACCCGTAATATAATGGACTACGGCCATCCAGCAAGTTCAATGAGTCAACGATGCTAAAAAAATAATATGAAGAGCGATATGGGGCTTCTAGTATCTCTCCAAGGAAGGAAGAAGTAACATGCCTTGATTTTAAATTTTTTTATTCCATGACTAATATAAAATTAGTGTTGAACTGATAATTAAACTTATAATATTTCTGGTTGTGGTGATTGTTTACTGTAGTTTTTGTTCTACTATGCAGTTAAAGTTTTTTTGTATCACTGCACCCTATATTTTTCTTCATGTAGCACGCAAAGTTAATGAAACCAACATTTAATATATATGTCCCTCTTCGATCCCTTTTATTCTATGAAATATATGAATTATATCCCTCTTTTAAGGTCGAACCCCTTCTCATTGATCTCTTTCCCCAAACCCACTTTTGTAATATGTTCGATCTCTATCTTACACTAAGATAAAGAAGAAAATCTGTAAGTACTTTGATTTAGAGAGTGGATTGAGAGATCATATAAATTAGGTTTTGAATCTGTTGTGCCCATAATACGGTGGACTACAACCATCCAGCGAGTGCGATGAGTCTACAATGCTAAAAAAGAATATGAATAGTGATAGTGGGTCTTTTAGTATCTCTCCAAGGAAGAAGGTACAGATCTTGATTTTGAATTTTGTTTTGTTCCATGACTAAGAGAAAATTATCATTGAACTAACAATCAACCTTGTAATGTTTCTACAATGGTGAAAGCTTACTATAGTTTTTGTTCTACTACGCAGTGCAAGTTTTTTTTATATCATTGCACCCTACTATTTTTCTTCTTTTAGAATGAATAGTCAATGGAATCACTATTTAATATGGTTTTCCATCTTCAATCCCTTATGTTCGACGGTGTCTGTGAACTATCCCATGCTCCCAAGGTCGAAACCCTTCTCACTGATCTCTCTCCACCGACACACTTTTGTAATCTATTTAATCTTTCTACCGCACTCAGAGAAAGAAGAAAATACATAAGTATAGTGAGTGAGAGAGTTTCCTGAGAGAACATAGAAATTAGGTTTTGACTCTGTCATGCCAGTAATACGGTGGACTGCGGCCAGCCAGCGAGTGCGATGAGTCAACAATGCTAAAAAAATATGAAGAGAGACACTGGGGATTCTAGTATCTATCCAAGGAAAGAAGAAGGTATATTCCTTGATTTTGAATTTTATTTTATTTCGTGATTGAGATAAAATTAGTGCTAAACTAACAATCAACCTTATAATGTTTCTGGTTGTGGTGACTGTTTACTGTAGTTTTTATTCTACTGTGTAGTGCAAGTTTTTTTATATCACTACACACTACTATTTTTATTCTTATAGTGTGTATAGTTAATGAAAATACTATTTAATATAGTTGTCCCTCTCTAATCCCTTCTATTCAACAATGTCTATGAACCATCACCCTCTCCCGAAGTTGAACCCCTTCTCATCGATCTCTCTCCCCCGACCCACTTTTGTAATATGTTTGATCTCTCTCCCACACTCAGATAAAGAAGAAAATCCATAAGTACTGAAAGTGAGAGAGTGACTTGAGAGAGTATAGAAATTAGTTTTTGACTCTATCACACCAGTAATACGGTGGACTACATCCATCTAGTGAGTGTGATGAGTCAACGATGCTAAAAAAGAAGATGAAGAGTGATAGTGGGGCTTCTATTATCTCTCTAAGGAAGGAAGAAGGTACAACCCTTGATTTTGAATTTTATTATGTTCTATGAATGAGATAAAATTAGCAATAAATTAACAATCAACCTTCTAATTTTCTAATTGTGGTGACTTCTTACTGTAGTTTTTGTTCTGCTGTGAAGTACAAGTTTTTTTTCTATCACTACACCCATCTATTTTTCTTCTTATAGCATGCATAGTTAATGGAACCACCATTTAATATATTTTTCCCTCTCTGATCCCTTTTGTTCAACGACATCTGTGAACTATCTCCCTCTCCCTAGGATGAACCCCTTCTCATCGATCTCTCTCCCCTAACCCACTTTTGTAATATTTTCAGTATCCCTCCCGCACTCAGAGAAAGAAGAAAATCCATAAGTATTGTGAGTGATAGACTGGCTTGAGAGAGAATAAAAATTAGGTTTTGACTCTGTCATTCCAGTAATATAGTGGAATGGTCTAGCCAATGAGTGCGATGAGTTAACGATGCTAAAAAAGAAGATGAAAAGCGGTAGTGGGGATTCTTGTATCTCTCAATGGAAGGAAGAAGGTACATGAATTGATTTTGTTTTTTTATGTTTCGTGACTGAGATAAAATTAGCGTTGAACTAACAATCAACCTTGTAATGTTTCTAGTTGTGGTGATTTCTTACTGTAGTTTTTATTCTGCTGCACAGTGCAAGTTTTTTATAACACTGTACCATACTATTTTTCTTCTTTTAGCATGCGTAGTTAATGAAAACACCGTTTAATATAACTATCCCTATAAAATCCATTTTTTTATGGTGTCCATGAACTATCTCCCTCTCCCGAGGTCAAACCCCTTCTCATTGATCTCTCTCCCCCGACCCACTTTTGTAATTTTTTCGATCTCCCTACCACACTTAGAGAAATAATAAAATCTATAATTACTACGAGTGAGATATTGGCTTGAGAGAGAATATAAATTAGGTTTTGACTCTTTTGCACTAGTAATACGGTGGACTGCGAACAACTAGAGAGTGTGATGAGTCAATGATGCTAAAAAAGAAGATGAAGAGTGACAGTGGGGCTTCTATTATCTCACTAAGGAATGAAGAAGGTACAAAACTTTATTTTGAATTTTTTTTTTTTCATGAATGAGATGAAATTATCATTGAACTAATAATCAACCTTGCAATGTTTCTTATTTCGGTAACTACTTACTGTAGTTTTTGTTCTACCTTACAGTGCATGTTTTTTTGTATCACTGAACCATTCTATTTTTCTTCTTATAGAATGTGTAGTTAATGGAAACACCATTTAATATAGTTATCCATATCTAATCCCTTCTATTTGACGACTTCTATGAACTATCTCCCTTTCCTAAGGCCAAACCCCTTCTCATCAATCTCTCTCCCCCAACCCAATTTTTTAATCTGTTTGATCTCCCTACCACACTCAAATAAAGAAGAAAATATGTAAGTAATGATAGCGAGAGAGTGTCCTGAGAGAGCATAGAAATTAGGTTTTGAAACTATCGTGCTAGTAATACAGTGGACTGTGGCCAGCCAGCTAGTGTAATGAGTCAACGATGCTAAAAAATAACATGAAGATCAACAATGGGGATACTAGTATATCTACAAGGAAGGAATAAGGTATAGGACTTGATTTCTATTTTTTTTTTTGTTTTGTGATTGAGATAAAATTAGATATGAACTAATAATCAACCCTGTAATGTTTCTGGCTATGGTGAATGATTACTATAGTTTTTGTTCTATTGCACAGTGTAAGTTTTTTTGTATCACTGCACCCTACTATTTTTCTTCTTGTAGTGTGCATAGATAATGGAACCACCATTTAATATAGTTTACCCTCTCTGATCCCATCTTTTTTTCGGCATCTGTAAATTATCTCCCTCTCCCTCTCCTGTGGTTGAACCCCTTCTCATCGATCTCTCTCCCCCAACCCACTTTTCTAATCTATTTGATATCCTTCCCATGCTTAGAGAGAGAAGAAAATCCTTAAGTACTATGAGTGAGATAGTGGATTGAGAGAGCATTGAAATTAGGATTTGATTCAATCGTACCAGTAATATGGTGGAATACAGTCATCCAGTGAATGCAATGACTCAACAATGCTAAAAAAGAAAATGAATAGAGACATTGGGGCTTCTAGTATCTCTCTAAGGAAGGAATAAAGTATAAGACTTGATTTTGAATTTTGTTTTGTTCCATGACTGAGATAAAATTAGTGCTAAATTGACAATCAACCTTGTAATATTTTTTGTTGTGGTTGTAATGGCCTGGACCCCCCTGGCCATTAATTTACCAAAAACATGGCTCCACCATTACGGTGGCACCGTGATGGTGGTGCCAATCACAGTGGCACCGTGATGGTGGTGCCAGTCACAGTGGCACCGTAAGGGTGACACTGTGACGGTGGCACTGTGTCCTCACTGAGCCTTTTGTTCCTTCTTCCAGTACCCGACTTTTCCACTCCCGTAACGTATCTTTTGACGTAAATTATTTTTAATACCCTTTTGAAGTCATTTAAAGCCTAGATTTGATTCCTAAGAATTTCTAGAAATATCCCTGATGGGGGATATTAAATAACTCCTTAATATCATTGTGTGTAACTTCCCACCAACGTAGGAAACCACGATCCGTTTCTCTACAGTTCGAAATTCCATATCCCGTAACTCTCTTTATATCTCCTTCTAGAGTTCTCATTTTCTTCTCGGTTGAGTTTCTTTCTTCTTCACTGGTGTGCTTGGAGTCCTTCTTCTCGTGGCTTGTAGTGCACCTCTACTGGAGCCTTCTACACATCTTGGAGTCCACAGATTTCCTCCCCTGCAGGCCACGCATCCCCAATTCCTGGAACGTGGAGAAAAACGTCGATATTTGATAAATCAAGTAGGGATTTTCTCCTTCGTCTCTCTTTTCTGTGTATTCTGCGGGGTGGTCATGCTTTTGCCTCTATGGAAATTGATGAAACCGAACTTAATGAAGATAATGAACAGAATTTTAAAGAATGAAGGGGGGGTGTGATCGATGTTCTATTGTAGTATTTATGTTGTTATGTGTTGTGAATTGTACGAGCCTATGCTCACTGAAAATCATGGTCGTTGGTGGTCTTTCCCTATGCACTAATGAACCTCGGTGCTCCTGGATGTTCAAATAACCGTAACATTGAATTGGTTAATTACGTATACTCAGTTAAATAAATTGAAAGCACCAGGATCAACCCTTTTTTTGTGATAACCCTGGTTAAATCACAATGGAAATGAAACCATGGAGTGTGTTAAATCTTTTAAATCTGAAAATACCTGCATGATCCAGCCTTGTGTTGGTGGTATCGTTTTGGTTGTTTCTTTCACGAGCCGTTTTTTGTGGTGATACGAGTGGGGATGCGATCCCCTATTGTTGTACTTTGGGGATGTGTGGTTACTCTGCTTACATCACAAATTGGGGTGGAATCCTCTGTTGTTGAGAGACTGTTGGCTCCTGGATTTTGGGGACATGGGGTTGTGACTTGGGGTTTTCTTTGGTTCCATTACTTCGAGGGATCTCACTTATCCCTTTGTTGTTGTGACTTGCAAGGGAACCGGGTGTGAATTCTTAAATTGTTGTTTGGTTGATTCTTTCTTTTTGGCTTGTGTTTATGCCTGTTAGTTGCCCGGTAGTGAATAATTCACCCTAATGGGATCACTTGAACATGAAAACAAGAATGGTTGAGTTGGGAAATTGATTCTGGGAATGAGTTTTGACTTGGCCGCGAGTGTCGTGACTTCTTTTGTGAATGATTAGTAACAAGGGTGTTTGTGCTTAGGTTTGGAATCCCTAGGTTGGGATGAGTTTTTGTTACCTATACATATATCTATAGATTTTATGTTTCTTATTCACGCCCCACCCAAGTTGAGCACTTAGTGACGAACACCCCATTTCATGGGGGAGGGTGTTTTTCCCAACAATTCTATTAGTGGCTGGTTATTAACTCCTTTATGCTCCCTTTCCCGAATAGCCCAAGACTCTTCAGGCAGGCTGTGATGGCTTGAGGTCTATTATTATCCCAAGAATCTTCGAGCGGGGTAGTTGTGGTGGTTGGCCCAGGTGTTGACGGGCAGGTTGTTTCCCAAGTATCTTCGGGATGAGGCCCAGGTGTCTTCGGGCGTGACGGTAACTTTCTGGCCTAGGTGTCTTCAGGCGTGGCAATTGTTGTTCTGGCCTAGGTGTTTGCAAGCATGGTTACATGAGGTTTTTGTGGCCAAGGTGTCTATGGGCGGGATAGAGGTTGTGGCCCAGGTGTTTGAGGGCGGGATGTGTGGTTGTGTCCCAGGTGTGTGCAGGCGGGTGTGGTAGTGGGACTGCGGTGAGAATGGAGGGATTGGTTTGATGCGTAGGATGTCTTCAATAACCAGTGGAAAAGTGGCATGGGGTACCCAAATATCGATGTGTTGTTACTATATGTTACTTGACTTGCGTTATTTGGGGAGCGTGCCTTGGTGATGTTGGGTAGATAGCTTTTACTTGTTGGGTGTTTGGTTATTTATTTTTCCAAGGGGCATTAGAATATCTCCTCACTTGTGCACGAGAGTCTTTGGTTTTCCCTACTGAGTGTACTTGTATACTCACCCTACATATATAAAACTGCTTTCAGGTTTCCAGGAGGACTTCAGGGATCGTGTGGGGTCATACTAGCTTGGACCTTTGGGGCAGCTGCTGTTGTTGTTTTCATTTTCTTAGTATCTTTATACCATTGGATTTTTGTGACTTGTATCCCTTAATTTTGAACATTCATATGGGAATGGTTTAATTTTGGATTTACCTTTACTTTCATCCATATTTTCATTTTTAGTTTTGGTGTTTTGGGATTTACTATCTTATCTCCCAGTCCTATTAAAATAAAAAGGGTAATGCCTTCCATTTAGTGTGTGATTATATACCTTTGGTGCTCGTCGCCACTCCGGGACCTATTGAAGGCGGGTTTCAGGGGTCATTATCTCTCCTTCAACTTAAAGAAGGAAGGGTCTAGCAATCTGCTGACCCTTCTCTCCTTTTGGTGAAGGCGGGTCATGACAGAATGGTATCAGAGGTGGGTTGAGAGATAGGATGGATTCTGGAGTTAGGCACAGTGAGGATTTCATGGGATGGTAGGGAAATAATGTTGGGTGACCTTGGTGCGTGAATTGGGCCAGGGAAGACCGGCTAGGACATGGGATTTTAGGGCCCTCCGTGATCCGATGCAAGGACTCTGGACCTACCGAACGACCAAGTGAGGCCATGCTAATTGTAGGTTAGAGACCCTAGGAAGGGTCCATGCATCATAATGACTTGTTTTCTTGTGTTTTTGGGTGTTTTGGGGATTCAAAAATAAATAAATAAGTCAAATAAAGTGTAAGAACAATATTCTACACTACCCGGGCTTAGGCATTCCTTGTTTACCTTGTAGCTATGGCGCCTTGGAGATAACCACAAGTCGTGCGGGAGATCGAGGCCCAGGAGGTTGACTCGGATGACCGATGGAGGGCTGACCGAGAGTAGTAGGATGATCAATGGTAGAAGATGCTTCGTACTTTCCAGCGGCAGACCCTCGAGAAGTATGTGGGCAACACCTCAGACATGGAGTCGGGGAGCTAGCTAGAGGAACTGGTAATAGCTTTCAGATTGTTCCGACCTTCGACGGAGTACTGGGTTCCTCTGGCCGTGAGCCAGATGTGGGGAGCGGCACGTCAGTGGTGGACACTCTACCTAGGGGAGAGAAGAGAGGAAGAGGTGGCATGGGATGATTTCGAGAATGAGTTCTGGGTGGAATTCCTCTCTTCTACAATGAAAGATGAGAAGAGGCAGTAGCTACTCTCCCTCCAGCAGGGGGGTGTGTCAGTGAGAGAGTTAGGGATCAAGTTCAAGGATCTCCTTCACTTTGCTCTGGACCTCTTTCTGGATGAGGAGTCTTGGGCGAGATTTTTGGAGGAGGCGCTTCGACCTTCCCTCCAGTACGTTGTTACTCCCTTCACCCTACCGACATACCTAGAGGTGCAGAAGAAGGCTGAAGTGGTATAGAGGATGCACACGCTGGGAGGTGTATCATGAGAGGGGATTCATCTAGGCTCATCAAAGGGAAAGGCCGTCAGCACCAGACCTTCATCATCAGGACCCTCTAGGTTCCAACCAGCAGGGAGCAGGCCTCAACAGTTCCAGTTCCGATCCCATGGCCCTCGCCCTTTCCCTTCGGGCCCAGGGCCGAGATTATTCGTCTGTGGGAGCCACGGGAACCTTCGGAACCAGTTCCCGGATAGAGTACAGTACGGCGGTGGCGGACAGGCCCAGCACCTGCCTCAGTAGCAACTTCTAGCTAGGCCCTTTCAGCAGCAGCAGCAGCAGGGGCAGCGAGCTCCCGCTCCTTTGAGGGCAGACGTTGCAGGGGGAGGCCGACCTCAGGGCGCTCCTTAGGGACCTCGGCCAGGGCATGGTCGGGGAGGCGGCCGATATTTGAGAGGCAGAGGAGCCGGGCGCGGGCAGTTGCACACCGCAGAGGCAGCGGTTTCAGCAGGATCGGAGGTCGTTCAAGGTACGATCAGTTTTTTTAGCACCTTTGCATATGCCTTGTTCGATACTGGAGCTTCACACTCCTTTGTTGCACCCAGTCTATCCTGTGCCTTGGGTATAGATGCCGAGAGACTTCCAGTTCCCCTAGTGCTGAGCACACCATTCAGAGGTCAGAATGACTTTTTATATGTTTGTCGAGGATGCAGACTGGTGATAGGGCCACATCAGTCAGTCAGGGATCTCCTACTATTGCAGATACAGCCATACGATGTCATTCTAGGAATTGACTGGTTGTTCTCTATATGTGCCATCATTGGCTGCTTTTGAGTAAGGGTCGTGTTCTTAGACTTAGGTGGCTGACGTGTTACTTTCACCAGCGAGCGGGGTGGCCATAAGGGCATCAAGCAAGAGGAACCCCTCCTCTCCATGTTAGCGGAGATATCAATGGAGTCGGTGGATGCAGAGATGGTGGAGGTTCCAGGGATCGTCAGTGAGTTTATGGACGTCTTTACTGAGGAGGTAATGACTCTACCCCCTTGATGTGATATTGAGTTTGGGATAGACTTTCAACCTGGTGCTCATCCGATTTCGATGGCTCCTTACTGGATGGCACCTTCAGAGCTACGGGATTTGCGGGTTCAGATTGACGATCTGATGAAGAGGGTTTATGTATGACCAAGTGCATCACCGTGGGGTGTTCCAGTCTTGTTTGTAAGGAAGGCAGATGGTGGTCTCAGGTTGTGCATAGACTACAGGAGGCTGAATCAGGTGACGATCAAGAATCGCTACCCTCTTCCAAGGATATACGATCTCTTTGACCAGTTGAAGGGGGCAGGATGGTTCTTGAAGATCTACCTATGGTCTGGATATCACCATTTGAGGGTGAATGAGGGAGACATCTCGAATACAGCCTTCAAGTGCAGATATGGGCACTTCGATTTTGTGGTCATGTCATTCGGTGTTACGAATGCTTTAGTTGTGTTTATAGGACTCATGAACTCTGTCTTCCGGGAGTACCTGGATTGGTTCGTAGTCGTGTTCATCGATGACATCATGATCTATTCAAGATCAGAGGAGTATCACGCTGAGCACCTGAGGATGGTTTTGGAGGTCCTCCGATAGCACCAGCTCTATGGGAAGTTGTCGAAGTGCAAGTTCTGGACATGAGAAGTACACTTCATTGGGCACATGGTGTCCGGGCAGGGAGTAGCGGTGGACCCATTGAAGGTCGAGGCGGTTGTTTCTTAGACAGCACCCAAGAACATGGGAGAGGTTCTTAGTTTACTCGGGCTGGCAGGTTATTATCAGAGGTTTGTGCCCAACTTCTCCCGAGTTGCAGCACCTTTGACAGCTTTGACCAAGAAGGACCAGGCCTTCGTGTGGGATGAGAAGTGCGAGGAAGCCTTCAGCCATCTAAAGGAGAAGTTGATTAGTGCCCCAATGCTGAGATTTCTAGAAGAAGGGAAAGTGTATGAGGTGTATTGTGATTCTTCATTACAAGGCCTCAGGTGTGTGTTGATTCAACGACAAGGAGTGATCTCTTATGGGTCTAGACAGCTACCCCCTCATAAGTGTAATTATGCCACCCACGATCTGGAACTCGCAGCGGTTGTTTTCACACTAAAGTTGTGGCGGCATTACCTCATCGGTGAGCACTTTGTGGTCTTCATGGATCACAAAAGCTTGAATTATATCTTCTCCCAGTGGGACCTGAACCTACAGCAGCGAAGGTGGATGGAGTTCCTCCAAGATTATGACTTTGAGATTTCCTACACTTTAGGAAAAGGGAATGTGGTGGCTGATTCCTTGAGCAGAAAGTCATAGAGGGATGTGGTCTGAGAGTTGGCAGATTCCTGGAGAGTGATGGAAGAGTTGGCTGCCCTACACCTGGATGCGAGGATGGATAGTGGTAGAGGTTTCCTATATCAGATGACAATACAGTCTTCTCTGTTACGTCAGGTGGAGGAGTCTCAGTGAGGATACTCAGAGAGTGAAGTTATGCGTGACCGGGTTGGCCAAGGTGATGCTCCGGAAGGGTGGACAGAGGATGGTCAGAATCAGATGCTCTTCCGGGGGAAGATGTTTGTTCTGGAAACAATGCACGGGATAGTTCTTGGTGAGTTCCACAACTCACCCCTAGCGGTACACCCAGGAGTTTCCAAGATGTACTAGGGTCTGAGGGGCCAGTTTTGGTGGCCTGGGGTAAAGCGGGCGGTGTCAGAGTTTGTGGCCAAGTGCCTAGTGTGTCAGCAGGTGAAGGCTGAGCATCGTGTTCCACGCAGTTTGTTGCAACCTTTGGATGTCCCCGAGTGGAAGTGGGATGACATCTCGATGGATTTCTTCATAGGTCTACCTAAGGTTCAAGGAGGTTGCGACGCTATCTGGGTAGTAGTGGACCAATTGACGAAATCAGCTCACTTTCTGGCGATCAGGGAGTCAGGCGTCGTGGATTCCTTAGCACAGAGGTATATGGAAGAGGTGGTGCGGTTTAATGGGGTTCCATGGTCCACAGTCTCATATAGGGATGCACGATTTACCTCACGAGTCTGGAGGGTTTTTCAGCATGCTTTTGGCACCCAGCTGCGCCTTAGCACTACCTTCCACCCCCAGAAAGATGGGTAGACAGAGCGCACCTTCCAGACCTTGGAAGATATGCTACGAGCATGCATCCTAGACTTTAGGGGATCGTGGGCACGACACTTGCCTCTGGTATAGTTCGCTTACAACAATAGCTTCCACTCTACCATTGGCATGGCTCTGTTCAAAGCCTTGTACGGGAGGCCGTGTCACTCACCCGTGTGCTGGACAGAAGTCGGGGAGGCAGGTGTGCTTGGCCCGGAGGTGGTACAGATCACAACGGAGAAGGTGCAGATTATACGAGAGAGGATGAAGGTGGCACAGGACCAGAAGAAGTCATATGAGGATGATAGGAGAAGGCCCTTGGAGTTCGAGGTCAGGGACCACGTGTTCTTGAAGTTCTCCCCTCGGCATGGGCAGCAGAGGTTTGGCAGGGGAAGTAAGCTCTCACCCAGGTTCTTCAGACCCTTCAAGGTGTTGCAGCGGGTCGGCAAGGTGGTTTATCAGCTGGCATTTCCATCATAGCTAAAAAGGGTGCACGATGTCTTCCATGTGTCCCAGCTTCACCGATATTTGCACGATGTTTCACACATCCTCGACTGGGGAGAGCTAGATATCGAAGACGATGCAACCTTCATGGAGTGACCAGTGATAATCAAGGGTCATGAGGATAAGGTGCTTCATGGATGAACCATCCCTTTGGTTCGTGTGTTATGGAGACATGGTGGGCTTGAGGAGAGTACCTGGGAATGGGAGGTGCAAATGAACGCCCAGTACCTAGAGCTGTTTTGAGTTTTGTTCTATTCTTTTTATACTTGGTTGATGGAACACTTACTTTTAAACTATAGAACGTGTGGTTTCCTTTTCTGTGGATGTGTGTGAAGTGTCCTGAAATGTGGAGAGGGGAGGATCTGATCCCTAGTTAAGACGCATTAAAGTGGATGCGCTTGAACCCGTGCGAGAGAGTCAGTGCCACCCAAAGCGGATAGTATCTTAGCATGGAGGAAGAAAAACCCCTCACCCACATGACTTGACAGTTTAATATTTTGTTTTGCGTGGTTGCATAGGGTAGAGGAGCGGTATTTTTGTGTTTTCTCAGGAGATAGATGAGGAATGGGGTGTTCCTTGGTAGCAAGGATGACTACTCCTGAGAGGTATATTTTGAGGTGGTTGTTCAGACCCCTCTCCTTTCTTTGGGTTTGGTTTTAATTCTCGAGGGCAAGAATCATTTGAGAGGTATCTGATGTAATGGCCCGGACCCCCCTGGCCATTACTTTACCAAAAACACAGCTCCACCATGACGGTGGTACCGTGACGGTGGCACCGGTCACAGTGGCACCATGATGGGGGAACCAGTCATGGTGGCACTGTAATGGTCACACCGGTCACGGTGGTACCGTAAGGGTGACACCGTGATGGTCTCACCGGTCACGGTGGCACCATAAGGGTGACACCGTGACGGTGGCACCGTGTCCTCACCGAGCCTTTTGTTCCTTCTTCTAGTACCCAACTTTTCTGCTCCCATAACGTATCTTTTGACGTAAATTATTTTTAATACCCTTTTTGAAGTCATTTAAAGCCTATATTTGATTCCTAATAATTCCGAGAAATATCCCCAATGGGGGATATTAAATAACTCCTTAATATCATCATGTGTAACTGCCCACCCACGTAGGAAACCGCGATCCGTTTTTCCAGCGTTCGAAATTCCATATCTCGTAACTCTCTTTATATCTCCCGTTAGAGTTCTCCTTTTCTTCTTGGTTGAGTTTCTTTCTTCTTCATTGGTGCACTTGGAGTCATTCTTCCTATGGATTGTGGTGCGCCTCTACTGGATCCTTCTACATGTCTTGGAGTCTACATATTTCTTCCCCTGCAGGCCGCGCATCCCCTGTTCCTAGCGCATGGAAAAAAACGTCGATATTTGATAAATCAAGTAGGTATTTTCTCCTTCATCTCTCCTTTTTGTGTATCATGCGGGGTGGGCATACTTTTTCCTCTGTGAAAATTTATGAAACCGAACTTAATGAAGATAATGAATGGAGTTTTAAAGAATGAAGGGGGGTGTGATCGATGTTGTGTTGTACTCTTTATGTTGTTATGTGTTGTGAATTGTACGAGCCTATGCTCACTAAAAATCATGGTTGTTGGTGGTCTTTCTCTGTGCACCAATGAACCTCGGTGCTCCTGGATGTTCAAATAACCGTAACATGGAATTGGTTAATTACGTATACTCAGTTAAATAAATTGAAAGCACCAGGATCAACCCTTTTTTTATGATAAACCTGATTAAAGCACAGTGGAAATGAAACCATGGAGTGTGTTAAATCTTTGAAATCTGAAAATACTTGCATGAGTCTGCCTTGTGTTGGTGGTAGCAGTTTGGTTGTTTCTTTCACGAGTCATTTGTTGTGGTGATACGAGTGGGGATGGGATCCCCTGTTGTTGTACTTTGGGGTTGTGTGGTTACTCTGCTTACATCACTAATTGGGGTGGAATCCTCTTTTGTTGAGAGACTGTTGGCTCCTGGATTTTTGGGACATGGGGTTGTGTCTTGGGGTTTTCTTTAGTTCCAGTACTTTGAGGGATCTCACTTATCCCTTTGTTGTTGTGACTTGCAAGGGAACTGGGTGTGAATGCTTAAATTGTTGTTTAGATGTTTCTTTCTTTTTGGATTGTGGTTATGCCTGTTAGTTTCTCGGTAGTTAAGAATTCACCCTAATGGGATCACTTGAACATGAAAACAAGAATGGTTGAGTTGGGAAATTGATTCTAGGAATGAGTTGTGACTTGGCCACGAGTGTCGTGACTTCTTTTGTGAATGATTAGTAATAATGGTGTTTGTGATTAGGTTTGGAATCCCTAGGTTGTGATGAGTGTTTTTTACCAATACATATATCTTTAGCTTTTATGTTTCTTATTCATGCCCCACCCAAGTTGAGCACTTAGTGCCGAACACCCCATTTCATGGGGGAGGGTGTTTTTTCCAACACTTCTATTAGTGGCTGGTTATTAGCTCCTTTCTGCTCCCTTTCCTGGATATCCCAAGACTCTTCAGGCAGGCTATGATGGCCTGAAGTCCATTATTAGCCCAAGAATCTTCAGGTGGGGTAGTTTTGGTGGTTGGACCTGGTGTTTACGGGAAGGTTTTTTCCCAAGTATCTTTAGGATGAGGCCCAGGTGTCTTCAGGCATGACAGTAGCTTTCTGGCCCAGGTGTCTTCGGGCGTGGCAGTGGTTGTTCTGGTCTAGGTGTTTGCAGGCATGGTTATGTGAGGTTTTTGTGGCGTAGGTGTCTATAGGAAGGATAGTGGTTGTGGCCCATATGTTTACGGGCAGGATGTGTGGTTGTGGCCCAGTTGTGTGCGGGCGGGTGTGGCAGTGGGACTGCGGTGAGAATGGCGGGATTGGTTCGATGCATAGGATGTCTTCAATAACCAGTGGTAAAGCAGCACGGGGTACCCAAATATCGATGTGCTATTACTATATGTTACTTGACTTGCGTTATTTGGGTAGCATGACTTGGTGAGGTTAGGTGGATAGCTTTTCCTTGTTGGGTGTTTGGTTATTTCTTTTTCCACGGGGCATTAGAATGTCTCCTCACTTGTGCACGAGAGTCTTTGGTTTTCCCTACTGAGTGTACTTGTATTCTCACCCTACGTATACAAAACTACTTTCAGGTTTTTAGGAGGACCTCAGGGATCGTGCGGGACAGTACTAGCTTGGACCTTTGGGGCAGCTGCTGTTGTTGTTTTCCTTTTCTTGGTATCTTTTTACCTTTGGAGTTTTGTGACTTGTATCCCTTACTTTTGAACATCCATATGGGAATGGTTTACTTTTGGCTTTACCTTTACTTTCAACCATACTTTCATTTTTAGTTTTGGTGTTGTGGGATTTACTATCTTATCTCCCGATCCTATTAAAAGAAAAAGGGTAATGCCTTCCATTTAGTGTGTGATTCTATACCCTTGGTGCTGGTCGCCACTCCGGGACCTATTGAAGGCAGGTTTCGGGGGTCATTATCTCTCCTTCAACTTAAATAAGGAAGGTCCTGGCAATCTGCTGACCCTTCCCTCCTTTTGGTGAAGGTGGGTCGTGATAGTGGTGACTACTTACTATAGTTTTTGTTCTGTCATGCAGTACAAGTTTTTTTTATATTGCTACACCCTGTTATTTTTCTTATTATATCATGATTAATTAATGGAACTATCGTTTAATATAGCTATACCTCTCTGATCCCTTATGATCGATGGGGTTTGTGAACTCTCTCCCTCTCCTGAGACCGAACCCCTTCTCATCGATCTCTCTCCCCCGAACCACTTTTGTAAGTTGTTCAATCTCCCTCCTACACTTAGAGAAAGAAGAAAATCCATAAGTACTATGAGTGAGAGAGTGGATTTAGAGAGCATATAATTTAGGTATTAACTCTTTTGTGCTAGTAATATGGTGGAATATAGACATCCAGTAAGTGTGAAGAGTCAATGATGCTAAAAAATAAGAGAAAGAGAAAGAGTGGGTATTCTAGTATCTCTCCAAGTAAGGAAGAAGGTACACTCCTTGATTTTAAATTTTGTTTGATTCCCTAACTAAGATAAAATTAGTGTTGAACTAACAATAAACCTTGTAATGTTTCTGATTACGGTGATGGCTTACTATAGTTTTTATTCTGCTAGGAAGTGCAAGTTTTTTTGTATCACTGCACCCTGCTATTTTTATTCTTGTAACATGTGTATTTAATGGAAACATTGTTTAATATATTTTTCCCTATCTGATCCCTTCTATTTTATGGCGTCTGTGAACTATCACCCTCTCCCAATGTTGAACCCCATATCATTGATCTCTCTCCCCGACCCACTTTTGTAATCTATTCAATCTCTCTCCCTCACTCAGATAAACAAGAAAATCCATAAGTACTGCAAGTGAGAGAGTATCTTGAGAGAGGATAGAAATTAGGTTTTGAATCTATCGAATCAGTAATATGGTGGATTGCAGTCAGCCAGTGAGTGCGATGAGTCGACGATGCTAAAAAAGAAGATGAAGAGTGACAGTGGGGATTATAATATCTCTCTATAGAAGGAAGAGGGAATAGGCCTTGATTTTGAATTTTTTTTGTTCTGTGACTGAGATAAAATTTGTGTTGAACTACAAATCAACCTTTTAATGTTTCTGGATGCGGTGACTGATTACTGTAGTTTTTGTTCTGATGTGCAGTGTAAGTTTTTTTGGTATCACCGCACCCTACTATTTTTATTCTTGTAGAGTTCATAGTTAATGGAACCACCATTTAATATAGTTTTCCCTTTCTGATCCTTTCTATTCGACAACATCCATGAACTATCTCCCTCTCCCAAGGTTGAACCCATTCTCATCGATCTCTCTCCCCCAACCCACTATTATAATATGTTCGATCTTCCTCACACACTCATATAAAGAAGAAAATATGTAATTAATATGAGTGAAAGAGTGGATTGAGAGAGAATATAAATTACGTTTTGACTCTATCGTGCTAGTAATATGATGGATTGTGGTTCGCCAACAAGTGTGATGAGTCAATGATGATAAAAAAGAAGATGAAGAGTGACAGTGGGGCTTCTAGTATCTCTCCATGGAAAGAATAAAGTACAATAGTTGATTTTGAATTTTTTTTGTTCCATAATTGAGATAAAAATAGCGATGAACTAATAATCAACTTTGTAATTTTTCTATCTTCAGTGACTGCTTGTTGTAGTTTTTGTTCTGCTATTCAATGCAATTTTTTTTGTATCACCGCACCCTGCTATTTTTTTCTTATAGAATGCATAGTTAATGGAACCACTGTTTAATATAGTTGTCCCTATTTGATCCCTTGTTTTTGAAGGTATCCATGAATAATATCCCTCTCCCAGGGCTAAACCCCTTCTCATCGATCTCTCTCCCCCAACACACTTTTGTAATCTGTCTGATCACCCTCTTGCACTCAGAGAAAGAAGAAAAATCTTAAATACTGAGAATGATAGAGTGTCTTTAGAGAGAATAAAAATTAGGTTTTGACTCTGTCGTGCCAGTAATACGGTGGACTACATCCAACCAATAATCATGATGTGTCAACGAAGCTAAAAAAGAAGATGAAGAGCAACAGTGAGGCTTCTACTAGCTCTCCAAGGAAGGAAGAAAGTATAGGCCTTGATTTTGAATTTTGTTTTATTCCATGACTGAGATAAAATTAGCATTGAACTAAAAATCAGCCTTGTAATGTTTCTGGCTGCGGTGACTTCTTAATGTATTTTTTGTTTTTCTATGCAGTTTAAGTTTTTTTTTTGTATCACTAAACCATGATATTTTTCTTCTTGTTGCATGTGTAGTTAATGGAACCACCATTTATTATAGTTATCCCTCTATAATACCTTTTGTTTGATGGCATCCATGAATTATCTCCCTCTCCCTCTCTTGAACCCCTTCTCATCGATCTCTCTCCCTTGACCCGCTTTTGTAATCTATTTGATCTCCCTCCCGCACTCAGAGAAAGAATAAAATCTGTATGTACTGCGAGTGAGAGAGTGGATTGAGAGAGCATAGAAATTAGGTTTTTACTTTGTCACACCAGTAATATGGTGGACTACGGCAAGCCAGTGAGTGCGATGAGTCAAAAATGCTAAAAAATAAGATAAATATAAATAGTTGGGCTTTTCGTATCTCTCCAAGGAAGGAAAAAGTTACAGGACTTGATTTTTAATTTTTTTGTTTTGTGAATGAGATAAAATTATCATTGAACTAACAATCAATTTTGTAATGTTTCTGGCTATGGTGACTTCTTATTGTAGTTTTTTTTGTTGTGTAGTGCATGTTTTTATGTATCACTGCACCCTGCTGATTTTCTTCTTGTAGCCTGCGTAGTTAATAGAACCACCATTTAATATAGTTTCCCCTCTCTGATCCCTTCTGTTCAACGGTGTCCATGAACTATCTCCCTCTCCTGAATCTGATTCTCATTGATCTCTCTCCTTCTACCCACTTTTTTAATTTGTTTGATCTCCCTTACACACTCATAGAAAGAAGAAAATATGTAAATATTATGACTGATAGAGTGGTTTGAGAAAGCATATAAATTAGGTTTTTACTCTATCACTCCAGTAAAATAGTGGATTATGGCTAGCTAGTGAGTGCGATGAGTCAAAGATGCTAAAAAAGAATATGAAGAGTGATAGTGGGGCTTCTAGTATCTCTCTAAGGAATGAAGAAGGTATAGGCCTTGATTTTGAATTTTTTTCTATTCCATAACTAAGATAAAATTAGTGATGAACTAACAACCAACCTTGTAATGTTTCTGGTTGTGGTGACTACAAAATGTAGTTTTTGTTTAGCTACGCAGTGTAAGTTTTTTTTTGTATCACTACACCCTACAATTTTTCTTCTTGTAGTGTGTATAGTTAATGGAACCACCATTTTATATAGTTATCCCTCTCTGATCACTTTTATTCAATAGTGTCTGTGAACTGTCTCCCTCTCCCAAGGACAAACCCCTTCTCATAGATCTCACTCCCATGACCCACTTTTGTAATCTATATAATCTCCCCCTCCCCCTCACTCATATAAAGAATAAAATTTGTAAGTATTGTGAGTGAGAGAGTTAATTGAGAGAGCATAGAAATTAGGTTTTGACCCTGTCGTGCTAGTAATACGGTGGAATGCGGCCAGCCAGTGAGTGCCATGAGTCAAAAATGCTAAAATAGAAGATAAAGAGCGAAAGTGGGGCTTCTATTATCTCTCCAAGGAATGAAGAAGTCTCTGATCCCTTATATTTGGTGGTGTCTATAAACTATCTCCCTCTCCTAAGGTCGAACCCCTTCTCATCAATCTCTCTCCCCTGACCCACTATTGTAATCTGTTCGATCTCCCTCTCACAATTAGATAAAGAAGAAAATTTGTAAGTACAGTGAGAGAGATAGTGGCTTGAGAGATCATAAAAATTAAGTTTTGACTTTTTTATGCCATTAATATGGTGGAATTAAGCTAGCTAGCGAGTGTGATGAGTTAAAGATGCTAGAAAAGAAGTTGAAGAGAGACAGTGGGGCTTCTAGTATTTCTACAAGGAAGGAAGAAGGTACATGACTTGATTTTGAATTTTGCTATCTTCTGTGACTAAGATAAAATTATCATTAAACTAACAATCAACATTTTAATGTTTCTAGATTTAATGACTACTTTAGTTTTTTTCCTGCTACATAGTGTAAGTTTTTTTGTATCACTGCACCCTGTTATTTTTCTTCATGTAGTGTGTATAGTTAATAGAACCAAAATTTAATATATATTTCCCTCTCTGATCCCTTTTGTTTGATGGTATCTGTGAACTATCTCCCTCCCCAGAGGGCGAACCCCTTCTCATCGATCTCACTCCCCCAACCCACTTTTTTAATATGTCTGATCTCTCTCCCATGCTCAGAGAAAGAAGAAAATATGTAAGTACTGTGAGTGAGATTGTTTTTTGAGAGAGCATAGAAATTAGGTTTTGACTCTATCACGCTAGTAATACGGTGGACTATAGACATCCAGTGAATACGATGATTCAACGATGCTAAAAAATAACATGAAGAGTGATAGTGGGGATTCTAGTATCTATCCAAGGAAGGAAGAACGTATAGGCCTTGATTTTGATTTTTTTTTTGTTCCATGACTAAGATAAAATTAGCACTAAACTAACAATCAACCTTGTAATATTTCTGGCTATGGTAACAGCTTACTATAGTTTTTGTTTTGTTGCGTAGTGCAAGTTTTTTTTGTATCACTACACCATTCTATTTTTCTACTTATAGAATCTGTAGTTAATGGAACCACCATTTATTGTAGTTGTCTCTCTTTGATATTTTCTATTCGATGGTGTCTGTGAAATATCTCCCTCTCCCAAGGCCTAACCCCTTCTCATCGATCTCTCTCCCCAGACCCACTTTTGTGATATTTTTGATCTCCCTCTTGCACTTAGAGAAATAAGAAAATGCATAAGTACTGTGAGTGAGAGAGTGGTTTAAGATAGTATAGAATTATGTTTTGACTCTGTCGTGCCAGTAATATGGTGGATTGCGGCCAGCCAACGAGTTTGATGAGTCAATGATGATAAAAAAGAATATGAAGAGTGATGGTGGGTCTTCTAATATCTCTCTAAGGAAGGAAGAAAGTACAAACCTTGATTTTGAGTTTTGTTCTGTTCCATGATAGAGATAAAATTAGCACTAAACTAAAAATAAACCTTGTAATGTTTTTTGGATGTGGTGACTGCTTACTGTAGTTTATGTTCTACTGTGCAGTGCAAAAAAAATTTATATCACGGCACCCTGCTATTTTTCTTCTTATAACATGCATAGTTAATGGAACCATTTTTTAATATAGTTTTCCATATCTAATCCCTTCTATACGATGACGTCTATAAACTATCTCCCTCTCTCGAGGTCATACCCCTTCTCATTAATCTCTCTCCCCCGACCGACTTTTGTAATTTGTTCAATCTCCCTCCTGCACTCAGAGAAGGAAGAAAATCCATACGTACTACGAGTGAGAGAGTGTCTTGAGAGATCATAGAAATTAGGTTTTGACTATGTCCTACCAATAATACGATGGAATGTGTCCATCCAATGAGTATGATGAGTCAATGATGCTAAAAAATAAGATAAAGAGTGACAGTGGGGATTCTAGTATCTCTTCAAGGCAAGAATCAGGTGTAGGCCTTGATTTTAAATTTTGTTCTATTCTGTGACTGAGATAAAATTAGAGTTGAACTAACAATCAACCTTTTAATGTTTCTAGTTGTGGTGATTTATTACTATATTTATTGTTCTACTGTGTAATGTAAGTTTTTTTTGTATCACTTCACCCTACTATTTTTCTTCTTGTAGTGTGTGTAGTTAATGGAACCACCATTTAATATAGTTTCCCCTCTCTATTCCCTTCTATTTGAAAGTGTCCTTGAACTATCTCCCTCTCTCAAGGCCGAACCCCTTCTTATCGATATCTCTCTCCCGACCCACATTTGTAATCTGTTCAATATCCCTACAGAACTCTGAGAAAGAAAAAGATCTATAAGTACTTCCAGTGAGAGAGTGGATTGAGGGAGAATATAAATTAGGTTTTGACTATGTCATGCCAGTAATATGGTGGACTGCGGCTAGATAGAGAGTGAAATGAGTCAACAATTCTAAAAAATAAGATGAAGAGAAACAGTGGGGATTATAGTATATCTCCAAGGAAGAAAGATGGTACAGGCCTTCATTTTGAATTTTTTTTTGTTTTGTAATAGAGATAAAATTATAGCATAACTTACAATCATCCTTTTAATGTTTTTGGTTGTGATGACTGCTTACTATAGTTTTTTTTCTGCTATGTAGTGCAAGTTTTTTTTGTATCACTGCACCCTGATATTTTTCTTCTTGTAGTGTGTGTTGTTAATGGAACCACCATTAAATATAGCTATCCCTCTCTAGTCTATTCTATTCAATAGCGTTCGTGAACTATCTCCCTCTCCCAAGGCCGAACCCCTTCTCATCGATCTCTCTCCCCAAACCCAATTTTTTAATCTGTTTGATATCCCTCTCACACTCAGAGAAAGAAAAAAAATTGTGAGTACTGCAAGTGAGAGAGTGGCTTAAGAGACTATAAAATTAAGTTTTGACTCTATCGCACCAGTAATACGGTGGAATGCAGCCATCCAGTGAGGGAAATGAGTCAACGATACTAAAAAATAAGATAAATAATTATAGTGGGGATATATTATCTATCCAAGGAAGGAAGAAGGTACATGCCTTGATTTTGAATTTTTTTTTAATTATATGACTGAGATAAAATTAGTTCTGAACTAACAATCAACCTTGTAATGTTTCTGTTAGCAGTGACTGCTTACATAGTTTTTGTTCTACTATGTGGTGAAAGTTTTATTATATCACTGCATGGTGCTATTTTTCTTATTTTAGCATGTGTAGTTAATGTAACCATCATTTGATATAGTTTTCCATCTCTGATCCCTTATTTTTTATGGTGTTCATGAACTATCTTCCTCCCTTGAGGTCGAACCCCATATCATCAATCTCTCTGACCCTGACCCACTTTATTAATTTGTTCGATCTCCCTCCTGTACTCAGAGAAAGAAAAAAATTTGTAAGTATTGTGAGTGAGATAGTGGATTGAGAGAGCATATAAATTAGGTTTTGACTCTATCACACCAGTAATACGGTGGACTCTAGCCAGCCAATGAGTGTGATCAGTCAACGATGCTAAAAAATAAGATGAAGAGAGAAAGTAGGGATTCTATAATCTCTCTAAGAAAGGAAGAAGGTACAAGACTTTATTTTGAATTTTGTTATGTTTTTTGATTGAGATAAAATTAGTGTTGTACAAATAATCAACCTTATAATGTTTCTAGCTACAGTGACTTCTTACTGTAGTTTTTGTTCTGTTGCGCAGTGAAAGTTTTTTTATATCACTGCACCCTACTATTTTTATTTTTTTAGCATGCATATTTAATGGAACCACCATTTAATATAGTTATCCTTCTTTGATCCCTTCTATTAGATGGTGTCCTTGAACTATCTCCCTCTCCCAAGGTCGAACCCCTTCTTATCAATCTCTCTCCCCCGACCCACTTTTTTCATCTGTTCGATCTCCCTCCCACACTCATAGAAAGAATAAAATCCATAGGTACTAAAAGTGAGAGAGTGGCTTGAGAGAGCATAGAAATTAGGTTTTGACTCTGTCATTCTAGTAATAAAGTAGACTGTGGCTAGCCAGTGAGTACGATAAATCAATGATGCTAAAAAAGAAGATGAAGAGTGACAGTGGGGATTCTAGTATCTCTCCATGGAAGGAAGAAGGTACAAACCTTGATTTTGAATTTTGTTCTATTGCATTACTAGGATAAAATTTTCGTGGAACCAACAATCAACCTTATAATGTTTCGGGTTGTGGTGACTACTTACTGTAATTTTTATTCTACTGCACAGTGAAAGATTTTTTTTATATCATTTCACCCTACTATTTTTATTCTAGTAGCATGTGTAGTTATTGGAACCACCATTTAAAATAGTTATCCCTCTCTAATCCCTTATTTTCGATGGTGTCCATGAACTATCTCCATCTCCAGAGGACGGACCCCTTCTCATTGATCTCTCTCCCCCAACCCACTTTTGTAATCTATTTGATCCCCCCCTGCACTTAGAGAAAGAAGAAAATCTATAAGTAATGTGAGTGATAGAGTGGATTGAGATAGCATAGAAACTAGGTTTTGACTCTGTTATGCCAGTAATATGATGGACTATGTCCAGCTAGAGAGTGCAATGAGTTAATGATGCTAAAAAATAATATGAAGAGTGATAGTGGGGCTTCTAGTATCTCTCCAAGGAAGGAAGAAGGTACATGCCTTGATTTTGAATTTTGTTCTATTCCATGACTGAGATAAAATTATCAATAAACTAACAATAAACTGTGTAATGTTTGTGGTTATGGTGACTACTTACTATAGTTTTTCTCTACTTTGCAGTGCAAGTTTTTTTTGTATCACTACACCCTACTATTTTTCTTCTTGTAGCGTGCATAGTTAATGGAACCACCATTTAATATAGTTTTCCCTCTTCGTTCCCTTATATTTGATGGCATCTGTGAACTGTCTCCCTCTACTGAGTTCTAAACCATTCTCATTGATCTCTCTCCCCCAACCCACTTTTGTAATATGTTCGATCTCCCTCCTGCACTCAAAGAAAGAAGAAAATCCATAAGTACTGTGAGTGGGAGAGTGGCTTGAGAGAGCATAGAATTTTTTTTGACTCTGTTGCACCAGTAATATGTTGGACTGCAGTAATCCAGTGAGTGTGATGATTCAACGATGCAAAAAAAGAATATTAAGAGATATAGTTGGGCCTCTAGTATATCTATAAGGAAGTAATAAGGTACATGTCTTGATTTTGAATTTTTTTCTATTCCATGACTGAAATAAAATTAGCACTACACTAACAATCAACCTTGTAATGTTTCTGGCTGTGGTGACTACTTACTGTAGTTTTGGTTCTTATATGTAGTCCAAGTTTTTTTTATATCATTTCACCATGCTATTTTTATTCTTATAGCGTGCGTAGTTAATGGAACCACTGTTTAATATAGTTGTCTCTCTTTGATCCCTTCTATTCGACGATGTCTGTGAACTATCTCCCTCTCCCACGGCCGAACCCATTCTTGTCGATCTCTCTCCCCCAAACCACTTTTGTAATATGTTCAATCTCCCTCCTACACTCTGATAAAGAAGAAAATCCGTAAGTACTGTGAGTGAGAGGGTGTCTTGAGAGAGCATAGAAATTTGGTTTTGACTCTGTCGTGCCAGTAATATGGTGGACCGTAGCCATTCAGCGAGTGCGATGAGTCAACGATGCTAAAAACAAAGATGAAGAATGGTAGTGGGGCTTCTAGTATCTCTCTAAGAGAGTAAGAAGTTATAGGTATTGATTTTGAATTTTTTTATGATCTGTGACTGAGATAAAATTAGCATTGAACTGACAATAAACCTTGTAATGTTTTTGGGTTTGGTGTCTACTTACTATAGCTTTTGTTTTACTGTGTGGTGCAAGTTTTTTTTGTATCATTGCACCATGATACTTTTATTCTTGTAGCATTCATAGTTATTAGAAACACCATTTAATATAGCTTTCCCTCTCTAATTTATTTAGTTCGACGACATTTGTAAACTATCTCCCTCTCTCGAGTCTGGTCCCCTTCTCATCAATCTCTCTTCTCTGACCCACTTTTGTAATCTGTTCAATCTACCTCTTGTACTCATAGAAAGAAGAAAATTAGTAAGTACTATGATTTATAGATTGGATTTAGAGACCGTATAAATTAGGTTTTGACTCTTTCACACTAGTAATATAGTGGACTGCACCCATAGAGAGAGTGTGATGAGTCAACGATGCTAAAAAAGAATATGAAGAGTGACAGTGGGGCTTCTAGTATCTCTTCATGGAAGGAAGAACGTACATGCCTTGATTTTGAATTTTTTTCTATTTTGTGACTAAAATAAAATTAACACTGAACTAATAATCAAACTTGTATTGTTTTTGGCTACGGTGACTGCTTACTGTAGTTTCTATTCTACTACACAGTGAAAGTTTTTATTGTATCAATGCACCCTGCTATTTTTTTCTTGTAGCTTGCATAGTTAATGGAACCAATATTTAATATAGTTTTCCCCCTATGATCCCTTTTGTTCTATGGTGTCCGTGAACTATCTCCCTCTCCTGAGGCTGAACCCCTTATCATCGATCTCTCTCTCCCGACCCACTTTTGTAACATGTTTGATCTCCCTCCCAAACTCAGAGAAATAATATAATCCATAAGTGTTTCAAGTGATAGAGTGGCTTAAGAAATCATAGCATTAGGTTTTGACTCGGTCATGCCAGTAATATGGTGTACTACAGCCAGGTAGTGAGTGTGATGAGTCAACGATGCTAAAAAGGAAGATGAAGAGAGACAGTGGGGCTTCTAGTATCTCTCCAGGGAAGGAAGAAGGTACAAGCCTTGATTTTGAATTTTTGTATGTTCTGTGACTGGGATAAAATTAGCGTTGATCGAACAATCAACCTTGTAATGTTTCTAGTTGCGGTGAATACTTACTTTGTTTTTTGTTCTACTATGCAGTGCAAGTTTTTTATATCACTACACCCTGTTATTTTTATTCTTATATTGTGTTTAGTTAATGGAACCACCATTTAGTATATTTTTCCCTCTCTAATCCCTTTTGTTTGACGGATTCTGTGAACTATCTCCCTCTCCTGAGGTTGAACCCCTTCTCATCGATCTCTCTCCCCCGACCCATTTTTGTAATCTATTTTATCTCCCTCCCATACTCGAAGAAAGAAGAAAATCTGTAAGTGTTGTGAGTGAGAGAGTGGATTGAGAGAGCATATAAATTCAGTTTTGACTCTATCACGCCAGTAATACAATGGACTGCAACCATCCAGCAAGTGCGATGAGTCAACAATGCTAAAAAAGAAGATGAAGAGTGATAGTGAGGCTTCAGTGTATCTCTAAAGAATGAAGAAGGTAAAAGCCTTGATTTTGAATTTTTTTTATTCCGTGATTGAGATTAAATTATCTTTGAACTAAAAAAATCCTTTTAATGTTTCTGGCTGTGATGTCTGCTTACTGTAGTTTTTGTTCTGGTGCACAATGTAAGTTTTTTTGTATCACTACACCCTTCTATTTTTCTTCGTGTAGCATGCGTATTTAATGAAACCACCATAATATAGTTGTCCCTATATGATACCTTATGTTCAATAGTGTCCATAAACTATCTCCCTCTCCCAAAGACAAACCCATTCTCATCGATCTCTCTCCCCTGACCCACTTTGGTAATTTATTCGATCTCCATCCTACACTCAGAGAAATAAGAAAATATGTAAGTACTGTGAGTGAGAGAGTGGATTAAGATAGCATAGAAGTTAGTTTTTGACTTTGTCACACCATTAATATGGTGGATTTCATCCATCCAGTGAGTGCGATGAGTCAACAATGCTAAAAAAGAATATTAATAGTGATGATGGGGCTTCTAGTATCTCTTCAAGGAAGGAAGAATGTACATGGCTTGATTTTGAATTCTATTCTATTATGTGATTGATATAAAATTATCACTCAACTAGCAATAAACCTTTTAATGTTTATGGTTGTGGTGAATGCTTCCTGTAGTTTTTGTTCTACTATGTAGTGTATGTTTTTTTTGTATCACTACACCCTGTTATTGTTGACCACTATTTTTCCCTGTATATTTTTACAGTTGTTTTTTTAATGCATTTTGTGTGTGTTCATGTCACTGCAGCCCAGTGTATCACTGAATATTTTGTATTTCATTTTATGATGTATAATTATTCAAAACAAAAATAATGTTTGAAACTAAAATAAAAAATATATAACTAGTAAAATGGATAAAAAATTGTTTTATTTAACATCAATTTTCTTAAATGAATTTTTCTGGATTTATATTATTTGAACATTTTTATTTTGTAATGTTTAAATGTTTTTATTTTATTTTAGCTAGTTTTTTATTGAAAAATAACATGAATTGACTATCTAAAATTCTTGGAATGTTAAATTATATTTAAACATGTGTTTTGGGGAGGATAGTTTGTAGAGAATTTCAAAGCATGCATTGTAAAACCCCGAGATTTTAAGGAATATCTTCTTTCAAATTAATTTAAATTCTCTGATAGCTTAAATTAAACATAATGAATAGTTTATCATGCGTTATACACAACACCAAGTTTATCTTTCATTGAATGTAACATTGATTTTCTTTGATAACTTGGGTTACACATAAGGCTTAGTCTTACCGAATAACAATATACTATTAATATTATTATTTAACATGATAGTTATCATCTAGCTTTTGGAATGGTTGGAATGAATATTATTAACTAAATTATGAAAATATGGTTTAAACATGTATTTATAATGAATTATTTGATGTCCAATTAATTATAAATGAAAATAAAACCCTCTTTGAAAGTAAAAGGAAATATTTTTCTGAAAAACTATTTTAATGTGCACAAGTGTGTTCTATAACAATAAATTAGACAAATCACTTTTTTAGATTATCTTAGTGAAATTTATATTTTATATAGTCAATAATGTGTTTTTACATTCATACAATATATTTTATAGACATAAAATAAGAACAAATCCAATTTTAAACATAAAAAACTTTATTTTTCTAAAGACGGTTTTACGACCTGTTAATGACATACTTGTTTTAAAACTAAATTTTGAAACTTTTATAAATTTTATTTGACAAAATAAAATTATTTTTTGAAATCTGAATTTCAAAATTATCTTACGGTGATTTTTTGGTATTTTTCTGAGAAGTTTCATTTTTTGATGAATGGTAAAAAATACTGAATTTTAATTAAAACTCAATTTTTATATAAATAATTTATAATGTTAAATTATATTTTGATTTTTTTTAAAGTAAAAATCGTTCAATTATACATGTATTAATCCAATTTCGTTATTTTAACCAATTTCAAATTTATACAAAAACATTTCAAATTTTTGAACATTTTCACTTTAAAAACTCGTTTTCTCGTCTCATATGTGGGATTAATTTTAAATTAATTTCTTACAATTATATGAATTGTATTTGGAAAAATATATTCCATATTTTAAATCAGAATAATTTATAATTTATAGTAATTTCAACTTAGTTTTTTACCAAAAATATTAGTGAAATCAATTAAAATTATTAACAACGATTAAAGTAAAATTGGGTTTACATAGTGGTTAAACTTTAATCTTAAGGGTCCAAATGAAATATACACTTGTTAAAAACTTATTTTATGGAAATATTTTGACCATATACCATCTTTTATATAATTTGGTTCATTATTTTATCCACATTATGTAAGAGAGACCTCCTAATAGTGTTTACCTTTTTGTATTTACCAGAATGTTGCTCCTCCTCCACTATAAATGGTAATTCACTATCCCCACTTATTTACACCTATAAAGCTCTTTTTTCTCATCCAAAATCTACCCAAATGAGTTCCAAAAATCCCTCCTATAATCATAGAAGCTTAAAATTGGGTATAAAACATTCCAAAAAAGTATTTTTGTGCAAACCAAAAACAGTTACCCGAAGAAGAGGTAACGTTCATCAACAATCACTTTTATTTTATTTATTTCTCAAACTACTTAAATTATTATTATATAATGATTATATAATAACCTCATTGTATTAAATAGATTGAGATTTTTTATGTTAATGGTATGACCTAAAACTTTAAACACTTACATCAAATGAGATATGAAATCATCGTTCATGTATACGATGAACTATCATCTCATGAACCGATGTCGTGTGTTCTCCCATTACCACATCACAATGTTAGGAATAATGATAAAAATAATGTTTATATATGATATTTATGATATTTATATCATATTTATACCTATTTATTAATTATATCATATACACCCTTTTTACATTTCATACCGTAGGGGATACGATAACGTTGCTCGTGTGTAGGTGAACTACCGCCTCACGAAGCGTTGTGAAGTGTTTTCACTAACATGTTACATGGAAGGTAATAAGGGTAATTATAGTGATTATATATGGTATAAATGACATAATAATAATATTAGTTACATAATTATATTTCTTTAAATATAATATATCACTTTCTTCTTTCCATTTCACACATTGAAAAGTGATAGCATTATTTGTGGACGTGTAGATTACCGCCTCCTCGAAGTGATACGATTCTTCTTTATTCATAAACACATCACAATAATGACATATATTTAAGTATATATAATTAAATATTATGTTATTTATTATATAATTATAATTTTTTAAAAATAAATGTTACTTTCTTTCTTTCTATAATGATTATTGAAAAATGAGAACGTTACTCATGCGTATGTACGGCCAACAGTCTCCATGATCGTAATGTTGGTTTATTTTTCATAACAATCTTCCATAATTGGTTTTAAAATAATAATTTATGTATAAATATTATTATTATGTCAATATTATTATTTTTTATATTTATATAATGACCTCTTTGATCTTATTAGACCTACCAAAGTTAGTTTTGACACATAAACCGAATGTGGTCAAAACATCATACTTAAACTTAATTGATTAAGTATTTGTATATAACTTGATAATAATTCAAATAAAAGTAATAATAAACTCTAAAAAGGTTCTTAATAGAGTATATAATTAAAATAATTTTATTATTCGGGAATATAAAGAACAGACATGATGAATCAGACTCAAGGTAAGGGGATTTTGAGTCTCACTTTTATTTATGCGAGACTTATGTCGTATTCACCACTCGTTTATTTTTTATGGTGTATATACTACTGTATGAAATTTTATATCATTAATTTAATTTATTTAATGATATTAAAAGTTTAAATTTATTTTATTCTTTCATAGATCTCGTGATTCAAAAGTTACTCAAGTAGTAAGGGGATTTCTAGTCTCATTTTTATTTTTGTGAGACTTATGTCATATTTACCACTAATTTATTTTGTTTTGTGGTATATATACTAAACTTTTACATGATATACCATGAATTTAATTTATTTCATGATATTAAAAGTTTAAATTTATTTTATTCTATCATGTATCTTGATAAAGACTGAACAACACAACAGTTGGGACAGCCTGGGTGTCAGTTTCTACATAGGGGAAAAAGAGTCACTACAGGAAGATATTACAGCCTGAAATACACTATAAATAGTTGGAAACTACATTTTATGGGTCCCATGGGAGGGTAACAGGGGTAGTGGGGCTTTATAATGGGGAGGGGTTGGATAGTGAGGGCACGAAGAGCATATTGTATATTGGGGGAATCAGCTGTGTAGCTTGGGAGAGGGTGAAACCATACCCCTCGATGTATCCTTTATTATAATTCATACTTATTCTATTCCTACCTCTTGTATTTTTTCTACTAGTTCTAAATATACTAAGTAGTTTTTTATATTTCCTTTTACTAGTGTGGGTTCTAACAAATTGTCTTACCTACCTCTCCCACGCGTTGTAGGTTCCAGGAACAGCAGAAGTGTGCATTGGGCGGTTCCCAACTTTATTTTTTACCATAATCAATGATAAATCTAAGATATATGAAATTATGAATGCCATAATACACATAATTGAATCAAATAAATATATAATAGATAATAACACCAGAACTAAGAGAGATGAGATCGAAAAATATTGTTTATAATTAATTTAATTAGATAAAGAATTGCCTCTAAGGAATTATGTCTTCATTGATGAATCTGGTGATAGATCTGCAATTCACCATCATTGTGTTGTAGAAAAAAGTTTAGATTTCCTCAAGAAGTGATCCACACATGTTCCAGAAATCTCCAGATGTCATCGAAGGAGTCTTCGGGTGCTAGCATGGAAGATCCTTGTACTTGCGTCGTCCACCTTGATCGCATCGAGAATCGCTTCCAAAGTGTTCTCTTTGATCCAGTGGAGGAGGATTATGTGTCGTTCTTAGAAGCGTTCTTAGATAAGGAATCTCTATAGGCTTGAGGGTATTTTATAAGATTTTTGTGCAAAATCGAATAGGCTCATGAGAAAATAACATAATTGGGTATTTATATTGCTAGGGTTAAAATAAAATAATTGAAAAAGTGCCCCTAATTATTTATTTAATCCTAGAAAACCCCTATGTAAAATAATAATAGTAATATTATTATTTCTATACATGCACATAACTTAAGAAATATAATTAAATATTATTTAATTAAATAATATTCAATATTTATTATTTCTCACCGGATCATTAAACTTAGTTTGTCATTCCTCCACAATATTTATCAAGCCTTGAATAATGTATATTTATTTATTAAATAAATATCAGTGCATTATTAACCAATAAATAAATAAATATTATATTCACTAAATAGAAAATAAATATTTATTAAATATTATTCTCATAATATATTCTCTTGAATAACTAGTGATAGAATAAATGCTATTGAGCATACATGAATAATTATTAAACCACAAGAAGGAATAATATTTATTCAACCTGTTAAATAATAATATATTATTATTATTTAACTGATATTCTGGATACCCTTAGTGTGTGACCCTCTAGGCCTCTTTCTCAGTGGAATTAGGGGAAACGGCCTAAAGTCTAAGGTTAGCATCTAGCAACATGCCAAGGCACCCATAGAGAAATAAGTTAATGCCGAAATGACATGTCATCTCATACAGATGCTTACTGTGAAATATAATCCCTTTATCACAATATCTCAAATTGAGCAGGTTACATGTTAGTGCCATCAACCTATGTGATCTATTATCTCTTTCTTTGACTTTCCAGGAATAGAACTTACCTATAGAATACCATGGTCATGGATTTATTTAGGTTATATCATTTTCATCAAAGGTCCTAATATATTAACTTTTATTAAATAAAATAAGGGATAAATCCTTTCTCACATTATTTATTAATTTAATATTACTTGTGACGCACCCAACATATCCTACCTCACCGCAAACATTTATCATCATGGTTTTTTTCAATACATCTAAGTGAATGACTCATAATACTCATTAATAATAATCTTAAAGTATAAGGACCAATACACACGTCCGTAGATATGAACATCCAATGACACATATAAATGTGGGTTTCCAACTAGCAGGTCTTGTTCTCATAATATCCTACTAGATATTACCAAGGGTGTACACCATGAGAAGCTACCTCAAAGTCTTATGAGTCTACACCCCTGATTGCCTGTATCATTTTTTCTCTTAAATGATATCATCCATCTATAGAACATATATTCAAGAATAGTTTCATAGCACTTATGGGTTCTCATTATACTAGGGAACTACTATGACCTTTTAGTGAGACAACTACTCTTAAGACATTATCAAATTCTATGTAATGCATAAGAACAATCATGATGTGATAAGTAGTTTGTTAATATTCAAAACAATGAATACAAGTTTATCATAAAGTACATAGAATTTGGTTTTATAGAACCAATTCCAATAGACTCCCATTTTCACTAGAGCCAACTGCTAACAACCTTCAGTTCACTAGCTCTCACATGATACTCATGCTTCTGCTGAGATAAGACTTTAGTCAAGGGGTCCACCACATTCTCTTCTACGGGTACTCTACTTACTAAAACTTCACACCTTTGATAAAAATCCCTCAATAGGTGATATTTTTGGAGTATGTACTTTGTTCATTGGTGTGATCTTGGCTATTTTGCAAGATCCACTGTTGTAGTATTATCAAAATACAATGTGATAGGGTCTTTATTGCTAGGTACCAAATCAAGCTCCTATACAAAGTTATGAATCCAAACGGCTTACTTGGATACATCAGAAGCCACTATATACTCAGACTCCATTATATAATCAGTGATAACTTTCTTCTTTGAACTCTTATAGCTCATATCTTCTCTATTGAGATAGAAAATATATCCTGATTGTGACTTCAGATCATTCAGATCTGTCTGAAAACTATCATTAGTATAACCCCTAATAACCATCCCCTCATCTCCTCCATATACCAGGAACATGTCCTTAGTTCTTCTTAGATACTTAAGGATAGTCTTAATAGTGGTACAATGATGTTCTCTTAGATCTTCTTGATATATACCTACCATGCTTAGTGCATAGGCAACATAAATTATATTACATAATATGGCATACATGATTGATCCTATCGCTGAAGTGTATGGTATCTTTCTCATTCTCTCTCTCTTGTTGTGTTTGAGGACACATTTTCTTATAAAGATACAAACCATGTGAAACTGAACAAATCCCCTCTTGGATTGTTCCATAATAAATATCTTTAGTATCTGGTCAATATATGTACTTTGACTTAGTCCAAGAAGCCTATTGGATCTATCACGAATGATATCGATCCCTAGAATATAGATTGCTTCACCTATGTCCTTCATGTAGAAGCACTTGGTCAACTAGTACTTAACATATTGTAAAAATGGTATGTCATTTCCAATAAGTAATATGTAATCAACATATACTACTAGGATAAAGATCATATTCCCATTAAACCTTTTTTAAACACTCGGATCACATTCATTATTAATGAAACCAAATTCTTTTATGGATTCATCAAATTTAATGTTCTGTGACCTAGATACTTTATTAAATACATAAATGGATCTCTACAACTTGAAAATATTTGTGGCATCACCTGGAGTCACAAACCCTTATGGTTGTTTCATATAGACATATTCCTGAAGGTTTCTATTATGGAATTAATTTTTGAAATCCATATTCAAAATATCATAGTAATGGTAAGATGATGTATAAAGTATAATTATAATGTATTTAAACATGGAAACTAGAAAAAAGTTATCATTGTAGTCAATTCCTTAACACTGTTTAAACCCTTTATCCACTATCCTTGCTTTATAGGTACCTACTTTACCTTCCATGTCTGGTTTTCTCTTGAATACCCATTTACACCCAATAGGTTTTACATCAACTAGTGCATCAACCAAAACCCAAATTTGGTTCTAATACATGGAATCCATCTCAGAATTCATGGCTTCTTTCCATCTTGTAGCTTCTAAGATCTCTATTAACTCCTTGTAGGATAGAGGTTTGTCATCATCAACCAATAATGATTCACCATCCTCGGTGACCAAAAAACCATATCTATCTGGTTCTATTACCTCTCTTACACTTCTACATAGTACTTGTGTTTCAGAAAATACTTCTTCCACAGTGACCTATGGAATCTGTTCCTGTACCAACTCTTATGTATCTTGAACATAAATTTCATGGAAGTAAATCTTTCTCCCACTATCCTTTTTGAGGATATGCTCCCTCTCAAGAAAGAAGGATTATCTAGAGATAAAAACTTTATTATATAGGGGGTTGTATAGGTAGTATCCCTTTTTTTTCTTGGTATACCCTATAAAGATACACTTCATGCCCTGGGGTACTAGTTTTTTTCCTGAAAAAACCTTAAAAATTCCTCACAACCCCATATACGTGTATGTGATAAAATGGGTTTCTTTCCACTCCATAGATCCAAGGGAATTCCATTTTATGCTTTATTTGGTACTCATTTTAATGTGTATGCTGTAGTTTTAAATGTATATCCCCAAAAGAATAATGGAATTTATGCATGACTCATCATTGACCTTGCCATGTCTAACAAGGTACGATTCCTCCTTTCACTAACACCATTCCACTATAGTGTATAAGGTGGAGTGAGTTGAGATAGAATCCAAAACTCCTATAGAAATTTGATGAACTCTTGGTTAAGATATTCACTACCTTGATCTGATTGAAGCTTCTTTATCTTATTACCAAGTTGATTCTCTACTTCATTATTTAATTACTTGAATTTCTCAAAGGGCTAGGACTTATACCTCATTAAGTAGATATATCCATATCTACTCAAGTAATCAATAAAAGTTATGAAGTAAGAATATCTGCCTCTAGCTTCTACTGAAAATGGTCCACACACATTAGTGTGTACTAATCCTAGAAAATTTTTGTCCCTTTCACCTTGTACAATGAATGGTGGTTTGGTCATTTTTCCTTGTAAACAAGCATGACATGTATCAAGTGGTTTTAGCTCAAAATAGTCTAAATAGCCTTTTTGATATATCTTTATCAAACGCTTCTCATTTATATGAACAAGACAACGATGCCATGACTATGTGTTATATGAGTTGTGTGAACATGATTTGTAATCGATTTCCAACATTTGGTTTTCATAATTTAATACATAAATACCATTATTCAAATGTTCCATACCATAACATATGTTGTCCTTATAAAATAAATAACTTTTATTTACAAATTTGAAAATAAACCCACCTGTATCTAAACGTGAAACAGAAATTATGTTATTGGTAACTATAGGTACATAATAAAAATCTCTTAAAACCAAAATCATTCTCATTGGAAATGAAAATTGTTAGTCACCAATGGTTATGGAAGCTAGCCTCGCTCCATTGGCAGCTCTTAGATCCACCTATCCTCTATTAATATTTTAGAATCTACTTGGTTTCTTCATTCAGATATAGATGTGATCCCCAAAAGTTATATCTAATATCCAATGTGTAGATATTGAAATATTACACTCGATAACAAATACACCTTTAGATTCCCCTTACTTCTGGGTGTAGTTACTATTCCAGTGGCCTGACTTTCCACATGAAAAACATACAGCCTCCTTTTTTTTGCCATGTCTCTAGATCATCCCCTTATTGGAAGGACGGTGCTTGGGGGATTTAGAATGTTGGGCCTCTTTTCCTTATTCATCCTTTTCTTATTCACCATAAGAACCAGGGGTTTATTATGCCCCATGTCCTTATCCACTTGGCGAATCAAGGTCAAAAGGTCTGAAAGACTCTTCTAATTATTACTCATATTGTAATTAATAATAAAGCTATAGAAGGTCTTGTGTAGTGATGAAAGTATGAGATCTGTACGCAACCCATCCGAGAATTTAATCCTTAAGATGTCTAGAATGTAGCCAATAAGCTTGGTTAATGATGCCCAGCTAGCATAGACTCTCCAAGATTAGTTGTGAAAAAAGCATTGAAGATCTCATACATCTCTTTTCTCGAATTTTCTTGATGGAAATCCTAAAGGAGAGACATCATGCTATAGGCATCCATATACTCATGTTGATTCAAAATCACATTGTACCCAGATGATAGAATGAAGCACTAAACATATGTAACATCATTCAGATCTTTCTCATAGAGAGATAGCTCTTCATCACTTACCTCATTACCAGGCACAACTGAAAAAGGTTCTTCCAGCACATACAATTTACTTTCGTGGAGAAGGATGACACATAAGTGCCTTTTACATTCTTGTAAATTTGTGCCGGTGAGAAGGTTTCCCTTCTCAAGTATGGATTGAAATGATATGTTTGGTGTTATTTTATTTTCATTTCTACAAATAATATAAGAAGATATTTTATTACTTTATCTGATAAATTTAGACAAATAAATAATTATTATATTTATTAGTCTCCCACTATTTTATCAAAACCCAATAGACCTCACCATTGGATTTGGAATATCCTGTTGCTTGGACATTCTAGTGGTAAAGATCCATATTACCCTTCTCATTACCCCAACTTTGGTTGGTCAAGAAAATCGAATGGTTTTAGGTAGACACTTAAAATTCCAACAATATTAACTCACAATTCCTTAATCACTGAGTGGAATCCTCAATCCTGAAATAATTAATTTATATTTCCTTAACCTTTGCCTCTCAGTTACACAAAGTCATGCTTTGGAAGTCTACCCTTGATGTGAACCAAGTTAAGTCAACCCAAAACCTCATGTTATAATTCCCTAATAATTGAAATCACCCCAACTTTGGTTGGTCAAGAACTTTGAACTATGGTTCGATTCTAACCGAAGTAATGGAAGGTTATACCGACTTAATATTTTATTGAGGGATTTTATCCTTTTATGTGTAAATTTCCAATTATTATATTATCACATTCTTATTAATATTAAGTGGGATTAATTAATTGATTAACCATGTCTTATATAATATTTATGCATAAGCCAGTTTATTTTAGTTCCATCTTGCATGCATGTTAATTCATTAATTATGTGATCACAACAAAACATACATAATGAAATAACCATGCAACTTGAAAGAAATAAAATAAAGGGTATGATCATGAGCTTGTAATAATGGTTAGTTTATCTAAAATTTTATAAACTAACTTTTAACCTAGGGGAAAAACACCTTGAACCAAGTTAAGGTTTGTGTTTACAAATTTCCACCTGTCCATCTTTGTATATCCTTGGATTGGTTTCACCTCAACTCCAAACTTGAACTGCCTCCACTAGCTTGTGAGCTCCATCCATTACATATAAATTTTACTCACATGCAAGTGAGGGTGAAAGGGGGTTTATATAAATGAAATCATGGGCACACAGGCCCTATATAATAATGAGGATAGAATTCATGCATACCAACAATTTAATTTAATAATAAATTAAATGAAACCAATCACATACAAAAGGTCTGGTCTAGCTCATGATCATCCACTAGCATGAAACGAATTACACATTTAATAAAACTATCATTCAATTCTTAATCATTTTTATTTAAGATAAATTGTGCTCTAATTGATTAATTATTATCTTTAATTAACCAATCCTTTTATCTTAATTATTATATGAAATTATTTGAGATTATCATCCATTATAATTTTAAACAAATTAAATAAATTCATTTAAAATTAAATTTTTACATAAATGTACCATGGAGGAAACACATTGAATACCTTTTCGATTCTGCCCAACATATGGCATACATGACTTATCATGTTCTTTCACAATGTGTACCTCATGGATGATTACATTAACTACATGATTTTCTGGTCACATGTTATGCTCAAATGCATGTAGAGTAACAACATGTAATACAAATCATATATGATATGCAAATCTGAACATTACATAGATATTAATTAAACATTTAAATATTTGTGTATATTAAAACCTATCACATGGTGTGTCCTATATTTATGACCACATGCAAGTACATGTATCAAGGTTTACAAAGTAAAATAAATAAAATTTAAATTTTCATAACTTGGTATAAGTACACGATGTGTAGATCCGATCTACACGGTGTTTATATATCTCACTATCTATCTGATATATATGCCCAAGGACTTGGCATGTGAATTATACCTCATAAAATTTGGAGTACACGACATATCCAATGGTCCACATGTTATGTCAACTCCATGTTACATGGTTACCAGTCAGGTAGGCCATGTATGGAATACATGGATCGTCTCTGACCCAAGGGGACTACATGTCGTGTACATGGGATACACGGCGTGTATTCTGGATAACCATGCACCATTTAATTTTGGTCAACATGAGGTGAATTAACGGGTGTAATTAATGTATAATCTTTAATTGATTTCTGAATAAAATCTGATGAGTCGAACGTGACTACACGATGTGTAAATCTGGTTACATAGTGTGTAGTCTGGTATTATTCGTCCAGAAACCTTATCACCTCCGGATGAGTTCCTCAATTTCATATTAAAATAATGATTAAACTTTAATTTAAAAACTAAATTACAAATGCGTAAATCACCAACAATTTTTAAATAATTATAAATAATTATGTTCCCTGCTATGATACCACTTGTAGGTTCTAGGTGCAGCAAAAGCGTGCGTCGGGTGGTGCCAAACTTTGAATTTTTTCATAATCGATGATCAATCCGAGATCTATGTGATGATGAACGCCATAATCCACATAATTGAATCAAATAAATAGATAATGGATAATAATGTTGGAATTGAGAGAGAGGAGATCAACACATATTTTTTATAATTAATTTAATTAAATAAAGAATTACCTCTAAGGAATTATTTCTTCATTGATGAATTCAGTGATAGATCTGTGATACATCATCATTTCATTGTAGAAACCAAGTGTAGATTTACTCTAGAAATGATCCACACATGTTCCAAGAATCTCCAGATTTCATCGAATGAGTCTTCGGGTGTTAGCACGGAAGATCCTTGCGCTTGTGTTGTCTGTCTTGATCGCCATGAGAATTGCTTCCAAAGTGTTCTCCTTGATCAAGTGGAGGAGTATTTTTTCCATTTTTAGGAGTGTTCTTGGAGAAGGAAGATCTATAAGCTTGAGAGGATTTTCCAAGATTGTTTTGCACAGCTGAATAGGCTTATGAGAAAATAACATAATTGGGTATTTACATTGCAAAGGTTAAAATAAAATAATTACACAAGTACCCTTAATTATTTATTTAATCCTAGAAAAAACCCATATCAAATAATAATAGTAATATTATTATTTCTCTACATGCACTTAACTTTTGAATTATAATTAAATGTTATTTAATTAAATAATATTTATTATTTATTATTTCTCACCAGAACATTAAACTCAGTCTGTCATTCCTCCACAATATTTATCGGGCCTTGAATAATGTCTATTTATTTATTAAATAAATATCACTACATTATTCTCTAATAAATAAATATTTATTTATTAAATATCCTGCTTATAATATATTCTCTCAAATAACCAGTGACAGAATAAATACGATTAAGCATACATGAATAATTATTAAACCATGTGTGGGAATAATATTTATTTAACCTATTAAATAATAATAATATATTATTTAACTAAGATTCTAGATACACTTAGTTTGTGACCCTCTAGGACTCTTTCTTAGTGGCATTAGGTGAAGTGGCTTAAAGTCCAAGGTTAGCGTCTAGTAACACGCCAAGGCACCCATAGAGAAATAAGTTAATACTATAACGACATGTCACCTCATATGTATGCTTACCATGTAATATAATCTCCTTATCACAATATCTCAAATCGATCATATTGCATGCTAGTGCCAACAACCTATGTGCTCTATTATCTCTTTCTTTTACTTTTTTGAAATAGAACTTTCCTATAGAACACCATGACCATGGATTTATTCCGGCTATATCATTTCCATCAAAGGACCTAAGATATTAACTTCTGTTAAAGAACATAAGGGGTACACTATTAAAAATGTAGCCTATCCCAATGGTTTCAGAAACCGTTGGTGTATGAGCTGATGGGATAGCCCTATTCCAACAGTTCAGTATGAACCATTGGAATATCCTGGTAGAAATTTGGATTTTCCAACATTTCAATTTAAATTTTTGGGAAATATATATTCCAAAAATTGTTAAACGTTGGAATATATATAAAGTAATAGTTCAAACCATTGGGATAAAGTTATCCCAATGGTTTCAAACTGTTGGAAGAGGCCTATTCTAGTAGTTCAATTGAACTGTTGGTATAAGGGTTGGGATAAATAGTTATCTCAAAAGTTCTCCTTGAACCATTGGTATAGGGAGGTTCACATATGTATACCAATGGTTATGAAACTATTGGTATAGACCTCCCCAACCTCACTATAGCATCACACTCCACCATCCCACTTCATTGCAGCAGAAGCAGAACACCACCTAACAACTTTCACAAAACACACAATAATGCAATAACACTCTGCAATGCCCAACTCCATTGTAGAAAAAAACTTACATGCACATGAAATCCCACTAAAACTTGAAATTACAAAACAACACATGACAACATAGAACAGCTGTACAAAACACTTGCAAACAAACACTTACACCTACAACTTGTAATGCCCATACAACACAGAACACTTGCAAACAAACACTTGCACCAGCAATGCCCAGACAATTTGCACAGGACACTTGCACCTATAATGCCCAGACAACTTGCACAGAACACTTGAAAACAACCTTCACATAACAATTGCACATAGGAAAAATCAATTGATTCAAACAAACTACACAAAAAATCCTGCATAAAACACTTTCACCTGCAATCCCACTACAAAAAACCAACAAAGAACACTTTCACCTGCAATGCCCACTCCTGTGGGCATACTCAACATAACAAAAAACCTATAAAGAAAAATTAAATTGATGCATTTAACCAATGATAACCAACATAAAAAACATAAAATATATTCATTCACACCAAATCATCAAACAACAATTGTCATAAATCAGTAAAAAATGTAACGATTTAATATGTCCCTCGTCACCATCACTATTGTCACCATCATCCTCAGAATCATCCTCAGTCTCATCCACATCCTCTTCCTTGTCCTCATCATCATCCATGGCCATGCCCTCTTTCTCTCCATCATCCCCTCCCTCTTCCTCGCCATTATCCCTGCCCTCTTCCTCATGGTCATCCTCACCATCGCCATCACCAGGAACATCATCATCCCAACCACCACTAGGACTATTGTCTAGTGTACTATAGAACATACACATCCTCGACATATATGCATCACAAGCCACAACAATATCTAGTGGAAGTGATGGTCATAATACTTCCATCGGTTTCAAAAATTTAGTGTTTTCCATTTCAGCCCATTCTTCCACTTTTATGGCCCTTTTTATGCCTTTTCTACCTTTACCTATACCTGTTCTATCCATTCCTAATCAGTGTTTCTAGAACCTACACTTGAACTAGGCTAATACCTCATCAGTAAAATACTCTTCCCTAGTCGGCAGTGTACTCTTCTATGATGCTCATCTCCCAAAACTTGATGTAAGTAATCGTTTATTCCAAGGTTGTTGGGTTCCTGAGCATTAAGGGCCTCCAAAGTATACTATTATAAATATAAATAGACTTTAAAGTTAAAAAATATATATTAAAAATTGAAATAAACAAAGTAAAACTTATAATTCGCTGTTGTGCCAGCTCGTTTACTGTGCTTCCATATTTTTCCTTTTTGCTCGAGAAAAATAGTTTTGCTTGAGGTATACATCCTTCAATATTTAAAACCATACTCTACAATGACATTATTATGCTAGTTTTAATAATATAAAATAAATAAGAAAATATATATTCACTATCCAATTCTAATAAAAATAATAATAAATGATTTAACAGTGAAAACATAATCACTAGATCATGGCAGTATCAATATGGGATAATCATAAGTATGAAAATGTGATGAATTGCACATGATTCCACTAAAACTTAATTAGATTAATATAAAAAAATCACATTGCTTAATTTCTAGAATTGAATCATTGCATAACTATTTTATTAATTAGTTTTTTGTTTTTTTTAATTTGCATCCATGTTACAAGGCTTCTCGAGATTCACTATGGAACATGTGGTTTTCATTCTCAGGGTCCACCCTTAAAAACTATCCAACTAGATGTTATTTTTTGGAAAATGATTTTGTAACCTGATTGACCCACATATTTTCATGAGATATAAAAAATTAATTACATATAAGTGTTGTACCTGCTTCCTCTCATGGTCCAACATCATAGTCTACCCCAAAGTGTGGACGTATGTCATAGCATCCTTGTTTTTTTATTTTTTCCTGACAATTCCTAAAAAATTCAATAATATGAAAGTAAGTATTAATAAAAATCGTGGTAATTTTCATTTAAAAAACTCAAATTTGATTAATACCTTGAACTTGGCACTCATCCAATGAATAATCATTTCCTGGTAATATACTACTAGGAAGTCATCCATAACAGGTGTGGCTTCTAAATCTATGACAACTCTAGAACAACATCCACTATATAATGCATGCTTATAGACTCTCTAGAGATCACCTAATTCCATAAGTCATTCTAGTTTTGCAGCCTCTCCATTGGAAAAATGAAATCAAAGCTGACATCAAAATATTAATTCAAATAAATATAATAATAATATAACATTAAATCCAATGATTTTTTTTACCCATATTTGTGCCCAAGCATTATCCTTTATTTCATTTGGAATGTTTCTCCAAGATATTGGACGGATGTGAACAATGTTAGAGTATTTATAAATTTTCACCAAAAAACTCTTATATTCCTATCCTATTTTTTCAACCATTTGATTGTCTTCATTATACTCCACCATCAACTACATGTGGCAGTTCCACATCGCACACATGTGTGTATTCCCACACTGCTTTTTGATAGATCTAGTTGTTAAAGAATAAAAACAAATATTATATCAATAAATTTTATAATGAAAATAAATTATGATGAAAAAATTACTTGTGTTCTATAAATATACCTGAGGTAGTTTGATCAGTAGGCATTGATGGATCCTCTGAAGGAACATCAACCTATAAAGATGTAGTGTGTCCAATTGTATGCTCTATAAGGTCAGAAGGTGTCAGAGTAGTAATCAAAGAAGCAATAATATAGTATCCCAGGGTAAAGTAAGTAGAAGGAACTGAAGATGGCACAAATGGATGTGCAAAAGCATAATAAGGATGAGGAGTAGGAATCATCAGTGGATACAGGAAAGAGAGGCGAGGAGGGTCAGATGAAAATGGAGGCGCAAACATAGGTGGCCTAAATATCCCAGATGTCTATAACGACACCACGGGATCAGAAAGTGTGGTATATGGTACATTAGGGGGAGGGATAGGGTGTGATCGAGCACGCCAATGCCTAGTTATAGTAACACCACCCCTCAAATTTCTAGCCTGAGCACTAGAACCACTAGGATGGTCGGTGAACAACTGGCACCTTGGTGGTGGATCATGATTAAAAGTTAAAAAAAATCAATTGCATAACATTATATGTTATTTATATATATTTTTGAAACAAAATACTCACAACCGGAACTGGAGGAGGGACGCCCATCTCAGTCATTGGGAAATTCTTGTCTGCCTTTTTTTTACTTCATCTCTCCTGAGTGTTTTTCATTTTTTGCATTTGAAAACAAATATAGAATTAATTAGAAATACATAACTAATGTGTAACTAAAACAAGAAAGAATATGTGACATGAATTAATTAAGGAATACCAATTTTTAAACCAAATATAGGATACACGCTGATATAACAAAAACATTTTATATCTAGTGGGAATAATATCAAAACAGAAGACATGTCATAGAAAAAAACGTTCAAATTAACATGTTTATCTTGGCAAGTGGGATATTTTTGAAACTTATTGATAGTAATTAATTGAGGAAAAGTAATCAATCGTGTGTTGTGGAATGAGAATGTCACAAATTTTTCATTGTTTTAAGCTTTTTTTCCAGCTTCATTATATGCATTTTTTAGTTAAATTCAGTAATTAAATAGTAGATTTCGCTATTTTAGTATTTTGGGGAATAAGATTAGAATATAAATAATTTACGATGTGATTTTCATTTATTAGATTTATTTTTTAAATCAAATTCATTTTTGATAATTCAAAAAATATTTCAAGTTGATTAATGTAGGGAAGTTGAGCTATATAATAAATAATGAGAAATACAATTAGTAAAATCAAGATAATTTTTTATACACCGAAATTCATGGAGGTAGTGTTATAATACAAACACTAACTCTGTTAAAGCTCAAGGTAGTTCCATATTTCCAATATATCATCCACAACCACTCAGCGTCATTCAAAGAAGATTCCAATCTATATGTGTCATCTAACTTGCATATGTTTCATTTAAATTAGGGTATATTTCATCAAGCCTCTATGTAATTGTGATTCTAAAGAAGAATAGTCTAAAATTTTTGTATAATCAATCCAATGAAGTTAAATAAATAATGGTTTGATCCATATCCTCTATCTTAATATCTAATTTATCTAGGTCAAGTATGATCTTGTAAAATTCTTTATTATGATACTGAACTGTAGTTATGGGTATGATTTTAAAAGTGTGTTTTCCAATTCTCTTAAACAACCTACCAAGAAGAGGTTTATACAGATAATGGTTTTCAATATTCAACTATATAATAATATAAATATCATTATATGCAATCTCACAAAAATTTCACCTAAGTTCAACTATGTTAAGACATGGGTATCTTATAATGTATCATATGGATTATCATGATAAAATATATAAATATATCCATTAGTGGTTAGAATATTAATTATCTCTTCAAAAACACATAAAAATAATTTAGAACTTATGAAATTAATAAACCGTGCTTCATAATATTTATTAAATTGAATTAATTTTCACTATTTAAATTTTATATATCATTTTTCATTAATCACATAACATAAAAAATCTAGCTTTAATATTTAGACAAACAAATATTCAAGTGGAATTGGGGATACTAATCTACATCTAGGTTGGGGGGTTCAAAAACCCCTAATTGCCTATTTCCAAAATGGGGGGTGGTATCTTTGTGTTGTCATCATTTCACACCAACTGGTCATTTAGTGGACACCACAATAGGATGATGTAGGTGTTGGGATGTGACGTAGGGATAAAGGTGGGGTTCTGTGATAGAGATATCTTGAGGGATAATGCAGCATGGTCAGTGGATCAATAAGGATGGATGCATAGCATAGTGTTTGGGCCAATGTGGTGGTATAAACCAGACAGGTTCATTGGTGTTTGGACCAGTGGTGGTAGGATGTTGGGGCCTTAGAAGTGTGGGATAATAAAGAATACATGATCAGGATAGGTTGGGATGTGTTGGATGTCCTATAGGCCAGGGCCTTTGGGAAATATTCTTGTCATATGGGCCTCATATTGGGATTTAATTCCCCTTCGGATGTCCTACCACTCTAGAAAGAGGAATAAATCATACTACATATCTGAATACTATAAGATTTAAATATATAAATTATAAAATTTTATCAATGAATTTTAGTGATGTATTTTATGAGGAAGATGGGGAGGATATCAGGCCTACTGAAGAAGAATAGTCTAAAATATCAATTGTCCAAGGAAAATTATAAATAATAAAAAGATATCGATACTTCGGGAATTTCACAGGAGAAAACGATTAAGGAGGAAAATATAATATCATGATTATGGGAGGATATGATATTGATATAAAGTTGAAGATCATCTTGATATAAAAGTCGTAGTAATAAGATGATCCTACAATATCCATTGTAGTAGAATCTTGCATAAGAATAAAAAGATATAAGGAGAGGCCAAAACTTCTATTCAAGTTGTTAAACTATTTGTTAAGGTAACTATATTTTGAGGAGATATTATATTCATGGTGATCATAGGAGTTCATTTTTTAGGTGATAAATTTAGTTGAACTATTTCTGTTGAAGAGCTGAAGATGAGCTAAAACAAAAACCAAGTTTATTTAACTATTGTTGAAGAATTTATGGCATTTGGAGACCTTTTATGGAGAAGAAGGTTATATATATTCCTGATGTAAAAGTATCATACACAAAACTTGTTATTTAATTCCAAGTAGGATATAAAATGAAACACTTTCATATACATAGTGTGAATCCATAAAACCTGTATGACTTCGGGTATCATAGAGAATTATAGGTTACCTCAAAAAATACCTAAGATACCTCAAGATAAAGTGTATTTTTGAGACGTTTGAATAAGAATATGAAATAAATAATTATGTATATAACTTTGATTAATTAGAAATGTAAGTATCAAAATATAATTTAATGAATAGACAAAATAACTAGGAAAATAAGGCAAGGAAAAATATAGAGTAAGAGTAGGATCAACCACTTCTTGAAATTGAAAAAAGTGTTAAGTGTAGATATATTGAATATATTTATAGAGATCCTTTTGATAATTCAAGTACAAGATATGGAGAGTATAAAGACATAAAAATATTTAAATACTTATACTCTCATATTATAGCTTATTTTAATAAGGTTCCTTTTGATGTCATGGCTTATATAATTGGTTTTTTCATGGAATTGTTTGATGAAAAATTATTGTTAGGGGAAGAAGTTCCCCAAATGGATCCCAAAAAGAGTGGTGAATCTATCTAAAAATGGCAAGGATGTCAAGAAGGTTGTTCCTAATAGATTGAGCTTATAGAAAAAAATGGTTTATGGGAAACTTCTAGTTTTATTAAAAAAATTAAAACTTTTCCATATATCTTTGGTATAATAGGTCAACATATAAAATTAATAAATGTCTATAATTAAGGGGCAGTAGAGTTAATGATGTAAAGAAATCATCTAGAAATAATTCATATAATGGACTGAATCATACTATGGGAAATAAATTTGAGAGATTTGTGGACTTATGTGATAACTACAACCTGTATGGACACACATATGATGAATGATAGTGTGTACCTAATAGATATAATTATTACAATATTGTGAAGAGGACATAACATCATAAGAAACCAAGAGACAAAAAGAAGGATTCCTTTTGGAGTAAAGAAGAAAATAAATATTTGAGACTGCTACTCTTAAGAAGAAATTGATGAAGGCTATGAAAGATTTCATACTAGAGAAGAGAATATGCTTATATTGTTGTATCACGAGAGAAGAGATTATAAGAAAACACAAGTAAACCCATCCCATGTAGCTGTAGTATGGCATGTTAGGTAAATAAGACAAAACAAAAAAAGATCCAATGTATTGGTAATTTAATATAAAACTAGTAGCATCTGGTCCAAGATATACAAGCACATTAAATGAAAGCAATGACATTTTTAGAAAAAAATATTGCATGTAAGATTTGGATTTAAGTTGAGTTTTTTTCTATGTCATTATTTTTATTAGTTTTGATTTTCATATCAATTAGTTTAATATGTCCAATTCAATTAATATTGTTTTTTTACAATTTAATTGTTTCGGTTTTGTTTAGTTTGGTAGGTTTAAATATAGTTCAATTCAATATTAGAAAATGCAACTCAAAGAAAACTTCAACCAGTAAATATTGAAAATTCACATGAAGGTCTAGTTGGATACAAAATATTTGTAATCAATAGTAAATCAATTTTTATAGAACCAATATCAATAACTCAATTCGAGCTAAACCAAAATAACTTAGAACATAGACGAATGATTCTATATATTTCCCACCACAACTTTAGGTTTTCAACCAACTCTAACAATTGAAGTATTGGAGTCATCATAAGTAATAAATGTATTGGGGCCAATGGGAGTAGGAATGGTGTCAATTCCATCATCACCATCATCAAAAATATTTCTTGGGATTACTTTAATAATGACACCAAATTTAGGTTGGAGATTACACTACTACAAAAATGGGCTTTATCAGCACTCAAAACGGGCTTTAACAGCACTACAAAAGTGCTGTAAAGCTCAGCGTTGATAAAGGGATCATTTATCAGTGCTTCTTTAGAACTGATAAAGGGATCCTTTATCATCGGTTATTTAGCACTAATAAAGGTTCCCTTTATCAATGCTAAAAAATAACTGATAAATGCTCTGCCTACTGTAACATAAATTTTTGCAGCAGCACACCTAAACAAGACCTGCAAAAAAATCATCATATCAACAAGTATACCCATAAAAAATTAACACATAATTCATAAGGTAATTACAGCAAGAATACACATACAACAAGTATACCCATACACTATTAACACATAATTCATAAGTTAATTAAATATATAAAGAATTCAATTCAGAATTCAGGGGTTGGGGGTTGTTCAGGGGTTTGGGGTGGCTGTCCAAGAGGGGTAGGGGGTGTCCAGGGGGTAGGGGTCTCCGGGGGGATGGGGGTGTCTAGGGGGGTGGGGGGTTGTCCAGGGGGGTGTCTATGGTGGTGTCCAAGGGTGTGGTGTGGTGTCCAGGTGGTTGGGGGGGCTTTCTAGGGGGTGGGGGTGTCCAGGGGGTGGGGTGGTGTCCAGGGGGGTGGGGCGGTCTAGGAGGTTGGGGGGCTGTCCAAGGGGGTGGGGTGGTGTCCAAGGGGTGGGGGTGGATGTCCATGGGGGTGGGGGTGTCCAGGGGGTGGGGGTGTCCAGGTGGTGGGGTGGTGTTTAGGAGGGTGGGGGGGTTGTCCAGGGGGTGGGGGTTGTCCAGGGGGTTGGGGGTGTCCAGGGGGTTGGGGGTGTCCAGGGGGATGGGGGGATGGGTTTCCAGGGGGTGGAGGTGTTCAGGGGGGTGGGGGTGTCCAGGGGTGGGGGTAGTGTCTAGGGGGTGGGGTGGTGTTCAGGGGGGTGGGGGCAGTCCAGGAGGTTGGGGGTTATCCAAGGGGGTGGGGTGGTGTCCAGGGGGTGGGGGTGGCTATCCGTGGGGGTGAGGGTGTCCAAGGGGTGGGGGTGTCTAGGGGGTGGGCGTGTCCAGGTGGTGGGGTGGTGTCTAGGAGGGGTGGGGGTCGTCCAGGGGTGGGGGGCATCTAGGGGGTTGGGGGGTGTCCAGGGGGGTGGGAGTTGTCCAGGGTGGTGGGGGGCATCCATGGGGTTGGGGGTGTCCAGGGGGTGGGGTGGTGTCTAGGGGTTGGGGGGCTTTTCTAGGGGGTGGGGGTGTCCAGATGGGGTGGGGGTGTCCAGGGGTGGTGGTGTCCAGGGGGTGGGGGCATTCCAGGGGTGGGGGCTATCCAAGGGGGGTGGGGTGGTGTCCAGGGGGGTGGGGGTGGTTGTCCATGGGGGTGGGGGTGTCCAGGGGGTGGGGGTGTCCAAGTGGTGGTGTGGTGTCTTGGAGGGGTGGGGGCCGTCTAGGGGGTGGGGGTCATCTATGGGGTTGGGGGTTGTCTAGGGGGTGGGGGATCTATCCATGGGGGTGTCCAGGGGTGGGGGCTTTAATGGTTTTAATGGAATGAATTTCATGGATTTTAAGATCATTGGTATTTTTAAAATGGTTTTGGAATAGTTTTTATTTAAATAGTATGTGTTTCTTTAGGAAAAATGAATGATTTTGGTGTGTATGGTAGGAAGGGGGATTTTTGTACTTCAGTTGTTGTTTTCACTTAAAATTCTATCCATTTTAAACAAAAGAGAGACACTTTAAGTTATACTGGCCACACTATTCCTCGTATTGAGTAAGGGTTGACGCTTTCACATCACAAATTACCCATGGATCATTATCCTAAAGTATCAACACAATCCGAATGCGTTTGGTCGGTTTTTCGTACGTCAGTTGTTGTTTTCACTTAAAATTATGTCCATTTTAAACAAAAGAGAGACACTTTGAGTGATATCGGCCACACCATGTCTTTAATTGAGGTTAGGTTGACTCTTACACATCACACATGACCCATGGATCATTATCCTAAAGTATTAACACAATCCTAATGCGTTTGGTCAGTTTTTCGTACGTCAGTTGTTGTTTTCACTTAAAATTCTGTCCATTTTAAACAAAAGAGAGACACTTTGAGTGATACCGGCCACACTGTGCCTTGGATTGAGGCGAGTTTGAATCTTAAACATCACATATGACTCATGTATCATTATCATAAAGTATCAACACAATCTGAATGCGTTTGGTCGGTTTTCCATATGTCAATTGTTGTTTTCACTTAAAATGTTGTCCATTTTAAACAAAAGAGAGACACTTTGAGAGATATCAGCCACACTGTGCCTCGGATTGAGGAAGGGTTAACTTTTACACGTCACAAATGACCCATGTATAATTATAATAAATTATCAACACAATCCAAATGTTTTTGGTAGGTTTTACATACATCAGTTATTGTTTTCACTTAAAATTATGACCATTTTAAACAAAAGAGAGACACTTTGAGTGATAACAGCCACAAAGTGCCTCATATTGAGGCGGTTTTGACTCTTAAACGTCACACATAACCCATGTATCTTTATCCTAAAGTATAAACACAATCTGAATGCGTTTGTTTGGTTTTCCGTACGTCAGTTGTTGTTTCCACTTAAAATTATGTTCATTTTAAACAAAAAAGAGACACTTTGAGTGATACTGGACACACCGTGCCTCGTATTGAGGTGGGGTTGACTAATAAATGTCAAAAATAACCCATGTATTTTTATCCTAAAGTATCAACACAATCCGAATACGTTTGGTCAGTTTTCTGTACGTCAGTTGTTGTTTTCACTTAAAATTATGTCCATTTTAAACAATAGAGCGACACTTTGAGTGATACCGGCCACACCGTGACTTATATTAAGGTTTAGTTGACTCTTACATGTCATAAATGACCCATGTATCTTTCTCCTAAATTATCAACACAATCTGAATGCATTTGGTCAGTTTTCTGTACGTCAATTGTTGTTTTCACTTAAAATTTTGTTTATTCTAAACAAAAGAGAGACACTTTGAGTGATACCGGCCACACCGTGCCTCATATTGAGGTGGGGTTGACTCTTACACATCAAAAATTACCCATGGATCGTTCTCCTAAATTATCAACACAATTCGAATTTGTTTGGTCAGATATAAAGGTATTTTGAATATTTTACTGTTTTTTCTTATCCAAAGCCCAAAGAAAAGTGGTTCATCATTCTTGCATGTTTCTGGTGCATTTCATCTGTTAAAATGGAAAAATAACTCATTGGATAAAGGATTTTTTATTTAATAACAATTAAAATTTTCCTACGAACATTTACATACAACAATGTTTCATCTTTTGATCTCCTTAACCCCTCTCAAAAATGGCCGCCAATTGTACACGTCCCCAAGTCAGATCTTCATGTTATTTGTGTACAATCTTATATCAGGTATGAGACCCACTCATTTATGAGAAAATCTATATCATCTTGTGAATATGAGGCTTTTCGACAGTCAGAGTAGTACTACAAAATACATAAATAAATAATTAATAAATAATTTAAATGAAATAGCAGTTGTTTTTTAAAATACCTTTGTAGGGATGCTAGTTTGTTGATGGAAAATGATCTCTCTCATAAATTTACAAACATAATAACCACAATAATTATCGTTTGTTTGTTTTGGACACTTCAAAAACTTTGATCATTAGGAGAATAAGTAACTTGTTTTGATATGTTTTTGGATGGTAAAATTATATTATATATACCCTGATACTGGTTCAAATGTAGTATTTTCTCGCCTCCTTATGCTTATCCCCCGTCCTCATTCCTTGTTTTAGATGATATTGATACACTGCCCTATCATAGTATAATCCTCAGTAAAAGATAATATAAATTATATAACTTGATGTTTAGACCTAAAACATAGGATGTAGTGTCTTATAGATTCAAAAACTCCATCATGTGTGGTTGGTTTTTTGGATATCCTTGAATTTAATCCAGAAAATAAATCTTTGGAGTATCCAAGTTCACCATAATTAGCATCCAATGTTTCCTAAAAACAAAAAAAGTAATAAGTAATAAAATAAGTGAAAATGTAATTAATATGCTTTAATCGTAGAGTTTTACCCCTGTACGGTTGGTATTAGGAAGAGTCTGTCACCCTTAATCTTGCTTTCAAATGTTTTTAGCAAGCCTTTCACTATTTCATCCTTTTTTGATGGCTCTAATTTCGTTAGTTGTGTTGATGTGGTATGGGGACTAATGAGTCCAAATTTTGGCTCATGGGAAAATCCCTTCAACTATTTTTCATATATACACCTTCCAATAATATAAAATGCATCTAGTCATAATTAGCACATTATATCAGCTTTTAGAAAATCAATTCATGAAAACATACCTCATATATAAATTTACAACTGTGATGCCTAGCCAACCATATTCAAGGATCTCATTTACATTTTCAATAGCAACGAAATCTTGAATTTCCTCTCTGTATATATTCTTTTCAAAAACAACTATATGACTACTACCATTTTTTATCTTCGTATCCACATGAGTCTTCAATTCTAGTAAATGTGGATAGAGAATAGGTGGTGTTATTATGCTTTCATTAGATCTTTGGGATCGGTTGGTCGATTCTTTAGATGCTTTTGAGCCCACGTTTCTTGTCACCCCCTTCCCTTTCTCTGTCTATAATAACATTCATTGCTTCAGACCTTTTTTTCATTAATTGTTAAAGGTTTAGCTTTAAAAAATAGAAATAAATACCTCTTTGTCCACATGTACTCTTACAAGTTGTGATGGCCATGCAATGAATTTCCCAATAGCCTTTTCGACCATATGAATATCATCGACATCAAGTGGAATAGGTAGCTTTTCATTTGGCTCATGATCTGCAGTAATCGTCACTTTCATATGATCTTTTGGAAGTGGTCTATTATGTAGCTTGTCCTCTGGGATGTTGAACACTGTATCCCTCACTACAAGGTGATAGGTGGGTGTTGACTGATATAAATAAAAGTCATTATCACCCTATAGAAGATTAGTACAGAAAAAGTATCAGTGTTTTTCTGGTTCACATTTCATGGGAACAATTATTATAATATTGATTACCACAGCTAAGACAGCTCTTTTAGTGGAATGGCTTGCCTCAAAGCTGGTGGGGGTGGGGCAGGATCTTCACGTGCTGGTTGTTCCTGAGTTGTGTATTCTCCTTTCTTCCCACCCATAAAAGTTGCTATCAACTCTCCCTTCCATTAAAATCTCTCTTCAAGAGTTTCTAGTCTTTCGCTCATTTGTTTCATTTCTTCATCTCTATCATCCCTATGTTTTTTTCTCAAAATATACTCGGGGTGACACCCCAAACCCCGCACCTCTGACACGAATGTATTTTTTTGGACGCTTCAAAGCCATCGATAATAGGTCTGTATCTGCTACAGGAGTATCTGATTCTTGTGACTGTCGAATATAGAAAAATAAGTAATTATTATTATGTAATAGAAATTTAAAACAAAACTTTTTATCATGTCATACTTACACATATTTCCCATACTTTTTGTGTGTTTTCATCTACTAGCTTCCCTTCCTTATTCACACGTGCCTCCTTCCATAGCACATGATGTGGGATGGAAGTGTCTTTGGATTTAGACTCATCAATCTAAATATAAATATAGAAAGATAATTATGATGTTGTTTCTTGGCACCTAACAATATTAATATAAATTTAAAATACGTACCATTTTCTTTTCTAGTGAAACGTACCCCATCCTTGCTTTACGATAGGGGTATGTTGGTTTTGATGCACGTTCCTTATTTTCAATACTGAGTTGTTGTTTCATAAATGAAATATTGACAATCAAAGTGATGAATACATGTATCCTCAAACAACGTATTATCAGCCACAATGTACCTGAAACTTCTCATCCCCACGGAGGCCAATAAATGCATCTCATGCTTCTTGGGATATCAGGTGAGCATAGAAAAGGGGTGGGTGCGGGTTTATTTTACCTTTGGAATCTTTCAGGTGACATTTTGTTAAAATAGTGTGAAAACATTGATGAATCCTTACTACAAGCCTTAGTACATAATTCTTGTGTGAATCATCTACTATAAATGTACTCTATAAGAGATTGAGAAGAGTAAGACATTGTTTAATTATTTTATTTTCTAGTAAATTAAAGAAATAATATCATAATGTTATCATAATTTCTTCCTAGATCACAGTCTTCATCCCAGACACAACATGGTTCCATGAATCTATGTCAATCGGCACGCGTTGCCGAGTGACAATTCCAATGTAACTACTAAACATAGCCTTGTTGGGATTCACATATTGGCCTCGTGCATTCCATCCAACATCAAATTTGATGCCTTTGCTTTTCTCCTTAAGAACTTTGGCTAACACCATCAAACTACAGTGCACCTGTGTTTTTTGGGACATCAATCCTTCATCCCCATCCATTTCATCGATATCAACATCATCTATATGTTCATCTGAAATGGTAGCAATGGCATGTGCTGATGGTTGTTAGACCTCAACACTAGGAGCAGCAACAAGTTTAGAAACTTGTTGTTTCTCTACACTGTGAACAGCAGCAGTAGCAGTAGCTTGAGAGACTTGTTTATCCTTGAGGTTAGGAGCACCAGAACATGCATAAGTCATTATTTTCAAAAGCGGTTGAACAGTTAATTTAGATTACATAAATTCAGTAATGATAAGATAATAACATGAGATAAAACGATCTATATTACAAACAAAAGATAACATGTTTATTGAACTCTCTTTCTTTTTTTCAAAGTCTGAAGGGATTTGACACCTCTACGATGTCCTAGAAACACAGATTTCAATGAATGTTTCAACCTAATTGATTATGTATCTTCTTATCACATGGGATACCCTTGAGTTCCTTTAATGATATAGCCTGACAAATTTCTATAAGCAGGGAAATCATTTATCGTCTCATACAACATCGCTCTCATTGTGAAGTATTCACTTTTATAATCATCATACAACATAACACCTGAATCCCACAATAACTTCAAATCCTCAATCAAAGGATCCAAATAAACATCAATATCTTTACCTAGTTGTTTTGGTCCTAATATAAGTATAGATAACATGATGATTTTTCATTTCATGCATAACCAGGGTGGCAAGTTATAATTTACCAACATAATAGGCCATGTACTATGAGTGCTGGTTTGAAAACCAAAAGGATTCACTCCATCTGTAGATAATGCAAGACGAAGGTTTCTCGGCTCATTTCCAAATTCAGGATACTCATGATCAATTCTCTTCCATTGAGGAGATTCGGGCGGGTGACATAATGTACCATATTTATTTCTTTTCTCTGCATGCCATGACAATTGTCTTGTAGTTTCTCCACTTCCATATAGACGCCTAAACCTTGGAATGATTGGAAAGTACCATACAACTTTCGTAGGACTGGATTCATCTTTCTTGTATCATGAAGCACCACACTTTGGGCATTTTGTAAGTGATTTTTTCTCCTTTTAGAACAATATATATTCTTTTGGGCAGGCATGTATTCTTTCAGAAATCATACCCATTGAGCGTAGCATTCGTTTAGCTTCATATGTCCAGCTTGGAAGCTCATTATCTTCCGAGAGCATGTCATTAAAGAGAGCAAGTTGTTCCGTAAAATTGATATGACTCCATTTGTTGCCTGATTTCAATTTATACAACTTCAGTATAGCTGACAATGCTATATATTTAGTGTAACCATCATACAATGACGTCTTTGCACAACTCATTAATTTCTCAAACAATTTTGGGAAATCACGGAGTTCATCTTCAACTGTCCTTGTTATTTCCTCAATATGATATTCATCATCATTGACATTTGTAATCACATCCTCCATATGGTCTTCTTCATTATCCATATTTGTAATCATTGATGATCCATAAAACGCAGTTTTATCCCAGCCAGTAGCTACATTCTCTTTTTCTCTGTGTTTATTCCAATATTTATAACTCTGATCTATTCCATGACATATCAAATGTTATTCCAACTCCTCTGGAGTAATTAGTCTAGAATAAAAACAACATAAACACAGACAAAGGATTTAAGAAGGATCCTTTGCGTGATCCTTTACAAACTTGATGAACTCTTTCACTTCATTCTTATACTCTATTGTCAAATGATTAAAATCCATCCAATCTTTATTCATCTGCATCCTATTTGAATCTCAAATATTAGAATTTATGATTCAAATACATAAAACAAGACTTACAAATATAGTATAAGAGAACCAATTCCTTATAAAAATAGATATTAATAGAGCCTAACCATTTCCAATAAAGATTTGGAAATCAACAAAACCAGGATAGACCCCCCATCAAAATCAAAAACACTTTCTAGCCCCCTTACCAATAGTTCTAGCACCCACCACCCTTGCAGCAAAACATTAAACATCCTTTTAAACACCCCTACCAGCCACCTCATTCATAATAAAATAATCACATTAAATAGCCCAAAACTAGTGACCAAACTCAAATAAAATTAAAACAAGGATACAATTTTGATGAGAAAACTAATATAGTAGATACATTTCCAAACACAAAGGGGTTCACGGGGGAGACAAATAACCTAGGTTTACCCAAAATTACTATGGAATATCATAGGTTTTGTTACCCAAATTAACATAATAAATTGAAAATTAAGGTTAGTGAACATAAATTCTATCATGAACATCTAAAGGATATGAAATAACTCTCCATCACCTTCCCCAAACTCATACCAATGAACCGCGCTCGAAGCCTCTATGAGATCCTATTGCTTGGAGCACACCCTTTTCATTTCACACTAGTTCACTAAAAATAGGGATTTCTATGACACCTTAGCACATAAAAAGGGCCTCAAACACACAATTAAAAGGACCCCATCTACAACACCTATATAATAACCACTTTAGGAGTCAATGACTTGCCCACATGTTTTTGGATCGCCTCTCAAGAAAACATCTCGATGGGGAAATTTTTCATCTTCCTTGAAAGTAAAAATTCATACCAAACATCACTAATATGGGGCTCTACCAACGCCTACCATATACCTAGAAAATAATTGAAAAAATTAGGAAAAATAGTTTCTTGTACCTATTTCTAATAGTACTACAAGAAAAGTATAACGAACATAGATCATACCTCCAAATACTCCTAGAGCCTCCTGGTAAAAAGACTCTAGTGACTACAACTATCCAAGATTCTAACCACTAACTTCCCAATATAGGAGTGGTATACTTAGGGGTAGTATTAGTAGAATCAAACCAAAGTTCCATCCACCTCATGCTGCTCCCCGATCTCCTCCATCACTTTAGTGTTGTACAGACCTCCTTTCTCCAGTTCCTTCCTCTGCCTAGGCTATTTGTCGACTGCCTCTCTGACTATAGCATGAATGTTAAGAAAATACAATGTGATATGTCTATACCCATAAAAATCATATTAAATTACTTGGAGTAATGGGCTATCCTTGAGGTACCTATGAATGAAAGTGCCTCCTGAGATGAGACTTGCATCACACACCTACTATGGGTGGGTGCTACTAACCCTACATCCCAGAATATCGCTACCTTAAAAGATTATGATATGAACTCAAACCATAGGCATAATCATAGAACACTAATATATCCATCCAAAGATTATTATTACATGTTTAATTCCCCCAAACCACTAGAGGTTGGTCTATGAATTGAACAACATAAATTAATGGATTTAATAAAAATATCTGAAATACAATCCAACCAAAAAATGGAAAATAATGTGTGACCTACATAGAAGGAGGGAACAAATGTTAATTCACCATTGGTATACACCTCAGTCTGTTTATCCCAAACTAATCTCTACCTTATCCTAGTCCACCAAGGACTTTGTGAAATTTTCCATCATCCGTATAAGACATGACATGTATGGGAAGATCCATTATAGGGATGAGTATTACAATACCCAATAGGACACCCCAAAAACACCATACATAAAGCATCAAGAGTATTCATGTCACTAAACATGGGTATTCCAAACAAGATATGATACATAATGATAACCAAGGATATCAAAAATATAATCATAAAAGACTCTAGGTCAAAAAATGTCTCAATCACTTCTAGTTGTAGATCCACTCAGGGTTTCAAGAAAACACTCCTCTGAGAGGAAATGCTACCCAAGCTATAATTCCAATAGTGAAAATCATCCTAGAGGTCGCACTCATCTGATCTATCCAAGAAGAATAACATAGGAAACTGAGAGTGTTCACTTGAGATATACAATCCATCAGACTAATACCCCATCAGAAATATCAGCTCATGATATAAATATAGGGGTGAAACGCCCAAGGCTTGATGGGGGGATACTAGAGTCTACTACAATAATTCTCCAAGATAGGGGATATACACTTGTGTAAGTGTTGTTCATGCCAATTCAACAAACCCAACATAAGGAAAACACATTGTAAATAAGGTTTGCTTCAGGCCTCTCAAAGGGATACAAGCTCCAGGTCACTAAGTGACATGTGTTCCATTACTTAGGATCATATTCTATACTAACCCCCATAAAAGTGAACTAATACCACTCACTATAGAATAATTGTATTGAAAACTGAGAGGGTTCATCTGAGATACACGCTCCATCGGACTAATACACCATCTGAAAGAGCAGATCTCTATATAAAGAGAGGGGGTTAATTCCTAAGGCTTGCTGGGGGAAAATAGACCCTACTTGAAACATCATCCAATATAAGGGGGTTAATTACTATGTAAGTGTTGGTGATTCCAATTCTACAAACCCAATATAGGGACAACATGAATGAAATGAGGATCGCTCTGGGTCCCTTGAATTGATACATGTTCCAAGTCGCTGAGGGGTATGAGTTCCAATGAATGGGACCTAATTCCATAATAACCCTCATATAAGTGGACTAAGAAAACTCAATAAAGAATAATGGAACTCACCAACACTACCCTGATCATTAAGAAGATATAGAGGGGCCAACATCCTTGAATAAGGTCATAAAGTTGCATCAAGCCCTCATAGGAATGGACCAAGGGAACACAATCCACCAATACTAGTCCATGTAAGCTCAAAAATATCACAAAAAAACTGAAATAAAAGGAAATAGAGCTCAAAAATATCCTTAAAGGAGGACATGATGTGTCCCTAGGGGTATACGGTGTGTCTAAAAAAGACTAACACTACCCGTGTCTCATTTTCACATGGAGTGATCCGCGATTCCAACTATGGAATGTGAAATGACCATTAACCAATTATTCATTGAATCATTGGCCAAATGAGAATTAAAACGATGAACATATGTAGAGAAGGGAGAGAAATTACCAAAAATAAACCTAAAAGGAGAAGTGGGAGACTTACCTAGAATAGATTGCACCCGCGATGGAGGGAGAGAAGAAGCATCGAGTAGTCAGGGATCATTTTGTGCTATATCAGGAGGGGAAGGCACGACCTCCAGAGGGGGAGGTACACGGGAGGAGCTTCCAACCGTTGAGAAATGGAAGAGTGGGGTTCATAGGGATTAGGGTCCAGCAGGGAGGAGGAGAAGTAGGGTTTACGGGGAGAAGGATCCATGGAAGGGGTTTGAGGGGGGGATAAGAAGTTGGGATAGTGGTGGAGTTCCAGAAAAGAGAAGATCAGGGGGAGGGGAGTTGTCGCAAGGGTACAGTACCACGAGAGCTTGAGGGCGTGATAAACAAAGGATATTGTGCACCTGATTTTATAAAATGGGACTATGGTTTTATCAGCGCTAGAAAAGCACTGATAAAGATTTACCTTTATCAACGCTGATAAAAGGTGGCGTTTCCCTTGCCCGTTTTTGTAGTAGTGTTATCTTTGAAAAAAAAACTTGTTTCTCCATTGATTCCAATACATATGGTTCATCGGTAGAAAGATTGTGAGTCATGTCAATAACTCAAAATCCATAATCATCAATAAATGTTTCATGCCTCATCATCGAATCAAACCACTAGAATTTTATTAGAGTGACTCAACCATGAGAGTAATAATCCAATATTATTATTTTCTCAAGGAATACATAATAAGATAAATTTTCAAATCAAGGTCTATTATCTGATTAACTGGCATAACAGTATATTATGGAAGTTAACATAACTCCATCATGTTGTGTTCTCATGTTCTTTACTCATTGAGTGATAATAAATATATACCCATTGATTACAATTGATTTACATTCACGAACCATAGAATTGGGACCAAAAGTCAAAGATCTCATTTCCTCAGAGACAGAGCTAGCAGGAAAACTCAATACCTGAAATATAAATGAATAGTAAACTTAATTAAATATTGATTTTATTAATTTATTATAGTAATATTTCTACCTTCAATTTCAACCAAACAGAAAACTCTTTGCTATGTAAAGTCTCTGTCCCTCTCAACGGTAAAGAATAATGCTTTCTATTTATCATTTGTTTATGTTACCTACTAAAAAAATAGAAATAGTTTAACATATATGTAAAATTACATGATATTAAATAAGATATACATGTTCAATTTACTTACTTGATGTAGTCATTGAAAAAATCACAGTTAAACAAAAATGTGTGATGTGCCGTCTCCTGCTCTTCAAGGCTTAATGTCGTCAATGTATATGATCTGGAAATTCCCCCAGTTTGGGGAAGTGATGGAAAATTGGGTTCAATTTTCTCATATTTTTCTTCTTTATTTCTCATTAGTATGTTCTATCTCGTAGTTAAATCAAACAAATACATTGAATAGAATTCCATATATTCTTGATCCAAGTAACCTTTGATGATAGAACCTTTGGTATAATTTATATTCCAAACATAAGACTTCAATGTGAACATGTTTTTTTCAGTTGGATACATCCAATGAAAATCAATAGGACGTTCGAGAAGTATTTCAGTTGTAATATGGAAAGTTTGATGCATCATGCATGGGAAAAATGATGGAGGAAATATTTTCTCTAACTCGCACAAAATTAATGGTGATTCTACCAGTGTTTTTTTTCAAGAAATACTTCGATAAATTCTTACCAAAAAGATCTATAAATAAATGGAACAACCAAATAGCTAACACCCTTACATTATTGGACAGAAGATGACAGATTTCTATTAGAATCAAATCATGCAGAATAATGTGATAACCATGAGTCTTCAAATATTTCAACTTCAACTCTTTTATGTTGACCCATTTTGATATGTTTCTTGAATAACCATTATGAACTTTAATAGTATTTAGTATTTCCAAAATTTGATTTTTTTCAACAAGTGTTATCACATATGAAGTACATGGAACACTCCATTTATTTTCACTGAAACATATAGGATGCAATTCTGGTCTGATGCCCCAATCCACCAAATCGCGCCGAGATCATAAATCATCTTTTTTTTTCTTTCCCTTGACATTTAGAAGAATTGAAACTAATATTTCACATATATTCTTTTCAATGTGAATTACATCTAAGCAATGACGTAAAAAATTAGTCGACCAATAAGGCAATGCAAATAAGATACTTCTATTCTTCTAATTGTAACATGTTTCAGTGGAAACATTCTTCTTCTTTCTAGATTTCAGTTAAACCTTCTTGAATGAAAAATTGAAATCTTGTAATTAATTAAGAACATCAATTACAGACATATGCTGAGGTGGATTGTCGGTCTCCATGGTATTGTCAAATCTTCAACGATTATTCCTATTTGGATGGTCCATTGCCAAGAATCATTGATGTCCCATAAAGATGAAACTATGGAGACATTTCAGTCTTATGGATTGTGTATTCTTCATAAAAATATGACATGATAGTTTTCCCTTCATGATCCATCCAGACATCATTGCATAAGTAGAAAAATCATTGATCATCCACATAAGCACAACACACATTTGAAATATGTTTTTTGAACATGCATCGTATGTGCACACACCCACATTCTAAATATGTTTCAACTCTTTTATTAAAGTTTTCATGTATACATATATATCATTTCTAGGATCATAAGGTACAAATATGAGTATAATCATGAAAATGTAAGGTTTTTTCATACACATCCATAGAGGAAGGTTATAAATGTGTATGAAAACTGTCCATGTGTTGTGAGAAGTAATAATCTGCCAAAATGGATTAAAACCATCACATGAAAGACCCATCCTCACATTACGCATATAAGCTACAAAATCAGGATATCTAGCATCGAATACCTTCCATGCAAATCCATCTTATGGGTGAACCAACTCACCATTATTCTTCTTTCTCTCGGTATCATGTCATCGCATTTTTATTGATATTTCATTAGACATGAAAAGATTATGGAGTCTGGGGATCAATGGAAAGTGCCAAAATAATTTTTATGACACACAAGATGGTGTTTCATCAACTTTTGTCTTCCATCAGGATGTACCACATTTTATATAATCATTTTGTTCAGTTGTTTCCTCCCAAAATAAGATTCAATTTTTCAGACAAGCATGAATTTTGTTTTTTAAAAATCTAAGTTCCTCAACTAAATTCCATGACATGTAGTGGTTTGAGGGAATATATGCATCATCTAGAAGCAATTACTTCAAAAAGGTAAGAATTTAATCAATGGAAGTATTAGAAATCTCATACATTGTTTTCCCATGAAACAATTGGATTAAAAATTCCAACTTATTTATTTTACCACATTTTCGATATATTGGAGTCATGGAAAATTCATTCAATTTTTTCATCCTATCAATATCATCATTTTCATTAGATGCATCATGTGTGATTGTATCAAAGTCTTCTTGGGTCGACATCCCTTCCTTCTCTTGATGATGAATAAATGGAAAATAGTCATCTAAAAAATTCTCCAATCCAGTCCTCTCATTTGGATCATGAGAATTTTAAGATTTCATTTTCTCCCCATTGTAATAGCACACATAGTAGTCTGTTTGAAAACCATATCTGGTTATATGGTAGCTAACTTCTTCATGTCTCAACCAAGGTCTTCCAACAAAATGATAACATGGTCAATGTGTATGGTCACTATTAAATGAAAAATCTAAAAGATCTCCAACTTGTTTTGAAAATATCTTGAGAACCAATCAGTTTTATACATCCAACTTCTATCCATTTTGTAAAAAAATTATTATATGTCATTTCGTAAAAGAAATTAAATAATGTTGAGGTTTAATCGAAATAATATTTAATGAAATGAGAAACATTCAACTTATATGAAACCATAACTAACACACTAGTCTATATGAGAATAATAATATAAAATATAATGAAATTATATATATATATAAAATACTATAAATTTATGAGGCATAAAGTACCTTCAGATAGATTCCTTGGTGACTCTCCCCTTAGATTTGTTTTGGTTCAAGTTCATTTGATTTAGTTTAGTTTTGGTTAATTTTGATTGGTTTATTTTGGTTTGGTTCAATTTATAGTTTTCTTATGGTGTTTAATTCAAGTATTATTTGGAAAGATTGATTAAATTTAATTTTGTTCATTTCAATTAAATTCCACTCATTTTGGTTTGGTTCAATTCGATTCCATTTGGTGTAATTAAATTCAACACAATATAGTTTAGAATTTTTTTTACATGTTTTTATAGTTTAGTTCAATTAAGATTTATTTGTATTGATATTAGTTCATTTTAATTTTATTTAGTTCTAGTTGGTTTAGGTCTCTTAGGGAAAGTTCATTCCCTTTGGGTTCAATTTTTATTTAGTATGTTTGATTTGGATTTGGTCAGGTACGGATAGTTAAGTTTATTTATATTTAGGCTCATTATATTTCTACCAGGTTAGTTAGATTGTATAGGTTACAACATTAATTTACATATTAAATGAATCTATTCACATGCTTATATGTTAATATTAATTGGAACTATGTACATGTTAATATTAATTGGAACTATGTACATGTTAATATAATTTAAATATTAACATGTAAAAATATAAATTATTTATATATTAATATGTAAACTATATTGATATGTAAACTATATTAATATATAGAATGTTAGTTCATTAATAAAATTTATATTTTATATATTAAATTATTTAGTTTACATATTAAATAAAATATAAATTTTAAACCATTTAAGGAATATATTAACCATTTAAAGTCTGCTATTTACAGTTTATAGTTTATATATAAATTATAAACTTGTTATATTTTAATGAAAATTGTTAAATTTTTATAATTTATACGTAAATTTTTATAGTTTGTATATTAATATAATTTACTCTAAAAAATAAATTCATTCTAGAAACTCATAGCTCATATATATGTTCATACATATTTACAATCTTGGCCACTCATAGTTGGAATTCATATTATAGCTACACTAAGCAATTTTGGAGACCTATTTCACTCAAATAGAACCCTTTATTTGTGAAATTGAAGAGCACGTCTATTGAATAAAATCCAACACAATTGATCACCAAAACAGCCTACCACATGATCTAAAATAATTTTACTATAGATATATAAATTTAATATGAAAATCTTTAACCAAGTTTCTCAAAAAAATGGAAACCAAGAAATATTCCAAGTGAGTGGGAATTAATCTTACATCAATTTTCCTCAAAGGGAAAGGATTTATGATCTTATTAACCATTATTTAGAGTTTCTACCATCATTCAATGGTGTAATAAACACATGATAAAAATTAGAAATAAACTCATTCTTAAGACCATATGATCAAGGATAGAGTGGAAATTCAGACATGAGTTTAAGTGATAAATATCTATTATAGGAAGATGGAATTCTAAGAAATAAATTATTAAATAATAAATTTTCAATTCATAGAGATCAAAATTAGGTGAATCACATGAAAATATTGTGGAGGAGTTGAAAAAAATTATTAAAAGTTTGAAATCCATGAATTCAAGGGAAAATTAAGGGTGGAAATTAATGAAAATTTGTTATGAACCATTTCCCAAAAATATAGAGTATTTAAATTAGAGGGACCAATTGGATATGCCTTTGAGGGACCTATATATCCTTATACATGTTTGAATAATAATTATGATGATTCAAAATGGGAGGAGGAATCGCACAGGATGGGATCACGATGGGAGGAGGGAGCCACATGCTAGGGTTGCGGATGGGAGGAGGGGAGTGGGGCTGTTGGGAGTCAGGATCCGAGGAGGGGAGTGGGGATACTGGGAGTTGGGATCAGAGAAGGGGAGAAGGGGAAGCATAAGAGTATGAGGGGAGTTTCTTGCTAGGTCTGTGAATGGGAGGAGGGTAGCGGGGCTGCTGGGAGTCGGGATGGGAGAAGTGGGAGTCGGGATGGGAGAAGGGGCATCACTGGTTATAGGGGAAATTGGGAATCCCTATTCTAATGGTTTTAAAAAACCATTGGAATAGGATAGGTTATCCCAATGGTTAGGTAAAACCATTGGGATAGGTTTATTGGGGAAAACCTCATTTCCAGTAGTGATAAATCCTTTCTCTCATTATTCATTAATGCAATATTACTCGTGACATGCTCAACATATCATATCTCACCACGAACATCTGTCATCATGGTTTTCATCAATACATCTAAGTGCATGACTCATAATACTCATTAATAATAATCTTAAAGTCTAAGGACCAATACACACATTCACAAATAGGAACATCTAATGACACATATAAATGTGGATTTCCTATTGGCGGGTCTCGTTTTCATAACATCCTATTGGATATTACCAAGGGCGTACACCATGAGAAGCTGCCTCAAAGTCCTATAAGTCTCCACCCCTAATATCCTCTGTCATTTATGTCCCTTAAGTGATATAATCTGGCTATAGAACATATATTTAAGAATAGTTTCATAACACTTTTGGGTTCTCATCATAGCGGGGAACTGCTATGACCTTTTAATGTGACAGCTACTCTAAAGACATTATCACATACTATGTCACGTAGAATAACAATCATGGTGTGATAAGTAGTTTATTAATATTCAAAAAAATGAATACAAGCTTATCATAAAGTACATAGAAGTTGATTCTATAGAACCAACTCCAACACGCGCATCGTCAGTTTCCATTCAGTGACAGCACATGCAGCTGGATTTATCTCTATGAACTATTGGAGCACACCCTTTGCATTCCTTCATGTCTGGTGTGCACTCTAAGAAATCATTGTGATCTATATCAGCGGAGGAAGCATCACCCTTACGTTTTGTCAACTTCTTCCCTGAGGTAACGTGGTTGGACAACATGTTTCCCTTTCTCTTCATGATTGATGATGTCGTACACCAACATGACTTCACTCGACGTAGGAAACCACTGCAAGACACACTTCTAACCTTGACACCACTTGACTCAAAGTCAAGAAGAATTGTGTTCAACTACTCAGGCATAGGGATTATTCTTATCATGTGCACGATTTTTCTCATTTCTACTCCGCTCCTTAAGATGCGACCCAACCAGCAAACATGGGATCAATGCTGGGATCAAAACTGGAAAGAGGAAGTAGAATTTCAAAAATTCATGGTGAATCAGCCTTTGCAAGAGGCAACGTCTATGACGCTAGGCACCATGGATTTAGGTATGCACTCTGTTGTGAAGAAAACAAAAGCATTTTTTCCTCAAATGAATCATTCCACAGACACATCATTTGATCTGTTTCCATATTTGTGGTGATTCAAGATCCCTATGTTCAATGGTATAGTTTCCAAGGGATGGATTATACATGAAGAGTTATAATTTCAGACAAACAAGACACTAGAGGCATTAAATTTTCCCCTTGTTAAGGGATATATGAAGGGAGTGTCTATACACTGGTTTACTATTATGAAAGAGGTCCATATGGATTTGAAATGGTCACTGTTCAAAGTGGAATTGCTGGAGTGATTTGAAAACTTAGAACCATTGCAACCATTTATGGTAGAGGAATCGTTGTAGCCGCCAGATGTAATGTCGGAATATATTAATCAATTTAGGAAATGAGCTCTGCAACAAATCAAGAATTATTATATATCAACGAGTATTCCTGATATGAATCTAATGAAATATATACAAATAGGGTATAATTCACTCAAATAATTACACGGGTTCGATGGGATTAATCTTCACGGTTGGATTGTGAGCACAGAACTCTACTTTTGTCCTCATAAAACACTTGAGAAATTGAAGGTGCCTCTTGTAAAAGTTTGTATGGAAGGTAACACCATATAATGGTTTTGTATTATGATGGATTTATATCCATATTTATCTTGGTTAAAGTTTAAAGGAGAACTTATGGAGCATTTTTGTGTATTAAAACTTCAACATCCACATCAGGAGAAAACAATTCAATAAGGGGGAATAACACTGGAAGTCACCATGAAAGGGGGAAGTTTTGGGGCCCCTCCATGTCATGCACTCACGATGGCCTTTGGTTCCACTCTTGGAACAAGACATCAAGTCATTATTCCATTTCAAGTAGTCTGGAAAAACTTATAGGTTTAATGGAAGAGGGACTTTCTTTGTCAACTTAACATGACGATTAATAGTACTCCTAATATGCCACACAAGGAAATTTCACCAACACATTTGGACAAATTTTCTACAAAGTTTGTAGGATTGGGTAAATAGATATCGATGATTGAGGTTCTTAGATGATCAAGAACCTGACATATTTTTAAGTCTTTAGGGAGTTTGGAGGAAGTGGATTTGTATAGGGACCGTAAAACCATGGGTCACAGGATGCAACCCAATTCTCACTAGCAGACTCGACCTCAAAAGGTTGGAAGGATAGAGAGTTCTAAATGAGGATCAAATACCAACTTATTCTCTTTGAAGTCAGTTCATAAATAAAGGAGCATATGGGATATTTCATGATGTGCATGTGTGAATAGGGATTCTCATTTCACTTTGGCTAAACTATGTTCCCAAAGAAATATCATGGAAGAATCCAATAATCTATACAAAAAAACTAACATTGATACATAGGAGTTGACCAAGTTGTTGATATACACATTCACTCCTAATGATGCTTTCATGTTCGTTTTTTCTCACTTGAAGCCATGGTTGGTTGTTACTCAAATAGGTGTGTTCCAAGTAACCACAACAACAGTTGAACTGTCTTTGATCTAGTTTCAAAATGACTTCAAAAGCTAGTTCCATGACATGGTGGGTGAGAATGTTTTCCCATTGAGCAATCCTATCAACAAAATAAGGGGTCATCTATGGAAATCCTCAACCATAATCCCAATTCCTTCAAAAGTAGGGAATATTTTAGCATGATTTGGGGTGTTCTAGAAGCTTTCATCCCAAAAAATTAATAGAAATATGGTGATTGTTCATTTTTGTGATAAAATCATTAAGGGTGATGGTGCTTCATCTATTCAAGTTATCAAAAATTCCAAAACCAATAGATTTGTAATAGGCATCAGTGATGGGACCGCTGATTGTGAACTGAGAATTAACAAAGCTGACTCACCTGGTAAAATGGAGAAGCAGTTACCACTACAAATTGGAAGAATGGAAGTGTTGAGATATTCATCCACCCTAATCACTTTATTTCCCTCAGTATTGAGGACAATACTGATTTTTAATATGGGGTGAGTGATAAAGACTGAAAACCACAACAGTTGGGATAGTCTGGGTAGTAGTTTCTATATGGGAGAAAAAGAGTCACTATAGGGAGATATTACAGCCTGTAACACACTAACCATAGTAGGCCACTACTTGTTAGGGGTCCCATGCAAGGGGAATATGGGGTGGGGATTTATAATGGGTGTTTAGAAAGAGATGAAATGAAGATAATATTGTATGTTGGGGAAATCGGCTGTGTAGCTTAGGAAAGAGTGAAACTGTACCCCTCGAGGTCTCCTTTCTTCTTAATCATACTTCTTCTCTTCCTCCCTCCTCTTGTATTTCTGATTCTAGTTCTCAAAATACTAATTATTCTATTCTAACAGATCTCAGGATTCAAAAGTTACTCAAGTAGAAAGAGGATTTATATTCTCACTTTTATTTCTACACAACTTATACCATATTCACTACTCGTTTCTTTTGTTTTATGATGTATAGATTACCCATGAATGTATTTTATGATTCTTATACTTAAATTTATGGTGTTTTACATATTCATTTGATGATTTCTCCTTTACGAGGTTCACAGTTTCAAAGTTTTCAAAGCGGTAATTGATTTTTGTCACAGTTTACCTGCTTTGATACATTTATTGTGTTATACACCTATCTTCTTTTATGAGGAGTATATACTACCCCTTTGACATGTTATATCATTAATATCATTATTTTCATGATATTATAAGTTTCATTTAATGTTACACTTTCATGGGTTAATCATGTTTCAAAGATATTGTTATGGAACCCATTTCTTTTTCATGGGTTAATCATGTTTCAAAGAGATTTTTATGAAACCCATTTCTTTTTCATAGATTAATCATGTTTCAAATATATTGTTATTGAACCCATTTCTTTTCTATGTATTAATCATGTTTCAAAGAGATTGTTATGGAATCCATTTCTTTTCCTTGGTTTAATCATGTTTCAAAGAGATTATTATGGAACACATTTGTTTTTCATAGGTTAATCATGTTTCAAAGAAATTGGTATGAATCCTATTTTTTCATGGGTTAATCATGTTTCAAAGATATTTCTATGGAACCTATTTATTTTTCATGGTTTAATCATGTTTCAAAGAGATAGTTATGTAACTCGTTCCTTTTCCATGGGTTAATCATGTTTCAAAGAGATTGTTATGGAACCCATTTCTTTTCCACAGGTTAACCATGTTTCAAAGAGATTGTTGTGAAACCTATTTACTTTCCACAGGTTTATCATGTTTTGAAAAGAATAAAAGGTGTTTCAATTATTTGTGATGAAATGAATTCTCTATGTGCTTTATTCGTTATTCGGTTCTTAGAAATTATAAATGATGAGTGCATCTATATAGCACTGGGTGATCCCGTTATAGATTATACAATGGGTGTGCCCATATAACACTCCAATGCATTGGGTAATGACTACATTCTCTAGAGAATTATATTGGAAGTTTTCCATATAGTTATTCCAATTTGTAAGGGTTATGCAAGGGTTTTTTAAGGGTTTCTTAAGGTTTCATTGAGATGATGTTCCAAGATACCAATATGTTTTTCTATGCTTTCTAGGAGTTTATAATGTTTCTCATGATCAAGATTGATATCACATGCCTCATGATTATTGATTATTATGACTTTTTCTTTTGCTGTGTTTTCATATTTGATGATCCAAATAGTGATTGGTATGATTTATTTTATTATTCGCTCACGCACTTTGATTATGTCATCATAACTTTATACACTCTTATGTTCATTAATGAAATTCAATTGTTAATTCTTATTTTTACTCTTAATGAGAATTTGAGATAACCCTTCTTATGTTTCCCTTTTCCCTAGGTTATAAAAAATGAGTTTGAATGATTTATGTCCATAAATAATTTCACAAGGATGGTGTTGATGATCTATTATGAAATAAGAAAAATGGGTAAAATGGGATAAATATTCATTTGACAACTTGTGAATTGTTTATGTAGGAGTTTGTCTAAATTCTCTAAAACTCTAAACCAAAAAGGTCCTCATGAATGTAATTTTAATGGTCTGGACCTCTCCATTCCATTAATTTGTGATAATCGAGTGTTTTAGGTGTTCGGGGAGGTCACGATGACTCATTTCAAGAGTTTTCTAAAAATCCAATTTTCCAACAGTAGATCATATGACATTGAGTTATCCATTGGTAGGTGGCAAAAGTAGGTTGCAATGGTGTGTCAGGACCGGTGGGTCAGGATCGATGAGTTAGAATGGCGACTCACACAGGTGACTTGCAACGGTGAGTCTCTGACGATAGGTCATGATGGTACCTCATGACAGTAGGTCGCTAGTGCTGAGTCATCCAATGATGACTCATCCAATGGTGAGCCACCCAACAGTGACTCATCCACCATTATCTCGTCCAATGGTGATTCACCTAACATTGAATCATCCACCGATAGCACATCACTAGTAGCATGCACCAGTGACTCTTTTCTAGCAGTTTTTCAAAATTCTAGTTTTTCTCCAAATTTTTTTCAGTTCCACCCCTTTGAAATTTCCTTTGATGTGAAATGAGTTTATTACCATACTTAATGGTTTTTGGAGTGGTTTCAAATCATATCTATATTATAAAAAATCAAAGCTTCCTTTGACTTCCAAACTGCATGGTCTTGGTCAAGATCCACTTTTAATAGATTTTAAAAATGGTTTCTCCTATTGTTTTAAGATCTAGACCTTCTAAAGTCAAGATCTCTTATTCTCTATGTGTTTTCCTTTTCTCTTGGTGCACCTCTAACCCTTCTTCCCTAAGGATTCATGTGTTTTATTGTAGACTTTGGATCGCGCTTTCCCTGGAGTCTTTTCTAGCTACCTGTGCACCCCCTATTTTGACACAACAAGGAAGTATTGGTCTTCTTTTCTTCCAAGTAGGGATTCCTCCAACTCTCTTTTATTTGTGTACCATGTAGGTTGGGTGTATGAATTCCTCTTTGTGAAAATAGAATAATGAAAACTTAATAAAGATAATTGAAAGGGTTTAAGATCAATATACAAGGGCTAGGAAAAAGTTATGCATGCTTCTATTTTATTTTTGTTGATATTTTGTTTTGTATGGTCTAATAACCATCTGAAAATCATATCTGTTAGGGGTCTTTTGTTTGTTCATGGGGTGATCTATGTAATGAATGATATTTATTCTTGGATGAATGTTTCAACATGAAAAATTTTAACCATGTATATATAGCTAATAAATAGATACCCCATGATAACCTAGTTTCTGTGATAACCCCCAAATTAACAAGTGGAATTAAAGAACGAATGACCTATTAAATCTTAATATGTTTGTGATCAGTGTGGTGTTATTGTTGTAATCATGGTTGTGTTTTGTGTGTGGGTTGTTGGGTTGTGTATAGGGGTTTGGTTCTGTGGATATGGTAATCTGGGCAGTGTGGTGCAGTGGGTCTGCCAATTGGGTTGTGCTATGTTTGTGTTGCTGGATGTGATGGGTGTGGTGTGATTATACAACAGGGCTATCGAGAATGGTTGTGGTGAGATGTGTTTTTGGGTGCGGTTGTGAGTTGGGGGTTTGTTGTGGTTGAGATGATGGATTGGGTGGAATGACTTTGAAGAATGATGTTGGCAGTGGTTTGTATGGGTATTTCTCTAGGATTTTCTCCATGAGTAGTATTCAGAAAGTTTCACCCCGTGTCTCGGGATCAGTATGTTATAGCATGAATGGGTATTAAACGGAGTGGAAATATGAAGTGTGTTAAACTAGCGAGCTCTCCATCTTCTAAAATGACTATGGTAGTGTTGACTATTTTCGTGTGTTGGTTGTTTCCAGTTGTGATTGGTAGTTTCTTGGGTAAAGATGGAATGAATAAATAAATTATTAACAAAAAATGAGAATTGGTTAAATGATTTATCTGGGGGTATGATTTGAGTTTGTGGATTGTTGTGAAGTGGATTTTTCATTTATCAACTTCCAAAGTGATTGTTGCTGATACTAGTAAATGCTTTTAGAAGTATCAGTATAGGTGGTATCATGAGTTGGTTGTTGGTTGAAAACCCATAGGTTGGGCTTAAGTGTTTGGTATTACATGTATTTACTTTTTGATTTCTATATGCACACCACCCTAGTTGAGCACTATATGTCGAACACCCCCATTGTCACATGGGAGGGTGTCTTTCCCAAATATCCTGGTGTAAGGGATGTATGGATGGACACCCGCTCTTCCATGCTCCCTTTTCCAGGTGGTGGAAGCCCAAGATTCTTCAGGCATGTTGTGGTTCATGAGGACCAGGTGTGTGTAGACGAGTTGTGTTTCTCAGGTGTCTTCGGGATGAGATGAGATGTGGTGTGTGGCCCAAGTGTCTGCGAGTGAGACATAGTTGTGAGGCTTAGGGGTGTGTGTGTGGGATATGACATTGTATGTGGACCATGTGTCTGCGGGCAAGATACAGTTGTGAAGCTTAGTTGTGTGCAGGCGAGTTGTGATGTGCTTCTTTTGAAAGAGGTGAGAGTGCCAGGATGTTTTTCGCTAGGGTGTGAGAGTAGCTAATCAGTGGGAAAGTGGTGAGGGGTACCCTATTATCGATTCATTTACTATATTAATTTATTTGACTTGTGTTAATTGGTGAGCATACCTTGATAAGGTGTGGATGGATAAATACCTTGTTAGGTGTTGTTGGTTCTTCTTTTTTCTCATTAGAACATTAGTATGCTTCTCCCACTTGTGTACGAGAGACTTTGGTTTTCCTACTGAGTATACTTGTATGCTCATCCTATGTTATAAAACTGCTTTAAGGTTTCCATGAGGACAATGGGGATCGTTTTGGGCATTACTAGATCAAACTTTGGGACAGTTTTTATGTCACTACTTAGCTTTGATTTTGGGTATTTACTTTGGAGTTCATTTGTATTTGTAGTAGTTTTGATTTAAACATGCATGTGGGATAGTTTTGGATTTCTTATATATATGTGTGTGTGTGTGTCTTGGAGATGTTTTGAGGTTGATACATCTTATCTCCTGATCTTGTTTACTATAAATGGGTAATTCCTCCCATTTTGTGAGATTTTTATACCCTTGGTGCTGGTTGCCACCCCAGGGCTTACTGGAGATGGGACTTGGGGGTCATTATCTCTCTTTCTTCATTGCCAGTATAAGAGGGGCATCTTTGTGGGGGGAGGTCGTGATAGAATGGTATGAGAGGAGAGGTTGAGAGATATAATGAAGTTTGGAGTTAGACATAGTGAGGATTGCATGGGTTGGTAGGGAAATAGCATTGGGTGATCTTTTTTCATGACATAGGTCAGGGAAGATCGACTAGGGAATGAGATTTTAGGGCCCTCTGTGATCTGATGCAAGGACTATAAGCCTATCGAATGACTAATTGAGGCTATACTATTTGTAGGGTAGAGACTCTAGGAAATGTACATGCATCTTAATGACTTGTGTTCTTATCTTAATTGGGTGTTTTGGGTAATTTGAAATGGATAATGAAATGGGTTAAATGAATTGAAATGAATCTTAAATAAAATCCCATACTACTCGGGCTTAGGAATTCCTTATTTACCTTTTCAGATATGGAACCTAGTCTTCGTCTGCGTGTGGCTCAGGTAGTTGAGGCTCAACAGGACAATCTGATTGATCGGAGGAGGGTTGATCCAGTGGAGGAGGATGACCAGTGGAAAATAATGTTATGTGCCTTCTAGCGACAAGATTTGGGAAAGTATGAGGGCAGTGTTTCAGATATTGAGACGGAGAGATGGCTCGAAGAGCTTGAGATCACCTTCAGTTTGATTCGAGCTCCGACGGAGTACTAGGTTCCTTTGGCGGTGATTCGGGTGCGGGGAGATGCACATTAGTGGTGGATGTTGTACCTGGGAGAGAGGAAGGAGGATGAAGTTATGTGGGTCGATTTCGAGAAGGAGTTCTGAACATAATTCCTTTCATTGACCATGAAGGCTGAGAAGAGGCAGGATTTAATCTCCCTCTAGTAAGGGATTATGTCGGTATGAGAGCTAGGGATCAAGTTCAATGATCTCCTTCATTTTTCCTCAGATCTTTTTCTGGATGAGGATTCTTTTGCGAGACACCTATAGGAGGTACTTAGTCCTTCTATCTAGTACACGATCACCCCCTTTATGTTGTTAACATACTTAGATGTTTGAAAGAAGGCAGAAGTGATTGAGCAGATGCACTCAAGAAGAGGTCTACCATGAGAGGGGAGCCAGCAAGGTTCTTCGAGAGGTAGGGTTACCAGCAGGAGGTCTCAGGCACCAGGTCCTTTGAGGTTTTGACCGGTGGGGATTTGAACTTAGTAGTTTCCATTTCAACCTTCTGGTCATCGTGCCTTTCCCGTGGGCTTGGGGCCAATGTATTTCATATTTGGATTCCATGAACATATTCAAAATCAGTGTCCAACAGATGTTCAAGCTCAGTATGGTGGAGGTGGATAGGTTTCGTGCCAACCTCAAAAATAGTTTTCGGTTAGGTCGTTTCAGTAATAGGGACAACATGCTCATACTCCACCGAGGGGAGATGGAACAGGTAGAGGCTAACCTTAGGGTGTTTCTCAGGGACCTCGACCCGGATTTGGTTGTGGAGGCGGTCATCAGCAGAGGGGAATATGAGCTGGGTGTGGTCAGTTACACGTAGTAGAGGCAATAGTTCTAGCAGGGCTAGAGATTGTCAGAGGTATGATCAGCTTGTTTATTACTCTTACTTGTGCTTCATTTGATTCAGGAGCTTTGCACTCCTTTGTTTCACCCAGTCTAACCCATGATATAAGACTAGATGTAGAGAGACTTCTCATTCCCCTAGTGTTGAGTACGTCAGTAGGAGGCCAGACCAGCTTGTTTGATGTATGCTGAGGATGTAGACTGGTGATGGGACTACATCAGTCTCGTGGGGATATTTTCTTTCTACAGATACAGTTATACAATATCATTCTTGTCATTAACTAGTTGTATTCCATACATGCTGTTATTGAATTATTCCAGAGAAGAGTCGTGTTTTCAGATGTGTATGGTCATTGTGTGGCTTTCGTCGGTGAGGAGAGCTGTCAGGTGGGCAGTTTGTGTGTAGAGCCTCTTCTTTCCTTATTGGTTGAGCTGTCAGTGGAAGTAGTGGACACTAAAGTCTCTAGGGTTTTTGGGGAGTTCTTGGATGTTTTTCTTGAGGAGGGTGTGACTCTACCCCCTCGACGTGATGTTGAGTTCGAGATAGACTTGAAGCCCGATGCTTATCCAATTTTGATGGATCCTTATCATATGAAACATTCTGAACTATGTGAGTTGAGGATTCAGATAGATAATCTAATACATAAGGGTTTTATCCAGAACATTATGTCACCATGTGGTGCTCCATTCTTGTTTTTGAAGAAGGCGATTGGTGGTCTGAGGTTGTGCATAGACTACCGGAGGTTGAATTAGGTGACAGTCAAGAAGCATTACCCCCTCCCAAGGTTAGATGATCTTTTTAACTAGCTGATAGGATCAAGTTGGTTTTTTAAGATTGATTTGCGATCTGAATATCACCAATTGAGGGTGAAGGAAGCCGATATCCCGAAGACTGCTTTCAGATGCAGGTATGGGCACTTTGAGTTTGTATTTATGTCGTTCGGTGTTACAAACACGCCAACCATGTTCATGGGTCTTATAAACTCTGTCTTTTTTGAGTTCCTAGACCGGTTCATCATCATATTCATCGATGACATCTTGATTTACTCGAAATCATAGGAGGAGTATACCGAGCATCTCAGGACTATCATACAGGTCCTTCAATGCCACCAACTCTACAGAAAGTTGTCCAAGTGTAAGTTCTAGACATGAGAGGTGAATTTCCTTGGACACGTGGTGTCATAGTAGGGTGTAACAGTGGGCCCATCAAAGGTCGAGGTAGATGTTTCTTGGGAATCACCCAAGAATGTTGCAGAGGTTCATAGTTTTCTTGGTCTAGCAGGCTATTACTGGATATTTGTACCTTATTTCTCTCGAGTTGCACCTTTATTGACAACTCTAACCAGAATGGACCATGATTTTTTGTGGAGTGAGAAGTGTCTGGCAGCGTTCGAATATCTGAAGGGGAAGTTGGTAAATGCTCCAGTGCTCCGATTTCTAGAGGAAGGATTGATGTTTGAGGTGTTTTGTGATGCTTCCTGTCTGGGCTTGGGATGTGTGCTGATGCAACAGTGGGGAGTGATCTCTTTTGAGTATAGGCAGTTATTTCCCCACGAATGTAACTATTTCACCCATGATCTAAAGCTAGAAGTGGCCATGTTTGTGCTGAATTTGTGGCAATATTACCTCATTGGGGAGAGCTTTGTGCTCTTCACATATCACAAGAGTATATATTTTCCCAATGATATATGAACTTGCAACAGTGGATGTGGATGGAGTTTCTTTGGGACTATGATTTCGAGATCTCCTACACCTAAGGAAAGGGGAATGTCGTGGCTGGTGATTTGATAAAAAAGTTGCAGAAGGTGGTATCTCAGGAATCCACGAATGCTTGGAAGGTGATGGAGGAGTTTGCATCCTTACACTTGGATGCAAGAGTGGATAGTGATAATGGTTTTTTGTTTCAGATGACAATGCAGTCTTCTTTGATGCAGTAGGTGGAGGTGTCTCTGTGGGGAGAATAAGAGGAAAAGGTGATGTGCGATCACATTGACCATGGTGATGCTCCTTAGGGATGGTTAGAAGATGGATAGAATCAGATGTTGTTCCACAGAATGATGTTTGTCCTGGTGGCGATGTGTGAGGAAGTCCTCCATGAGTTTCATATCTCACCCTTAGCAGTACACCCAGGAGTTTCCAAGATGTACCATGGCTTGAAGATGCGGTTTTGGTGGCCCGAGATTAAATGGTAAGTGGCAAAGTTTGTGGAAAAGTGCTTAGTGTGCCAGCAGGTGAAGGTTGAGCATCGTGTTCCCAATGGTTTGTTGCAGCCCTTAGATTCCCCTGAGTAGAAGTGAGATGGAATATCAATAGATTTAGTTACCAGGTTACCCAGGGATTAGGGAGGATATGATACTATCTGGGTAGTAGTGGATTAGTTGATGAAATCGGCTCACTTCTTATCGATTAAGGAGTCAGGCATAGTGGATGCCTTGTCAAAGAGGTATGTGGATGAGGTGGTGTGGTTTTATGGAGTTCTGAGATCCATTTTCTCGAATCGAGATACACACTTTACCTCACAAGTCTAGAGGGGATTGCAGCATGCTTTTGGAACTCAGTTACGCCTCAGCACTGCCTTCCACCCTCAGACAGATGGGTAGACAAAATAAACTATCCAGATGCTGGAAGATATGTTGTGAGCATGCATCTTGAACTTTGGTGGATCTTGGGTGTGACACTTTCCCTTGGTTGAGTTTACTTATAATAACAGTTATCACTATTCCATTGGCATGGCTCCATTTAAATTTTTGTACGGAAGACTGTGTCATTAATCTTTATGTTGGGCAGAGGTTAGGGAGACAACTGTTCTTGGCCCCGAGGTTGTGCAAAGCACGACAGAAAAGGTTCAACTTGTTCATGAGAGGATGAAAGTGGCGCAGGACCAGCAAAAATCATATGTAGATCACAGGAGGAGGCCCTTGGAATTCAAGGTTGGGGACCACATATTCTTGAAATTTTCCCCTCGACGTGGGTAGTAGAGGTTTGGCAGAGGGATTAAGATTTCTCCCAGGTTCGTTGGACCCTTCGAGGTGTTGGGGCGAGTTGGTAAGGTGGAATACTAGTTATCACTACCACTACAGTTAGAGAGGATCCACGACTTCTTTCACATCTCTCAACTCTGTTGATATCTTCACGATGACTCCCATGTCATTGACTAGGGAGAGTTGGATATCGAAGATGATGCAGAATTAGTGGAGCATCCAGTAAAGATCTAGGATCGTCAGGAGAAGGTGTTTCATGGGTGGACCATTTATTTGGTTCACATGTTGTGGGGGCATGGTGTCCTAGAGGAGAGTGCTTGGAAGTGATAAGTGAAGATTCGTGCCAAATACCCAGAGTTTTTTTGAGTTTTTCCCTATTCTGTTTTACTTTGAAATTTAATGTTTGAACTTTTTTTGTTATGAGATGAGTTGTTTCCTTGTTCTGTGATGTGTGATAAAGTCCTGACATGTGAAAAGGAGAAGAACATATTCCTAATCGAGACACATTAATTGTGATGCGATTAAACCCGTATGGGCGAGTCAGTGCCACCCAGAGCGGATAGTATCTTGACATGGAGGATGAGATTCTCTAATTAATATGTTTGGACAATGTGGTTGTTCTGCTTGTGTGGTGTGTCTTCTAGTTATTTGGGTTAGTAGATGTCATGGTAGGTGTTCTTGGATACTGAGGTTTCACTCCAGCTTTCGAACAACATAGAGTGGTTTATCGTTGAACTTTGATGTGTTTTGTCGGTAGCAATGTTTCAAGTGTAGTGAGATCATCGACAGGTATCTCACAGGGTGGTTGTTGGGACCCCTTTTTTCCTTCTGGGTTTGGTTTTGAATTCTCGAGGGTAAAAATAGTTTGAGAGGTATATGATGTAATAGCATGGACCTCTTCGGTCTATTACTTTGTGAAAATCCAATGTTTGAGGTGTTTGGGGAGGTCATGGTGACTCATTTCTAGAGTTTTCCAAAAATTTAATTTTCTAACAGTAGCTTGTCTGACAGTGAGTCGTCCACTGGTAGGTAGCGATGGTAGGTCACAATGATGTGTCAGGACCAGTGGGTCATGACCAGTGAGTCAGGACCGCTGAGTTAGAATGGTGACTCGCATCGATGACTCACAACGGTGAGTCGCTGATGGTAGGTCACGACGGTAAGTCGCGATGGTAGGTCGCCAGCGGTTAGTCATCCAACGATGAGTCACCCAATGATGACTCATCCACCAGTAGCTCATCCAACGGTGAGTCACCCAACGTTGAATCATCCACCGGTAGCACGTCACCGGCAGCTCGCACCAGTGATTCATTCACTGATGACTCTTTTCCTGCAATTTGTCAAAATTCCAGTTTTTTCAGTTCTGCCCCTTTGATATGAAATGAGTCTATTACCATACATAATGGTTTTTGGATCAGTTTTGAATTGTATCAATATTTTAAAAACCCAAACCTTCCTTTGACTTCCAAACCATGTGGTCTTGGTCAAGATTCGCCTTTAATGGATTTTAAAAATGGTTTCTCCCGTTGTTTTAGGATCTGGCCCTTCTAAAGTTGAGAGATCTTGTTCCATATGCATTTTTCTTTTCTCTTGGTGCACCCTGAACTCTTATTTCCTGAGGATTCGTGTGTTGTGTTGTAGAATTTGGATCGCGCTTTCCCTGGAGCCTTTTCCTGCTGCATGTGCACCCCCTATTTTGGCGCAACAAGGAAGTGTTAATCGTATATTCTTCTAAGTAGAGATTTCTTCTGCTCTCTTTTATTTATGTATCATGTGCAGTGGGTGTATGAATGCCTCTTTGTGAAGATAACAGAATGACAACTTAATAAAGATAATTGAATGAGTTTAAGATCAATATACAGGGGCTGAGAAAAAGTGACGCATGCTTCTGTTTTATTTTTATTGATATTGTGTTTTGTATGGGCTAATCACCCACTGAAAATCATGGTCGTTGGGGGTCTTTTGTTTGTGCATGAGATGATCTATGGAATGAATGATTTTTGTTCTTGGATGAATGTTTCAAAATGAAAATTGTTAACCACATATACATGGCTAATAAACGGATGCCTCAGGATAACCCAGTTTCTATGATAATCCCTGAATTAACAAGTAGAATTAAAGAACGAATGACCTGTTAAACCTGAATATGTTTGTGCTCTGTGTGGTTTGTGTGATGTTGTTGTTGTAAGCACGATTGTGTGTTGTGTGTGGGTTGTTGAGTTGTGCACAGGGGGTTGGTTATGTGGATATGGTAATCTGGGCAATGTTGTGCAGCGGGGCTGCCAATCGGGTTGTGCTATGTTTGTGTTGTTGGATGTGATGGGTGTGGTGTGATTATACAGCAAAGTTGCAGAGAATGGTTGCGGTAAGATGTGTTGTTGGGTGCGGTTGTGAGTTGGGGGTTTGTTGTGGTTGAGATGATGAATTGGGTATATTGACTTTGAAGAATGATGTTGGCAGTGGTTTGTATGGGTATTTCGCCAGGAGTTTCTCCATGAGTGACATGCAAAAAGCTTCACCCCGTGTCTCGGGATCAGTATGTTATAGCATGAATGAGTGTTAAACAAAGTGAAAATATGAAGTGTGTTAAACTAGCAGGCTCTTCGCCTTCTGAAATGACTATGGTGGTGTTGAATGTTTCCGTGTGTTGTTTGTTGCCAGTTGTGTTTGGTAGTTGTCTGGGTAGTGATGGAATGAATAAATGAATTATTAATAAAGAATGAGAATTGGTTAAATGATTTGCTTGGGGGTACGATTTTGAGTTTGTGGCTTGTTGTGAAACGGTTTTTCATTTATCAACTTCTGAAGTGACTGTTGCTGATGCTAGTAAAAGCATTTAGAAGTAGCAGCAAAGGTGGTATCGTGAGTTGGTTGTTGGTTGAAAACTCATAGGTTGGGTTTGAGTGTTTGATATTACATACATATACATGTATTTCCTTTGTGATTTCTATATGCACCTCACCCTAGTTGAGCACTATGTACTGAACACCCTCATTGTCACGGGGGAGGGTATCTTTCCCAAACACCCCGGTGGAAGGATGGATGGTCGGCCACCCGCTCTTCCCTGCTCCCTTTTCCAGGTGGTAGTAGCCCAAGATTCTTCGGGCATGTTGTGGTTCGTGAGGCCTAGGTGTGTGCGAACGAGTTGTGTTTCTCAGATGTATTCGGGATGAGATGAGATGTGGTATATAGCCTAGGTGTCTACGGGTGAGACATAGTTGTGAGATCCAAGTGCGTGCGGGGCGGGATATGACGTGGTATGTGGCCTAGGTGTCTGCGGGCAAGATGCGGTTGTGAGGGCCAGATGTGTGCGGGCGGATTGTGATGTGGTTCTTTCTGAAGAGGTGAGAGCACCATGACGTTTGATGTTAGGGTGTGAGAGCGACTAATCAGCGAGAAAGTGGTGTGGGGTGCTCTATTATCGATGTGCTTACTATATTACTTTACTTGACTTGCGTTACTTGGTGAGTGTACCTTGGTGAGATGAAGATGGTTAGGATACCTTGTTAGGTGTTGTTGGTCCTTCTATTTTTTCACATGAGCATTAATATGCTTCTCCCACTTGTGCACGAAAGACTTTGGTTTTCCTACTGAGTGTACTATGCTCACCCTACGTTATAAAATTGTTTTCAGGTTTCTATGAGGACTACGAAGACCGTGCTGAGTGTTGCCGGCTCGGACTTTAGGACAGTTGTTGTATCACAGCTTAGTTTTGATTTTGAGTATTTACTTTGGAGTTCATTTGTATTTGTAGCAGTCTTGTTTTAAACATGCACTTGGGATGGTTTGGGCTTTCTTTTATATATATGTATGTCATGAAGTTTATTTGGAGGTCATTATCTCTTTTTTTTCATTGTATCTTTGGAGGGAGAGTCCCCATATTAAGTTATACAAGTTTTATTTTTGATGTTGAAAAGTTTTGATGAAAAAAAAATTGGACAACAATTATAGCATTGTAGCTGGGAATGTAAAGTTGGGTATTTCAGCAGAGGATTCTGTGCGGTGGGCTGTTATATATTCTGATTACAAGTGTTACGTTTTTGCATAAGGCTTTCCGCTGCACAGGTTCTCTGCATCCATGACAACTTCGATAATATTTTCTCGATTTCGTCTTCGGCCATGCTCTGTTCGTCCACTTTCTCCTTTGCTGTTTGCCTCCTTCCGCCACCCCACAACTCCTCCGTCGTCTTCGCCGCCGCTGTTGCCAATTCCTTTTTGCAGACCCAAGCTTCAACCTCCATTTAACCCGTATTGGATTGCAAGTTCTTTCCTCCACCACATCCGCTCAGTTCACAACGATTCATATTCTTCCCCATGCTTGGAGCAATTTGAGCTGAATCAACGCTCAGAGTCGTTGGGTGGGTTGGAGGTCTTGGACCCGGGGATTGCTTACGAGAGTTTCAATGGGGAAGAGTATTTTCTTCCTGTTCGTCTAGTTATTTCATTGCTTGATTCGTTTCATGATTGCACCGGGTTATCTTGGTGGATAATAATTGCTTTGTCTACATTGGCTGTCAGAGTAGTGCTATTCCCGATGCTTGTCTTGCAAGCTAATAAGGTGAGCAGGATATTTGAGGTTCTTCCTAAACTGCCTCTACCATTGTCACTGCCTCTCTCTGGAAAGATTTTTGCAGAACAATTTTCTATCTTTTGGAAGAGAAAGAAGGCCGCTGGATGCCCTTCATTTTGTTGGTTCTTCATGCTGTTTTCTGTACAGGTGCCCTGTTTTTTTCTGTGGTTGATAAGCCTTCGGATAATGTCAGTCGATCTTCATCCTGGCTTTGATTCTGGTGGCGTCTTCTGGTTCCAAAATTTAACCGATTTGCCCCATGGCTATTTAGGTTTTGTCTTCCCATCTCTGGTTGCTGGAATGCATTATATAAATACTCAGCTCTCCTTTAGGAAGACTCCAGTTGGAAAGGTGACCGGCTTGTTTGCCAAAGCAATTAAGCTTGGAAAACTATATCTTGATCTTCTCACAATACCCCTTTTTTTTATGGCCCTGAATGTTCCCCAGGCTACTTTGGTTTGTTGGACAACAAATGCCATATTTACTTCTATTCAGCTGCTCTCTCTTAGTAATCCTGTCATCCGAAAGAAGCTGGGTTTTGTAGAGAATGCGAGTTTGATGGAAAGTCTAAAACCTGATGATCTATTTTCTGTTTCAGTGAGATTATTAGCAGGAGGTAAAACTGATGATGCAATTCTCTCACTGAGGTCGGTACTTGATAATGATCCTGAACACACAACTGCTTTGATTCTCTTAGGGGAGGCTTTGTTGTGCAAGGGACTTTTGGGTGATGCTAATGTATATTTTGAGCATGCCATTTCAAAGCTCTGTCGCATTGGTCATCCTACAACAGCTCAGGAGGTTGATTCTGTGATCATTGCATCTCAATTAGCAGGGGCTTCTTACATGCAACAGGGTAAACATACAGAAGGAATGTTGCATCTACAAAGGGTGGCAAACTTGAAAGAGCCTGAGGATCCAAAAAGCAAGGCCTATTATTTTCATGGGTTGTGGTTATTTGCAAGTGGTTTGGACAGCGAGGGTCAGAAAGGTGAGGCTGCGAAGTTCTTCAGTATGGTTGCTTCATATGATGCTGCCAGCAGGAATACCTTGATACGGTTCAAGGAGGATGACAAAGATGATTCTTTTATTGATGATCTTGTTGGTAGCAGAAAAGCTGACTACTAATCACATTTCTCCCCATGAATAAACCTTATTAGAGAATGGGACATTTATTTATCTTGTTAGGTGCGTCAGTGCCCTGCATCGAAGCGCAGGTTCTGCTGAAATCTTTAAACTTTTGAGTGGCTGAACCACCTCCCAAACCATCCAGTTATGGTCGAGATGGACTCAAAAACTGCTTGTGGACTTCTTGGTGAAGCTGCTGTCTTCCTCCACTCTGTGCACTGTTGATAGCTTTTGCCTTATATTGCATTCCATTGTAGGCTGGTTAGTCAGCCAGTGTTTCAGACAGTGTAATTCAGAGACCATGCTGTGCGGTCAAAATAGATCTTGCCCAAGCCCTGTTCGATGAAATGTCTGATAACTCTGTAGTTTCCTGTAATTCCATGATTTCTGGGTACAATGGTATTGAAGCACTTGAAATCTTTTGTAAAATGATGGAACAGTCCTGTTTAAAACCAGATTGTTTTAGTTTCACCAGTGCATTGTCAGCCTGCTCATGTTTAGAATAGTCTAGGCTTGGAAAACAAGTGCAATCATCAGATATGGATTTGAAAGCTTCTAGGAAGTTATAAACTTAGAACAGTCTAGGACTATTGGTCGTGAAGAACTCATGTGCATCAAGCCTATACATGTGCCAATGAAGTCAGATCTTGAGCTGATCTAAGTACCTCATAATTCCATCTTGGCAGCCATAAAGAAGGATGCTCTGCATCGGGTTTTGTCAATTGAAGCTATATCTTTCATTGATTATTGTCATTGAGTTTGTTGCAAAGGTTGGTGCTTTTGCTTGGTGGAACACCCGGAAATCCATGCAGATAATCATTTTCCTACGGTAGTGAGAATCCGAGGCTTATCTTTCATACTGGATGCTGAAGGGACATTGATGTGGACTCCTTTCAACTGCCATGGCCTTTAAATTCAGGTATTTTTTTACTCAACATTTAGCAGAACCCTACTCTCCCCTTGGTTTGAAGGTGCGTGTATCAAAATATGATGTTTTTTTTTTCAAAAACAAGTTACCATGAAATTTCATACAAATTTAAATATGATAAATTTTAACATTTAAATACTCCAAAAATATAAAAAATATCACTGGGAAAAAAATTATAAATTCAAAACTATTAAATGAAATTAAAAAAGACCTTCAAAATATCTGTGGTTTCAAAGTGACATCAAGAATATTTGGTTTTTTTCACGGGAATGCAGTTTTAATGTGAAGGAGTTGAAAATGTGAAGTTGATTATGTTTGTTAGAGTATTTTGGATATTTAGATATTTAGGTTAGGTTTGAATGAGTGTGTATTTTAAATTTCTAATCCCCTTCTCATCCCTTGTATTGGTTTCCCTATTAATAAAGCACCCAATCTCATTTAGAGGTATGAATTCCGGGTCTTTCTACATGGTATCAGAGCGGGTTCCAACCCCAGTCGGCTCTTTTTTCTAGAAACCCTATGATATCCCCCCCTCTTTTGGGTGCTGTGGCCCCCTGGCCAAAGACCATCGTAACAGCGACACCTCTCCCTGCCACTTTTCCACCCAGCGCATCCCCCACACCTCTGCCTCCTGCGTCGGATGCCCTTCCTTCTGCGCTCCCTCACGTCACCCCGTCGTGACTTGACGACTGCTCCCACGCGCAACCTGTCGGACGAGTCTGGCGCGACCCCCTACCGGTGACTTCTTGCTACACGGATCCACCTTGCACAGTCTTCTCAAGGTGCATGTCCGGTCATCCTCATTGTCCCTGATGCGACACCCTCCCTGCTGCACGCCTCGAGCCGTGCACTTCCGAGCCGCTGCACAAGTTAGGGACCCTCCCCACCCAGCCGCCACCTTCATTGGTGTGGCCTCCTCAGGCATCACCCTAGCCTCAGTGCGACCTCCTATTGTGCAAGCTGGTCGCCTGACTGTCGTGCACTATCTTGTGTGCCTTCTTCTCTGAAGGCACCTTCTTTGTTGCCGGTCTCTTATGCTGCGCACTAAAGGCCTCCCTCCTGGCATTCTGCACGTGCAACTCTGTCTAGATCTGCTTATCTGCATCTAGATCTTCTCTCTACTGGGCCTCGCTGTTGCTGCTGCTCGGATCTTTTTCGGGTCTCATTATTGCTGCACCACCACTGCCGACGATAAAAAATGCTTGCTTTTGGGTCTGCTATTTGGGCACCATTTCGCCCGTCCTTTTGGGTCCGTTATTTGGGCGCTGTTTCATCCAGCCTTTCGGGTCCACTATTCAGGTGCCTTTTCACCTGACCTTATGGTTCTGCTATTTGGGCACCTTTTCATCTGGTCTTTTGGTTCCACTATTCGAGTGTCGTATCATTTGGTCATTTTGAGGCTGTTCTTTAGTCGTCGTTTTATTCGACATCTTCAAGAAATGGTCGACATCAACATGAGAGTTCTACGTCGGCCATCTCTTCTTCGGCAACAACAGTTCTTTTTTACTCATTTCCACCACGAGGAGTTCAAACAGAAGAGGTTGGCACAAAACAAGGGGGTGGCGCGTACAAGGATGCTCTTATTATTATTATTTTTTTTATGTACCAAGCTAGGTATGTCTAACTTGAGGGGGAGTCTTAGGAGCATTTTATGTGTTTTCTTTTATTATATGTCCAAGCTAGGTAAAACTAGCTTGATAAAGCAACCGACCTCATTTAGAGGTATGGATTCTGGGTCTCTCTTTCTCAAATTAATAGGATTATTTTTATCAACTGTGATTCTAGTCTTAGTAAAGTTGATAGTAATACCACACTTTGAATAATTTGGATGAAATCCATCATATTTTTAGTAGTTTTCAAATCTCGCAAAGGTGAAAATGAAGATATCAATAAGCCAAGCGTGTGATAGTATTACAGTTATGCATATCAAGCTTAATAATAAAGTTGGATCCTTTTCTCTTTTATTTTAGAATGTGCACCATTTCATTAGCAAGTACAATGGTATAATGAAATGATCATTTTTTTAATAAATTTAGCTTTCTCTTTAGATATGACAGTATTTAGGATGCGAGAGACTAAAGGCTATAATATGTGTAATTATCTTACTAGCGAAGGTACGAAGAGAAATGGGCTGATAGTCTTCAGAGTTGGATGGAATAACTTTCTTGGGAATCAAAAAGAAAAGAGTGTTTCCAATCATCGGAGGAATAGGGGTTATCGAAAGGAAGTCATTTACCGCACTAAGCGGGTTAAGATCCCTGACCGCTTTCTTGACTTTATTAGGAATGCTATTGAGAATACCAGTGTAGAGATCCACCTATTCAACCTTGACAATTTTGGTTTAGTATTTCAAATCCATGTCTTTTATTTTTTCAATATCCTCAACTATGATAATTTTTTTTATGAATCTTAGAGGAAAATCTTTATCGATTTTTAACTTGAGCCTGAAAAAAATTAGTATTAGAATCCCCATCCTTGAGCCATTTAATCCTAGCTTTTTGTTACTGTTGGAGTTTGCATCCCACATCGGACTTGAGGTCCGGTGTGGTCTTTCTTATTTGTTATAAATACACCCCAAGGGCTCCTTTGGAGAGACACCTTGGGGGTTCGGGTCTCTCACTTTTATTCCTCTACATGGTATCAAAGGAGGTTTTTTGAAACCCAATCCCTCTCTCCCTATTTTTTTCCCCTTCCTTTAGGGTTTCCCCGTCCGGGGGGCGGCGGCCTCAAGGCCCCGTAGGGTTACCGCCGCCGCCCCTCCGCCTCTGCTCCACGCTGCTCCTGCCGGTCCTCCCTCCCGGCAGCTCTCCTGCATGGCGCGGCTCCCCTTCCCGGCGGCCCTCTCCCTCCCTGGTACGTGGCTCCCGTCGCGCCTCCCTCCTCTCGCGCGGCTCCCGCGCATCCGGCGGCTTTCCCCCTCCGCCTCGGCCCGACTCTCCTCCCCGACGGCTTGCCTCCCGCTGCTCCAGCGCCTCCCGTGCCTCCCTTCGCTCCGCCCCGCGGCTCCCATCCCTCCCGCGGCCCTTCCTCCTGTGCGCGCAGCATGGCCCGTCGCCGGCCCTCCTCAGCTCTTCCCGGCGGAGTCCAGTTCCGGCGCGGCTCCCTCCTTCGCGCGCTGGCCTCTCGGTGGCTCCCTCTGTCAGATCCGGCCAGATCTGGCCGGATCCACTCACTGCTCCGCTGCTCCGTCGACAACGTCCCCTCCTCCTGCGGCTTCCCAGCTTCGCCTCCTTGCGACAACCGGCCCCGCCCCGGTTCATCCCGTGCCGGCTCCTCCTCCGGCAGCCCTCCTCCCGCGGCTCCCGGCGGATCTCCCTCCAGTCCGGCGACCCCTCTCCGGCGGCCTCTCCCGTCCCGCTCCCCTCCCGGCGACCTCGCCTGCTGCTCTCCGGTGGCCAGATCCGGACATCTCCGGCCGAATCCGGCCAGATCCGGTGATTTCCGGCCAGATCCAGGCTACTCCGGCCGGCTCCGGCCTGATCCAGAGATTTCCGGCCAGATCCGGCGATATTTGGACTGTTCCGGGCAGATCCGGGCAGATCCGGACTGTTCCGGCCAGCAACCGGCCTCCACCCGTGCCGGCTGCTCCACGCAGGTGGCCTCCTCCGGCTTCCAGCGCCGCCTCCCGGCCTCCTGCACCCTCGCCGGCCTCCTCCTGCGGCATCCCCGCCTCGCCGGCATCTCCCGGCAACTCCCGACAGCCGCATCTCTATCCATCGGCACGCCCGTGCGCTTCCTCCACCGTGGCGCAACACTTTGCCCGACTCGGACCGGTCCATTTGGCGCCGCCAGATCCCGCAACAATTCTGCGGAATCCCCGCCTCCCGTCGCCGGCCCCACAAATGCGGTTTTCCCGGTGCTAGTTTGGATTTCCCGGCGTTTCATCGACCGGCCCCACTAGTGCGGCAGTCCTGGCGTTCCGTCAACCGACCCGGTCTCTGTGTGGTTCATCTGCTGCGTCCGCGACATCATCCATCCATCTCCTGCGCAGGAGCTTCGATCGTGAGGGGGAGCAGCCACCTTTGCAGCGTTCTTTTTTTTCACTTCGTCTGGTTTTGTAATCAAGCTGGGCATGTCCAGCTTGAGGGGGAGTGTTGGTCTCTGTTTTATTGTTTTCTTTTCATTATGTGTCCAAGCTAGGTACACCTAGCTTGAGGGGGAGTGTTGGAGTCTGCATCCCACATCGGACTTGAGGTCCGGTGTGGTCTTTCTTATTTGTTATAAATACACCCCAAGGGCTCCTTTGGAGAGACACCTTGGGGGTTCGGGTCTCTCACTTTTATTCCTCTACAGTTACCAAAAGGTATCTTCATTCTGAAGAGTTTTAAGCAGTCCGAGTCATTAAATTTCTTTAGATTTTCAGTAGAGGGATCAATATCATCGAAAATGATTTCATTTTTTCAAATCACTTTTAACATCTTTGAGTTTTTCACAAAAACTTCTCATACTTCCTTGAGCAATTTGGTATCCCCAAGCATCACAAACAATAGACAAAGGGTGATTAGCCCATATATCCTGAAGGCAAAATTGTTTAGGTTGGGTATCAGTTTTAGTGAAGCTTTTTAAGAGAACAGGAGAGTGATCCGTAGAAGTTTGATTTAAATCAAAGGTTTTTGAAATCTCATGATATCATTTTATCCATTTCCTGCTGCAACCAGCCGAAGTATAAGGTCCACCTTTGCACGGAAGTTCAAGAATGTTATTATTATCAATAAGTCATTAAAATTATTTATAGAAGATGAATTGAGATTGAAGTTCCTTTAGTTTCAGAAGCACTGTGAAAAGTTTGAACGTATCCTCAACAATCCAGTCCCTTCCATTGCATCATGCCAAGTCGGTAAAGTCAACCCAAAAGATGAAATATGTCACTTTTGGTGGACTTGGCATAATCCATAGTCCAATGGAAGATTAAATTGTCACAAGTTATCTTGCTATGAATAAATTGTTTATCTTCATTAACGGTAAGCATAATATTAGTTTACTTGAGAATCCAAATTTTGTTAGAAACATGAAGTATGGTTATTAAAATGAAGTTTTCAATCCATTGAAGGGTTGAAAAAATAAAAATAAATAAAGGGGGTGGAAGACCTTTTTATTACATGCATGAGGGCACAAGGCCCATATATGACGTTAGGGAGGGAACATTTTGAGGGAGTCTCGTAGCCCATTACATTAGAGGAGATGCATGTGAGGGAAGAACCAAGGCCTATCACATGAGGGGTAGTATTTGAGCGAAGATCCAACACTCATTGCTATAAGGGAATTAAAATTTCCCTAAATACCATGGCAGGAGACTTGAAGATTTGATGTTTAGAGGGACAAATTCCCAACCAACTCATTAAGCCACAATCAATCCATTCAAGGGAGCTTATTAGAACTAATCATAAGTTCCCAAATAGAAAGCATCGTGTGTTCGTTATGCTTCAGAATACGTTTAAGGCATTTAATAGAAGAGGTTAACCCTTTAACATTCCAGTGAAGATTTTAATAATTGTAAAACCTATTTGGAATGGTACGGAGATTTAGCTTTTGCGACATTGTGAATAGCATGAGATTTGGAATATATAGTATAAAATTAAGAATATAAGGTTTTTCTTTGGATTTTGAGGGAGGGAGGTGGAGTATATAGTTGAGATTAAAATCAATTTCATAATCATATTTTGACAAGTGAATTGGGAGATACTTCTTCTAGGTTTAAGGAGTCGTGTCATTCTGAACTGTATGAGCATTAGAGTCAATTTGAGGGGAGCTTCTTTCAGATTGTCATAGCCATCAAGTAAACTGGAAGAGTTTCTTGTATCTTTCAAGGATTCAATGATAAGATGAAGAGTAATCATTTACTAGATGTTGATTTACATGTGAAGTATTATGAACGTTGTAGAAGAGGTAATCTCCATACCTCAAGGTGAGGCCGAGACTTTCTTTTATAGATTGAAAATACGGAATACATAAAGGGGTATTCCGATATGGGACTCAGAAATACCCAGAATAATAAAAATAGGGTTCAACACTCTCCCTCAAGCTGGACATGCTCAGCTTGGAACACGAGTCCCACAAAAGAAAGATAACATCAAAGAAAGACCAGTCACACTTCCCATCAAACTGGGTCGCAAATGTTGTGGATGCCCAGCTTGGAATTGAGCGAGGCGAGGCGAGCCTCTGGGAGGCCTTTGGTGAAGATGTCAGCAAGCTGGTCCGCCGTTGAGATGTGGCTAAAGCTGACATGATCGTGCTCCAGGTGGTGACGAAGAAAGTGACAGTCCACCTCAATATATTTCGTGCGTTCATGGAAGACGGAATTCTAAGTGTTGGAACCCATTGAAGTGTAAATGGGTGAGTCCCACATCGGACTTACCCGTCTTGTATATTTGTTTCCTAATCTATAAAAAGGATGTCCTCACCTCACATTGAGGGAAGGGGAATTCACCCACTACATGGTATCAGAGGGATTTTTATCCCGAACCCTCCCTCCCTTGCGGATTCCCGGCGTTCTCCCGGCCCCGCCTCTCTCTCTCCTGCCCTAAGCCTCTCCCGGCAGGCCCTCCCTCCCCGTCGGCGCTCCCGGCAGGCCCTCCCTCTCCCGGCAGGCCCTCCCTCCCCGACGGCCCTCCCTCCCCGACGGCGCTCCCGCTGCCCTGCGCTGCTTTCGGCTCCCCGCGGCTCCCGACACCATCACCCGCGCACCGCCGGCGGCCTCCCGCTGCTCCCTGCGCGCTCCCTCCCGACGGCCTCGCGCTGCTCCCGGCGCCTCCCGCTCCTCCCGCGCCTCCCGCGCCTCCCTCTGCTCCCGGCTCCCCGGCTCCCGGCTCGCCCCGCCGTCCCGGCGCACCTCCTCCCGGCTCCCTCGCCCTCGCCCGACGGCCCCCTCTCTCCCCGACGCGGCCCGCGCCGGTTCCTCCCTGCGGACTTCCTCCCCGACGGCGCTCCCTCCCCGCGGCTCCCCGCGGCTTCAGCCGCCATCACCCCGGCGCTCCGCCCAGGCGCCCCTTCTCCGGCGCTCCCCTCACGGAGGCCCTCTCATCCCGGCGGCCCTCATCCCGGCGGCCCTCATCCCGGCGTCCCCGGCTCGCCCCGACGGCGCGGCTCCCGACTCCCGCTGCTCCCGGCGCCTCCCGCGGCTCCAGCGCTTCCGGCGCCTCCCGCTGCTCCAACGCCTCCCGGCGCCTCCCGCTTCTTCCCGCGCCGACTCCTCCTCCGGCGGCCCTCCTCCTGCACCCGCCCTCCGCAGCAGCTCCCTTCCCAGGAGCGGCTCCCGCCCGGTCCGGCGCTCCCCAGCCCGTCTACCAGCAGCTGCCCTGCGGCCTTCCTGCGCCGTCGGCCAAGCTCCCTGCGTTCATGGCGGGCGTGTCCGCCCGCGGCCCTCCGGCATCACCTCCGGACGCCAGCATTCCGGCCCGGCCGCACCCTCCTTCACCCACTACACTAAGCAATCTTGGTGGTTGCTTGATTGTCACACCAGATGTGAGCAAATGTCTGCGGAGGAAAGCTAAGCTCCTGGAGGAGATGTCGAAGCCAAATGATCTCTGTAGTGACGGTGGCCATGGCTCGGTACTCGGACTCCGCACTGGAGTGGGAGACAACAATCTGTTTCTTACTGCGCCAGGAGATGAGGTTGCCTGCCAAGAACACGACAAACCTAGAAGTAGATTTCCGGGTAGCAAGACAACCAACATAATCAGCATCACAGAAGGCCTCAATATTTAGATGAGCATGCTGGGAGTAGCGAAGACCACGGGCAGGATCTCGTTTGATGTATTTGGCGATGCGGAGGACAACATCCCACTGAGAGGTGGGCGGATGCTCCATGAATTGGTTCACTTTGCCAACAACGCATACAATGTCTAGACGAGTCATGGTGAGATAATTGAGTTTGCCCACCAGTCGACGGTACCGCTCTGGGTGTGAATACGGTTCCGAGGAGTCATAGAGAGACCGTTTCCCAGGCTCCAGAGGAGTGTCCACAGCAGTGGTCTGTGTCAGCCCAGCATCCTGCAGAATATCCAACGCATATTTCCTTTGATAGAGGAAGATGGTGTCCGGAGAATAGGAGACCTCGATGTCTAGGAAGTATGTGAGAGGACCGAGATCCTCAGTGTGGAAGTGCTGGTGAAGATGCCCCTTGAGGTGGGTGATTCCATCAGAGTCGCTGCCGGTGATGATGATATCATCCACATAAATGACCAACAGGATGTAGCCAACGGATGTTGTCCTGTAGAACACTGTGTGGTCCTTCATGCTGCGAGAGAGCCCAAAATCGGTGACGACAGTACTGAATCGGCCAAACTAAGCACGAGGAGACTGCTTGAGGCCGTAAAGAGAGCGGCGAAGTCGACAGACTTGAGACTCGGCGCCGGAGGCACAAAATCCGGAGGGCTGTTGCAGATAAACCTCTTCCTCAAGAAATTCATGGAGGAAAGCATTCTTGACATCCAGTTGACGAAGAGACCAATGATGATGAGCGTCCAGAGAGATGAATAATCGAACAGAGACCATCTTGGCAACTGGAGATAAGGTATCAAAATAGTCAATACCATAAGTCTGTGCGAAACCCTTTGCCACAAGACAAACTTTGAGTTGATGGAGAGTGTCATCGGGATTCAGCCTGACTGTGTAAATCCATTTGCTACCAACCGCTTTTTTGTCTGCTGGAAGGGGGACAAGATCCCAAGTATGAATTTCTTTCAGAGTTTGCAATTCATCCCGTATTGCTGCTAGCCACCCCGGTTGAGATTTTGCATCACCAACTATGCGAGGAATAGATACTGTCTCCAGAGCTGACAGACCCCTGTATGAAGATACAAATAGAGGAGTACGCTGACAAGATCGAGTACCTTTCCGCAGTGTAATGGGCAAGTCGTCTAGTGCCGGGGTAGGAGCATCGGATTGAGCGGGGATGATGGTGTCCTCGGCCGGGGCAGGGGGTACAATCGATGGGCGACGAGAGTAGATTGTACCAAAATGGTGATGAACAACAGAGGGAGACACCAGTGGAGGGTGGATGATGAGAGGAAGACAATCATCAATGTTAGTGTCTGGATGGGGAGAGGGATGTGAAAAGGGAGAGCTCTCAACAAACGAGACGTCAGCAGAGATGATATACCGCCGTAGGTCCGGAGAGAAGCATCGATATCCGCGCTGAGTGCGGGAATAGCTGATGAATATGCAGCGGAGGGATTTAGGAGAGAGCTTGGAGAGACCGGGTCGAGTGTCACAGACATAACAGAGACATCCAAAGACAGTGGAAGTGAGTAATGAGGGAGAGAGGAGAACAGAGTTCGAAAATGAGTCTCCCCTTGAAGGATAGAAGAAGGGAGGCGGTTAATGAGGTATGTAGCAGTCAGGATAGCATCACACCAAAATTTGAGTCACCTTCATGTGGAATAGGAGGGCACAGACAATCTTCAGAATATGACGATGTTTCCGCTCGGTCACTCCATTCTGCTGAGATGTCTGGTGAATAATGCCTTTATCCTTGAGAAACTATTGAAGGGGAGTGGATAAATATTCCCATCTATTGTCGGAGCGGAGACATTTCAGGGAGGTTTAGAATTGAGTATGAATCTCATTGTAGAATGTCTGAAATGTAGAAACACTTCAGACCGATCACGAAGAAGGTAAAGCCAGGTCATGCGGGAGTAGTCATCGATAAAGGTAATATAATACTGGAATCCGGGCTGGCTAGAAACCCTGCAAGGACTCCATACATCGGAATGAACAAGGTCGAAAGGATTCGCTGCACGCGGGTCCCATCGAGGAACACATGTCACCCGATTATGTTTTGCAAACTTGCTGAGTTTACAATGGAAAGAAAGGTTAGGACTAAATTGGGGGCAAAGTTTATGTAAGACGGAAGCCGGCGGATGACCAAGGTGAGAATGAAGGTCAAAGACACGGGCTGAGGTGGATGAACAAACAATAGGTTGTGGGATATCAAGTATGTACACCCCGACCCGCAGATGACCTTGACCAAGTTCTCGATTTGTCGACCGCTCCTGAAAAACAACACCCGAGGATGTAAAAATAGTAGCACAATTTAAATCTTTGGTGAGTTTGTTGATGGAGAGAAGATTAAACTGACTATAAGGAACGTGAGCGACTGAAGACAGACTAATAAACGGGGTCACATGGCATGTGCCAAATCCCGCAATGGGGATTGTTGATCCATTGACAACAGTGATTGGAGAAGCACTAGTAGATGGATGGTAGGTAGTGAACATACCAAAATCCCCGGTGAAATATTCGGACGCACCGAAGTCGAGCATCCGGGCTGGCGCTCGATGAGATGAGGACGGGTGCTCAGGCAGAGGTCGAGAAACCGGGGGAGGCGGGCCGAGAGACCGCTGAGGAGGGCGGGGGTCGGGAGACCGCATCAGATCCAGTAGCCGGGAAGAGGCGGGATCGCCGGTAAGAGGTGTCTGGAGACTGCGGAGGGAGGCGGGCCGACGAGGGCTGACCAGCCGGGGAGACCGCAGGGATGCAGGACTTTCTGCGGGAGGGCGCCGCTGATCCGGTTATTGCTGGACGCAGACGGAGTTGGGAGGCCACCTGAGGCGTCGGAACGCAGCCGCGATGAACGGCCGCAAGAAGGCGGGCAACGTCGGGAGCCGGAAGCACCTCTGGGAGCCGACGTAGGAATCGGGAGGATGCGCAGGGAGCTGCTGGTGAATCAGGCCGCCGGTGGAGGGGTGGCACCGGTGTAGGAGGGCTGGCGCGGAGGCGGCGGGCTGCCGGTGACGTCGCGAGGGAGCCGCCTGAGGTAACGCATAGGGAGAGAGCCGCCTGGTGAGTGCCGCGCGCAAAGGGATCCGGGAGGACGTCAGGATGCTGCCAGGAAGGGAGGGCCGGTCGTCCTGGAGGATGCCGCTGGGAGAGGCGGAGCCGTTGGAAACCGGTTAGCTGCTGGGAGAGGAGCCAGGGCTAGGTCCGTCGGGAACGGAGGCCAAGCGGGAGGCGTGACTGGGCGAGTGTCTGGACGAGGAGGGCGCTGACGTCGGGATTGTGCGGGCGATGGCGGGTGGAGCAGGAGTTTCGCGGGAGAGAGACGGGCGAGGCGGAAGCGTGGTTGAGAGGAGGTGGTGCCGCGACCTTGGCCGAATGCGCCTGAACGAGGAGGGGCGACCGAGAGTTCGTGACGAGACAGGGCCGGGATAGTCGAGGGAAGGGCGGGCCGGGATCGGCGCTAGGAAGAGCGGGCCGGGAGTTGCCGCTGGGAAGGGCGCCGCTGCGGAGGGCGTCGCAGGGGGCGAGGCCGACCAGGAGGAGCGCCGTGGAGAAAAAAAGAGAGGCGGAAAAAAAAAGAAATTTCGGGGGAAATATTATTTTCCCTTTGATGCCATGTAGAAGAGGTAATCTTCATACCTCAAGGTGAGACGAAGACCTTCTTTTATAGATTGTAAATACGGAATACATTAAGGGGTATTCCGATGTGGGACTCGGAAATACCCAGAATAATAAAAACAGGGTTCAACAAACGTCTTTGTTACAAGAGTATAATTTTCAAGGTATTATCATAATTAGAGTGAGGGATTGGGAATTTAATATCTTTTCATCTAGTTTCAATGGAAGATCAACATCAACATTATTAGTTAAGTCCAAAACATAAGTTTCAACAAGGATAGTCTCAATGAATTTTTTTTGGCTTGGTAGTTCATAGAGGCAATTAATTCATTATATTTTGTTGATAATCAATTCATTTTATTCCCTCAAATTTATAGGTGTGCTGACACCTATTTTTGGCCCCCTCCTTCACATGATTGTGTGGGTGGGAGGAGTAATATGCCACGTTGTGTTGGTCCAGCACAACGAAACTTCTTGGCAGGGGGGACACAACATCATTGATTGATTTCAACTTTGCATTGTCTTTCGGGGGGTGAGAGGAGTGCTATGCCACGTTTGCATTGTGTGGGCGGGAGTAGTGCTATGTCACGTTGTGTTGGTCCAGCACAACCAAACTTTTTGGCAGGGGGTGACACAACATCATCGATTGATTTCACTTTGCATTGTCTTTCGGGGGGTGGGTGGGAGGAGTGGTATGCCATGTTTGCATTGTCCTTTTGGACTCTCGGGACCATTAAGTCCATCGGGTCATGCTTCTTAAAGGCATTTTTGCCTTTGTGCTTGTAATGAGTTTCCTCGTTTCCCAGTTTCCTCTTCATCTTGACGTTTGCATCCTTTTGGACTCTCAGGACCATTAAGTCCATCGGGTCATGCTTCTGAAAGACATTTTTGTCTTTGTGCTTGTAATGAGTTTCCTCTTTTCTTAATTTTCAAAAGATGACTTCTTTTTTATGTTTAATAAAGAGGGTTTGGTGCTCAACCTGTTAAAAAAATGGAAATTATGTATTTAATTGATTTTATTAATTTCTGGAATAAAATGATTGATTGATTATTGATAATTCTTTGATTTGTTGCGGGTGAACTAGTGTAAATAGTGAGCATGGTTTTGTGGTGAAATATATATTGATTGTTGATACGTGTGCGAAATACAATGGATCTCTTTGGATTGCTTGAGAGAATCCTCTCCGGACCGTGAGTTACTTGAGTAATTTTAGGGGAACTCATTGTTGAGATGTCATGGTGATTGCTTGATATCTTCACACACAAATAAAGAGGATCAGTCGACAATAATCATCAGCGCTGATTTGAAACCCACATTCACTATCAACCCTTGGTGAGAGAGAAGCGAGTGCAGATTCTATCATTGATCAAATAACAGAAGAAAGGTTAATCATTTCAAGACTAGGATAACATAACAATTGGTAATCACCCATGTGTTCGGTTGCTTTTCTTAGTTCTCTCCAATCAAAACAATCCAAACCCTCTTTTTACTAACTGCAGCATGATTTTGCGGCATGATTTTGCTTCTTTTGAGACAGTCTTTGGTCTTTACTATACTATATTCTAATCTTAGTTTATTAATGATGGAATTGTGCACTAAAAGCATCACCACAACGTGGTGGTTTAGACCACGTCATGGTCCCTTTGGATACACCATGCCGTAGTGAGTGTCATCGGTGCTTGGCATGGGTATTATCGTGTCGTGTGATAACACATGGTTTAGTAGCCACAATCTCTTACACGATCATATGTTGGTTATAATCATCATAAGCGATTCAAAGAGTTCAAATTTCTAGAATAATCTTTTAAATGTTAAACGATTATTATGGGAATTGAGTTATACGTTACAAGGAGTTGTAACAGTTGAGCGTGTGTGAAACTTCTCATTAATATAGAGCATTTGAGTTCCAAAAGAGGGTCTTGGATGACTTTATAAACAGGTTCAATCCTCATACATGAATGTTGATCTCTAACACATAAACTCCTCAAGCCGATTCTCTACTTTGCTCTTGTTTCTCTCTCACGTTTAAACAAGATTCTAGTAAACCGTGGTGTCGAGAGAGATCCCACCCGAGCGTAAGGTGATTCCCACGATCCATGGACACCTCCAGATGAAGGACTCTTTTAGCTGCTTCTCAGTGATCTTGATCAAATGCTTGTGAAAAGTTTCGACATGTCGAAACGATTAGTGAAAGGTATGCCGCTCGTTTCTGTTGGGCAAAAATCCCTTAAGGTAACTGTGTAGTGTTTTTGGGTTAATTGTGTTTGTTGACAAAGCAGGTTGACAATACCAATTATGGAGTTCCAGTGCGATTGTTGACCAGGTATGTTGGCAAAGCTTCAAGACAGAGCTATGGAAGCTTTGAAAGTGGTATAAAAAATTGCGTGTACTAGGTGACGTCGTTTTCCAGTGTGCCAAAATTTTGAGATCCAAAATTTGGAGGAAGGGACAAGTTTTGCGAAAGATGGATTTCCAGGACCGCCTCATCAAAATATGGTGGACATGGAATTCACGAAAGTTTGGTGTCGTAAAGGTTTGGAAATTCGTAAAAGAATGTTTCGCGAAAGATTGATGAGTTACGAAAGAAAAAGGTGGTAAGTTACGCGATTATGAGAAGTTTCGCAAATGGAAAAAGGCAGAAAGTTATGCAATTATGAGAAGTTTCGCAAGTGGAAAATTTCTCTGAAGTTTTGCGAATACTGGGAGTTTAGCGAAAAGGTATGAAGAGTTTTGCGAAAAGGCGGTGACGAGTTTGAAAGTTTTGCGAAGGGGAGACAATGTCTATAAATAGGCGGCTACCCCTTCATTTGTAGAGAGAAAGCCTTAACGAAAAGCCAAAGGCTCTGAATTTGCGAAGGAATTTTGCGAAAGATTTCCTTGTGCAAAGGATTCATAAGAGCATCATTTTCCCGAAGGAAGTAAGTTTCACGAAAGCGAAAGTTTCGCGAACAGTTCTAAGTTTCATGAAAGCTTAGAAAGTTTTGCGAAAGGTTGTGAGTTTCGCAAAAGGAAAAGTTTCGTGAATAATTGAGCAGTTTTCTGAAAGTTGAGGAAGGGGTTCCATGAAAATGAATCTTACGCGAATTAGAAGGGATTGCCCAGTAGTTTTGTGGTAAAGATCTATTCATTAAGTGAATGAAAGTAGAGCGTCATGATGCACCAAATGAGGTGTAAACAATATCGATTCAAGTGATCCACAAAAGAATATTTTTGAGTAGTGATCACACTTCAGTTGAGGGAACAATGAGCTTTCAAATTGTGAATGGTAGTGAACTAAGAGGGACAGTGAGTCCACTCCAAACTTTGTAACAACAGTGCGCTTTAATAAATTTGGTACATAGGCACATTGCCTGTGTATGCTCATTGGGTGTCGTCTAGTGCGGGTGAACAAAGTAAAATTGTTGTGTCTCATGCATGCTTTCATTTCTGCTCATACTTTGTTACGAGAAAGTGAGAGAAAAATGTTTTGTTTAACGAGGAAACAAGATCCGAAAGGGCAATTATTTTAATCTGTCATACCTTGTTTCACCCCCCTCTTTGGGTATTTAACCCAGTTGGGCTAACAGTTGATATCAGAGTGAAAGGTTAAAATCAGTGTTTCTCTCTCAGTGGTTTAAATGGAGGTTGTTAATCACAAAAAGGATTTCGATCTTCGATGAAAACAATTTTTAGTTATGGAAGAATTAGATGCAACACCACTTCAGATCATTAGGTATTAATGTCTTTACAGCTACAGTGTATGATATTTCTGCAAGAGTGGACAATGGAGTTCTATTAGAAGCAGACTTAAGGGAATTGGATGCTGATGTCAAATGAATTAATGCCTTAGGAGGAGCTTTATCTAACACAATCTATATGAAGGTGATGTCATGGAAGTCCACACATGCCATGTGGGAAAATCTATTAAATATCTATGAAGACGATTCAAAAGTAAGAGAAACAAAATTGCAGGTTCCGTGGAACAAATATAAGGACCCGAGAATGCACCCTAATGAGTCTGTAGATGCATTCTTTGACAGAGTGAATGTTGTTGTGGAAGATATGCGTGGTCTCGGAGAAATTCTTGAAGATGTAAAGATCGTTAAGCGCATATTTAGAAGATTTCCACATCGGTTTGATCCGAATGTTTATGTACCGGAAGATAAAGATCCAAAGGAGCTGACATTGGATAGTTTGCTCAGCACTCTGTTGGATTGGTGTAGCCCGATCCGGTCTGGTTGATGTTTGGGCTGAATGCTTGCGGCCCGTACTGTGCACCAGGCCGCAACTTCCGTGGGTCGAGCTTACTGACCGACACCGACAGGGCATTGTAGTTGGTCGGACTTTGGAGTCAACAGTACTGTAGTGACGTGGACTTCCAGCCGTCGACCACTGTAGCACTTTTGACTTGTGTGGCCGTGACACTGTTGCGATGCGGATTTCCAGCCGTCTTTCACTGTAGCACAACAGACTTTATATGCGGTTGGTAGAAAAGTGCTTCGTCCTCCTTATTAGCCCATTTCGGGCTAGGGTTTCTGTGTTGTTAGAAACTCTGAGAGATCTCCTTGTAATTGCGCTTCGGGATTTCATAGTGATATTTATGCCTCTCCGTGGACGTAGGGAACATTTCCCGAACCACGTAAATTTCTGTGTCCAAGATCTTCTTTTTCTTCTGTTTTTTTTTCTTTTACTCTTTTGTGAATCGTTTTTTCGCTTCGTTGCTCCCGATGTTTCCACAACACATTCTTGTCGCATACAAGATGTTAAATGATGATAATGAGTCTGTGGAAAAAAGGAATCTCAAAGAGGTGGCATTCAACGTTATGAAAAAGCTCACTATTGAAGATGGTTAGGAAGTAGAAGAGATGAATGAGGTCATTGTTGGATTGGTATAGCCTGGTCCGTTTGGATGATGTTGAGTTGAATGCTAGCGGTCTATACTGCACACCAGACTAACAAATCTTGCACGTCGAGCTCCGCGGTGAGTTCGTTGAGGGTTGCAAGGGGCAACACGCCCCTGCTTCGGAGGTCTAGGGGCCGAAGGTCCCCAACCTAAATTTTGGGGAACTGTAGCAGAGCTGACCAAGCGACACCGACAGGGCACTGCAGCAGTGCGAAATTTGACACGGTTATTGTAACATCTCGGACTTTGGAGACAACTGTAATGTAGCTCCGTGAACTTCTAGCCACCAGCCACTGTAGCATCTTGGACTTGGGTGGCTGTAGCACTGTAGCAGTGCGGACTTCCAGCCACCGTTCACTATAGTATAGTGGAACTACCGTGCGGTTGGTGACACAATGCTTTTTCTTCTTTATTAGATCATTCGAGCTAGGGTTTCAATGTGTATGAAACTCTGAAACCTCCATGATATTCTGCTCTCGATTTTATTGAAGTGATTCTGCCACTTCGTGGATGTAGGGATTATTCCCTAACCATGTAAATTTCTGTGTCTGTGTTCATCATCTTTTTCTTTTGTTCTGTTTTTTCTTCATCTGCAAACCTATCTGTCACTGTGACTCCCAACGTTTCCACAACAACTGCAACCAAAAGCAAAACCAACAATTGATAACCATATCAGAGTTACAACGGAAACAAAAGATAAAAATCCAAAGCCAACAAGACCAAGACAACAAGACAATCAACTCCTTATCAGCTCAAGCTCCAACTCCACATGCCTTGCCCACAGTATCAAGAAGCATCACTAAAGAACTGAGATTCCTTGCCTTTACCTATGTCCCGATAAATAACATCTGCAAATACACAACAGTGCCTAAGTAGGGGGTGAGTCTAAACTTAATAGGATTTTCCCCCAAAGATTTCCCAAGTCATGTCACTAGGACAAGAAGAACCGATTAACATATTTTATATAAAACAGTTTAAAACAATTAAACAATTTATATCAAAACTATAAGCAAATTTTCCATGGAAAGCAATAAACAAAACCTTTAAAACATTTCCCATTTATTTGGCATATTCGTTTCCATGTCCACCCACACAACCATACACACACACTCACACTCAAGTTTGGTGTCACTATTGATGATGGAACTTCACGTCCATACTCCGTCCCACTTTGATGGTGGTGGTTCACGATCATAATCCATCCCACTCAACACATGCCAAACCGGTTATGCCAAAATCATGCAAAGCCATTCCAAATAAAAGCATTTCTTTCTTTTAAGCATTTCAACAAATGCTTTACATGCGTCAAAACCAAACCATAATTTTAAAATCGTCATTTTAAAATTATAACCAAAGGGTTTTCTGAAAACTAATTAATTTTTCCACAATTTTCAATCCATAACCAAAAAGGGATTTTCTAACAAGGATTGCACAAGGATTTCACCACCATTTCAATCAAATCATTTAATTAAAAACTTAGCCTTCAAGTTCTAGCAAAAGTGGAAATGAGAGAGAAACCACGTACCTCTCAACGGTTGGCGAAAGCGAAGAACGACGCTTAAAACTTCTACATCTGTTCACAAACCACGTTCCCTTCACCAAATCCAACATGATCTTATTACAAATTGACATCACACAATATAGATCTATCCGTAACGGACTAGATTTATGGTTCCAAGAGAGAGAACAGTGGATCTCGGAAGAACAAAGAAGAACGAGTACTTATCGACGAATCCGGATCTCCATTGCACTTTGATTCGCCTAAGAATCGCTTCCGGATCGAAGGGGATCGTCTCTCAAGCCTAGGGAACAAAAAGAATTTGAGATATTGGAGTAATAGGCGATTAAAGGAGGTTTCAGGATTAAATTAAGATTAGATCCAAAATTTTTGAAGGGCCAACTGTATGCCACACGGTTAGGCCGCACAGTTTGGCAAATCTTGTGCCAACCGTGCAGTGCTACTGTCTCAAGCCAACCCCTCGCACGGTTAGACAAACCGTGCACCAACATGCTTTCCTTACTGCCTAGACATGCATGGTTTCCCCTGGGCACTCGCACAGTTTGACCAAACTGTGCACCTGCCCAGTGACCATTGTCTTCCCTTGTACAATTTCTTGGAGATGGTGCATGATTTCTACTAACCGTGCACAAACCTCCAAAACATGCCAAAACCCCACAGAACCTCCCGAAACTCAACCCAAGCATTATGCAAGCTCAAAGTACATTAATAAAGGGTCAAGTACCTGAAACTGGGGGGTGCTACACTTATAATAAGTGAAGACTGTGAACCGTTCTCCCAAGAGATAGTGATGTCATGTCTTTAAGGCATGAACCGCTATAGGTAATTCCGGGTCATGCGTTGGATAGTTCTTATGCGTTCAAAATTACCTCGAACCATAGGCCACAACATAATCTCCTCGCATGAGAACACAACCCATATCATATCTAGATGCATCACAATGTACCACATAGCCCTGACCTGGTTCTTGAAAGATTATAATGAGTGTCGAGGTGAGACGAGCTTTAAGCTCTAGAAAGCATTTTTGATAGTCATCCATGTGAATGAAACACCCTTTCTTGTCAGAACAATCATAAGAGAAGCAAACCTTGAGAAATCTCGAATAAAGCGATGATAATAGTCTGCTAGTCTTAGAAAGCTTCGTATCTCGAAGTGATTCTGTGGTTGTTGCCAAGAGATGACTGTTTCAGTCTTCCTGAGGTCAACTGATACGCCCTCTTTAGAAATGACGTGCCCGAGAAAACAAACTTCTTGTATCCAGAAGTTACACTTAGAAAACTTGTCATATAATCGGTGATTATGCAATGTGCTTTGTATAATTTCTAAGTGCTCATGGTCATTCTTGCTTCAAGAGTAAACAGACTTCTTGTCATATAATCTGTGATTATGCAATGTGCTTTGTATAATTTCTAAGTGCTCCTCACGGTCATTCTTGCTTCAAGAGTAAACCAAAATATCATCAACAAATACCACAATAAAAGAATCGAGGTACATGTGGAAGATACGATTCATCAAGGCCATGAAGACTACAGGTGCATTCGTCAGACTTGTAGAGGTGAATTCCCCTTACCTCAAGGTGAGGTGGAGACATTCTTTTATAGATGGATAAAAAAGATTACAAGGTGGAGTAATCTGATGTGGGACTCAGAAATACCCTTTACCCAGAAATACAATTAACCGGGTTCAACACCTCCCCTCAAGCTAGTACATGATAGCTTGGACCAAGAGTCCCACAACAAAGAAAGAAAACACCAAATAAGATTACACACACTCCCCCTCAAGCTGGGTCGTCGATGTTTTGGATGCCCAGCTTGGTACTGAGAGAGTCCAGTCGAGCTCTCGGGAGGCCTTTAGTGAAGATGTCGGTAAGCTGATCTGCCGTTGGTATGTAGCGGAAATTGACATGATGTTGCTCGAGATGATGGCGAAGAAAGTGACAGTCCACCTCGATATGTTTCGTGCGTTCATGGAAGACGGGATTAGTAGCAATCTTTGTGACTGCCTGATTATCACACCAAATATGAGCAGATGTTTGCTGCAGGAAACAAATCTCATGGAGGAGATGATGAAACCAAAGGATCTTAGTAGTGACTGTGGGCATCGCATGATATTCTGACCCAACATTGGATCTGGAGACGACAATCTGTTTCTTGCTGCGCCATGAGATGAGGTTACCTGCCAGAAAAACAGCAAACCCAGAAGTAGACTTTCGGGTAGCAAAACAACCAGCATAATCAGTATCACAGAAGGCCTTAATATTCAGATGATCGTGATGTGAATACTGAAGACCACAAACATGGTCTTTCTTGATGTATTTGGCAATGCGAAGGGCAACATCCCACTGAGATTTTGTCAGATGCTCTATGAATTGGCTAACTTTGCCAACAGCGCAGACGATGTCTTGACGAGTTATGGTGAAATAATTGAATTTTCCCACCAGACGACGATATCTCTTTGGGTGAGAGTATGATTCCGTGTTGTCATAGAGAGACCGTTCCCCGAGCTCAAGAGGATGTGTCAATGACAGCTGCCTAAGTCAAACCAGCATCCCATAAGATATCCAAGGCATATTTCCATTAGCAAAGAAAGATGATGTTCGGAGAACGGGAGACCTCAATGCCGATGAAGTATGTCAGAGGATTGAGATCTTTGGTTTGAAAGTGGTGTTGAAGATGCCCTTTTAGTTGGGCGATGCCAGTGATGATGATATCATCAACATACACAACTAACAGGGTATAGCTGGAGGGCGTCGTACGGTAGAAGACAGTGTGGTCCTTCATACTTCGAGATAGGCCAAATGTACTGACGACGGTGTTGAAGCGTCCAAACCAAGCACGATGAGATCGCATGAAGCCATATAGAGAGCGACGAAGTCGACAGACATGAGAGTCGGCTCCTGAGGCACAAAAGCTAGGAGGTTGTTGCAGATATACCTCTTCTTCAAGAAACCCATGGAGAAAGACATTTTTGACATCAAGTTGATGAAGAGACCAATGATGATGAACAACAAGAATAATCAGACAAATGCCATCTTTGCAACCGGAGAGAAAGTATCAAAATAGTCGACACCATATGTCTGAGCAAATCCCTTTGCCACAAGTTTGGCTTTAAGGCGATGAAGAGTGCCATCTGCATTGAGACGAACCGTATAAATCCATTTGCTGCCAACCACTTGTTTACTTGTCGGAAGGGGGACCGGATCCCAAGTATGATTGTCGTCTAGAGCCTGCAATTCATCCCGCATTGCTTGAAGCCACCCAGGGTGAGATTTGGCGTCGTCAACCGTGCGGGGAATAAATATCGTCTCCAGAGCGGAAAGACCTCTGTATGAGGATGTGTAAAGAGGAGTGCTCTGACAAGAACGAGTACCTTTTCGCAGTGCAATGTGTAAGTCGTCTGCTGCCGGAAGAGGAGCAGCGGACGAAGCTGGGACGATGGTGTCCTCGGTCGGGATACGCTGAAGGAGGTGAGGTAGGGAAGCCGTGAGGGAGGAAAAAATATATTAGGATTTTCCCTTTGGTATCATGTAGAGGTGAATTCCCTTTACCTCAAGGTGAGGTGGAGACATTCTTTTATAGATGGATAAAAAAGATTACAAGGTGGAGTAATCTGATGTGGGACTCGGAAATACCCTTTACCTGGAAATATAATTAACCGGGTTCAACAAAACCAAAGGGCATAACGACATATTCATAATGGCTATATTGACTCCAGAATGCTGTTTTCAGAATATCTTTTTTCTGACTCTTAGCTGATGATATCCTAATCGTAGATCAATCTTGGAGAACCACTTAACTCCCTTTAATTGATCAAATAGACCATCGATGCGAGAAAGATGGTACCGATTTTTTATTGTAATTTGATTCAGTTTACGATAATCAACACATAATCGAAGGGGACCGTTTGTCTTCTTTACAAATAAAACCGGTACATCCCAAGGCGATGTGTTAGGTCTGATGAAGCCTTTACTCTCCAATTCTTCTAGTTGTACTTTTAGTTCCCGCAACTCTGTCAAAGCCATTCTATATGACGAGAGCGAAATAAGCTCGATCCCGGGAGTAGATTGATAGAAAATTCAATTTCCCGCTCAGGTGGTAACCTAGAGAAATCGTTGGAAAGACATCTGAGTATCGATCAACTATGACAGGATGACTCCCATTTCCAGTTTCATCCATAGTGCCCAGGGTCATTGCTGCTAACTGATCAGAGATCGTTCCCTCCACTGAGACTAAAGGTCCCGCTTTACCTGCATTTATATCCCAATGCCCCTTGAATACATGAAGAGTTCCATGTGGGGATGTGAATGTCACTTGCTGAGTCTAGCGGTCGATATGAGCTTTAAATTCCACCAGCTAATCCATTCCCAATATCAGATCAAAAGTATCCATCTCTAGGACCGTAAACTCATAGAGAAATTGCACCGCATCAATGGTAATGAAACATGTTGAGCACTTGAATCCTCTGCACTCCCACTGTCTGAGGGGTGTCTTGATACTCATAATGCGAGACATCATTTCCACATGTAATCCCAATTGTTTAACCACACAAGAAGCAAGGAAAAATGCGATGTGCCGGTATCAAACAAAACATGCATACGAGTCAAGTTCAAAAGGATGATACCTGGCATAGTGGAGGGACCCGATTGCTCGGTCGCAATAGCCTGCTCTGTTCCGTATAGCTGTCGATCAGAAGCCATAGGATAGTTCTTGCTTCCTTGCTGAGGTGTCGAATGGATAACCAAAGTGTTCCCAGAGGTATCCTGGTTCACCTGGTTTTGTGGACGAGGCCTATTCAGACGAGATTGTTCTGTCTGAGCATACAAAGCTTGAGGCTGAGTTGAGCCAACTCCACCTGCCGATTTTAGAAGTTTATGACAATGCTTCTTGAGATGCCATCTTTTCCTGTAATGTTGTCAATTTCTCGGTGGTGCAGTACATTCCTTCTTTCTGTGCGTAAGCGAGCTGCTCTGGAAACTACATGGTTTCTCATTCTCTTTACTGGTGACATTCTCGTTCTATAAACCATTCCAAAAGTTATCAATTAAGCCCTTTTACTGTTTATTTGCAAAACAATCACAATATCTCAGTACCCAAAATCAAGTAATCATGTGGATAATGCAATCCTAGTGGGAAGTCTCTTTACTAATGCATGACACCTAGCACTCATTGGCTAAACCCACGTCGATGGGTTGACAATGCACCCAGAAGTGCTCAACAACACTTTTTGTACCCAGACTACCCTTGTAACTTGAAGTTCAACATAGAAAATTTGACTACATCTTTTTATGCTATATATTTGAAGTACCGATGCGTCCTATCTCCTTACTACCATCCCAACCGACGGATCGGCCAAACTTATTCCATTTATATTATCCCCGCCCAACCCATTGGCTTGGACTAGGCCGAAGGTGCTACTAACCTTAGGTGACATTCCCTGACACCAAAAGGTGACAATAAATGCCAAGGGTTTAAACACAAAGCTACAAGAGAGGAACGATTTGCCCTATTTAATGCACACACACAACCTTCACATGATAAAACTGTAATAAATAAAACCAAGGACGTCTCTATAAATGATGCATGCAACAAAACCCAACAATAATGAATGTATCAAATGCCAGCATCATAGTAACAACGAAACAAAGTAAATAAGAACACTAAGACTCCAAAGTAGTAAATGACTTTGGCAACAAGGTGACATCACTCCAGACAAAGACACTAACCACTTTGAAGCTCCATCTCCACCAACTATGACAACATTAGGAAGTTATGTTAGAGAAGTAAGAAACCTTCCCCTTTCCTGTATCACAGAAACAACATTTGCATACGCACCAAAGTGTATATGCAGGGGGTGAGTAATCATACCTAGTAGACAACCCCCAAGAAACTTTTCCCACATGCCACTAAGACCAGAAACAGGTTAGCTCACAAGATTATAAAATAGACATAAAGAATATAAAAAACAAATAAAGCAGTTTACACAATATTAAATAAGCAGATGAGCAGATTTTCCAAAAGCAATATAACCAAAATGAGTTTCCCTTCCAAGTTCCAGAAGCAATTCATTAATTCAATTTGCCATAACCCACTTATGTTTTCGCACTCACAAACCCATGTACATGCATGATCCGGGCCTCCCTATACTCGTGAGTGGTGAGTCAATCCTTTCACCAAGCCGTCGCTTGGTGACCCAATTTGATGGTGATATTCTGACCATGATTCGTCCCATGTTTCCCTAATTGACGATGGTACTTCCGATCATGATCTGCCCCACATGCACATAAACACACGCAACCCAGCTATGCCAAGAACACATGTCAAAATGCATCTTTCTTTGAGAAACTCTTTTAATCAATTTGTCAAACACGTTGTGGGCGACACCCACAAACCAGATTTCATGAACCAACCCGTAAGAGAGAAAATCTAGCAGAGTTTCAGCAAGGCAAAATCATTTGAAAACATAAGAGAGTTCTTTAAAGAAACCCAAGAGCCTTCACATTCCAATAAGCGTAAAAAGGGAAAAACCACCCACCTCAGATACGTTTGGCGCAACAAAACTCCCACGAATCCGCAGATCTAGGTTCGTCCTTCCATTTTTCTAACGAATCACAAGAAGCCAAAGGATTGACTCACAATGAAGATCAAAGCCCTTACCTTTTGTTTCAAAAGTCCAACACTCAAAGATCCGTTAAAGACATCGTTTAGAAGCCGAAGATTGCTGAAAACCGCCTAAAAGAACCCTAGGAGTCAAGAGGTAGAGAAAGGAGATAATGAGAGCCGGAAGGAGTGTTGGAATTATAAAACCAGCTAGACCCAACCTCATTCACGACATGAAAAGGAAATTCACGTCGTGAATCTTCGAGAGGTCACATACGTCGAAATTCACGTCCCCTCAGCTTAAAATCTCGAAACCAGTTCATGTCGTGAATGAAATCTCATGTCGTGAACTGATTTTGCCTAGAAAACCATTCACGCTCTGAATGAAATTCATGGCTTCCGCCCAGAACCATTCACGTCGTGAATAACCATTCACGGCGTGAACTAGTTCTCGTAGCTAGATTTTCAGCTTCTGGTCTCTTTATCCCTTTGAACTCCTTCGTCAATTTATCACAACCACTCTAAACACAAAACAACGACGTACCTCAAACCGGGGGTGCTACAAGAATGATCATAGAAAAACCAAATTGAAAGCATCAATAAGAATTACCTAAAAAACTCTACCACTATAACCCAAAATCAATAACCATTCAGATTCCAGCTACACTTGAGATTTCTTATTCCGATAATTCAACTTACAAAACATCTGAAGATGACCCAGAAAACTACACTGAAGACATGCTCTCAGATCTTCCAGACAAGAAGGCTTGGAGTGCTTAGGAGCTCCACACTGGAAGCACGCAAAAAATCTTCTCTTCTTCCGAGAAGAAACAATCCTCTAAGGGAACTGCCCCTCACCAACCCACCCTTTCAGCTCGGGCTCAACCTACCCCTGCTTCACAACAGACCAAATATCCTTACTCATATCAACTGGGGCCAAGGCACCACCCACTACAGGTTGCCCTATCCGACCAGCTCCCAATAACAAGGCCCTCATGACGAATTTCTTATAAGAGGCTAGGTTGAACTCAAACACAGCAGCTCCATGATCCGGGCGAAGGAGAAACGAGCTTTTAGAGTGTCATTACTGACCGACTTTGGAGAAAAGAATACTTACTGTGAGAAATGATCGACATGCTCCTTCGCTGACCACTCACCCTGATGAGTGCTTGTGAACTCAGTGGCCTTCTCCACTTTCATGCCTTCAGGATGACACCATTGAATAAATGCCGTATTGAAAAACTCCCAAGACATGCCCTCATGCAACCACGAAGGAACCATAATCTCCCACCATACTTAGCCGAGTCCTTCAAATAAAGCAACAACGACCTTCATTCTTGAAGTTTTAGGAGGTTCCAGAGAATTGAAGTCTCCCTCAATTCTCTCTAGCCACTCCATTGCTTCAAGCAGACCTCGATCACCATAGAAGGAAGACAAACATTGATTCAAAAAAACTTGGATGGGTCCAAGTGCAAAGAAAATATCGACTCCACCATTCAGTTTTGAGTCTAGGTAGAGTTGTCAAACAAAGGAAGCACTCTTAAACATCGAGAGGAATCACCCTGGGGATCATTCCTAGGAATAGACTTTCCACTCTTCTTCGAAGACTTTCTTGGAGCCGTACTCTAAACAACACAAGACACGAACTCAATCAGTTCATGTTTCACGAATCAAACCAATCAACCCCATACAAAGCTGCATCATAAAAGTTCTCCATTTAAACCACAAGCATTCATTTAGAATCTCAAAATTGTTTTCTTTAAAACATGCTTACTTTGAAAACGTCCAATCCTATTAAAACATTCCACCTCCATTTAGAAAACCAAGGGATACCATTTCATAAACCCATTACAAATTGGAATCTAATTTTATTAAAGCCTGCCATCCTGAGAATTTAAAACACTCGCACTTGCTTTAAAAACCACCAATTTGTCTTAAAATCAAGAAGTGCTTTCATTTTAAAATACTTCCAAAATTTCATTTTGAAATCAATTACCTTTGAAAACACACTACCAAACCAATTTAGAACATCCCGTGAAAGCCAAAAACTTTTCAAGAAAACCAAAAAAATCCCTTTTTCCATCCAAACCAATTTTCCAAAATATAAAGCCAATCAACAAGGCATAAACATCAATCAAAATTACGCCCAACAACATCAATTCACAATGAAAACTCCCTTAATTAACCTCAAATCAATGGAAAACACTATTGGAATCAATTCAAAAAACAAGGGAGACAAAATAACACATTCGGGGGGGAGGGGGGGCAAAACTGTGCACTGTTCAGCTGCACAAGTTGGCAAACCGTGCGTCGGCCTCAGTATGGTTTTCATAACCATTCGCACGGGCACCACATAGTTTTCCATACCGTGCTAGACAACCACACAACTCAGGTTCTTCATCCATTTCCAACCTTAAAACTCAAGAAGACCCCCAAAATCATCGATATACTCAATAGGGGCTAAAATATCATCTCAAATCAAAATCCATAAAAAATATTTAGAAATGAAACTAAAAAAATCAGGACTCAATCCTGACTACCCATGATAACTTTAGTTTCATCATGAAAGGTGATGACCACACCTACCCATGATATACCTCTTGAGTTCCAACGACGATCCTATATCCTTTTTACCAAGACGCACCCTAAATTACAAGAGAGTGCTTTGATACCATTTTGTAACGAACTGACCTTGATCGACCCGACACGTCACCCGACCTGGCTCACCACAAGGCCCAGTGCGCGTTCCTGATCGCCTTGGGCTGACAAGTAGTGCCAGAGTTGTTAATTTGGTGTAGCTCGATCCGTTTGAATGATGTTGGACCGAATGCTAGCAGCCCGTACTGCGCACCAGGTCGCAACTCTTGCGGGTCGAGCTCCGTGGTGAGCTCGTTGGGGGTTGCAGGGAGTAACGCGCCCCTGCTCCGGGGGTCTGGGGGTCGAAGGACCCCGACCCAATTTTTTGAGGCACTGCAGCAACTCTGATTGACTGTAGTAGAGCTGACCAGACGACACCGGTAAGACACTGTAGCAGTGCAAACTTTGGCACAACCACTATAGTAACTTGGACTTGGGTGACCGCAGCACTGTAGCAGTGCAGACTTTCAGCCACCTTTCATTGTAGCACATCAAATTTTCTTTGTGGTTAGTGGAACAATGCTTCGTCCTCTATATTAGCTCATTTCGAGCTAGGGTTTCTGTTGGAGTTGGTGCCCTAGAACAATTTCTTTGTTCTTTATGATAAACTTGTATTTATGATTTTGAATATTAATAAACTAATTATCACATCATCATTGTTCTTCTGCATAACTTAGTATGTGATAATGCCCTAAGAGTGGCTGTCGCACTAAAAGGCCATAGCAGTTCTCCGCTCTAATGAGAACTCGAAAGTGCTATGACATTATTTTTAAATATATGTTTCATAGCCGAATGATATCATTTGAGGGACAAATGATACAGGCTATCAGAGGTGGAGACTCATAGGACTTTGGGGCACCTTCTCATAGTGTACGCCCTTGGTAATATCCAGTATGATATTATGAGAACGAGACCCACCGGTAGGAAATTCATATTTCTATGTGTCATTGGATGTTTCTATTTGCGGACCTGTGTATTGGTCCTTAGACTTTAAGATTATTATTAATGAGTATTATGAGTTGCGCACTTAGATGTATTGACGAAAACTGTGACGACAGGTGTTCACGACGAGGTAGGATATGTTGGGTGCGTCACAAGTAATATTGAATTAATGAATAATGCGAGAAATGATTTACCCCGTCTGTTCTTTAATGGAAGTTAATATCTTAGGCCCTTTGATAGAAATGATATAACTTAATTAATCTATGGCCATGGTGATCAATAGGCAAGTTCTATTTCTAGAAAGTCAAAGAAAGAGATATCGAGCATATAGGTTAATGACACTGACATGCAAGCTTGAGATATTGTGATAAAGAGATTATATTACACGGTAAGCGTTCGTATGAGGTGACATGTCGTTGCGACATTAACTTCTTTCTCTATGGGTGCCTTGGCGACACTGACATGCAAGCTTGAGATATTGTGATAAAGAGATTATATTACACGGTAAGCGTTCGTATGAGGTGACATGTCGTTGCGACATTAACTTCTTTCTCTATGGGTGCCTTGGCGACACTGACATGCAACCTTGAGATATTGTGATAAAGAGATTATATTACACGGTAAGCGTTCGTATGAGGTGACATGTCGTTGCGACATTAACTTCTTTCTCTATGGGTGCCTTGGCGTGTTGCTAGACGCTAACCTTAGACTTTAGGCTGCTTCGCCTAATGCCACTGGGAAAGAGGACTAGAGAGTCACACACTAAGTGTATCCAGAATCTTAGTTAAATATTATAGCATTTATTATTTAACAGGTTGAATAAATATTATTCCCGTACGTGGTTTAATAATTATTCATGTATGCTTGATCGCATTTATTCCGCCACTAGTTATTCGAGAGAATATATTGTGAGCGAAATATTTAATAAATATTTATTTGCTATTTAGTGAATATAATATTTATTTGTTTATTGACGAGCAATGCAATGATATTTATTTAATAAATAAATAGTCATTATTCAAGGCCTGATAAATATTGTGGAAGAATGACAGACCGAATTTAATGGTCCGGTGAGAAATAATAATATTGAATATAATTTAATTAAATAATATCTAATTATAATTCAAAAAGTTAAGCGTGTGTTGAGAAATAATAATATTGTTATTATTATTTGACATGGGGATTTGCTAGGATTAAATAAAATAATCAAGGGCACTTGTGCAATTATTTTATTTTAACCCTAGCAATATAAATACCCAATTATATTATTTTCTCACAAGTCAATTCATTTGTCTTGATTGTGCACAACGGATTTGGGGAATCCTCTCAAGTTTTAGAGAGCTCCCTTCTCCAAGAACGCTCTCAAAAACGGAGAGCAATCATCCTCAATCGGATCAATGAGAACGCTTTGGAAGCGGTTCTCGAGGCGATCAAAGACGGACAACGCAAACACAAGGATCTTCCGTGCTAGCACCCGGAGACTCATTCGGCGGCGTCTAGAGATTTTTTGGAACACGTGTGGATCACCGTTAGTGGAAATCTATACTTGGTTTCTGTTGCGGAATCGTCGGGAGACGCAACGACAGAAACGATAAAAACAAAAGAAAGAAAGCAACAAGAACACAGCGATTTACGTGGTTCGAGAATAATCCCTACGTCCACGGGAGAGGCAGAATTTCACTATATCGGGAGCACAAAATTACAGAGGATTTTCCGTAGTAACCCTAGCCCGAAAATGGGCTATAAAATAATGGAGAAGACGATCACTGTTCGAAAAGTGAGTCCGCGTCGCTACAGTGAACGACGACCAGCTTTGTCAAAAGCGCTATAGTGGTTGCCGGTTGGAAGTCAAAAGTGCTATAGTCCAGTTGACCCCGAAGTCCGCACTGCTATAGTGCATGTCGGTGTCGGTCGGTCAGCTCTGCTACAGTGGTCAGCATTGCTACAGCCCCAAAAAATTGGTCCCGGGTCCTTCGGCCCCCGGACCCCTGGAGCAGCGGCGCGTTGCCCCCTGCAACCCCCAACGAGCTCACCGCGGAGCTCGACCCGCAACAGTTGCGGGCCACAAGCATTCGGCCCAACCGGATCGGGCTACACCAATCCAACAGTTTCTACAACGCAACGACAGTGCACCGCAAAACTGTCATCAATTCATCAACTAAGAAAGAATTCATTTGAGTGAATTCTTATTTATTTAAATTGATTATAAATAATATGTGATGATCCCCTCTCTCTGGTTCTAGTGTGATTAATGTTGTCTATCTTTGATTCAATTCCATCGATCACGACGATTAAACATCGTATAGATTTTGGATTGATCATCGATCATGACAAAAAACAATGTTGGGCACCGCCCATCGTGCGCTTCCACTACGCCCAAAACCTACAAGTGGTATCAGAGTCAGGTAACACAATTATTTATAATTATTTAAAATCATTGTTGATTTATGTATTTGTAATTTAGTTTTTCAATTCAAGTTTAATCGTTCTTTTAGTCTAAATTGCGAGGTCCGCTTCCTCCGTTTCTCGTAGATCTAAAGGAAACGATTAATTTTATGATTAAAATAAAATCGAGGAACTCATCCGGAGGTGCTAAGGATTCTGGTCGGATAACACAGGAGTACACGCCGTGTAATCGAAATTACACATCGTGTACTCATGGTCAAACCGTGTGCATTGATGACACGCGGTGTAGTTAATTCTTACACCGCGTGTTGACTGAGACAGACTGGTGCATGGTCAGTCGGAGTACACGTCGTGTAGCCCACGTACACGGCGTGTAGTCCCTTTGGGTCAGAGACGAGCTGTGTATTCCATACATGGCCTACCCGACTGGTAACCGTGTAACACAGAGTCAACACGGCGCGTGACCCATTGGATATGCCGTTTACTCCAAAAATTCCGACGCACAAACTACATGCCGAGTCCCTAGGCATGTGTCTCGGATAGACGGTGAGTGGCGTACATGCAGTGTACTTATACCAAGTTACGCAGATTTAAAATTTATTTATTTTACTATGCAAATCTTGAGACATGTACTTCCGTGTGGACGTAAAGATAAGACACGCCATGTGATAAGTTTTAATGTACATAAATATTTGAATGTTTAATTAATATCTGCGTAATGTTCAGATATGCATATCATGTATGAGGTGTATTACTAGTTGTTACTCTACGTGCATTTAAGCATAACACGTGACCCAAAAATCATGTAATTCGTGTAATCATCTGTGAAGTACACGTTGTGAAAGTACGTGATAAGTCGTGTATGCCATATGTCACAAGAGTAAAACAGTATACGAGTATAATAAATGTTGGGCAGAATCGGACAGGTATTCACCGTGTTGCCTCCAAGGTACATTTAGGTACAAGGTTAATTTTAAATGAATTTATTTAATTTATTTAAAATTATAATGGATGAGAACTTCAAGGAAATTCAGATAAGGATTAAGATAAAATGATTGATTAATTAAAGATAATAATTAATCGATTCGAGTACGATTTATTTTAAATAAGAACGATTAAGAATTAAATGCTAGTTTTATTAAATACGTAATTCGTTGCATGCATGCGGATGATCATGAGTTAGACCAGATCTTTTGTATGTGATTGGTTTAATTTAATTTATTATTAAATTAAAATTGTTTGCTTGCGTGCCTTTTCTCTTCATTATTATGTAGGGTCTGCGTGCCCATGGTTTCTTTTATGTAAACCTTTTTCCCCCCTCACCTGCGTGTGAGTAAAAGACATATGTAATGGATGAAACTCCTAAGCTAGTGGAGGCGGTTCAAGTTAAGAATCGAGGCGAAACCAATCCAAGGAGATCCAAATGTGGTCAGGTGGAAAGCTATAAACACAAACCTCAATTGGTTCAAGGTGTTTCTCCCCTAGGTCAAGGACTAGTTTATCAACCGCTAGATAAACTAACCATTAGTATAAGTTCATGATCATACCCTTTATTTTATTTCTGTCAGTTGCATGGTTATTTCCTTATGGATGTCTTGTCGCGATTACATAATTAATTAACAAGCATGCAAGATGAAACTAAAATAAACTGGTTTATGCATAAAAATTATCTAAGACATGGTTAATCATTTAAGTAATCTCACTTAATATTAACAAGCACGTAATAAAGATAATAATTGACAATTTACGCATAAAGGATAAAATCCCTCAATAAAATATTAAGTCGGTATAGTCTTTCATTACTTAGGTTACAATCGAACCATAGTTCAAAGTTCTTGACCAGCCAAAGTTGGGGTGCTTTCAATTATCAGGGAATTCTAACATGTGGTTTTGGGTTGACTTAACTTAGTTCACATCACGGGTTGACTGCCGAAACAGGACTTGGTGTAACTGAGAGACAAAGTTGAGGAAATCTAAATTAATGATTTCAAGATTGAGGAGTCCACTCAGCAGATCAAGGAACTGTGAGTTAATGCAGGTGACATTTGGAAGGACTACCTAAAACCATTCAAGTTGTTTGACCAACCAAAGTTGGGGTAATGAGAAGGGGAATATGGATCCTTGCGACTAGAATATCCAAACAACATGATATTTCGAAGCCAATGGTGAGAGCTATTGAGTTTCGATAAAATAGCGGGAGATTAATAAATATAATATTTATTTATTTGTCTAAATTTATCAGATAAAGTACTAAAATTCTGCTTATCTTATTTTGTAGAAACAACAATAAAATGACATCAAACATATCATTGCGATCCATACTTCAGAAGGAAAACCTTCTTATCGGCACTAATTTCTAGGAGTGGTAAAGGCGCCTACGGGTCATTCTTCATCATGAAAGGATATTGTATGTGCTGGAAGAACCTTTACCAATTGCGCCTGAAAATGAGGCAAGTGATGAAGAACTATCTCTCTATAAGAAACATCTGAATGATGCTACAGATGTTCAGTGCTTCATGTTATCATCCATGTCCCATGAACCTTTAAAGCAACACGAGGATATGAATGCTTATAGCATGATGTCTCACATTCGGGATCTTTATCAAGAGAAGGCGAGACAAGAGAGTTATGGGATCTCCAATGCTTTGTTCACAACTAAGCTTGGAGAGTTTGCGCCAGCTGAGCCTCATGCAATCAAGCTTATTGGCTATATTGAACGCTTGGACATCTTAGGGATTAAATTCCCGAATGAGTTGCATATAGATCTTATACTTTCATCACTACCCAAGATCTTCTCCAGTTTTATTGTTAATTACAGTATGAGCAATAATGAAAAGAGTATTTCAGAACTTATTACTTTAATTCGCCAAGTGGATAAGGACATGAGGCGTAACGAACCCACAATCCTTATGATGAATAAGAAAAGAAAGGACAAGGCAAATGAGATCAAGACCTATAAATTGTCTAAAGTTTTCAAGCACCGTCCTATTGAGAAGAAGAAGATTCAGAGGCAGGGCAAGGAAAATGAGGCAGTATGTTTTGCATGTGGCAAGTCAGGCCACTGGAAGATGAATTGCACCCAGAGGCAAGGGGAAGCTAAATGTGCGTTCGTTATTGAGTGCAATCTTTCCATTTCTACACATTGGATATTAGATACAGCTTGTGGTGCTCACATCTGTATCCAAATGCAGGAACCAAGTAGATTTCAAAAGATTGTCAGAGGAGAGGTGGATCTGAGAGCTGCCAATGGAGCGAGGCTGACTGCCCTAACCATTGGTGACTACCACCTTTCATTGCCAATAAGAATGATTCTGGTTTAAGAGATTGTTATTATGTTCCCGCAGTTACCAAGAACATAATTTCTGTGTCATGTTTAGATACAGATGGGTTTATTTTCAAATTTGAAAATAAAAGTTGTTTCTTTTTTAAGGACTTCACATGTTATGGTATGGCACATTTAAATAATGGTCTTTATGTATTAAATTACGAAAACCAAGTGTTGACAATTGATAACGAATCATGTTCACACGACTCATATAACACCCAGTTGTGGCATCACCGTCTTGGTCATGTAAATAAGAAGCGTTTGACAAAACTCTGTCAAGATGGTTATTTAGACTATTCTGAGCTAAAATCACTTGATATATGTCATGCTTGTTTACAAGGAAAAATGACCAAACCACGTGAAAGGACTACAAAACTTCTAGGATTGGTACACACTGATGTGTGCGGACCATTTCCAGTAGAAGCTAGAGGTAGATATTCTAACTTCATTACTTTTACTGATGACTTGAGTAGATATGACTATATCCACTTGATGGGGTATAAGTCCGAGTCCTTTGATAAATTCAAAGAATTCAAGAATAAAGTAGAAAATTCGCTTGGTAAGAAGATAAAGAAGCTTCGATCGGATCGAGGTGGTGAATATCTTAACCAAAAGTTCATCGACTTTCTACTGGAGTTTGAGATTCTATCTCAATTCACTCCACCTTATACACCACAGTGGAATGGTGTTAGTGAAAGGAGGAACCGTACCTTGTTAGACATGGTAAGGTCGATGATGAGTTATGCAGATCTTTCATTATCCTTTTGGGGATATGCATTACAAACTGCGGCATGCACATTAAACTGAGTACCAACTAAAGCGACAAATGGAATTCCCTTCGAGCTATGAAGTGGAAAGAAACCCATTTTATCGCATACACGTGTATGGGGTTACGAGACATTTGTTAAGGCCTTCTCGGGCATCAAACTAGCACCCCGGGGCACAAAGTGTATCTTTATATGATATCCCAAGGAAACAAAGGGATACTACCAATATAACCCCTCAGACAAGAAAGTGACTGTCGCTAGACAAGCTGTCTTTCTTAAAGGAACACATCCTCAAGAAGGATAGTGTGAGCAAGATTGACTTCGACGAAGTTGATGCTCAAGATACACAAGAGTTGGTACAGGAACAGATTCCATAGGTTTCTGTGGAAGAAGTAGTTCCTGAAACACAAGTACTGCATAGAAGCGTTAGAGAGGTAAGAGAACTAGAGAGATATGATTTTCTGGTCACCGAGGATGGTGACTCATTGTTGGTCGACAATGATGAACCTCTATCTTACAAGGAGGTAGTAGAGAGCTCAGAAGCTGCAAGATAACAAGAAGCCATGAATTCTGAAATGGATTCCATGTATTAGAACCAAGTTTGGGTTCTGGTCAATGCGCCAGTTGATGTAAAGCCTGTTGGATGCAAATGAGTATTCAAGTGGAAACTGGACATGGAAGGTAAAGTAAATACCTATAAAGCAAGGCTAGTGGCTAAAGGGTTTAAATAGCGTCAAAGAATTGACTACGATGAAACCTTTTCGCTAGTTTCCATGTTTAAATCCATCAAAATCATACTTGCTATAACAACTTACTATGACTATGAGATTTGACAGATAAATGTCAAAACTGCATTCCTTAACAGGAACTTTCATGAAGATGTCTATATGACACAACCATAAGGGTTTGTGACTCCAGGTGATGCCAAAAGGATTTGCAAGTTGCAGAGATGCATTTATGGATTGAAGCAAACATCCAGGTCATGAAACATTTGATTCGATGATGCCATAAAAGAATTTGGTTTTATTAAGAACGAATGTGAGCTATGTGTTTACAAAAGGTTTAATGGGAATGCGGTCGTTATCCTAGTAGTGTATGTTGATGACATATTACTTATTGGAAACGAAATACTAGTCTTACAGTCTGTTAAAAACTGGTTAAACAAGTGCTTCTCTATGAAAGATTTTGGTGAAGCAACCTATATTCTAGGGATCAAGATCATTCTTGATAGATCTAAGAGACTGTTTGGACTAAGTTAAAGTACATATATTGACCAGATACTAAAGAGATTTAGTATGGAACAATCCAAGAGGGGATTGGTTCCGGTGTCACATGGTTTACATCTTTCTAAGAAAATGTGTCCCCAGACACAACAAGAGAAAGAGAGAATAAGTAAGATCCCATACGCTTCAGCGATAGGATCAATCATGAATGTCATGTTATGTACTAGACTTGATGTTGCCTATGCACTGAGCATGGTAGGCAGATATCAAGCATATCCAAGAGAACATTGGACTGCTGTTAAGGCTATCCTTAAGTATTTGAGAAGAACTAAGGATATGTTCCTAGTGTATGGAGCAGACGGGGAGCTGGTCATCAGGGGTTATACTGATGCTGGTTTTCAGACAGATCAAAATGATATGAAGTCGCAATCCGGATATGTTTTCTGTCTCAACGGCGGAGCTGTGAGCTGGAAGAGTTCAAAGCAGCCAGTTGTCACTGATTCTATAGCGGAGTCCGAGTATATAGCGGCTTCTGATGCAGCCAAGGAAGCCGTTTGGATTTAGATTTTTGTTAAGAGTTTGATGTGATACCTAACAGTAAAGACCCTATCACATTGTATTGTGATAATATTGCAGCGACGACTCTTGCAAAAGAGCCAAGGTCACACAAACTGACAAAGCATATACTCCGGGAGTATCACCTTTTGAGGGATTTCTGAGGGGTGAAGTTGCAGTGAGAAGAGTACCCACAGAAGAGAATGTGGCAGACCCCTTGATTAAAGGCCTATCTCAGCAGAAACATGAATACCATGTGAGAGCTAGCGGACTAAAGGTTGTTAGCAGTTGGCTCTAGTGCAAGTGAGAGTCTATTGGAGTTGGTGCCTGTAGAATTAGGAAAATAGGAGACCCGAACCCCCAAAGTGTATCTCTCCAAAGGAGCCCTTGGGGTGTATTTATAACAAATAATAAAGACCACACCGGACTTCAAGTCCGATGTGGGATGCATACTCCAACACTCCCCCTCAAGCTAGGTGTACCTAGCTTGGACACATAATGAAAAGAAAGCAACAAAATAGACGCTAACACTCCCCCTCAAGCTGGACATGCCCAGCTTGATGATAAAACAAGACGACATAAAGCAGAATTATAGAAAAAGTTGTCAGGCTGCTGCTCCCCCTCACGATCGAAGCTCCCCCTCAGGATGATGGATGATGGTGCGGGCGCAACAGATGACCACTCAGATCGGCTGGGTGACGGAGCGCCAGGAATGCCGCACTAGTGGGGCCGGTCGATGAAACGCCGAGAAATCCAAACTAGCACCGGGAAAACCGCACTTGCGGGGCCGGCGACGGGATGCGGGGATTCCGTAGAAATCGTTGCGGGATCTGGCGGCGCCAACACTTTAATCAGTGCGGGCATGACTCTTGAAGAACAAGAGATGTATATTTCCTTTTTAAAGCAAAATCGAGACATATTTGCTTGGAACTATACAGAAATGCCCGGGCTTGATCCTGATGTTGCTACTCATCATTTGGGGTTACCAGAAGGACATCAAGGATTTAAGCAAACTGCAAGAAGAACACACCCAACTTATGCTTCCAAAATTGAAGCTGAAGTGGATAAGCTTATCAAAGCTAACTTCGTCAGAGAAGTTCAATATCCCAAGTGGTTGGCTAATATTGTCCCTGTAAAGAAGAAGAACGGACAAATTAGAGTTTGCATCGATTTCAGAGATCTTAATCGGCATTGTCCTAAGGATGATTTCCCAGTTTCGATTACAGAACTTTTAATTGACGCAACAGCTGGCTATGAAGCACTTTCCTTCATGGATGGATATTCCGGATATAATCAAATCCGAATGGCCCCAGAAGACGAGGAATCCACAGCCTTCAGAGCCCCTCAAGGTGTGTTTTGCTACCGGGTAATGCCCTTTGGCTTAAAGAATGCGAGCACTACATATCAGCGTGCCATGCATCGTATCTTCAAACCCTTTATAGGGAAGTTTGTTGAATGCTATGTAGACGATTTGGTGGTTAAATCCAAACAACGTTCTAATCACTTGGCTGATTTGGAAGTCATATTCCACAAGCTTCGACAACATAATTTGAAGATGAACCCCTTAAAATGTGCTTTTGGGGTAACCTCAGGAAAATTTCTCGGCTTTGTTGTACGCCATCGTGGTATGGAAATCGATCCTGAGAAGACAAAGTCAATCCTTGGTATGTCACCTCCTCGAAACTTGAAAGAATTAAGAGGACTTCAAGGACACTTAGCCTATATTCGACGTTTCATCGCCAATTTGGCAGGCAAAAGTTTACCCTTCACCAAATTGATGAAGAAGGGAGTCACTTATCAGTGGACTGAAGAATGTTAAGAAGCATTCGATATTCTCAAGAAATACCTCTTGAGTCCACCGGTACTCATGCCACCTGTTGAAGGAAGACCACTTATCCTCTACGTGACAGCTCTAGAGCGATCATTGGGTGCCTTTCTTGCTCAGAAGAATGACGCTGGGAATGAAAACAGCTTCTACTACCTCAGTCGGACTATGCTTGAAGCAGAAACCCGGTATTCAAGTATTGAGAAGTGCTGCCTGACATTAATCTTTGCAGTTCAGAAATTGAGACACTATCTGCAACATCACGTGGTCCAATTGATATCTCGCAATAACTTGCTCAAATTCATCCTTAGTCGTCTAATGTTTACAGGACGTCTGACAAGGTGGACAGTTATTTTGCAGCAATTCGACATTCAGTATGTGTCTCAAAAGGCAATAAAGGGCCAAGCTCTAGTTGATTTCCTGGCTGAACACCCTTCAGTGGAAGACACATCTTCAGATATTGAACTTCCTGATGAGGAAGTCTTCTCTATTCAAGAAAGTGCTCAGGCATGAGAAATGTATTTTGATGGTGCTTCCAGAAGTCCAACAGGGAGGAAAATGGAAAATCCTAAATTCAACAAAGTTGGCTTAGAAATTGTGCTCATTTCTCCAGAAAAGGCAGTGTTACCTTATTCCTTCTTATTGTGGGAAGGTGGTACCAATAATGAAGCAGAATACCAAGCTCTCATCGCAGGCTTGGAATTGGCGCTTCAAGCACAAGTGAATCACTTAAAGGTGAAAGGTGATTCAGACCTAGTAATCAAACAAGTCAATGGGGATTATACCATCAGAAAAGAAGAACTAATCCCTTTATATGATTACGTCAGAGAGTTAATGGCGGAATTCCCTTCGGAACCGACATTTTCTTATGTCCCGCGATCACAAAATGCTCAAGCTGATACATTGGCTAATATAGCCACAGCTCTGGCAGATCCAAATCGGGACGAGACAACCATCAGTATTGCCCACCATCATGCAATTTCACCTTATGTTCGAATCAGAACAGAGGAAATTAATGAAATTAGTCCCATTCCTGAACCGTATGGTCATACTACAGGATGAATGTCACCTATCAAGGAATACCTTCAAAATGGAACACTTCCACCTGATAGAGCCGAGAAAGAACAAATCCGGCGATGTGTGGTCAATTTTACTCTTTATGATAGCCCAGATCACTTAGAGAAAATTCTCTACAAACGTGGTTTTGATGGAGTTCTCTTCAGATGCATTGATGGTGAAGAGACAATGGCTGTCATGAAAGAAGTGCATGCAGGAGTCTGTGGTGCCCACCAGTCTGGACATAGATTGTCTGATCAGATTTGAAGACTTGGATACTTTTGGCCTTCAATGATACAAGATTGTGTTGATTTCACAAAGAAGTGTCATTTATGCCAAGTACATGCCAACTTCATTCATCAACCTCCAGAGTTGTTTCATACAGCTAAATACTCGTGGCCATTTGCCACATGGGGAATGGATGTGGTTGGACCTTACCTTTCAGCTATGGCTAAGCAGTTTAAGTATATTCTTACTGCTACTGACTTCTTTTCCAAATGGGCAGAGGCAATACCTCTCAAGGAAGTCAGTTCTAAATGCATTGTTAGCTTCATCAAGTCTAACATCATTATTAGATTTGGTGTCCCTCATACCATATTGACGGACAATGACACCAACTTCTGTTCATCCGAGGTGAAGAAGTTGTATCAAGAATACAACATCAAATCCAACCATTCATCTCGGTATCATGCAGCGGCCAATGGCCAGATAGAAGCTTTCAATAAGACTCTTTCAAATATACTGCAAAAGATGGTGGATAAAGATAAGAAATCATGACCTGATAAACTCTTCCATGCTTTATGGGCTTATCGGACTACCACCCGCACTGCAACGCGGTTAACTCCATATTCATTGGTATATGGAACGAAAACAGTCTTGCCAATTGAAGTTCAACTACCCTCGCTCAGAGTTGCCATTTGTGATCAGTCATCTACAGATGAACAATCTCAAAAGCGATTGAATGAATTGGAACAGGTAGATGAGAAAAGATTGTGCACTTTGCACCACTTAGAAGTCTATCAGAATCGAATAACACGAGCTTTTAACAAAAAAGTTCGTCTTCGTTCATTCACTCAGGGAGAATTGGTATTAGTTCTCAGAACTCCAATGATACCAGGAAAGAAACCTCCCAAGCTTGAGCCAAAATGGGAAGGACCTTACTCAATACATAGGGTCTACTCCAATGGAGCTTATTCATTAATCTCGATGGATGGAGAACTCATCACTACTCCAACCAATGTCAGATTTTTGAAGAAGTATTTTGTATAAACACAAAATATATCATCATGGTCCGATATGACCTTAAACTGCACCACCGTTCAGCAAGACGTTAAACTGCATCATCAACGGTCCATGCATATGACCCTAAACTATTTGCAAGTCCCTTACGTCCAGCAAGACGTTAAACTGCATCATCCAGGGTCCATACATATGACCTTAAACTATTTGTATTAATTTCGTCCCACACGACGTTAAACTGTGAAAATTTTTCCTTAATTTGTCCTCACTGCATGACATTAAACTGCACAGTCCCCCTTCCGTCCAGCATGACGTTAAACTGCATCATCCACGGTCCATGCATATGACCTTAAACTATTCGCACTTTCGTCCAACATGACGCTAAACTGTATCGTCCCTTTTTCGTCCAACATGACGTTAAACTGTGAAAACGTCCCTTACGTCCAGCATGACGTTAAACGACATCATCAATGGTCCATACATATGACCTTAAACTATTTGTGTTACTTTCGTCCAACATGACGTTAAACTATGAAAAAAGTTCCTAATACGTCCAACATGACGTTAAATGGTGTACTCTTTTGTCCTTACTGCATGACATTAAACTGCACAGTCGTCTTTTTGTCTAACATGACATTAAACTGTGTTGTCTCCATCGTCCTAACTACTTGACGCTAAATTGTACAGAAAGTCCTTTGATACGTCCTACATGACATTAAACTGTACTTTGTCCCTGCTACATGACACTAAACTGTGCAGCACCAATAGTCCTAACTGCAAGACTTTAAACTGCATAGTCCTTTTATATGTCCTACATGACATTAAACTGTGCATCATTAAGGTTGTTGTTACCTCTTGTTTCTCACACCGAGTATGACTCACGTGAGCTTAGAGCAAACCTCAACCATAACACTCTCTCTGGGCTACTAACCATGTGTAAGTCCCAACAACATCATTTTTTAGGTCGTTGTCCCCAAGAACAACTTGATCATTAATTCATTCTTTAATTGAACTACGCGGACTTTGATCCTTGCCTTCCAGGCTGGGTACGTAGGCAACCTCCCAAGGTTCAAGCCCAAAATCAATCTCTTCACATTGGTTCACCTCCATCTCATACGATGTTGATTCGTGAAACCGCCCCTAGAATCAATATCTTTACATTGGTTCACTTTCGTCCTTGCTATACGACGTTAAACTATACAACACTGTTTTGTCCAGTATGACAATAAACTACAAATATTCTTTGATACCCTCACCTGAGAGGGAATCATTGTATACATTGATTTTCAATCATGTTATATTCCAAAGACTACGTGCATACATGGCAATGCCTGAACCTTTTTTCTTGGGTTAAACCATCATTGCACTAAAGTCCCTTTTCACCCTTCACATGTACGAACCAAATTTGTACAGAGGGTAGTTCTAGAACTACGTGGGCTTGATTCTCATCCTTATGGGATACGTAGGAACGTTCGAGTGTCCCTCGAATCCAGCCCCAAGTCTTTTAGGCCTAACCCCAAATTCCACTTTCAGTCCCTTGGCTGAAAAGTCCCCATGAAAACACACACTGTGTATTTCTTATAATGCTCCAAGCTCTATGACCCTAAACTAAGATCTCTAATCCTTTTGTCCCACACGACGTTAAACTGTAGTTTAAGAACTACGTATGGCTTGATTCTCATCCTTATGGGATACGTAGTGAAGTCCAACATTTCCATTCAGGACCCAGCCACAACATGATTATGGTTAGCATTGATCCGTGTATCTCTGTATACATTGGACAATACCCATCTTTATGTGTCATAATCCTAACCTTAAATATTTTCAGATCTTCATAACCCTTTTCTTGACTTTTAGTCACAAAAATGTCAAATTTCTGAGAGTTCTTTTACCTGACTATGCAGTACGTGCCCTTAGGCGGCCTTGCATAAACAGTCTCCATAACAGATTTGTCAGCCAAAAGATACTATTATCTGACTATGCAGCCAATGCCCTTAGGTGACCCTGCATAATTCAACCCCCTAACGGGTTTGTCGGATACTGGTAACTTCATTCTTAGGAAGAAAGCCTCTTTTGTCCTTATTGGTCTTAAATGACAGTATGTAGGGATCCACAAAAATAGTCATCCTTAACATATTTGTCCCATATCCTTTTTCAGGATCTGAAAGTATTCAAGTCTATAGTTTATATTCTCCTTCCCTACGTTTGGGTCAGACCTTCGTAGGAGTGATATCCATCCAGTTCTTCGATAATCTTGTTTGGAAATATCTTCTCCATATTCAAGTACCTCTTTCCATACATCAAACTCTATACTTTGGAAAATTTGAATCTTCATAAACTTTCACTGGCTTTTTAGCACTAGGAAAGTAAATTTCCGAGAGTTCTTTTGCCTGACTATGCAGCACGTGCCCTTAGGCGGCCTTGCATAAACAGTCTACATAACAGACTTGTTAGCCAAAAGATGCTATTTATTTGACTATGCAGCCAATGCCCTTAGGTGGCCCTGCATAATTCAACCCCCTAACGGGTTTGTTAAATAATAGTAACTTCATTCTTGGAAACTACTTCTTCTAATGCCTTTTAGCTCTTTTTCATATCATTCCTCAGATTCAAATATTCTTAAGCCATAGTTTACATATTTTCCCTCATACTTGAGTGTGGTAATGTGTTTTCAGATAAATTTTCAAGGAATTGAGTCAATTCTAATTCATTTCGATCAAAGTTATTTCGACCTTAAACATTAGCTTCTGTATGTCCGACGTGCATGACTTTAAACTGCCCACAAAAGACAAAGGAACTCTGAGTAAAAGTCAAGTTCCAACTCACTAAACATACATTTTGTATGATTTAGGTAATATTGAGCAAATTAAAAGATTCAAAGTTTGTAGGGTTATTTATAATAATCCTTGTAAAAATCAAACTATGCTTACTAGGCCCATTGACTTAGGTAAAATTTAAAGCAGGTAGCAGGAAAATACGTGCACAAGTGATTGAAGATGGAAACATTCTTTCCATTTTGATGCACAAGAATTAGAGGGACATCCACAGATTGGAGCCTCTTCTCTTTTTCAGGAAATTACAAAAGACTGTCAACATAAATCTTCAATTGATGAACCGCATCCCGAGCTTCATCAGCAGCTACTTGAAGCTCATGCACTCGACCAACTTCACTCTTTTCAGTCTGATGGAGTGCTTTCTTGGCATCCGCAATGGTCTTCATACCATTCGTTTGAACTCCCTCCAGTGAATTATTGAGTTGGTCAAGTTCCCCAGTAACAGCATCTAACTGTTGCTGAAGGTGCATCTTCTGGACGACTTTTTCTTTGATCTTATGCTTCAGCTCCTTCATCTTGGCAGCATAGTCAGCCTCAGCTCGGGATACCGCAACCTCAAATTCGCCGATGTTGACTGACAGTTTCACCCCGGTCAGATCTTCGCGACACTTTTGCTCTTGCTCCCTCCTAAAGATGACTTGTTTCACCGCGGTATGGATCTCTTGGTATCCAAAACCGTCAAGTCCTAACATGATAAACTGGGACGACAACCGGGAAATCTTTGATGACAGCTCTTCTAAAGGTACCTCAGATATGATTTTCCATATGTTGTTTCATGCCTTGCGTCGTGAGAAGCTGAGCGCCTTAAGCACCTCTGGGTCTGACTCAACATCATCATCACAGGGGGCATGTAATCTGGGATTAATGCACTTAAGGAAGTGCCCTGTTCTGCTTCTTCCCCCCTGACCCTGGTTGCTTCACCTTCTACTGCTGGTATGGATCTCTTGGTATCCAAAACCGCCAAGTCCTAACATGATAAACTGGGACGACAACCGGGAAATCTTTGATGACAGCTCTTCTAAAGGTACCTCAGATATGATTTTCCATATGTTGTTTCATGCCTTGCGTCGTGAGAAGCTGAGCGCCTTAAGCACCTCTGGGTCTGACTCAACATCATCATCACGGGGGGCATGTAATCTGGGATTAATGCACTTAAGGAAGTGCCCTGTTCTGCTTCTTCCCCCCTGACCCTGGTTGCTTCATCTTCTACTGCTGTTTGGACGAAAGTTGAGACCTCACCTCCAGTTCTAACCATTGAAGTTGATAGCCCTGTTTGATCAATTAAAAGTATGGTTAGTTTCATAGAATAATGGAAGTTGGCTGTCTATCTTGAAAACTCAGTCCAATCATTACCTAACAGTAGATCAGCAGCTTGAGAAGACTCCTCCCCATCTTTCCCAGTTTCAATAGGATCTTCAAGATGGGTCTCATGAGGGTTTACTGGGTTTAGCTCCACTTGAGCTAAGGTTTCTGCAATGGTAGGGTTGACATCAATGTTCACACCCTCTTCAGGCATTGGCAGTTCAGCAGCTTCTATGGATGAAACTGCATATTATTTTTAGTCATGATTAGAAGTGTAAATTATAAGAAAATTTACTGGGCGAAGGATAACACTCACGCCCAAGGTCTTCTAAATCACATGATAATCTAGCATGATCATAAAGTTCTTCGAAAGACATGCCACGATTCATCATTTCATCCAATGATATTTCAGAATCCTGGTTAGTCTCATCAGTGGGAGCATTTGATGTGTCCTCTTGGCGACCCTCATTCTGCGGCCCCTGACCCTGGAGGAAGGATGGTAGATTCAGTTGCTGCGGCCGCCAATGATTCTGGTACAGGTTCTTCCCTACTTATAGCAGCAACCGGAGCAGTACTGGGAATAGATGTTGGCTCTTTTTCAGAAGCTGCCAAGTCAGCCTGAATTTGCGTTTGTTCTACAGCACCCTCTGTGGTCCTTAAGGGAGGATCAGTCCTTTCCCTCAGAGGGGAAATTGAAGAAGCCCCTGCAATCCCCAGAAATATGAGCAACCTTTTCATGGGTATAGACTCATGATTACCCGAAGGACTTACCGCTGCTAATGAAGCGTTTAGCTGTGGACTTCCTCCTTCGTTGTCTTTGCTTCTTTGGTTTTTTGGGAGTATCGGCAGTCTCCCTTATTGACACTTGAATTGGCGAATGGAAGACCATGTCCAACTCCTCATTCATGGCCTGCTGGCCTAGAGATATCTCGCCCGGTTCGCGAGGAGATTTAGCAGCAGCCCCGATGGCAGTACCACTAGGGCTATACTGAGGCGAAGGAACCTCAGTAGTTTTGACAAGCTGCAGGATGAAGAAAACAATTTCCTTGAGTAACAAAGCTTCGATTGAAACCAAGTTGCGAAGCAAATAAGGAAAGAAAACTTACATCTTCAGGAGCCACGTAATCGTGCCACTCCTCATCAGTCCCCTCAGTGGCGCCACGATCAATCAATTCCTTCACCCGTCTGGTGACAGGAATGGACTCATCAGTGGCATATATGAGCATTTCCAGCTCTCTGATGTAAGCCCGCACTTCATTGGGGTTATCCTCGTATTGGATATCTCTAGAAGCCAGAAGATTCCCTATTCTAGGAAGTTGTAGGCCCTCACACAAATCCAACCAGGCGGTCTCAGTACCACAGTATAAACTCTGCCATAACTGGACAACCTCTGGTCTTAGATATGAAGGCTGCGAGGAAGGTCCTACAATTTTTGACTTCAATTTCTTCCCAGCCCCTGCAACTGCAGATAGAGCATAAGAAAATAAGACTTATTGCTTTATAAAGTAGCAGTGATTAAATTACCACAATGAAGTAACTCACCAGGAGTTGATGGAGTAGGTCTCTTGATTCTAACCGGAGGATTATATCGGGCACGAGGCCGCTTTGCCACTTGTTGTGCCTCATCATCCCCATCATGAGAATCCGGTGAATCAGTCCTAGAGGAGTCTGGCGAATCAGCTTCAGGTGGGGAAGCATCACCTTCATGAGGGAGGGTTTCTTTATCTACGGTCCTCTTCCTTTTCCCCACCTGATAAACTGGGTGATTTAGTATCTCTTTTGGGTATGATGCTATCCAGTGCTCGGCATAATATGTAGTCAAGTTATGTGCCGCTTTTTCAACTGGTAGATCAAATACCGCCCCAATCTTCTCCCTTGACGTCAGCAGCCACAGTTGCCGAGCAACCATCGGATGTTGCTCTAACCTGACATGTACTGGGGGAGATACAACAATCTGTTGCAGACACTTAAATTGACGTGCAAATCTATATGGAGCATAGGCCTCGCATATAATTTCTCCGTCAATCCTGGCAACTAGCACACCATTTCTACAAGCTAGCATGTATGCCCTCAAATCCAAGTGGGCTGTTCCATCATCAACAAACCGCCCGGTTGACGGATTTCCATAGGGAAAGAAGTTGAATTCCTTAAACATGATCAGCCTCACTTTGATGTCATATGCATTAACATCTAATGAAGCAACTCCAGAGAATGCTTGCACTGACGGCCTGAAAGAACATAGGAATTTGTAATCCATTCTGTACATTGTAAGTCCTGAAGTGAGTGACAATCCATCCCTATAAAACTTGGAATGGTCCTACTATTCTTAAAGGAGATTTACCCATGAAGACATGAAGTAAACTCCTGTGAATCTTTGCTAAAATGAGGGTAGCCAACCCAACCATTTTTCCCTCAGCCAACTTTGCCGCAATGACGAAGGTCCCGGGCTTGACGCCTCCCTTCGAATCCCTGACTGGCAAGAGATAAACGCTGAGCCACATAGCCAAGAAACCCGCCAGACGAGTCTTCTTTGGGATCCTTTGATTCACCTCATATCCCCATTTCTCAAACTCTCCTGCTTCTAGAGTTGGCCAGAATGTGCCAGGAGCACCCCTCTTCTCAGGTTTTGGGCAGGTGGTGGGACGTTTGGGCCTCTTATCCTTGGATTTCTTTTTCTTGGATCCTTTCTCCTTCGGCTCCTTCTCCTTTGGCTCCTTCTCTTTCTTCTCAATAAGAAATATATTCATCCACTCCTCTAGATGAATATCCTTTCTAGAATGAGTTAACGAGGTCTCTGAACTCTTGAGCCTGTGGAAGATCTTAAATAATTCCCGAGCTAAAGCAGGAGTCTTCTCTGAATCATTCCAAGTCACCTTGGGAGGTGTTGGAGTATGTGTAACTTTCTGCCCCACTTCCTTTGTAACTTCCTGCCCCACTTCCTTTGTAACTTCTCTTTGTAACTTCCCTTTCTTTTCTATAAATGAGGGCCCTCTCCTCACCTTGAGTGGTGAGGGGGATTTCTGATTTTACATGGTATCAGAGGGAACTTAATTCCGATCCCCCCTCCCATCTATTTTTTTTTATTCCGCTCTAGGGTTTAATATTTTTTTCTCCCCCACAGGGGGCGGCGACTTCCATGGCCTACGAGCCTTAGTTTTTTTTTCTCCCATCCGCCCCCTGTGGCTTTCCCCGGCGGCCCGACTCCGTGGCTCCCTCCATGGCGGCCCTCCCTCCCGGCGGATCTTCCTACTGCACGCGGCGGCCCTCTCCTTGCGCGGCTCCCTGCGCGACGGCCCCGCCTCCTGCTGCGGCATCCCGACGCCGGCGCCCGCCTCGTTCTCCTCCCGCCTGTGCGTGACGCCACTGGCACTTCCGCCTCGCCTGCACAGTCACGGCGCCGGCCCGCTCGTCGCCGCCAGATCCTGCAGCGCCTCCTTTCGTCTTCCCTCCCGACGCGGCATATCCCGCGGCGTTCCTCTGCTCCCGATCAAGGCGCGGTGACGGCTCCTCTCCCGACGGATCGCTGCTGCCCTCCTGCGGCTTACCGCCTCTGCGACGGCTTCCTCCCCAGGCGGACCTCAAGTGCGCGCAGCGCCTCCCGCGGATCCCCCGGCTTCCTGCGCGTGACTCCATCCCGCGCGGCTCCCTTCCAGACCCAGGCACCGCTCTCCGGCAGCTCGCCTCCTGTGCGAGTCTCCCGCCGGCTCTGTTGACGACTGGCCTCCACCCCTGCCGGCCTCCACTCCTACCGGCTCCTCTAGCAGCTGGCCTCCATTCCTGCCGGCTCCTCCAGCAGTCGGCCAACAGCCCTGCCGGCCTCCCGTGCCACCTCTGCTCAACTGCTCCCTCCATGCCGACCTCCTCCTGCATCCTGTGGAATCCCCGCCTCTCTGCCCGGTGCCTCCTGCGGAATCCCCGCCTCTCTGCCCGGCATCTCCTGCGGAATCACCGCATCTCATCGCCGGCCTCCTCCTGCGGATTTCCCGGCGCTTCGACGACCGGCACCCGCCATTGCGGATTTCCTTGGCACTTTGACGACCGGACCTCCCAAGCGGATTTCTCGGCGCTTTGACGATCGGCCCGACATTACGGTTTCCTGGCGCTCTGACGATCGGCCCGTAGTGCGGATTTTCCCGACGCTCTGACGACCGGCACCCGCCAGTGTGGATTTCCCGGCGCTCTGTTGTCCGGCCCCGCACTTTTCCGGCGATGACCCATCATTTTCAGTGGCATCACATTACAATCTTGAGGGGGAGCGACATCATCAACGATTTTATTATTTCTGTTTCTTCTGTTTTCGTCTTGTTTTGTCATCAAGCTGGGTATGTCCAGCTTGAGGGGGAGTGTTTGCAGCTTGTTGCTTGCGTTGTTTTTTTTTCATTATGTGTCCAAGCTAGGTACACCTAGCTTGAGGGGGAGTGTTGGAGTATGTGTAACTTCCTGCCCCACTTCCTTTGTAACTTCCTGCCCCACTTCCTTTGTAACTTCTCTTTGTAACTTCCCTTTCTTTTCTATAAATGAGGGCCCTCTCCTCACCTTGAGTGGTGAGGGGGATTTCTGATTTTACAGGAGGAATGAATTCATCATACATATCGCCCAAAATTGGAGCCCCTGAGATCTTGTGGACATCCCACAGACTGATACCTACTTCTCCATGAGTCAGATGGAAAGAATTAGTTTCTGGGCTCCAGTGGCTGAGTATCTCCGGCACGAAGTTATCATGTCTGTAAACATATGTTTGCCCAACCCAAACAACTTCGTACATTGCCACTCCTTTCAGATCCTCGACAAACTCTGCACAGGTTTGTCGCACCCAGTATGCCCACATCCAAGTTGGCTTCACACCTCCCCCAGGACGGAAGTCCCAACTTTTCTTCCAGCATTTGGATTGATCCATCTGAGCATTTCGGAAGATTGAAGGATAACAATGTGGTCGCAGCTCAGGCGTATGAGGTTTCAGATCTGGCATACAAGGGCTATGATGCATCATGTGGGCCTTCTCCACTGTTCCAGCACTTAGAAATATTCCTCCACATGAGATATTCGCTGAAGCAAAGTTGGTATAATTCTGAAACCACAAAAATGAGAGATAGTTCTTTGCTTCTGGAATAGTAACTTCTCGCAGATGATCATAGCCATATAAAGGCAAATAAATGCTTTGGGGGAAGTCGCGATGATATTTCTTCAGATACTTAGCCAAATCCGGAAGAGTGCTACTTTTGACGGTATAATAATCGTGGCCAATGATGTTTATCATATCATCAATCCGCTTGCTAGCCAGTTCATCAGCTATTCCGGTTTTAAGAGCCATTGATTCTGCACAAAAGTTGAATAAATTAACTTTTAAGTAAGTTGATTTTTCATAAAATTTGTGAAGGAATTTCAAAAAAAATGGCAAAGGCATTAAGGCGCGCAAGTCTAAACTTGGCGCGCAAGTGTTAATGTGCCGCGCTAGTTTTTGACGCGCAAGTATAAACCACGCAAGTCCAAACACCTCTACAGCAGCGCGACAACAAAGAAACAGCGGAAAACAGAGCAACCTGCGCGGCGAAGGCCACTTGCGCGGCGAGAGCTCGAAAGTTTGAAATCCGGATGCTTTGTACGGAAATGGGGCCACATATTTATAGGCCACAGCCGTACCTTGCGCGCCGAAGTCTGTCCAGCTGGAAGTTGCGCGCCGTACCTTGCGCGCCACAGCCTGCGCGCCATACCTTGCGCGCCTTTTTCCCTTTGATTTTCTTCTTTTCCTCAGAGTCACATCCTTATTCTTCCGGATCCAACTCTGAGGGGGGACTTTTGTTGACGCTCCTTTTTCGTCACATTGTCTAAAGGAATGGAAAGGGAAATGACTTAGCACAAATTGATTCATCCTTTGAAGAAATCATCAAAAATCAACAAAGGCATGAACAAGGCTTCAAAAGCACAAGGGTCGCGCAAGTTCCCTCACTGTTGCGCACGTATACTTGCGCGCCACCTAATGGTCGCGCAAGTGACTTGCGCGCCCTAAAGGATAACCGCTCGGGGTCTTCTCCAGCCTATAAATAGACCCTGTGGCCCCCCCATTTCAGGAGGAATTTTTCCCGAATTCAGATACAGAGCTCTGAACGCCCAAGTCTCTTTTTCAGGTCTTCCGAACACTTCTAAGGTAATTCTTTACCTAGAATGGAAGGTCTAAACAGGAGGAGTAAGGTCTAAGTGTTAGAATTCACTAACACTTGCGCGCCTAAGTGTTTTACCCTTAAGGGAAATGAACACACTTGCGCGCCGCCCTACTTCTTCACCATAACTTGCGCGCCATCTTCTGGAAAGCCTCTTGGGATGATTCTAAACGCTTTGATCAAGGATCGCCCAAATATTACTCTAAGGGTTGAAAATCGCGCAAGTACCCATGTGTCGCGCAGGTATACCTGTGCGACCAGGACTTGCGCGCCCTCGCAGTACTTGCACGCCTGCCAGGACTTGCGCGCCCCTACCTTTTTGTATGCCTTTCTTGCCCATTTCACCCCTCTTATGTCATTCCACCTCTCCTATTCAAGATTCAGTCTTCAAGATACTCTTCAAAGCCATTTATGGCATGATTTCTTGATTTGGCTTCCTTATCTGAAAGGAACTCCGTGGAACATCTCTCAAAATCTAGTGATTTACACATCTTTATGTCACTAAAGATTGAGATTTCATTTATTCAACCTCATCCTTTAAGATGAGAGAATCCTTAACTTGGACATTCTTTTCAGGAATAAGCCCCAGTCATAATTCTCAAATATGGGCCTCCTTTTGAGGAATAACCTCCAGTCATAATTCTCAAATATGGGCCTCCTTTTCAGGAGTAAGCCCCAGGTCCTCTAATCTGGGCATCCTCCTTAGGAGTAAGCCCCGACCTTAAAGTCTCAAATATGGGCATCCTCCTCAGGAGTAAGCCCCAACCATAATCCTCTTTAACCTGGGTCTCCTTTTCAGGAGTAAGCCCCAGTCTCAAATATGGGGATCCTCCTTAGGAGTAAGCCCCAAGTCCCTTAATTTTTCAAGTCCCTTAACCTGGGCCTTCTTTTTAGGAGTAAGCCCCAGTCTTAATTTCTCTTAACCAGTTCTAATTTACTTTTGATTTGGGGCTTCTTTCTCAGGAGTAAAACCCAATCATAAGTTCCCTCCTAACTTGGGCATCTTCCTTAGGAGTAAGTCTCGAGATTAGAGTATCCAAATCTTCATAAAGTACATATACCTTTATGGACCCTGTTTCTAGATTTCTTCCCTGAAGTAAATCTTAATCCTCATCTATTTTTGAGCAGTCATACATACATAAGCCCCACATCATTTCTTATGATTGCATCTTTCATGGCACAATTGTCTGGTTTTACTAATACCTCTTGTTTCTCACATCCGAGCATGACTCACGTGAGCTTAGAGTGTAAAAGTAATTATGACATCTTTCTTTGAGCCATCAATCATAAACATCATACTCCCTTATTCGAACTACGTGGGTTCTGATTCCTTTTCCAAAACAAAGGATACGTAGGTAGCCCATCAACGGGTACGATCCCAATTCTGAAATAATCCATGTCCTCCTGAATGACAATAAACTTCCAGTGTCCCACTGAGTGGATTTAAAACCAGTATGGTCATCATAATGACCAATAGACTTTTATGTATTTTAAGGATACCATCAACTAAGAATCTCTAACAAATACAGACGATTCTTCATCGATGAAGAACCTCGAATACATATAAAAGATTCTCTGAATTTCTTACATATCAATCATTGATTGTCAGACTAAAGGAAAACTCATTTTATACTTGGTAATGTAATAAGGATTCACGAACATAACTTAAATCTATAAAGAGAGTTCCGGAGTAGATAATAATTCCCCTCAAAAAGGTGTGATGAGTCCGACCTCCCATCCTCTCGACCAATGCAAATTCCTAAGCCTCATCAGTCCACAACTAATGAGCGCCTACCTTTGGAAAGTAGGTTCAAATGGATATGGAATCATTGGATGTTTCCGGTTCTACGAATAAACCCGTTAGAAACCGATTGGAATGTTTGAAGCTTCAATCAACGAGGTCATCCCCGATTCCAGAGGGAAACAATAGTTGACTTCGAAGTCCGCACTGCTACATTGCCTGTCGGTGTCGGTCGGTTAGCTCTACTACAGTGGTCAGAGATGCTACAATGTCGAAAAAATTGGGCCGGGGACCTTCGGCCTCCGAACCCCCAGAGTAGGGGCGTGTTGCCCCCTGCAACCCCCAACGAGCTCACCACGGAACTCGACCCGCGACAGTTGCGGGCCGCAAGCATTCGGCCCAACCGGATCGGGCTACACCAATCCAACAATTATACATGCTCACAGATAGGAATATTCGATGACACACAAACATACAGAATTCCTATTGGTAGGTTTGTCCTGATAATCTTTAGTCTTGAAGATCACTAAGTGCGAACTCCATGAGACGAAACTTCATCCTCTTATAAACATTCACACCATAAAGTCGATGAACTATACATCTTGTCATAGTTCGTCATCCTGACCACGAGACTAGTACTAAAGAGAAATCGTCATGGTATGTCAAGATTCTCATCACAATGGGTGACTTTTATGACCTATATTGATGTGGTGGATACCCTAGAACATTGTCACATTAATGTTATGCAAAAGAAACAATCAATATCTGATAATGTATTTAGTAACATTCAAATTCATAAATATATAGGCAATCTAAAGTACAAAGTAGTTGGTTCCAGGACATTAACTCCAACAGTGTGATGGTTGTTTTTCGACATAAGAACACCTTCAAACATTCATCAAACATCTCCAACTCTCCTACGACAATACCCATACTTCTTTCTCCATGACAGTCAACCAGATTAGACATGATCATCCACAGTAAAACCATTCATTAATCCAACACCCTCAAGAGATCTCCAAGTTTCTCTTCTTTATGGTTCATTTGAATGACAGGGTACTGTCATCATGTCATTGTCATAGTCACCGGTCACAGTGTTGTGACTCATAGACTCGCGAGTCATTTCCAATAATAATGCCAAATATATCAATGACATTCATTCTTCATTTGACATTGTTTTTCAGGAAGATAGCCATATCTCGTCCACAACTCCACGATTTCATCATTTTTTTATCTTCCTCCTACCCTTGCATTTCCCTCCTAAATTACCACCATTAATTAACAAATCCAACAACTAATGATTTGCTTGTAACAATTTTCCGGTGAGGTTTTCTAATGGATTCTCTACGAAATTCCACAAAGAAATTTCATTTTGGAATTTTCTAGTGGATTTTCCAGTGAAATTTCCAATGAAATTTTAGTGTTTTTTTATTACCTTTAAATAAAAAATTGATTTTTTATTTCAAAATGTAATTTTATCCCTATAAAAAAGAACACTTTTCTAAATCAATATTTTTATGCCTTTCATAAAAAATATTTTTTATATCCGTAAAGATACCATTGTTTATTATGTTATTTAAAAAATAAAAAATGTCATGTTTTACAAAATTATGGGTTTCTCCTATTTTTAGGAATTTCGTTAGAATTTTCTATTTTTTGAAATATAAATACAAATTAGTATTTTTATAAGGATAGCAAATTTATTAATTTTTTAAAAGATTTAAAATCTGTTATTTATTTAAAGTATTTTTTTTAATATTTTTATGGATTGAGTTAGATATTATTATTTTGTTGAAATAGAATTACATATTATTTTTTTAGTCTTCAAAAAATATTACTTAAATGTAAATATGAAAAATATTTTTTTTAGGTATTGGGAATTTATTAATTTTTTAAACAAATAAAACTTCGTTCGTTTTTGAAATTAAAAGTTTTTTATTTTTCAGTAAGGAATATAGCTGTCCCTCTCCGATCCCTTTTGTTCGATGACGTCCGTGAACTATCTCTCTCTCCCGAGTTCGAACCCCTTCTCATCGATCTCTCTCCCCCGACCCACTTGTAATCTATTCGATCTCCCTCCCGCACTCAGAGAAAGAAGAAAATCCGTAAGTACTGCAAGTGAGAGAGTGGCTTGAGAGAGCTTAAAAATTAGGTTTTGACTCTGTCGCGTCAGTAATACGGTGGACTACGGCCAACCAGCGAGTGCGATGAGTCAACGATGCTAAAAAAGAAGACGAAGAGCGACAGTGGGGCTTCTAGTATCTCTTCAAGGAAGGAAGATGGTACAGACCTTGATTTTGAATTTTGTTCTGTTCTGTGACTGAGATGAAATTAGCGCCGAACTAACAATCAACCTTGTAATGTTTCTGGCTGTGGTGACCGCTTATTGTAGTTTTTCTTTTGCTACACAGTGCAAGTTTTTTTTTGTATCACTGCACCCTGCTATTGTTGGCCACTGTTTTTTTTCCGCGTGTGTTTTTATGGTTGTTTTTGGAATGCACTTTGTGTGTGTGCATGTCACTGCAGCCAGGTGTATCACTGCAATTTTTGGAATGCATTTTATGATGGCTAATTGTTCTGAACTAATATAATGTTTGAAACTGAAATAAAAAAAAATTATTCTCACCAGCAAAATGGATAACAAATTGTTTTATTTAACGTCAATTTTTTTAAAAGGAATTGTTCCGGCTTTATATTTGTAAATGGGTGAATTCCCCTTACCTCAATGTGAGGTGAGGATATTCTTTTATAGATTAGGAAACCAATATACAAGACGGGTAAGTCCGATGTGGGACTCACCCATTTACACTTAAATGGGTTCCAACACTCCCCCGCAAGCTGGACATGCCCAGATTGGATAGAGTCCCACACAAAAAGAATAACAAGACAATCTCAAACTCCCCCTCAAGCTGGGCCAGGGAGGCTGTGGATACCCAGCCTGGAAGTGAGAGACTCAAGACGAGCTCCGGGAAGACCTTTGGTGAAGAGATCGGCAAGCTGATCGGCCGTCGGGATATGGCCGAAACCGATATGGTGCTGCTCCAGATGGTGGCGGAGAAAGTGACAATCCACCTCGATATGCTTCGTCCGTTCATGAAAGACGGGATTCGAGACAATCTTCGTAGCAGCCTGATTGTCACACCAGATATGAGCAGGAGTCGATGCCGGGAAACCGAGCTCCTGGAGAAGATGACGAAGCCAGAGGAGCTCAGTAGTGACAGTGGCCATGGCTCGATACTCTGCCTCGGCACTAGAACGGGAGACCACAGTCTGCTTCTTGCTGCGCCAAGAGATGAGATTACCGGCGAAGAATACGGCGAATCCCGAAGTAGACTTGCGGGTAGCGAGGCAACTGGCATAGTCCGCATCACAAAAAGGCTCAACATCCAGGTGAGCATGATGTGAGTACCGAAGGCTGCGTGCAGGGTCTTTCTTGATGTACTTGGCAATGCGGAGGACAACATCCCACTGAGAGCAGGTGGGATGCTCCATGAACTGGCTGACTTTGCCAACGGCACATGCAATGTCGGGACGCGTCATGGTGAGGTAGTTGAGTTTACCGACCAAGCGCCGATAGCTCTCAGGATGAGGAAAGAGTTCCGAGTCGGAATGAAGGGAGCGTTCCCCAGGCTCAAGGGGAGTGTCAACTGTGGTGGCGGTGCTCAACCCGGCATCCTGCAATAGATCAAGAGCATACTTGCGCTGGCAGAGAGAGATAATGTCCGCAGTTCGGGAGACCTCAATGCCAAGAAAGTACGTGAGGGGTTCAAGATCCTTGGTGTGAAAGTGATGGTGAAGATGCGTCTTGAGGCTGGCGATGCCTCTGGAGTCGCTCCCTGTGATGATGATGTCATCAACATAAACTACAAGCAAGATACAGCCGTGTGCTGCGTCTGGAAGGAGGCCCGCCGGGAGGTGGAGGCGCACTGAGAGGGAGGACCGCCGTGAGCAGAAGGGCGCCGGGAGGGAGGGTCTGCCGGGAGGAGGAGCTTCGCCGGGAGGGAGAGCTACCAGGAGGAGAGGTGGCCGCCGGGAAGGGCAAGGCCAGAGGGGGGAAGAAAGGCGGGGCCGGACAGAACCGGGAAGCCGCTGGGAGGGAGGGTCGGGATGAAAATCCCTCTGATACCATGTAAATGGGTGAATTCCCCTTACCTCAATGTGAGGTGAGGATATTCTTTTATAGATTAGGAAACCAATATACAAGATGGGTAAGTCCGATGTGGGACTCACCCATTTACACTTAAATGGGTTCCAACAATATTATTTGAACATATTGATTTTGTTATGTTTAAATGCGTTTCTTTTGTTTTAGGTGGTTTTGTGATTGACAAACAACGTGAATTGACTGTCTACAATCCTTGGAATGTTAAATTATATTTAAACATGTGTTTTTGGGAGGATAGTTTGCAGAGAATTTCAAAGCATGCATTGTAAACCCCCAAGATTTTAAGGAATATCTTCTTTCAAATTAATTTAAATTCTCTGATAGCTTGCATTACACGTAATGCACAGTTTAGCCTGCGTTATACGCAACACCAAGTTTATCTTGCGTTGCATGTAACATTGAGTTTCTTCGATAACTTGTGTTACACGCTAGACTGAGTCTTACCAGACAACAATATGCTATTAATATTATTATTTAACATGATAGTTATCATCTAGCCATTAGAATGGTGAGAATGAACATGATTAACTAAATTATGAAAATATGGTTTACACATGTATTTATAATAAATTCTTTGATGACCAATTAATTAAAAATGAAAATAAAACCCTATTTGAAAATAAAAGGAAATCTTTTTCTGAAAAACTATTTTAATACGCACAAGTGTGTTCTATACCAATAAATTAAACAAATCACTCTTGTTGGATTATCTTAGTGAAATTTATATGTTATATATTCAATCACATGTTTTGGCATTCATCCAATATATTTGATAGACATAAAATAAGAACAAATCTATTTTTAAGCATAAAAAGCTGTATTTTTTTAAAAGATAATTTTGCCACCTTTTAATGACAGACTTGTTTTAAAACTAAATTTTAACACATAAATTTTATTTGACAAAATAAACTTTTTTTTTGAAATCGGAACATCAAAATTAGCTTAGGGTGATTTTTTAGTATTTTTCTGAGAAGTTTCGTTTTTTTGATAAATGATGAAAAATGCCGAATTTTAATTGAAAACTGAATTTTCATCCAAATAATTTATAATGTTAAATTATATTTTGAATTGGTTTTAAAGTCACAACTGTTCAATTATACACCTATTAATCCAATGTAGTCATTGGAACCAATTTCACATTGAAATTGGATACAAAAACATTTTAAACTTTTGAACATTTTCACTCTCAAAACCTGATTTCTCATCTCGTTTGCGGGTTTAATTTTAAATTAATTTTTGTTATTTCTGTGAATTGTATTTGGAAAAATGGTTTCCATATTTGAAATCAGCATAATTTATAATTTCTAGTAAAGTCAACTTAGTTTTTGACCAAAAAGATTGTGAAATCAATTAAAATTAATTACAACGATTAAAGTAAAAATGAGTTTACATAGTGGTTAAACTTTAATCTTAAGAGGCCAAATGACCTAGACACTTGTTCAAAACCCATTGGTTGGCTATATTTTGACCATATCCCCTATTGGCTCGAATTTAGTTCATTATTGGAGCCATATGATGTAAGAGAGACCTCCTAATAATGTTTATCTTTTTGTATTTACAAGAACATCACTCCTCCACTATAAAAGGGCGTTCACTCTCCCCACTTCTTCACACCTCTCAAGATTTTTTGCTCGTCCAACCTCTGCCCAAATAAGTTCCCAACATCTATCTTCTCATTCTAGAAGCCTCACATTGGACAGAAAACAATCCAAAGAAGTCCTTTGGTGCAAACCAAAAAGAGTTGCCCGAAGAAAAGGTAACATTCATCCACAATCACTTTTGTTTTATTTATTTCTCAAACCGCTTCAATTCTTCTTATATCATGCTTATATAATAACCTTAATACCTTCAATATACTGAGATGTTGTTATGTTAAGGGTACGACCTACAACTTTACACACTTCTATCAAATGAGATACGCAATTATCGTTCGTGTATACGACAAACTACCATCTCGCGAACTGATGGATACTTATACCTTTGGATTCATTATATTATATACACCCTTTTTACATTTCATATTGTAGGGGATACGATAACGCCGCTTGTGTGTACGGCGGACTACCGCGTCGCGAAGCGATGTGAAGCGTTTTTACTAACGTGTTACATGGAATGTAATAAGGGTAATTATAATGATTATATATGATATAAATGACATCATTATGATATTCATGACATAATTATCTTTCTGGAAATATAATATATCAATTTTTTCTTTCCATTTCACACACTGAAAAGTGATAACGTCGTTCGTGGACGTGTGGACTACTGCTTCCTCGAAGCGATGCAATTCTTCTTTTTTTATCACCGCATCACAAGAATGACATATATATATATAAGTATATATAATTAAATATTATGGTATTTATGATATAATGTTCATTCTGGAAAAATAAATGTTACTTGTCTTTTTTCCATAATGATCATTGAAAAATGAGAACGTTACTCATGCGTACGTACGAGCTATCGTCTCCATGATCGTAATGTTGATTTATTTTTCATAACCATCTTTCATGATTGGTTTTAAAAGAACAATTGATGTATAAATATGATGATTATGTCATGATTATTTTTCTGGAGGTTTATATAATGACTTCTTTGATCTTAGTCGACCTACCAAAGTCAGTTTTGAAACATAAACCGAATGCAGTCAAAACATCGGACTTAAACTTAATTGATTAAGTATTTGTATATAACTTGATAATAATTGAAATAAAAGTAATAATAAACTTGAAAAAGGTTCTCAAGCAAGTATATAATTAATATAATTTTATTATTCAAGAAGATAAAAAACATACATGACGAATCAGACTCAAGGTAAGGAGATTTCGAGTCTCACTTTTATTTCTGCGAGACTTATGTCATATTCACAACTCGTTTGTTTTGTGTGGTGTATATACTGCCGTATGACATGTTATATCACGAATTTCATTTATTTCATGACATTCGAAGTTTCAATTGATGTTATTTTTTCACGGATCTCATGATTTAAAAGTTACTCAAGTAGTAAGGGGATTTCTAGTCTCATTTTTATTTTTGGGAGACTTCTGCCATATTCACCACTCGTTTCTTTTGTTGTGTGGTGTATATACTGCCCTTTGACATGTTATATCATGAATTTCATTTATTTTATGATATTCAAAGTTTCAATTGATTTTATTCTTTCATGGATCTTGATAAAGACCAAACACCACAATAGTTGGGACAGTCTGGGCAGTAGTTTCTATATGGGGGAAAAAGAGTCACTACAGGGAGATATTACACCCTGGAATACAATGGCCACAACTGGCCACTACTTGTTAGGGGTCCCATGCGAGGGGAATAGGGGGAGTGGGGCTTTATAAGGGGGGAGGGGTTGGAGAGAGAGGGCACAAAGAGAATATTGTATGTTGGGGGAATCAGCTGTGTAGCTTGGGCGAGGGTGCAAATGCGCCCCTCGAGGTCTTCTTTCTTCTTCGTCACACTTCTTCTCTTCCCCCCTCTTGTATTTTTGATGCTAGTTCTCAATATACTAAGTAGTCTGTTTTAGTGCCTTTTACTGGTGCGGGTTCTAACAATTGGTTCGACCTACCTCTCTCGCGCGCATCGTCGGTTTCCATTCAGTGACGGCGCGCACAGCTGGTTTCATCTCTGTGCACTACCGGAGCGCACCCTCCGCATCCCTTCATGTTTGGTGCGCACTCTAGGAAATCGTTGTGATCTACATCGGCGGAGGAAGTAGCACCCCCGCGCGTTGTCGGCTTCTGCCATGAGGTCCCTTTCTCTTCATGATCAACGGTGCCGTGCACCACCATGACTTCACTCGACGCTGGCAACCGCTGCAAGAAACACTTCCGACCTTGACGCTACTTGACTCGACGTCAGAAACTGGCAAGAGGAAGCGGACTTTCGAAAATTCATGGTGAAGCAGCTGTTGCAGGAGGCAGTGCCTCTGACTCTAGGCACCATGGAGTCAGGTATGCACTCTGCTGTACAGGAAACAAAAGCGTTTGTGCCTCGAACGAAGCATGCCCCAGACACACCATTTTATCCGTTGCTATATCTGTGGCTAGTCGAGCTCCCGATGTTCAATGGTATGGCATCCAAGGGATGGATTATACAGGCGGAGCTGTACTTTCAGCCAAACAAGACACGAGACACATTAAAGGTTGACGTATGAAAGGCATGGCTATACACTGGTTTACTATTATGAAAGAGGTCCATATGGCTTTGACATGGTCACTGTTCAAAGTGGAATTGCTGGAGCGATTTAACAACTCAGAACCATTGCAACCATTTGCGGCAGAGGGACCGCTACAGCCGTCGGAAATAATGCCGGAATATATTGAGCAATTTAGGAAACGAGCTCCACAGCAACTCGAGCAGCAGTGGATATCAACGAGTATGCCTGAGATGCATCTAATGAAATATGGACGAACAGGGCAGCACACACTCAAAGAATTACCTGGGTTCTATGGGATTGATCTGCACGGTTGGATTGCGAGCACAGAACTCTACTTTTGTCTTCATCAAACACCGGAGAAGTTGAAGGTGCCTCTTGTAAAAGTTTGTATGGAAGGGAACACCATATACTGGTTTCGTATTGTGATGGAGTTTTATCCAGATTTATCTTGGTTAAAGTTTAAAGGAGAACTTATGGAGTGTTTTGGTGGATTGAAACTTCAACATCCGCATCAGGAAAAAACAATTCAGCAGGGGGGAACAACGCAGGAAGTCACCACGCAAGGGGGCAGTTCTGGGCCCCCGCCATGTCAGACACTCACGATGGCCTTTGGTTCCACTCTTGGAACAAGACATTAAGTCATTCTTCCATTTCAAGCCGTCTGGACAGACATGCAGGCTGAATTGAAGAGGGACTTGTCTCGTCAACTTAACGTGACGATTGATAGTACTCCTAAGATGCCGCACAAGGAAATTTCATACACATTTGGACGAATTTTCTGCAAAGTTGGGAGAGGGTAAGGAGATATCGACGATTGAGGTGCTTGGCGGAGCAAGAACCCGACATATTTTTAAGTCTTTAGGAAGTTCTGAGGAAGTGGATTTGTATAGGGACCGTAAAACCATGGGTCACAGGATGCAACCCAATTCTCACTAGCAGACTCGACCTCAAAAGGTTGGAAGGACGGGGAGTGCTACACGAGGAGCAAATCGCAACTTCTTCTCTTTGAAGTCGGTTCATAAAGAAAGGAGGAGCATATGGGAGATTGCGTGGTGTGCATGTGTGCATAGGGCCGCTCATTTCACTTTGGCTCAACTGTGTGCCCAAAGAAAGCTCATGGAGGAATTCAAGAATCTATGCAGAAAAACTGAGATTGAGACAGAGGAGTTGACCAAGCTGTTGACAAACACATTCACTCCTAATGATGCTGTCATGTTAGGTCTTTCTCACTCGGAGCTATGGTTGGTTGTTACTCAAACAATTGTGTTCCAAGTAACTGCAACAACAGTTGAACCGTCTTTAATCCAGTTTCAAAACGACTTCAAAATCCAGTTCCATGACACAGTGGGTGAGAATGTTGGCCCATTGAGCAATCTTATTAACAAAATAAGGGGCCGGCTATGGAAATCCTCACCCACAAGCCCACTTCCTTCAGAAGTAGGGAATCTTTCAGCAAGGGTCAGGGTGTTCTATAAGTTGTCATCCCAGAAAATTAACAGAAATATGGTGCGTGTTCATTTCTGTGATAAAAACATTAACGGTGATGGTGCTTCAGCCGATCAAGTTGTCGAAAATCCAAATACCAACAGATTTGTAACAGGCATCAGCGATGGGACTGCTGATTGTGAACCGGGAATTAACAAAGCTGACTCACCTGGGAAAATGGAGAAGCAGTTACCACTGCAAATTGGAAGAAGGGAAGTGTTGAGGTATTCATCCGCCTTAATCAGTTTCTTTCCCTCAGTCTTAAGGATAAGACTGATTTTCAAGATGGGGCGAGTGATAAAGACCGAACACCACAACAGTTGGGACAGTCTGGGTAGCAGTTTCTACGTGGGGGCAAAAGAGTCACTACAGGGAGATATTACAGCCTGGAATACACTGGCCACAGCTGGCCACTACTTGTTAGGGGTCCCATGTGAGGGGAACAGGGGGAGTGAGGCTTTATAAGGGGGGAGGGGTTGGAGAGAGAGGGCATGAAGATAATATTGTATGTTGGGGGAATCAGCTGTGTAGCTTGGGCGAGGGTGCAATCGCGCCCCTCGAGGTTTCCTTTCTTTTTTGTTATACTTCTTCTCTTCCTCCCTCTTGTATTTCTGCTGCTAATTCTCAATATACTAAGTAGTCTGTTCTAACAAATCTCATGATTCAAAAGTTACTCAAGTAGTAATGAGATTTCTAGTCTCGCTTTTATTTTTGCACGATTTATGCCATATTTACCACTCGTTTCTTTTGTTGTGTTGGTCGGAGTGGATACTCAAGAGGGGGGTGAATTGAGTTGCAATTAAAATTTCTGTTAAAAACTTTATGATTAAAACCCCCCAATTCAGAACAGCCCAGTCAATTAAGGAAGTAGAGATATAAGTGTTTAATTGCTCAACAAGTTTCTCTAAGGTTGATTAATCCTCAATTGAATCAATGTAAACACTAATTCAATTTTTGAAACAGGTTTACTAAATTAAGCACATATACACACTAACCAAAACTAACTATCAGAGTGAATGTAAAAACAGTTTTCTGTCTTTGAAAAATATAAGCAGCGGATAAAATAAAACAGAGTATATGACGATTAGCACAACAATATAAAGAGGTTCAGTCTCAAGCCGAGACATAATCCTCTCCACTTGGTGATCACCTGCCACCAAGCAGTTTGTATAAATAAACTTGATACCTTTACAACAGTTTTTACAAACTGTCCAGGTTCTACAACCTCTACCACAGTTCTACGTGGGAAAACAAGCAACCAAGCCACACAAGGCTTCTTCCACAGTTATGCGTGGGAAAACAAGCAACCAAGCCACACAAGGCTTCTTCCACAGTTATGCATGGGAAAACAAGGATGAGTGAGTTTTGAGTGAGGATTTTCAGTATCCTCCAGTTAAAGCATAGGAGACAATGTGTGTGTAACAAACACACACTGCTCAGAAATGTAAAATAAGGAACACAGTAGAGCCAGAGAAATTAGAATGGAGTTTAGAATGCTCTGTGTGTTTGAAGATTAGCTCTGGACTTCTTGGAGTTGAGGAAATGAAGGTTTTGTTCTTCTCTGCAAGTTGTCTCCAAAAACAGAGTGTCGCAGCTTCCAGGTACTGAGATGTTCAACTTCTTGGTATAAGAAAGTTGATGAAGCACAGCAGGACAACCTTGAGTATGTTCTTCAAAAAGATCTTCGTGAAGCTTTTGGATTTTCAGTATATGCACTGGAGTGTACTTCTCGTTCTTCAGTAATATATTTAACTTCTGGACATGCTACTCCACCTTCTATATTTGTTTCTCTGTGCTTCTATATATATATATATATTTTTCTTCCTCGATCTTCTTTCATATTTGAGGTCCGACAATAAGAGCAGGTATATCACGTGCAATCTTTCTCGTACCTCATACTGTCAAGATATGGTCTCTTGATATGTCTACAATAAGCATTAATTAAGTCAGAAGCATTAAAGTTAGCACAATATGACCGTTATGAATATATTAAGAAAATGGATAAAGTATAGAATATGTTATCAGTAGATTGGTAACAGTAGCCTGTCAAACGGTAGCATCTTCAGCAGCAAGCTTAAACAGCAATAGACTTCTTACAGTAGGCGTATCCAGCGGCAGGCTTCGTCAACGGTAGGCTTGTCCAACGGTAGACTTCACTAACGGTAGACTTGTCCAGTGGTAGACTTGACCAACGGTAGACTTCACCAACTGTAGACTTTACTAACGGTAGACTTGTCGAGCAGTAGAATTTTCCAACGGTAGACTTCACCAATGGTAGACTTGTCCAGCGGTATGTATTCCAACAATAGGATTTACAACAGTGACCTTGTACTGGTGACTTCCAACAATAACTTTATAACTGTAGCTCTTATAATGGTAACCTTCATCAATAAGGTCTTCAACGGTGACCTTTTTACCATTGACTTCAAGCGGTAAGGTTCAGCTGTAGGTTTGTTAATGGTGACCGTGACAGTGGCCCAAAGAAAAAAAAAGTGACCTCTTACCAGTAACCTTCAACAGTGACCTTTGACTTGGAAAATTTTATGCTGTAAACTGATTCCAGTAAAGTCATGAGATTAAAATAGATTGAAATAAATTGTCAAACAACTAACCCATTATAGAATTAAACATGATTTGAGATTATCAAAATAGGCGAGTCCAACATGTTGTATGGTGTATATATTTCCCATAAATGTATTTTACGATTCTTATACTTAAATTTATGAGGTTTTACATATCCGTTTGATGATTTCTCTTTCATGGGGTTCACGGTTTCAATGTTTCCAAAGCGGTAATTGATTTTTGTCACAATTTGTCTTCTTTGAGATGTTTATTGTGTTATACACCTATCTTCTTTTATGAGGTATATATACTGCCCTTTTGACATGTTATATCACGAATCTCTTTATTTTCATGATATCTTAAGTTTCATTTAATGTTACTCTTTCATGGGTTAATCATGTTTCAAAGAGATTGTTATGAAACCTATTTCTTTTTCATGGGTTGATCATGTTTCAAAGAGATTGTTATGCAACCCATTTTTTTTCATGGATTAATCATGTTTCAAATAGATTGTTATTGAACCCATTTCTTTTTCATGGGTTAATCATGTTTCAAAGAGATTGTTATGGATTCCATTTCTTTTATATGGGCTAATCATGTTTCAAAGAGATTGTTATGAAACTCATTTCTTTTTCATACGTTAATCATGTTTCAAAGAGATTGTTATGAAACTCATTTATTTTCTATGGGTTAATCATGTTTCAAAGAGATTGTTATGGAACCTATTTCTTTTTCATGGGTTATCACGTTTCAAAGAGATTGTTATGAAACCTGTTTTTTTTTCATGGGTTAATCATGTTTCAAAGAGATTGTAATGGAACCCGTTTTCTTTCCACGGGTTTATCATGTTTTGAAAAGAATAAATGTTGTTTCAATGAGTTATGATGAGATGAATTTTCTATGTGCTTTATTCATTATTTGGTTCTTGGACATTATAAATGATGAGTGCGCCCAGACATCGTCGGATGAGTCCGTTATAACTTATACGATGGGTGTGCCCAGATAACGCTCCAATGCATTGGGTGATGACTATGTTCTCTGGAGAATTATATTAGAAGTTGACCGTATGGTTATTCCAATTTGTAAGGGTTATGCAAGGGTTCTGTAAGGGTTCGTAAGGGTTCGTAAGGGTTCGTAAGGGTTCGTAAGGGTTCGTAAGGGTTCGTAAGGGTTCAATGAGATGATGTTTCAAGATACCAATATGTTTTATCTATGCTTGTTATGAGTTTATAATGTTTCTCATGATCGAGATTGATATCACATGCCTCATGATTATTGATTATGATGACTCTTGTCTTTGCCATGTTTTCATATTTGATGATCCAGGTAGTGATGGGTATGATTTTTTTTTATTATTCGCTCACGCACTTTGATTATGTCATCATACCTTTATGCACTCTTTTGTTCATTGTTGAAATTCAGTTGTTAATGCTTATTTTTACATTTACTGAGCATTTGAGCTCACCCTTCTTATGTTTCTCTTTTCACAGGTTATAAAAAATGAGATTGAATGATTTATGTTTATAAAAGATTTCACATGGATGATGTTGATGACCTATTGTGAAATAAGAAAAGCTGGGTTAAATGGGAGAAATGTTCATTTGACGACTTGTGAATTGTTTATGTAGGAGTTTGTCCTAATTCTCTAAAACTCTAAACTTAAATGGTCCTCCTAAATGTAATGGTCCTCCTGAATGTAATTGATCCAAGTTTTCCTTTTGATGTTGTATGGTTTTGATGAAAAAAATTGGGTCACAATTATCAGCATCATAGCCAAGAATGTAAAGTTATGTATTTCAGCACAGGTTCTAAGAGGGCGGGTTCTGGGCTGTTGTATGTATTCTGATTCTAAGTGTTACGTTTTTGCAGAAGGCTTCCTCCGCTGTACAGGTTCTCTGCATCCCCGACAACTTCGATAATATTTTCTTGATTTCGTCTTTGGCCATGCTCTGTTCGTTCACTTTCTCCTTTGCTGTTTGCCTCCTTCCGCCACCCCACAACTCCTCCATCGTCTTTGCAGCTGTTGTTGCCAATTCCTTTTTGCAGACCCAATCTTCAACCTCCATTTAGCCCGTATTGGACTGCAAGTTCTTTCCTCCACCACACCTGCTCAGTTAACAACGATTCATATTCTTCCCCATGCTTGGAGCAATTTGAGCTGAATCAACGCTCAGAGTCGTTGGGTGGGTTGGAGGTCTTGGACCCGGGGATTGCTTACGAGAGTTTCAATGGGGAAGAGTATTTTCTTCCTGTCCGTTTAGTTATTTCATTGCTTGATTTGTTTCATGATTGCACCGGGTTATCTTGGTGGATAATAATTTCTTGGTCTACATTGGCTGTCAGAGTAGTGCTATTCCCAATGCTTGTCTTGCAAGCTAATAAGGTGAGCAGGATATTTGAGGTTTGTTCGCGTCTGTCTTTTGTTGATTTCTTTTCATTATGTGTCCAAGCTAGGTACACCTAGGTTGAGGGGGAGTGTTAGAGTCTGTATCCCACATCGGGCTTGTGGTCCGATGTGGAGTTTATCAATCATTATAAAAGAACGTCTCCTCCTCACTTTGAGGTAAGGAGGCGAGGGGGTTTCCTCATTCTACATGGTATCAGAGGAGGTTTGCTAAACCCGACCCCTACCTCCCATCTTTTTTTTTATTCTGCTCTAGGGTTTACTCACGTTTTCCCCGTCAGGGGGGGCGGCGGCCTCCTTGGCCAGCTCTGCCGTCGCCCCTCCCCTCCCTCCCGAGCTGCCGGCCCCCTCTCCAGGCGGCTCTCTCTCCCGGCGCGGCTCCCCTCCCGGCGTCCAGGCTCCCCGGCGCGCGCACCTCCTGCGAGCGGGCCCTTCCAGTCCGGCCGGCTTCCCTCCCCGGCGTCTCCTTCGGCCGCGGGTCCCTCCGCGGGTCTCTCCCACGCTCTCCGCGGTTCTTCCCGTCGGCGTCCAAGCCCCGACGGCCTCCCGCGCCTCCCGCTGCTCCCGGCGCCTCCCGCTGCTCCAGCGCCTCCCGCTGCTCCTGCGCGCTCGCGGCTCCCGGCTCCCGGCTCCCGGCGGATCTCCCTCCAGTCCGGTGACCCCTCTCCAGCGCCCCTTTTTTTTTTTTCTGGCAGCTTCTCCTGCCCGGTAGTTCTATCCCCCCTGCCGACCATCCCTTCCTGGCGGCCTCCTTTCCTGCTGGCGCCTCCGACAGCCGGCCTCCAGCAACCGGCCTCCACCTTGCCGGCCCCTCCACACCGGCCGCCTCCTCCGGCTTCCAGCGCCGCCTCTCGCTGTCCTGCTCCCTCGCCGGCCTCCTCCTGCGCTCCTCTTCCTGCAGCCAGCCGGCTCCAGTTTCTCCCTGCGTCTGCTCCGCTTCAAGTTTCGGCTCTCCGGCACCTCCTGCGGCATCCCCGCCTCACCGGCATCTCCCGACGACTCCCGGCAGCCGCATCTCTATCCGCCGGCACGTCCATTCGCTAGCGCAACAGCCCGACCACCTTGGATTCGAGCCCTTTGGCGCCGCCTGCCCCGCAACAATTATGCGGAATCCCCGCCTCCCGTCGCCGGCCCGCAAGTGCGGTTTTCCCGGTGCTAGTTTGGATTTCCCGGCGTTTCATCGACCGGCCCCACTAGTGCGGCTGTCCTGGCGTTCCGTCAACCGACCTGATCTCTGTGTGGTTCATCTGCTGCGTCCGCGACATCATCCATCCATCATCCTGCGCAGGAGCTTCGATCGTGAGGGGGAGCAGCCACCTTTGGAGCGTTCTTTTTTATTTCGTATGGTTTTGTAATCAAGCTGGGTCTGTCCAGCTTGAGGGGGAGTGTTCGCGTCTGTTTTTTGTTGATTTCTTTTCATTATGTGTCCAAGCTAGGTACACCTAGGTTGAGGGGGAGTGTTAGAGTCTGTATCCCACATCGAACTTGTGGTCCGATGTGGAGTTTATCAATCATTATAAAAGAACGCCTCCTCCTCACTTTGAGGTAAGGAGGCGAGGGGGTTTCCTCATTCTACAAGGTTCTTCCTAAACTGCCTCTACCATTGTCACTGCCTCTCTCTGGAAAGATTTTTGCAGAACAATTTTCTATCTTTTTGAAGAGAAAGAAGGCCGCTGGATGCCCTTCATTTTGTTGGTTCTTCATGCTGTTTTCTGTACAGGTGCCCTGTTTTTTTCTGTGGTTGATAAGCCTTCGGATAATGTCGGTCCATCTTCATCCTGGCTTTGATTCTGGTGGCGTCTTCTGGTTCCAAAATTTAACCGAACCGCCCCATGGCTATTTAGGTTTTGTCTTCCCATCTCTGGTTGCTGGAATGCATTATATAAATACTCAGCTCTCCTTTAGGAACACTCCAGTTGGAAAGGTGACCGGCTTGTTTGGCAAAGCAATTAAGCTTGGAAAACTATTTCTTGATCTTCTCACAATACCCCCTTTTTTTATGGCCCTGAATGTCCCCCAAGCTAATTTGGTTTGTTGGACGACAAATGCCATATTTACTTATATTCAGCTGCTCTCTTTGAGTAATCCTGTCATCCGAAAGAAGCTGGGTTTTGTCGAGAATGCGAGTTTGATGGAAAGTCTAAAACCTGATGATCTATTTGCTGTTTCAGTGAGATTATTAGCAGGAGGTAAAACTGATGATGCAATTCTCTCACTGAGGTCGGTACTTTATAATGATCCTGAACACACAACCGCTTTGATTCTCTTAGGGGAGGCTTTGTTGTGCAAGGGACTTTTGGGTGATGCTAATGTATATTTTGAGCATGCCATTTCAAAGCTCTGTCGCATAGGTCATCCGACAACAGCTCAGGAGGTTGATCCTGTGATCATCCCATCTCAATTAGCAGGGGCTTCTTACATGCAACAGGGTAAACATGCAGATGGAATGTTGCATCCTCAAAGGGCGGAAAACTTGAAAGAGCCTGAGGATCCAAAAAGCAAGGCCTAATATTTTCATGGGTTGTGGTTATTTGCAAGTGGTTTGGACAGCGAGGGTCGGAAAGATGAGGCTGTGAAGCTCCTCAGTATGGTCGCTTCATATGATGCTGGCAGTAGGAATACCTTGAAATGGTTCAAGGAGGAGGATGACAAAGATGATTCTTTTATTTATGATCTTGTTGGCAGCAGAAAAGCTGACTACTAATCACATTCCCCCCCATGAATAAACCTTATTAGAGAATGGGCCATTTTTTTTTTAAATTTTATTAATAGCCATTATTTATCTCGCTAGCTGCGTCAGTGCCCTGCATCGAAGAGCAGGTTCTGCTGAAATCAATAAACTTTTGAGTGGCCAAACTACCTCCCAAACCTTCCAGTTATGGTCGAGATGGACTCAAAAACTGCTTGTGGACTTCTTGGTGAAACTGCTGTCTTCCTCCACTCCGTGCACTGTTGATTGCTTTTGCCTTATATTGCATTCCATTGTAGGCTGGTTAGTTGATCAGTGTTTCAGACTGTAATTCAGAGACCATGCTGTGCGGTCAAAATAGATCTCGCCCAAGCCCTGTTCGATGAAATGTCTGATAACTCGGTTTCCTGTAATTCCTTGATTTCTGGTTACAATGGTATTGAAGCACTTGAAATCTTCTGTAAAATGATGGAACAGTCCTGTTTAAAACCAGATTGTTTTAGTTTCACTAGTGCATTGTCAGCCTGCTCATGTTTAGAATAGTCTAGGCTTGGAAAACAAGCGCAATCATCAGATATGGATTTGAAAGCTCCTAGGAAGTTATAAACTTAGAACAGTCTAGGATTATTGGTAGTGAAGAACTCATGGTCATCAAGCCTATACATGTGCCAATGAAGACAGATCTTGTGCTGATCTAAGTACCTCAAAAATCCATCTTGGCAGCCATAAAGAAGGATGCTCTGCATCGGGTTTTGTCGATTGAAGCTATATCTTTCATCGATTATTGTCATTGAGTTTGTTGCAAAGGTTGGTGCTTTTGCTGGGCGGAACACCCCGGAAATCCATGCAGATAATCATTTGCCAATGGTACTGAGAATCCGAGGCTTATCTTTCATATTGGATGCTGAAGGGTCATTGATGTGGACTCCTTTCAACTGCCATGGCCTTTAAATTCAGGTATTTGTTTACTCAACATTTAGCAGAACCCTACTCTACCCTTGGTTTGAAGGCGCGTTTATCCAAATATGATGTTTTTTTTTTCAAATACAAGTTACCATGAAATTTCATACAAATTTAAATATGATAAATTTTAACATTTAAATACTCAAAAAATATAAAAATAATCGTTGTGAAAAAATTATAAATTCAAAACTATTAAATGGAATTAAAAAAAAACCCACATATGTTCTGTGGTTTCAAGTGACATCAAGAATATTTGGTTTTTTCATGGGAATGCAGTAAAAATCTAATGTGAAGCTTTAGGTTTTCCATTGCAAAGGGGATAACCAAAATAGGTAACAGGGAGGGTGGCTTTAATCCCTGAGTTGTCCTTTTAATGAAGTTGATTATGTTTGTTAGAGTATTTTGGATATTTAGATATTTAGGTTAGGCTTGAATGGGTATGTATTTTAAATTTCAAATTCCCCTCTCATCCCATGTATTGGTTTCTCTATTAATAAAGCACCCAACCTCATTTAGAGGTACGAATTCCGGGTCTATTTCTACATGGTATCAGAGCGGGTTCCAACCACAATCGCCTCTTTTTTTTGGAAATCCTATGATACCCCTCCTCCCTCTTTTGGGGGCGGCGGTCCCCTAGCCAAAGACCATCGTCACAGTAGCGCCTCTCCCTGCTACCTCTTCGCCCAGTGCGTCCCTCACACCTCTGCCTCCTGCTGTGTATGCTCTTCCTGCTGCACTCCCTCACATCACCCCACCTTGACTCGATGCCTGCTCCCGTGTGCCACCTGTTGGATGAGCCTAGCATGACCCTCTACTTCCTGTTACACGACTCCACCTTGCACAATCTTCTCAAGGTGCATGACCGACCATCCCTATTGTCCCTGACGTGACACCCTTCCGTTGCACGCCTCCAACTACACACTTCTTCCGAGCCACCAAACAAGTTAGGGACCCTCCCTAACCAACCGCCACCTTCATTGGTGCAACCTCCTCAGGCATTACCCTAGCCCCCGTGCGGCCTCCTATTGCGCAAGCTGGTCGCTTGACAGTCTTGCGCAGTCTTGTGTGCCTTCTTCTCTGAAGGTGTGTTCTTTGTTGCTGGTCTCTTATGCTGCGCACTAAAGGCCCCCCTTCTGGCATTCTGCACCTGTAGCTTTATCTAGATCTGCTTATCTGCTTATCTGCATCCAGATCTTCCCTCTACAGGGCCTCGCTGTTGCTGCTGCCCGGATCTTTGTCGGGTCTCATTATTGCCGCACCACCACTGCTGAGGATCAGAAATGCTTGCTTTTGGGTATGCTATTTGGGCACCATTTCACCCGTCCTTTTGCGTTTGCTACTGGGGCACCGTTTTACCCGGCCTTTTTGGTCCACTATTCGGGCTCCTTTTCACTCGGCCCTTTGGTTCCACTATTTGGGTGCCTTTTCATCCAGCCATTTGGTTCCGCTATTCATGTGTCGTATCATCTGGTCGTTTTGAGGCTGTTCTCTGGTCACCGTTTTATTTGGCATCTTTAATCAATGGTTGTCATCAACACAAGAGTTTTACGACGATCATCTCTTCTTCGACAACAATAGTTCTTTTTTACTCATTTCCATCACGAGGAGTTCAAATAGAGTAGGTTGGAGCAAAACAAGGGGGTGGCGCGATGCTCTTTATTTTTTTCTTTTTTATGTACTAAGATATGTCTAGCTTGAGGGGGAGTCTAAGGAGCCTTTTCTTTGTTTTCTTTTATTATATGTCCAAGCTAGGTAAACCTAGCTTGATGATGAGTGTTATTTTAGATATTTAGATATTTAGGTTAGGTATGAATGAGTCAACATTATCGCATCTATTTTAAATTTCAAATCTTCCTCTCACATATTGTATTGGTTTCCTATAAATACCTCATTTAGAGGTATGGATTTTGGCTCTCTTTCTCCAATGTTGATAGGAAAATTTTTATCATTAGTGATTCTACTCTTAGTAAAGTTGATAGTAATACCATCACTTTGAATAATTTGGAGGAAATCCATTAGATTTTTAAGCATTTTCGAATCTCCCAAAGGTGAAAATGAAGAAATCATCTGCGTAACCCAAGCGAGTGATAGTATTACAGTTATGCATATTAAGCTTAATAATACAGTTGGATCCTTTTCTCTTTTGTTTTAGAATGTGCACCATTTCATTAGTAAGTACAACAATATCATGAATGGATTATTTTTTTAATAAATTTAGCTTGCTCTTCAGATATGACAATATTTAGTGCGAGAGACTAAAGACTATAATATGTGTAATAATCTTACTAGCGAAGGTACGGAGAGAAATGAGTTGATGGTCTTTAGGGTTTGATGGAATAAATTTCTTGGGAATCAAAAAGAAAAGAGTGCTTCCAATCATGGGAGGAATATGGGTTATCGAAATGAAGTCATTTACCGCACTAAGCGGGTTAAGATCCCTGCTCGACTTTATTAGGAATGCTATTGAGAATACCAGTGCAGAGATCCACCTATTCAACCTTAACAATTTTGTTTCAGTATTTCAAATCCATGTCTTTTATTTTATCAATATCCTCAACTATGATAATTTTTTTAATGAATCTTATTGAGGAAAATTTTTATCTATTTTTTGAGCCTGAAAAAAATTAGTATTGGAATCCCCATCCTCAAGGCATTTAATCCTAGCTTTTTGTTACCAAAAGTTATCTTCATTCTGAAGAGTTTTAAGCAGTCGAGTCATTAAATTTCTCTAGATTTTTAGTAGAGGGATCAATATCATCCAAAATGATTTCATTTTTTCAAATAACATTTGTCACAAAAACTTCTCATACTCCCTCTAGCAATTTGGTATCCCCAAGCATCCCAAACAATAGAAAAAGGGTGATTAACCTATATACCATGAAGGCGAAATTGTTTAGGTTGGGTATCATTTTTAGTGAAGCTTTTGAAGAGAACGAGAGTGTGATCCGTAGAAGTTTGATTTAAATCAAAGGTTTTTGAAATCTCGTGATATAATTTTATCCATTTCCTACCACCAACCCAAGTATAAGGTTCACCTTTGCACAAAAGTTTAGGAATGCTATTATTATCAATAAGTCATTACAATTATTTATATAAGATAAATTGAGATTGAAGATGTTGCGGAATCGTCGGGAGATGTAATGATAGAAACGAGAAAATGAAAGAAAGAAAGCAATAAGGACACAACGATTTACGTGGTTCGGGAATAATCCCTACGTCCACGGGAGAGGCAGAATTTCACTACTTGGGAGCACAAAATTACAGAGGATTTTCAGTAGTAACCCTAGCCCGAAAATGAGTTATAAACAATGGAGAAGACGATCACTGTTCGAAAAGTGAGTCTGCATTGCTACAGTGAACGACGACCCGCTTTGTCAAAACCGTTACAGTAACTGCCGACTGGAAGTCAAAAGTGCTACAGTGAAGTTGACTTCGAAGTCCGCACCGCTACAGTGTCTGTTGGTGTCGGTCGGTCAGCTCTGCTACAGTTGTGGGCCACAAGCATTCGACCCAACCAGATCGGGCTACACCAATCCAACATTCTCCCACTTGGAGCCTGATCCACTGCACTGCTATGCTTCGATGCAACTGATGAAGACAACTTACTTAATCTGAGTTCTTTCTCTTCTTCACTCACCAGTGGCGTGCTTTCCATTCACATATTCATGAAATACAAACTGTTTTCCTCTTGTGCTCCCATCATGTGCTCCATCATTCTGCCTCTCATCCTCCGTTCATCAGTGGAGACCAACATAGGCACAACAGTGCCTCAACTTCTGTATCACCATAGGCTTTGTCAACATGTCTGCCGGATTGTTGGTTCCACAGATCTTCTGCAAAGTCAACAACCCATCCTGTATCAAACCTATGATGAAATGGTACTTCAACTGAATGTGCTTCGTCTGGGAATGAAACACTGGGTTCTTTGCAAGATGTATAACACTCTGACTGTCACAGTGCAATACATTCTCTTCTCGCTTTCTTCCCAATTCATCTAAGAAGTTCTTCAGCCAAACCATCTCTTTTCCAGCTTCTGTTACAGCAATGTATTCTGCCTCTGTGGTGGATAAAACTACCACTTTCTGCAATTGTGATATCCAACTTACCGCAGTTCCTCCACAGGTAAAAACATAACCCCCCGTGGTACTCCTCCTGCTGTCGACATCGTCTCCAAGGTCAGCATCCACATACCCCTGCAATGAATTTCCTTTTCCAAAGCACAGAGATAACTCCTTGCTGCCCTTCAAATACCTCAGTATCCACTTCACAGCTTCCCAATGTTGCTTTCCAGGGTTAGCCATATACCTGCTCACAACTCCCACTGCATGAGCGATGTCAGGTTGAGTACAGACCATGACATACATCAGGCTTCCAACAACTGATGCGTATGAAACTTTTGTCATGTACTCCACCTCTTCTGCCGTCTTCGGTGATTACTCCTTTGATAGTTTGAAATGTCTCGTCAGGGGAATATAGACTGCCTTTGCTTCCATCATACTGAATCTTTTCAGAACCTTTCCAATGTAATCAGCCTGTGACAACATCAACGTTCCAGCTCTGCGGTCTCTCTTGATCTTCATCCCCAGAATTTTGCCAGCTTCTCCAAGATCTTTCATTTCAAACTACTCAGCCAACTGCCCTTTCAGCTCATTAATTCTCTGTATACAAGATCCTGCAATGAGCATGTCATCCACATACAGAAGCAATATAATGTATTCATCACCAAAGGACTTGATGTAGCAACACTGATTCATGCCACATCGTTTATATTCATTTTTAGACATAAATGAATCAAACTTCTTGTTCTACTGCCTCGGTGCCTGCTTCAATCCATATAAGCTCTTCTGGAGTTTGCACACCAGGTCTTCCTTTCCAGACTCTACATATCCCTCTGGCCGCTGCATGTAGATATCTTCCTCCAAATCTCCATGAAGGAAAGCAGTCTTAACATCAAGCTGCTCAAGGTGCAAATCCTCTGACGCCGCAATGCTGAGAACCACCCAGATGGTGGTAAGCTTCACTACTGGTGAAAATATTTTCGTGAAATCCACTCCCTCCTTCTGTTGGAAGCCTTTCACCACAAGCCTTGCCTTGAACCTCCTCTTGCCATCATGTTCTTCCTTCACCCGGTAGACCCACTTGTTCTGCAATGCTTTCTTTTCTGCTGGCAGGGATGTTAACTCCCAAGTGTTATTGTCATGCAATGAGGAAATCTCCTCCTTCATTGCCAGCTCCCACTTGCCTGACTCCTTCAGCTGCATTGCATCTTCAAAGCATTCTGGTTCTCCACCATCATTCAATAATAGATAATGCATGGATGGTGAATACCTCTGCACATGCCTTCTCACCCTTGTTGATCTACTCAACTCCACTGGAGTAGTAGGTTCCACCGGTTCAGATCTCTCATGCTCAGACACACCTTCAAGCTCCACTTGCTCTTTGCACTCTGATTCAATGTTCTCATTTTCATCTTCAGCTACGTAACGACCTTTGTACATGACACCTTCATTGAATACCAAGTTCTGGCTCCTGATGACCATCTTCTTGTTATAATCCCAAAAGCGGTAACCAAACCCATCAGCACCATAGCCAATAAAGAAACATGGCTTGGACTTAGCATCAAACTTGTCCCTTGAGTTAGCATCAATGTGTACATAAACCAAACTTCCAAAGACTCTTAAATGTGAGAGTTTTACCTCCTTGTCAGACCAGAGCTCCTCGGGTAGACGTTCTCCCATTGGCACAAATGGACTCCTATTGATCAGATATGCTACCATGTTTACTGCATCAGCCCAGAAGGTTTTGGGCAACCCTGATTGTAACCTCATACTTCTAGCACGTTCATTCAACATCCTATTCATCCTCTCCGCCACACCATTCTGCTGTGGTGTTCCTAGGATAGTCTTCTCCCACCGAATTCCATTATCAGAATAGAATTCTATGAATTCTTGACTGTCATACTCTCCACCGTTGTCAGACCTCAAACATTTCAGCTTAGCTCCTGACTCATTCTCCACCATGACCTTCCACTTCTGAAACATTTTAAACACATCAGATTTACTTTTCAGAAAGTAAACCCATACCTTCCTTGTTGAGTCATCGATGAATGTCACATAGTATTGTGTCCCTCCAAGGGAATGTACCGGTGCAGGCCCCCAAACATCAGTGTGTACAAGGTCCAGCTTCCCAGCCTTTGGTGTTCTGCCTCCTTTTGCAAAAGACACCTTCTTCTGCTTTTTGAAGATACAATCTTCACATAGGCCAACTTTCACTGACTTTAGCTCCAGTAGCAACCCTTTTGTTGCCAACTCCTTCATCCCCTTTTCACTCATGTGGCCTAGCCTGTTGTGCCACAGTTGTGGATCTCTTACAGCTTTGAGTGATACAACAATGTCTATGCAAGTTTCTGTCATGTTGTACAAGGTTCCATTCTTTGCTCCTCGAGCTATGACCATAGCTCCTCGGGTGATCTTCCATGCACCACCAGTGAATGTGGTACTCAACCCTGCATCATCAAGTTGTCCAACAGAAATAAGGTTTCTTCTCAAGCCAGGGATATACCTCACGTTTTCCAGAACCAGCAGACTCCCACTGTTGGTCTTGATCTGTGCATCTCCTTTCCCCACAATCTGCAAGGGCTCATTATCAGCAAGATGTACCTTGCCGAAATTTCCAGAAACGTAATTTTCCAGAAATCCCTTTTCCGATGTAAAATGGAAAGACGCCACAGAGTCTAAAATCCAAGACTCCATTGGGTTGTCCATGCTCAACAGAAGCATGTCATCAGTTTCTTCAGCTGCCGTGTTTGCTCCACTAGTTTCAGGTCCTTTCCGGTTATCTCTGCACTCCTTCTTGACATGTCCTTTCTTCCCGCATGTCCAGCAGGTAGGACCATGCCCCTTTGCCTTGTCTCTGCTCTTTCCTCTTGACTTCGACCGTGCTCTGCGATTTTCCCGCTGTGGGTACCTTCCTCTTCCTTTAACGTTCAAAGCAGAACCAGAGAATCTGCCCAATTCTCTTCTTCGAACATCCTCACTAAGGATTAGGTCCCGTATATCTTTCAGATCCATCTTTGTATTCCCCGAAGTGCTGCTCATAGCTGTTACAGTTGCTTCCCAACTCTCTGGTAACGAAGATAGTAAAACCAGCGCACATACCTCATCACCAAGATCAATGTCCACCGATGACAACTGACTTATGATGGTATTGAATTCATTGATATGATCTGCAACAGTTCTCCATTCAACCATTTTCAGGTTGAACAATCGTCGTATCAAATGCACCTTGTTTGCCGCAGAAGGCTTCTCGTACATATTTACGAGGGCTTTCATCAGGTCCACCGTCGTCTTCTCCTCTCTAATGTTGAACGCCACGTTTTCGGCCAACGTCAGGCGCACAACACCCAGAACCTGTCGATTTAGTAGCTCCCACTCCGACTTCTCCATGTCCGCTGGCTTCACACCCAGAAGTGACAAGTGCATCTTTTTCTGATAAAGATAATCCTCGATCTATATCCTCCAGAAACTGAAATCAGTTCCATCGAAGCGATCGATCTTCACTTTGCTTTCATCCAGAGCCATCGTTGGAGAATTCCGAACTCACCCTCTGATACCAGTTGTTGCGGAATCGTCGGGAGATGCAACAACAGAAACGAGAAAATGAAAGAAAGAAAGCAATAAGGACACAACGATTTACGTGGTTCGGGAATAATCGCTACGTCCACGGGAGATGCAGAATTTCACTACTCGGGAGCACAAAATTACAGAGGATTTTCAGTAGTAACCCTAGCCCGAAAATGGGCTATAAAACAATGGAGAAGACTACAACTGTTCGAAAAGTGAGTCTGCTTTGCTACAGTGAACGACGACCCGTTTTGTCAAAAGCGCTACAGTAACTGCCGGCTGGAAGTCAACAGTGCTATAGTGAAGTTGACCCCAAAGTCCGCACTGCTACAGTGCCTGTCGGTGTCGGTCGGTCAACTCTGCTACAGTTGCGGGGCACAAGCATTTGGCCCAACCAAATCGGGCTACACCAATCCAACAGAAGCTCCTTTAGTTTCAGAAGCACTGTGAAAATTTTGAACGTAACCTCAATAATCCAGTTCCGTCCTTTGCATCAAGCCAAGTCTGTAAGGTCAACCCAAACGCTTAAGTATGTCACTTCTGGTGGACTTGGCATAATCCATAGTCCAAAGGAAGATTAAATTGTTACAAGTTAAATTCTCCATCTTCAATAACGGTAAGCATGATATTAGTTTCGTTGAGAATCCAAATTTTGTTAGAAACATCATAATTATGGTTATTAAAATGAAGTTTACAATCCATTGAAGGGATTAATAAATAAATAAATAAATGAGCCCGAAGACCTTTTAATTACATGCATGAGGTCACAAGGCCCATTTATTACATTAGGGAGGGAACATTTTGAGTCTCATAGCCCATTACATTAGAGGTGATGCACGTGAGGAAAGAAACAAGGCTTATCACATGCGGGGTAGTATTGGAGCGAAGATCCAATACTCATTGCCATAAGGGAATTAAATTTTTTCCCTAAATACCATGCCATGGGAGACTTGAAGATTTGATGTTTGGAGGGACAAATTCCCAACCAACTCATTAAGCCAGTTAATCCATTCAAGGGAGCTTGTTAGAACTGATCATAAGTTCCAAAATAGATAGCATCGAGTGTCCATTATGCTTCAGAATACGTTTAAGGCATCTAATAGAAGAGGATCTCGCGTGTCCAAGGATCTCGAGTGAATTAAATTGAGCATAGAAATTAAAATTGAACATGTACCTTGTTCAAATCGAAGCGCGCTTGTTCGTCACACATCGCCGACGACCTTTACTCGAAGGATCCAAAGTAGAATTTCTCTAGATTGTCCACACACTTTAAAATCCGCAGGAGTGTCAATCATCGAATTTTGGGTGCTAGCGCGGTGATTCGATGATGCCTTCGATGTCCTGACGATCACCGCATCGTTGTGACTTCGATGCAAGGAGATGAACTTGATCTGATCTCTTGGATTGAGAACTTCTCTCTAGAAAACAGGAGAGGGGAGAGAGACGTTGACAAATTCACAGTGAAAAGTCATAGCACGAGAACCTCTCTCTTATTTATAGTGGATGCTCAAATACCTGGAAAGGGTTCTCGACCTTCGTTTATTAAACGTCCACTAAATAAATAATTATGACGAAATTGTAGGTTCCGGGCACAGCGGAAGTGCGTTGGTGGGTGTACCCAACATTAATTTTAGCATTAACAACGATCAATCCGAGATCCATCACGATAATAAAACGCCGGATTTTCGGAATAGAACGAAGAACGAAAAAGAAAATAGGGGAGTTCCAGAACTATAAATAAGATCATTATATGCTGGTTATAATTAATTTAATTAATTGACAAGAATTACCTTGATGAAATTCTTTCTTCATTGATGTTTCCGGTCACGATCTGATGTGATCCGTCGTTGCGTCGTAGAATCCAAGTGTAAGATTCCTCTAGCGGTGTTTCACACGTGCTCCACGTATCTCTGGACGTCGTTGAAGGGATCTTCGGGTGCTAGCGCGGAAGAGTCTTCGCTTGCGATGTCCGCCTTCGACCGCCTTGATCCGGTGGATGATGATCTCTCTCTCTCTCGTAGCTTGAGAGCGTTCTTGGAAGAAAAGAAATCTCTCTTGCCTTGAGAGCTTTCTATAGATCCGTTGTGCACAACCACAAAAAATGGTTAGGCTAATGAGAAATATATAATTGAGAATTTTAATTACATATAATAATAAAATGAATTAATTACCTGAAAACATTTATTCATTTCATTTAATTCTTAGTAATACCCCATGTCTAATAATAACAGTTGTCTATTATTATTACCTGACATGTGCCCAATGAATTACACCTAATATTATTTAATTAAATAAATAATACTATTTCTCATAAATTCTCAGAAAAAAATACACGGCGTGTATATTTAATATACATGGCGTGTACTTTTGTTTTTTCATTTTTCTTTATTTCCTCCACCACATTTATTAGACCTTGAATAATGACTATTTATTTCTAAAATAAATATCACTGCATTACTCGCTAATAAATATATTATTTCGCCCACAATATATTTTCTCGAATAACTAGTGTCGAAATAAATGGGACCAGACATCTTTAAATAATTATTAAACCACAATCCGGAATAATCTTTATTCAACTTGTTAAATTAATATTTAACTGAGGTACTTGGACACACTTAGTGTGTGACCCTCTAGGCCTCTTTCTCAGTGGCATTAGGCGGAGTCCGCCTAAAGTTCAAGGTTAGCATCTAGCAACACGCCAAGACACCCATAGAGAAAGAAGTTGACGCCTCAATGATGTGTCACCTCCTAAGAGCGCTTACCGTGTAATATAATTCCTTTGTCTCAATATCTCGAATCAAGTGGGTTGCATGTTAGTGTCATCAACCCATTGCTCGATTATTCTTTCTTTGACTTTCTGAAATTGAACTTGCCCATTCCTTACCATGACCATGAATTTATTTAGGGTATATCAATTCTATTAATGGGCCTGAGATATCTACTTTCGTTATGGAACAGAAGGGACAAATCCTTTCCCACATTATTTATTAATGCAGTATCACTCGTGACACACCCAACGTATCCTACCTTGCTGTGAACAGCGTGTCGTCACAGTTTTCGTCAATACATCTAAGTGCACGAGTTGTAATACCCATTAATAATAATCTTAAAGTCTAAGGACCAATACACACGTCCGCAGATAGGAACATCCAATGACACTAGGAAATGTGGATTTCCTACTGACGGGTCTCATTCTCATAATATCCTCCTAGATATTACCAAGGTCGCACACCATGTGACGGTGCCTCAAAGTTTTATGAGTCCTCACCCTTAATGGCCTGTATTATTTGTGTTCCTCAAATAATATCATCCGACCATAGAACATATATTCAAGAACAGTGTTATGGCACTTCCGGGTTCTTATCATAGCAGAGATCCACTGTGACCCTTTAATGCAACAACTATCCTTAGGACATTATCACATGCATTGTCACGCAGAAGAACAATCAAGATGTGATAATGTATTTATTAAAGAATAAAGTACAAAATAGTTGGTTCTAGGCCACAAACTCCAACAGACTCCCACTTCGACTAGAGTCAACTGCTAACAACTTTTAACCCGCTAGCTCTCACATGATACTCATGCTTCTGTTGAGATAGACCTTTAATCATGAGCTCCGCCACGTTCTCTTCTGTGGACACTCTGCTCACTGCAACTTCACCCCTTTGATAGAAATCCCTCAAGAGGTGATATTTTCAAAGTATGTGTTTTGTCCGTTGATGTGACCTTGGTTCTTTTGAAAGAGCCACCGCTGCAATATTATCACAATATAATGTGATATGATCTTTACTGCTAGACACCACATCAAGCTCCTGGACAAAGTTTCGAATCCAGACGGCTTCCTTGGCTGCATCAGAAGCCGCTATATATTCGGACTCTGCTGTAGAATCAGCGACAACCGGTTACTTTGAACTCTTCCAGCTCACAACTCCTCCATTGAGATAGAAAACATATCCAGATTGCGACTTCAGATCGTTTTGATCTGTTTGAAATCTAGCATCAGCATACCCTCTGATGACAAGCTCCTCATCTCCTTCATACACCGAGAACATATCCTTAGCTGCATCAGAAGCCGCTATGTATTCGGACTCTGCTGTAGAATCAGCGACAACTGGTTACTTTGAACTCTTCCAGCTCACAACTCCTCCATTGAGACATAAAACATATCCAGATTGCGACTTCAGATCGTTTTGATCTGTTTGAAAACTAGCATCAGCATACCCTCTGATGACAAGCTCATCATCTCCTTCATACACCGGGAATATATCCTTAGTTCTTCTCAGATACTTAAGGATAGTCTTTACAACAGTCCAATGCTGTTCTCTTGGATCTGCTTGATATCTGCCTACCATGCTTAGTGCATAGACAACATCAAGCCTGGTACATAACATGACATACATGATGAATCCTATAGCCGAAGCGTATGGGATCTTACTCATTCTATCTTTCTCTTGTTGTGTCTGAGGACACATTTTCTTAGAAAGATGTAGGCCATGTGACAATGGAACCAATCCCCTCTTGGATTGTTCCATACTAAATCTCTTTAGTATCTTGATCAATATATGTACCCTGACTTAGTCCAAGCAACCTCTTGGATCTATCACAAATGATTTTGATCCTTAGAATGTAGGCTGTTTCACCCAAGTCCTTCATGGAGAAACACTTGTCCAACCAGTGCTTAACTGACTACAAGATTGGTACATCGTTTCCAATAAGCAATATGTCATCAACATATACTACTAGGATAACGACCGCATTCCCATTAAACCGCTTATAAACACATGACTCACATTCGTTCTTAATGAAACCAAATTCTTTTATGGCTTCATCAAATTGAATGTTCCATGACCTGGATGCTTGCTTTAATCCATAAATGAATTTCTGCAACTTGCAAACCCGTTTAGCTTCACCTGGTGTCACAAACTCTTCTGGTTGTTTCATATAGACATTTTCCTGAAGGTTCCCGTTAAAGAATGCTGTTTTGACATCCATTTGCCAAATCTCGTCGTCATGGTAAGCTGCTATGACAAGTATGATTCTTATGGATTTAAACATGACAACTGGCGAGAAGGTTTCATCATAATCAATTCCTTGACGCTGTCTGAATCCTTTAGCCACTAGCCTTACTTTATAGGTGCTAATTTGACCTTCCATGTCCAATTTTCTCTTGAATACCCATTTGCATCCAACATGCTTTACATCAACTGGCTCATCGACCAGAACCCAAACTTGGTTCTGATACATGGAATCCATCTCAAAATTCATAGCTTCTAGCCATCTTGCAGCTTCTGAGCTTTCTACTGCTTCCTTATAGGAGAGAAGTTCATCATTGTTCAACAATAATGATTCACCATTCTCGGTAACTAGGAAACCAAATCTCTCTGGTTCTCTTACCTCTCTTGAGCTCCTACGCAGTACTTGTGTTTCTGAAACATCTTCCACGGGGACCTGTGGAACTTGTTCCTGTTCCAACTCCTGTGTATCTTGAGCATCAATTTCGTCGAAGTCAATCTTGCTCCCACTATCCATTTTGAGGATGTGCTCCCTCTTAAGAAAGACGACTTGTCTGGTGACAATCACTTTCTTGTCTGAAGGGTTATATAGGTAATATCCTTTCGTTTCCTTGGGATATCCTATAAAGATACACTTCGTGCCCCGGGGTGCTAGTTTGTTGCCTGAGAAGGCCTTAACAAATGCCTTGCATCCCCATACATTTGTGTGTGACAAAATGAGTTTCTTTCCATTCCATAACTTAGAGGGAATTCCATTTGCCGCCTTAGTTGGTACCCGGTTTAATGTGTATGCTACAGTCTGTAATGCATATCCCAAAAGGATAATAGAAGATCTGCATGACTCATCATCAACCTCACCATGTCCAACAAGGTATAGTTCCTCCTTTCACTAACATCATTCCACTGTGGTGTATAAGGAGGAGTGAGTTGAGATATAATCTCAGACTCCCGTAGAAGATCGATGATCTCTTGGTTCATATATTCTCCACCTCAATCCGATCAAAGCTTCTTTATCTTCTTACCAAGCTGATTCTCTACTTCATTCTTGAATTCCTTAAATTTCTTTAAGGCTTATGACTTATACCTCATTAAGTAGATATAACCATATCTACTCAAATCATCAGTAAAAGTAATGAAGTAAGAATATCCACATCTAGCTTCTACTGGAAATGGTCCACACACATCCGTGTGCACCAATCCTAGAAGCTCTGTGGTCCTTTCACCCTGTCCACCGAAAGACGACTCGGTCATTTCACCTTGTAAACAAGCGTGACATCTATCAAGTGGTTTTAGCTTAGTAGAGTCTAAATAGCCATCTTGACAGAGCTTTGTCAAGAGCTTCTCGTTTACATGACCAAGACGGTGATGCCACAACTGAGTGGTGTATGAGTCATGTGAGTTTGTTTCGTTATCGATTGCCAACACTTGGTTTTCGTAATTTAATACATACAAACCATTATTTAAATGCGCCATACCATAACATACGTTGTTCTTATAAAAGAAGCAACCCTTATTTCCAAACATGAAAATAAATCCATCCATATCCAAACATGATATAAAAATTTTGTTTTTGGTAACACTTGGCACATAATAACAATAATGTAAAACCAAAATCATCCCAGTTGGCAATGAGTGGTGATAATTGCCAATGGCTAACGCAGCCAGCCTCGCGCCATTGACAGCTCGAAGATCCACCTCTCCTCTGACAATCTTTTTAAATTAACTTGGTTCCTGCATTTGAATACAGAAATGAGCCCCACAAGCTGTATCTAATACCCAATGTGTAGAAATGGAAAGATTACACTCGATAACAAACACACCTTTAGCGTCCTCATGCTTCTGGGTGCAGTTCCTCTTCTAGTGGTCTTGCTTGCCACATGCAAAACATACCTCCTCCCGTTCTTTGCCCTGCCTCTGGATCTTCCCCTTCTTGGAGGGATGATGCTCGGAGGCTTCGGACCGTTTATAAGTCCTTGGCCCCTTTGTCTTGTCCTTCATTTTTTTATTCACCATAAGGACTGCAGGTTTGTCACGCCCCATGTCCTTATCTACCTGGGGAATTAATGTCAGAAGTTCTGATAGACTCTTCTCATTGTTGCTCATGTTATAGTTGACAATAAAGCTAGTGAAGGTCTTGGGCAGTGATGGTAGGATGAGATCTGTACGCAACTCATGCAGGAACTTAATCCCAAAGATGTCCAGACGTTCAATGTAGCCAATAAGCTTGACTACATGAGGCCCAGCTGGCGCAGACTCTCCAAGCTTAGTTGTGAACAAAGCATTGAAGATCTCATATCTCTCCTGTCTCGCCTTCTCTTGATAAAGATCCTTAAGGTGAGACATCATGCTATACGCGTCCATGTTTTCATGTTGCTTCAAGAGCTCATTAGACATGTCCGATAGCATGGAACATTGGACATCTTTGGCATCATCCATATATTTCATGTAGAGAGAGAGTTCCTTATCACTGACCTCTTTTCCAGGCGCATTTGGAACAGGCTCTTCCAGCACATACAATCTCCTCTCATGGCGAAGGATGACGCGTAAACGCCTTTTCCATTCTTGGAAATTGGTGCTGGTGAGAAGGTTTTCCTTCTCGAGTATGGTTCGTAATGATATGTTTGAAATCATTTTTCTTGTCGTTTCTACAAATTAAGATGAACAAAGCTTTAATACTTTATTATGATAAAACTGGGTCAAATAAATAAATTAATACTTATTAGTCTCTCACTATTTTATCGAAATCCAGTAGCTCTCACCATTGACTTTGGAATATTTTGTTGCCTGAATATTCTAGTGGCAAAGATCCATATTGCCCTTTGCATTACCCCAACTAGGGTTGGTCAAGCAACTTGAAGGGTTTTTAGGTAGACATTCCAAATGCCAACTGCATTAACTCGTAGCTCCTTGATCCGTTGAGTGGACTCCCCAATCCTGAAATCTTTTTATTTTAGATTTCCTCAACCTTTGTCTCTTGGTCACACCAAGTCCTGCTGTGGCAGTCAACCCTTGATGCGAACCAAGTGAAGTCAACCTAAACCTTGAATTAGAATTCCCCGATAATTGAAAGCACCCCAACTAGGGTTGGTCAAACACTTTGAACTATGGTTCGATTCCAACCAAGATTATGGAAGGCTATACCGACTTGATATTTTCTTTGAGAGATTTTATCCTTATACGTAAATTTCCATTTTATTATTTTTGATAGCATGCTTGTTAATATTAAGTGAGATATATACTTAAGTGATTAACCATGTCTAAGATAATATTTTACGCATAAGCCGATCTTATTTTAGTTTCATCTTGCATGCTTGTTTAATTCATTAATTGTGTGATCGTGACAACACATCCACAATAAATAATCCATGCAACTAACACAAATAAAATGAATGGTATGATCATGAGCTTGTTCTATTGGTTAGTTTATCTAGCGGTTGATAAATTAACCCAAGACCTAGGGGAGAAACACCTTGAACCTTTTGGGTTCGTGTTTACAGCTTTCCACCTGTCCACCTTTGTATCTCCTTGGATTGGTTTCACATTGGATCCTAACTTGAGCTGCCTCCACTAGCTTGGGAGCTTCATCCATTACATATGCTTTTATATCACTCGCAGGTGAGGGGTAAAACAGAGTTTTACATAAAAGAAACCTTGGGCGCGTAGACCCTACATATTAATGAGGAGAAGGCTCGGAAGCCAACAAATTTAATTTAAATAAATTAATTAAAAGAAACCATTCACATACAAAGGTCTTGGTCTAGCTCATGATCATCCATACATGCAACGATATTTACGCATAAATAAAACTAACATTCAATTCTTTAATCGTTCTTGTTTAAGATAAATCACGCTCGAATCAATTAATTATCTTTAATTAATTAATTCTTTTATCTTAAACCCTTTTCTGAATTTCTTTGAGATTCTCATCCATCATAATTTTAAACAAATAAATTCATTTAAAATTATCTTTGTACGTAACTTGTACCTTGGAGGCAACCCGGTGAATTCCCATTCATAACTACCCAATGAGTAGAAATGAACATTATGCAGATGTTAAATTAAACATATATATATAAAACACCTATCACATGTTGTGTTTTACGCCTGTATTATGGTACACGTCTCAATGGTTTGTATAAAATAATAATAAATTTTAATAAATCTGCTCAATTTGGATGAGTACACGACGTGTAGTTCTGACTACATGGTGTGTACCTTTGTTCACCGTCCATCTGAAGTACACGCCTAAGGACATGACGTGTAGATGTACTTTGGAAATCTTCGAAGTACACGACGTGTTCAATGGGATACACGCCGTGTAGTATCCGCGTTACACGGTTTCCAGTCGGGCAAGCCGTGTACGGGGTACACGGTCCAACCCTAACCCGAAGGGACTACACGTCGGTGTTCAGTGGACCACACGACGTGTAATTCGAAAACTGTGTGCCACCTGTTCCTGGTCAACACACGATGTCATTTAAGACTTAGAAATACTCCAACACACGACCTGATTTGGCGGACCAGTCTGATGCATTGAACCTAGACTACACGTCGTGTACTGTTGAATACACGCCGTGTATTCTGGTGTTGTACGACCAGGAACATTTGGCACATCTTGATGAGATCCTCTATTTTATTTTAATCAAAATTACAAGAAAAATTTGTTTATGTAAGGTGAACGAGAAACGAGAGAGGAGAAACAGATCTCGAGATTCATATTTTAAAGAACGATTAACTTGAATTGAAACAACTAAATTATTAAATGTGTAAATCACCAACAAAAAACTAAATAATTATAATCAACAATACGACTCCTCTGATACCACTTGTAGGTTCCGGGCGTAGCGAAAACACGTTAGTGGGTGTACCCAACTTTAATTTTAGCGTTAACAACGATCAATCTGAGATCCTTCACGATAATAAAACACAGGATCTTTGGAATAGAACGAAGAACGAAAAAGAAAAGAGGGGAGTCCTAGAACCATAGATAGGATCATCATATGTTGGTTATAATTAATTTAATAATTGATAAGAATTATCTTGATGTAATTCTTTCTTCGTTGATGTTTCCGGTCACGATCCGATGTGATTCATTGTTGCGTCGTAGAATCCAAGTGTAGGATTCCTCTAGCGGTGATCCACATGTAGTCAACGTATCTTTGGATGTCGCCGAAGAGATCTCTGGGCGCTAGTGCGGAAGTGTCTTCGCTTACGATGTCCGCATTCGATCGCCTTGATCCGGTGGAGGAGGATTTCTCTCTCGTAGCTTGAGAGCATTCTTGGAAGAAAATAATTCTCTCTTGGCTTGAGAGCTTTCTCTAGATCCGTTGGGCACAACCACAAAAAAATGGCTAGGCTAATGAGAAATATATAATTGAGATTTTTAATTACATATAATAATAAAATGAATTAATTACCTGAAAACATTTATTCATTTCATTTAATTCTTAGTAATACCCCATGTCTAATAATAACAGTTGACTATTATTATCACTTGACATGCGCTCAGTGAATTACACCTAATATTATTTAATTAAATAAATAATATTATTTCTCATAAATTCCCAGAAAAAATACATGGTGTGTATATTTAATATACATGGTTTGTACTTTTCTTTTTTCATTTTTATTTATTTCCTCCACCACATTTATTAGACCTTGAATAATAGCTATTTATTTCTAAAATAAATATCACTACATTACTCGCTAATAAATATATTATTTCACCCACAATATATTTCTCGAATAACTAGTGTCGAAATAAATGCGACCAGACATCCTTAAATAATTATTAAACTACAATCGGGAATAATCTGTATTCAACTTGTTAAATTAATATTTAACTGAGATATTTGGACACCCTTAGTGTGTGACCCTCTAGGCCTCTTTCTCAGCGACATTAGGCGGAGCCTGCCTAAAGTCCAAGGTTAGCGTCTAGCAACATGCCATGACACCCATAGAGAAAGAAGTTAACGCCGCAATGACGTGTCACCTCCTACAAACGCTTACCGTGTAATATAATCCATTTGTCTCGATATCTCGAATCAAGTGAGTTGCATGCTAGTGCCATCAACCCATTGCTCGATTATTCTTTCTTTGACTTTCTGGAATTGAATTTGCCCATTCCTCACAATGGCCATGAATTTATTTAGGATATATCAATTCCATCAAAGGGCCTGAGATATCTACATCCGTTATGAAACAGAAGGAACAAATCCTTTCTCGCATTATCTATTAATGCAGTATCACTCGTGATGCACCCAACGTATCTTACCTCTCTGCGAACAGTGTGTCGTCACAGTTTTCGTCAATACATCTAAGTGCGGGAGTTGTAATACCCATTAATAATAATCTTAAAGTCTAAGGACCAATAAACATGTCCGCAGATAGGAACATCCAATGACACTATGAAATGTGGATTTCCTACTGGCGAGTCTCGTTCTCATAATATCCTCCTGGATGTTACCAAGGGCGCACACCATGAGAAGATGCCTCAAAGTTTTATGAGTCATCACCCCTAATGACCTGTATTATTTGTGTCCCTCAAATAACATCATCCGGCCATAGAACATATATTCAAGAACAATGTTATGACACTTTCGGGTTCTCATCATAGCAGAGATCCGCTATGACCCTTTAATGCAACAGCTATCCTTAGGATATTATCACATGCATTGTCACGCAGAAGAACAATCAAGATGTGATAAGGTATTTATTAAAGAATAAAGTACAAAGTAGTTGGTTCTAGGCCACCAACTCCAACAGAAATTTGAGGGGATCTTCTTTCGGATTGCCATAACCATAAGCTGAAAGAGTTTCTTGTATCTTTTGAGGATTCAATGATAAGATTAAGAGTACAATCTTTTACTAGATGCTGATTTACATGTGAAACATTATGAACGTCTTTGTTACAAGAGTACAATTTTCAAAGTATTATCATAATTAGAGTCAGGGATTGGGAATTTAATACCTTTTCATCTAGTTTCAATGGAAGATCAATATCAACATTATCAGATAAGCCCTGAACACAAGTTTTAACAAGGATGGTCTCAATGCCATTTTCTTGGTTTATTAGTTGATAGACAATTAATTCATTATATTTTTGTTGCTAATCAATTCATTTTATTCCCTCAAATTAATCAATTAATTGAGTTTTAGTGAGTTTTGGGATCATTGGATTTTGTGAATATTGCTTAAAATGACTGAAATTGTGAATTTAATTGATTTTATTAATTTCTAGAATAAAATGAATGATCGATTATTGATAATTCTTTTGATTTGTTGTGGTTGAATTAGTGTAGAAAGTGAGTGGTTTTGTGGTGAAATATCTAACGATTACTGCATGTGAAATACAGTGGATCTCTTTGGATTGCTTGAGAGAATCCTCTCCCAACCGAGAGTTGGTTGAGTAATTTGAGGGGAACTCATTGTTGAGATGTCATGGTAATTGCTTGATATATTCCCATACACATAAAAATGATCAGTTGGCAATGATCATCAGTGATTTGAAACCCACATTCACTGTCAACCCTTGGTGAGCGACAACATGATTTTGCTTCTTTAAAGACAATCTTTGGTCTTTACTATACTATATTATAATCTTTGTTTATTAATGATGGAATTGTGCACTAAAATCATCTCCACGACATGGTGGTTTAGACCGTGTCATGGTATGCCTTTGGATACACCATGCTGTGGTGAGTGTCACCATGCTATAGTGCTTGGCATGGGTATTATCGTGTTATGTGATAACACATGGTTTAGTAGCCATGATCTCCTACACTAACTATCATGTGTTGGTTACAATCATCATAAGATAGTGATTCAAAGAGTTTGAATTTCTAGAATAATCTTTTTAATGTTAAACAATTATTATGGGAATTGAGCTATACGTTACAAGGAGTTGTAATGACAGAGTGTTTGTGAAACTTCTCACCAATATAGAATATTTGAGTTCCAAAGAGGGTCTTTGGATGACTTTACATGAGTGTCGATCTCTAACATATAAACTCCTCAAGCCAATTCTCTTCTTTGCTCTCGTTTCTCTCTCACCTTTAAATAAGATTCTCGTAAATCATGGTGTCAAGAGAGATTCCACCCGAGCGTCAGGTGATTCTCACGATCCATGGATATCTCCAGATGTAGGACTCTTTTGGGTGCTTCTTAGTAATCTTGATCAAATGCTTGTGAAAAGTTTCGACAAGTCAAATCGACTAGTGAAAGGTATGCCACTTGTTTCTTTGTTTTATTATTCATTCCAAACATAGATAAATACCGAGTTTAATCAGGGTTTGGTTCGTTCTTCCGTTGCGTTTAAGGTGTAGACATCCCTCAGAAACCCATCAATGGTATTATACCCAATCCATCAAGTTTGTTTTGAATTTTGAATGGATGAAGAAAACTGGAAGACAAGTTTTCTAGGTGCCACAACATAATCAAATCCAAAACTCCCGTTTTTGTTCTTAAGAATTTAAGACCACAATACGTTCCTCTTGAAAATGTGTGTTTCAGTTCTCATTGCCAACAAATCGCGACATAGTCCTAGGAGAACAATTGTTTTGGGTTTTGATAGAATATCACAGAAAACAGAGCATCTGTTGGGACCAAGTAGACATAAACACCCTAAGGTGGGGGGGGGGGGTGGATCGAGGTGCACATTGAAAAATGTTTTTCTCTTCTTTTAGCCTCATAGATCGTACAGTTATTGTTCCATCGTTGGAAGGAATACATTCAATCTCCCAACCTCTTGATGGTGTTCTCATCGAATCATTCAACACATCTGCAGAAATATAAAGCATGTACAAAATACAGAGATTTTACTTAGTTCATCACAAAGGGCTAATTCAAGTAGCATATGCCGATGGTGTGTTGGCGTACCTGAAGATAACACTACTCACTACAGTTGTTACACATGTTTATGAAAGACGCACTGTCGATCCTAGGGTCACTCCCTCTCCACCTCCATGCACTGCTTTGATGAAGGCAAAGTTAGTTTATAGACACGAGAGTCTCTTCAACAGGTTATAAGCCTGAAGGTCTCTTTTAGGTCAACATAGATCGCTGAGACACCTTGCATCCTCCTCTCTAAATAGACGCTCCATTGAACTCCACGTTCGTTGCAGCCTTCCTCTTCAAACCTAGATGAGATCAACCCCTTACAGAGAGTTGAATCTTGTGTCTTCCAAGTCCAATGCCAGATGAGAGTATCCTCTTTCTGTGAGGATTTTCTCTTTTTGTTCCACACAATAACAACAACCAACCTCTCACGATGAAGATAATCCCATATTGGAATTATTTGTGTTATGCTCCGTCTTCAATTCCTCAAGCAGTCAGATGTGTCAATTAAACTCATTCATCTTTGTTCTTCACTTAGCCAGATATGTCAATAATCCACTCTTCCCTTCTCTCAAGAAACTAGATTTGGAAATATGTTTGATTCCCTTTTTTTCTTCTCTGAATCAGATATGGAAATATATATCTACTCTCTTACACTTTTCAGAATTGCTTTAAGAAGTTTTATATATCTTCCAAAAACTCCCAACTTTGATCTAAGGATTGGTGTAACGAACTGGCCTGGTTTGATCCGACACGTAACTCGACCCGACTCGCCACAAGTCCCGGGGTGCATTCCCGATCACTCCGGGCTAGCAACTAGTGTCAAAACATCAAAATATAGCCATTGTGAACAATTTCACCCTCTGAATTCAAATAACCACATCACAAATTCCACCTGAAAACTTGACATGACCCATCCATGCATTAGACGCCCATACATAAAATAAACAATTTCAATATAAATGAAACGACCAAAGTAATACACAAAAATAATAATACCGGTAACTCCTAAACAGCATCAACACATAAAATGAACATAAGGCGAGCATCACATATGCAAAATAAGCGAAAAGAAAGATCTAGTTTGATAAGGGCGAGACATAAACATCCAAAAATAAAATTGAAGTTCCTAATGATCGTAAAACAATTGGGGGGGGGGGCTGAATCAGTTGTTATCTTTTTACAAATTTCTAGCTTTAAGAAACTTAACCCATGCAACTTGTTAGAATTATTTTCTTATCACCTTTTAGTAAACTCACATGCATGTAGAAGTACGAAAGTAAGCCAAACACATAAGATTTACAAGGTTCAGGCTCAGTGTGAAAACCCACATCCTTGCCATGACCACTTCCATGGGTCTATGGAAATTTACTATTAAAAAGAAGTGAATAGAACTTTTGAGCCAACTCTCGTTGGTTGATAAGGGCGATACATAAACATCCAAAAAATAAAACTGAAGTTCCTAATGATCGTAGAACAATTGGGGGGGGGGGCTGAACCAGTTGTTATCTTTTTACAAATTCTCAGCTTTAAGAAACTTAACCCCTGCAACTTGTTAGAATTATTTTCTTATCACCTTTTAGTAAACTCACATGCATGCAGAAGTAGGAAAGTAAGTCAAACACACAAGATTTACAAGGTTCAAGCTCAGTGTGAAAACCTACATCATTGCCATGACCACTTCCATGGGTCCATGGAAATTTACTATTGGAAAGAAGTGAAAAGAACTTTTGAGCCAACTCTCGTTGGTTGATAAGGGTGATACATAAACATCCAAAAAATAAAACTGAAGTTCCTAATGATTGTAGAACAATTGTGGGGGGGGGGCTGAATCTGTTGTTATCTTTTTACAAATTTTTAGCTTTAAACTTAACCCCTGCAACTTGTTAGAATTATTTTCTTATCACCTTCTAGTAAATTCACATGCATGCAAAAGTAGAAAAGTAAGCCAAGCACACAAGATTTACAAGGTCCATGCTCAGTGTGAAAACCTACATCCTTGCCATGACCACTTCCATGGGTCCATGGAAATTTACTATTAGAAAGAAGTGTATAGTACTTTTGAGCCAACTCCCATTGGTCTCCTTCCATCTCCCAATAGGTATGATTATACTGACTCCTGTTAATTTACAAATTTTGATTACAAAATTTGAGCCACATCAAAAATCTACAATCTTGTGAAATCTGCTCCAACAAAGGTCCATCCAAAAACTTTGTCTGATACTACCTCTGTTCGTTTCCTCTGTTCGGTAATCTCTGTCTGATGTGTCTGCGTCCGATGGCCTCTGTCTGATGCACCTTTACTAAAACTGTGCCTATTACAAAATCTGAATTCTTCTCGGTTAAGAAAACTCTATGCCTCTTAGAAACTCTACTCCGTTACTCAATCCGACCTTCCTCAGACCGATACTCTATCTGATATTTTGAACTTAGGCACTGTCTGATACCTTGATTAGAAACTTTCTTCTGTCTGGAACTTTTCTTCAACACGAAAACTGACTTCGGTTGGAAACTCAAATCTGACTCAATTCTTCCATCGTCTCAGCTTTTTGTCAGTGAACAATCTCTCACAAGTACCATTGTACTTTGCACCTCTATTTACAGGTGCTCCCAAAATAGCAAAGGCGGGAAACCAAATATCATTTCCCACTCACTGAAATTCATATATCTGAATTTCACGTTCATTTGAATATCGTTGAGATGCTACTCAAGTCTTCTCAACTCTTCTGGACTTTTCTCAAATCTTCTCAACAAATCTCGAATTCTTTAGAGATTACAACTTTCTCAACTTTCTTCATTTTTAGAACTTTACTAAGTTATGCAACTGTCCAAAAATTGATTGTCTGAAACTTCTCTATTTGGAAGAATTGGTCCAAAATTTTCTTTTTTTGTTTGGTACTCTCGACCTAATTGTAAAACAAGAGAACTGTCTTTCTCATTACAAGATTTACAATCCACTTAAAAGAAGATCGATCTATCCGTTGCTTTAAGACAATTGAAAATGGTTGACTACATTGTTGCAACTTTTAAAGACTTTAGTGGTCTAAAACGAATGTCTGATAGCTACTTCAAGATTTCTAACATTTTCCTTTATCTGTTCCACTACGTCTGTTCTTGTATGTCCGAAAAATTGTGTCTAATTACAAACTTGAACTTTACTCACCTTTTGTGACTTCTCCACCTGAACATCATCCGTCCGTTCATGCATATTCAAACTTCTTCAGAAATTTCTATCCGGAAGAGTTCGTCCGGAACCACAGATGATCTCTCCCTTTGTTTTCTCAAAACTCAGCTACATTCTTTATCTGTTAAAAACCCCTTCCTTATCGGCCTGACTGAAAACCAACATATCTGTTTTCTCACGTTTTTCACAAATTCCACAACTTGCACAAACTTGGAATTTCCATCAAAATCTTTGTCCGAACTTTCTGTTCGGAAGGTTGTGTCCGTTAAACAAGGTTGAACTTTATCAAACTTCATCAAGTTCATACTTCCAACATTCTTGCAGTTTCTCTCTCTGGAGAAATGTGTCCGGAAATTTGAGTCTGGAAACTTCAACTTTGAACAAAACTTCATCTGAAGTTGTTCTGTCCGCTAATCTGCGTCTGAAGCTCTACATCAGCCATACTGCTTCTAGAGGTCTGTATCTGGAGTTGCGTTCGAACTTTCCACATTTGAAAAACTGCGTCCTGACTACTGTGTTCAGATTTGTATGGTGATCTGCGTCAGATGCCTTTGTACAAAAGTTACTTTGTTCAAACTAAGACTTTCTAATGGAATCTTCGACCGATGGATCGTCCGATCAACAACTTTGCAATTCTTCGAACTTCAGCAAATTCAAACCTTCAGTTTAACAAAAGTTGTCAACAAATGTAAAACTTTGTTAACAAAACGTCACAAAGGATCTTCAATCCCTCATTTGGATTTGTTGACAACATTCATTAACAACTTTTAACACTTATCATTTTTCATCACTCATACTTTTTCACAACTCATTTTTATAACTCAAATTTTTCAACTTTTATCAAAACACAACATTTCTTAAAAGATAGTGTCCTGACACCACACTACTGGATAAAATAATGTTTTTGATGGAATTTCATCCTTCAGTGACAAAAAAATTTGTGACCATGTTAAGATATACTTCCCCTCACTTTGATCTTCTCTATTTATTAAAACTCAAAATTTTCACTCTCCCACTTTTTGTTCTTTCCCCTATTTTATGATAACCACAAATTTAGATTCATTAAAGAAAGAATTGTAAAAACTTCTTAGAAAGCTTTTACTTTCTCTCCCTCTTTGTCAACATAATCCAAAGCACAATGAGAGACTTCCTTGAGAGTTTTAGTAAGTCAGAGGTGGAGGCTGAACATGAAGTTGCATCCTCAATTTCACAAATTTTTCTTTTGGCATAACTTTAGTAAAGATATCAACAATGTTATACTTCATTGAAATATATTCCAGCAAAACATCTCCACCAACAACTTTCTATTTTATGAATTGAAACTTAATATCAATGTGCTTTGATCTTGAATGTTGGACAATATTTTTAGAAAGATCAATTGCACTATGATTATCACAAAGTATCTTCAATGATGTATAAACTTTCATTTTTAAATCTTCCAGTTGAACTTTTATCCACAACATTTGAGTACGAGCTAGGGTACTAACAACACATTCTGATTCTGCTATACTCAAAGTTACTGAACTTTGTTTTTTACTATGCCAACTCACACAACATTCTCCTAAGAAAAATATTCCTCTTGAAGTTGATTTTTCATCATAGTAATCTCCAACCCAATTAGCATCAGTATAACCATGGAAGTTCATACCACAACTTCTTTTGTACAATATCCCATGTGAATTTGTTCCTTTAATATATCTCAAAATTCTCTTTGCTGCCAACATATGAGATTCTTTCGGATCACTGTGATATCTGATACACAAAGGCACAACATAAACAATATCAGATCTTAAAGCTGTAAGATAAAGAAAACTTCCTATCAGCCTTCAAAAATCTTTCTGATTAACTCTTTTTTGGCTTCATATTTACTCAACTTTATGCTCACTGAAATCGGGGTAGAAACTTCTTTTGAATGTGCCATCCAAACTTTTGTAGCAATTCTTTATCATATTTTTCTTGAGATTATAAAATATATTTTTCCTTTTGTTGAACTTGTAGACTCATAAATAAAGTTAATTATCTTAACATTGACATTTAAAAAAAATATTCATTATTTAACAAACTCTTCACAAACATTTTCTCTATCCTCAATGTAGACTCATAAATAAAGTTAATTATCTTAACATTGACATTTAAAAAAAATATTCATTATTTAACAAACTCTTCACAAACATTTTCTCTATCCTCAATGTAGACTCATAAATAAAGTTAATTATCTTAACATTGACATTTAAAAAAATATTCATTATTTAACAAACTCTTCACAAACATTTTCTCTATCCTCAACAAAAAATTATATCATCCACATAAACAATTATAATCAAAGTGTTGAAGTTTACTTCTTTCACATATAAATTCATGTTAACCTTCCCTTTAGAAAAATTCAACTTTTTCAACAATTATTAAGTTTTGAGTACAAGACACATGAAGCTTGTTTCAACTCATACAAGGCTTTCCTCAACTTAAAAACCTTACTTCCATCATTATCAAGTAGAAACCCACAAGATTGCTCAATGTACACTTCTTTCTCAATCTCCCCATTTAAGAAAGATGACTTTACATCCATTTGATAAACGTTGGAACAATGATGTACAACCACTATTAAGAACATTATGATTATTTCCAATCTTGCTACAAGGGTATGAAGGTTCTAGGTGCAGTGGAAGCGCGATTGGGCTGACACCCAACTTTAATTTTTACCATGATCAATGATTATTCTGGGATCAATACGATGATGAACGTCAATCTCCACGGAATAGAATCAAAGATTTAGATAAAGAAGGAAGAGGCCCTAAACCTTTAGAGATGATCTTGCACATCATGTTTATAATTAATTTAATTAATTTTATAAAGAAAAAAATACCTGGATCTTCGGTATTTTTTCGTTGATGTTGTTGATTGTCCGGAATGACCCTTCCGGATTATTTCATTGTTCTTGCGAGGATCCAAACTAGAATTCCTCTAGTAGTGATCCACACGTGCTCCGACGGCCTACGATCGACACATCTCGTTCTCCAGGTGCTAGCGTGGCAAAACGAGTGTCTTTTGTCGGTCGTTCTTGATGGTTTGTTCTTTGGCCTTGAATAACATCTTTTGTTCTTGAGAGGGGCGGGAAGATGATTCGAGAGAAATTGTTTAGCTCAGCAATTCTCAATTCATCTGGCCTGCAGTTTGGTATATGACACAATAGACGTTCATGTCTATTTATTGACATGGAGCTTCAGTTACAATATTTAATTGCATAACATCAATTAAATATATTCATAACCTTAGAGAAAACTCATTGTTTTAATAATAATACCGCATCATTATTTATGGTGCGCCAACTTGCGCAAAATGGAATAAATAAAATTCCACGTCACAAAATAATAGCAGCGTTATTATTATTTTAATTTGTGCCAACTAGTTAAATAATTATTCACCGTCTTACAAATAATTATTTTACTATCGGATCACCCTTGGCCCGCTCGAACTCCACTTCCATTTATTGAACACCCAAATAAATAAATAAATAATTTATTCTCTTAAATAAATATTTTAGTTACAAACTAGTAAATAAATATTTATTAAATGTTCAATAAAATAAATAAATAAATTTTATCCACAATCCGGTGAAAAAATATTTATTTAATTTATGCAATCATTTTAACTTGAATAAAATTATTCAATTGTCTTGAGAATAATATTTATTAATGAAATTAAAATAGAATTTAATCGAGACAACAAAAAACACTTAGTGTGTGACCCTCTAAGATTCTTTCTCGTTAGCATTAGACAGACTTGCCTAAAGTCCAAAAGTACTGTCTAGCAACAGGTCAAGACATCCAAGAGAAATAACTTAAAGTCGTAACAACGATATTCACATACGAAGACTCACTGTGTATTATAATCCCTTTGTCTCAATATCTCATCAAGCTGATTTCATGATAGTGTCATCAACTTTTATGCTTGATACGTCGTTCTTTGACTACTTGAAATAAACTCGTCGTTACACCATGACCATAGAATTTCGCGTGACAGTTCTATTTGAATCAAAGGGTTGAGATATCAACTTCCATAAATGGAAGAGACAAATCCTTCTTCGACTTATCCATTAATAACATGCCACTCGTGATGCACCCAACATACCTTACTTCTCGCCAACTGTCTGCGTGACAGTTTTTGTCAGTAAATCAAAGTGCGCGAGTCGTGACATGTATTAATGATAATCTTAAAGTCTAAGGATCATTACACACGCTCGCAGATAGGAATATCTGATGACACCATAACATGCAGAATTTCTATTGGCATGTCTGTTCTCATAATCTTCTGTCTTGGAGATTACCAAGTACGAACTTCATGAGAGGAAGTCTCATCTGCTTACGAGTACTCGCACCTGACAGTCTGTATAATATGTGTCCCATTATAGTATGTCATCCAACCACATAACTATATTTAAGAATATTGTCATAGCACTTCAAGGTTCTCATCATAGCGGAGAACTGTTATGACCTTGTCAATGTGACAAATAATCCAGGACATTATTATACTATAGTCATGAAGAACAATGAACAATATGTAATAAGATGTTTAATATTTAAATATATTAAATATTCACGTAATCAAAATACAACCAATTGGTTCTAAGACATCAACTCTTACAGACTCCCACTTAGACTAAAGCCAACTGCCTACGACTTTCAGTCCGTTAGACCTCACATGATGATCATGTTTCTGTTGAGTCAAGACTTTAGTCAGGGGGTTTTCCACGTTGTCTTCCATGGAAATATTGCTCACTGCAACTTCACCTCTCTGAGAAAAATCTCTCAAGAGATGATACTTCCGAAATATGTGCTTTGTCCGCTGATGTGACCTTGACTATTTTGCGAGAGCTACCGCTGCAGTATTATCACAGTACAATGTGATGAGATCTTTACTTCTAGGTATCACATCCAGCTCCTAGATGAAGTTTTTCATCCAAACTGCTTCTTTAGCTACCTTAGAAGTTGCGATATACTCGGACTCTACTGTAGAATCTGCAACCACACACTACTTTGAGCTCTTTCAGCTCAGTGCACCTCTATTCAAAGTGAAGATGTATCTCGTTTGCGACTTCATGTCATCTTGATCAGTCTGGAAACTAGCATATGCATATCCTCTGATAACTAGTTCCTCATCTCCTCCATAAACAAGGAACATATCCTTAGTACGCCTCAGATACTCTAGGATAGTCTTGACTGCCATTCAATGGTGGTCACCTGGGTTAGCTTGATATTTGCCTACTGCACTTAATGCGTAGGCGATATCTAGCCCAGTACATAGCATGACACACATGACTGACCCAATCACTGATGCGTATGGAGTCCTTGCCATTATCTTTCTTTCCTCATGTGTCTGAGGACACATTTTCTTGGAAAGATGGATGTCATGTGACGCTGACAACAATCCCCTTTTGAATTGTTCCATATTGAATCTCTTCAGTATCTTATTAATGTATGTACTTTGACTTAGGCTCAACAATCTTTTAGATCTATCACGATGGATCTTGATCCCAAGAATACACACTACCTCGCTCAAGTCCTTCATGGAGAAATATTGATTCAACCATGCCTTAACAGATTGTAAGACTGGTGTCTCATTTCCAATAAGTAATATGTCATCAACATATACTATTAGGAAAACAACTACACTCCCACTAAACTATTTGTAGACACAAGGCTCACATTCGTTCTTAATAAAACTAAATTTCGTTATGGCTTTATCAAAACGAATGTTCCATGACCTGGATACTTGTTTTAATCCATAAATGGATTTCTGCAACTTGCATACCTTATTGGCATCCTTTGGAGTCATAAACCCTTCAGGTTGTGTCATGTAGACATCTTCCTAAAGGTTCCCGTTAAGGAAGGCTATTTTGACATTCATTTTCCAAATCTCATAGTCATGGTAAGTGGCAATGACCAATAGAATTCTGATGGATTTCAGCATTGCAACTAATGAAAAGGTTTCGTCGTAGTCAATGCCTTGACGCTGCTTGAACCCTTTTGCAACCGGCCGTGCCTTATTGGTACTGACTTGTCCTTCCATGTCCAGTTTCTTCTTGAATACCCATTTGCAATCAACAAGATTTACATCAACTGAAGGATCTACCAAAATCCATACTTGATTTTGGTATATGGAATCCATTTCAGAATTCATGGCTTCTTGCCACTTGGAAACATCTGTGCCACTTACTGATTCATTATAGGTTAGAGGATCATTATTATCAACTAATAATGAGTCACCATCCTCAGTAACTAGAAAACCGTATCGTTTCGGTTTTCTAACCTCTCTTGTACTCCTACACATTTCTTGTGTCTGTGGAACAGTTCTTTCTTCCACATGGCTTTGTGGAATATGTTCATGTACCAACTCTTGTGTTCCTTGAGCCTTGACTTCATCGAAGTATATCTTGCTCCCACTATCTCTTTTGGAAATGTGCTCCCTCTCAAGTAATATGACATGTATTGCCACTATAACCTTTTTGTCTGAGGGGTTGTATAGGTAATATCCCCTTGTTTCCTTGGGGTATCCTATAAAGGTACACTTTGTGCCTCGGGGTGCAAGTTTGTTACCTGAAGAGGCCTTAACAAACGTATCGCTTCCCCACACATGTAAATTCGATAACATGACTTTCTTTCCACTCCAGAACTCGTATGGAATACCATTTATCGATTTAGTTGGTACTTGGTTTAGTATGTGTGCGATTGTTTGTAACGCATATCCCCAAAAGGATAATGGAAGACTCGCATGAATCATCATTGATCTCACCATGTCCAACAAGGTGCGGTTCCTCCTTTCGCTCACACTATTCCACTGGGGCGTGTAAGGAGGAGTGAGTTGGGATAGGATCCCAAACTCCTGTAAGTAATCAATGAAGTCTTGATTAAGATATTCTCTACCTTGGTTTGAGCAGAGTTTCTTAATCTTCTTACCAAGTTGGTTCTCAACTTCATTCTTGTATTCTTTGAACTGATAAAAAAAATCCGACTTATACCTCATTAAGTAGATATATTCATATCTACTAAAATCATCAGTAAAAGTTATGATGAGTACCCTCCTCTTGCTTTAGCTGGAAATGGTCCACACACATCGGTACGAACCAATTCAAGAAGCTCTTTAGCCCATTCACCTTTCTCACTAAATGGGGATTTGGTCATTTTGCCTTGTAAACATGGCCAACGAGCCCATACCCGAGTGGTAAGGGCTCCTGCTTAGCATCCAAGAGACCCAGGTTGAAAACCGGGTGGAGGTGAATTTCTGGGTTATTGTAGCAGCACTGTAGCAGTTACTGTTCGATATTGTAGCAGTCAGAACTATTCACCTAATTTGGGCCTTCGGGCCACCAATTTGGGCCTACGGGTCTCAAGGGCCTTCGGGCCATCAAAGGCCTTTGGGCCACAGGGCCTTCGGACCATAGATACAATGGAGTAGCCCAGTTCACACAGAATAGGCCACAAAAGAGGATCAGAGCAACAAGAGTAGCATCCACCAGAAGTAGAGTTGACCAGATTAGAAGAATGGGAGGGTATGACAGCCACCATTGAGACCAGACACCATGCAACTTTGTACGGGGAAATGCTAGCCAATCAGCAATGCAAGGTGAGGAGCTAGGTGATCAATGACACAGAAGATGGGGAGAGACAGTTCTAGTGGGTTGGGCCTACGGGTCATGTTATGGGCATGGTATGCCTCTGGGCTTTCGGGTCATGTATTACGAGTCAGTTGGGCCTTGTGCCTTGGGCCTACGGGTCATATACGGTTCAACCCTTAAAAGGGGGATTATCCATAATAAAATAAAAAGAAGGCCTTCGGGCCATTCGGACCTTGTAAACATGCATGACATACACCAAGTGGTTTTAGTTCGAAAGAATCTAAATATCCATCTTGATGTAACTTTGTCAAGTGTTTCTCGTTTACATGACCTAGCCGGTGATGCGAAATTTGGGTGTGGTATGAGTCATGTGAAGTATCTTTGTTATTGATTTCCATTACTTGATTTGTGTAATCCTACACATAAAGACCGTTGTATAAATGTGCCTTACCAAAACAAATGCTATCTTTGTAAAAGAAGCAACATTCATTTTCAAACTTGAAAACAAATCCATCTGTATCTAATCTGGATACAAAAATAATGTTTTTAGTAACAGACGACACATAATAACAACCCTTTAACACCAAGATCATCCCAGTTGACAACGTGAGGTGGTAGTCCCCGACAGCTACAACAACAAGTCTGGCTCTGTTGGATGCTCATAGATCTACCTCCCCTCGGTCAATCTTTCTGAATCTACTTGGTTCTTGTATTTGGATACATATGTGAGCACCACAAGCTGTATCTAATACCCAATTTGTAGAAACAGATAGATTACATTCGATAACAAACACACATGAAGCTTCCCCTTTCTTCTTAGGCTGGGTGCAGTTTTTCATCCAGTGACCCTTCTTGCCACATGCGAAACAAACATCTTCTTGTTTCCTTGCCTCCCCTTTGATCTTCTTTTTCTTGGAAGAGCGTGAAGAAGCTTTGGGCTTAAAACTCTTCACCTTTCCTTTCCTCTTATTCACTATAAGGACATAAGGCTTTTCGCGGTTCATATCTTTGTCCACTTGGTGAATGAGGATAAGAAGATCAGATTGTGAATTCTCAATGTTAATCATATTGAAATTAACAACAAAGCTAGAGAATCTATGAGGGAGTGATGAAAGAATGAAATCGGTACCCGGTTTTTCGGGGAGTTTAAACCCTAGAACCTCCAAGTGCTCAATGTGGCCAATGAGCTTAACTACGTGAGGCCCTGCTGGGGCACCCTCTCCAAGCTTACTCTGAAAGAGTGATTTGGAGATCACAAACCGTTTTTGTTTTTCTCTCTCCTGGTAAAGACCATAGAGGTGTTCGAGCATGCTACAGACATCCATGTTTTCATGAGTTATGAGCTCACTAGATATTGATGATAACATTAAACATTGAACGTAGACCGTGTCGTTCATATGTTTCTCATAGACCAAGAACTATTCGTAACTCGTCTCTTGGGCAGACAGATCAGGTAATGCTGACTCGAGCACGTAAGACTTCCGTTCATGGCGTAGAATAACCCGAAGACGTCTAAACTATTCCTGGAAGTTACTATCGGTGAGGATGTTGTCTTTATCTAGAATGGATTGCATGGATAGTGTGGTTGAAGAGTTTGTCATTTTATTCTACAATTAAAAGAGAAGATCATTAGTATTTTCTTGATGAGAAATAATAAATTAATTTTATTAAGTCTCCTACTATTTTATCAAGTCCCAATGACCCTTACCATTGAACTCAGAAGGTCCAGTTGCCATGATATTCTAGTGGCAAGGATCCATATTTCCTTTCGCATAACGCCAACAAGGGTTGGTCAAGCTATTTGAAGGTATTTAGGTAGGTAGGTCTTTGCCAACTGAAGGCTTGCGGCTCCTTGATCTGTTGAGTGGATTCCCTAATCCCAAAATCCTGACTTTGTATTTCCTCAACTCTTGCCTCCAATATTACACTAAGTCTAGCAAGGGCTACTCCTCTTGATGTAATACGATTAAGTCAACTTGAAACCTTTCATATGGGCTTCTTGTATAAAAGTAAGTGTCCCAAAAAGGGTTTGTCAAACTCATAGTTTTATTGAGTTTTGCCCTTAATCAAGTAACAGAAGGTTTGGTCTGACGTAATATTTTATTTGAGGGATTTTATCTCTTATTTATGAATTGCTTATTATCATTATCACATGCTTGTTAATATTAAGTGAAACTTACTTAAGTGATTAACCATGTCTTGATAATATTTACGCATAAGCCTGGTTTATTTTAGTTCCATCTTGAATTCTTATTTAATTCATTAATTATGTGATCGCGACAACACATCCATAATGATAAACCATGAAACTGACAGAAATAAAATAAAGCAAAGAGCATGATCATGAGCTTTTCTAATTGTTAGTTTATCTAGTGGTTGATAAACTAACCCTGACCTAGGGGAGAAACACCTTGAACCTTTTGAGTTCGTGTTTACAGCTTTCCACCTATTCACCTCTATATCTCCTAGGATTGGTTTCGTCTCGGCTTCATCTTGAACCATCTCTACTAGCTTGAGAGTTCTATTCATTACATATGCTTTTAAACTCACACACAGGTACGAGGTAAAAAGGGGGTTTTACATAAAAGAAACCATGAGCACACAGTCCCTACATATTAATGAGGAGAGATGGCTCACATGCCAATAATTAATTTAATAAATAAATTAAAAGGAAATCAATCACATACAAAAGTCTTGGTCTAGCTCATGATCTCCCACATACATGCAACAAGTTACACATTTAATAAAACAAGCATTCAATTCTTTAATCGTTCTTGTTTAAGATAAATCACGCTTGAAATAATTAATTATCATCTTTAATTAATCAATCCTTTTATCTTAAACTCTTTTTCTGAATTTCCTTGAGATTCTCATCCATCATAATTTTAAACAAATAAATTCATTTAAAATTATCTTTGTACGTAACTTGTACCTTGGAGGAAACCCGGTGAATTCCCATTCATAACTACCCAATGAGTGGTGATGAACATTATGCAGATGTTAAATTAAACACACACACACACATATATATAACACCTATCACGTGTTGTGCCTTAGCTTTACGCCTGCACCATGGTACACGTCTCAAGGGTTTGTATAATATAATAATAAATTTTAATAAATTTGCGTAATTTGGATGAGTACACGGCGTGTAGTTCCTACTATACAACGTGTACTATCATTCACCGTCCATCCAAAGTACACGCCTGGGTATACAGTGTGTATATGTACTTCAGAAATCGTCGGAGTACACAATGTGTCCAGTGGGCCACACGCTGTATAGTATCCGCGTTACACGGTCTCCAGCCGGGCAAGTTGTGTATGGGGTACACGGTCCTACCCTAACCCGCCGAAGAGACTACACGCCGTGTCCAGTGGACCACACGGCGTGTAATCCAGAAACCGTGTGTCACCTATTCTTAGTCAACACACGCAGTCTTTAAGACTTAGACAAACTCCAATGACACGACTTGGTTTAATGGGCCAGTCCCGATGCATTGAACCTTGATACATGGTGTGTGAATCCAACTGCACGTTGTGTATTCTGGTATTGTACGACCAAGAACCTTTGGAACATCCGGATGAGATCCTCTGTTTTATTTTAATCAAAATTAAAGAAAAGATTGTTTCTGTAAGGTGAACAAGAAACGAAAGAGGATGAACAGATCTCGATATTCAGATTTGTAGAACGATTAACTTGAATTGATAAACTAAATTATTAAATCGTAATTCATCAACAAATTATTTAAATAATTATAAACTATGATGTAACCCCTCTGATACCACTTGAAGATTTCAGGCGCAGCGGAAGCGCAGTTGGGCCGACACCCAACTTTAATTTTTATCATGATCAATGATTATTCTGGGATCAATATGACGATGAACGTCAATCTCCACGGAATAGAATCAAAGATTTAGATAAAGAAGGAAGAGGCCTGAAACCTTTAGAGATTATCTTGCACATCATGTTTATAATTAATTTAATTAATTTCATAAAGAAAAGAATACTTGGATCTTAAGTATTTTCTTCGTTGATGTTGTTGATTGTCCGGAATGACCCTTTCGGATTATCTCGTTGTGCTTGTGAGGATCCAAACTAGAATCCCTCTAGCGGTGATCCACACGTGCTCCGATGACCGACCACCGACACCTCTCATTCTCCGGGTACTAGTGCGGCGAAGCGCGTGTCTTGTGTCGGTCGTTCATGATCGCTTGTTCTTTGGCCTTGAAGAATGTCTCTTATTTTTGAGAGGTTCGGTAAGAGGATTCGAGAGAGAAATTGTTTAGCTCGACAATTCTCAATTCACCAGACATGCAGTTCAGTACATGACACAATAGACGTACATGTCTACTTATTGACACGTGGCTTCGGTTACAATATTTAATTGCGTAATAACAATTAAATACATTCATAAACTTAGAGAAAATCCATGATTTTAATAATAATACCGCGTCATTATTTATGGTGCACAAACTTGAGCAAAACAGAATAAATAAAATTCCGCATCACAAAATAATAACAACGTTATTATTATTTTAATTTGTTCCAATTAGTTAAATAATTATTCACCGTCTTGCTAATAATTATTTTACTACCGGATCAACCTTAGTCCACTCAAACTCCACTTCCATTTATTGAACACCCAAATAAATAAATAAATAATTTATTCTCTTAAATAAATATTTTATTTACAAACTAGTAAATAAATATTTATTAAATGTTCAATAAAATAAATAAATATATTTTACCCACAATTCGATGAATAAATATTTATTTAATTTATGCAATCATTTTAACTTGAATAAAATTATTCCACTGTCTTAAGAATAATATTTATTAATTAAATTTAAATAGAATTTAACCGAGACCACCAAAAACACTTAGTGTGTGGCCCTTTAGGATTCTTTCTCGTTAGCATTAGGTGGGCTTGCCTAAAGTCCAAGAGTACTGTCTAACAATGGGTCAAGACACCCAAGATTAATAACTTAAAGTCGCAACAACGACATCCACATACGAATGTTCACTATGTAATATAATTCTTTTGTCTCAATATCTCATCAAGCTGGTTTCATGATAGTGTCATCAACTTTTATGCCTGATACATCGTTCTTTGACTAGCTAAAATAAACTCGTTGTTGCACCATGACCATGAAATTTCACGTGACGGTTCTATTTCAATCAAATGGCTGAGATATCAAGTTCCATAAATGGAAGGGACAAATCGTTTCTCGACTTATCTATTAATAACATTCCACTCGTGACGCACCCAACATACCCTCTTCCCGCCAACTGTCTGCTTGACGATTTTCGTTAGTAAATCAAAGTGCGCGAGTCATGACACATATTAATGATAATCTTAAAGTTTAAGGATCATTACACGCTTGCAGATAGGAATATCCGATGACACCAAAACATGCGGAATCCCTACTGGCAGGTCTGTTCTCATAATCTCCCGTCTTGGAGATTACCAAGTACGAACTTCATGAGAGGAACTCTCATCTGTTTATGAGTACTTGCACCTGACAGTCTGTATACTATGTGTCCCATTATAGTATGTCATCCAACCGCATAACTATATTTAAAAATATTTTCATAGCACTTCAAGATTTTCATCATAGTAGGGAACTACTATGACCTTGTCAATGCGACAAATATTTCAGAACATTATTACACTATAGTCATGCAAAACAATGAACAATATGTAACAAGATGTTTGATATTTAAATATATTAAATATTCACGTAATCAAAGTACATGTAGTTGGTTCTAGGACACAAATCTTACAGGGTAAATGCTTCTTCAAAATGCACACCATCCACCTACGAATAGCCTTTGCACACAAGTCAAGCCTTGTTTCTTAAAATTTCTCTATGCTCATTTAACTTGTTTCTATAAATTCACTTTGTCCCAATAACATTCTTTCCTGCTGGACGTGGAACAAGTTCTCAAGTTTTATTTTTCTCAATTTGATCAGGTTCCTCACTCGTAGCATCGACCCACTCTTTATGTTCAACTGCTTTTGAAATTGATTCTGGATCAATTTGTGAGATGAGTGATGTCTAATTCTCTAATCTCAATATTCTTCTTGTCTGAACCATAGTTTTTGATTCCCAAGAGTATTTTCAGTTTCAACAAATTTATGTAAAGTATGAACTTTTCGAGTCTCTCCCAGCATCACTGTAACATCCCGCCCCAGATGCCACTCAATAGTTCCCTGAGACGATTGACCACAAGACCTCAAACACATCTTCCCAAATGTCAGAGACCGTAGACTAGTCGTGAGGGCCTAGGGTGTGTCCGTGGGGAGACTATGTTCCCATTGATCAGAGTAGAGCACAACCATATATATAAGAAACAACAGAAACAACAATAGATAGCATCAGAAACAATTATAATAAAGCATGTTAGAAAAATAATACAATAGTGGAAGCTGAATAAATAAACAAAAGTAACTGATGATGATAGTATGTCATATGTCTATACAAAAGAGAGTAAAGGGAAACATGGGATACAAAACATAAACTACACGCTATCAAAACATAAAAAAAGGCCAAAAACTGCTACAACATCATCTCGAGTTTAGATTTGGTCCTTTGTCCCCCAAACTCCATCCTAAGCAGCAAAACAATCAATCATCAAAAGCAACACACTTTTCTTTATCCATACATGCGATCATAAAATCTGCTTTGGTGTCAAGGGTGACACAAACAGGGTGTGAGATAAAATCTCAGTAGGTCGGCACCCACGATGTCTAGACCGATCAATTTCATGAAATAAATAAATGACGGTGTACCATAATAATAAATACAGAGCATTAAACAATTAAATGATAACCACCTCAATCTGGGTTCCTAAATGGACACCCGACCAATACCACCTGCTTCGGCCTAAGATGAATGTTTTAAAGGGGGTACCTTTGCATGTCATAATTTGTAAATAGGAAATTAAAAATGAGTCAACTAATGTTAAAGACAACTCCAAGCTTGTGCTTTAGCTTGGGGGTCACGTTGTCATGTCATCATGTAAGTGTGTTCACAATATAAAAGAAACACATCACATGTGCACAAGCAATCAAACAATCCTTCAAATCTATAGGTGGAGTCCCAAACCTGTCCAAGGCAATCTAATAGAATCCCAAAGGTCACTACATGAACATCTGATATAACCAGTACCCCCCAAGTCCGTCCAAGGAAACCCATACGACGTCCCTTGTATCACTCAAGGTATGGCGACTCTGAGTCCTTTTCAAGTATCTCACATAGGGACCGGGTATCACCCATGGTATGGCTTAGCCATCTTGCCAATGGGTCCATCCTCAGTTGCCCCCCTACGAAACAAGTGTCACTCACGAGTATAAGTAAAATCGTCCGAAGAGCCCGTACCTGGCAAGCTAAAGTATTGTTCTTGGCACGTCAAATGTATCCAACCGAACACGACGAGTCCATCAATGAAATCTTTAAAGTGGGACCCATGTTCTCTCCTGGTCTGTAATAAGTGAGTCCTAGTAACCAAGACGCATCACAAGACAAGACATCTATATAATTACGTACCATCAAATAAATATCTCAATGCCACATGCTAAACAACATAACCAACTATATGGAGTAAGCTAAACAACTATGACACAAATATATATATATATATATATATATATATATATATATATATATATATATATATATATATATGGCAAAACACAGGGCATGACATGTATCTAAACACATGTCAACAATGGAATTTCATTAGCCTAAGCTAACAAGCTTGGCCAAACATAACATTTAATTCAAGCCAATCAAATCAGACATAATCAATAAGCACATGGATTTAAACACCAAGCCCGAGATATAAGTCACATAACATGGCATAATGGAAAGGCCACAGAAGGTAGGCACAAATCTCAAGGGCCAATCTCACGACCAACCATTTATCATAAATCAAATTAACTAATTTAGTCATATAATTAAAAAGCAACTCACTCACACACACCCAAGGTGATTTTCAAAATTAAAGCATGGGTAAAAAGGCCACAGAAGGTAGGCACACCCAAAGGGGTGGCCAACGACGAGCGAACACCCCACAGATGGGTTTTCACCGCATGTTGAGGTCTCAAGGGGCATGGTAAACCAATTTGAATAATTTATTAAACAAGAACGAAGCGTCATCAGAAGCATTCAGGGTGCAACACAACAGTGAGTCAACTAAAATGCGATGAAACGATGAGAAAGAGCTTAGACCACCTAAATTATACCAAGGGTGTCTCACACGTCTGACATCGAGCCGTGATTTGGTTTGGTTCGAGAGAAATCGAAGAAACCATCCATATGACATCCCGTCTTTTTAATACATAACTTTTCATTACATTTTACAAGCAGAGGATCTTTAAAGTCTAGTGTCTTAGAAATCAGGAACAATAAAAATTGAAAACAACATAAAACATTCTTCTAATCCACTTTTAATACTTCATCATAAGTTCATCCTAAGTACAATTACTGCATCTCATAACCTGGAGACATACATCAAAGGAAAGGGTGAACAGAATGCTCAGTAAGGAAAACAAGTGAAACAGTTGACATGTGGTCTTGAGCAATAATAATAAGAACATGATAAAGAATAGGCATATCACGATAAAAAGAACATGAATCATAACTTTAATATGTGGATACAACATTTCATTTAGACATTCATGAACATATTACCAAGGTTCATCCCTAAGGTGTCATAAAAATTACCAAGGTTATTCACCAAGGTATCGTGAAACTTGTCATCTTTAGAGATTAATTCTTTACCCAATGCATTAGAGCGCTATCAAGGCACACCCTTAATATCTATTTATTTTCATGTGATCCACATAGATCCTAATAAAACATTTCATAAATAACCAATGGAGAATAAAAGAAATGAGTTTCATTTCAAGATCGTGACGTTTTAAAAGTTCTTAAAAATAAGATCATTATGTTATTTATAACCCATGGAAAGGGAGTGAGGGTTATATGTATGTCAATTACAGAATCAAATATATCATATTTATATATTTATGAACACCCATAGAAACAAAATAGGTCTGGGTATTCACATAAATAAAATGAGAGAATTTCTATAGAGAAGGAAATAGAAATTTTGAGGCGAAATTTTTGCAGCATAACGGTTATATAACATGGTTTTAGAAAACAATAAAAATAAAGGGTACAAGAGTAACCCACTAATAAATAACTTATAATATAGTATAAATACAGAATAACATGGAGATAAGAACATGGTATAGAAATTTGAATGACATACCACATGAAAAGGAAATATGAAAGAAAAGAGAAGATGCGATTCCTTTTACGAAAAATTCGGCAACCTAACGACGTCACATAAAAATTTAGAAAATCAATTGATGAGAGCGGAAAGGGTCTCTCATCATTTGGACATGAAATGGAAAGTAGTAAGGATATTGAAGAACAAGCCCCCACATAATAAAATGGAACTATAAGACATAACATAAAGGAAGTCATGACTTAAAAGAGGAGGGTGAAAAATTCCCTTACATTGAAAAATAACTTCGAAAGCTTGAAGGTCGGGACCTTGGGAGGCTTGAGGGCACCTTGGGAGGACTCCTTGGGAGGTAAATAGACCAGAGTTTCGTTGATGAGGATTTTGGAATGAAATGGACGAGGGAATGACTTGGTATTTATAGGAGAAGTGAGAGAACAAATCATTAATTTCCAAGGGACACCTCATCGGTGGTATTGGCACAACCATGGGCTTGCCCATGGTATTTTCCCATTGTATTAGCCACTTGAGACACCTCATAACATATCTTTCTATTCATAAGTCGACCAGAATGATTACACAATTTTTACATCCTTAATGATGTCATTAAACACCCGAAACTCAAAACTGTATTTTCACTATTCACCGAAAATTCAACTATTTCAGAAAAATCCAAAAAATTCCCTTTAACCTAATATCGATGCTCTGAATTCAAAAATGAACCCCATTTTATGAAAACAATTTTATAAATATTTTTAATTTAATTTTTAAATAAAAACACTATTCAGCTGAAAAAACTAATACTTAACTAATAATTTCTGAAATAGTTATTTACTTATTTTATTGAATCACATTACCTAATCAAGGTAAAAAAAATATAATTATACTTTTTTAAGTGAGATTACTATTCCATTTGGTCACATTACTATTCATAAGTGTAAAATTACTATTAATAATTTACTATTCACCAAAAATTAAGTTGATCTTATTAGACTCTAAATTTCCTACTGAACACAACTGTAAAAGACCATTTTTTGAAAATCATTACACATTATTAATTATTTAAGGTTTACATAAATATATTAAAATATCATTTTTTTCAAAAAATTCATCAATAATATAAATCCTATATTTATCCGGACATTTGAAATTTACAAACTTTACCATAAAAAGAAATAACAATTTTATTTATATCAAAGGATTACAAAAAGCAGCTAAGGTCTCATTACATAGCCCCTTATAATTCCAGCATAGGACCTAAGTGTAAGGTGTGCTAATGTGATAGAATTTTGGGGCGGCTCGACCAACATTGCTCGAGTGGTGACCTCTATCAGCTTGAACTTCTCCCGTAGGCGATTATGTTCAAGCTTCACATGATGAAGTTCAGCTTGGGCTTGGTCCAGAGCAAAACCTAGTGGTGCTACCTCCTTCCTAAGTTCTGTCAGATGAGTTTCGAATGACCCGAGTCTACTGGATGAGGCTATCAAATTTTCTTTATGTATTAATTAACCAAGATCAGTTGTATTTATAAACAAAAATTGTAATGTTAAGAGTTTAGCTTCCAACGGTCATATTGACCAATGATCATATAACAGTCGAAACCCAACGGTCTCATTTAGTTATACTCACTTCATTAATTAAAGAATATAGTTTTGTTGAGTATAAAATAAAAAAAACACATAAAATTAGGAAAAAAATATTAATAAAAAGTTCGGGTCGTTACATTCTTCCCCCCTTAAGAAATTTTGTCCCCAAAATTCTAACTTGTTCTCCCTGAAGAGAAAAAGTGTGGGTACTTCTGCCTCATAGACTCATCTGGTTCCCATGTGACTTCTTCGCATTTGTGGTTCCTCCACAACACCTTAACAAGGTGGGTAATCTTGTTGCGTAGAACCTTGTCTCTACGATCCAAGATCTCCACCAGCTGCTCCTCATAAGAGAGGTCATGTTCCAGTTGTACCACTTCTGGATTTAGTACATGTGAAGGGTCAGGTATGTACTTCCTCAAGGGGGATACATGGAAGACATCATGAAATTGTGCTATATTTGGAGGAAGTGCAAGCCGATAGGCCACTGCTCCTACGCGATCAAGGATTTCATAGGGGCCAATGTACCTAGGGTTTAGCTTCCCTTTCTTCCCAAACCTCATGACTCTTTTCCAAGGTGAAATTTGAAGAAAGACCTTGTCACCAACATCAAACTCCAAGTCTCTTCGACGGTTGTTGTAACGACCCGAGTTTGGAGCCCCTCCACTGGTGCCCCGTACCCGGTTTGCCACATGACCTCAAGCGCGTTTCCCCGAACGCCAGAGGCTTCCGACTAGCAACGAGGGCCTTGGTGAGTCGGTGGGGAAACTATGCCCTCATTTGGTAAGGTATACAAGGTAAGAAAACAACAATAAACAGCGGAAGCAGTAAACAACATGCATAACAACAGAAATCAAACAACGAAAGAAATGTATATATATAACTATGATGACAATGATGCAACATGTACAAGTATCTAAGGAAAACAGCAAACACAACAACATGCTGAAATACAACTGAAACCAAGTGCAAAAGAAAAACAAAGTAAGGTCCTCAGCATCGTGAGCCACGGCTCGGTCCCATGCTCCCCAACTCCTGATGCAGTCAAGATCCCGAAGTAGAAGGGCACTTGCCCTTATCTATACCTGCAGCAACATAGTCTGCTTGGGCCCAAAAGCATGACCCAAACAGGGTGTGAGATACAATCCCAGTAGACAATCATCCAAAGAATTGTGCCTAACAGTCAATGAATACATGGAAGTAATAAAACAAGGAGCAGTAACAGAAAGGCACAAGCAGCTACAATCCATAGTTCTAACAAGTAAAACACACAAGTAAGCAGTCAACAACAAGAAGAACACAGGTAACCCTCTGGGTAGCTCTCACAGTCTAACCCCTATGGCTCAACCTCTAAGTACTAGCAACCCTCTGGGAGGCACACACAGTCTCACCCCTCTGGTTCAGCTACGTAATTAAGCAAAATCTCTGGGGAAGCACTCACCGTCAATTCCCCCTATGGTCTCGTATCGTGCTAAATGCTCTCTGGGGAAGCACTCAATGTCAATTCCCCCTGTGGCTCGCGTCGTGGATCTATAGACTCTTTGGGGAATCACTTAACATCAATTCCCCTATAGTCTCGCGTCGTAATTAAAAGACACTCTGGAGAAGCCCTTCCGTCAATTCTCTCTTTGGTCTACTACTCTAGGTTCTCACAGTCCTGAGTATAACTAAACATGCTCAGCGCGTGTGTATCATCCAATTAAACCTCAAGAACTACTTGGCTATCAACCAAGGCTCAACAGTAACAAAATAGACAGTTCCACTATCCTACAACAAGGTATGACAACTGGCAAAATTCCCAATAGGCAAAACAATCATGACAAAGCAACCTGAGCACAAAATAAATTACACTACTCACAAGAAATAACCTCTACTAAAGAAACCAAGCAAAGCAGGCAAACAACAAGGGAAAAACAGGAAACACGCAATACCCCTTTCACGAGTATTGGTGGAATTTGTACATAATAGTCATCAAATTTCTACAAAAAGGCACAAACCACCTACCTCGATCCTAGGAGATTGATATACGTGAACCTCGATGACAAATTTCCCTTAGAACGACGTAGATCTGAGAAAACACACAAAACATTCATCCCACAATAACTTGGAAACGAGGGGGAATAAAGAAACAAGGGTAAAGTAGAAGGAAGAACTCACCGCTGCGATTCCAACACAATCGACCATGCTCGAATCGGAGAACGGACGGCGAGGCAGGAGCCCGTCGAAGATCCGACCGTACGGTCGCTTCCGGACGATCGAAAACTGAAGAAGAAGACGAATATGGGGGTTAGACGCGACCTCGGTCCATTTAATGAAAAAAAAGAAAGTACACGGCATGTACTTCTTGAGTACATGGCGTGTACTTCAATTTTTCCGTACTCTGAAAAACCGGCCTCCACCTCAGCCTTACACACCTTGTGTGTGGCCCGGGCACGACCAACACATGACTTCGAGCCGGGAAGAGTACACGGCGTGTACTCAGAAAGTACACGGCGTGTACTTCTGAAATTTCCAGAAAATTCATTTTTCTCAAAAACTTCAGAAAAAGGAAAAACATACCTGAAAAGAGATCCGGTTTCTTATAGTTGTCGACATAGCTCTTTTGCCGATTCTGGGCAGCCTTAATGTGTTGTTGGATGACAGACTTTTTCTATCATCTCTTACACAAGATCATGCCCAAGAAGCTTTCTATCACCAGCTTCATCCCAACAAGTAGGAGTTCTACATCGCTTCCCATATAGAGCTTCATAGGGTGCCATTTGAATGCTCGAGTGGAAGCTATTGTTGTAAGAGAACTCAACTAAAGGGAGATGTTGATCCCATCCACCTTTAAATTCCCTTGAGCATGTTCTCAGCATGTCCTCGAGTGTTTGAATAGTCCTTTAAAATTGACCATCCATTTGGGGGTGATAGGCCGTACTAAAATTCAATTCTGTGCTCAGAGCATGTTGAATAATTCTCTAGAATTTTGACGTGAACCTTGAATCACGATCAGATACGATAGAAAGTGGAACTCCATGTAGCCTTACCACTTCCTTCACATAAAATCTGGCAAGTTGATCAAGAGAGAAATCTTCCCGAATGGATATAAAATGGGCAGTCTTGGTGAGACGGTCCACAATAACCCATATCGCATTATTTCCTTTGGAAGTTCTTGAGAGACCAATGACGAAGTCCATATTGATATTGTCCCACTTCCATGCTGGTATGAGTCGTGGTTGCAATACCCCTTTAAGAAGTTGTTGCTCTGCCTTCACTTGTTGACATACTAGACACCTTGAAGTGCAGTCAGCAATCTCCCTTTTAATATTATCTCACCAATAATGATCACGAAGGTCCCTATACATTTTTGTGCTTCCAGGATGTATAGAGAAAGTAGAGTTATGAGCTTCATCCATAAGCTCCTTCTTTATTTCCAGAATAGATGGAATGCATAGTCTTGTACGAAATTTCAGTACACCTTCTTGATCAATATTGAACTCAGGAAACTTCCCATCCTTCACAGCCTCAAACTTCTTCTATAAAAAAGGATCATCTTTCTGAGCTTTCTTGATCTTCTCTAGTAATGGCGGTTGAGAAATCATTTGGGTTAGGGTTGACGATGCCCCTTCCTTTATAATTATCATGTCCAACTTTACTAGGTCATTGATCAAGGGATATCTATGAATTCTCATCATGGAAAGAACAAATGGGTCTTTCATACTTAATGCATCTGCAACTTTGTTTGATTTTCTAGGATGATAATGAATTGAACAATCATAGTCTTTAAGAAGTTCCAACCATCTCCTTTGTCTCATGTTCAATTCCTTTTGTGTGAAAATATATTTCAAACTTTGACGGTCTTTGTATATATCACATTTCTCCCCATAAAGATAGTGCCTCCATATCTTCATAGTAAAAACGACCACAGCCAGCTTCAGATCATGTGTAGGATAATTCTGCTCATGATTCTTCAACTGTCGAGATGCATAAGCATTGACTTTGTCATTTTGCATGAGGACGCACCCAAGCCCTTTGAGAGATGCATCGCTAAAAATAACAAATCCTTCTCCACTTGAGGGCAGAGTTAACACGGGTGCAGTAACCAATCTCTTCTTCAACTCTTGAAAACTTTCCTCACACTCATTTGTCCAAATGAACTTGACCCCTTTTCGAGTTAACTTGGTTAATGGATTAGAAAGTCGTGAAAAGTTTTTCACAAATCTCCTATAATATCCTGCTAATCCAAGGAAACTTTGAATCTCAGTTATTGTTATAGGCTGAGGCCACTCCTCCATAACTTTTGTCTTTGCAGCGTCAACTGTGATTCCTTCATTGGTAACAATGTGCCACAAGAAAGTGACTTGTTGTAACCAAAATTCACATTTACTGAACTTTCCAGAAAGCATCTCCTTCCACAGAGTTTTCAAAATAGCCCTTAGATGATGCTCATGCTCCTCGCGACTTTTGGAATATATCAGAATATCATCAATAAAAACTACCACAAAGTTATCAAGGTAGTCCTTAAAGACTCTATTCATCAAATCCATAAAAATAGTAGGTGCATTAGTCAGTCTAAAGAGCATAACAACAAACTCATAATGCCCATATCTTGATCGGAAGACAGTTTTCAGAATATCTTCTTTCTTCACCCTCAATTAATGATAACCAGATCGAAGATCAATCTTAGAGAAGAATTGAGCCCCACGAAATTGGTCAAATAAGTCATCAATTCTTGGAAGAGGGTATTTGTTCTTCACTGTGATACCATTCAGTTCTCTATAATCAATGCATAACTGCATTGATGCTTCCTTCTTCTTCACAAAGAGAACTGGTGCTCCCTAAGGGGACACACTCGGTCGGATAAACCCATTCTCCAAAAGATATTGGAGTTGTTTCTTTAATTCCTCTAGCTCCACATTTGCCATCCTATAGGGGGTTTTTGATATTGGATGAGATCCAGGTACGAGTTCAATGGAGAACTCTACCTCTCTTTCTGGGGGAGGTTTGGGCAACTCCTTAGGAAATACGTCAACATATTCCTGGATGATGGGGACAATTTCTATCCTTAAACTCTCATCTCCTTCTTCTTCTTCACCGATCAACTCCATAAAGAAGGATATATGGGGTTCATCTAGACAAAGATCAGGTTGAGATATCTCTCCTTGGAAGATAACTGTAGGTTTTCCATTCAAGACTACTGAGATTTTCTTGATTTTGCATTTGATCTTAGCATTATACTTTGAGAGCCAGTCCATCCCTAGTATAATGTCGAATTCCAACATGAGAATGACTACTAGATTTGCGATCAGATTGTGATCACTAAAGTAAATACTAGAGTTTCTAAAGACTGATGATGCTTGGATAATCCCACCAGGAGTTTTGAATGATAACTCTACTTTTAGAAAATCGGGGGTTGATTCTAAATTCTTTGCAAACTTGGAGGAAATAAAGGAATGCGTAGAATCAGAATCAAACAAAGTACTTGCTAGATTTAAGAGAACAATAAGAGTACCTGCTACCACATCATTTGGAGCTTCAACTTCAGCTATTGTGGTAGAAAAAGCACAGCCTTGCTCCCATGGCCTTTGGTGAGGCTGATGGGGGTTCCCCTCCACTGCCCTCAGATTTGGAAAGTGATTGGCAAAGTACCCAAGTTGTCCACACTTAAAAAACTAGACATTAGGTAGGGCCTACACCATCTTCCCCTTGTCGTTTGTGTTAGGAAGTTGAGGTTTCAACTCACTACGACAATTCCTCGCAATATGGAAATCTCCTACACACTTGTACCATTTCCCGCTCCCGAGCAATCAGTTCCTCAAATGCTTCTTACCACATTTATTACACGTGAGATGTTGTACTTGCTTGCCTCCTCTTCCCTAATCAAAGGTACTCCCTAAGTTGGGCTCCATCAATCTCTTCTTGTCGTTTGATTTATGAGACCACTGTGTCTCACCAAACTCCAGCTCGACTTTCATCGCACTTTGCATGATCTTCTCATAGCTATCATAGTCTCGGTTGACTATATTCTTCCGCAGATGAGGTCTTAGTCCACCAAAGAATCTATCAACCTTACCACTAGGATCCATGACAAAGCTAGAGGTGTAACGTGAAATCCTTGTGAAGTTCATCTTGTAGCTTCCCACGGATTCATTCTCCTTCTACTTCAGCTCGAGAAATTCCTTCTCTATTCTTGTTCTCATGGAATGAGGGAAATACTTACTGAAGAAGATCTCTCTGAACTCTTCCCATTCCATAGCTTCAACCTCCACACTTTTCCTCATGTTTTAATTAGTTCCCACCACTGACCAGCTTCTCCTTCTAAGCGATATGCAGCCAGGGTGACCTTCTTTTTCTCTGAACAGAGGAGCACAGAAAAGATCTTCTCGATAGAGCTGATCCACTGCTCAACAATCAATGGGTCAGTCGATTCACTGAAGGTTGGTGGTCATTGACGCATAAAGGACTCAACAGAATGTTTTTCCCTTCGCGGTGAGATCGGTCTCTCAGCTTGATTCAAGTTATTTCCCATAACTTGAGTCAGTTGGTTCATCATTCGCATGAATGTTTCCATTCCGGCTTCCATCGGAGGGTCGTCAGCGCATGGTCCATTGCGGTCACCATTTGCACGGTTCCTCCTAATGCCCACCATTTTCTAAAAGAGTAAAACCTTAGTGAGAAACTTATTTCATTTACGAATCTTTTAACTATAAAGGATTTTATGTCTTAAAATTTCATGCTTAAACAATTACATTTCTCTATAATTCTTTCATAATGATTCATAAAAATCTTGCGATTAATCAAACATATCCCCTGGGAGTGTCGTAACCAAGAGTGCAACAAGTCCCGTTGTCGTGCACCAGTTCCCATTCGAGTCTAGTTCAAAGTGGTGTTTTCGAGTTTTACCCCTATGTACATCTGCGCTAGAGCCGCCTCTACCTGCTTGTATCCCGAAAGGGATGTATTTGTTTGATAAACAACTTACTCAATACTCATCAAAATACCAGGAAGTTTTCCTATTTTTAAACTTTTCTATAGGGTTCTTCCTAAAGTTTTCATATCCTAATTTCTATAAATAACTAAACTATCCTTTGATACTAACTATGGTATCTCACCTTTTTAATACATAACTTTTCATTACATTTTACAAATAAAGGATCTTTAAAGTCTAGTGTCTTAGAAATCAGGAATAATAAAAATTGAAAACAACATAAAACATTGTTCTAATCCACTTGTAAGGCTTCATCATAAGTTCATCCTAAGTACAATTACTGAATCTCATAACCTGGATACATACATCAAAGGAAATGGTGAGAAGAAGACTCGGTAAGGAAAACGAGTGAAACAGTTGACATGTGGTCTTGAGTAATAATAATAAAAACATGATAAAAATCATAAATACATGAGCAATGGAAGAATAGACATATCATGATAAAAAGAACATGAATCATAACTTGAATATGTGGCTACAATATTTCATTTAGACATTTATGAACATATCACCAAGGTTCATCCCTAAGGTGTCATAAAAATTACCAAGGTTATTCACCAAGGTATCATGAAACTTGTCATCTCTAGAGATTAATTCTTTACCCAATGCATTAGAGCGCTATCAGGGCACACCCTTAATATGTCTTTATTTTCATGTGAGCCACATAGATCATAATCAAATATTTCATAAATAACCCATGGAGAATAAAAGAAATGAGTTTCATTTCAAGATTGTGACGTTTTAAAAGTTCTTAAAAATAAGATCATTATGTCATTTATAGCCCATGGAAAGGGAGTGGGGGTTATATGTATGTCAATTCCAGAATCAAATATATCATATTTATATATTTATGAACACCCATAGAAACAAAATAGGTTTGGGTATTCACATAAATAAAACAAGAGAATTTTTGGAGAGAAAGAGAGAAAATTTGAGGCGAAATTTCTGCAGCATAACGGTTATATAACATGGTTTTAGAAAACAATAAAAATAGAGGGTACAAGAGTAACTCACTCATAAATAACTTATAATATAGTATAAATATAGAATAACATAGATATAAGAACATAATATGGAAATTTGAATGACATACCACATGAAAAGGAAATATGAAAGAAAAGAGAAGATGTGATTCCTTTTACGAAAAATTCGGCAACCTAACGACGTCACACAAAAATTTAGAAAATCAATTGATGAGAGCGGAAAGAGTCTCTCATCATTTGGACATGAAATTGACAGTAGTAAGGATATAGAAGAACAAGCCCCCACATAATAAAATGGAACTATAAGACCTAACATAAAGGAAGTCATGACTTAAAAGATGAAGGTGAAATATTCCCTTACATTGAAAAGTAACTTCGAAAGCTTAAATGTCGAGACCTTGGGAGGCTTGAGGGCACCTTGGGAGCACTCCTTAAGAGGTAAAGAGACCAGATCTTCATTGGGGAGGATTTTGGAATGAAATGGATGAGGGAATGACTTGGTATTTATAGGAGAAGTGAGGGAATGAATCATTAATTTCCAAGGGACACCTCATCGGTGGTATTGGAAAAACCATGAGCTTGCCCATGGTATTTTCCCATGGTATTGGCCACTTGGGACACCTCATATCATATATTACTATTCATAAGTCGACCAGAATGATTACATAATTATTACATCCTTAATGATGTCATTAAACACCCAAAACTCAAAAACTCTATTTTCACTATTCACCGAAAATTCAACTATTTCAGAAAAATCCCAAAAATTCACCTTAACCTAATATCGATGCTCTAAATTCAAAAATGAACTCCATTTTATAAAAATAATTTTCTAAATATTTTTATTTTAGTTTTTAAATAAAAACACTATTCACCTAAAAAAACTAATACTTAACTAATAATTTCTGAAATAGTTATTTACTTATTTTATTGAATCGCATTACCTAATCAAGGTGCCTAAAATATAATAATACTTTCTTAAGTAAGATTACTATTCCATTTGGTCACATTACTATTCATAAGCGTAAAATTACTATTTATAATTTACTATTCACTAAAAATTAAGTTGATCTTATTAGACTCTAAATTTTATACTGAACACAACTTTAGAAGACCATTTTTTGAAAATCGTTACACATTATTAATTATTTAAGGTTTACATAAATATTTTAAAATATCTTTTTTTTTCAAAAAAATTCATCAATAATATACATCCTATATTTATCCGGACATTTGAAATTTACAAAATTTACCATAAAAAGAAATAAAAAATTTATTTATATCAAAGGATTACACAAAGCAGCTAAGGTCTTGTTATATAGCCCCTTATAATACTAGCATAGGACCTAAGTGCAAGGTGTGCTAACGTGATAGAATCTTAGGGCGGCTTGACCAACATTGCCTGAGTGGTTACCTCTATCATCTTGAACTTCTCCCGTAGGCGATTCCGTTCAAGATTCACATGATGAAGTTCTGCTTGGGCTTGGTCTAGAGCAAAGCCCAGTGGTTCTACCTCCTTCCCAAGTTCCGTCAGATGGGCTTTGAACGACCCGAGTCTACTGGATGAGGCCATCAAATCTTCTTTCTGTATTAATTAACCAAGATCACTTGTATTTATAAACAAAAATTGTAACGTTAAGTGTTTAGCTTCCAACGGTCATATTGAACAACGATTATATAACAGTCGAAACTCAACGGTCTCATTTAGTTATACTCACTTCATTAATTAAATAATATAGTTTTGTTGAGTATAAAATAAAAAAAACACACAAAATTAGGAAAAAAATATTAATAAAAAAGTTCGGGTTGTTACAATCCAACACCCTAAAAATAGGAAAAAATGAGTTGTACCAAAATAACACAACAGATGGAAGAGGATCCTTGAAATAGATTAGAGAGGACCGAAGAGCTTACCATTATAGATTCGTTGCTTCTGACAGTGAAGGATTCAGTCTCCGGATGAAAGAGGTAGCACAAACCCCATGGAGGTGGAAGAAAGGCTCCACACACAAGGGAAGGGAGGAGAAACCCGTTGGAGTAGGGGAGGAAAAGAAAAGAATGGATTAAAACACTCATTAAGGAAAAAATGGGTATTTTACCCTCAAAACTGAACCGCACGGTTTGACCGCATGGTTTGGACGCATGATTTGGCCAAACCATGCACTAATCGTGTGACTCCCACCGCCCAGGGAACCCACCTCGCACTGTTTTCCCGCACGGGTTGACCTAACCATGCGCTTCATAAAAAGTCACATACTGCAGCCATACAGTTTTCTTCTGGGGGCCACACGGTTTCAAACAAGCCGTGAGCCCTATTCAGAGGACCCAAACTTGTGATTTACAGGCCTGATGCTCCTGAAACTCAACGAAACACATGGAGAACCTCTCGGGCCTCTGCCCAAGTCTAAAAACAACATTCTGAAGTGTTCCAACTCTCATAATTACATTCTGAAGCTCGTTTTTCAATACAGACCATCCACCAAACAATAAAAATTCAAAATTCCATGAAATTCTATCTAGTCCAATAACACAGGACGCTATAATATCCCAAACTTCGAATTTCTCATCCCTGAGAAGTTTTGGGAAAACGAAGAGAACATCACCCGACCTGCTCGGGTTGTGAAGTCTTGTTCAAACGGTCATGTTGCGTTTCCAAATGCCCAATGCACCTCCAAACGCCACCTTAACATATGGTACAAGAGTTGTTCAAACTCAATCCAACTCTCATTTTCGAACTGAAATGTCAAGACAATGTTTACTCGAGCCCGTCAAACTAGAGACATGATCACGTCATCATCTCTTCAACCAACCAACTTATGGTGATGCCACCATAGGTTCAGTCATTTAAGATACAAATCCGAATCATGGTATCTCTACTGCCATAATTTCCTTTCAAGACGTGCCTGTAACGTTCCAACGATGCTCACGACACGAGACACGATTTGATCGAAGGGTTGACTCGAAACCAACCCTATTTAAAATGATCATGCCGACCTTTCCATGAAGTACTACAGTCGAAATCTACATTACATTTGTCTTACCCAACAAGATCAAGAAGCGGTTCTTCATTGACTGCATACAGCAAGTGAGAGGGACATCAAGTCACACCATCCCCAGTTGGCTACCCTCGAGGGAGCCAACTTAGATGACTGGTGCATTTCAAAAACTAGACCCGATGCCTCTAGATGAAGGCACCTCAAGAATTCTCCAAGCACAATCACCGAAGCTTGCAACCTGTTTCCAGTGATGCCTCAATCCAAACGCCCATTTAAACTGTCATTCCCTAGCACGAACATGGGTGTAATCTAGAACTAGCTCACATGAACCCTTTCCCTGATTAAAGATCTCATTCGAGCTCGACTGAAGTTCGAGACAACCTCAAAATAATCAAAAGGGGTCCAATGAGCTCATCTAAGGGAAAACCTTGAACAACAACTAGTAGAAAAATACCATATACCAACGGTTTCAAACCGTTGGTATAGGCCTCCAAACCGTTCGTATATCCTATACCAACAGTTTGGAGAACTGTGGCCAAGTAACTTGTGGGGATAGGTCTATACCAATGGTTTTCCCAAAACCGTTGGTATAGACCTATACTAATGGTTGAAAACCATTCGTATAAGTAATATGAAAAATCTATACCAACGGTTTCATAAAACCGTTGGTATATGTATTTCAAAAAAGAAGCATTCTGTGGGTTTTGATCCTAGTACCTGCAGTTTATGATTGAACGACCTAACCACTAACCTAACATGAATTTTGTGAACATAATTTCATATATATATATATATATATGTATGTATGTATTATCATAAATATTTTAAATTTTGATTTATTTAATGTTCTCTGTAAGAAGATTCCATAAACAATACATGTAACTATACCAACGGTTTTGAGAACCGTTGGTATAGATTCTTTGATTTTGGGACCTATACCAACGGTTTTGGACAAACCATTGGTATAGGGGGGAACTATACCAATGGTTTGGAAAAAACTGTTGGTATAGGGTCTTTATTATGGACCTATACCAACGGTTTGGACAAAACCGTTGGCATAGCTCCATATAAGTGACTTATACCAACTGTTTGCCCCAAACCGTTGGTATAGGCCCCCCCTATACCAACGGTTTGTCCAAAACCTTTGGTATATGTCCAAATTAGTGACCTATACCAATGGTTTTGGCCAAACCATTAGTATAGGTCCATATAAGTGAACTATACCAACGGTTTTCACAAAACCGTTGATATAGATCTTATTTCCAGTAGTGAACATTTACAGAAGAGACGTCGGTACAAGCCAAATGTCTACAAAACAAGAACACTGATTGACCCAAAGCGACATCTGTCAGGCGATCAAGTCAAAAAGATAGTTGGTGTCCATGAGTCCATCCCAGGTGTTCCTACTTGGGAAAACCAGGTATCACTTAGGACTAACCATGCTTCTAAGGATAACCACGCTTCCAGAGTGCACTCTGACAAAAACCACCCGAACAAACCAAACAACTTTTAAAACATTAGTGTGGTGTAAGACCAACTCTCTCTTAGTGTACCCAGATGATACCAATATAGGGGACATGGTCGTCTTAAGCTGAGAGTACACTAAGAGGATTTGAACAATCTCTAAAAAGGATCTAAGACACTTTCACCACATTATGAACCAACACATGGTAAGGCTTCGAACCTTTCATAACCATCAACACAAAGAGATGGACTGTCAACAAACCATTGGTCGACTTCCCCAAAAGAGCTCACCCACTCCTGTCAATGCATTGCCATCAACCGATCACCATGCCCATACCACGTGAGGCATCCCATGATCACTTCAACTTAACCACTGAAGTTCATTCCTGAACAACAACGTCTTCACAGGTTGTGTGTATATCCAATTAAATCATTGTCGTGCCCTCGAGAAAGCATTGACTTAACGAAGGATTACTATCCACATAACGTTTTGAGTGAGTCCGACCATTTTGAAAAGGTCCTCTAATTTGTGCTCCCTCTACTTGGAAGAACAAATTTAACTAGAAACGTCACGACTCTCACCACATTAGGAGTGTCTTTATCGCTGAATTTTCTAAAAAAGTGGCTCATCCCATGGTACACGCTCCATCGACCACTACTGTGGTTACTGGATGCGGCCAAAAAGCTTTAACAAGTGTTAAACTAAAGGGAAGGAAACTAGATGCTTACAAGCATGTTGTGCTAAATTACCCTGGGTGTACCCATGGCACTTCACCTGAGTTATGCCCACATGCACCACGAAACGAGATATTAGGCCTAAAAGTCCAACTGAACCAATTAGCATTTCAACACCCGATCCTCCATAGGACGTTATCCCGAGCATTGGGACAACTCAACACTTTAGATCCAGGTCATTCTACCCCGAAGATGACCTGTGAACGAAACAAGATTGCTCAAATCTTAAAGAGCACCATTGGACTTAGACGACTCATTTCTCGATTAACAAGACGATGACACCACGTGTATCAACGCATACATCCCCGAGGTTATAGAAATAGAACTGCACATCAGTGAAACTATCCATATGCACAAACAACCATGTGTACTCAAGTGATCTGTTGGTCTACACAAGATTGAACCTGAAGTCACATCACTTTGTATGACCATTAACGTGACCGATGGTGTATTGAGGCGTCAATCACTGAAAAGGAATAGAAGGAAAGGTCACACGACCGATTAAGTGGCCGACCATGCCCTAGGCATGTCTATCCCGCTGAAACTGAGCATTACTCAATGCCCTCACCTGTAACAAGGGTTAAATTAACAAACAACCACTAGTCAAAATAAGGGCATCAATTTAGAAGTTAAGAGTCCTATGAGGGACAACTGGTACCCGAACAATCCCTACGTCAAAAACTGCTCGTAAGCAACTAATAAGGACTTTTAATGATTTGATGGTGCTACCGACAGCGGGTTAGCCCCTCATCGAAGATGAAAGTGTTGACCCAAAACAAGGTCACGCCTACGAAAGGTCACTAGACTTTAGGCCCTATCACTTAGGTCCGAGCTATAGGAGAAGAGGCCTACGAAAAACGTTCACCCTCCCGTTTCAAGGTAGAACTCAAGGAAAACAAAGGAAGGATTTAAGCTACCCATACACGAGGGCCAGACCAAGAACACCACTTAAGGTTCAATTTTAAGGCATGAAAACAAAATTCATTTAACTCTTTAACCATTTCAGGGTTTACTTTTTAAAGAAAGACTAATACCAGTCATAAGGAAAAAACATCTAATTACGTCTGCAAGGCAAGCAGGTAAGTTATATTATACTTCCTTTTTAAGCATTATTATTCCGTTATAATTAGGCCATTTTATCATATAAACCCCATTTATTTAATTATAAGGCCTCACACAAAAACAACTCATAGAAGATTAAAAGGTCTTCGATTAATTAAAGTGGTACTAAACAAAAGGAAACCACCCTATGTTTACATGTGAATCCATATAGGCGACTATGAGCACTTTTTAAAAGTCCATCCACATAATCATAAGCACACCCTCACGGGGTTTTTAAGGTCTAAAAAATTCCGTGTAATTTTTTCAATTATATGGAATTATTCTGAGACCACACGCTCTGACGGCATGTGATTCTGAGACCCGGTGAGTCTGGAATGAAATTTTGAACTTTTTTTAAGGTACGTTTAGTAATCGTGCGAGTGAGTTTTTCTATCTTTTGAACCGGTGCTCAGAATTGAACTTTGATGGCACTGTTGAACTCAAAATGCCAGAATTCACATAGAAATGACTTAACTTCGGCTGACAAAGGTTGAGCAGAAAAGTTATTTTTTAGACTTTTCAAGAAAAATAATAAAATAATTTAAAATAATTATTTTATTTCTTTTCTCACTATTGAGTGGCGGACGATGATGCTGCGGTGCAACGAAGAAGCACATTAATGGAGGGTCAATAATGGTTCGTTTGAAACCGCGACGCCATTATCTTAATGACTCATTAAATGTGGCTCATTAAATGCGGCTCATTTAATTAGCACCATTAATGGGCGCAACATCGTGGCATTTTTTATTTCTTTTAATAACCCAACATGTTGGAGTTTGGGAATTAACAAACACGGGGAAATCTCTGATGAACCGTCGGGAGAATCCCTCTCCAATGAAGAACAACGAACGCCGGTGAGACTTCATCATCTTCGACGTGCCTCGAAGAACGGAGCCGGAAGCGACGTCAAAATCTTGAAACCTCGAGGACGAACTCTTCAACATCGAACATCAACAAGGTAGGGGTTTATGCATTCTAAGTATTTGATTATTTCTTCCTCGTTCTTGAAATTAAAGACGTGCATGGATCAACCGACTAACGGGTTGATCTGTGAATCGATCGTTCATGCGGGTGGATATTATGCGGGGTTTTGATTTTGGGATTTTCAAGCTGTGTGGTTATCATCATGTTTATCCCCATGATTAAACTCTAACATGGAGGGCGCGGTCCGACCCGAACAAGGCTTGATCCCTCCGCCATAGTTGTTCCTGTTGCGTTCTTCGAATTTGACTGGTCAACTTATTAGTAAGGTGAATTCGAAGGCTTCGCAGTGATGATGACGCCCTACAGAGGCCGTAGGCGCCAAAGAAACCACAAACGGACCACCAGAGTGACTCTAGTAGCATGTAGAAGGCCTGCGATGGTGATGAGGAGATGCGGCGCTAGGCGGTTGGAGAGCCATAGTTTGTCGACTGCGGCTGGAGGAGGCCCCACGTCTGCGGGGCCAGCAGGGGTCGGACGCGGCCCGACTGCCACGTCTCGGCTGGATGACGCACCACCAGTCGCCCTTGCGGCCGGGCCTTGGGCTGGCAGGATGGACCCTCGCCAAGCGGGCCAGACCCGCATCGGCAGTCCAGACTCGCGCTCTTCGAGATGGGTTGGATGAGACCGGGTCACCGAGCGACCCGGCGGACTGGACCCTCAGCCAAACCGGGCCGGTTCCAGCAAGGCCCATTGGGCTTGGCCCACTGGTCAGACTGGACCAGACCAAACCCAATCCGAACCAGGTCAAACTGAGTCCATCTAGTTGAACCGGAGTATGTGGGACCCCAGGGCCGGGTTGGTCGGGTCGGTCCAACCGGGTTGGACCGGGTCTAGACACAACCGACCCCTTGGTTACTAAAACACCTGTATCTTGCAAACCGCATGCCCGATTGACATGTCGTCAGTGGCATCGAGACCCTTGTGATGGAATAGTCCTTCTGATATACTCCACTTGAGTTTTGGCAGAAGTTGGTGTACGACCGGGTTGGATCAGACTCGAATCCAACCAAACCCTTTCTACTAAAATCCCATAACTTACAGACTGGACGTCCGATCAATGCGCCGTCTATTGCGTTGGAACCCTTACGACAAGACGATCCTTTGAGGTTTCTCTATGTGATAATTAGTGAAGGTTGAGATACAAACGATGTCTTGAGGAGAGGATTCTCCCGGAATCAAGCGTGCTAAGTGCGAGAATCTTGTGGTTGGTTATGACATGAAGAATAAATAGCGATCTTGTGTGGGTCATCACCTAGTGATCCTGTGTGGGTCTGCACCTATCGATCCTGAGTGGGTCATCACCTAGCGATCCTGCGTGGGTCAACACTTAGCGATCCTGCGTGGGTCAGCACCTAGCGATCTTTTGTGGGTCAGTACTCAGTGATTCTATGTGGATCGACAACAGAGCCTCTCGATAGAATAAGATGATCTAGCTTTATGACTAATCATCCTTACTTATGTAATTAAGTTATACCTGGTGTGAGTTGCGTATTTTACTTTGTGCTATGTGTTTGAGATCTTGATTGGTGGTATTACCTATGTGGTATTTCCTTTGTGGTGTTTTCCTTCATGGATTACTGAGAGACCTTCGAGGGTCTCGGGGTACTTACTAAGTATTGTTATACTCACCCCTGCATGGGATTCACCCGCACCTGTTGTGTCTTTTGTAGACGACGGAAAACCTTGACCGGGACTTTGAGGAGTTAGGACTAGACGGTGCTCGGAGGTGGATCAATAGATGTGGTGTGCTGTGGTGACATCCGACAGAGAGCTGTACCTACCCTTCAGGTATGATTCTTGGAAGACGACCTCCAGAGCTTGTACTTATTTTCTGTACTTTCCTTTTAGTTGGGTTTGTATTTTGGCCCCTTTATTTTCAGTTTACACACTTTACTAAGTGGTAGTACTTTGTGGTGGTTGTGTTAATTTTCTTTCCTTCGTGTTTAGATTTGTGCAATTTTCTCTGCCCATGTGTGTACATGTTTAAAGGTAATGCTTTCCCTTTTTGAGATATGTCTTTCCGGTGCTAGTCACCAGCCCCTGACTTATAAAAGTCGATCTTGGGGTAGTCACAACACGAGTCCTGGGGGATGGGTTTTGACAGGGTTAAGCACTAAGGCATACGAAAAGAAAAAGGCAACCTACGAGGGTCCCGTTTAGCCATTTTGGGTTCAATAAAAAGAAACCCAGGCATTTTAAGCATTTAGATTTTAGAAACACCCTTAGCTGGTTCATTTCATTAACAACAAGCCCCAACTGACCTACTTGGGCCCATGTGTGCTTTTATGAAATTATCCAAATGGGTCATTAAGCCCATGAAAAATGGGTCCAAGCCTTAAAAAGGTAGCCAATTCAGTTAAAGTCAAGATCTTTTATGTTTACTCATCAATCTCAAAGAAGAAATCTCCTAAATGATGTTCTGGTTCTATGGGTTACCACCTTTCACTATATAAATAACCCATACACATTACAAGTTGCAGGCAGCTCCCATCTAACTGCAACAATTTAATCTTGAATTTAAAAGAGAATTCAACAGCATTAAAATTTATGCTAAGGCCTTTATACATATAAGGTGCATCTATAATGGTTCTGTTATATGATCCACCTTGTTCTAATTCATAAAGTGCCCATACACTTTACAAATTGGAAATTAGATCTCATTTATCCGCATCCAACATATTTAGGATTAAAAGAAGATTCAACATCCTTAACACTTATGAAAAAAGATTTAAGTATTTTAAGCACATTAACAATGGTTCAGTTATATGGGTCTTCACTTTCCAACTTATAAGGCACCCATACAGCTTATGAATTGGAAGTTGGATCACATTTAATCACAACCAAAATGTTTCTGTCTATGCTAAACAACATAGAATCATGGAAATTTAAAACAAGCACACTAATAAGTTCCCTAAACTTAGTAAGCACTCAGACATGCTAAAAGAATCACTAAGAATGCTAAATAAGGACAAGCATGTAAATTAAACATGACAAGCTACTTCCTAAGCGGAGACACTCGAGAACGATTTACAAGAAAAGCATGATAATTTCAAATTACAGAAGCATGCTAATAAAATACCTATGTAGGAAAAACAATCAAGCATCGGAAGCAACAAAACAATCAAGCATCGGAAGCAGCACACTTCCCTTTATCCGTACATGCGATCATAAAATCTGTTTGGGTGCCGAGGGCGGCCCAAATATGGTGTCAGATAAAATTCCAGTAGGTCGGCATCTACGGTGTCTAGGTTGATCCATTTAGTGAAATAAATAAATGAAAGTGTACCATAATAATAAATGTAGAACATTAAACAATTAAATGATAACCATATCGGTCTAGGTTCCTAAATGGACACCTGACCAATACCACCTGTTTCGGTCTAAGTCGGATGTCTAAAAGGGGGGTACTTGTGCATGTCATAATATGAAAACATGCCATTAAAAATGAGTCAACCAATTTAAAAGAAAACCCCAAGATCGTGATTTATCTTGGAGGTCACGTTGCCATGCCATCAGGTAAGTGTGCTCATAATATAAAAGAAAGACATCTCATGTGCACAAGCAATCAAACAATCCTTCAAATCCATAGGCGGAGTCCCAAGCATGTCCAAGGCAATCTAATAGAATCCCAAGGGTCACTATAGGAACATCCAATATAACCAATACCTTTGAGTCCATCTAAGGAAACCCATACGGTGTCCCTTGTATCACTCAAGGTATGGTAACTCTGAGTCCATACCAAGTATCTCGCATAGGGGACTCGGTATTACCCATGGCATGGTGTAACCATCTTGCCAATGGGTCCGTCCTCGGTTGGTCCCTTAGGGAACCAGTGTCACTCACGAGTATAAGTAAAACTGCCCAGAGAGTCCATACCTGACAAGCCAAAGTATTTCTCCCAGCGCGTCAAATGAATCCAACTGAACATGATGAGTCCATCCATGAAATCCTTATAGCGGGACCCATGTTCTCTACTGGCCTGTAACAAGCGAGTCATAGTAACCAAGAAAAATTACAAGGCAAAACATCTATATAATGACATGCCATCAAATAAATATCTCAATGCCACATGCTAAACAACACAACCAACTATATGGTTTAAGCTAAACAACTATGGCACAAATATATATATATATATATATATATATATATATATATATATATATAGTGAAACACAAGACATAACATGTATCTAAACACACATCAACAATGAAATTTTAGTAGCCCAAGCTAACAACCAAAGGGGTGGACAACAATGAGCGAACACCCCATGGATGGGTTTTTTCTGCATGTTGAGGTCTCAAGGGGCATGGTAAACCAATTCGATTAATTTATTAAACAATAATGAAGCGTCTCCAGAAGGATCTGGGGTGAGAAACAACGACGATTCAACCAAAATGTGACAAAATGAAGAGAAATAGCTTATACCACCTACCTTATACCAAGGGCGTCTCACGCATCCGACATCAAGCCCTGATTTGGTCCGGTTTGAGAGAAATTGAAGAAACAATCTAACACCCTAAAAATAGGGAAAAATAAGTCACACTGAAATAGTACAATAGATGGAGGATGATCCTTGAAATAGATTATAGAGGATCGAGGAGCTTACCGTTATGGATCTGTTGCTTTCAACGATGAAGGACTTGGTCACCAGATAAAGTAGGTAACCCAAACCCCATGGAGGAGGAATAATGGCTCCACACTTGAGGGAAGGGATGAGAAACCCACTGGATGAGGGGAGGAAAAGAAAAGAATGGCTTAAAAAACCTATTAAGGAAAAAATGGATATTTCACCCTCAAAACTAAATCGCACGGTTTGGCCAAACCATGCACCAACCGTGCAGCTCCCACTGCCTGGGGAATCCACCTTGCATGGTTGTCCCATACGGTTTGACCTAACCGTGCGCCAATCGTGCGATGAATAGTGTGAGTTTACTGCCTAAGTGTAACTAACTGTGTAGGCTAGGCGCACAATTTAGGTAAACCGTGCGAAGCCCATGCACTCTATACAAGGTAACCTGCTGGAGCCGCACAGTTTGCCGTTGGGGGCCGCACGGTTTCATGAAAACTGTGCACCCTGTTCAGAGCACCCAAACTTGTAATTTTTGGGTCAGTGCTCCCAAAACTCAACGAAACACTCAGGGAACCTCTCAGGACTCTACCTAAGTCTAAAAACAAAACTTTGAAGTGTTCCAACTCTCGGAATTACATTTCAAATATTGTTTTGAAAAAATGGACCATCCACCAAATGATAAAATTCAAAATTCCATGGAATTCCATCCGATCCAAAAACACCTGATGCTGTAATCACTTTCTCCATCACACAACTCTTCTAATTCTTCAGTCACTTGTTGTGGCTCACTATCATCTTTTAAAATATTTGATTTATCTTCCATAATATTTTTAACAACCTTTTTTTATAGAAGTTGGATTTTCAATAACTTTCACATCATAGGAATCCACCAACCTTTACAAATGTTTGTTCCAACATTTATAACTTCTTTCGTTGGGTGAATATTCCATGAAATTTCCTTAACCAGCTATTTCATCTATAATTGACCAGTCAAGATAGTTGTATCACTGAAAGGGGGAGGAGTGAATCAATGATATCTTTTTATTTTATATTTTCTTGCAAATGAAACAACCTTCACCTCCTGTTAAAGATTTATTTCCCTGTTGAAAACAATTCAATCACACATCCATAGGAACACAAGAATTTACAAGGTTCTCTATTTAAAAATAATAGCTACGTCCTTGGTATGGTTTGGAAATGATCCAATACCACACAATCCACTAGAAAACAATCTTTTTGCATGGAATACAAGTAGGATACGCCCTTTCACTCGTGTAGCACTATGTAAAAAAATAAATAGTATGTGTGCTCCTTCTAGCACAAATGATATAATAAAAAGTTTTGTTAAAAAACATGTTATGGTGATTCTTGATCAACTTTCATAAATGCGTTCTTTTTAAGAAAAATCTTCACTTTCTTACCCAGAAGCTGGTAAGAACTTCCTGGAATTTGTAATAAAACTCGATCTGATTTCCCAATATGATTTTCCCAGTCTGATTGCTCAATACGAATAATATAACTCTATCAGAATATGGTTGAGACAATTATGAACAACTTCTTATTCAATCCGGAAATCCCAATATAATTTTCCCAATCTGATGATTCATCTCAATATGATGACCAGCTGAATACAATCTTGTATCTTCTCCTATACTTTTTATATCTAGTAAAATTATTCAAGACACTCAATCCAGAAACCTCTTCTTCTCTATAGAATTTCTTCAACAAACCACTTCTCTTTTACTTTTCATGAACAATACATTCATTAGAAAATACAAAGTGCTTTCGCCTTTTATACTCGCCCCAAAAATGGTTTTAGCGGGATTCCTAAAAAATTTCTCGCTCAATCAAATTTTCTGAATCTATGTGTTCCCTTGAATTTCAGGTGAATCTTGACTTCAAATCTTAACACTTCTCGAACCTTCTCAAATATTTTAACAGCTTCATCTCTGCTTCATGATTTCTTTAAAAACATCAGTCTGATTTCGATTTCCCATTCTGATTTTTCATTATGATCTGTCTTATTACGATGAAGACAAATGTAAAACAATAGATTCTTATTCATCTCTTCTCTTGACCTAATTGAACGATAAACAATGTAATTCAACCTATTTTATATGGTTGACTATATAATTATTATACTATGAAATTCTTCTTCATATTGGTCACTACATACTTTTCTTTTTGTTTTCATTCATCGGTCCTAAACAATTCAACCTCTGATGATTACAATGGCATACAGAGTCTGATGGATCAGTATCAACAACTTCAACTTCAGCAACTTCTTTCTCTTCTAAATATGATACCAATGATTTTTCCTATACAAATAATTCTTCCTTTGATGAATATGATGACACACTGAATCCAATGGATCTGTATCAATGGCTTCTTTGTTTTTTTGAATATGATGCTCATCAACTTCTTTCTCTGAGGATTAAAATCTTTTGGCTTTTGGTCTGACTAAAAACCATCACCTACGTTATGATCATCCTCCTCAACCTTTAAACAAATCTGCACTTGGAAATATTATTATGACGATCTTGAGACTAGAAAGCTTCGGCTTCACCAACTTTCATCTTCTTCAAACTTTCAGCAAGTATCATGACTTCCTTGACTTTGAATACATTTAAGATCAACTTCAACATCATACAACTTACCGAGGAAAATATTTTAACTTCCCTATCTGTCACCAACATCTTTCTTTCCTTCTCAACTAAGATATGATTGTCATGATTACGATCAGAATGGATACGATTGAAATAATATTTTTCTCCCCATTTCTTTCATCAAGCTTGCATCACAAGGTTTACAACTATTTATTTATGAGAACTCCAAGATCAACAAAGCATCATCACATTTATATTTTAGTCATGTAGATGCTAATTTTTCCCCATTACGATCAAACCTTTCATTTTGAACTCAAGGTGAGTTTGATGATCCTTTTATTCCAGTAAGCTTCTCCTCAATCTGATGGACCTTTTCAAGCATAAAACGTATTCCCAATACGATGGAATTTCTTAACCATTGTGAGTCTGATTTTTTTTGAAATTGATTGTCAGTCCAATTTTCATCAAATACAAAGTGAGGTGATTTCTTCTCTTCTTAAACTTTCTTGATAATAAAAGATAGTACCTCAATACGATTATCATTCTTGTCAGCTTGGTCCTAACACCATAAATTTTTCCAAGATCCGGATTATTGATGTTTAGTAAAGAGAGAATTCCAAAAGCCTTAAAATATTTCACTGAAGGTTTTCTTTGTTATGTCACATTTCATAGGAAGTATTGTTTGGTTCTGGCCTTAACAAACTTCTATTTTGTAGATATACAACAGTGCTAATGACTCCTCTCCAATAGATCTTTGAAATTTTGTACTATGCCAACATGCTTCTTCCCATTTCCACCAATGTTTTATTTTTTCATTTAATCCATTTTGTTGAGGGGTGTATGAAGCACTATATTGATGTTTGATTCCATGATTCTTTAGATAATATTCCAAAGCATTGCATGTAAATTCTGTACCATTATCAGTTCTCAACATTTTTATATAAATCCCCATTTCTCTCTCAATATCTTTATGAAAGATCTAAACATTTCTACAGCCTCTAATTTATGTTTCATAAACATGATGTTAGTCATCAGAGTGAAATAATCAATAATAGTGATAAAGTATAATTCTTCTTTTTTTGATTGATGTATCATCAGTCCACACATGTCTGAGTGAATAAGATCAATAGGTCTAGAATATTGAATTTCTACTTTCTTGTGGATTTTACTAATCTTTCCTTTCTGAAAAATTATACAAACATCATCTTCTTTTCTTCTTAATGTTGGTGGATTTCATACAATATCAACTTTAAAAAGTTTATTCATACTTTTTTGCCCAAGCCCATCTGAGTCTGCGATGCCACAACTTGTTCTCATCTTCAACACTCAAGTAACATGAGTTTTCAATAAGGGTGTCCATGGGCCGGGTTAGACCGGGTAGGGTTTGCGGGTTTTTTGGACCCGACCTGGGCAAAATAGGTCGGGTGTTTTTTGTTTCGGACCCAAACCGACCCAACCTGTCTCACATCAGGTTGGGTTGATCGGGTTGATCGGGTTATGTAGAAAAAGGCCGCCGCCCCAGATTATTATCCCGCACGCCTCCTTCGCATTCTCCTAGTGGCTGCATCTCTTCTTCACCAGAAGACTATCGAGGGTTTGATATGGGTTATCTCCTTCATCTTAGGCCGGTCGTGATCTCCTTCATCAGCGTGCTTGGTCAGTCATGATCTCCTGAAATTTTGATCTCAGGTCGCCGCCCCTTACATTTTCACCTCAGGCCACCGCCCATGACATTTTCTTCTCAGTTCGGTCATGATCTCCTTCATCAGCGGCACACTTGGTCAGTTTCAAGAGGAGCAGCTATGGCGGATCTCGATTTTCTGGCTTCATCTCCCTCAAAGAGTAGTGAGCTTCCTCAGTAGAAACAGGTAATTGGTGTGGGTTTGATTTGGGGATGCAATGCTCAAGTCCTCTATGGATAGCAGTAGTGAATCTCCTTCGGTAAGGCAACACCCGATTTTCTCCTCCGATAAGCTCGAGAAGATGATGACAAATCGACCCTAAAAGGCAGCGGTCGGTGATGGGATCAGTAGTGGGATCATGGGATGCCCATTTCTCTCTTCTATAGGTATTCTATGGTGGATTTGGGGTCATGGATGACGGTTGTGGTTGTAACGCCCTGACCCCATTTACCCAGAGTCGGTGCATTATTACATAACATTGTCATGATACAAGGAATCATGTCCCGAAAGACCGATCAGTTTAGTATTATTGGAAACAAGATACATATATAAGTTCAACATTACAACTTGAAAATAAATACAACATTAATTTATTCCATTAGAAACATCCAAACCTCCTAGATTATGCCTGCAAGTCACTAATAACTAACTTCTTCATATCCTGGAAAATGAAACATAAGAAAGGGGTGAGCTCAAACGCTCAATAAGGGTAAGAAATACAACAGAAGAAAACATAATCATTAGGCATGATGAATAATTGAAAACATATGCCTTTACAAATAATAAAAATTAACACTTTATGGCAGGAATATGAGCTGAGTAAATAATGTCATAAAAAAAACATAGTCATGGGTATTATAATAGTCAAATAACCTCATGAATCATCAATAATATTTTCTTAACGAGGGAATATATAATGTCGAACATTCTGAAACATCTTATCAAGGCCTCGACCAAGACGTCTAAAAATGATTTAGGACTCAGCCAAAACCATATATCAAATTGGAAAAGGCCTCGGCCAATTCCACATCTAATTGTCTCATGAGACCTATCGATACACCGAAGAGCTATAACAGGCTCCACCCATCACTTACTAAGTCCAATACATTACTCATATGAAAAGTTTTAAACATAACATAAACATTCGTATTAAAACTAGCATATGAAATGTCAATACTTTAACCATATATCATGAATGGTATAAAAATAACACATCCACAATCAAATATATAACAGAACCTTCAATACAATATGGAAGATTTGTATCATAATAAATCAACTTCAAACAAGTTTAAAATCCATCAAAGGATGTTGACATAGATGAAATCAAAACTATTTGAAAGAAATAACTCTTTCTATTTTGAAATCATTTAAGAGTAACATAATTATAAAAGAAAATATTTATTTTGAAAATATTCTTATAAGCTTGTAAGAGAAGCTTAAACAATGTTATAACGACAAAAAATAGACGCACTCGTTGTATGAGTTAAAAAAACATTCTTACCTTAATTTTGTCGAAAAGGTCACAAAGTACCTTGTTTAGAAAACGACAGAAAGATTCCTTTTACTACATATAATGTCAAATAAGGGTGTAAATGAATTTAACCCGTAGTCTAAGAAATAGTAAAAATGTTTTGAAATACATTTTTAAGAAAACACAGATATAGATGATAAATAGGTCCCAATAGATACTTACATAAAAACAAACTCGGATAATAAAGAGATTGTGAAATTAAACTTTACCTTGTACTTTTACTTGGTCGAGGGTATGTTAACCTCCTGTATAATAGTTAAATTAGTGTTATTAAATTATACAAGATCCATATACATAAATATTATATCATATATGATCTTCTAATATTTCTTTGTTAATAATATTTTAGTATTATCATCGTTTCAGGTGTTAACTGATTCATTTTCCTTTATATGTTTTGTTACATAAGTCATGTTTGTTATGGATAGGATGTATTTGATTCATATCCAGAATGATATTAAATTCTTAAATATTATTTTTAATCATAAAATTAAAATCATTCTTGAATGATTATGACGGGGAATGAATCTCATCGCGTTCGTGGAGACGGTAATCCGTACGTATGCACGAGCGACAATATCATTATATTGATGGTGAAATCGTATGTAATTGGATGGTATATCATATATAAAATATAATTAGCATGTTATATTTATTATTTACATCAATTATACATCATAATTATACCTATCCAGAAAACAATGTATTGAATAACAACTACACCACGATGTGGAGACGGTAAGCCGTACGTACGCACGTATGATGACTTTTTCATTTATAGGATGGATAAAATAATGAATATGGTTGTACCATATTTATAACAACATCACAGTATGTAGGAGGCACTAGAGTTATTATTTTAGAATGGAAACAACAAAGAAAGAGGAAGTGGAAGAAGAAAAGAACTTGAAAGAGGGTGGTGAAATTATTACCTCTTCTTTGGGTGTTTCCTTTTGAGTTGATCAAAAGGGATCCTTAGGTTGGCTTTCTGATCAAAGTAAGGACTCTAGGTTGATGTGAGGGAAGTTGGGAGGATATTTGGGCAGATGTTGGCCGAGCCAAATGGCTTTGGAGGTGTGAAATTAAGAGAAGTGGAAGTACCCTTTTATAAGAGAGGTGATGGTCACTTTAGAAAAAGCTTGAAATATTATTTTATAATAAAATCATTTTCGATTTATAATGGCTCCAAAATGATTTATTTAGAGGATAAGGTGGGTATGGGTAGAAAAACTCTCAACCAATAGGTTTTAGATAGGTTAGGTCACCATATTAACCTTATCTTTTATATTTAACTCTTAGTTAAATACTTTAACTTTTACCATGTATTCTTGTATTATTATAATAATTGGTTAACAAACTTACTATAAAATGACAAGAGAACCTCAAGTGGTTAATTAATGATATACCTATCATTATATAAGTCCTTTGGCCAAACCTTATATTTTTTAGGAATATTATATCAATTAATAATATAATATTTCTTTTAAAAATTTCTTTGATGTCAATTTTGACACTATTTGATATTTTGTTTTTGTTAAAATCATAACAGTATGATTACTTCGAATAAAATTTATTTAATCAACCCTAACATGTCATGTTAACTTATAAAATTAGTGGAGTTCATAAAAAGTCTCAAATTAAATTTTTTTGGATATTTATAATATCAATTATTTTAATCTTTCATTAATAAGGTAATTACTGCATCATCATTATGTCATAAATAAATTTAATTATTTAATGTCTAAATTTTTTAAATAAAATAAAATAATGTAGAAAATATTTTTATATTTCTAATAAATATTTTTAGTTGAATAGATAACTTATATAACCCCTTGTAAAAATTATTTTACTAAAAGATATATGTTTTTGTCATTTTTTTCTTTACTTTAAATTAATTAATATAAAGTGGCATTATCACTCTCAAGTGGATCCATGAGGTCCCAAAATCGACCCAAGGATGCCCATGGTCTGACATGTATCAACTAATAGAAATAGGACACATGTTAGGGTAATTTAATATTATTATAATATATTTTTTTACCCTTATTTACCAAATTTACCCCTTTAACCACTGTAAATAAAATATTTACTGAAGTAAATATTCATAATGTCTAAAAATAAAAGTTACATATTTACACAATTTGGACCCCCTGATTCCAAATATGGAATACATTTTTCCAAATTCAAAACACAGAAGTGGCACAAATTAATTTAAAATTAATTTCCGTTGTCAAAACAAAAAGCACGTTTTTATGAAATAATAACTATCAAAAGATTGACACTTTTTTATGTCTAGTTTAAATGTGAAATTGCATCCAATGACCTAAATTATATTAAATGATAAAAATATAATCTAATTATACTTACAAACCATTCAAATGTATAATTTAACACTATAAATTTTTTCGATTAAAAAAGTTGTTTTTAATTAAAATTTACTATTCATCAAAAATTAAAAGTTTTCAGAAAAGTTCCAAAAATTCACCCTAAGACAATTTTGATATTCTGAATCCAAAAATGAAGTCCATTTTGAAAGATAAAATTTATAAAATTTCAAAAAGTGGGTATTACTATTCATAATGACTAGTTTGGTTGGTTGTGGTGTATTTGAACTCAAAGTTGTGTACAACAAAAGCTATTGTATTATTCAAAAAGAAGCACATTGTAGAAGCTTATGCTGTTATAGTGGTGGAGACGGAGGTGGATGCGATAGTGGCGTGTGGGTCCGCAACGGTCGTACTGTGTGCTGGTGGTAGTGGAGGAAGAAGATGGGCGAGGGCGAGGCAACACACGACATGGAGGTCTTAGGTAAGGGGGATGACACGATAGTGGTGAGGACAATGGGTGGTGGCGAGCAAGACCATGTGGGTTTGTGGGATGTACAGGGGTTGTGTCGGGTTGGTTGGGTCGAGTTGGGTAATATTTCTCTCAACCCGTGACCTGACCCAACCCGACCACAAGTCAACTCAAAATGACCTGACTCGTGCATATAAAATATTGAACTCGACCCCACCTCGGTTGGGCCGGGTCGGGTTGGTTGGGTTGGGTTAGGTGTGGACACCCCTAGTTTTCAAGTTCTCCAATCTAAAAGAGATTTCCGCTGGTTCTTTCTCCTCTTGTAACAAGTTTTCCATCTTTCACACTTTCGATGGTGTGAAAATATTTTTTGAATATCACTTATTCTATGTCATTACAAAGTTGAATCACACTAAGAAGGTTGTGATTGAACCCATCAACTAATAGAACTTCCTTAGATTTTAGTTTTTGAGGTTCTATCTTAGTGGTTCTCATTCCTCTCATTTTTAAGGAACTATCATTTCCAAAAGTAACTGCCCATCCATCATGATTCTCAACATATTTAAATATTTTTATATCTCCCGTCATGTGTGAGGAACAACCACTATCAAGAATCTATGGTTTGTCCTTTTTTCTTTCTTTTAGAAACATCTTAACAACAAAATCTCTTTCTTCAACTTTCTTATTTCTAGCCTTCTTTTCTTTTCTAACATAGGAACTTTTCCCTGGAAGTGTAGTCATACATTCTTCAATAAAGTGACCCAATTGATCACATGTTACTCAAACTTCCTCCTGACAGTCTAACTGAGTTTTCATTGAAGATTTTCTAACAACTTGAGATTTCACTTTTCTTACTTCATGTGGCTTAGGAAAGTTTCTCATTCTGCTTCCACCATTGCTTCCACTCCATGCCTCTTTCCTAGAAGTGACATGTTATGCCAACAATTGCCAGCTATGTGCCCATAAATTCCACAACACTATCAAAAATCATTAAATATTGGTTTTTTGTAGAAGTATAATTTAACTTATTTCTGTTATTACTTTATATGAGTGCGGTTCATCTTTCCTATAGAGGGTGTTTTCAACTTTTGTGGATGTGATAGGTTTCTCACATCCCTTCCCAACCCAAGTTTTTCCAACACTTTTCTCAACACCTGAAATGTTAGAAAAATCTGATGAACTTTTACATTTAATGGGTAAATATTTCTCCTGATTCTTAGAGTGTTTTTTTTTGAATTTTTAGATGATTCAACTTTTACTTTTGAAGCCTTACTGAAATTTTCATTTAACTTTCTTAAGGTACTTTCATCCTAAAGGAGTTTTGATTGAGTTTTGTTAACTTTATATTCCTTAGATTCTAAATTCTTATAGAGGTCTTCAACCATCTTTCTCTATTCAACAATTCTCAATTTGTAGTTTAATATTTCCTAGATATACTCTTATTCTTGCTTAAGTACATATTTTCTTCCTTCAACAACTTTTCCACATTATTTCTTTATCATTCTGATTTCTTTCTTGAGAGTTCGGTTTTTCTCAATACATGATACAAGTTCTGATATGAGCTGACACTCTCTGTAAGATTCGTCACCTCCTCCTTCTTCTTCACTATTTGATATCTTCATTTTTCTCAACATTTTCAAAGAAGGTTCTGATTCTTTATGAACTTTCATCTTCTGATGAATCAATCTCATCTAAGTCAGATTAGACTTTCTTACTCAGCACGATTCTTCTGTTTCCAGTGAATTTTTTTCCCATTAGTGTGCTTTAGAATAATGTTTTTCCCTTGTTCAACTCATCATCATCTTTGTCTTCAGATTGAAAAGGATCAACATTTTCATCATCTTAAATTTTCATCTTTCTCATAGATTCAAAATCCATTTCATCTTTGATATTCTTTTTGAATGCTAGAGCTTTTTCCATTTCATAGATAATAAGAAAGTTATGAAATTAATCAAGTGATAAATCTTATTTATCTTCTAAAGCATAGATTTTAGAATCAAACATGTCCAAAAAGTTTCTCACGAGTTTCTTAACAATTTTAGAATCTTCCAAGACATATTTGAAACATTTGATGTTTCATACAACTTCATTCACTCTGGTGAAGCACTTATGAATAGTTTATTCATCTCTCATTGTCATTTCTTCAAACTTGCTATGCCAGATTTGTAGTTTCAATTCCTTCACTTTAGTATTTCCTTCAAAAATACTTTCGAGCTTGTCCCAAGTTATCTATGTTATTTTGAAACCCATCACCTTCATTTAATTTTTTTTGACAGAGATATAATAATAACATTTCCAGTGTTTCCATCAACTTAATTGTTTCTCTTGTCAGAATAAGTCACGAGAGCATCTTTCTCAATGGGTGGAAACTCAATAGTTGATACATCTACAACCTCCAAGCCAAGAGATAAAAGATAAGGTATCATTCTATTTTTACTTCCATGATAATTTTTTCCATCAAATATAGGAATCCCTCTATGGTTAACGAAATTGTGATTTTCCATGATAATGATTTTATAGGGGAACCTTGCTCTGATACAACTTGAAGTTCCTAAGGATCGTAGAACAACTTGGGGGGGGGGGGGTGAATCAGTTGTTATATTTTCACAATTTTTCATCTTTAAGAAACTTAACTCCCGCAACTTTTTAGAGTTATTTCCTTATCACCTTTCAGTAAACTCAAATGCATGCAGAAGTAGGAAAGAAAGTCAAACACACAAGATTTACAGGGTTCGACCTCAATGTAAGAACCTACATACTTACCATGACCATCCTCACGGGTTCATGTAAATTCACTATTATAAAGAAGTGAATACAAATTTTGAGCCAACTCCAGATGGTCTCATTCTATCTCCCGATACGTATGATTTTCCCAACTCCCTACAGTTTATAAATTTTTCTTACAAAATTTGAGCCACAAAAAAAATATAACCTTGTGAAATTTGATCTAATAAAGGTTTGTTCGGAAATTCTGTCTGATACTGCCTCTGTCTGTTTCCTCCATTCGGTAATATTTGTTCAGTGTACCTACATCCGATGGACTACGTCCGGTGCACCTTTACTAAAATTGAACCTATTACAAAATCTGAATTCTACTTGGTTAAAAAAACACTGTTCCTTTTAGAAACTCTACTCAGTTATCCAGTCCGACCTTCCTCAGACCGATACTCTTTGTCTGGTATTCTGAACTTATACACTATTCGATACTCTAATCAGAAACTTTCTTCTATCCTAAGCTTTTCTTCAACATGAAAAATGATTTCAATTGGAAACTCAACTGTGACTCAATTATTCCAGCGTCTTGGCTTTTTTTTAGCAAACAATCTCTCAAAAGTACCATTGTACTTTGCACCTCTATTTATAGGTGCTCTTAGAATAGAAAATGAGGGAAGCCAAATTTCCTTTCCCACTCACTAAAATTCATAAATTTGAATTTCAGGCTCATTTGAATCTCGTTGAGATGCTTCTTAACTCTTCTCAACTCTTTTGGAGTTTTCTCAAATCTTCTCAACAAATATTGAATTCTTTAGAGATTACAACTTTCTCAGAATTCATCATTTTTAGAACTTTACAAAGTTATGTAAGAGTTCTGTCTGAAAATTGATTGTCCAGAACTTCTCTGTTTGGAAGAATCTATCCAAGCTTTTCTTCTTTTGTTTGGTACTCTTGACCCAATTGTAAAACACGAGAATTGTATTCCTCAGTTAAGATTTACAATCCACTTAAAAGAATATTGTTTTGTATGTTACTTTAAGCTAAATAAAAATGATTGACTACATTATTGTAACTTCTAAAGACTTCAGTTTCCTGCAACGACTGGTCCAATAGAAACTTCCACATTTCTAACATTTTATTTTGTTTGGAGACTTTGTTTGTTCTGCTACATCCGTTCTTGTATATTTGAAAAACTATGTTCGATTACGAACTTGAACTTTACTCACTTCTTGTGAATTTTACACCTGAACATCTTCTGCCCGTTCATGCATCTTCAAACTTCTTCTGAAATCTTTGTCTGGAAGAGTTCATCCAAAAATTTGTGTCCATAACCACATATGATCTCTCCCTTTGTTTTCTCAAAACTCACCTACATTCTTTATCAATTAAAAACTCCTAACTTATTGGCCTGACTAAAACCAGAATCTTTATTTCCTCATGTTTTACAAAAACTCCACGACTTGCAAAAACTCAGATTTTCCACCAAAAGCTTCATCTGAACATTACGCCCGGAAGGTTGTGTCCATTCAATAAGGTTTAACTTTATCAAAATTCAGCAAGTTCACACTTCCATATTTCTTGTAGTTTCTCTATCCTAAGAAATGTGTCTGGAAATCTGATTTCATAAACTTCAACATTGAACAAAACTCCATCCAAATTCTTTGTTTCCGACAATATGTGTTTGAACAAAACTATGTCTAATGCCTTTTTTTAGAAGTTAATTCATTCAAAATCAGTCTTTCTATTGGAATCTTTGACTGATGGTTCGTTTGATGGATTGCCTGATCAATAACTTTGCAATTATTCAAAATTAAGCAAATTCAAACTTTCAGTTTTCTTACAATTTTCTCATCTGGTGCTTCTCTATCTGATAAGCTATGTTCAGAAAACTTTAACATCCCTTTTCAACAAAAGCTTGTATCATGAGATTTTTCATGGCATACTAAACATTAAGATCAACATATCATCATCTAACATAAGGTTATAAAGTTAAGAACCTTTTGACTTCTTGACTTTTTCACCTTCTTCTTCTTCAAAAACTTTGCGCAAAACTCTCTGTCTGGACTTCCAACAACTTCACCTATTTTACAAAAACATTCTTTAACAAAATTTAGTTGTCAATAAATGATAAAATTTGTTATAAAAACATCACAAAATATCTTTAATCCCCCATTTTAATTTGTTGACAACATTCGTTAACAACTTTGAACACTCATCATTTTTCATCAATCACACTTTTTCAGAACTCATTTTTACAACTCAAAATTTTTAACTTTTACCAAAAACATAGCCTTTCATCAAAAGAGAGTGTCTGAACACCACACTATTGGGTAAAGTAATATTTTTGAAGTAATTTTATTCCTTGGTGAAAAGAAAATTTGTGACTGTTAAGATAGATGCCCCTCACTTTGATCTTATCTATTTTTTAAAACTTAAAATTTTCAATCTCCCTTTTTTGTTCTTTCTCCCATTTTATGATAACCATAGCTTCATATCCATTAAAGAAAAAATTGTAAAAATTTCTTAGAAAGTTGTTACTTATCACTTTTTCAACATAATCCAAAGCACAATGGGGGGTTTCCTTAAGAGGTTTAGGAAGTCATTGGTGGATGTTAAACATGATGTTGTAGCCTCAATTCCACAAATATTTCTTTTGATATAACTTTGGTAAAGATATCAGCAATTTGATACTTCATTGAAATATATTCCATGAAAACATCTCCAATAAGAACTTTCTCTTTTATGGAGTGAAACTTAATATCAATGTACTTTGATCTTGAGTGTTGGTCATGATTTTTAGAAAGATAAATTGAATTTTTATTATCACAACATTTGAGAACAAGCCTGAGTAGCAATAACACATTCTAATTCCTCTTTTCTCAAAGTTACCAAACTCTGTTTCTTACCATGCCTACTCACACAACATTCTCCTAAAAAATTGTTCATTATGAAGTTGATTTTCTATCATTTCAATCTCCAGCCCAATAAACATTAGTATAACCATGAAAGTTCATATCATAACTTCTTTTGTATAACAACCCATTTGAATTTGTTCCTTTAATATATATCAAAATTATCTTTGCTGCCAACATATGAGATTCTTTCAGATCACTGTGATATCTGATTGACAAAGTCACAACATAAACAATATCAGGTCTTGAAGTTGTAAGATAAAGAAAAATTACTACCAGCCTTCAAAAATCTTTCTGATTAACACTTTTCAGCTTCATCTTTACTAAACTTTGCACTCACTGAAATTAGGGTAGAAACATTTTTTGAATTTGTTATTCCAAAATTTTGTAGAAATTCTCTGACATACTTTTCTTGAGTCAGGAAAATATATATTTCCTTTTGTTGAACTTGTAAACCCAGGAAGAAAATTAATTCTCCTAGCAATGACATTTCAAAAAAATTCTTCATTTTTTCAGCAAACTCTTTACAAACATTCTCTCTATCCCTAACAAAAAATTATATCATCTACATAAAAAATTATAATCAAGGGGTTGAAGTTTAATTATTTCACATATAAGTTACTGTCAACCTTCCCTTTAAAAAAAATCAACTTTTTCAAGCAATTATCAACTTTTGAGTACCAAGCACGTTGAGCTTGTTTCAACCCCTATAACAACTCTGCTTTTTATTTCATATTTAAACATGATTTATTGCATAAAATTTCACTTAATACAACTCAAAATATCGATAGGTCTAGTGTATTTGGGAAATTAGGGACATTACATAACAAATTAAAACATAAAAACAATATTTTTATTGAAAACTTCTTTTACATGATCACAACATTCCTTCGTACTTAACACTGTATGAGATAACCTCATGACATACAGAAGAAAGAGGTGAGCTATAAATCCTAGTAAGAGAATAAGGAATAACATGAGGAATACAATACATGTTAGAAAATAATAATATCAATGGAACATATAAGGAAAATGAATAATAAGGCATGATATGGCATGATAATCATAACATGGGAAATGTGACAACAATATACAACATGATATTAGCATGAGTCGAGACTCATTGCACATGGAGGAGCATGAGTCAAACCTCATTACACATGGAGGGGCATGAGTAAAAGATCATTGCACATGAAGAAACATGAGTCAAAGCTCATTGCATATGACGTATCATGATACAAAATATTACAAATGCATTGGAGCGCTATTAGGGCGCACCATTTGTAATCATTTTGTTTTCATACTTAAGTGTGCCACATAGATCATACAATATGAATTCATTAATCATCATATTTTATTCCATGATCAAGAAAATGTGGAATACATACATATAGATCCACAATCAATAAGTATATGTGCATAAAGGCGAATACCCTTGATAGATAAATGAGTATGGTATTCACTACACAATGATTTTGGCATGGAAAATCATGGTGAAATTTCAGCAGCATAACAATGTCATATTGAAATTCATAAAATGGGCTGATGAGATCGAAAAGGGTATCTCATCATTTAGATATGAAATGGATTGTAAGAAAGAAAGAGCTATCAGCCCCGAGTTCAATTCTCTAGGGAGGTGAAATAAATCCACAGTTGGTTAGAGGAGATATCCACGATACTCGGCCCAGTTGAGTGACCTAGTTAAGAGCCCAGTGACCTAAGTGTAGGGCCTGGGGAGTATCTTGGTTTGTTTTTGGGAGCATCACGGGTCCAACAGATCCACCTTGGAGAAGTATTATGCTCCATGTAGCTGATCAAACGAGTCATCAATTCATGGAAAAGAGTGCTTGTTATTTATCATGATTTTGCTGAGATCATGATACTCAATACAAAGACGATTTGACCCATTCTTGTTCTTGATGAATAAGCTTGATTCACCCCATGGTGAATAACTTGGGCATATAAACCATTTATCTAGATTATCCTATAGTTGTTTCTTTAGCTCCCCAAGTTCCATAATAACCATTCTATATAGAGTATTAGATATTGGCAACACCCCAAGTATAAATTTGATCGAAAATCTGACCTCTCAGCTAGGAGGAAGACCAGAAAATTCCTTGGGAAACACATCGACATATTCCCTCATAATATGCATGTCTTCAAGGATTATCCTTTCCTTAGACTCAATAATTTGATCCAGATACGCTTTCTCATAGGGCAGTAATATCCATGCTTGAGATGATGATGCTAAAGAAGATTCATCCTCCTCCTTGCACTTGTATAGAATCATGGGTCAATTTTCCATTTGGAGAGTGATTTCTCTCTCATGAAAATTTATGTTGGGTCTATATAGGGAAAGCCAATCCATGCTCGGAATTGTATCAAATTCTACCAAGGGAAGTGTGAAAAGATTCGTTGGGAAGTTCAATCCAAAAATTATGATAGAGGAGGAGTTATATACATGAGATGAAATAATTGCCTCATTTTTTGTTTTTACTGACATCTCTACTTCCATGCTTTGGGGTGGTGTTTGAATTGTTATACTAAAATTTCATGATATAAAGAAATGCGTAGAACTAGAATAAAAAAACTCATTCTCTATTCTTGAATGAATAACTAGTATACCTGTCACCACTTCATTGTTGGGATTCACTTTAGCGGTAGTGATGACAAAATCTTTCGCTTGCTATCTTGAAGGTTTTTGGTTGCCTCTGAAAACCCTTTGCTTAGGTCATTGGTTTGTAAAGTGCTCTGGTTCTTTGCAGTTGTAGTAATAAACAACACGTTGAGGGTCGACCAAAGCATTCCTTTCCTTTGTCACATTGGTAGGTTTCTCCTCTTGGTAATTATTAGCTAGGTGCCCTTCTCTTCCACACCGAAAGCATTTCCTTGATCCCCTTAGACAATTTCTGGGGTGCTTCTTTCTGCACCTTTGATAAGTGGGATGTTGGAATTTCTTAGCACCGTTGGATTTATCTATCAGACTGCTAGAATTAAAGTTCACTTTTTGCTTCTTATCCCCATGATATCCCTAAGATTCACTGATTTACATCTCGACTTTGAGGTCACATCGAACAAATTCTTCATAGTTATCAAAGTCATGGATTTCTAAGTCTTTTCGTAGGCTAGGCTTTAGCTCACCAAAGAAGTGTTCAACCTTGAATTTGGGGGTAACTACAAAACCAGAGATGTATTGCGAATGTCTTGTAAAGTTTTCCTCATACACCCCAACTGATACATAATCCTTTTGATTGAGCGCAAGGAAATATATTTCCATCTTAAGACGAAGGGTGCGGGAAAAATATTAATCTAAAAACATTTTCTGGAATTCCTTCTACTCCATTGATTCGATCTCTTCCTCAAGATTTGTATTCTTGATCAATGTACACCACTGATCGGCTTCACCCTCCATATAATAAACAATCATAATAACCTTCTCTTGTTTGGAACATTTAAGGATAAAGAAGATCTTTTCAATGGAATTGATCCATTGCTCCATGATTAAGGGATTAGATGATCCACTGAAAGTAGGAGTCCTTTGTCACATGAATCTCGCGACTCTGGGTTGTTCTCTTTTTTTTTTGGGGGGGGGGGGTTGGGCGCTCCTCCTGGTCTAGGTTTCTATTCAGAACTTGGGTTAACTAAGAGATTATTGTGACAAAGTTTGCGATTCTCGCTCCCATCATGTTGGACATCTCATTGGGGAAATACTCACATTTCCCTTCACATCGGTTGTTAGCACGATTCATCATATTTCCAAACATTTGATAGAATAAAAAGAAAATTAGTGATGAGTATCTCAGATAGTTAAACACATAAAGGGGTATCCAATGACATTAAAGAGATAAATTATAAAGTACATTTATCTCCTTAACTTATGTGTTTCTAAGCTTCAGTCTATGTTATCCACGATCTACTTCATAACATATATTCTTATCAGAATTTTTTTGTTCCCTTAATAATGGTTTTTAATGAGCTTATAAATTTACCAAAGCATATCCCCCCAGGAGTGTCAAATCAAGTGCACAGAAAATCTCATTGTCGTGTACCAGGTTACCCTGATTCAATATCGGAACACCTTGTCAGAGTTGTTACTCTTAGGTATATTTGTGCCAAAACCACATCCACTTGTAGTATCTAGACAGAGATGTATTTTATTAATAAACCACTTACTCTATACTTACCAAAATTTAGGGGTGTTTTCTTACATTTAGTCTTATCCCTAAGAGTTTTCACTAGAGTTTTCTAATCTTAATACCCAAAATAACTAAACCTATCCTATCATACCAACTATAACAACCATGATATAAATTTCATATTTAAATATGATTTATTACATAAAATTGCACTTAATATAACTCAAAAGATTGATATTTCTAGTTTCATTGGGAAATTTGGTAAATTACATAACAACTTAAAACATGAAAAGAAACATCTTTATTGAAAACTTATGTTACATGACCACAACATTCCTTTGTACATAACACTGCATGGGATAACCGGTGGACATAAATAAGAAATATGTGAGCTATAAAGCCCAGTAAGAGAATAAACACGACATAACATGAAGAATAAAATACATTTTATATAATAGGAATATCAATGGAACATAAAAGAAACATGAATAATAATACATGATATAGAATGATAATCATAATATGAGAAATGTGGCAACAACATACAACATTATATTAGCACGAGTCAAGACTCATTGCACATGGAGGAGCATGATTCAAATCTTGTTGAACATGGAGGAGCATGATTCAAAGCTCATTGCACATGACGTATCATGATACTAAACATTACCCATTGCATTGAAGCGCTATCAAGACACACTCTTCATAATCATTTCATTTTCATGCTTAAGTGTGCCACATAGATCATACAACATGAATTCATTAATCACCATAGTTTATTCTATAATTAAGGAAATGTGGAATACATACATATATATCCACAATAGATAAGTATATGTGTATAAAGGTGAATACCCTTGATAGATAAATGAGTATTATATTCACTACATAATGACTTTTGCATGGAAAATCGTGTGGTGCAATTTCCGAAGCATAACAACGTCATATAGAAATTTATAAAATGGGTTGATGGGAGAGAAATGGGTATATCATCATTTATATATGAAATGGGAAGTAATAGGGACATGTAAGGACATTCCTTAACATAAGTAATTGGAAATAGAAGGTGTAACATAATAAAGAGTCTTGAAACAAGAGGAGAAAGTAAAAGAATCCTTATGAAATTTTAGCATGCTAACGAGTGTATATAAAGGATCATATGGGGGCTTAATGAGAGTGAAAGGAAGCTCTCGTAATTTATACATCAAATGGAAAATAATGTAACCATGGAAATGATATCCCAACATATGAAAATGGAATCTAAGAAGCATAATATAAAAAAAGTGCCTGAACGAAAATGTGAAGAGAGAAATCCCTCACAAAATTTCGGCATAGTAACGACTTAGGTAAGGGCCCAAATTAGAGGGAATAAATGATCCCTCATACAAATAATATCTATTAGAAAGTAAGGTAATTATTACAAATTAATTAAAATAAAAACAATTGAAATTAAAAGAACTAATATCAAAGAAGGTTCTTGAATTCAAAGGAGAGGTGAGAAATCACTTACTTGGATGTGTGACTCAAAAGGCTTAGGAGAGGATTCTTGGGAGCACCTTAGAAGGACTCTAGGGAGTATAGGTAATAGTTTGGATGAGCTTCAATGAGTTTTAGTGAATATAAATGATATTTTGGGTGAGTTTATATAGGAAAGGAGCGATATTTCTTTATCATTTTGGTTTTGGACACTTCATAATAAAATATTCAAAACCACAAACCATCTCATGGTTTTTGCCTATGATTTCTTCCAAAGGGGAGTTTTTAAATTATTTTATAAGGTCAAGCACTGAACTTATGAAAATATTTTCCTTACTTATGTGCAGGTGAGTCACACTCTCAAAGAAATAAATTTAAAATCATAAAATATATTATATGCCTTGGAGGATTCATAATGGATTTAAAAAATAAATCAAGTAAACTTAAAACCACATTATTTTATAGTGGAAACATATATTTAGATGAAGATACATTTTATTGTATTTATTACATCATTATTGATCCATTATGATGTCATAAAACACATCGTATATTTATACAGTATTTAATTTTTACCAAAAAATTCGATTCTCTGAAAATTATGAAAAAATCACTATTGGATAATTTCAACATCCTGATTCTAAAAATAATATTCATTTTATCTAAATAATTTTCTAAATATGAAAATTTTCACTTTTAAAATAAAAACCGACATTTATTGAAAATGATGAATTTTTTACAGCAAAAGTTTTCGAACCCAAATAAAAAATTACATTTGACTTCATAAAAATTATATGATTATTTATATTTAAAAAATTAATTTAATAATAATATTTTATTAAAATTTTTTTTTTTGAAAAATCCATTAATTCATAAAAATTGATTTCCAAAAATGATATTTGTGGTTTAAAAATCATTTACAAAGTAACAATAATAAGAAGAAAATATATTCATTATTCTATAAAAAAATGTACGTAATCTTATTGCTAGGGACTTGATACATATCCCTTTATTACACAAGAATATTCCCTAAGAGTAAGGCGCACGGTGGAGCTTTCATGATGTTGTTCGATGAACGTGGTTTGAGCCGCGATCTCGATGAGTTTGAACTTTCCTCATAAATGGTTTCACTCATACTTAAGTTGTTGGATCTCACTTTAGCTTGGTCTAGGGAAAAACCCAGAAATGTTATCTTCTTTGGAAGCTTTGATAAATGATCTTCATAGGGTACAATCTTACTGGATGAGACCATCACTTCCTTTGTTTGTGCCAAAATGATTTGTTAAAACCCTATATTTATACTAGTCATGTGACCATTGTTCAACGACTATATTATCAACGGTAAAGATACTTAACGGTCATTTGAAATCCAAATGGATATAATAAAATAAGTTCATGGGTTTTCTATAACCATAAGACATTTAATTAAATAAAAATAAAGAATTTTATTCATAAATGTTCGGGTCGTTACAACCTCTACAACTCTTTACTCATCTTAACAACTTTGAATCCATCATTATCAAGTAGAAACACACAAGTATGCTCAATGAACACTTCTTCCTTAATCTTCCCATTTAAGAAATATGATTTTACATCCATTTCATAAACATTGTTACAAGGATGTTTAACCACTACTAAGAACATTCGTATTGTTTCCAATCTTGCCACAAGGACAAATGTTTTTCAAAATGCATACCTTCAACCTGTGAATAGCATTTGAACACAAGTCGATCATTGTTTCTTTAAATATTTCACCAAAGTTTTTTTTGTTATACCACATTTTATAGGAAGTCTTATTTTATTCCAGGCTAAAAAAAATTCTATTTTGTACATGTGCAACAGTACTATTGCTTCTCTCCTATAGATCTTTGAAAGTTTGTACTCCGTCAAGATGATTCTTCCCATTTCCACCAAAGTTATATTTTTTTCCTTTACACCATTTTGTTGTGGGGTGTATTGAGAACTATATTTATGTTTGATTCTATGATTTAGGTAATAATCAAAATCATCATGTGTGAATTTTGTACCATTATGATTTATCAAATTTTTTATATGAATCCCAATTTATCTCTCAACATATCTTCTGGAAGATCTGACCATTTATACAACTATTGATTTATGTTTCATAAAAATGACATTATTTATCTGTGTGAAATAATCAATAAAAGTGATAAAATAAAAATATATTTTTATTGATTGATGTATCATCGATCTACATAGATATGAGTGAATAAGCTTTAGAGGTCTAGTAGATTGAATTTCTACTTTCTTACGGCTTTTACTAATCATCTTTTCTTTCCGACAAGTTATAAAAACACCATCTTCTTTTCTTATCAACATTGGAAGATTTCGTACGACATCAAATTTAGAAAGTTTGTTCATACTTTTCTGCTTGAGTCTGCGATGCCATAATTTGTTCTAATCTTCAGCACTAAAGTAACATGAGTTATCAGGTTCTCCAATTGGAAATATATTTCCACTGGTTCTTTCTCCTTTTGTAACAATTTTTCCATTTTACACACTTATAATGATGAAATAATATTTTATGAATATTACTTCTTTTCCATCATCATAAAATTGACTCACACCAAGAAGGTTGTTCTTGAGCTCGTCAACAAATAAAATTTCCATATATTTTAGTTTTTGAGGTTCTATATCAGCGGTTCCTATTCCTATGATTTTCATGGAACTGTCATTTTCAAAAGTAACTATTTCTCTATCACAGTTTTCAACATCTTTTAATATTTCTATATCTCTCATAATGTGTGAGGAACAAACACTATCAAGAATCCATGGTTTGTTCTTTTTTGTTTGCATTTAAAGTTGTCTCAACAAAAAAATTATTTCTTTGAACTTTTTTCTTTTCAGCTTCCTTTTCTTTTCTAGCATAAGAACTTTTCCCTAGAAGTGTAGTAATACATGTTGAGTTGAAATTTTAATTTCTATCCATTCCATTATTAGTTTTGAAAATCACAAAACATTCTTAAAAACTATTCTATACTAACTCTATACTTCCTAAGGTTTTAAAATGTTTTCTGTAGAAAATAACTTATTCTACTGAACATTGAAATATATCTTAACTAAACGAATATAAAATTTCCATATAAGTTCAATCCATCAGGATGACCTAAGTCATGTCCATCGGATTGACCTTAGTCATGTACATCGGATTGACCTAAGTCATGTCTATCGGATTGACCAAAGTCATGTCCATCAGATTGACCTAAGTCATGTCTATTGGATTGACCTAAGTCATGTCCATCAGATTGAACTAAGTCATGTTCATTGGTATGATGATGTCCAATCTAATCAATGCGAAAATATCTAATATATCGATGTGATGATATCTAATCTATCAGTATGATGATATATAATATACTAGTATGACGATATTTACTCTATCGGTGTGACATTATTTAGTCTATTGGTGTGATAGAGTTTCATCCATCATACTGATATGTTTTATTCCATTGGTATAAGAAGTATATAATCGATGTTAGTTTATTTCTACTGCTCTAAATACATCTTAAACAATATTGTAATGGTGTTACCAATACAACATCGAATGAAGATATAATTTGTTGAGCTATCAGGTGAAGGTCATCTGAGGCGTTGCAACCAATTTCAAGAATCACTAAAATATGGCCGTTAGAGGGATGCCTATAAATAGTAGTGCATTCAAGGAGTTGAGAGCTGATGCTTTTTTGAACTCAACTCGTCTGATATTTTTCTTTGCCATAATTGATCGTTACATTTTCTTTGTAAAGTTTTTAGAGAGTTTGTGTTTCAAGGATTCCATGTGGGGAATTGTAAAATCCTTAGAACAATTTTTTCATTTGTATAATGTGTTTGATCAAGGTTATGATCGAAGGATTTTGGGGATAGGAAGACCACTAATATCAATATGGCTGATCGAAATCTTTCATGGTATTGGAAGATAGAGTTGATACCGATCTTTGAATTGAGGATTTTACTGGTGAGGAAAGAAATTTTTTTTGGTTAGGTTGAAAACTGTGGATATCCTAAGTCCATATTTCTGAATTCCTTAACTCTTAATGTTAAAGAGTACAAATATTTTATAAATCTTTGTTCAATTCATTCTTAGTTTATTATAATATTTTCTTTTAATTGTTTTATCATGTTGTTATTCCGCTATGCATTTATATTAGAAATTTTGTTCGTACTAAGATTTTCCAATATATATTTTATTGGACTGCCTATAAACCTGATTAGTTACTCTGATTTATTGGGAAACTTCTTAGTTAAGTTCACATACTTTGATCATTAGATGATTTCTGAGTTTGATCACTTTAAAAAAACGAGGTTTGAGTTTTATGATTAGTTTAATTTTTTAAACTACAATTCACCCTCTCATGTAGCTGTCATATACTCTTACAGTTCAACAATTGATATCAAAGCATGTTCTATTGTTATTATTGTTCTGTTTTTACTTTTGGTATCTAATGCAAGTTTATAAACTTTTGTTATAAATTTTTTATTTATAAAATGTTATTACACTAACGTGTAATTTTTATAAAGAGTTCTATATCTTTAAGATGACATGATTAAATGTTGGTACTTGAAAATTTGAATCAAATCAGACGACCTATCTTTGATGGTCCTGATTATGAGTATTGGTGAGATAGGATGAAACCATTTATTATAAATACCGGTGTTGACAACTTTGTGATGTTAAATGGTAACTATAAGATTCCATATAAATAAGTTAATTCTTTTACAAATCAGGAGAAATTAGAATATCAATTGAATTATAGAGTGGGGAATAATCTTCTTTGTTCAATGACTCGAAACATATATAGTCATATTTTATCTTGTGAAGCTACTAATAGTATTTGAGAGAAGTTAAAGGTAACTCATTTTGGAACTTCAAAAGTTATTGAAACTAGAAGAGTTATGTTTCATGATAATTATCAAGCATTCAATTTTCTACCTGGTGAAACTGTTGCAAAGATGCATCAAAGATTCATGACTATTGTAAATAGTTTACAATCACTTGGAGAGAAATATCTTACATATGAGATCTTAGTTGATAAAATTAGAGATCATGCCTGGAGAATGGGAGTTTAAGAGGACTACTTTGGATGATAAAAGAAGAATTAGAAATTTGACTCTAGATGATCTAATTGGAACCCCATGCAATATGAGGGAAGATTGAAAAGAGATGCAGAAAAGATGAAAAAGAAGAATGGAGGAGTCACATTTGGTACAACTTCTAATGCTTCTAGTAAGGTTCATTCCGCTGAAAAAGTTTCAAATTCTTTGAAAAAAAGTTGCTGAATCAGAAAGTAGTTCATCAGAATAATATGGTAATGAATTAGATAATATTTTGAAAATAATGAACAGGATAGTTGGAAATAAAGTTTTCATTATAGATATAAGAATAATCACAAGGAAAGAAGTGATAAAAAGGATTCTTCATAGGTCATCTATTATGAGTGTAAGAAGGCTATACATATTAGACCAGACTGTCCAAAGTTGAAATGAAAAGATAGGAAGGACACGGATTTTGAAAGAAATTATAGGCAGTTCTATAAGCACAAGAACAAGAAGAGTCTAAAAGTTTTAGATACTTGGAGTGTTAGTGGTGGATATAGTTCATATGAGAATTCATTTGACATTGATAAAAAAATTTAGAAGAATATCAGAATATATACTGAGGTTCTTAAGACTAATAACTACTTCATGGAAAAGGTAATTGTTGAATATTTGACAAATCTCACTTTAAATGAAAAATATCCTGATAGTGAGAATGATGATAATAGTTCTACATATTCTGATGAAGAATCTTCTTCATTTGAAGAGAATAACACTTTACCTAGTTTTTAAGAGGTTTCTAGATTTTTTAAACTATTAGAAAATCAAAATTGTAAAAATAACTAAAAAACTTGATTTTTCTCAAGAAAAACTTGTGAAATAAAATTCAAGGATTTATACTCTTACTACTGAAATATCAGATCTTTCAAAATATTTAGATAAAACTAATTTTTAGAAACCTAATCTTTCAAAAGAACTAGTTTATCAAAATATATAGAGAAAATGAATTAAAATATAACTATTGCCGTGAATAAGAATTTAGTTGTAAAACTAAACTCAGAAATATCTAGTTTGAAAAAGATTTTGTCGAAGTTACCATTAGTACAGAAAATTTTGATAAAATGTATAATCAAATTATACCTCATCATAATGTATCCAGGATGAGTTTCACAAGTAAAAAACCTATTTTTCAGAATAATTACTTTGTTTTGAAAAGTGCTTCATTTTTCACTAAATGTCAACATGGTGGTAACTATAGGAATAAATATTATTTGAATATAATTCAATCCTCAGGGTTTTATAAGACTTACTTTTCAAAATAATTTACATTTTTTCAGCAAAACAAAGTTAGAAAAATGTGGATTCCCAAAATTTTACTTTCCCATAATACTGGACCCAAGCAGATGTGGGTTATGAAAACTAATTTTTTGTTTTTAGGAGAATAAGGAATGTACCAAAAACAAGAATATTTGGTACATAGATAGTGGATGATTTATAAACATGACTAAAAATAAGGATTTATTCAAAAACATTATTCAAATGAAAGGGGGGAAATTCACCTTTGGTGATGATGCTCATGGATAAATCATCGGATTAGGTAACATTGTTTTTCTTGATAAAACCTTAATTTTAAACATTTTATTTGTTACAGGCCTTAAGCACAATCTTATTAGCATATCCAATCATGTGATGAGGGATATCTTATGAAATTCAGGAATGAAAAATGTATTTTTCATAGTTCAAAAGATGAATTTATTCTTTCTTGCAATTGACATGATAATGTTTACACACTAAACTTAGAAGACCTTATGATCCATGATGTACCTTTCCTTGGTGAAATGGAAGACCAATCTTGGTTATGACATAGAATATTGGGACACTATAATGTTGAAACTTTAGTTAAACTATCTAAGAAAGGAATAGTTAAAGATATACCAAAACTTAGGTTTGATACTTCAAAAGTCTATGATACTTGTAATTTAGAAAGAAACATAAGACAAGTTTTAAATCTATTAGTGAAGTCTCAAATTTTGATACATTATAGTTAGTGCACATAGACTTGTTTGGTCCTACACAAACTGGAAGTATTGGTGGAAAATACTATTTATATGTTTTAGTTGATTATTACATTAGATATACTTTGGTCTATTTTATAACAAAGAAGTCCGAAGGCTTTTGTTGTTTTAATTTTTTTTTAGCTAGAGTTAAAAATGAGAAAAATCTCCCTTTGATAACTATTCGCAGTGATCATGGTGGAGAATTTGTTAATTCTGATTTTGAATATTTTTATAGTTAAAATGGTATAATAAATAATTTTTCAGCACTTGTAAATCTACAACAAAATAGTGTAGTTAAAAGAAGAAATAAAATTATTTAAGAGATTACAATAACCATGATGAGTGAATACTCAATTACTAAACATTTTTGGGATGAAGTAGTTAGTAATGCATATTATACTATGAATCAATTTTTTAATAAGACCTTTTATTAATAAAACTCCTTATGAGTTGTGAACTGGAAGAAAACCAAAACTTTCTTACTTCAAAGTTTTGGGATGAAAAATATCAATTTTGAATACTAAAGATAATCTATATAAGTTTGCTCCAAAATATGATGGAGGTATATTTTTGGGTTACTCCACAACTAGTAAGACTTATAGAGTTTTTGATAAAAACAGAAGCACTATTGAGGAAACAATACATGTTAAGTTTAATGAAACTGATCCTGTTGTTTTCAAACAACCTCAACCTATATCTTTAGATGTTATTTCAAAAATTTATTTTCAACATATGTTGGAAAGTTATTCTCATGAGAGAAAAACTGAAGAACATATTTTTGAATTTGTACCCAAAGAATAATTTCAACATGTTGTTGAAGAACCGAGTTTTGTGAATCCAAGGAATTGGTTGATCCTTAGGAATCGTCCCAATGATAAAATAATTGGGGATGTAGATTAACCAGTTAAAACTAGATGTTATTTTAAAATATGAAATTGAAAATTTTTCATTTTTATCACAATTCGAACCTAAAACATTTGATGAAGCTTTAAGTGATGAAGATTGAATAAAAGAAATGTAATATTAACTCAATTAATTCGAGAGGAATCAAGTTTGGATTTTGGTTGAACGACCTAAAGATACTTATGTAATTGAAGTAAAATGAATTTTTCAAAATAAATGTGATGAAAATGGAATAATAGTTTGAAATAAAGCTATATTTTTTGCTAAAGGATATAATGAACAAGAGAGTATAGACTATGAAGAAACTTATGCTCTGGTAGCATAACTTGAAGCAATTCGTATACTTCTAGCATATATCACATTCTTAAATTTCATACTATTTAATATGGATGTGAAATGTGCATTCCTTAATAGATATATATTGGAGGAATTTTATATAGAACAACTCCCTAGTTTTGAAAATACAAAATACCCATAACATGTTTTAAACTTACCAAGGAACCTTACAGACTTAAACAATCCCATAGAGACTGATATGATTGGTTAACTGATTTTTTATTTACAAAAAAGCTTTGTTAAGCAAGTTTCATATTCAACACATTTTATAAAATAAGTTTCTTAAAACATTATCATTGTTTAAATTTACGTCAATGAAATTATATTTAGTTCAACTCAAAAATACTAAACTGATTATTTTGCAGATCTTATGAAATTTGAGTTTCAAATGAGCATGATGGGTGAACTTACTTATTTTCTAGGTTTTCAAATTTCACAAAAACCACAAGGATCTTTTATATCTCAACATATGTATATAAAAGATCTTAATAAATTTGGATACTTAGTACTCCTATCAAAACCTATAATACTTTAGATATTGATGAATATGAGAAACCTATTGATCAACAGATCTTTAGAGGAATGATTAATTGTTTACTACTCTTAATAACCAGTCTTCCAGATTTAATGTTTTCAGTATTCTTGTGTGCAAGATATCAAAAAATTCCAAAAGTGTACCTACTTAAATCTTTTAAATGATTTTTCATTATCTTAAGGGAACATGAATTTAGGATTATTTTATACTTCTGAAAATGATTTTGAATTTAAAAGTTTTTTGAATGCTGACTTTGGTGGTTGTAAAATGGATATAAAAAGTACTTTAAAAATTTTTCATTTCTTAAGAGAAGATTTAGTGTCTTGATCTTGTAAGAATCAATACTCAATATCACTTTCCATCACTGAAGCCTAATTTGTGGAAGTAGGAAATTGTTTTGCTAAAGTGTTGTGGATGCAATACACACACACACACACACACACACACTGATTATGACATGATTTTTAATAAAATTGGAATTTTGTGTGATAACACAAGTGATATTGCATTAAGTAAAAACCCAACACATCACTCATGAGCTAAAAACATCGATATAAGACTCCATTTCCTTTAGGATCACACAAAAAAAGTATATATCATTTTACTATTCAACAGAATGCAAGAACAACTTGCAGATATTTTTACTAAATCCATTAGTTCTGATAGGTTTAAATATATTAAATAGAAGTTAGGAATGATCAATATCAGATGATCATTTATATCTACTTCTTGTTTACCAATATCCTTACATTATTGAACTCTTTTTTAATGTGGGAGTACATTTGTTTCATGTTTTCTAAAAACTTCTATTTTTCTAAAACTTTAGTTTTTCAAAATATTTAGTTCTCAAAATTTTTTCAGAATCACTAAATATTTAATCTTTCAAATTTTTTTTCAGAATCACGAAATTTTATAGTTTTTATAAAAGAATTCGGATTCACACATTTTTTAACTGTAAGTTTTTATAAATTTTTGGATTTGATAAAAACTTTAGTTTTCCAATAATTTTAGTATTTCTAAATTTTTTTATCTTACTAAAAACAAGAAGAAGAACTTATTGGACATACTTTCATTTAGAAAGTTACAATTCTACTCCAAAAGTTTAATATTAATCTTCAGTTTTTAATATATTTTTTTGCAGTTGTTTTATTATTTTTTACATTTCATTTACAAATTATAAACTTAAAATTTTTACAAATCATAAAATTTTAATTTCTGAACAACATATTAGTCTAATACAAGTTTTTTCTTAATAAGTAAAAACAATAATATTAAGAGTTCAGGAATATATTTAAATATTTTGAGGAAATTTCTCGATCGTCAGATTAAATTTGGAATTGAATATGAGCTTTTAGATCTAAGGAAGCTGAACCATCACCCCTAGTCTATAAATAGATGAGTGGGTCACCATGCCCCACATCAGTTTATAGAACGGTTGTCGACCTTCAACTCTAAATTTCTTTGCCAGTCCGATTTTTTGGCATTAGTCCGATTATTATTAGCTTTGACCGATCAAACTCCTCAGTAGATAAGTATTTCAAGATGAATAATCTGGAAGACATTGATAATAGAGAAGTTGTAAAATAGATATTGATAAAAAAATAAGTGGTATGACAAAACTGATTCATTTCTAAATCAAATAATCAAATTTCAGGGTTGGGAGAAGGTATGTGTAGAGAATGAAGATTTTTATCTTCATTACCCAACTTTTGTAAAAGAGTTTTATTCTTATATTAAATTTAGTAAGGAAGATGACTTGGAAGTTATAGTGTTTAATCTTTTTATTGAGAAGTGTAAATTGAATATCCAACAAGCATCAAACTTGGTTAGAGTTTCTTTAGATGGCCAAGCTTATCTTATAACACATAAGCTACCAGAGAAGTTAGGAAGTTTTGAAAAAGTAAATGTTGAATCTTCTTTATTTCCAACTTTTGAGAAATTTATGTCACGACCCATCCCCCGGGGCCCATGCTGCGACTAACCCAAGCCCACCTCCCAAAGGCCAAGGGGAGGCGACTAGAACCGAAGGATTTATCCTGCATGTGAGAGACATTTTTTGAGTACTTGTACACACACACATGCATAACCCCAGCCCGAAATGTTGAAAAGGAAAACATGCATGCTACTAGGACAACCACTGAATGTAGAGGTACATGTTATGGGCTAGAATACAAACCTGATAAAAGACAAGCTATAAACAAGGGAGTACAAGGTCTCTAATAATCCATCTGTAGAAAACCCTACCTGAAGGGTAGGTATAGAGTAGCTGCCAGAAGCCATAGGTGTATGCCTCGCCTATCTAATCTCACTGGGCACCGCCAGGTCCTGGACCGCCAAGGGGTGAGTAACACAATATTCAGTAGGGACCCCAAACCACAAAGAAAGACCACAAAGGAAAAGTACACACTAAGAATTTTCTAGTCACATAGGTATAACCTAAAGTATAGAAAGAAAAATTATCAGTCGTAAAGCTGAACATCTTGTACTGCTGAGGGACTCATCCCCAATGTGTCACTGTGGTTTGTAAGGACACTGAGGTCCGCTGATATGCCGGGTCACTGAGGTTCGCTCAGATTCCGGACCTCTAAGGTTAGCTTGTTTGCCGGGCCACTGAGATCCACTCGTCACTTCCTTCTCATCATAGCCAGCTGCAAGATTTCCACTCGTACCATGCTTGATTCTGGGAGAATCTACTGCTTAGTACATCATTCATAACTCAACATCCACGGAAACTCACTTGGAGTATGTCAAAAGGACTGCCTCATCGCGAGTATCCCAACACCGCATACGACTTTTCAATCTGACGTATAGTTTGGAAGTTATGTCTGTCTTACAGAAAAGGGGTCGGTTGGGTCTGGGTCCAGTCTGATCCGGTCAGGCTGACCTGACCTGAGTGCACCAACCCGACCCAGATCTAACCCGGTTTGTGTCTGACCCAACCCGCTGGCCCCAACCCAGACTGACTGGATCGCGGGTCCGGCCCGCTGGGCAGCTCGGGGTGGCCCGCCTCCTCTTTCCCGACCCACTGTGAGTGGGATGGCTTGCTCCAACCGAGATGCAATGGGAACTCCGCATCTCCCTCCACCTCACAGGTCACCATGGGGTCCACCGCCACGGGTTTCTACGGGGTCCACTGTCGTGGGTTGTTGCGGAGTCCACTGCTGTAGTCTAGGTGGACTGCGACCCCTCCATCTGTGTGACGCGGCGCGACTCACCGTGTTCGCTCAAGCCCCTGCCGCTGGCCGTTGCTGATGGCCCTATACATTGCCCAAAGTCGATGTCACGGGCCACCTCTCTACTGCAACAAGCAACTTTCCTGCACTACCGCGACCATCGATCCGTGACCCCTGTACGTCATCGGCGTGCGCTGCCTCCCGCACGTGGTCGTCGCCGTGTGCCGTCGCCAGCACTCTCTTCCACGGGCCACTGAGTCCGCTCTGGGGGTCCATTTTCCAATTTATGAGCATATTCGGGATCCTCGGATCTTCACCGTCACTACTACAGGCTTAAATTTTTCTTTCCATCAATTCGAGGGTTCAGTCATGGAGAACACAAGAAATCCCACAACGGAGGGATCCGAGCCTTGTTCGTGTCAGCTCGATCCATCTGCGTTAGAGTTTAAAACAAGTTGGGGGAGGTTTTCATATTATATCAAGTATAACCCCGAATCAAAAACCTCAAGATCAAGTAACCCTACCACAAGAAAAAACGACCCGATATCAACCTGTTAGTGGGTGATCCGCATTCATTGTTTAGAAAGAAAGAACGGGGAAACAATATCACCAAGAAAAAACCCCTAGCTCGACGTTGGATTGTTCGTTGGTGAAGACTGCACCACTATTTTTTTCACTCCACAATCCATTGTTGGTGGCTGTTTTTCGATCATCGCTCACCAACACCAAATCTCCAAGGGTTCAAAGCAGTCCTGGATCGTGCCAACGATCCCTCCTCAGTTAAACCATTAAAAGTAGAAAACGCATTTCAGCATTTCTGTTACATTGTGTTGCAGCGTTGTTACGCTGTTTCATTTATGAAATAACATTTTGGTTATGATCGAGTTGCAATGCTGTTACGTTGCAACGAAATTTGAATTTCAAATAAAATAAACTTTAAGGTTTATTTTATTTCCTTTAAGAAAAATCTTTTATTTTATTTTTATTAAAAAGTCCAAAATCTAACTTTTTCCCTCGACCCACGTCGGTCGCGGTTAAGTCCTTTCTTATGTAAAGTCATCGTTCTAGATGCAACGATGACCTCATATTTTTAATTCGGTCACCCGTTTAGAAGTTTCAAAAACCGAGCACGTGCACTATTTTAAATAAACTTAAAAAAAGTTCAAACACTTATTTCGAGCTCACTAGGTCTCGGAATCAAGTGTTGTCTAAGCGCGTGGCCTAAAAATTATACCATATAATTTAAAAAAGAATTACATGAAATTCTAGGACATTAAATTACCCCCTCTTTTAGGGATTTACATCTTCGTAATCCAAAACAAGGGATAAACAAAAAAAATAGGGGTAATAAGCACAAATCTGAGACTCCTGCTCCCAAGTTCTCTCATAGATATTCCTATACTGCCACCGAATGTGAAACATAGGATTTAATCATCCACGAAGGATCCATGCATGTTGATCCTCAATCTCCATCGGAGACTCTGCAAATGTTGCTCCATCGTCAATGTATAACCGTCCCTAGTCGATGACGTGCGATAGATCATGAATGTACCTACTCAACTGTGACATGTGAAAGACATTATACACCTGATGCATCTATGGGGGAAGATATAGGTAGTATTCCACCTCGCCAACTCTGATCAGAATCTGGAAAGGGCCAATGAATCTCAAAGACAACTTGCCACCCTAGCCAAATCTCTGCAATCCTCATCAGGGTGAGACCCAAAGGAACACATGGTCTCCCTCCTCAAACTCTAAGGGCCTATATCTTCTATCAGCATAAGATTTATTTCTAATATGTGTAGTCCTCATATGCTCTTGGATAACCTGCACCTTCTCAATAATAGGCCATATTAACTCTGGACCCCTGAGTGCTAACTCCCCTAGGTCTGTCCAGCATAATGGTGGTCTGCATGGTGGCCCATACAATGTCTCGAATGGTTCCATACCAATGATGGAGTGGTATCTATTGTTGTATGAAAACTCCACTAGTGGTAGGTGATCCTCACAACTGTGACTGAAGTCCAAGATGCAAGAACGAAACATGTCCTCTAAAACCTGGATAGTCCTCTCCGTTTAACCGTCTGTCTGAGGGTGGAAAGCTATGCTCAAGAGAAGATGAGTCCCGAATGCCTCCTGTAATCCCTTCCACAACCGGGATGTAAAGAGTGTGTCTTGATCCGAGACTATCGTTGATGAGACTCCATGGATTCGAACTATCTCCTACGCATAGAGGCATCCCAAGATCTCTATTGAACCCTACTCCTGGATGGGTAGGAAGTGGGCCGACTTGGCGAGTCGGTTAACAATCACCCAGATGAAATCTTTCCCCCTGGATGTGCAGGGTAAACCCATCACAAAGTCCATCGAGATACCATCCCACTTCCACTTTGGAACCTCAATTGGTTGAATCAAGCCTTCTATAACCTGATGCTCTACCTTCACTTGCTGACAAGGGAGGCACTGCAAAATGAACTCTTCCAGTGCATTCTTTATCCCCAACCACCAGCATTGAAGTCAAAGGTCCTGGTATATCTTTTCCACTCCTGGATGTACCGCCAATGGGGAGTTGTGGATCTCCCTCATAACCTCTTCATGTGATGCCACTGGAACAATGGTTCACCCTTTGAAAAAGATGACGTGCTCCCTACCTATCGAATATCTATCTGGAGCTTGTCCTGAGGATAACCGAGCATGTTGGTCCTCACAGTCAGCATCCACAAGTTGTGGCTCCCTAACTCACTATAAGAGTGGGCAAGTGACAACCATCGACTGAAGATGAGATTCTCCATCCCCATCCATGAATTATATATGCATCGTGGCTAACTGCTCCGATGTATCACTTAGAAACTTCAAAATTGATCTCCTGCTGAGAACATCCACTACCATGTTCCCCTTCCCAGGAGTATAGACTATCTCAAAGTCATAGTCCTGAAGGATCTCTATCCACTGATGCTGCCTCAAGTTCAGGTCCTTCATAGAGAAGATATACCTGATACTTTTGTGGTCAGAGTAGAAGGTAAACTGCTCACCTATCAAGTAGTGCTTCCACATCTTCAAAGCAAAGACCACTGCTACTAGATCCAGGTCATGGGTCACGTAGCTCTGCTCATTCTACCTCAACTTTCGTGAACCGTAGACAATCACTACTTTCCCCTACATCATGACACAACTCAGTTTGGTTCCTAATTCATCACAGAACACTACATACCCAACTCCTTCCTCTGGTAGTCTCAAGATGGCGGCACTCATCAGTCTCTGCCTTAGCTCTTGGAAACTCTGTTGGCACTTCTCCATCCACACTAAGGGTTGTTCCTTCCATGTCAAAGCTGATAAGGGTGATGCTATCCTGGAAAAGTTAAGCACGAACCTACGGTACTACCCAGCCAAAACCAAGAAACTCTGTACCTCAGTCACGCTCCTTGGTGCATCCCAAGCAAGCACTACCTCTATCTTTGATGGATCCATTGCAACTACAGCCTATGAAATGAAGTGTCCCAGAAAGTGTACTTCTTGAATCCATAACTGACACTTAGAGAGCTTCCCATAAATCTGGTTCTCTCAGAGTGTATCCAGGACTACCCACAAGTGTGTATAGTGCTCCTCCTTAGACACTGAGTACACCAAGATGTCATCAATGAAGACCACGACAAACCGGTCAAGGTAAGATTGGAAGATCCTGTTCATGAGTCCCATGAACACTGCTGAAGAATTGGTTATGCCGAAATAAATCACCAAGAACTCATAGTGGCCATACCGACTTTTAAAGGCTGTCTTCAGTACATCCCCATCCCGTACACAAAGCTGATGATAGCTTGATCTAAGGTCTATCTTAGAGAACCATTTCGCCCCGTTCACCTGATCGAAGAGGTCATAAATCCTTGGTAGTTGATATTTGTTCTTCATGGTCACCTGGTTCAGGTGCTGTAAGTCCACACATAACCTCAAACTCCCATATGCCTTCTTGGCAAACAATACTGGGGCTGCCCATGTTTAAACATTGTGCCTCACAAAGCCCTTCCTCTGCAAATCCTTAAATTATACCCTCAAATCACGAAACTCCATGGGAGCCATCCGATATGCTGGTGTGGATATCGGTGCTGTCCCAGGGTACTGATCAATGCATAAGTCAACATCCCTTTGAGGGGGTAATCCAGAACATCCTCAGGAAAGATGTCTTTGTACTCATCCACCACTATCAGGAAGTGAGGAATCTTGTCGTCCACCGCATCGAGGGTGAGGCTATCCGAATGGTGAGTGATTGGATACACCCTCATCCGAGAAATTCCTTCCTATGCTGAAAGGGATCCCTTCTTGCTGGTGAAGGAAAACCTGGTCCCATCCTCACAGACACACCACACTTTGCGCCTAATACAGTCGATCTGAGCATGAACTTTGGATAACCAGTCCATATCCAAGAAGACATTGTAAGGCCTTAACATCACTACTATGAGGTCTCAACCAAATCTATCTCCTCCTAGAGTAAGCTCACACTGCTGACACTAGTGTGTAATCATCAAATCCCCTCCCATAAGAGTCTCTAATTGTAAGGATCGATCCAATGACTCCACCAGAATCTTCAAGCTCTGAACAAGGTCCATGGTAAGGAAAGAGTGACTACCACCTGTGTCTATAAGAACTATAGCTAAGGTGGATAAGACACAGATCATAAATCTAATAATCTTTGGAGCATTGTGGTCATAGGCCTCCATCGCCTATAGCTAGCCTCTCCCTTATCCACCAACTCACAGATCCCATGGTGGACCACATGGGGGCGGTGGTGGTAGCACATCAAACCTCCACACCTACCTGATGCTCTATTGGCTCCCCTTCCATGTCTTCCGCCCTGAGAACCACCTCACTCAATACTCTGCCTCAGCGGTCCCTCGACCGTCTTCTGGCCATCTATGCGGTGAGTCAGGCAATCACGATCCATGTACCCCTTCCCGCCGCATGAGTAGCACAACCTGACCCTCTAGAGACTCCCTCCACCCTGGGGGTCTTGTACCACCGATCCTACATCCTGGGGTCATCCCCTGAAATTCCTAGCCTTCTTGGGCCCCTTGTGTCTACTGCCTGCTACCCATAGTTGAAGAATCCACCACTCGGGGTCTACTGGTAGCCATTGCTACTGGAACCTGCTCTGTCAGGAAGCTCTCCATGAGTATGGATCACTATAGCACCCCATCCCGAGTAGGGATGCTAAGTGATACCATGGACGCCCTGATCAATCGATGTAGTACTTGATCAAAAGCTCAAGCCCTGAAGAACATGTCTCGCACCATGTTCATGGAGTAGCAAGAAATCTCAGTGAATCTCACTGATTACTCCACTAATGTCATGCCACCTTGCTGTAGGTACAGTAGCTTCTGTATGCACATTGAGCATAACATCACTGGAAAGAAATCCTCTCTGAAGAGGCACTTGAAGTCTATCCAAGCGAGGGTCGCCTCATCGTGTTTCTAGATCATCAAGATCCACCATCTCCCCACTGATCCCTGAAGAAGGATCATGACTAAGATCACCATCTGGATGAGAGGCTTACTCACCAGACATAAGACTCACGTAATTGCCTCGAGCCAATCCTTTTCTACCTGGGGGTCAGTCTCACCCCTGAACCTGAGAGGTCTCTGCCTATGGAACTCGTTTAAGGCACCGAGCCTATGTGTGGCCTCCACTGGTAGTGCCAATAGTAACTACTGACCAACAGGTGGTGGCAATGCTGATGCACATCCCGATGGGTTCATCTCTAGTACTGGTCCCTGCATTGATGCCTCATCGCTGGGTGTACCATCCTCGTGGTCACGTACTGAAATCCTCGATGGCTATCTGCATGGAGGCATCCTGAAACAGATCAAGATGAACCACGGTCAATAGGTTATACCTAGTGACATGACTCAACAAGGACATGAGGAAACACTCAAAATAATATATGATGCATGCAACCAGTGGTTTCATGTATTGAGTCGAAAAGTAGAATTCAGGGTCCTGGTGTATGTATACATCGACCACCACACCAACACTAGACTCCTCGAGCCTGAAAGGCGAACTTGAAACATTCATCACTGTTTCCCCAAAACAAAACCACAGACTCTGGGTCTTTATGGTAGAATCAAACACCTATGATACCAATTTTTCATGAACCGTCCCCCAGGGCCCATGCTGTGACTACCCCAAGTCTACCTCCCAAAGTCCAGGGGTTGACGACTAGCGCCCAAGGCTTTATCCTACAAGTGGGAGAATTTTTTTGATTACCTGTACACACACACACGCACAACCCCAGCCTGAAACACTAAAAAGGAAGACATACATGCTACTAAGACAAACATTTAATGTAGAAGTACAAGATATAAGTAAAATGGTCCAGAATACAAACCCAACAAAAGACAAGCAGTAAACAAGGGAGTACAAGGTCTCTGATAATCTGTCCATAGAAAACCCTACCTGAAGGGTAGGTGTAGAGTAGCAGCCAGAAGCCATAGGTTTACGTATTGCTTGTTTGATATCACTGGGTACCACCTGGTCCTGAACCACCAAGGTCTCTATCAAAGGGTCAATCATCTGTACAAGACACGACACATGCAGACGAATCTCATGAAGGGGTGAGTAACACAATACTCAGTAGGGACCCCAAACCATAAAGAAAGACCACAAAGGAAAAGTACACACTAAGAATTGTCATCTCACACAAGTATAACCTAAAGTATAGAAATCAAGATTATCATTCATAAAGCTGAACATCTTGTACTGCTGAGGGACTCATCCTCGATGAGTCACTGAGGTCTGCTAAGCTACTAGGCTATTAAGGTCCGCTTGTCACTTCCTTCTCATCACAGCCAACCACAGAATTTCTGCTCGCAGCGGGCTTGATTATAGGATAATCTACTCCTCAATCCATCATTAATAACTCAACCTCCACAGAAACTCACTTGGAGTACATCAAAAGGGACACTTCGTCATGAGGGTCCCAACGCTGTAAACAACTCCTCAATCAGACATATAGTTTGGAAGTTATGTCTATTTTACTAAAAAGGGGATGGTGGGGTTCGGGTCCGGTCCCACCCGGTCGGACCGACCCAACCCGACCCAGTCTGGGGTCTACTGACCCGACCCGATATGGGTCTGACCTGACCTGGTCCAGGTGTGACCCAACCCAGACTGATTGGACTACGGGTCTGGCCCGCCTCCTCTTACCTGGCCCATTTTGAGTGGGCCGACCTGCTCCGGCCGAGGCACAGTGGGCGCGCCACATCTCCCTTCACCTTGCGATCCAAGTGTACTACGAAACGACTCACTGTATCCGCTCATGTCGCTGCTATCGGTCGTTGCTGGTGGCCTAATCCACGGCCCGCAACCAATGCCACAGGCCACCTCATTGTTGCGGTGCACTGCCTTCCCACACCATCGCGGCCCTTGTGCACCGCCCACAGCCCCTATGCGCCACCCGCGACCCCCTACTGCGGGCTTTTTCCACCACCGTGGTGCGCCATCAGCGCATTAGAGATCTCTTCCGCGGGCCACCAGGTCCGCTCCGAGGGTCCGTTTTTTGATCCATGAGTGTATTCGGGATCCTCAGATCGTCGCCTTCACTATTACAGGCTCAAAGTTTTATTACCATCAGTTTGGGGGTTTGGTCATAAAGAAAACAAGAACACTCACAATGGAGGGATTCGTACCTTATTCGTGTCGGCCTGATCCCTCCACATTAGAGTTTAAAACAAGTTGGGGAAGGTTTTAAGATTCCATCAAGTATAACCCCGAATCAAAAACCACAAGATCAAATAACCCTCTCATAAGAACAAATGACCCGCATATCAACTTGTTAGTGGATTCATCCGTATTTGTTGTTTAGAAATAAATAATGTAGAAACGATTTCACCAAGAATAAACCCATACCATGACATTGGATCGTTCATCGGTGAAGATCACATTGTTGTGTTTGTCACTCTAAAATCTTTCATTGGTGGCTATTCATCAATCGTCACTCACCAATGCCAAATCTACAAGGGTTCAGAGCAGTCCCAAATCGTTCCAACAATATGTCCTCAGCTAAACCATTAAAAGCAGAAAACTCATTTCAGCGTTTCTCTTACGTTGTGTTGCATCATTGTTACACTGTTCCATTTTTGAAAAATCTTTTCAGTTACACTTGGGTTGCAACGTCGTTACATTACAACAAAATTTTAATTTCAAATAAAATAAACTTTAAGGTTTATTTTATTTCCCTTAAGAAAAAGCTTTATTTTATTTTTATTAAAAATTCCAAAAACTAAATTTTCCCTTAACCTGCGCTGGTCGAGGTTAAGTTCTTTATTAGGTAAAGTCGTTGTTCCAGAAGCAATGGTGCCCTCAAATTTTTAATCCAAGAACCTATTTAGAAGTTTCAAAAACCGCACACATGCACTATTTTAAATAAACTTAAAAAAATTTCAAACACTTATTCTGGTCTCATAAGGCCTCAGAATCAAGTACCGCCTGAGTGTGTGGCCTTGAAATAATCCGATATAATTCAAAAAAATTACATGGAATTACAGGACATTACAATTTATGAAATTATACCATTTGAAAGTGAATGTAAGGGTAGTTGCATTATGAATGCAATGATACTTGATACCTAGAAAAGGAGATTGATCTGCGTTAAAAGTTCTTGACATTTTTGTCTTATATTTTCTAATGAAACTAAGGAAAATAAATATGGTCAAGTATGTGTTATTATTAGTTGAGGTGATAAACAAGAGTCAGATGAAGTTGATAATTCTTCAGTTCCCTTTCTTTATCAACACGATGTTGATAAATTTCATTTCAGTGATGCAGATTAAAAATCAAGCTGTAGAAATGCGGTAAAAAGTCTCATTGATTAGTGTGGATGAAACCTATTTTTGTGCCAGAACTCAAAAAGTTTGTGGATAAGTCGGACAAATTTGCGTCCGAAGTTGAAGTTCAATAACTTAAAAAAATATTTCAAGAGAAAAAGAAAGAAGTTTCAAATACCTCTAATTCCTAACATAAAATCAAAATAATGACCGAGGAAGCATATAATGAGTCGATGAAGAGAAAAGATAAAAAGAAGTAAAGTGATATAGAATTCAGTATAGACAAGGCTGAGGTGTTAGCTTTAAAAGATAAAATCGAAGAAGTATTGAAAGAAGGAGAAAATAAAATAAAATAAAATAAAAGACTTAAGGTAACGCCCTGACCCCAGTAGCCTGGAGCCGATGCATTATTTTAATACATTAGCACGATTACAAGGAATAAAATCCCAAAGGACCAAGTAGTTTAGTAGTTTTGGATATCCAGATACATATATAAGTTCAACATTACAACATGAAAAGAAATACAACATATAATTTTTATTGGGAATATTCACCACTCTAAGATTATCTTTGTTGGTCAATCATAAAAAACTTCTTCATGTTCTGAGAAAATGAAACATAATAAAGGGGTGAGCTCAAACACTCATTAAGAGTAATAAATACAGAAAAATATAACATAAACATAAACATTAGGCATAGTGAATAAATGAAATCACATACCTTTACAAATAATAAACTTAAACACATTATGGAATAAATATGAGATGAGTAAAATTATGCCATAATAAAACATAATCACGGGTATTCTACTAGTCGAATAACTACATGAACTTTCAATTAATAACATTATAATGAGGTAAGTGTATATGCCAGACATTCTGAAACATACTATCAAGGCCTCGGCCAAGATATCGAAAAATGATTAAGACCTCGACCAAAACCATATATCAAATTGGGAAAGGCCTCAGCCAATTCCACATCTATTTGTCTCATGAGACCTACCGATGCATAAAGGGGATGTAGTGGGCCACACCCATCAAATAATAAGTCCAATGCATTCCTAATATGAAAGGAGATAAACATAAACAACATATAAATTCATATTGAAACTAATATATGAAATATAAATAACTTTCCCTGAACATTAAGCATAAACACTAACCATTCGAAGTAAATTGGTGAATGGTTTTAAGATAGTACATCCATGGTCAAACTAATCAAAAACCATTCAAAAAAACATGGTGGATGATATCATAGGAGATAAAACTCAATGAATTAAAATATTCAATAGAGTTTGTTGACATATATGAAGATACTTTTAAATGAGACCATTGAAAATCCTTGAGGGAAATAATCCTTAAACATTCCAAAGTGTCCCATACCACCATGAAACATTCAAATAATAATCCCTTAGAATATCATGATAATAATGAGACTCTTTATATGATATAACAAAGCGAAGTACATACACCACAATAAAGAAATAAGTGGTGAAAAAGGCATATATCTCATAAAAGTTAATGTGAGATGAGAAAAATCCTTTTTACGTTTGAAAGAAGAGTTCTTTTGGAAAATCATTTATATTTTTCATGGAATCAGATTGTAAACATGAATATCCCATAAAATTAAATACTAGGACATTGAAATTATATTTTAGGCATAAATGATATCCCACTGAATTGAAATTATTTAAAAAGAGTTCTTAAGATTCATTAGAAATAAAACATATTAGAGCATTTTAAGGAAAGTATTAAAGAGAATTTTAAAGAAAAAAGAAACATTCATTATATTAAATAATGAAATGATCCAAGATAATTTTTCAAGATAATATGAGTGTTTTTATAAAAATAATGGTGTCTTAAAACAGATTTCGGTGTACACTTGAAAACGGGTAAGAATTCAAAAATATCCCTTGAATCGGGTTTGTATTTTAGAAATAATTTTGAAAGTTCCTTTTAAAATGTGCAACTCCTCATAAAATAAAGAAGGATTATGGTTGGTAAACATATATAGAACACTCAAAAATAATTTATAAGGAGTAAATAATAATACATAATAATTTCATTAAGGTAATTAGATAATAAAATTAACCCAAATGAAAATGGAGGTTTGGGTGGAAAACCCTTAACACTTTGTAATCAATCGATTTGTATGCTCAAAAATTAAGAATATTAAAATGGTACATTAAATAACATGAAAATAATTATATTGATGATATTTTACCTCAATGGGAAGTTTACATACACTATACACAAGTATTAGTAGCGAATATGAAAAATCTCACAAAAATGGAAGTGAGATAAAGAAACCCCTTACCTTAAGTCCAAATGTGTTCCGCTCTTGAACATAAGGTCATGGAATATGAAATTATAATTATTAATAATTTATTTCAGAACCTATTATATATTTATTTAGTTTATCATAATTCTATTTAGTTTATTTATGCTCTTATTGATTAGTTATTATATTGAATTTCGTTGTTCTGAAGTGTTCGTTTCTTTATTTTCATAATCGGTTCACTTGTTATTAAGTAATGGAGTTCATTTGGAATGGATGTAAATCTCTAGAATTGAAATTAAATATTATTTATGAACATCCAAAAGTGTTAATGGTAATTTCTATCATTTGGTTACATGTAAAAGGGGATGAATCCTTAATTGCAATATTTATGACATTCACTTAGATTATTTTAGTGGTATTTTGATTATTAGGAAGTAGTTTGGTCATAAGATTTAATAACATGTATGTATAATAGTTCTTGAATATTAATTAGGTTATAATATATATATTATAGTTTGGTTCAACCATCAAAATGGTTTCATGACCAGTAATGAAGGATAAATTGAAGAATGAAACTTCGTCGTCCACGAAGGTTATAAATTGGAACCTCATGGATGTTGATTTCATTTATAAAGTAAGAGATAGAGAGAGAGTAAGGATATTGATGATGGTTATTCTATTCACAAGATATAATTATAGTATATAGATTATACTGGATCTATCATGGTCATTTGGATAGAGGAGGTGAGGAGAGGATAACAAAAGAAGATAAATTGAAATGAAACTAAATGAAAAAAAAGGTGCTTTACCTCTTGAAATAACCTCTTTGAGAACCTCCTTAAGAGAAGGGATTTTGGTCTTTTGGAAAGACCAATAGATTCCTGGATGTGGGGAGTGAATAAGGAAAGGTATTTGGGCAGAACTTTTAGGATCTTCAAGGCTTATAGGAGTGAAGAGAAGAGGGAGTGAGATGGGGGTTTTTATAGTGGAGGAGAGGAAGGTTTTCATAATTTCTTAATCATTAGTTTATTAATTTCTTTCAAGGCCCACAATAGTGATGATTCCATGATCAAGAATTGTAATAAATTCATGTTAGTTCTAACCAAGTGGTATTACATCACTTATGATTTCATAAATAGTGTATTTAACTGATAATTTGTATATACGGTATTTTACCGTATTTCACTATTCATAATAAAATTGAGTATTTCAGAAAAATAACAAAAATTCACAATAAACATTTTTAGATGTGTATAATCCAAAAATAAAGTTCATTTTTCAAAAATAATTTTCTAAATAATATTAATTTAATATTTAATTAAAATCATAATTTATTCTAATAAAACAGTTTTAAAATATTTATTTACTTAATCCAAAACATAGGTATATCATACTTCCACTTGAATATTATTTATATACTATAATAGGTAAGGTTAATATTAATTAGGGTATATAATTATTAATAAGGGTATGTTACTATTCATAAGGGTAGATTACCATTTACCAAAAATTAAGTTTTTCTTATCAGACTCCAAATAACTTACTGATTGAAACCGTGTATGTCAGATTTTCAAAATTCAAAACACAAAGGTGGAAAAAATTATGTTTACTTGGATAGGTTATAAATAAGTGGTGTTTTTTAGAGACTCAGTGTTTCATGAATTCGATATTAAATTTATTTGCAAATTCTTGGGGTGTTACATTATCCCCTACTTACAAAAATTTCATCCTCAAAATTTGAAATTGAATTTCAAAAGTTAATGGTTGATAATTGAAAATTCCCTTGTGGGAAAACCATATAAAAAATATGGTTAAAATATCATATTAATATGAGGAAAGGTAAATGCATCGGTTAATGCAAAACAACGCATTCTAATTGGACAAAAATGTCATGGAAGAATAATCAAACCCTCATGTAGTGACATTAAACTCTAAATCCCCACATAATGATAAACTTAAAACATTTCATAAATGGTTAAATAATACAAAATATAATGATTCAACAAATTATAATTATGGTTTATAAATTTCCAAGATGAACTTATCATTAAACCTTAATCAATAAGAAGCAACTCTAAAATTCACATTCCAAACATGTGAATGACTTCATTATGTATCATCTTGAAATAAGGTAATAACTTGAATTACCATAAAAACCAGATTAGAAACATGAATTCTTCTATATTCTTGAAGTTAGATACATGTTATTAGATATATTAGTTAAATAAAAAAGTGTTGTAAAATCCATATATTATAGCATATACCACTTCTTGACAAGTCAATAATCAGTTCCAAGGTAGTCAGTACTTATCTGAATCAATCATTTCTTTATCATTATCTCAAAATCAGATATATGAAAAGGGGTTTATTTCCCTCAATCATGTTTTTTTCCTAAAAAGTTTATCTTTTTACTAAATCACTTCTCCTTTGTACAATTTATCATACGACCTCAAATCCTTAATGAAATAGTAATGCAGTACAATCCTTATATATCTCATAATTCTTACAACTAGTACATTACTGAAAAAATATTCAAATGACATGATTCTTGACTAGGGATACTAATAATTCTACTTCTTATGTGGTAGAATCATAACTTGATCATTATCCAAAATCATCATTTGGGGTATATTCCTTTGACGCTTGGGACATTGATTCACATAGTTTCCCATCTCCTTGCAGTTGAAGCATTTAATATAGGAAAATTCTTTCCTTGTCTTGAAATTATGAGCATGGTGGCCTTTTTCTCCAAACATGAAGCAAACTCCTTTTCCTCTCAAGAATATACCAAGGTGTTTCCTTCCACAATTATTACATGTTGGAAAATAGATCTTTCCCTTCTTCCCTTTATCCATGTTTTCCCCTGCCATTATCTTCTTCTTTTGCTTCCCTTCAAAGCCATAGGACTCAGAGAAGTCTTTACATACATTTTCAACACATGATACTATTTCCTCATATGATGAGGATACTTGGGAGACAATATTCCTTTGAAATTATGTCTTAAGACCATCAGAGATATGATCCTTCTTACTCTTCACATCTCGTGCATTGGTGAAGTTCTCATTCCTCCTGCTAGGCGCCATTTCTAATAAATTCTATATTATATATTAGCTCATAAAATTATGAACTATCTATATCTCTAAACATGGTATAACACACATAATAAATCCTAGAACCATATACTTTGGTTACTTTGGGGGCATAAATCCTTCACAATGATGGGTAAATAAAATTTGAATTATTCTAAGCATATCATCCGGGAGTGTTAAACCAATAGTGCAGTAAGACATGTTGTTGTGTACCAAGATACCCCAGGTCAAGCCCGAAACTCCTTGTCGGAGTTTTCACTCCTAGGTACATCTGTTCCAGATCCACGTCTACTTGTTTGTATCCAGACAATGATGTATTTTCTATAAAGATCCACATAATCCATTCCTTACCAAAATTATAGGATGTTCTTGTTTGTTTATCCTCAAATACCATCTTAGGGCTTTTTTCCCCAACCTATGTTTTCTAAATCTAGTTCCCAAGGTTTCTACTAAACTTTCTTTGATACCAAATGTAATTCCCCAACCCCAGTAGCCTGGAGCCGGTACATTATTTTAATACATTTTCGTTGTTATAAGGAATCAAATTCCTAAGGACCGAGTAGTTTAGTAGTTTTAGAAATCCATATATATATATATATATATATAATTTCAACATTACAACATGAAAATAAATACAAAATATAAGTTTTATTGGGAATATCCACCACTATAATATTATCCTTGTAGGTCAATCATAAAAAACTTCTTCATGTCCTGAGAAAATGAAACATAAGAAATGAGTGATCTCAAACGCCCAGTAAGAGTAAGAAATATATCAGAAGATAACATTAACATAAACATTAGGCATAGTGAATAAATTAAAACACATACCTTTAAAAATAATAAACTTAAACACATTATGACATAAATATGAGTTGAGTAAAATAATTCCATAATAAAACATAATCATGGGTATTCTACTATTCAAATAACCACATGAACTTTCAATTACTAGCATCGTAATGAGGGAAGTGCATATGTTGGACATTCAGAAACATATTGTCAAGGCCTCGGCCAAGACGTCTAAAAATGATTAAGGCCTCATCCAAAACCATATATCAAATTGGGAAAGGCCTTGACCAATTCCATGTCTATTTGTCTCATGAGACCTACCAATGCATCAAGGTGTTGTAGTAGCCCCCAACTGTCACATAATAAGTCCAATGAATTCCTCATATGAACGAAGATAAAAATAAATAACATATACATTCATATTGAAACTAATATATGAAATGTAAATAACTTCCCCCAAACATTAAGCATAAACACTAACCATTCAGAGTAAATTGGTGAATGGTTTTAAGATAGTACATCCACGATCAAACTAATCATAAAAAATTCAATAAAACACGATGGGTGATATCATAGGATATAAAAATAAATTAAGTAAAAGATTCAACAATTTTTTTTGACATATATGAAAATACTTTTAAATGAGACCATTAAAAATCCTTGAGGGAAATAATTCTTAAACATTCCAAAGTGTCCCATACCAACTTGAAACATTCAAATAATAATCCCTTAGAATATCACGAGAATAATGATACTCTTTATATGATATACCAAAGGGAATTACATACACCACAAGAAAGAAATAAGTGATGAAAAAGGCATATATCTCATAAAAGTTAATGTGAGATGAGAAAAATCCTTTTTACGTTTGAAAAAAGAGTTCTTTTGGAAAATCATTTATATTTTTCATGGAATCAAATTGTAAACATGAATATACCATAAAATAAAATAACAGGACATTGAAATTATATTTTAGGCATAAATTATGTCCCCATGAATTTAAATCATGTAAAAAGAGTTCTTAAGATTCATTAGAAATAAAACATTTTAGAGAATTTTAAGGAAAGTATTAAAGAGAATTTTAACGTTTGTTGTATTAAATCCATAAATTATCCAAAATAATTTTTCAAGATAATATTATTGTTTTTATAAAAATAATGGTGGCTTAAAACATATTCTGTTGTACACTTGAAAATGGGTAAGAATTTAAAAAGATCCCTTGAATCGGGTTTGTATTTTAGAAATAATTTTGAAAGTTCCTTATTAAAATGTGTAACTCCTCATAAAATAAAGAAGGATTATGGTTGTTAAACATATATATAACACTAAAACAGAATTTATGAGGAGTAAATAATAATAAATAAGAATTTAATTAAGGTAATTAGACAATAAAATTAACCAAAATGAAAATGGAGGTTCGGGTGGAAAAACCTTAACACTTTGTAATAAATCAATTTGTATGCCCCAAAATTAAGAATATTCAAATGATAAATTGAATAAAATTAAAATAAAGATATTAAATATATGTTACCTCAATGGAAAGTATACATACACCATATATAAGTATTAGTAGTGAATATGAAAAATCTCACAAGAATGGAAGTGAGATGAAGAAACCCCTCACCTTAAGTCTGAATGTGTTCCGCTCTTGCACTTAAAGTCCTGGAATATGAAATTAGACTTATTAATAATTTATTTAAGAACCTATTAGATATGTATTTAGTTTATCACAATTCTGTTTAGTTTATTTATGACCTTATTGATTAGTTATTATATTGAATTTCGTCATTCCAGAGTGTTCGTTTTCTTTATTTTCATAATCGGTTCACTTGTTCTTAAGTAATGGAGTTCATGTGGAATGGATATAAATATACAGAATTTAAATTACATATTATTTATGAACATCCATAAGTGTTAACGGTAATTTCTATCATTTGGTTACATGGAAAGAGGATGGATCATTAGATGCAATATTTATGACATTCACTTAGATTATTTTAGCGGTATTTTGATTATTAAGAACTAGTTTGGTCATACGATTTAATAATATGTATATATACTAGTTCATGAATATTAATTAGGTTATAATACATATATTATAGTCTGTTTAAACCTTCAAAATGTTTTCATGACTAGTAATAAAGATGAAATTGAATAACAAAACTTCGTCGTCCATGAAGGTTATAAATTGGAACCTCGTGGATGTTGATTTCATTTATAAAATAAAATAGAGAGAGAGTAAGGATATTGATGATGGTTATTCCATTAACATGATATAATTCCAGTATATAGATGATAATGGATATATCATGTTCATTTGGACAGAGGAGGTGAGGAGAGGATAAAAAAATAATATAAATTGAAATGAAACTAAATGAAAAAGAAAGGTGCTTTACCTCTTGAAATAACCTCTTTGAGAATCTTCTTAAGGGAAGAGATTTTGGTCTTTTGAAAAGACCAAGAGCTTCTTGGATGTGGAGAGTGACTAAGGAAGGGTATTTGGGTAGAACTTTTTGGTGATTCAAGGCTTAGAGGAGTGAAGAGAAGATGAAGTGAGATGGGGGTTTTTATAGTGGAGGAGAGGAGGGTTTTCATAATTTTTTAATCATTAGTTTATTAATTTCCCTCAAGACTAGAAATAGTGATGATTACATGACTAAGAATAGTAATAAAGGCATGTGACTTTGAAATAGTTGGTCTTATATCACTTATGATGTCATAAATAGTGTATTAAACTGATAATTTGTATATATTGTATTTTACCGTATTTCACTATTCATAAAATTTTTGAGTATTTTAGAAAAAAAACAAAAATTCACCATGACCATTTTTTAATTTGTAGAATACAAAAATGAAGTCCTTTTAAAAAAATAAATTTCTAAATAAAATTAATTTAATATTTAATTAAAATCATAATTTATTCTAAAAAACTGTTTTAAAACATTTATTTACTTATTCCAAAACATAGGTATATCATACTTCCACTTGAATATTATTTATATACTATCATAGGTAAGGTTAATATTAATTAGGGTATATCACTATTCATTGGGCATGTTACTATTCATAAGGGTAGGTTACTATTTATCAAAAATTAAGTTTTTCTTATCAGACTCCAAATAACTTATTGATCGCAACCGTATATGTCATATTTTCAAAATTCAAAACACAGAGGTGGAAAAAATTATATTTATTTGGCTAGGTTATATCAAAGTGGTTTTTTGTAGAGACTCAGTGTTTCATGCATTCTATATTAAATTTATTTGTAAATTCTTGGGTTATTACACTTCAGGAAGCTAATGTTGTTGAAAAATTGATTAAAGGTGTCGAGGCGACACATGATGATTTCTACACAACTACTGGAGAGGAAAACCAAATGATTCTTTTTTATTTCTCTCCTTTTAGTTGTTCAACCTATTTTCCCATTGAAATCTATTCCTGCTCAGACTATTCCAGAATAAGAAGTTGTTGGAACTTCTCAAGTTCCTATCGTAGTTGATAAAGGGAATGTCAAAGTGGTTGAAGTTGACAAATTAGTTTTAGAAAAAGTTGTTTAGGTTAAGAAATACACAAAAAAATGTGTCAAAGATTATTTAAGAAGTACATATATGCTGGTAAGATAGTTGGAAGAAGAAATGGATGCAATTTCTAGAGCGACATCTTCACAAGAAGAACCAGAAGAATAATAGGAAGAATAAAATAGTTCCAAAGAATAATCTTATTTGTTTACTTCTCAGTCGAAAAAGGATGTTGATCATGCTATTTTTGATAAAGAAGAGAGTTTAGAAAGAGAATTTTAAAATCAATAATCATATACAAGAATACTTGATAAGGCTGAGTCTGACATAATTGTTTATGTAGAAGCAGTTTCAAATGTTGAAAAAGAAAAAGAAAAGAAGGAAGAGTCTAATGGACCTTTGAGAATACATGTGTATGATGTTTCATTGGATTCAATAGATTTATAAGAAACTCATTAATATCAAAGAATGAAATCGAGATTTACTTATTTCAGTCTTTGAGGAAGTTGGTGGATTGCATCTCATACCTTCTAAATATTGAATCTCATTGAAAACATATTCAAAAGAGATTACATGTGTTAGAGAAATAAGAAACACTAAATCAGTTGGCTGAGACTGTTGTACAAAATGAAACAGAATTTAAGACTTTAAAAGTAGATTCGAAATATGAATAAAGAAGAGTTAAACAGATTGTCAGATGGTTGAAATACACAGAGAGAGACATGACTCTTCATGATGAACAAATTAATATAGTTAAAAGGTCTTCAATAGAAATTGCTGACTCCTTTTAGAAGTTTTCTACTAAAGTATATTTGAAATTTAAACATGTTAAAAGATTCAAGTGTATATCAGAATTCCAAGTTGAAGAAATAGAAGAACTGAAGCATAAGAATATGTTACTCGAAGAAGAAATTCAGAATATGAAGGAATAGAATATTGAGAACCATATTATGAAAGAATAAGTTAAGAAATTGAAAGATGATAATACAAAGAACAAATTTATCACCCAAGAATTTGAAAGTGTAAAGCAAGAAGTTCAAATATTTCAAGTTATGTAGTAAAGACTCACAAAGCCAGAGGCAAAATATTGAGAAGTTGAGAAGAATCAGGAGTTCAGAAAATTGAAATCCATTGTGAAGAAGTTAAAAAAGATATAATAATTATTCCTGAACTCTTGATGTTGTAATATTCAAATATTTTTTAATGAGTGAAAGTATAAATGTTCTTCCATTTATATATTTGATTGAATTTTTTCCAAATTTAGTTGGATGAATTTCATTATATTTTTTTGATGAATTTTTATCTTTATTAAATTATTTCATAGAACTATTATTACTAACATTTCATGTACTTTCTACCTCCATATTTTCCTTTTTTAAAATCACAAACAGGGAGAAATTATTCAAATGGGAGAAGTATTTGGAGAAGTTATTTTGGGGAAGATTTTTTTTATGAAGATCCTATTTAGTGGGAGTTGTTTGAAATGAAGTTTTCTTATCTTTCTTCTAGACAAAGTTTGTTAAAAAAAGGAGTCATAATGAAAGGGGGAGATAATAAAGGTAAAGGGATACTTTTTTCAAAACCTTTAATGGAAATGTATGTTTTTCAAAGTTAGTAGTTTTGTTTTTTAGTGTTGTGTTTTGTGCTTTTCAAAAATGGGGAGATTATTGAGTTGAAATTTTACTTTTTACCCATTCTATCCTTAGTTTTGAAAATCACAACAAATTCATAAATACAATGCTTTACTAACTTTATATTTCACAAGGTTTTATAATATTTTTTTAGAAAAAAATTTATTCTACCAAATGTATAAATATATCTTAACTAAACGAATATAAACTTCACATACAAGTCCGATCCATTATACTGACATAAGTTAGATCCATCAGATTGACCTAAGTTATGTCCATTAGATTGACCTAAGTCATGTCCATCGGTAGGATGATATCCAATCTAATTGGTGTGACGATATCTAATTTATCGGTCTGGCGATATCCAATATATCGGTGTGATGAAATTCAGTCTATCAGTATGACAATATATAATATATTAGTATGATGATATTTATTATATCAGTGTGACAGTATTTAGTCTATTAGTGTAACAATTTTTTATCTATCAAATTGATATGTTTTATTCCATCAGAATAAGAAGTTTATAATTTGTGTCAGTATTATTTTTTACTTGTCAAAATACATCTTAACCAATATTTTAATGGTGCTACCTGTACGATATCAGATGAAGATATAATTTTCTGAGTTTTCAAGTGAAGGTTATCCAAGGATATTGCAACCAACTCTGAGAATTATGGAAATATGACCATTGGAGGGATGCCTATAAATAGTAGTACATCCGAGGAGCTAAGAGTTGATGATTTTGAAAACTCAACCCATATGAGATTTTTCTCTGTTGTAACCATTTGTTACATTTTCTTTGTAATGTTTATGGAGATTTTGTGTTATAAGGATTACATGTGAGGAATTGTAAAATCTTTAGAACAATTTTTGAATTTGTATTCTATATCCGATCAAGGTTATGATCGAGGGATTTCAGGGACAGGTAGACAACTGGTATCGATCAGGCTGATCGAGGGATTCCAGGGTATTGGAAGGCAATATAATATTGATCTTTGAATCAAGGGATTTTCTAGTGAGGAAAGACAGACCTTACAGTTTGGTTAAAAATTGTGGATATCCTAAGTCAGGATTTCAGAGTTCCTTAAATCTTAAGTTTAAAGAATAAAAATCTTTTATAAAATTTTTCATAAGTCATTCTTACTTTATTATAATTTTTTATTTTACTTGTTTTATCAAGTAGTTATTTCGATGTGCATTTATATTAGAAAGTTTTTTTCTAAGATTTTCTAATATCTATTTTATCAGATTCTCTGTAAGCCCGATTAGTTAGTCTAGTTTACCAGACGACTTCTTAGTTTGATTCACATACTTTGATCATTAGACGATTTCTGAGTTCAATCACTTTAAAAAATGAGGTTTGGGTTTTATGATTAGTTTAATTTTTTAAACTAGAATTCACTCCCCTATTGTATTCATCATATACTTTTATGATACAACAATACATTCTTTCAAAAAGTTACTCAGTTGATCACATCTTCCAAAAACTTCCTCCAGATAGTCGAACTGATTTTTCATTGAAGATTTTCTAACATATTGAGATTTCAGTTTTCTTACTTTATGTGGCTTAAGAAAGTTACTCATTTTGATTCTGCCATCACTTCCCCTCTATTTACGCCTCTTTCTTGGAAGTGACATGTCATACCAATAGTTGTAAACTCTTTTCCCATAAATTCCAAAAACACCAGCAAAAACCATCTAATATTGGTTTTCTATAGAAGTATGATTTCCCTCTATATAATTTTTTTGAGGTTCATAACTTCATTCTATTCTTACTTTCTATGGGCATGGGTCATCTTTCCTACATATAGATTTTTCAAATTTAATGGATGTGATAAGTTTCTCACATCCCTTTCCAACCCATGTTTTTCCAACACTTTTCATAACACTTGAAATGTAAGAAAAATCAGATAAAATTTTACATTTAATAGGTGAATATTTCACCTGATTCTTAGAGTGAGTTTTTTCTGCATCTTTAGATGAATTAGCTTTTAATTCTGAAGTCTTGTTAAAATTTTCATTCTACTTTATTAAGTTACCTTCAACCTCAAGAAGTTTTTATTGATTTTTGTTAACTTCATATTCCTTAGCTGCTAAATTCTTACTAAGGTCTTAAACCATATTTCCCTATTCAAAAATTCTTAGTTTTTAGTTTAATATTTCTTGGATACACTCTTTTTCTTATTTAAGTAAATCTTTTCTTCTATCAATAATCTGTCACCTTTCTTCATCATTCCAATTTCTTTTTTGAGAGTTCAGTTTTACTCAAGAAACTCTATGAGTTTTGATATGAGTTGATACTCTATGTAAGATTCTTAACCTCCTTCCTCACTATTTGATGAATCTTCCTTTTTATCAACAATTAAAAGAAGGTTATGATTCTTTCTGAACATTCATATTCTAATGAGTTAATCTCATCTAAGTCAGATTTGACTTCTTACTCATCTTTCTTATTCTATTTCTAGTGAACTTTTTCTTTCCACTAGTGTGTTTATTTTATTCCTTAGAAGTTTTGTTCAGATTCTTCTATCTTGTCTTTTCTTTAGGATAATCTTCAAATTCACTATCTTTCTTCTTAGGAAAATTCATAGCAAATTCCCAATTCCACCACACTGAAAACACATTATAGGAAGTTTTCCTCCATACTTTCCTCTTCCTCTTTGACAATTATTAGAGATAAGAGATATGCTTTTTTGTTCAACTTTTCATCCTCCTTATCTTCAGAATCACAAGGATCAACATCTTCCAACTTCTTAAATTTTAATCTTTCTCATAGATTAAAAATACATTTCATCTTTGATCTTATTTTTTAATGCTGGAGCTTTTCTTATTTCATAGATAATAAGAAAGTTATGTAATTTATCAAGTGATAAATCTTATTTATCTTTTAAAGTAGATATTTTAGAATAAAACCTATCCAAAAAAGTTCTCACGAGTTTCTTGACAATTGTAGAGTCTTTAAAGACATCTCTAAAATCTCTGATGTTGCATAAAACTTCATTCACTATACTAAAGTAATCATTAATAGTATCTTCATATCTCATTTTTATGACTTCAAACTTGCTACGCCAGATTTGTAGCTTCACTTCCTTCACTTTAGAATTTCCTTTGAAAATAATTTCAAGATTGTCCCACGTTATCTTTTCTATTATGAGACTCATAACCTTCATATAAACATTTTCTAACAGTCATAAGAATAAGATTTCTTGCCTTTCCAACAACTCAATGTTTATCTTGTGAGAAAAATTCATGAGTACATCTTTTTCAATGGGTGGAAACTCAATAGTTTCTACATCTACAACCTCCAAGCTAAGAGATAGAAGATATAATATCATTTTGTTTTTTCATCCATGATATTTTTTGCCATAAAATGCAGGAATCCCTCTAATGTTGACGAAATTGGGATTTTCCATGATAAGTATTTGATGGTGGAACCCCTCTCTGATACCAGTTAAAGTTCATAAATATCGTAGAACAACTGAGAATGGGGGGGGGGGGGGTGAATCAGTTGTTAACTTTACAAATTTTGAGATTTAAGAAACATAACCCTTGCAAATTGTTAGAGTTATTTCATTACCACATTTTAGCAGTCTCACATGCATGCAAAAGTAGGAAAGTAAGCAAAACACACAAGATTTACACTATTCAATTTCAGTATGAGAACCTACATATTTTACATGTTCACTCCTATAGGTCTATGAAAATTAATTTTTAGAAAGAATTGAATACAACTTTTGAGCCAACTTCTGTTGATGTCCTTATGTATTTCGATAGGTATGATTATAATGACTCCTACCGGTTTAGTTTTTTTTACAAAATTTTACGCATAAAAAAATATGTAACCTTGTGAAATATATTCCAAAAATGGTCTGTTCAAAAACTCTATATGATATTTCCTCTTTCCATTTCCTCCGTTCAGTGTGCTTGCGTCTGGTGGCCTATGTTCGATGCACCTTTACTAAAACTTACCCTATTAAAAAATATGAATTATACTTGGTTAACAAAACTATATGCCTTTTAAAAACTCTATTTAGTTACTCAGTCTGACCTTCCCCAGACCAATACTCTATGTCCGCTAATCTGAACTTAGATTCTATCTGATACTCCGATCAGAAATTTTCTTCTCTCTGAAACTTTTCTTCAACACAAAAAACCGACTTCAGTTGGAAAATCAACTCTAACTCAATTCTTCCCACATCTCGGTTTTTTTTCAGTGAACAATTTCTCACAAGTACCATTGTACTTTGCACCTCTATTTATTGGTGATCTGAAAGTAGTAAAGGTATGAAACCAAATTTATATTCCTACTCACTGAAATTAATAAATCTGAATTTCATGATCATTTGAATATCTATGAGACGCTTATCAATTATTATCAACTCTTTTGAAGTTTTCTAAAATATTATCAATAAATCTTGTATTCTTCATAGATTACAAATTTTTCAGTATTCTTCATTTTTTAAACTTTACAAAGTTATGTAAGAATTCTATCCGAAAAATGATTGTACAAAACTTCTCTATCCAAAATAATCTATATAAAATTTTCTTCTTATATTAGGTAATCTTGATCTAATTGTAAAATAAGAGAACTATCTTCCTCAGTACAAGTTTTACAACTCAATTAAAGGAAGATTGTTCTGTCTGTTGCTTTAAGCCAACTGAAAATTGTTGACTACATTATTGCAACTTATAAAGACTTATGTTGCCTACAATGACTGTATGGTAGCAATTTCAACATTTTTAACATTTTCCTTGGTCCAGAGACTTTGTCCCTTCTGCTATATCTATTCTTGTATGTTTGAAAAACTGCGTCCGATTATAAACCTAAACTTTACTCACTTCTTGCGACTTCTCCACCTAAACATCTTCTGTTTGTTTATGCATATTCAAACTTCTTCAGAAATATCTCCTCGGAAGATTTTGTATGGAAATTTTTTTCAAGAACCATAGATGATCTCTCCCTTTGTTTTCTCAAAACTCAGCTATATTATTTATTATTTAAAAACTCTTACCTTATCGTCCTAAATGAAAACCATCATTTTTGTTTTCACACATTTTTCACAAACTCCATGACTTGCACAAATTTAGACTTTCCACTAAAAGATTCGTCTGAACTTTCTATCTGAAAGGTTTTGTCCATTCCGTAAGGTTGAAATTCTTCATACTTTAGCAAGTTCACACTTCCAGCTTTCTTACAGGGTCTCTATCTGAAGAAATTTGTTCGGAAATCTCCATCCAAAAAGTTTAAATTAAAAAAACTCCATCTCAAGTTGTTCTATATGGTAATATTGATACAAATATATACATCCACCATAATGCTTCTAGAACTCTATATCCAAAGTTGCGTCCAAACTTTATGTGTTTGAAAAATTGCATTCGGACCACTGTTTTTGGATCTTTCTGATGATCTTCATCTGATACCTTTGTACAAAAGTTAATTTTTTCAAACTTAGACTTTCTAATGTAAGATTCAATCGATGGTTCTTCTGATGGATCATTCAATCAACAAATTTTCAATTCTTCAAACTTCAGCAAATTCAAACCTCCAATTTTCTATGAAATTCTACGTCTAATGCTTCTCTGTCCAATAAGATGTGTTTGGAAAACTTTAAATTCTCTTTAAAAAAAAAGATTGTATCTTGAGATTTTTCATGATGTAAGGAACTTTGAAATTAGCATATCATCGTTTAACTTAAGGTTAGAAAGTTAGTAACTTTCTAACTTCCTAACTTTCTCACTTTCTTCTTCTTCAATAAATTTTCACAAAACTTTTTGTCTGGACTTCAAACAGGTTCACCTATTTTAAAAAAACATTCTTTAACAAAAATTAGTTGTGAAAAAATTCAAAACTTTGTTCATAAAACATCAAAAAGGATCTTCAATCTCTCCCTTTTCATTTTCAGCCTCAATTCCACAAATCTTTCTTTTGGCATAGCTTTGGTAAAGATATCATCAATTTGATACTTCATTGAAATATATTGTATTAAAACATCTTCACCAACAACTTTCTTTTTTTATGTAGTGAAACTTAATATCAATGTGATTTGATCTTGAGTGTTGGACATGATTTTTATAAAGATCAATAGCACTTTTATTATCACAAAGTATCTTAGATGTGGTATAAAATTTCATTTTTAAATATTTTAGCTGAACTTTCATCCACAATATTTGAGTAAAAACCGGGAAAACCAAAAAATATTATGATTCTACTTTTCTCAAAGTTACTAAACTCTATTTCTTACTATAACAACTCACACAACATTATCCTAAGAAAAATGTTCCTCCTAAAGTTGATTTTCTATCATTGAAATTTCCATCCCAATGAGAATCGATATAACAACAGAAGTTCATATCACAACTTCTTTTATACAATAATCCACGTGAAGTTGTTCCTTTAATATATCTCAAAATTCTCTTTTTTTCCAACATATGATATTCTTTTAGATCACTTTGATATCTAATTCAAAAAGTCACAACATAAACAATATCAAGTCTTGAAACTGTAAGATAAAACAAACTTCCTATCAACCTTCGAAAATATTTTTGATTAACATGCTTTCTAGCTTCATCTTTACTCAAATTTGTGCTCACTGAAATGAAAGTAGAAATTTATTTTGAATTTTCCATGCCAAACTTTTGTATAAATTCCCTTATATACTTTTCTTGAGATAGGAAAATGAATTTTTCCTTTTTATGAACTTCTAAACCTAAAAAGAAAGTTAATTTTCCTAACATTGATATTTTAAAAAAATTCTTCATTTTTTCAAAAAAAAATTTACAAACATTTTCTTTATCCCCCCAAAAAAATTATATCATCCACATAAAAAATTAAAATTAGGGTAATGAAGTTTACTTCTTTCACATATAAGTTTTTTTTTCAACCTTACCTTTATAAAAAAATTCATCTTCTTTGATCAATTATCAAGTTTTGAGTACTAGACACATAAAGATTATTTCAACCTGTACAAGGATTTCCTCAACTTACAAACCTTGCTTCCATATTTATCAAGTAGAAACCCACAAGGTTGATAAATGTACACTTCTTACTCAATATCCCCATTTAAAAAATATGACATTACATATTTTTGATAAACTTTGCAAAAATTATGTGCAACCACTGCTAAGAACATTTTTATTATTTCCAATCTTGCTACGGGGGAAAATGTTTCTTCAAATTTCACACCTTCCACCTATCAATAGTTTCTACATCTACAACCTCAAATCCAAGTGATAAAATATAGTGTATCATTTTTTATTTTTCCATCCATGCTTATTTTTTCAATCAAATACAGGAATCACTCTATTATTGACGAAATTGAGATTTTTCATGATAAAGATTTGACAAGGGAGCCCCACTCTGATACAACATGAATTTCATAAGGATTGTAGAAAAAATGAGAAGGGGGTAGGTTGAATCAGTTGTTATCTTTTTACAAATTTCTAGATTTAAGAAACTTAAACCCTACAACTCATTATAGTTATTTCCTTATCACATTTTAGTAAACTCGCATGCATGAAAAAGTATGAAAGTAAACCAAGCGCACAAAGTTTACAAGGTTCGACCTCAGTGTGTGAACCTACATCCTTGCCATGGACACTCTCGTGGTTCCATGAAAATTCACTATTATAGAGTAGTGAATACAAATTTTGATTCAACTCCCATTGGTCTTCTTCTATCTCCTGATATGTATGATTATACTGACTCCCGTAAATTTATAAATTTTTCTTACAAAATTTGAGCCACCACAAAAATATGTTACCTTGTGTAATATTCTCCAGTAAAGGTCTATCTGGAAACTTAGTTCGGTACTTCCTATGTCCATTTCCTCCATCTTCTAATATCTATCCATTATATATAAGTCATATTTCCTCTGTTTGATGCACATTTACTAAAACCGTGCTTATTGCAAAATTTTAATTCTTCTTGGTTAAAAAAACTCTATGCCTTTTAGAAACTTTTCTCTTTTACTTAGTCCAACCTTCCTGATATTGGTACTCTATGTATGATATTCTGAACTTAGACTATGTCTGATACTCTAATAAGAAACTTTCATCTCTTTGGAAATTCTCTTCAACATGAAAACTAAATTTGATTAGAAACTCTACTATAACTCAATTATTCTAGAATCTCAACTTTTTGTTAGTGAATAGTCTCTCACAGTTACCATTGTACTTTGTGTTGGCCCCGTGACACTCCCTAAAACAAACCAGATACCCTGTATCCCACTAACTTGGGACTGTGCTCAACTGGGCCACTCAACTGGGCTAAGTATCAGACACTATCCCTTTCCGATAGGGATTTAATCCCACCTCCCTAGAGATTCAAACCTGGGACCAACAGGCTTAATATCTACTAAGGAGAGTCTCTGGGGAGGTGAGTGCTTGATACTTGGTCCTTTTGAGCATAGTCCATAATTACTAGGTTGTAGGGTATCTGTTCCATTGTCAGGAGCATCCTGGGTCCAACACTTTGCACATCTATTTATATGTTCTCTCAGAATAACAAAGATGAGAAACCAAATTTTCTTTCCCCCTCACTGAAATTCATAAATCGGAATTTCATGCTCATTTGAATCTCATTGAGATGATTCTCAACTCTTCTGATGTTTTCTTGAATTTTCTCAACAAATCTAAAATTCTTTAAATATTACAAATTTATTAGTTATATTCATTTTTAGAACTTTAGAAATTTATGTAAGAGTTCTGTTCGAAAATTGATTGTCTGAAACTTCTCTGTTCAAAAGAATTTGTCTTAAGTTTTCTTCTTCTCTCGGGTACTCTTGATCCAATTGTAAAAAAAGAGAATTTTCTTCCTCAGTACAAGATTTAAAATCCACGTAAAAGAATATTATTTTCGTTTCTTTAAACCAACTAAAAATGGTTGACTACATTATTTCAACTTATAAATATTTCAGTTGCCTGCAACGACTATATAGTAAAAAATTTAACATTTCTAATAGTTTCCTTTGTCCAAATACTTTATGCAGTCTACTACATCCATTATTGTACGTCTAAAAAACTATGTACGATTACAAACTTGAGCTTTACTCACTTTTTTTGTCTTATCCTCCTAAACATCTTTTGTCCATTCATGCATATTTAAACTTCTTCAGAAATATATGTTTGGAAGAGTTCTTCTAGAACTTTGTGTCTGGAACCACATATGATCTCTACCATTGTTTTCTCAAAACTCATTTGCATTCTTTATCAGTTAAAAACTCACGACTTATCAGTTTGACTGAAAACCAATATTTTTGTTTTCTCATGTTTTCCAAAAACTCAGCGACTCACACAAACTCAGAATTTCCACCAAAAACATCGTCTGAACTTTCTGTCTGAAAGGTTGTCTCTATTCAAAAAGGTTGAACTTTATCAAACTTTAGCAATTTCACACTTCTAGCTTTCTTGCAGTTTCCTTGTCAGGAGAAATGTGTTGTAAATGTGATTTTAGAAATTCCAACTTTGAACAAAACTTTGTTTGAAGTTTTTTTGTCTGGTAATATGTGTTTGAAGCTCTACATCTGCCATACTGCTTCCAGAGGTCTAAATCAGAAGTTTCATCCAAACTTTCTACATCTGGAAAACTGCATCCGGACCACTGTGTCTGGATCTGTCTGATGATCTGTGTCTGACGCCTTTGAAAAAAAGTTCCTTCATTCAAACTTAGACTTTCTAATGGAATATTTGACTGATGTTTCATCTTATGGATTTCACGATCAATAATTTTGAAACTCTTTGAACTTCAGAAAATTAAAAATTCCAATTTTATGACAACTTCTATGTCTGGTGCTTCTCTGTTCGATAAGTTGTGTCTGGAGAACTTCAACATTATTTTTCAACAAAATCTTGAATCATGAGTCTTTTCATGATGTAAGGAACTTTGAGATTATTATAACATCATATGACTTAAGGTTAGAAAGTTAAGATCTTTCTAACTTCCTGATTTTCCTAACTTTATTATTCTTCAACAAATTTTCACAAAACTTTTTATTTGGACTTCCAACAACTTCATATATTTTACAAAAACATACAAAAGTTATTTGTCAACAAATGAAAAATTTTGTTAGTAAAAAATCATGAAGGATCTTAAAAAACCATACCTGAACCACCATTTTCTCCTCATATCCCACAATCACTCGCCACATCCCATACTTTCCATCATTAGATAGCTGAACATAAATCCTGGAATAGATCATAACCTGGGAACATGAAAGAAAACCTGAGAGCTACATATATGCATTAATGTATACATGGTGTGAGCTAACTGTAATGGTCCATGTCCTCTCGGTCCGTTACTTTGCCAGTTTTGGTTGTTAGAGGCGTTTGAGGGAGGTTTTGGGAGTTTTTGGTAGAAGATGGTGGTGCAGTAGAAATACTGTAGGAAATACATATCATGTAAGTGTATTAAATAAGGTGTAATGGTGGTTCATGGATTGTTCAATTTCTGTTCATGACTTATAGATTTTTGGGGTTAAATAATAAAAAGTTGATGTGTTTTTCAATGAAATCGAACCCTGAGGATTACACAACGTGAAAGGGGATTAAAAATCATGTAAATACCCAGTACAGTGTAGTTTTAAAAGTTATTTCCGGTAAAATTTTCATTTACTTGTCCATGATTTCTTCTTCCTCTCATTTTGGGTGAACCCTAGTAGCCCCGAGGAGTTCTTCAATCCCTCTTCCTCTCTCTTTGATCCATTAGTCCCGGTGGTTATCCGTTGACAAATTGTGTTAATAATTTCCTTCTTCTTGGAAGTTTTTCTTCCATTCTTCTCTTGGATATTCTCTATGGTGATGTTGTTATGGTTTGGGGTGTCTATTAGGTTGCATTTTGATGGTATTTGGTTGTAGTGTAGGTTGATCCGTGTTTTCTTGTGGCACGATTGTGGTTTAAGGGTGTTCTTCTTCACCCTGTGGTGCATAGTGAGTCGACAAAGCTTCTTTGAGGTAGGGATTTTCCTCATTTATATTTATTTGTGTATCATGCCGGATAGGTTTACTTTTATTTATCTTTGTATTATGGTTGTGTCAGTTTAATCAAAGATAAATAATTGGTTAAATTGAATTGAAAGGGGTAAATGATGTTTTATTCGAATGCTTTTACAACTTTGATGTTATTTGTGATATTATGGATTGTAAGACATTGATGCCCCATTGAAAATTTTGGTCGTTAGGGGATTTGTTGTTGCAGAAACATCAGGAGTTGCAATGAAAGAATAGGTTTTCAGATGAAGAAATGTTATAGGAAAGAATTACCCAGGATACAAAGATTTACGTTTTGGGAAATGATCCATACATCCACTGAGAGATAGAAATATCATTATAGTCTGGAGCACAAAATTACAGGGAGTTTTGGGGTTTTGAATCACACACAAAACCCTAGATCTAAATGGGATAATAAGTAGTATGAAAAATTATTCCACCAACCGTATAGAAAGTTCAATTTTTTATAGAAAAAGGTGGCTATAAGTCCACATCACTACCATACCGCAACCACCCAAGTCCAAGTTTCTATAGTGACCGATGATTAGACGTATGTAGTGCTTAGTATTGGCCACAAGAATTCAACATAACAACATCCAAATAGGATTAGGCTACACCAATCCAACATTTTTTTTCGCTGGATATATGTGTTGAGATTGCTGCTTTAGTTGTGATTGTTGTGATATCACCCTAAAATGGAAATTTATTAATCACTTATATTTGGATAATGAAATGGTTGCCCTAGAATTATGTCTTGTGTGATAATTCCCATAAAATAAAGTGAAATGTGATAAAATTCCCCTTTTAAATCTATAAAATGATATTTTTGTGTTGTGATTTGTGGTCGTGCTTGTGGGATGACAATGTGTGGTTGGTGAATGTGGGGTGAGGTGGTTTGGTGGCCATGATTTTAGGGCACTGAATTGGTTTGGTGGTTGTGATTTTGGGGCAGTGAGGTGATGGTTGCTTTGTTCCAGATTCCTAAGCAGTGATGAAATAAATAAATAATTGTTTGATAATGTTTATAATGACTTGGGGTTGTCTTGGTTAATGGAATAGGAATGGTTAATGGATAAATAAATGATGGGTTGTGTTGTTAAAATTGGTTGGTGCTAAATAATAAAAATAATGGGGTTATTAAAAAAATGGTTTAAAATGTGAAATGGGGTTTGTGGATTATTGTGTGGTGTTATGCATTTAGAGGTGACAAAAAAAGTGATTATGTTGTGATTTGGTTGGTTTGTTTGTGAACCTGTAGGTTGGGTTTGAGTGTTCGATATTATATATATATATACTTGTATACTCTTCTAATTTCTATACATAGCCCACCTATATTGAGTACTACGTGCCGACACTCACATAGTCATGCATATGGTGTTTTTACCGACATCTGGTGAGGAGTACATATAGATGGGTACCTGCTATTTTCCGATCTCTCTTCTAGGTGAGGTAGGTATTGCACAAGATATAATTGTTGGAGGTCTGTTAGTGCATTAGATGATGATTGTGATATCCCAGGTGTCTTTAGAAGGGGTGTGACAGCCCGGGTGTTTTCGGGAAAGATGTGACCATGCTTGTGGGGAGTAGCTCAGGTATTTTTGGGCGAGATGTGATGTGGTCATGCTTTTGGGGTGGTGTTCCCAGGTGTCTTCAGGTGAGGTGTGATGTGGATATGCTTGTGGGGTGGCGAGCCCAGGTGTCTTCGGGTGAGGTTTGTTATGATCGTGATTGTGGGGCGATGTGGTATAAAGAAGAGATGAGAACGCTAGGACGTACGATGTTGAGTGTGAGAGCAACATACCAGTGGGAAATTAGTGCAAAGTTCCCTTATTGATGTGATTACTATTATATTATATTAATTAGATTGCATTATTTGGTGAGTGTGCCTTGGTGAGACTGAGTTTGGTTAGTATACCTGTATATGTGCTATTTGGTTCTGTTGTTTTCTCACAGGTGCATTAGTATGCTTCTTTCATATGTGCACGAGAGACTTTGGTTTTCCTATCAAGTATACTTGTATGCTCACCCTACATATATAGAACTGTTTTCAGGTTTCAAGAAGGATTACATGAACTATGCAGGACATTACTAGCTCAGAACTTTTGATAGCTGTTGTGTTGCTGCTTTGGTTTTACTTTTGAGTATTTACTTTGGAGACTTTTTATCTATATAGGTTTTATTAACATATGAATTTTGGAATGGAATTTGGTTTTATTATATATATGTCATTGATTTGATTGTGGTTGATTCATCCTATCTCCCGATCTTGTTTTCTTATAGAGGAAAATGTCGCTCATATTGTGAGATTTTTATACCCTTAGTGCTAGTCACCAACCTGGGGCCTACTAGAGGCGGGACTTGGGGGTCATTATCTCTCTCTCTTCATTATGATTTCTTTGGTGGGAGGGGTCGTGATATAGTGGTATCAAAGTTGATGGTTGAGAGATAGGGTGGAGTTCAAAGTTATCCACAGTGAGGAATGCATGAGTTGGTACCTTGGTGTGTGACATAGGCTAGGGATACTGGTTAGGATATGGGATTTTAGGACCCCCCTATGATAGAGTGCATAAACTCTAAGCTTATTGAATGACCAAGTGAGATGGACTTACTTACAAGGTAGATACCTATGAAAGATACATGCATCATGATGATATGTGTTCTTATTTGAATTGGGTTGTATTGGGAATGTTAAAATTAATAAAGTGAATTAAAATAAATCTAAATAAAAATTCCACACCATCGGTCTTAGGAATTTCTTTTTTTTTTCATTTCAGCTATGACTCCTGTTCGTTGTGTGCATGTGGCTCAGACAGTTGAGCTTTAGTAGGCTAATCTGGTTGATCGCCATAGGGTCAATTCAGTTGAGGATAATGATAAGTGGCAGAGGATGTTGCATGATTTATAGAGGTAGAATTTGGGAAAGTATGAGGGAAGTGTTTTAGATGTGGAGATAGAGAGATGATTGGAGGAGATCGATATCACTTTCAGTTTGATCTGGGGCCTTATGGAGTACTGGGTCCCTTTGGTATTCAGTTAGATGTGGGGAGATGAGTATCAGTGGTGGAAGTTATACCTTGGTGAGTGGAAGGTGGAAAATGTTTTGTGGGTTGACTTCTAGAAGTAGTTCTAGGATGAGTTCCTTTAGTCAACCATGAAGGCAGTTTAGAGGTAGAAGATTATTTCACTTCAGTAGGGGAGAATGTTAGTACAAGAGTTTGGAATTAGGTTCAAGGACCTTCTTAATTTTCCCCAGATATTTTTTGAGATTAAGAGTCTCGTGCGAGATGTCTTGATAAGGCACTTTGTCCTTCTATCCAGCATGAAATCACTCATTTTATGTTTTCAATGTATTTAGAGGTTCAGAAGAAGGTGAAGGTTATCAAGTGAATGCACTCGTGAGGAGGTTTGATATGTGAGAGGAACCAAAAGTGTTCCCCAAGGAGTAGATTTATCAATGGTAGGTTTCAGGCACTAGAACCTTCGAGGTTTTTATTGGAAAACAGTCGACCTTAGCATCTTCCTTTCTGGCCTTTTGGAACCAGGGGTTTCTGTGTTTTTTCTAGGAGCTTTGTGCTAGTGTGTTTTGGTTTTGGGGTTCATGGAAATCATCAGAACCAGTGCCCAATGGTTTCTCAAGCTCAATTTGGTGGAGGTGGATAGTTTCAACACTAGCCTCAGTAGTAGTTTCTAGTGAGACTGTTTGAGCAGCAGGGGAATTAGGTTTTTGCTCCACCGAGGGGAGATAAGGAGGGTAGATTCCAAACACAGGATGTTCCTCATGTTTAGAGACAATGATTTGAGCATGTTCTTGGAGCTGTTCATCAGTAGAGAGGTATAAGATTTGGGTGTTGTCAGTTACACATAGTGGAGGCAATAGTTCCAGAGGGTTCATAGGTCGTCAGAAGTATGATTGGTTTGTTTAAAACTCTTGCTTGTTCCTTTTTTATTTAGGAGCTTCATACTATGTCACACACACTCTAACCCATTCTCAGGGATTAGATGTAGAGAGGCTTCCCATGCCCTTGGTGTTGACTACGCCAGTTGGAGGCCAGATCATCTTGTTTGATGTGTGCTGGGGGTGTATACTGATGATGGGGATGCATCAGTCTAGTGTGGATCTTTTCTTTATATGAATGCATCAAGATGATGTCATTATCAGTATTGATTGGTTGTATTTTTTACATGTTGTTATCAACTACTTTCGAAGGAGAGTCACATTTTTGAACATGGATGGTCATCGTGTGGTTTTCATTAGTGATCAGAGTTTCTAGGTGGGAAATTGGCATGTGGAGCCCATTCTTTCTTTTTTGGATAATTTTTTGGTGGAATCAGTGGATGCTAGGATGGTAGAGGTTCCAGAGTCATTGGGGAGTTATTAGATGTTTTTTCCCAAGGAGGTTGTGATGCTATCCCCTAGACTTGATATTGAGTTCAGGATAGACTTGTATCCTGGTGCTTCTTCAATTTTGATGGATTCTTATTGAGTTGTGATATTTGAGGATTCAGATAGATGATCTGATGCATAAGGGTTTTATCTGGCCCAGTGTGTCATCGTGGGGTGCTCCAATGTTGTTCACAAAGAAGGTGGACGATAGTATGAGGCTGCGCATAGACTATTGGAGGTTGAATTAGGCGACCGTCAAAATCTATTACCCTCTTCTGAAGATAGATGATCTTTTAAACTAATTGAGAGGGGAAATTTTGTTTTCTAAGATCTATTTGGGGTCTGGATATCACTAGTTGAGGGTGAAGGAGGGTCATATCAATAATAATAACTTCAGATGTAGTTATGAGAACTTCGAGTTTATGGTCATGTTGTTTGGTGTTACGAATGCACTAGGTGTGTTCATAGGGATTATGAAATTCATGTTTTGTGAGTTCCTAGATTAGTTTTTCTTCATATTCATCGATGATATCTCGATCTACTCAAAGTCAAAGGAGGAGCATGTTGAGCATCTCAGAACTATCTTTCATGTTCCTTGATGCCATCAACTCTATATAAAGTTTTCAAGTGTATGTTTTGGAATTAGAGGTTCATTTCCTCAAGCATGTGGTGTCTCAACAGGGTGTGAAAATAGACACGTTGAAATTTGAATCAATTTTTTCATGGGAAACACACAATAATATGGAATAGGTTCATATTTTTCTTGGTCTTGTAGGCTATTATCGAAGGTTTTTACTTGTTTTCTCTCAAGTTGTAGCCCCATTGACAGCTTTGACCAAGAAGGACTAGAATTTTGTGTGGAGTTATCATTGTTAGGAATCATTCGGTTACCTGAAGGGGAAGTTAGTCAGTAATCTAGTGCTACATATTCCATAGGACGGTGTGTTGTTTGGGGTGTTTTTTGATGCTTCATGTCTGGGATTAAGGTGTATCTTGATGCAGAAGAATTCCATGATATATTATGGTTCTAGGAAGTTACACCCCCATGAGCATAAATATACCACCCACAGTCTGGAGCTAGAATAGGTTGTGTTTACATTGAAGTTGTGGAAACATTACCTCATTGGGGAGTGTATTATAGTCTTCACAGATCACAATAGTTTGAGGTATATCTTTTCTTAGTGTTATTTGAACTTTCGACAACGGAGGTGGATAAATTTTATTCAGGATTATAATTTTTAGATCTCCTACACCTTAGTAAAGGGGAATGTTTTGGTCGATGCTTTAAGTAGGAAGTCATGGAAGAGTGTTGTTTGGGAGTCTGGGGATGTTTAGAGAGAAATAGATGAGTTTGTATCCTTACACTTATATGAAAGGGTAGATGGTTGTAGAGACTATTTGTTTCAGATTATGGTGCATTCTTCTCTGATGTAGAAGGTTGGGGAGTCTTAGTGGACAGACTCAGAGGTAGAGGTGATGTGTGATCATGTTGGCCATGATGATGCTCCAGAGGGATGGTCGGAGGATGATCAGAACTGGGCGTTGTTTCATGGGAGGTTTTTTGTTCTTGTAGTGATGTGTGAGGGAGTCCTTCGTGAGTTTCATAGATCACCTTTGGTGGTACACCCAGGAGTTTCCAAAATGTACCATGGTTTAAGGACTCGGTTTTGGTGGCCCGAGATGAAACAGTCAGTGGCAGAGTTTTTGGCTCGGTGTTTGGTTTTTCCAATAGGTAAAGGTCTATCATCATGTTCTGGGAGGTTTGTTGTAGCCCTTGGATGTTCTCGAGTGGAAATGGAATGACATATCGATGGATTTAGTCATAGGGTTACCCAAAGCTCCAGGTTATGGATTATATGGGCTTGATGCCCCGTTGAAAATTATGGATGTTGGGGGCTTTCTTTGTGCTAGATATATGTGTGGAGATTGTTTCTTTGGTTGTGATTGTTGTGACATCACCCTAAAATAGAAATTTATTAACCACTTATATTTGGATAATTAAATGGCTACCCTGGGATTATGACTTGTGTGATAACACCCATAAAATAAAGTCAACTGTGATAAAATACCCCTTGTAAATCTATAAAATGATCTTGTTGTGCTATGATATGTGGTCGTGCTTATGGGACAATGATGTGTGGCTGGGCTTTGTGGGGTGAGGTTGTTTGGTGGTAGTGATTATGGGACAATGAAGTGGTTTGGTGGCCATGATTTTTGGGGAGAATATGTGGTTTTTGTGTTTGTTCTTTTGGGGAGATGATGTGGTTTGTTGGCCGTGCTTTTGGGGTGATGAGTTGATGGTTTCTTTGTGCTAGATGCATGAGTGGTGATGGAATAAATAAATAATTGTTTGATAATGTTTAAAATGACTTGGGTTGACTTGGTTAATGGAATGGAAATGGTTAATGGATAAATAAATGATGGGTTGTGCCATTAAATGTGGTTGGTGCTAAATAATTAAAATAATGAGGTGATTAAACAAAATTGGTTTGAAATGTGAAATGAGGTTTGTGGCTTATTGTGTGGTGTTATTCATTTAGAGGTGGCAACAAAAATGATGGTGTTGTAAGTTGGTTGGTTTTTTTGTGAACCAATAGTTTGGGTTTGAGTGTTTGATATTATATATATATATAATTATATACTCTTGTGATTTCTATATGCACCCCACCCATGTCGAGAACTACATTCCCACACCCGCATAGTCACATGAGGGGGTTTTTCCCGACATCCAGTGGGAGTACAGATGGCTGGGTACCCGCTGTTTCTTGTTATCTATTCCAGGTGAGGTAGGTATTGCACATTTTGTGACGGATGAAAGTATTTTAGTGCATTATATGGTGGTTGTAATATCCCATGTGTCTTCGAGTTAGGTGTGACGACCCAGGTATTTTTCGGGCAATACGTGACCATGCTTGTGGGGCGGTAGACTAGGTGTTTTCGAGCGAGATGTGATGTGGTTGTTCTTATGGGACAATGATCCCAGGTGTCTTCAGGCAAGGTGTGATGTGTCTGTTCTTGTGGGATAGTGAGCCCAAGTGTCTTTGGGGGAGGTGTGTTGTGATTGTGCTTGTGGGGTAGTGTGATATACGAAAGAGATGAGAGCGCCAGGACATACGACGTTGGGTGTGAGAGTGGCATACTAGTGGGAAAGAGGTTCATGATACCCTTATCAATGTGATTCATATTATATTATGTTACTTGGCTTGCATTATTTGGTGAGTGTGCCTTAGTGAGATTGAGTTTGGTTAATATAGTTGTATAGGTGTTGTTTGGTTCTGCTGTTTTCTCACAGGTACATTAGTATGATTCTTTGGAATGTGCACAAGAGACATTGTTTTTCTTACTGAGTATACTTGTATTCTCACTATACATATATAAATATATTTTTAGGTTTCCTAAAGTATTACATGGACCATTATGGACATTACTAGCTCGTAAATTTGAATAACTTTTGTGTCGCTACTTTAGATTTACTTTTGGGTATTTAGTTTGGAGACTTTTTATCTGTATCAGTTTTTTTTACACATGCATTGTGGGTTGTTTTTTGGTTTTATTATATATATTCCATGGAGTTTATTGTGGTCGATTCATCTGATCTCCTAATCAAGTTTTATTATAGAGGAAAATGCCTCCCATATTGTGATATTTTTATACCCTCGGTGCTATTCGCCAACCAGAGGCCTAATAGAGGTAGGACTCAAGGGTCATTATCTTTATCCCTTCATTGTGGTATATTTGGTGGGAGGGGGTCATGATACTAGGCAAGTCCAGTAAGATAATGCCATGGAGTTTGAGAAATTTCTTTCAAAATAATTTTCATTAATGCTAGTTTGAAATATAAATAGAAAATATGTTTTTCTCATAGGCACGCACATGGAAAACAATATTCTATAAACACTTTTAAAAACATTTACCCTTTCAATTTTAAAGGAAACAATTCAAACTAAGGAAAAAGGAATTTTATTCATGAAACAAAACTAAGATCTTTTCCCCTTTTTCAAAAGCATTCCTCAAAATTCCCCCATTTTAAAATCAAACATCACCTTTTTCTTTAAAACCACACTTTCTAAACAATTTTTCAATTTATTTTGAATTTAAACAAAAACCATAACTGAAATGGAATATAAACACATACACCAAAATATAAATGGGGAAAAAATAACAATACAAAATAAATGAATCATTGGTGACATATAACAAAATAAAGATCTTGGGGATACAAACAAGGTAGAAGATGTGATCCCCTAATTAATCCTCAATGGAATCAAGGAATCATGAGAAACTCACTAGGATCTATTATGAAAAATACTAGACTTGGTTCATCAGATCACTCATTGAGCCCATATGTGAAACCAAAACATCCCATTCACCTTCAATTTTTGGGTCCTTCTAGTTAAAACATAAAACCCTAGGAGGGCACTACTCTCATAGGGCATTAGTCATCTAGTGAACACTAATCTAGTGTAGCAGGCATCCCGACTTTCCATCTAGCTATCGAGGCTTCCTGTGAAATCAATCTAGTGGAGGTGAGAAAAAAAGCGAATCATATGAATTTCACATCAATCATAAATAATGGAATGCACATAAATCTCACCCCACCTCCATCTCTCTCGTAAGTAACAACCCACTTTCACATCATCCATATCAAAAATAACATACAATATCCCCCTTGGGGCCATATCAAGTATAATAAAAAACAAAAGGCACAACTGTGGGCATTGTACTCATTATGAAAATCTATTTTATAGTGCCAAATAATCCTTTTCAAAAAATGATTTAGAATTCCAAGTCATTAGCACCCTTGAAAAAACCACAATAATACGTTATTAGAAACCAATCCATGAAAAACACACATAAAACTATTCACATCACACACCCCTTTCATTTGAAACCATTTGAAAAATCCAACCCCTTCCTACCCTTCAAATAAGTCTATGGAAACCACTCCTTTACTCCTTTCAAGATCCAAAGGGGTAAAATGCCTTTTAATCCACAAATTTATTTAAAACAATCCTTTTTTGCCTTTTTATAACCAATTGGCTCTCAAGCATGACTTTAGAATTTTAGAAATCCATTAAAACATCCTTTATGCCAAGTGAGAAAACCCTTAAAACATTTATGAATTCTATTACGGTTATCATAAATAAATTTAATTTAACAAACAATATTCAATTACATGTCATGTAAAGAAAGTTCACAAAAAACCTACCACAATCAAGTGGAAATCAAGTTGCAATGATTCACCTTTGATGAAAAAGCTCAACCAAGAAAAAATGAACCCTCTACAAGCCCTAAATACCAAAAAAACCCCAAATTGTAAACACCCCATACCGCAATCTCAAACAACACAATGCTTAGGGTTCATGGGAGAGAAGACCGAACTATGAAATAATGGGTGTAGGGGAGAGGAGAGGGGAAAAACAAGGGGAAAAGAAGGATTTACCTCAATAATCCACTTGAAATCAGTGGAGGAGAGGTTCAAAATGGAGGAGGAAGGGAGGTAGAGATCCCTTGCATGCAATCAATGCTCAATAGAATGATTGGGGAGGAAATAGAGGGACAAAAGCCTTAAAATTCAAAGAGGGTAAAATGGTAAATTCAATTTTAAGTGAAATCCGGCAGACTGCATGATTTACCAAACTCTGTGCTAACCGTGCGGACTCTATTGAGTCGACTGTGGATACATCGCACATTTGGCTACATGGTTTACCAAAACATGCACCAATCATGCATGAGAGTCCCATTTTAAAAATAACCATGTACGGTTTCAGAAAACTGTGTGATAACCTTGAAAAACCTAGTAAACTTCAAAAATTTCAAATTTCAAGTCCAAAACTCCTAAAAATTCAAAGTACCTCAAATTAATATAAAATATAAAACAATAGTGACACATACGACAATTCTCTTCACCATGATATTTTCTTTCTCTCAAAATTTATTTAGGTAAAGTAGAAACCAATAGATGGAAACCACATTAATGCCCTGTGACATGAGGTGGGAAAGTAGAAAACTAACTAGAAAATTTCTTAAGGAACCACCAACATAGATAATCCTCTAAAAATCAATTGGATAAATGCACAAGTATCACAAAAAATATTCAATCACAATGCAATTATGATCATAAGATAAAGGCCAAATGAGAATGGATACACCAGATTGGTATCCCCACCATTTAGAATTCATCTAAAATAGTGAACCAAGAAAGAGACACACCTCTAAGAAAATCATCACCAAAAGGAACACATCTTTATAAAAACCCAAGGAAAGGATCTTTCTCCACCAACCACAAGCAACCATTCAAGAAATTGGATCTAAATTCCAATGGATGAGAAAAACCATAATAATTTCCAGATGACCATAAGTAAGGTCCATCCACGATCCCATCAATAACTATTAACCAAGAATAAGAGAATACAATCCAAAAACATGCCTTATCAAGAAATAATTTGGGCTCTATCCTTGGGTCACAATACTGAAAAAGAGGGTAACCTAGGATCTCAATCCCATAACATCATCTCATAACAAAACCATACAACCAAATCCAACTCTAGTAAGTGCTTAACTACACAAACACAATGCTCATCCTAGTCACCCAAGCATAGACAAAGGGTTTTCCATGTTCTACCCATCAAGAACTGAGCCTCGACACAACTTACATCATGAATACATAATCCTCATGAGTACATAATCAGTTCAATGAGGCATGCACACTACTAATAGATATCACAATCTATAAGGAACTATAGAATTCTCACCCAACCTATTGGCTTGGACAGGGTCAGAGTTTCTAATAAACTTAGGTGAAATTCACTAGATATCAAAGGATGATAATAAATTCCAAGGGTTTAAAAACAAAGTTACAAGGAGAGAACAATTTTCCCTATTTAATGCACAAACACAACCATCTCATGATAAATATGAAATAAAGAAAACCAAGGACGCATCCATAAATGATGCATGCAACAAAATCCAATAATAATAAATGTATCAAAGACCAACATCATAGTAACAACAAAACAATGTAAATAAGAACAAACATAAGGTCAATTACATCTGTCACCGCATAACAAAACACAAGGAAAAAAATTTCATTAAACTTGCAGGCCTAAAGACCTGACCCCTTGACCTACCCCTTACTCCCTAAACCCTTACCACCCCCACACTACTAATGTGGGGGCATAATGTAAATAAGAACACTAAGACTGAAAAGTAGTAAATGACTCTGGAACCAAGGTGTCACCACTCCAGACCAAGATTTGAATGTCTCCAAAGCTCTATCTCCACCAACTATGAAAGAAACATCAAGAATCCCCATTAGAGAAGTAAAAAACCTAACCCTTTCACATATCATGATAAACAAAATATGCATACACACCAAAGTTCCATATGCAGAGGGTGTGTAATCATACCCATAAAGCAACCCCCAAGAGACTTTTCCCACATGTCACTAAGACCATAAACTGGTTAGCTCACAGGATTATAAAACATAAAAAAGAATATAAAAAACAGATAAAGTAATTTCCACAATATTAAATAAGCAAACGAACATATTTTCAAAAACCAATATGACTAAATATTAGTTCTCCTATAAAGTATCGTAATAAATTCATTAATTCAATTTGGTATGACCTACCCATGTTTTCACACTCACACACCCATGTACATGCATTACCTAAACTATAACACCACGACCCTAGAATCCCAGAACCTGTGCATTACTTATTACATTGACATGATTAAAAGGAATAAAATACCACAGGAGCGATCAATTTAGTAGTCTTGAATAAACTAGATACATACATGATACCCAAAGTACATTGGAAAAAGTAACAAAAACAATACATAATAAAAACCAATAAATTACATCCACAAGAACTCAATAAATAGTCTCCTCCTCATAACCCGTTGAAGGTAAACAAATGAAAGCAGTGAGCTCAAATGATGACTAAGGGTTACAAATAGCATAAGAATGAATCAACAATAATTGAATCATAATCAAATTAACAAATTCAATATGACATAGTGAAGCCCATGGGGTGTTAGTTGAGTGGTACCTGCTAGTTGTACCCCTCGCTCACCATGGGAACTGGCCCAAGCTCGAGTCCTGCCAGACTCAGACACTATGCATATTATGCACAAGGTGATTCAAAGCCATCTACCTAGCTGGGGAATGTGCAACATGATCTAGGCCCTGGCGAGCCCCCTAGTGGGAGTCGAGCATTAACCATACACATGTTTTTCCCATGGGGTGTTAGCTGAGTGGTACCCGCTGGTTGTACACCTCGATCTCCATGAAAAATGGCCCAGACTCAAGTCCCTCCAGACTTGTACACTGTGCGTATTGTGCACACAGTGATTCAAATCCATCTGCCTAGCCGGGGAATGTTTGGCATGCTCTTGGGCATGGTTCCCTCCCAGTGGGAGTCGAGCGTTAACCATACACATGTTTCGCACATGAGCCTCAGCCTAGTTGGTGATGTCTCTCTAAGTGCATCCATGAGACTCAGGTTCGAAACCAGGTGGATGCATATTTTTGGTACTGTAGAAGTACTGTGTGGGTACTATAGAAGCTACTGTAGCAGGTACTGTTCGATATTTTAGCAGTCGGGACTATTCACCTTGGGCTACCTATTTGGCCTTAGAGTCCTTTAGGCCCTCAGGACACCCAGTCCTTCAGGTCAGTAAGGATTTTGGAACAATTTAAAGGCCTTCAAGCCACATCAAGGCCTTTAGGCCACCTCAAGGCCTTTGTGCCACCTCAAGACCTTCAGGGCCATATGATATGCAGATGCATAGACATATTCTACAAGGAACCAACTCCAGAGGAGGATTTAAGAGCAGGGCACATTCAGCAAAGCAAGGCTACCAGATTTGGAAGAATGAGAGGGTATGGAATTTCTATCAGTACCAGACCTGTTTATCTCTACATAGGATAGCTAGCCGAACAACCATGCAAAGGTGGAGAGCTGATCACAATGTAGATGTTGAGGAGGGGCAGTTTCAAGTAGTCATAGTCTGTTGATTTCCTTAAGACCTACGGGTACTGTAATGCATCCAAGCCTAAAATCCTTGTAAGGGTTCCCCCTAATACCTTAAAAGGGGGGTTATCAAAAATAAATAAAAAAGAGGGCCTTCAAACCATTCAGACCAGAATATGACATGGTGAATAAATGAAAACACATGCTATTAATAAACTGATAATTAAACTACATCCATAGATTTTGTCATAATGAAAACCTCATAGATAGTAATAAATAAAAATTAATAAAGAGAATTCTTATTAATTGGATTTCATGTATCTGACACATGATACCACTATACCATCAAAACGGTTTAAGTATGTGGGTATATACCCATCAAATTCTATTTTGGAAATAAACTTGAAGGGTTTTTCGCCAACTAATTTGTCTCATGAGACTTGTCGATGCATTGAGGGGATATAGTAGGCCCCGACCATCACTAAAAGTACAAATCATTATTTTTACATATATTTAATACAAGTACAATATGCCTTCTCAATATCTGTATAGATAAGAGGATATGGATTCAACAATATTTCCATGGTTAAAACAACATTCCAAAAAAACAATGTATGTAGAAGGGTATACGGCTTAAGACAATAATCAGATCCATGAAACCAGAATATGGATATATAACATATTTACAATTTCAAATGAAAAATGATTTCAAAGGGGAAGTAGGTACACCACATAAGAACGATTAGGTCCACAATACCAAGTAAATCACAATGAAATTGAAACCGAAACAATGTCCCTTACAACATTGTAATCAATAGAGTTAATAATCATTAAGTGAATCACTGAATACCATGAATATAAATAGATATCATTATATTATATATAAAATGGCTATAAACATATACCACATACAATAAATAAGTGGCGGAAAATGGAAATCTCATAGAATTAAAAGTGAGATGAGAAACCCCTTACCATATGTCCAAATGTGTTCTTTAATTGATCTTAATGACCTAAATTATCAAATTTATCTTCATTAATTAATAATTATAGAACCTCATATACATTTAATTTATTTATTATAACCTTATTATGTTAATTAATGTCCTTTTTTATGAGTTTAAGATGTTCAATTTTATTGTTTTGGAAGCATTTTCTTCCTTGATTTTCACAATTGGTTTACTTATATTTATGAATGGAAGTTCGTTTGAAATGTGGTTAAACATATAGAATTGTTACTATATATTATTATTTAAATTAAAGAGATATAAATTATCTTATAATGATTTTGGTTATATAACATGTTGATGACTCATTAGATAAAAGTTAATGATAAACGCTTGGATTAACTTGGCAGCTTTGTGCACAATGAACTTGTTTTTTATTATTATTTTATATTATGAGTTTGTAAGGATTACATAAAATTAAATAAGATGAAATATGTATATTATAATCTGGTTCAACCATAAAAATGGTTTCATTAACATAATTAAATATGATAATTGAAATTGAAAACCCATCGTCCTTGAATGTGATAAATTAACACATCTCAGACGCTGTTTTCATTTTTAGTATAAGAGGAGGGGGAACAGAGAGATGATGATAAAATATTCCATTATCATAATAAAATTCCATTTGATGTAATGTAATCTAATTATCATAGCATTTTTATGATGTTATATGATGAGAGAGTAAAAAAATAATGGAACTTGTAAAAGAAGTTGAAAAAAAGGAAGAGAGGTTCACCTCTTGAGTACTCCTACTTGAGAATCTCCTTAAGGCCTTTGTTTTTGGACTTTTGGTGAGACCAAAAGGTCTTGGAAGTAGGGGGGAGGTCTTGGGAATTTATTTTTGCATAACTTAGGTAAGTCTCAAATCTTGAGTGGTGTGAGAGGAAGAGGGGGTGAGGAGTGGTTTATATAGTGGAGGGGAGGAGGGTTTTCTTAATATTTTAATCATTAATTTATTATTTTTCCCTAAGATAAGAAATATTGATGATTATATGACAAAAATTAGGAATAAGTTCATGTGAGTTTGAACTAATTTCCATTTACATCATCCATGACTCAAGCATGATGCAGAAATTCATTTATTTAGCATATTTCATAAATTAGCAAATTTTACTATTCACCAATAATTCAAGTATTTCAGAAAAAACCCAAAAATTCACCATAACCATTTTTTAACATGTAGAATCCAAAATTGAGCTCCATTTTTCAAAAATAATTTTCTAAATATGATAAATTTAATTTTTAATTAAAATCATTACTTAATTGAAAAATGCCAACACTTAAAATATTCATCTTTTTTTTAACATGCCTAAATTTATTTATACTTTTGTGGGTAAGTTTACCATTCATAAGTTTCATATTAATATTTATAATAGTAAATTACTATTCATAAAGGTAAGTTACTATTTATAAGGGTAAGTTACTATTCACCAAAAATTAAGTTGATTCTATGAGGCTCCAAATATCACCATGATCGTAACTGTGTATGTCCATTTTTTGAAATTAAAAACATAGAGGTGGAAAATTTAAGTTTAATGAATAGTTTATGAATATCTCCTAAATAACCAAGTGTTGTTTCAAAGAGACTCCATGCTTTATGTAATATAGGCTATCTAATGAATTGAAAATATTTAAGAGAAACATACCGTAAAATGTTTGGAGTGTTATATTTTCCCACCTTCAGAAATTTCATCCTTGAAATTTTTCTTATATAAAATATTTTAAAAAGATGTGGGTGATTCTTATTCATAACATTCTTAGGTTCCCACCTTGCTTCCTTCATTTTATGGTTTATCCAAAGACCTTTACTAGTCTAGTTGTCTGATTTCTCAATACCCGCTCCCTTATGTCAAGAATCTTGATAGGCTATTCACAGTATGACAAATCAGGTTCTAGATCTATTTATTTATAGGTGAGAAAATGCATTGGGTGTGGAATGTATTTATTTAACAATGACACATGGAACACATTATTAACTTTGAAGAGACTTGGCGTCATTGCTAAACAGTAAGCCACAACTCCAATTCTTTCCAAAATTTCAAACAGTCTGATGTACCAAGGGATCAGTTTCCCTTTCTTACCAAACCTTAAGACACACTTCCATGAAGAAACTTTTAGAAAGGCATGATATCATACTTGAAATTCCAAATCCTTTCTCCAATTGTTAGCATAACTCTTTTTCCTACTTTGGGATTCTTTAATATGGGCCTGAATTTTCTTTACTTTTTTAGTATTCTCTTTGATAAGTTTTGGGCCTATAAGTTTTCTCACACTAACTTCATCCCAAAAAGTTGGAGTTTGACACCTCTTAAAATATAATACTTCATATGGAACCATTTAAATGATATAATTGAAAATATTATTTGAATAAAATTCCACCAAAGGCAAGTATTGATCCCACATACCTTGAAAGTTAAGAGAGCATGATCTCAACATGTCTTCCAGTGTCTGAATAGTCCTTTCTGGATTGTCTGTTAGTTTGGGGGTGATAAGCAGTACTCATATGAAGCTTAGTATCCAAATAATTCTAGAGAATTTTCTAGAATTTTTATTTAAATTGGGGATCTTAATTGGGAAAAATCAATAGAGGTGCACCATGAAGTCTTACAACTTCATTAATATAAATTCTTTCCAGGCACTCAAGTGATAAATCCTCTCTTATAGCAAGAAAATATGCTGATTTTGTGAGATGATCAATAATTAACCATATTTCATCATTGATTCTAGGTGTCCAAAGTAGTCCTATGGAAAAATCCATCATAATTTCATCCCATTTCCATATAGGAATAGCTATAGGTTGCATGAACCCTCTGAGATGTTGTTTCTCAGTCTTCACTTTTTGACAGACTAGACACCTTGACACATAGTCAACAATTTTTCTCTTCATGTTATCCCACAAAAAATGTTCCTTCAGATCTCTTTACATCTTAGTGCTACCAGGATGTATAGAGAAATTTGAGAAATGAGAATTGTCTAATAGTTCCCATTTTAGATCAGGTACTGATGAAACACATAAACTCTTCACAAATTTCAGAACTCCATCCACATACAAAAAGTCTTCCAATCATCCTTCCTTAACAGATTTAATTTTATTTTGTATATTCTCATAATCAGATTTATATATTTTTATCTTCTATATTAAAGATGGTTTAACAATCATTTGAAGGAGGAAAGATTTTTCCCCTTCCATAACAATTCCCATATCCGTCATTAGTAGATCCATGAATATAGGATCTCTCTCAATCCTCATTTCGGTCAGAAGTCCCTGATCTTTCCTACTTAATGCATCTGTCATGTGTAAAACTGTATTTCAAACTCTTGTGATCCGTACATATCTCAAATTATTTACCATAGAGATAATGTATCCATATTTTCAGAGAAAAGATTATAGCTATTGACTCAAGATCACGAGTTGGATAATTTTTGTCATGATTCTTCAACTGTCTTGACACATAAGTAATAACTTTATCATTTTTCATAAGGACACAACTCAATCTATTCTTTTATACATCACTGTATATCAAAAATCCATCATTTCAAGATGAAATAGTCAAAATTGGAGCATTGATCAATCTTCTTTTCAATTCTTCAAAGAATTCTGTACATTCTTTCATCCATACAAACTTAACCCCTTTACGTGTGAGCTTGGTTAGAGGGTTAGCCAGTCAGTTGAAATTATGAACAAAACACCAATAGTAAACTGATAAGCTAATAAAATTACACACCTCGGTTATGTTCGTTGGCGTGGGACATTTTTGGATTGCCTTTGTCTTCACAAGATGAACTAAGATTCCATCCTTATAGACAATATGGATAAGAAAAGAAACTGATTGGAGACAAAATTAACACTTTCTAAACTTCCCATATAATTCATTTCTTCTAAGAGTTTTTAGAATAATCCACAAGTGATTATCAGGGTCTTCATAGCTATTGTAGTCTATAAGGATATCATCAATAAATACCACAAAAAGTCATCAAGATATTCCTTTAAATCTCTATTATTTAGATCTATGAAAATAGATGGTGCATTAGTTATTCCAAAAGGCATTACTGTAAACTCATAAAGCCCATATGTAGAGACCCAGTTTTTTCCCTTTAATACTTTTCAATATTTCTATATACAATTCCAGAGCTAGGCGTGAAGACCGCGTGCAATTCCGAGGCCCGGTGTGCCCAGAATAAATTTTATAAAAATGTTAAGTGTTTTTATACTATGCACATGGAGGGGTTGTTTTTCCTCCTAAATAGTAGCTCATATCAGAAATACGAGGGCACGGTTGTGTCCGGGGCATGCCGTTTACCCTAGGCGGGTTATAAAAGTTGCGGGCACGGGCTTGCTATGAGAGATGTCACCCAGGGGAAAAATCGTCATTTTGAAATAACGACTTAGTGATTTTTATCACTGGACTTCTTTTCAAATAAATTTCGAATGAAGCCTTAGAATGAAAATCCGAGACTATCGTTGAGTTCAAAACGGGGTGTTTTTCCTAGGCACGACATAAAATGAGAGGCGCGGTGAAATCAGATTTCCATGCTAAGGGGTTTTTCTATAAATAGAAAAAAAGAGTTGGAGCTAGGGTTCTCTCTCTCTCTCTCTCTCTCTCTCTCTCTCCTATTCTTCGGCGTTCTTCAACGTTATTCGACGGATCGAGGAGAGATCTCCACCGGAGACTTGGCAGATTGGAGCAGGAGCGTCGCCAATGACGAACGAGCGATCCAAGGTAGAAATTCTGCTAAATTTCCGCACCTTTGTCAATTTATGGTGTTTCTTTCAATTTCATCATTTTAATTTTCTATAATTCTTGAATTGGGGCGATGGCCGAACGAACATGGCCATCATCCGAGCCCCGTTCTAAAACTGTTCTTGAGCTTTCTTCATACCAAAATTTCACACACACAAATCTTTTACGGATCATCGAGCGAGGGACTGCATTGGGAAGCTCCAGCCCCGAGGATCCCGAAACCGGGGTCGGATAATTTTTTTGACCACCGGAGTGGTCAGGGGTCTAACCGAACGTTTAGATCCAGCGAGGGCGGTGTCGGGAGAGGCCGAGGCGCAACCGGAGGTCGAGCCGGAGGCGGCGGCAGCTGCTTAGTGACCGGGAGGAGTCGGGCGGAGCGCGGAGGACTAGCTGGTGCAGAGCGGCAGAGCCAGGCCGCATGGGCTGCTTCGCGTGGGTGGTGTGCGACTGGTGTGTAGCCAGGTGTGCGGAGGTGTCGCAGCGGAATAGGGAGCCGGCAGAGTGGGGTTAGCGTGGCATGCCGCGGCGTTGGTGGCGAGCAGGAGGACCTGGCGGAGCCGGCCGTCGCGGTCGAGGGGGGAAGCCAGTGGAGGAGCTGACGCGGGCGATGCCTTCAGGCTATCATGGTTGGGAAGAGCCGCATGGTCAGCGCCCCGGGGAGGGGGAGCAGCAACAAGGACCCGCACTTTGCGGGTCCTGCTGGGCGACGCGACGGAGACCGGCCAACTGACTAGTCTATTTTTTTTTAAAAAAAACCGAACCCGAGGTGGGTCCAGTGCGGCTGGAGCGGGACGCGGCCAGCGGGCCACGGCGGTTCGGACCGGGCCGGCCGGGGTGAACCAGCCCGATTAGCCCCCTTGCGTTCGGGGGGCCATAATTTCTAAACGACGCGGCCGTTTGATGCGCCATCTGCGGTTTCAGGACCATATCAGCGAGATTTTTTTTTGAAGTGTGATTCGGGGTTTTTGAGATCTGCGCCCGAGGGAGGGTGACCCGAGATGCCTTAGTTTAATAATATTAAATTATTATTAAAGTTGCGACGGACGTGACTCGCGAACCGGACGTTCGTTTGACGTGCCGTTAGAGGCGCGGTGGCCCCAAAGCTAAGACGGTCCTTCCAAAGTTGGTTCAGAACCTTTGTGGGTTGGTTTCGTTGCTTGGTGGCACGAAATGCTAAATGTGAATAATTAATTGATTGATTAATTAATTAATTAATTGTTGCGTCGGACCTAACTCCTGCTTTGGATGTCCGATTGACGCACCGTCAGTGGCAATGTGACCCCAATCCTCGTGCAGACTTTTTGAGATGGTTTCTGAGGCATTCGGGTTGGAGACAAGGTGTAGGCCCCACAGGGCCTAGTTTTCACGTCTTACGGTGAAACACTACTTATTCACCTGACTCCGTTTAGGGTGTTTGAGTACTCGTTTCTGAGCATTTTTCTGAGGGGATTGCAACTGCACAATTTTCCCGCCTAAATTTGGGTCTGAGGCATGGGCCCCATGAGGTGGATTTCGGCCGTATGCTGCGTTTTTACGACTTATGCTATATAAGTCCATTCAGGGAAAATGAATACCCTATGCCGCGTAGTTATCTGTAAGGAACGCGATGGTACGATCTGCGTGACATGTGTCGGGGTCGAGGTGTGGGCCCCTCAGGGCCCCATTTGCATATAATGCGGGGAGTCGCAGCTTTTGCATCCGGAGTCTGTTTTAGGCTCCGTCAGTGGCATTTTGACCCTGGCGTCAAGGCGAAGTTGACCGGGGTGGTTTTAGGCATTGAAGCCGGACTGGAGGCATGGGCCCAATGAGCCTTCTTTTGAGCTGTGTGCAGCGTACCACGAATTTTTCATCAGGCGTCTGTTTGGGGTGTATGAATAGTCAATTCAGCATGTTTTTCCGAGAGAATCACGATGGCGCAGTTGCCCGACCTCTTTCGTAAATGAGGTGTGGGCCCCATGAGATGACGTATAGGCATAAAGTAGTGTTGAATAAATTTTCCACTGGGAGGCCGTTTCCAGCAAGTAAGTAGTCTATCTCGCATGTTTTTCCACGAGGATTACAATGGTTTAATCTGTTTGGGAGAGTGGAGCCTCCTTCGAGATATCATTAAATGTGGAAACATGAAAGGGCGTTGGTTGGAGGTTCCTTTGACGCACCCCAAACCTACGCACGGTAACGGTGTAAGTGACACCCAGTGATGGCATAGGAAGTGCAGAGTTATCATACCAGTTTAGGGTTTACCATCCAGTAAGGCTGGGTAGTGGGATACCTGTTGACCTTACGGTTTACCCTCCCGCAGGGCTGGGTAGTGGGTCACCATCGACTTATTTGGGGTTACCCTCTAGCAGGGCTGGGCAGTGGGTCACCTGATGATTTATTACGATTTACCCTCCAGTGGGGCTGGGCAGTGGGTCACTGTCGATTTATTTAGGGTTTACCCTCCAGTAGGTCTGGGCAGTGGGTCACCTGATAATTTATTATGGTTTACCATCCAACCGGGCTAGGAATTGGGTCACCATCGACTTATTTAGGGTTTATCCTCCAGCAGGTCTAGGCAGTGGGTCACCTGATAATTTATTTAGGGTTTACCCTCCAACAGGGCTAGGCAGTGGGTCACCCGATGATTTATTACGGTCTACCCTCCAGCAGGTCAGGGTAGGGGGTCACCGTTGACTTATTGGGGTTTTCCCTCCAACGAGGCTGGGTAGTGGGTTACCCGATGACCTATTTCAGACTCGTCCCTTTTTATGAGGCTAGTCAGTGACTTTTCTCCATGATTATCGGAGCGGGACCCTTGGTTGTACAGTTCAACGATGAGACAACTTTGACGTATGAGATTGTTGGGCATCAATGATGGATATCCTTTGAACTATTGCCGACTCTTCTTGGGTTGATATTCGATATAGAGATCCCCTTACACACTTGTTCGGGTTTCTTGTTGATCATATATATACACCCTACTTTTGTTCCCACTCCTTGGGTTCAGTTACTCCCCTTCTAAGAGGGGCGAAGACGCGCGGGGTATGCCATGTGCTTTCCATGTCTAGCTCCACTTGGTTCGGTGAGTCTACTCTCCTACTATAGGTAGTGAATACTCGATGAGAAGTTCGTCTTCTCACCATTTCTAGCTCCTTACATTTGGATGAGTCTGCTTCCTTCCTCTTGTTGAGTTGAAATGTACTCTCTCTTTTGTACTCTTGCACTGATCTTTGTTCTGTCTATTGATCACTGTTTTAGTAACTCCTTTGTTGCTCCCTCAAGCTTTCAGGGCATCCTACTAAGTATCTTTATACTCACCCTGCTTGGGCTTTGCCCGTACTTGGTGTGCCCTTGCAGACGACAGACATGTCGATCGAGACTATGGAAGAGTGTAGAGGACACCGGAGCTTGGGCTATGTTCAGTGGTTATAGGAGGATTTCTAGGCCTGAGACTCACCATCGATTTACTTTCATTTTACCTGTTGTAGGGTTGTGGCACCTTTCTGGTTGGGCACATGTTTTTTCCCTTTTACTATTCAGTTTACTGGTCAGCACTTTACTTGTACTGGTTAGAGGTCTATGAATGTATGTTGTTTTCCCTTTTGTTGCAATGTTGTATCTTGCTTTCCTTTCTCTACACTTTTTCATTGAGTTGGCTGCGTGTGTGTGTACAGTTTCTTAGAAAAAAGGCCTCCCCTAGTTTGTTGTGCCTTCGACGCTAGTCGCCAGCCCCTGGCCTATGGAGGTGGGCTTGGGGTAGTAGCGTCTCGAGCCCCAGTACAGGTCGGGTTGTGACACCATAACTAGTTCGGAATAATGTTTTTGGAATATATTCCTTTCTCGCACATAGTTGATGATATCCAGATCAAAGGACAATCTTTGAAAAATATTTGGCTCTATGAATTTGATCAAATAAATCATCAATGCGAGGAAGATGATACTTGTTCTTTATTTTAATAGCATTAATTTCCCTATAATTAATTCATAGTGTAATGGATCCATCTTTCTTCTTGAAAAAAAGAATGTGGGCTCCCCATGGCGAAACACTAGGTCAAATAAATCCTTTGTCACTCAATTCCTATAGTTGTTTCTTTAGATCCACTAATTCCATAGTGTCCATTCTATAGGGAGTCTTTGATATAGGTATTGCACCAGGAATTAAATCAATAGAGAACACAACTTCCTACTCTGGAGGATGTCTAGGTAAATCCTATGGAAATACATAAACATATTATTGCACAATAGGTATATATTCAATTTGAATATTTTTTACTCACCTATAGATATTGTGTTCTCTTCCTCTCCAAAAATTGCATTCAGTAGAGCTACTGGGGGTGGATCTAGATAAGAATCATATGATGAGGTTTCTGCTCTAAAGATAAGGGATTCTACACCATTCTCAAAAATTGTAACCTCCTTCTTCTTGCAATAGATCTTTGCATCATAATTTGAAAGACAATTCATACTGAGAATTATATCAAAGTCAATCATTGGTATGATGGTAAGGTTAGAAACCAAATAAAGTTTATGTGTCATGAGGGGGACTAATCGAAACATCTTTATTGAAATGATACATCCCCTTGGAGTTTTGACTATCAAATCCTTTATTAAATCAAATTGTACATGTCTAATTTTCTTGGAAAACTGGGAAGATATAAATGAATGCGATGATCCAGAATCAAATAAAGCATTGGATAAGTTTGAGGAAACAATTAAAGTACCTGCCACCACATCATTAGGAACCTCAACTTCCGCAGTTGTAATTGCATAAGAATTCCCTTGCTCTCATGGAATTTTCTGAGAAAAGTTTCCTTAGTGCTTAGGACACTCATTTTCAAAGTGTACCATCTCTCTACAATTGCAGCATTGAACATCAATAACTTGTCTATTCCCCTTGCATTCACTAGATCAATGACCCTTTTCTTCACATTTATAGTAAACTCCCATGCCATTCAAGCATTTCTTAGGATGATTTTTTCTACAGTTCCCACATAATGAAAATTGATTCATTCCCTTCTTCTTCATTGGTGCTTCATCTTTTCCATTGTTATTAGAATTCCTCTTCTTATATTTATTTCTATTGAACAAATTTGATCTAGAAAATTCCTTCTCTATTTTGATGGCACTTAATTCAATTTCATCCTATGATGAAAATGTTTGAGAAACCAGTTCCATTTGAAGACTTAGATTAAGACCTTCAAATAAATGATCAATCTTGTCTTCCAATTCACGTATCTAATCAATAACATACCTAGCTAATCTTGAAAAGGTATCCTCATACCTCACAACACTCTCTTCTTCCATTTTCTTTAGGATAAGGAATTTACTATTCATTTAAGTTCATTATTCATGAGGGAAATATTTGTTGAACAATATTTCATTAAAAGTTCTCCATTACATATCTTCTATTTCTTCTTCCTCTTTGGTATTCTAGATCAAGGACCACCATTGATCAGCATCACCGTTGATGCAATATACTTCCAGTACTACCTTTTAATTTTCATTACATCTTAATGAAAAAAATATCTTTTAAGGGACTTGATACACTACTCATCTACCACCGGATTAGTAGTCCCACTAAAATATGAGGGCTTCTTTTATAAGAAATGATCCAATATAGGTGTAGCATGGTTATTCGACACAGCCTGAGTAAGTTGTCCCAATCTAGTCATGATCTGATCTATTCCAATGCTGATTGTGTTGAATATCTCTATGGGGTAGTCCCTACATTTTCCATGGGTATTGATTCCCCTTCTTCCATTAGGTTCCATCACTAAACAATTTCATACACTAAATTAGGTAATAGTTCATAATTTCTAACTAGAAAACACTTAAGATAATCTAAAAATTTAGGCACAACAAATATCATAATCATAAACATTGTTTATATTTACTTTTAAATACTCCATAATGGTTTGTAAAGAAAATATGAATTATCCTAAGAATATACCTAGGTAGTGTCAAACCAGGTGCGTAGTAAGGCACATTGTCATGTACCAGGATACCCTAGGTCAAGCTCGAAACTCCTTGTTAGAGTTTTCACTCCTAGGTACATCTGTGCCAAAACCACATCCACTTGTAGTATCCAGAAAAAGTTGTATTTTATAGAAATATCCACATAATCTATTCCTTACCAAAATTCCAGGATGTTCCTATGTTTTTATCCTCAAAGACTATCTTAGGGGTTTGTTCCCTAATCTATATTTTCTAAATCTAGTTTCCAAGTTCTCTACTAAACTTCCTCTGATACCAACTGTAAAACCCCGACCCCAAAATTTCAAAGCCAATGCATTACTTATTACATTAGAATGATTAAAAATAATGAAATCCCGAATAAATGATCAGTTTAGTAGTCTTAAAGAAACTAGATATATACATTATACCCAAAGTACATTGGGAAAGGTAACAAAATAAAATACATAAAAAAACTAATAAACTGCATCCATGAGAACTCAATAAATGGTCTCTTCTTCATAACCTATTGAAGGTAAACAAATGAAAGGGGTAAGCTCAAATACTCAGTAAGTGTTAAAAATAGCAGAAGAATGAATCAAAAATAATTGAATTATAATCAAATTGGCATAGTCAATATGGCAGGGTGAATAAATGAAAAACACATGCCATTAATAAGCTGAGAATGAAACTGCATCCATAGATTTTGTCATAGTGAAAACCTCATGTATAGTAATAAATGAAAATGAATAAAGAGAATGATTATTAATTTTAAATCATGTATCTAACACATGATACCACTATACCATCAAAATGGTTTATGTCTGTGGGTAGATACATGTCTGATTCTGTTTAGGAAACAAACTCGATGAGTTTGTCGCCAACTGATTTGTCTCATAAGACCTGTCGATGCATCAAGGTGCTATAGAGGTCCCCTCCCTTAATTTAAATTCAAAATAATTATTTATACATGGATTTAATACAATTATAATATGCATTATCAATATCTGAATAGAGTAAAGGATACTGATTCATCAATATTTCAATAGTTAAAACAACATTCTAAATAAACACCATATGTAGAAGGGTATACGACTTAATAAAATAATCAGATCCATGAAACTAGAATATAGATATATAATATATTTAAAAATTAAAAGGAAAAATTATCTCAAATGGGTATTATGTACACCACATAAGAATGATTAGGTGTACAATGCCAAGTAAATCACAATGAAATTGAAACCGAAACAAAGTCCCTTACAACATTATAATCAATCAAGTTAATAATCATCAAGTGAATCACTGAATACCATAAATATAAATAGAATCATGATATTATATATGAAATGGTCGTAAAAATACACTAAATACAAGAAATAGTGGTGGACAATGGAAATCTTAGGGAAATAAAAGTGAGATGAGAAACCCCTTACCTTATGTCTGAATGTGTTCTTTGATTGATCTTAATGACATGAATAATAAAATTTATATTCATTAATTAATAAGTATAGAACCTCCTTTACATTTAATTAATTTATTATAACCTTATTAGGTTCATTCATGGCCTTATTTTTGGGTTTAAGAGGTTCAATTTTATTGTTTTGGAAGCATTTTCTTCTTTGGTTTTCATGATCAGTTTACTTGTATTTATGAATAGAAGTTCATTTGAAATGTGGTTAAACAAATAGAATTGTTAATATATATTATTAGTGATATTAAATAGGTATAAATTATCTTATAATGATTTTGGTTATATAAAATGATGATGACTCATTAGATAAAAGTTAATGATAAACGCTTGGATTAACTTGTCAGTTTTGTGCATAATGAACTTGTTTTGTATTATTATTCTATATTATGAGTGTGTAAGGATTATAGAATATTAGATAAGATGAAATATATATATTATAATTTTTTTCAACTATAAAAATTGTTTCATGATCATAATTGAAGATATTAATAGAAATTGAAAACTTGTCATACTGGAATGTGATAAATTATCACATCTCAGATACTGTTTTCATTTTTAGTATAAGAGGAGGGGTAAAGAGAGATGAATATAAAATATTTCATTAGCATAATAAAATTATATTTCATGTAAGGTACTCAAATTATCATATCATTTGGATGAGGGGAGATAAGGATAGAGCAATAAAATAATGGAACTTGTAAAAGAAGTTTAAAGAAAAAAGAAGAGAGGTTCACCTATTGAGTATTCCCCTTGAAAATCTCCTTAAGGCCTTTGTTTTTGGACTTTTGGTGAGACTAGAAGGTCTTGGATATCTGGGGAGGTCTTGGAAATTGTATTTGGCAGAACATAGGTAAGGCTAAATTCCTGAGTGGTGTGGGAGGAAGAGGGGGTGAGGGGTGGTTTATATAGTAGAGGGGAGGAGAGTTTTCTTAATATTTTAATCATTAGTTTATTATTTTTTCCTAAGATAAGAAATAGTGATGATTTCCTGACCACAAATAGTAATAAGTGCATGTGAGTTCAAACCAATGTCCATTTAAATCATCCATGACTCAAGCATGATGTATAAATTCATTTATTTAGCATATTTCATAAATTATAAAATTTTAATATTCACCAACAATTCAAGTATTTCAGAAAAAACCCAAAAAAATCACCATAACCATTTTTCGATGTGTAGAATCAAAAAATGAACTCCATTTTTCAAATTATTTTTTCTAAAAATGATAAATTAATTTTTTAATTAAAATACTTATTTAATCAAAAAATACCAACACTTAAAATATTCATCTTCATTTTTAAGGTGCCTAAATTTATTTATACTTTCATTGGTAAGGATACCATTCATAAGGGTCATATTAATATTCATAAGGGTAAGTTACTATTCATAAGGATACGTTACTATTCATCAAAAATTAAGTCGATTCTATCAAGATCCTAATATTACCCTGATTGCAACCATGTATGTCCATTTTTTGAAATTCAAAACACAGATGTAGAAAATTTAAGTTTAATGGATAGGTTATGACTTTCTCCTAAATAACCAAGTTCTGTTTCAAAGAGACTTAGTTCTTTATGCAATGTAGGCTATCTAATGAATTGAAAGTATTTAAGAGAAACACACCATAAAATGTTTGGGGTGATATATTTTTTCCACCTTCAGAAATTTCATCCTCTAACATTTTCATGTATAAAACCCTTTAAAAATATGTGGGTGGTTCTTCTTCATAACATTCTCAGGTTACCACATTACTTCCTCCATTTTATGTTTTCTCAAATGAAACTTTATTAGTCGAGTTTTCCGATTTCTCAATACCTTCTACCTTGTGTCATGAATCTCGATAGGTTCTTCACAGTATTACAAATTAGGTTCCAGCTCTCTTTCTTCATAGGTGAGTACATGCATTGGATTTGGCATGTATTTTTGTAACAATAAAATGTGGAACACATTATGAACTTTGGAGAGACTTGGTGGGATTGCTAGACGGTAAGCTACAACTCTAATTCTTTCCAGAATTGTGAATGGTCCAATCTACCAAGAGCTTAGTTTCCATTTCATACTGAACCTTAAGACACCCTTCCACAAAGATAATTTTAGAAAGACATGATCCCCTAATTGAAATTCCAAATCCTTTCTCCGATTTTCATAATAAATCTTTTGCCTACATTGGGATTCTTTAATATGGGCCTGCATTTTCTTTACTTTTTTAGTTGTCTCTTCGATATGTTCTGAGACTATAAGTTTCCTCTCACCAACTTCATTCCAAAAAGTTGGATTTCAACACCTCTTACCATATAATGCTTTGTATGACGCCATTTGAATTCTAGAATGGAAACTGTTATTGTAGGAAAATTCCACCAAATGAAATTATTGATTCCACATACCTTGAAAGTCAGGAGAGCATGATCTCAACATGTATTCCAGTGTTTGAATATCCCTTTCAGACTGTCCATTGGTTTGGGGGTGACAAAAAATACTCATATGAATCTCAGTATCCAAAGCCTTCTGAATAATTTTCTATAATTTTGATGTAAATCAGGGATCTCAATCGAACACAATCAATAGATTTTCATCATTAAGTCTTACAAATTCATTAATATAAAGTCCTACTAGGTGCTCAAGTTGTAAATCCTCTCTTATAGCAAGGAAATGTGCTGATTTCCTGATATGATAAACAATTACCCATATTACATCATTCCTTCTAGGTTTCCTTGGTAGTCCTATGAAAAAATCCATTGTAATTTCATCCCACTTACACATAGAAATAGGTAGAGGTTGCATGACCCCTTTGGGATGTTGTCTATCGACCTTAACTTGTTAACAAACTAGACACCTTGACACATAGTCAGCAATTTCTCACTTCATGTTATCCCACCAAAAATGTTTCTTCAGATCTCTATACATATTAGTGATACTAGGATGTATAGAGAAATTTGAGCTATGAGCATCATATAATACTTCCCTTTTTAGCCCAGGAACTGATGGAATGCTTATCCTCTTCCCAAATTTCATAACTCCATCTACATACACAAAGTCTACCAATCTTCCATCCTTACAGCTTTAATTTTCCTTTGTATATTCTCATCATTAGATTGAGAGATTTTTATCTTCTCTAGTAAATATGGTTTAACAATAATTTTAAAGAGGAAAGATGTTTTACCTTCCATAACAATTCCCATATCTATCTTTAGTAGATCCATGAATATAGAATCTCTCTCAATCCTCATTTGGGTTAGAAGTCCATGATCTTTCCTACTTAATGCATCTGCCACCTTTTTTGCCTTTCCTGGATGGTAGTGTATTAAAAAATCATAATATTTGAGTAACTAGAGCCATTTACATTACCTCATTTTGAGTTATTTCTATGTAAAAATGTATTTTAAACTCTTGTGATCCATATATATCTCACATATTTTACTGTAGAGATAATGTCTCCATATTTTCAGAGAAAATATTACGACTGCTAACTCAAGATCATGAGTTCGATAATTTTTCTCATGATTCTTGAACTGTCTTGATGCATAAGCAATAAATTTATCATTTTTCATAAGGACACAACCCAATCCATTATTCGATACATCATTGTGTATCAAAAATACATTATTTTCATATGGAAGAGTAAAAATTGGAGCATTGAAAAATATTCTTTTCAAATCTTCAAAGAATTATGTACATTATTTCATCCATACAAACTTAACCCCTTTATGTGTGAGCTTGGTTAGCAGGTTAGATAGTTGGGAAAAATTCTGAATGAAACGCCGATAGTAACCTGCTAAGCCAATAAAACTACATACCTCAGTAATGTTCATTGGCATGGGCCATTCTTGGATTGCCTTTGTCTTCATAGAATCAAATAAGATTCCATACATAGAGATAATATGTCCAAGAAAAGAAACTGATTGAAGCCAAAATTCACACTTGCTTAACTTCCCATATAATTAATTTCTTCTAAGATTTTTCAAAATAATCTGCAAGTAATTCTGATGGTCTTTGTAGCTTTTGGATTATACCAGGATATCATCAATAAATACCACAACAAAGTCATCAACATATTCCTTGAAAACTATTTTCATTAGATCCATGAAAACATAGGGTTCATTAGTCATTCCCAAAGGCATTACTCTAAAATCGCAATTCCCCTACCCAGTTCGAAATGTTGTCTTTGGAATATCTTCCTTCCTCACACACAATTGATGATATCCAGATCGAAGGTTAATCTTCAAAAAATATTAGGCTCCATGAAGTTGATCAAATAAATCATCAATGCATTAAATATGATACTTGTTCTTTATTTTAATAGCATTAATTTCCCTATAATTAATGTATTGACTCATGGATTCATATTTCTTCTTGGCAAAGAGGATAGGGGCTCCCAATGGAGAAACACTTGGTTGAATAAATCATTTTTCACTCAATTCCTCTAGTTGTTTCCTTATCTCCACTAATTAAATAGTGTAAATTCTATAGGGAGTCTTTGATATAGGTCTTGTGCCAGGAATTAAATCAATAGAGAACTCAACTTTCTGCTATAGAGGATGTCTAAGTAAATCCTCTAGAAATAAATCAACATATTCTTTCACAATAGGAACGTCTTCAATTTGAAGATTTATTTCCTCACCTATAGATATTGTGTTCTATTCCTCTCCAAGAATTTCAATCAGTAGAGCTACTGGGGGTGGATCTAGATAATAATCAGATGATGAAGTTTCTACTCTAAAGATAAGGGATTCTACACCATTCTAAAAAAATTTAACTTTCTTCTTCTTGCAACAGTTCTTCACATAATAATTTGATAGCCAATTAATAATGAGAATTATATCAAATTAAATCATTGGTATGATGATAATGTTATCAACCCAAGCGTTTTTATGCATCATGAGAGGGACTAATTGACACATCTTTATTGCAATGATACATCCCCTTCGAGTTTTTACTGAAAACTCCTTTATTAAATCAAATTGGACATGTCTAATTTTCTTGGAAAACTAAGAAGATATAAATAAATGTGATGATCCAGAATCAAGTAAATCATTAGATAAGTTTGAGGAAAAAATTAAAGTACCTTCCACCACATTATTAGGAACTTTAACTTCCGCGGTTGTAATTTCATAATGTTTCCCTTTCTCTCATGGCCTTTTCTAAGGCAAGTTTCCTTGGTGCTTAGGACACTCATTAACAAAGTGTTCCATCTCTCTACAATTGTAGCATTGAATATCATTGACTTTTCTCTTCCCCTTGAATTCACTAGACCAATGACCCTTTTCTCCACACTTATAGAAAACTACCATGCCTTTCAAACATTTCCTAAGATGATTCTTTCCACAGTTCTTAAATAATAGAAATTACTTCATTCCCTTCTTCTTCATTGGTGCTTAATATTTTCCATGATTATTATAATTCCTCTTATTATCTTTATTTCCCTTAAACAAACTTGATCTAGAAAATTCCTTCTCTATTTTGATGGAACTTAATAAAATTTCATCTTATGATTAAAATGTTTGAGAAGACAGTTCCCTTAGAAGAATTGGTATAAGACCTTAAAAGAAATGATCAATATTGTCTTTTTATTCACATATGTAATCTATAGAATAACTAGATAATATTGTGAAGGTAGCCTCATACTCTACAATACTCTCTTCTTCCCTTATCTTTAGGCTAAGGAATTTCCTCTTCATTTAAGTTCATTGTTCAGGAGGGAAATATTTGTTGAAGAATATTTACTTAAAATTTATCCATTTAATATCTTTTATTTCTTCTTACTCTGTGGTATTCTTGATCAAGGACCACTATTGATCAACATAAACCTTGAGGAAATATACTTCCAGTACTACCTTTTCATTTTCATTGCATCTTAATGCTAGAAATATATTTTCAAGGGACTTAATCTACTGTTCAGATACCACTGGATTAATAGCCCCACTAAAATATGGGGGCTTCTTCCACATGAAATGATCCAATACAGGTGTAGCATGGTTATTCAACATAGCCTGAGTAAGTTGTCCCAATATGGTCATGATCTGATCCGCTCCAACATTGATTGTGTTGATTTGCTCAGTGGGGAAATCCCTACATTTTCCATGAGTATTTATTCCCCTTATTCAATTATTCATCATCACTAAACAATGGAATAAACTAAATGAGGTCATAGTCTATAATTTCTAACTTGCAAACACTTAAGATAATCTGAAAATTTATGCATAACTAATCTCATAATCATAAACATTGTTTATATTTACTTTTAAATCCTTCATAATGGATTTAAAGAAAATTTGAATTATCCTAATCATATCCCCCAAGAATATCAAACCATGTGCGTAATAAGGATCATTGTCATGTACCAAGATACCCCGAGTCAAGCCCGAAACTCCTTGTCAGAGTTTTCACTCCTAGGTACTTCTGCGCCAAAACAAAATCCACTTGTAGTATCCAGACATGAATGTATTTTCTAGAAATATCCACATAATCTATGCCTTAACAAAATTCTAGGATGTTATTGTATGTTTATCCTCAAATACTATCTTAGGGGTTTGTTCCCTAATCTATATTTTCTAAATCTAGTTTCCAAGTTTTCTACTAAACTTCCTCTAATACCAACTGCAACACCCCGAACCTAGAAGCCCAGAGCCAGTGCATTACTTATTAAATTGGCATGATTAAAAGGAATGAAATACCAAATAAATGATAAATTTAGTAGTGTTTAAGAAACTAGATATATACATGATACCTAAAGTACGCTGGGAAAGGTAAAAAATACAATACATAACAAAAACTAATAAACTGCATCCAAGAGAACTCAATAAATGGTATCCTCTTCATAATCTTTTAAAGGTAAACAAATGAAAGGGGTGAGCTCAAATGCTCAGTAAGGGTTAAAAATATCATAATCATGAATCAATAATAATTGAATCATAATAAAATTGGCATAGTCAATATGGAACGGTGAATAAATTAAAAGCACACACCATTAATAAACTGAGAATGAAATTGAATCCATAGATTTTTTTATAGTGAAAACCTCATGGATAGTAATAAATGAAAATGAATAAAGAGAATTATTATTAATTAGACATCATGTATCTAGAACATGAAAGCACTATACCATCTAAACATTTTAAGTCCGTGTGTAGATACCCTTCTGATTCTGTTTTGGAAACAAACTCGATGGGGTTTTCACCAACTGATTTATCTCATGAGACTTGTTGATGAATCGAGGGGCTATAGTGGGCCCTAAATGTCATTTAAATTCCAAATAATTATTTATACATAGATTTAGTACAAGTATAATATGACTCCTCAATATCTGTATAGAGTAGAGGATACAGATTCATCAATATTTCCATAGTTAAAACAACATTTCAAACAAACACCATATGTAAAAGGGTATACATCTTAAGAAAATAATCATATCCATAAAACCAGAATATGGATATATAATATATTTAAAATTTAAAATGAAAAATGATATCAAAGGGGCAGTAGGTACACCACATAATAATGATTAGGTTCACAATTCCAAGTAAATCATAATGAAATTGAAACCGAAACAAAGTCCCTTACAACATTGTAATCAATCAAGTTAATAATCAACAAGTGAATCACTAAATACCATAAATATAAATAGAATCATGATATTATATATAAAATGGCTATAAACATACACCACATACAAGAAATAAGTTGTGGACAAAGGAAATCTCATGGAAATAAAAGTGAGATGAAAAACCCTTTAGCTTATGTCCGAATGTGTTATTTGATTGATCTTAATGACCTGAATAATTAAATTTATCTTCATAAATTAATTATTCCAAAACCTCCTCTACATGTAATTGATTTATTATAACCTTATTAGGTTCATTGATGGTAGTTTTTATGGGTTTAAGAGGTTTAATTTTATTTTTTTGGAAGCATTTTCTTCCTTGGTTTTCATGATCGATTTACTTGTATTTATGAATGGAAGTTCGTTTGAAATGTGGTTAAAAATAAATAATTGATTATATATATTATTAGTGAAATTAAAGAGATATATATGATTTTATAATAATTTTTTTTATATAACTTGAGTATGAATCATTAGATAAAAGATAATGATAAACACTTGGATTAACTTGGCGGTTTTGTGCATAATGAACTTGTTTTGTATTATTATTTTATATTATGAGTGTGTAAGGATTACAGAACATTAAATAAGATGAAATATACATATTCTAATCTGGTTCAACCATAAAACTGGTTTCATGACCATAATTTAAGATGGTAATATAAATTCAAAACATGTTATCCTTGAATGTGATAAATTAACACATCTTGGACGGTGTTTTCATTTTTAGTATAAGAGGAGGGGGAAAAAGAGATGATGATAAAATATTCCATTATCATAATAAAATTATAGTTCAAGTAAGGTACTGAAGGTTTCATAGAATTTTTATGATGGGAGATGAAGATAGATCAAAAAAATAATGGAACTTCTAAAATAAGTTGAAAGAAAAAGGAAGAGAGGTTCACATCTTGAGTACTCCTCCTTGAGAATCTTCTTAAGGCCTTTGTTTTTGGAATTTTGGTGAGACCAGTAGGTCTTGGACGTGAGGTGAGGGATTGGGAAGTGTATTTGGTAGAACATAGGTAAGTCTCAAAGCTAGAGTGGTGTGGGAGGAAGAGGGGGTGAGAGGTAGTTTATATAGTGGAGGAGAGAATGGTTTTCTTAATATTCTAATCATTAGTTTATTATTTTTCCATAAGATAAGAAATAATGATGATTTCATGACCAAAAATAGTAATAAGTGCATGTTATTTTGAACCAATATACATTTATATCGTCCATGACTTAATCATGATGCAGAAATCCTTTTATTTAGCATATTTCATAAATTAGTAAATTTTACTATTCACAAAAAAATCAAGTATTTCAGAAAAAATCAAAAAATTCATCATAACCATTTTATGTCATGTAGAATACAAAAATGAACTCCAATTTTTTCACATAATCCTCAGCCTAGTTGGTGAGTTATCCTTAAGTGAATCCATGATACCCTGGTTTGAAACTAGGTGGAGGCATATTTCTGGTACTGTAGTAGGTACTATAGCAACCAGAACTACTCAACTTGGGCCACCTATTTGGGCTTGGAGTACTTAAGAACTTTAGGCCACCTAGGAATTTGGGTCAGTAGGGATTTTGGGAAACCTTTAAGGCCTTCGGACCACCTCAAGGCCTTCGGATCACATGCATTTTCCCTAGATAGAATCTACAAAAAAGGAGCATCCCTAGAGGAGGATTCAGAGCAGGCACACTCACTAGAGTAGAACCAATGAATTTGGAAGAATGAGAGGGTATGGATACGCCATCGGGACCGGCATGTTCTTTCATGGTAAGCTTATCCAGATGTCCATGCAAAGGTGGAAAGCTACCATCAAGATGCAGATGCTAGGGAGGGGTAGTTCCTTGTAGTTATAGTCTGGTTGAATTCCCTAAGACCTTTGGGTCATGTAATTTCTCTTAAGCCTATGGGAAATGTAATCACTAAGCCTACGAGCCTTTTAAGGGTTTCCCCTCATACATTGAAAGGAGGTTATCAAAAATCAATAAAAATGAAGGCTTTCAGGCCATTCAGGAAACTCCACTTTTCAAAAATAATTTTCTAAATATGATAAATTTAATTTTTAATTAAAATCATTCTTTAATTGAAAAAAAACAACACTTAAAATATTCGTCTTTATTTTTAAGGTGCCTAAATTTATTAATGCTTTCATGGGTAAGGTTATATTTCATAAGGTTCATATTAATATTCATAAGGGTAAGTTATTATTCATAAGGGTAAGTTACTATTCATAAGGGTAAGTTACTATTAACTAAAAATTAAGTGGATTCTATCAGTATCCAAATATCAACCTGATCGCAACCGTGTATGTCTATTTTTTTAAATTCAAAACAAAAAGGTGGAAAATTTAAGTTTAATGGATTGGTTATGCCTATCTCCTAAATAACCAAGTGTTGTTTCAAAGAGACTCAATGCTTTATGCAATATAGTTTATCTAATGAATTTAAAGTATTTAAGAGAAACATACCATAAAATGTTTGGGGTGTTATATTTTTCCCACCTTCAGAAATTTCATCCTTGAAATTTTTCATTTATAAACCCCTTCAGAAAGATGTGGTTGGTTCTTCTTCATAACATCCTCAAGTTCCCATGTTACTTCCTCTATTTTATGGTTTCTCCAAAGAAAATTTACTATTCAAGTTATATGATTTCTCAATACCTCATCCCTTATGTCAAGAATCTCGATAGGCTCTTCACAGTATAACAAATTAGGTTCTATCTCTATTTCTTCATAGGTGCGTACATGTGTTGGGTCTGGCATGTATTTCTTTAACAATGACACGTAGAACACATTATGAACTTTAGAGAGACTTGGTGGAATTTCTAAACAGTAAGCTAAAACTCCAATTATTTCCAGAATTTCAAATAGTCCATGTACCATAGGTTCAGTTTCCCTTTATTACCAAACCTTAAGACACCCTTCCATAGAGATAATTTTAGAAAGACATGATATCCTACTTGAAATTCCAAATCCTTTCTCCGGTTGTCAGCATAACTCTTTTGCATACTTTGGGATTTTTTAATATGGTCCTATATTTTCTTTACTTTTTCAGTTGTCTCTTCGATAAGTTCTGGGCCTATAAGTTTCCTCTCTCCATCTTCATCCCAACAAGTTAGAGTTCGACACCTCTTACCATATAACGCTTTATATGAAACCATTTTAATTCTATAATGGAAACTATTATTGTAGGAAAATTCCACCAAATTCAAGTATTGATCCCACATACCTTAAAATTAAATAGAGCATGATATTAACATATCTTCTAGTATTTGAATAGTCCTTTCAAACTGTCCATCGTTTTGGGGGTGATAAGCAGTACTCATTTGAAGCTCAGTATCCAAATCCTTATGGATACTTTTCTAGAATTTTTATGTAAATTGAGGATCTTGATTAGAAATAATCAATAGAGGTACACCATGAAGTCTTATAAATTTATTAATATAAAGTCTTTCTAGGCACTCAAGTGGTAAATCGTCTCTTATAGCAGGAAATTTTTAGATTTTGTGAGATGATAAAAAATTACCCATATTGCATCATTACTTCTAGGTGTCCTCGGTTGTACTATGACAAAATCCATCATAATTTCATCCCACTTACACATAGAAATAGGTAGAGGTTGTATGAACCCTCTGGGATGTTGTCTCTCTTCCTTCACTTATTGACAAACTAGACACCTTTCCACATAGTCAACAATTTCTCACTTCATGTTATCCCACCAAAAATGTTCCTTCAGATCTCTATAAATCTTAGTGCTACCAGGGTGTATAGAAAAATTTGAGCTATGAGCATCATTTAATAGTTCCCTTTTTAGCTCAGGTACTGATGGAACACATAAACTCTTCCCAAATTTCAAACCCATCCACAAACACAAAGTCTTCCAATATTCCATCCTTAACAGCTTTAATTTTCTTTTTTAGATTCTCATCATCATATTGAGATCATTTTATCTTCCCTAGTTAATATGGTTTATCAATAATTTAAAAAAGAAAATATATTTTCCATTCCATAACAATTCCCATATCCATATTTAGTAGATCCATGAATATAGGATATCTCTCAATCCTCATTTGGGTTAGAAGTCCATGATCTTTCCTACTTAATGCATCTGCCACCTTATTTTCCTTTTCTGGGTGATAGTGTATTGAAAAATCATAATCTTTGAGTAACTTGAGACATCTACTTTGCCTCATGTTGAGTTCTTTCTATGTAAAAATGTATTTAAAACTCTTGTGATCCATATATATCACACATCTTTCACTGTAGAGATAATGTATCCATATTTTCTGAGCAATGATTACATCTACTAAATCAAGATCATGATTTGAATAATTTTTATCACTATTCTTCAACTATCTTGATACATAAGCAATAACTTTATCATTTTGAATAAGGATACAACCCAGTCCATTCTTTGATGCATCACTGTATATCACAAATCCATTATTTTTAAATAGAAGAGTCAAAATTGGACCATTGACCAATCTTATTTTCAATTACTCAAAGAATTATGTAGATTTTTCCCCATAAAAACTTGACCCCTTTATGTGGGAGTTTGGTTAGCAGGTTAGTTAGTTGGGAAAAATTATGAACAAGATATTGATAGTAACCTGCTAAGCCAATAAAACTATGTACCTCATTTATGTTCATTGGCATGGGCCATTCTTAGATTGCCTTTGTCTTCACAAGATCAAATAAGATTCCATCCTTAGAGAAAATATGTATAAGAAAATAAACTAATTGAATCCAAAATTCATACATGCTAAACTTCCTCTATAATTTATTTATTTTAAGAGTTTTCAGAATAATCTCCAAGTGATTCTCATGGTATTCATAGATTTTATAGTATATCAGGATATCATCGATAAATACCACAACAAAGTCATCAAGATATTCCTTGAAAACTATATTCATTAGATACATGAAAACAAAGGGTTTATTAGTCTTTAAAAAAGGAACTACTATAAACTCAAAATTTATATACCTAGTAAGAAATGTTGTCTTTTTAATATCTTCCTTCCTCACACACAACTGATGATATCCAAATCAAAGGTAAATCTTTGAAAAATATTGGGCTCCATGAAGTTGATCAAATAAATCATTAATTCATGGTATAAGATACTTATTCTTTATTATTATTATAGCATAAATTTCACTATAATCAATGAATTTCCTCATGGATCTATCTTTCTTCTTGACAAAGAAGACAAGGGCTCCCCACGGAGAAACACTAGTTAGAATAAATCCTTTGTCACTAAATTCCTCTAGTTGTTTTTTTAGCTCCACTAATTCCATAGTGTCTATTATATAGGGAATCTTTGATATAGGTATTGTACCAGGAATTAAATAAATAGAGAACTTAACTTCCCGCTCTGAAGGATGTCTAGGTAAATCCTCTGGAAATACATCAACGTATTCTTGCACAATAGGTACGTCTTCAATTTAAATATTTCTTTCCTCACCCATAGATATTGTTTTCTCTTCCTCTCCAAGAATTGCATTTCCTCTCCAAGTTTTTTTCCCTCACCCACACTTCTCACATAATGAAAATTGCTTAATTCCCTTCTTCATTGGTGCTTCATCTTTTCCATGATTATTATAATGACTCTTCTTATCTTTATTTCCCTTGAACAAATTTGATCTAGAAAATGCCTTCTCTATTTTTATGGAACTTAATACAATTTTATCGTATGATGAAAATGTTTGAGAAGACAGTTCCCTTCAAAGACTTGGATTAAGACCTTCAAATAAATGATCAATCTTGTCTTTCGATTCACGTATGTAATCTATAGCATACCTGGCTAATCTTGTGAACATATCCTTATACTCTGAAACACTCTATTCTTTCATTTGATTTAGGCTAAGTAATTTCATCTTTATTTCAGTTCTTTTTTCATGAGGGAAATATTTGTTGAAGAATATTTCCTTAAAAGTTATCCATTCCATATCTTATATTTCTTCTTCCTCTGTGGTATTCTGGATCAAGGGCCACCATTAATCAACATCACCCTTGAGACAATATACTCCCAGTACTACCTTTTCATTTTTATTTCATCTTAATGCTAGAAATATATTTTCAAGGGACTTTATACACTATTAAACCACCACTGTATTAGTAGTCCCACTGAAAGATGGTGGCTTTTTCCACATGAAACGATTCAATACTAGTGTATCATGGTTATTCGACATAGCTTGAGCAAGTTGTCCCAATATGGTCATGATCTGATCCGCTCTAACACTGGTTGCATTGACTTTCTTAGTGGAAAAATACCTACATTTTCCATGGGTATTTATTCCCATTGTTACATTAGGTTCCATCAATAAACAATGTTATACACTAAATGAGGTCATAATTCATAATTTCTAACTAGAAAACACTTAATATAATCTAACAATTTATGCACAATGAATCTCATAATCACAAACATTGTTTATATTTATTTTTAAATCCTTCATAATAATTTGTAAAGAAAATTCGAATTATCATAAGGATATCCCCCAAGAGTGTCAAACCAGGTGCACAGTAAGTATTTTTGTCATGTACTAGGATACCTCGGGTTAAGCCCAAAACTCATTGTCGAAGTTTTCACTCTTAGGTACATCTGTTCCAGAACCACATCCACTTGTAGTATCTAGACATGGATATATTTTCTATAAAGATCAATATAATATATTCATTACCAAAATTATAGGATGTTCTCGTATTATTTTCCTCAAATACTATCTTAGGGGTTTGTTCCCTAATCTACATTTTCTAAATCAAGTTTCTAATTTTTCTATTAAACTTCCTCTGATACCAATTGTAACACCCTGACCCTAGAATCCTAGAGCCGGTGCATTACTTATTACATTGGAATGATTAAAAGGAATAAAATACATAAGGAACAATCAATTTAGTAGTCTTGATGAAACTAGAAACATAGATTATACCCAAAGTACATTGGGAAAGGTAAAAAGAATACAATACATTACAAAAACTAATAAATTGCATCCACAAGAACTCAAAAAATGGTCTCCTCTTCATAACCTATTGAAGGTAAAAAAATGAAAGGGGTGATATAAAATGATCAGTAAGGTTTACAAATAGCATAATAATTAATCAACAGTAATTTAATCATAATCAAATTGGCATAGTCAATATGGCATGGTAAATAAATGAAAAACACATTCTATTAATAAACTGAGAATGAAACTACATCTATAGATTTTTTCATAGTGAAAAATTCATGGATAGTAATAACTAAAAAATAATAATTATAATGGTTATTAATTTGACATCATGTATCTAGAACATGATACCACTATATCATCGAAATGCTTTAAGTCTGTGGGTAGATACCTGCCTGATTTTGTTTTGGAAACAAACTCCAAGGGTTTGTCGCCAACTGATTTGTCTCATGAGACCTGTAGATGCATCGAGTGTCTATAATGGGACCCTCCCATCACTTCAAGTCCAAATAATTATTTATACAGATATTTAATACAAGTGCAATATGCCTTCTCAATATCCATATAGAGTAGAGGATACATATTCATCAATATTTCCATAGTTAAAACAACATTCCAAACAAACACTATATATAGAAGGGTATACCACTTAAGACAATAATAATATCCATGAAACCAGAATATGGATATATAATATATTTACAATTTAAATTGAAAAATTATCTCAAAGGGGTAGTAGGTACACCACATAAGAATGATTAGGTGCACAACACAAAGTAAATCACAATGAAATTGAAACCGAAACAAGTCCCTTAAAACATTGCAATCAATCGAGTTAATAATCATCAAGTGAATCATTGAATACCATGAATATAAAAATAATCATGATATTATATATAAAATGGATGTAAACATACACCACATACAAGAAATAAGTGGTGGACAATGGAAATCTCATGGAAATAAAAGTGAGATGAGAAACCCCTTACCTAATGTCTGAATGTGTTCTTTGATTGATCTTAATGACCTGAATAATCAAATTTAGCTTCATTAATTAATAAGTATAGAACCTCATCTACATGTAATTTATTTATTATAACCTTATTAGGTTCATTTATGTCCTTTTTGATGGGTTTAAGAGGTTCAATTTTATTGTTTTAAAATCATTTTCTTCATTGGTTTTCATGATCGGTTTACTGGTATTTATGAATGAAAGTTAATTTGAAATGTGGTTAAACATACATAATTGTTAATATATATTATTATTTACATTAAATATATATAAATTATCTTATAATGATTTTGTTTATATAACATGAGGATGTCTCATTTGATAAAAGTTAATGATAAACGCTTGGATTAACTTGGTGGTTTTTTGTATAGTGAACTTGTTTTGTATTATTATTTTATATTATGAGTGTGTAAGGATTTTAGAAAATTAAATAATATGAAATAAATATATTCTAATATGTTTAAACCATAAAAAAGGTTTCATTACCATAATTGAATACAGTAATAGAAATTGAAAACCCGTCATCCTTGAATGTGATAAATTAACACATCTCGGATGATGTTTTCATTTTTAGTATAAGAGGAGGGGGAAAAGAGAGATGATGATAAAATATCACATTATCATAATAAAATTATATTTCATATAATGTACTCTAATTATCATAGCATTTATATGATAGGATATGAGAAGAGATCAACAAAAGAATAAAACTTGTAAAAGAAGTTGAAAGAAAAAGGAAGAGAGGTTCACCTCTTGAGTACTCCTCCTTGAGAATGTCCTTAAGGCCTTTGTTTTTGGCCATTTGGTGAGACCATAAGATCTTAGACATGGGGGGAGGTATTGGTAAGTGTATTTGGAAGAACATAGGTAAGGATAAAATCTTGAGTGGTGTGGGAGGAAGAGGAGGTGAGGGTGGTTTATATAGTGGAGGGGAGGAGGGTTTTCTTAATATTTTAATCATTAGTTTATTAATTTTCATAAAGACAAGAAATATCGATTATTCCATGACAAAAAATAGTAATAAGTTCCTGTGAGTTTAAAATAATGTCCATTTACATCATCCATGACTCAATCATGATGCATAAATTCATTTATTTAGCATATTTCATAAATTAGCAAATTTTACTATTCACAAAAAATTCAAGTATTTCAGAAAAAATCCAAAAATTTACCCTAACCATTTTTTGACATGTAGAATCAAAAAATAATTTTCTAAATATGATAAATTTAATTTTTAATTAAAATTGTTATTTAATCGAAAAATACCAACACTTAAAAGATTCATCTTCATTTTTAAGGTGCCTAAATTTATTTATACTTTCATGGGAAAGGTTACCATTCATAAGGGTTATATTACTATTCAAAAGGATAAGTTATTATTCATAAGGGTAAGTTACTATTCATTGAAGATTTAGTTGATTCTATCAGGCTTTAAATATCAGCCTAATCATAAGCGTGTATGTCCATTTTTCAAAATTCAAAACATAGATGTGGATAATTTAAGTTTAATGGCTAGGTTATGAATATATCCTAAATAACCAAGTTTTGTTTCAAAAAGACTTAGTGATTTATGCAATATAAGCTATCTAATGAATTGAAAGTATTTAAGAGAAACATACCATAAAATGTTTGGGGTGTTATATGAACCTCCCTATACTCATGAGTAGTGATTTACCCTTTCACCAAGATATTGTTTGGTGACCCAATTTGATGGTGGTACTTCCAATTATGATCCACCCCACATGAACATGAACACATGGAACCCAGATATGCCAAAAATACATGTCAAAACCATCTTTCTTTGAGAAACACATTTAATCAATTTTTCAAACATGTTGTGGGTGATGCCCACAACCCATATTTCAAGAACCAACCCTTAAAATAAAATATAGAAAATTTTGAACAGATAAAAATCATTTGAAAATAGAAGAGATTTATTTAAAGAAACCCAAGATCCTTTTCTCTCCAATAAATGTGAAAAGAGGAAAAAACCACCTACCTCAAATACGTTTGGAACAAAAAAACTTCGGTGAATCTCCATATTTAGGATCGTCCTTCCATTTTTCTAATGAATAAAAATAAGGTTTGATCAAAACTAATTTGATCCCACAGTTCTGACCACAATGAACCCAATCTAGAGTTTTGTTCCAGAGTAAACAAGAGGATCTAGACGAGAAAGGAAGATCGAATCCATTAAACTTTTGATTTCAAAGTCCACTGCTCAAAGATTACTTGAATGAAGGTACCGGGGATGTAGTGGAAGTCAGTGGATCATAGATTTAAAAAATTTCATTATTGAGATGACAAAATTTTGTATCTATAGTGATTTGAACCTTGGTATGGTATGAGAATCTTGCGTGAATTAAACAGAGCACAAAACATAAACTGAAAACATACCTTTTCTGATATGAATCTGTGCTCGACATTTGATTATCATCAGTGATCACTTCTTGAAGAATCTAAAGAATAATCCCACTAGATAATCTATATAGACTTCAAAAATTTATAGGATCATCGATCATTGAATTCTATGTATTAGCGTAAAAATACGACTTTGCCTTTGACTTCCCAGTGATCACTGCATTGACGTACCATTGATACCTAGAGATGAGCTCAATCCTATCTCTTGGATCGAGAGATTATCTCTTTAGAAATTGGGAGTGGAGATAGAGGACATTATGAATTTGAAATGAATAGTCAATGTGAAAAGCCTCTCTCCTCTTATTTATAATGGATACTCAAATATCCAGAAAGGGTTCCTCGACCCCTGTTTATCAAACATCCACTAAATAAGTAATAATTAATTAATTATGAATAAGTAAATTGAATCATAAATATTATTTATATTTCATCACATACCTATAATATATTAAATATGTTACATGATAAAACTGAGTGATTTAACTTGACTCATAATTCCTGCTAATACTAAACAAACCTAGAATATTTAAAATAAAATTCATTCAAATAATATTATTTCTTGTATTTATTAACTACCTTGTGAATTATTTTAATAAATAAATCCTACCAAATTATTCATTACTTGAATGATAATGAATTTATTTATTTATTGATGATCGATGACTTGGACAACACTTAGACCCCATGGTGGGCCCCACCATGTCCAACATAACTATTCACCAAAGTAAGGATGATTCTTGAATTCACTATTATGTGTGACCCTCTTGGACCTTATCTTGAAAGTAGTGAATAATATTTTGTAACAGTGGGTTCCCTAGACCTACCTTGAACAATACTTTTGATTACCATATCATGTGTACAATTAGATATATTTGATACATACTTACCATTATAGTGTAGATATTTTTGCACCCACTATTCAATGGTAATGTCCATAGATTAATTATATTATCAAAAGGTTATAGAAAATACCATACTATAATGAAAACCTCAAGATACTTTGAAATTAATCTTATACCAATGTCATATGGTCTAGATACATCTTACTGACTAGACACAATAGATGTTTAACTATCAGGTGTTGGGGGCTTATAAGCATTGATACTTCTTCTCATAAAGTTCACACTTGGTGATCTCTAGTAGTGTGATCATGATGATAGACCCACCACTAGGAACACCACATTTTTTAGGTGTCACTGGTTGTTCCTATCCACAAACATGTGTATTGGTCTTGTGACTTGAGATCATTACCAGTGTGTGCCATTTGATCGCATATTTTGATGCAAGTAAAAAACCATGATAATGAAATCATAGTGATGTATCTTGTGTTGGGTGCATTAGCGGTGGTATGAAATTGGTTGAATGGTCAAGAAAGGATTTGTCACTTCCAAATTAAGGAAGTAATATATTTTATGCCTGGTTAATCAGGATGATACTACCTTCATAAGTCTTTGGCCAAAACAATCCAAAGGTAAATCCAAACAACTAAATCAACAAATAATAAATCAAGAAAAGGATGATGACATAAGTGTGCATCACGATTTATGAGATATTTAATGACAATGATATTATAGTACACACTACATGTTTATAGGTTATTTTTCATTGGTACGACTTTCCTTATCTCTTTAGGGGTTTTGATGGGTTGCTAGATTCTGCTCTTGATATGTGGATTTTTTCACTAATATTGAGATAAGGGTTTAGAGGGTCTCACACAATAGCATATTCAAGAATATTTTCTATTCAATTGAATAGGTATATTGGACATAGTGGGTCCCACCATGGGGTCCGAGTGTTGTATATGTTATCGATCACCGATAAATAAATAAATTAATATTATTAAAGTAAAGAATAATTTGTATTGAATTTATTTATTAAAATTATTTTCAAGTTAATTAAATATGAGGAATAATATTAATCGAACAAATGTTATTTTAATATTCTAGGTTCAGTTAATATTAAGCAGGAATTAAGAGTCGAGTTAATGACTCATGTTTATCACACAATATATTTTACATCTATTATAGGAATGTGATAACTTATAAATTATATTTATGGTGCAGTTTAGTTCGTCATAATTATTATTTAGTGGATGTCATATTTTTGGGGGTTGGGGAACTCTACTGGGTATCTTGTATATCCATTATAAATAGAGAGAGTCTCTTGTGCAATGAAGACTATTTATTCATTTTTGAATGAGAGTCTCTTTCTCCTCCTGCTTTCTAGAGAGATTATCTCTCTCCGAGTGACGATCCAAGAATTCCTTCAAGCATCGAAGGCAGATGATCATTATGATCGTCGGGGTGTTGAAGACATCATTGAATCACCGCTTTAGCACCCAGAATTTGATGATCGATGTTCCCCTAGTTTTTTTAAGTGTGCATGGACGATCTAGGGTGATTTGAATTCAGATCCTTTGTGCAATGATCACCGATGACAAGAAGATGTCGACCAAAAATTTATACCTAAAAATGTATGTGTTTAGTTTATGTTTTTTTCTCAGTTTATTTTACACGAGATCCTCAGACCATACCAGGGTTTAGATCATCAGAGATAACAAGTCTCATCATCCCAACGATAAAAAATGTTAAAATCCCTGGCCCATCGGCTTCTGTTGAGACCCTGGTACCTTCAATTGGTATCAGAACAATCACGTATTTTTTTTCTAAGCCTAGAAAAAATTTAGTTTCTTGAAATTTAAGTCGAGGATTTGTTTTCGGTCCCAACGGTTCCAACCGCAATTTGATCTGAGGTCAGATGACCAAGTTATGGTCATCTGAATAGAAATTATGGATCGTTTATGATTTGATTTTAGGTATTAAAAATTCAATGATTCTGATCATTCTAAGATATTGGTCAGGTTTCAACTGGAATCCGGTGGGTGGAACTTCTCTGACCTACAAATATTTTTTTCATCTTATTGTGAAATACAATAATAATAATAATAATAATAATAATAATTTTATTATTATTATAATTATAATTATTTTATTATAAATATAATAATTATTATGAAGGATGAGAGATTTGAGAGATTCTCTCTGTAAACATAGTGATTAGGGTTTGTCGTGGATCTTTATCTTCCTGCCGGTGGTCTGTTGCCACAGTTTTGTTACCTTTGTGTTATTATCGGTCCAGATCCATGCCTTATAGATCTATTATTTCACCACCGCAACTTGTAGCTTTGTTGCGAGTTCGTAGATCCACGCCCGTCGTGCCTTGGGGTGTCTGTTGCGAGATCCAGATCTTGGGTTTTAGTCTATCGTGACTTGATAGATTTGTCGTGAGTTCATAGATCTGTTCTCATCTTGGGGTTCATCGTGGTTTTTTTCTTGACGTGCTGCTACGGGACTCCACCCTCCTTGTGGGATAATTTTTTAATATGGGTTTTAAAAAAACAAAAATTAGGTAAAAGGGGTTAGGGTTCTGATATTTTTAAAACTGGGTCCAAGATGCGTGAACCCCGTTCACGCATCACTGACCCCGGGAAGATGCGTGAACGGGATTCACGCATCTTAACCGCGCTGAAGGATGCGTGAACCGCGTTCACGCATCCTTCACGAAGTTGATGAAGGATGCATGAACGGGGTTCACGCATCCTACAGTAACTTTTTTTTAAAATTTTTATTTTTATTTTTTGTTTTGTTTTGTTATATATATATATACGAACAAAACATAAAATTCAGCAGAATTTATCTACTATTTAATATCCAGCAGAACTGCCATTACAGCAGTCTGGATTCTGACAGAAACCATCACCCAGGGCTCTCTTTTATAATAGGGCTTGCCCAGGAAATCATACTGCATTTCCGATGTGGGATTCAGGTTCTCTTTTCCTGCACAGAACATTCTGCATTTCTGATGTGGGATTCTGTTTCAAGTACGTGACTTTGAAAGACTGTAAAACACAAACTATACGACCAATATAAATGAAACTTAAAACATGGATTAAACATATAATAAATAGTTGAAAATGAAAAGAATTTCGTAAAAAGGGTTGATGAATAATAATTTATAAGCTTTCAAAACCACCAACTTGAAACTTAAAAAAGTTTCAAGTACGTGACTTTGAAAGACTATAAAATAAAAACTATAAGACCAATATGAATGAAACTTAAAACATGGATTAAACATACAAGAAATAGTTGAAAATAAAAACAATTTCATAAAAAGTGTTGATGAATAATAATTTATAAGCTTTCAAAACCACCAACTTGAAACTTAAAAATGTTTCAAGTACGTGTCTTTGAAAGATTATAAAATACAAACTATATGACCAATATGAATGAAACTTAATATACGGATTAAACATATAAGAAATAGTTGAAAATAAAAAGAATTTCATAAAAAAAAATTAATGAAAAATAATTTATAAGCTTTCAAAACCACCAACTTGAAACTTAAATACGTTTACGTGCCTTTGAAAGCCTATGAAATACAAACTATAAAACCAATATAAATGAAAATTAAAACATGGATTAAACATATAACAAATAGTTAAGAATTAATTAGTTAATTAGTAATATAATTATTAATTAGTTAATAATTAATATAATTATTAATTATTAATTACTAATATACAATAATTAATTAGTTAATTAGTAATATAATTATATAATAGTTAATTAGTTAATTAGTAGTATAATTATTAATTGATAATTACTTAGTTAATTAGTAATATAAATCTTAATAGTAATTATTAATTATAATTATAATTATTAATTATTAATTATTAATTATATAATAATTAATTAGTTAATTAATAATATAATTATTAAATATAATTATTTATTATTTATTATATAATAATTAATTAGCTAATTAGTAATATATTTATTAATTATAATTATTTTTTATTTATCTATAATTATTAATTAGTTAATTTGTAATATAATTATTAATTATAAAATAAGTAATTGATTAATTAGTAATATAATTAGTGATTATAATTCTTTATTATAATTATTAATTATTAATTATTAATTATTAATTATTAATTATATAATAATTAAGTAGCTAATTACCAATATAATGATTAACTATTAAAAATTAATTGGTTATTTAGTACTATAATTATTAACTATAATTATTATATATTAATTAGTAATATAATTATTTATTATAATTAGTAATATAATTAGTAATTATAATTAGTAATATACTTATTAATTATAATTAGTAATTATTAATTATATAATAATTAATTAGTTAATTACCAATATAATTATTAATTATTAAAAATTAATTATATATTAATTAATTAGTTAATTAGTAATATAATTATTAATTATTAATTACATAACAATTAATTAGTTAATTAGTAATATAATCATTAATTATATAATTAATAATTATAATAATAATCAAAAATTATATTACTAATTAACTAATTAATTATTATATAATTAATTATTATATAATTAATTATTAATAATTAATAACTAATAATTGTAATGAATATTTGTAATTATTTATTATATTACTAATTTACTAATTAACTAATTAATTATTATGTAATTAATAATTATATGTTTAATCCGTATATTAAGTTTCATTCATATTGGTCATATAGTTTGTATTTTATAATCTTTCAAAGACACGTACTTGAAACATTTTTAAGTTTCAAGTTGGTGGTTTTGAAAGCTTATAAATTATTATTCATCAACACTTTTTATGAAATTGTTTTTATTTTCAACTATTTCTTGTATGTTTAATCCATGTTTTAAGTTTCATTCATATTGGTCTTATAGTTTTTATTTTATAGTCTTTCAAAGTCACGTACTTGAAACTTTTTTAAGTTTCAAGTTGGTGGTTTTGAAAGCTTATAAATTATTATTCATCAACCCTTTTTACGAAATTCTTTTCATTTTAAACTATTTATTATATGTTTAATCCATGTTTTAAGTTTCATTTATATTGGTCGTATAGTTTGTATTTTACAGTCTTTCAAAGTCACGTACTTGAAACAGAATCCCACATCGGAAATGCAGAATGTTCTGTGCAGGAAAAGAGAACCTGAATCCCACATCGGAAATGCAGTATGATTTCCTGGGCAAACCCTCTTATAAAAGAGAGCCCTGGGTGATGGTTTCTGTCAGAATCCAGACTACTGTAATGGCAGTTCTGCTGGATATTAAATAGCAGATAAATTCTGCTGAATTTTATGTTTTGTTCGTATATATATATATATATATATATATATATATAAAACAAAACAAAACAAAAAATAAAAATAAAAATTTTAAAAAAAAGTTACTGTAGGATGCGTGAACCGCGTTCACGTGCGTGAACGGGGTTCACGCATCCTTCAGCGCGGTTAAGATGCGTGAACCTCGTTCACGCATCTTAACGGGGTCAGTGATGCGTGAATGGGGTTCACGCATCTTGGACCCAGTTTTAAAAATACCGGAACCCTTACCCCTTTTACCTAATTTTTGTTTTTTTAAAACCCATATTAAAAAATTATCCCTCCTTGTGGCTTGATATTTCTGGAGGCCAGTTCTGCTCGTTCTGAATAGTCTCATTGTGGAAAATTTTTGATCGACGCCTGTTATGGGATCCATGTCCCGCTCCAAGATCCTTTGATTTATGGTGGCCGCTACTGAATCCTTTTTGGGCCAGGGGTGGTTTGATTCATATAGGTATGTTGCATCAAGACTGCCTTGCACTGATGTTGATCCAGTGATTTTATGTCTGACCACTCGCAGTGCTCCAACCATTTCTTTTGGTGAAGAAATTGTGTATCTTGATGGGATGGGAAAGTGCTCATTTTCGATCTACAAGGGTTTGGATGTACCTCCCATCCATTGGAAGGGCAGTGTTGCATACATCAAGGCAGATCCATATGCTGTTGTAGAGCATTTTAAAATAACTGAACTCTATTATAGCTCGTATTATTCTACCTAGGGGTGCTACTCCATTGAAAATTGAAGTTTTAACTGAGCAGATCTCGAAAACCAAGGGGTTCTCATCCTGGAAGTGATTTTATTTGGGGAACAACTTCTTTCATATGCTTTTCCATTCTGATGAGATGAAGATGTGGGCATGGGGATTTGGATCAATTTTTCTCAATCTAGGTATTATTCATATCTGTGAATGGTATAAGAACTTTAATCTGCTTGAAATTGGTCAGTCTACTATCTAACTTTGGGTAAGGGTTTATGGTCTTAAATGGATTTTATGGCATCCTAAGATTCTGTATGATATTGTAATGTCAATTGGAGTTCGAATAAAAATTGACAAGGAAATGGAAATGATGATATTTGAACACTTTTCTTGATATTTGGTTGAATTTGATTTGAATTCCACTTTGGTGGATCATGTTCTGCTATCTAATGATGACTATGATCTTGATTTGAGAATTGTGTAGGAAAAAATGCCAAAATTTTGTGCAGAATGAAAGGAAATTGGGCTTGATGGTTTGACTTGTAGGAAATATGTTGTCTGTGACTTTTTCTCCCTACGTGGGCATGATTCTAAGATGTGTTTGAATAAAAATAAAAATGAATCCACTCATACTGGTGGACAGGATCAGGTTTGGTTTGCAACATCCACAAATGATGATACAAGGCATAAACATACTATACAAACACAGGTGGATACTGATCCTACTCTTATGTTGGAGACTCCTAACAAAAAAAGTGAAGGGGCTGTCTAGCCATTTTATGGAACCTCTGGTCAGCTTCTAGGCGACACTAGGGGGTGGAGGAAGGGGGTACATATATTCCATACATTTAGTGCACTGGTAAAAAGAAATTATGGTCAGAGATTATTACTGGTGAGCTGAATATTTGGGAGGGAAGTTTGAATTAGGTTAATCCAAAATCCACTGAGATTGTTAGCATACAATCGACAGATAGGCTTCCATCTCTTATTATGGATAGAATGGAGTTTATTGAGCATGATACTAGGGTTCAAGATGAGGTGGCTGATGCTTCAAGAGTCATTAATGACTCTATGGAGCAGTCTCTAATTGAACTAGAGGGGGTTTGGAAGCAAACAAAAACATGGAAATGTGTTCGGCATCCAAAAAACTGTGGATGAGGAGGTAGTAGAGATGACTAGGATGGGTGTGGCTAGTCTACTAGGACTTCTTAAAGGGATATCACTCTTGAGCAGATTAATCTCAAGGAAAAGTACTATGTGCTTTTTAGTTATAAGAATTCACAGTCAAAATGGGAATCTGCTGATGATATCTTTGATCGGGATTATGGGGATGATCCTAGTTCTACCCATTTGAAATTTTCTTTTTTTCATGAGGACTTTTCCTTTTTTGTTTCTATCCACTCCCCTTCTCATGATTTGTCCTTTATTTTCAATAAATTTTGGTAGGAGCAGGTTCTCCTGACTCATGAATCTTCTGGTAATAATTATTATTTTTATAATAAAAAGGCTATGTTATTAGCCTTTATATTTTTTAAAATGGGTGTGGAAAATTAAATGGTGGTGGGCGGACCTTAAGAGAAGAATAAAGAAGAAGAAGACTTCCGAGAGTCTCTTCTCTAGTGGGCCATTCCGGATTGACACCTCCCTGTGCTACAGTCATGGCCATCCCAATGACATCCCACCTCCTTAGTGTCAGTGTCACCACCCTGAAGCCCATGAAACTTCCCAGAACCTCCTCACCTCCATGTTAGGCTATCTTCCCAGCTGTTCTCCTCCTGTTTAGAGGACCTAGCTGCCCCGATGCACCCTCAACCAGATCAGAAACTCGTCTCCACCGGCGGCCATCAGCCAAGGCCACCTCATCTAGCATCGCCACCCCCTTCACCTAGTCCATGAAACATACCCCATCAATGTGATATATTCATTCCAGACTGGCTTTCTCCTACCCCTTCTCAGATCGAGCAGATCCGGCTAAATTTGCAAAGTCATCATCCTGATCTGGTTCGCCGTGGCGACCTCCTTCTAGCGCGCTAGACCGACATTGCATGATGCCTAAAGTCATGACATTAGCCTTCTTGAAACCACCCCCACTGGACAACCCCATCTTTCCACTGCCTATGAGGATCCCCTATACCTCTCAGCCAAGTCTAGTGTTGGCTGCCCCTCCGCAGCCCGCTGCGGCTCTGTCTGTCATCCCTCCTCTGGTGAATGGGACCACCTCTACCATGGCCACCCATTCCACCACCACCGAGAGTCATGGACTGCCACCTGATCCACCACCCACATGTCATGACCTCTATCTTCCATGCCATCCAGGCCACATCTGGTGCCCCTTCTAGATTCTAGGTCCACCTGGTGTGATCTACACCTCAAATAGGTTCTACTAGACCCAAATTGCCCTGAAAGTGGCATGGGTGGGTCCGCCCAACCTGGAACAGGTCTGGGAAGACCGTCTTGGCCCAGAATAGGCATGAAAAATCTTTTCTTTGCCAGTTTTGGGCTTGCTCAGGTTCAGCGCGACTTGCAATGGGTCAGGGTAGGGTTTCAGGGCCCTGGTTAACCTAAATTAATTTAATTAATTAATTTAATTTTAGTTTTAAATTAAATTAATTAATATATTATTTATAGTTTAAATATAATTTTTATACCCTTGGGTAAATTAATTTAATTTTAGTTTTAAATTCAATTAATTAATTAACTTAATTTTTGAAATTAAAATTAAATTAACAGTAGACCGAAAAATATTTAAATTATTTGAATTTAATTAAAATACCCTCATAATTTATTTAATACAATTTAATTTTTATCACACTTAAATTTATACCAACTGGTCTTGAGTAATGTCCTGGCCAATATATGTCTGCATTCATTTAATTACTTATTTTTAATTGCGTGCAATATTTGCAATTAATTAATATGGTCTACACATCATTTTTTAGGTCAATTTGTTTAAGGACCTGTACGTCCAAATTCCTCTAATGTATATTTCACCCCTAGTTTCCCTCACCTGCGTGTGAGTATTTTTTTATATTGGATGAAGACAGTGTATGACATGGACCCCACCAAGTCAAGGCGATACGCCATGATGAAGACAGTGTAAGATACAAACAATTCCAAGTCGAGGTGTTACTCTAGATGAGAATCTGACACACTGGACAGGGGTGAGCTGCATCACGAGTCAAATGATGAATCAAGTATGATGCCCCTAGGTCGTGGATGGTTTATTGAAATTAAATGGATCAAACATTTTTAGATTCTAAAGACCACTCAGGTAGTAGTTTTCCTTTATGAATTTATTTATTATTTTATGCTTTTTATAATAGCGGGAAAATATATAAAATAATAAATGATAAAACTCATAAAAAAGTGATGAATGTTTTTCTATTAACATTTAGTTGTGAACTCAAAAACATAGATGAATTATATTAATAGAAATGGATTACATTCATTGAGATAAAAACATAAAAACCCTCAAATATATATCAAGTCGTAAATATCTTCCATCAATCAATTTTTGACAAAACCGGGTGTTTAGGGTGCCCGTCAACCAAAGTTAAGAATGCCTCTTACTATCAATGAGTTCTTATGAGTGATGTATTGAATTAACTAAATTAGTAGTAAGGATTAGGAAAAGCTAAATTTCTATCATTTTAGAGGCAAGTGTTGTAAATCAAGTTATGATTTTAGAAGTTGAGACTTCACTCAACAGATCAAGGAACTGTGAGTTAATGTGGTTGGTCGGCCAAACACCTACCTTGAACCCTTTGAGTAGTGGTGTAGCCAAAGCATGTAGACTTTTAGGGGAGGTTAATTTATCCTTTCCACTAAAATACTCAAGTGATGGAGTATTTAGATTCTAGTACAGAGAGTTCCAATAATTTGATAAAATAGTGAGAGCAATTATAATGATATAATTAATCAATAATGTCTACATCAATAATCAATATAAAATTAAAATCTACTAGAATTTTATTTTTTTGTAGGAAATGGAAAGTAATACCACAATATAAACTACAATAAATATTGGAAAAAGTAAATTTTCAAACTAGCATGAATTTCAAAGTGTAGTAAATGCGCTTGCATACACTACTAAGATTTAGGAAATTCAAGGTGCTGTTGTCCCAATACTTCTTAAGTCACCTCATGAAGTGAGGGTGTAAAACTACTTATAGGATACTCATGTATAAAAATATGATTGTTATGTCATAATTCTATCACTAACATCTGATGTTTTCTGCGATTACATTATCGAGACATGGATGATATAACATGTAGTCTCATATCCAAGAAGTTAACAAGCAGAGAGAGAAACAAGATATGAATGAGTGATAAATTACATTGGATTTGTATAAATATGAAAGACAGATAAAGATCTTTCAAGGCATACCACTATTACACCCAACAACTCTAGTTTCATTTAAGGTTACAAAATGATCAGGAAGAAGTAAAAACATCATTACCTTTTCAGTAAGGTTTTCCAAGTAAATAAACATAAATCTTTCTTATGGTGTACAAGTTTAAAGGTAAATAGAAAAGTCCAATTACAAGTGTAATGCCAATGAAACATACACACCATCCTTCAAGAAAATAAGGTTGGTTATTAAATAGGAGGTTATTTTCATCACATAACTTGAATTAAATTCTATGGAAGTTTATACGCAATAAACCAAATTAAATAAGAAAGTTATCTCTTATTCTTCAGGTATATTCATTAATATAGCATGTAATGTTTCTCACGTACTAATTAAGTTTTAAATAAATATGCCTTTCACATATGTGTATTGAAATACAGTAACCAAGTAAGTAATAGTAACATTACAAGAAGTAAGGTGATTTCTCCAAGCGGCTAAGAAAGGGTGATTCCTAAGTCAGCAGTGAGAAACACATCACTTCTAATTTCAAAGTTGACGATTTAAGTAAAACTATTATTGATTATAACCAAAAACATTATCTCATATGTCCATTGGACATAAGGATATAATATTCAAAGTTCAATAATTAATGATGTTTGTGGTGTCTCGTACTCAAATAATAGTTCAGTGATACTTGAATCATAACAAATATTTGACGAATATAAAAATGTAATACTTTTACCCAATTTTGAAAAGATAATTCTTTGTCAAGTAAAACTAAAAGTGTATGTCAAGAATATACCCAGTTTTTTATTTAGACTCAGTAGAGCTAAACACCTTTGGTATTATCGACATATTTAGTTTGGAAAAAGAAACCTTTAAAAATAAAGTTATGTCACAAAACTTTCAGATTTAGTTCAACAAGAGAGCATGAACTATTCCAAGGGTAAACTAGTGGTAAGTATACTTCATAAGTTTCCTTTAAGTAATTAAGTAATGTAATAATGAAGTATATGAATGGTTAGAAGATACAAGTTTCTTCAGGATGACATATCAAATAATATCTTGACCAGACAATCATCGATCAATATAATGTAGCATAGAGTTATTCCTAAATTCACATTACCTTATTTATATCACAAAATTGATTTTAATAAGGAGGATCGATGGTAAATATTACATGTTAACATTGATCAATAAAATGTAGTGTGGAACAATTCCTAAACTGAAATTTTATACATTAGAGTCATGATGTAAGTAGTATCAATGCCATAACTCGCATAAACTTTCATTATATTTTGAGACATGGTTTGAAAATAAAGACAATATCCCATAACCATATGCTAACTATAATGAGAAATATATATAATATGAGTCACAATATGATGGAAATCCATTATTTTATAAGATGTGTTTAGATGAAAAGAGTTTGTTGAGGATATAAACAAACATGCATCAAGCTAAAAACATTTTGCATCTAATTAATTATCTTAATGGTTTCTTAAGATATTAAAAAATCCCTAAATAGAAAAGTGGAAGTCAAGTGATAGAATACATTTCTATATAAGGGTTCACATCTGTATTAGAGATAGTGGGATCAATATTGACTTGGGTTTAGTCCATGCCAGAGATGCACATGTAGTCAGCATAGGAACAAGTTCCACAAGTTCACGTGGAACATGAATGTTCTAGAGACACATATTATGTAGGAAAGGTTAAACCCATAGAGATGGTTTTATATTCACAACGGTCAATGATCAATTATTCATTGAGATTAATAATTTCTATAAGTAAGCAGTATATGACAATTAGTTAAGATTGAAAAGGTCAATTAAAATTCAATAATGGATTCTATGTATCAAAGTGAAAAGGGTCTTATTATTTAGAATAATATGGTTTGTGTTCAAGTGATATGATACATGGATGATACAAGTGAAGTACCAATAATGCTTGATTGGTAATACCAAATCGGTATGACTAAATCCATTATAATTTTATTTGTCATAGTTATTTTTTAAGATCATTTAATTGGCCATTTTATGTCAAGAACAACTTTGTTGGAAGGTGTTTATATGACGCAACTTGAAAGGGATAGTGACACCATAGGATTCCAAATAAGGGTTGAAAGTTACTAAAATCTAGTTTAGGATTAAAGTAAGCAATAAGATATTAGAGTATTAATTTGGAATGAATGTATGCAATGTGTCTACCAGAGGTTAGTGGGAGTGCCATTGTTTTCTAGGTGAAATATGTTTGACAACATATGGAAAACACATATTGGTCTTACAGTTAGTTCAGACCAGAGTGAAAGTAATTCTCCAATGATTGACTTAAAGAAGCAACCTAAGTTATAGAGAACAGGATCTACTGAGGTAGATCTAATGGTTTTTGGACCAATTCAATCATACATATACTGACATGGTATTGAAAAATACAAGTTTGAACAATTCAAGGGAAGAATTATTTCAAGTTTCACATGACATAAATCTCCCTAAGTAGACAAGCAATAGAATAGGAGGAGATTGAGTGGTGAGTTAAGTTCCATACGCTTTTGCGATGGATCAATCACTCATGCCATAATATGTACATGAAATGATATTTCCAATATATGATTTATGGTAGGAAAATATCAGATATATCCAGGAGAACTTCAAGTAAAGAAGTTAGTACTATTTTATTCTACTTCGATAAGTACAAATGATATGTACTTGGTATGTGGAGAAGAAGGGATACTAGTTATGGTGGGACACAAACTAGTCTTCCTTTAGATCAATTTGATCAAGTATCGTAGTTGGGCTATGGTGTTGATCGATACAATCTTATAAAATCCAGTGGTAGCCATACCTATAAATACTGAGTATGTTGCATCTTCTGAGGCAACTAAGAAGTAGTTTTTAAATGAAAGGATTTGTTCCAGTTCTTGGAATTGCACCTACCAAGTAATGTTTTATTATGATGATAAATCTATTCCTGGTACTAGTTAAGATGTTAAGTTTTAACATTGGAAAAAATAGATATATTTGAGGATACCATATCTTGAGAAGTTTTACTCAAGGAGGTGAGGTTACAAATAATAGGATAGCCATGCGGTGGAAACGTGGCAGGATTAGAAGCTAAATCTGTTACTCAGTAGAATCATGATCTTTATCATGTGAGTTCAGACAAGGTTTATTAACAAGTTGGCTCTAGTACAAGTGGGAGTATTGTAATAGTGGGTTCCCAAGACCTAAATTGAACAATACTTTTGATTACCATATCATGTGTACAGTTAGATATACATGATGTATACTTACCATTATAGTGTGGATATTTCCACATCCACTATTTAATGGTAATTTACATAGATTAATTATCATATTAAAAGGTTATAACATATCACAGGCTATAATGAGAACCTAAATAAACTATGACATTAATCTTAAACTAAGGTTCTATGGTCTATATATATCTTACAAACTAGACATAATAAATGTTTGACTATCACGTGTTGGAGGCTCATAATCATTTGATAATTATTATCATGAAGTTCGCACTTGGTGATCTCTAGTAGTGAGGTCTTGAGGAAAAACCCGCCAATTGGAACATCACATGTTTTATGTGTCATTGGTTGTTACTATCTATGGATATGTGTATTGGTCTCTTGACTTGAGATCATTACTAGTGTGTACCATTTGATCACATAATTTGATGCAAGGAAAAAACCATGATAATGAAATTGTGGTGAGGTAGCTTGTGTTGGGTGTGTCATTGGTGGTATGACATTGGTTGAATGGTTAAGAAAGGATTTTTCGTTTCCAAGTTAAGAAATGAATATATCTTTGTCTTGGTTGATCAAGATGATACTAACTTCATAAGTCTTTGGCCAGAGTAGTAGAAAGGTAAATCCATCCGGTTAGATCAATAAATAATAATGCAAGAAAAGAGCGATGACACAAGTGTGTGTCCTTATTTATGAGATATTTAAATACAAAGAGATTATAGTACAAAGTACGCGTTCATAGGTTGGTTGTCATTACTATGGATTTCCTTATCTCTTTAGGGGCCTTGATGGGTTGCTAGAATACACTCTTGGTATATGGATTTTATCCACTATTATCGAGATAATGGTCTAGAGGGTCAAACACAATAGCATATTCAAGAATCCGCCCTATTAAGTTGAATAGGTATATTGGAAACGATGGAACCCACCACAAGGTCTGAGTGTTTCCCAAGTTATCGATCACTGATAAATAAATAAATTTATATTATTCAAGTAAATAATAATTGGTATTAAATATATTTATTAAAATTATTTTTAAGTTAAGTAAATATAAGGAATAATATTAATTGAACGAATATTATTTTAATATTCCAGGTTCGTTTAATATTAAGTGCGAATTACGAGTTGAGTTAATGACTCAGGTTTAACACATAATATTTTATATATATATATATATTATATTAATGTGATAAATTATAAATTATATTTATGGTACAACTTAGTTTTTCATAATTATTTTTTAGTGGATGTTATATTTCTGGGGTCCGGGGAACCCTACCAGGTATATTGAATATCTACTATAAATAGAGAGAGACTCTTGCACAACAAGAAACATTCATTCATTTTGAATGAGATCCCCTCTCTCCTCCTGATTTATAAAGAGAGAGCCTCTCTCTCTCTGAGTGATGATACAAGAATGCCTTCAAGCATCTAAGGTAGAGGATCGCAGTGATCATCAGGACGTCAAAGACATTGTCAAATCACTATGTTAGCACCTGTAATTCGATGATCGAAATTCCTGTGAATTTTTGAAGCATGTGTGGAAGATCTAGAGGGATTTGGATTTGGATCCTTTATACAAGGATTTCTAGTGATAAGAATATATTGATCATAGCTTCAGATATGAAAAGGTATGTTTTCAATTTATGTTTTTGTGCTCAATTTATTTTATGTGAGATCGTTGGTCCATATTGGGGTTTAGATTGTCAGAGATGACAAGTCACATCATCCCTATGATAAATTTTTTTAAAATCCTTGCCCCACTAGATTCATCTACGACCTTGACACCTTCATAATATTTAAAGACCAATAGAGGAGTCTAGAAACCCATAAAGACCCCTAAAGAGATAAGGAATATTCATAGTAATGACAAACGACCTACAAACACGTACTGTGTAATATAATCTCTTTGTATTTAGATATCTCATAAAGCAATATGCACACTTGTGTCATCGCTCTTTCTTACTTTATTATTTTTTGATCTAACTGGATAGATTTACCCATGACTGTCATGACCATGGTCTTATGAAGGTACTACTATCTTGATCAAACTGGCCTGGGATATTACTTTCTTAACTCGGAAGTGGAAAATCCTATCTTTTTCATTCAACTAATACTATACCACCAATTATGCACCCAACATGAGCTACCTCACCATGATTTAATTATCATGATTTTTTCCTAGCATTAAAGTACATGATCAAATGTCATACATTGATAATGATCTCAATTCAGGAGACTAATACACATGTTCATAGATAAGAAAAACCAATGACACCTAAAACATGTGGTGTTCTATTGGAGGGTATGTCCTCATTATCAAAACTACTAAAATCACCAAGTGAAAACTTAATGAGAATAAGTCTCAAGGATTATGACCCCCAACACTTGATAGTCAAATATCAACCATGTCTAGTCAATATGATGTATCTAGAGCATAAGAAATATGTTTAAGATTAATTTCATAGTATCTCAAGGTTATCATTATAGCCTAAGATCTGCTATAACCTTTTGATACAAAAATTAATCTAAGTATATTATCATTAAATAGTAGATGCAGAAATGTCTACACTATAATGGTAGGTATACATCATGTATAAATAACTGTAAACACAATATGGTAATCTAAAAGTACTGTTTAGTTGGTTCTAAGACAATCACTATTAAGACACTCCCACTTACACTAGATCAAACTTTCTAACCATAATTTTTAGCTCTTAGGTGATTAATATCATGTTTCTACCGAGTCACGACTTTAGTTGTTGGGTCTTCCACGATTCCACTGCATGAAATTTTTTCTATGTGCGACCTCACCTCCCTGAGTAAAACTTATCAAGATATTTTATCCCAGAGTGTATCCCTTTTGTCCACTTTCATAATTTGATATCTTGGATAGTTCTAGTAAAAGATTTATCATGATAAAATTTTACTGACTAGGTGTGATTCCAAGAAATGGAACAAATAGTTTCATTTAATAACTACTTCTTAGCTCCCTCAGAAGCTGAAACGTACTCGGTATTTATAGGTATGCCTACTACTAGCTTGTATAAGATTGTATCACTCATTCCCTTAGATTTAATATGATATTAGATCACATTTATCTATGTAAGAGTAGTTCTAATTCCCTTAAAACTAGTATCCCTTCTTCTCCACATACTGGGTATGTATTCTTTGCACTTGTTTTAGTACTAGTGAATAATTCTGACTGCTTCCCTTGTAGTTATCCCAAAAATAACTGATATTTTCATACTATAAGGTATATCTTGATAATATCATTTTTTTACATATCATGGCATGCGTGATTGATCTATGACAATAGAGTATGAAATTTAACTCACCACTTTAATCTACTCCTATGCCAATGTATGTCTTCATGGAGAGATTTATGCCACGTGACATTGGTAACAATTCTCTCTTGAATTGTTCCAGCTTGTGTTTTTCAATACCATATCAGTATATGTATGATTTACTAGGTGTAAGAAACTGTTAGATCTACCTTAGTTGATTATTTTCTCTAGAACTAAGGTTTCTACTTTAAGTCAATCACTGGAGAATTACTTTCATCCTAGTTTTAACTCACTATACGACCAAGAGTTTTTTTCCATATGTTATCAAAAATATTTTACATGGAAAAAAATTATGATCCCACTAACCTATGGTATATACATGAAAAATATTCATTCCAAATGAATATTCTATGATCGTGTTGCTTCAATCATAAACTAGATTTTAGTAACACTCACCCCTTATTGGCATTATGTGATGTCACCATCCCTTTATGGTTGCATCGTATAGACACTTTACACGATTGGTGTTCTTGACATCCAAGGATTAATAATACAATCATAGAAATTAGTTATGACTAGTAAACTTGTAATTTATTTTGGAATAATGACATGGTATACCAATCAAGCCTTATTGGTATGACGCTTGTACCATCCATGTATATTTCCACTTGAATACCCACCGCAATATTCAAAATAATAATCCCCTTTGAACTTTAATACATGTATTCTATTATTGAATTTTAATTTACCTTATCAATATTAGTTGATTTACATATACTTCCTACTTATAGGAATTATTATTCTCAATGAATAATTTATCACCGACCGTGGTGATTATTAAAACCATCACCACAGTTTTAAATTTTCTATGCAATATGTGTCTCTCGAACATTCTCTTCCAGATATCTTGTGAAACTCATTCCTATTACAACTACTTGTGCATCTTTGGCATTGACTAAACCCAAGTCAATATTTCTCCCACTATCTCAAGTAGAGATGTGGACCCTCTTATAGAAATGTAGTCTATTACCTGACTCCATCTATTCCATCATAGGGATTTTTTTAATATCATAATAAACTTTTAGGATAATTAATTTATATGTACTTTGTATTTTTCATGATTCAAGTTTGTCTATATCTTAAAAAATAATTTACAGCTAAACACATGTCTTATGACATAATGGAATTCCATCATACTATGACTTATATGATATCCATTTTTCATTATAATTGGTTTATGTTTATGGGATATCACTGTTATTTGAGAAGCACGTCTTGAAAATTAATGGAAGTTTTTTTGAAATATATATATCAAAATTTATGCTCCTAATACTTACATCAGGACTATGATGTGTAAAAGGAAATGTGTGTTTAGTAATTTATCCATTCTACATTTTATTGATCAATGTTAACATATAAGACTCATCATCGATTGTCCTTATTATCATCATAACCCTAATGTGGATAAGGTAATGTGAATTTATGAATTAATCTATACTACATTACAATGATCGATGAATGCTTGGTCAAGATATTATTCGACATGCCAGGCTGAAGTATATGATATCTTCTAACCATGCATATACCACACTTCATTTTCACATTCCTTAATTACTTAAAAGGAATCTTATGAGGTATATTTAACACTGTCTTACCCTTGGAATATTTATATCTATCTAACCGAACTAATTATGAATGGTTTTTGGCATAAATTTATTTCTAAAGGTTTCTTTGTCCAAAATAAATAAGTATATACATCAATAATACCTAAGGTGTTTAGCTCCACTGAGACTAAGTACTAGACTTGGTATATCCTTGAAATCCACTTCTAGTTTTTACTTGAAAAAGAAGTATCTTGCCACAACTCGATATATAATTCTTACATTTTATATTCATCATGTATTGCCTATGATTAATGTATCACTAAACTATTGGTTGAGTATTAAACATCGCAAACAATATTCATTCCTTAATTTGAAATATTGTATCCTTTTTTCAAAAAGACATGTGAGATAAATTTTTTGGTAATACTCAACAAAATTTATACTAGAGTAATTTAATTGGTAATTAGAAGTTGTGTATTTTTCACTAATGACTTAGGAACCACCCTTTCTCATCTTCTTGGAGAACACACCTTACTTCCAGTAATGGTTCTATACTTACTTGGTTACTTTATTTCAATACACGTATGTGGTAAGAATGTTTTATTTAATACCCATAAATTATAACTGAAACATTAAATTTTATATTGACGAATATACCTAAAAATAAGTGAATAATTTCTTTCGCGATTCAGATCATTACATTTAAACTTCCATAGATTTTATTTCAGGATATGCAAAGAAAATAACCTCCTATTTAATAACCAACCACTTTTCATTGAAATACATTGTAAATTTTCCTTTAGCGTTGCCCTTTCCATTGACCTTATCATTGTGTCTTTCAACTTGTTTATCATAAGAACTAAAGATTAAACATTATTTATGTTCTTATTTGTTGGAGAACCTTACACAATGAGTAATGAAGTGTTTACTCCATCCTTTTCATTTTGTATTCTTAAACGAAACTAGAGTAATTTGGTGAAAATTATATGATAAAGGGATCCACTAAAAGATCATGATCCATCTTTTAGTTTACACATATCTAGTATAATAATCACCTTATTTGTATATTTCTTCTCTTTCTCTTTGTAATCTTCTCATAGATGAGATAATATGTAAACTCATCCATGTCCCAATGTTTGTATTCACAACTCACATTGGATGTTGATGATAAAATTATAACATAACCATCATATGATACATACATGAGTCTCCTGTAATCAATTTTACATCCTCACTTCCTAAGGTGGATTAATAGGTATTGGGGACACCAACACCTAGAATTTATTATATCGTAGTGCTTTGTGCAAGCACCTGTACTATTCTTGGAAATTAATACTAGTTTGGACATTTACTTTGTCTAATATTATCGCAGTGTATTTTGTGGTATTGCTTTCCATTTTCTACAAAATTAAATCTAGAAGATTGTAATTTTTTTATATTGATTACCAGTTTAGACATTATTGATAAATTAATTAAATCATTAAATGTTTCTTACTATTTTATTGAATTGTAGGAACTATCTATACTAGAATCGGAATATTCTGTCACTTGAGTACTCTAGTGATAAGGATCCTTGAACTTCCCCTTATAGTCCCTCAACTATGGCTGACTGAGCACCCTGAACACTTGATTGTTTTCAAATTAAAATGATGGAAGGAATTTGTGAATTAATATTTTTTGAGGTTTTTTATGTTTTTTTTCGATGAATGTAATCTATTTCTATTAATCTTATTCATATTATGTTTTCGGGCTCAAAACTAAACATTAATAGAAAAAAATTATCACTTATTTATGCATTTTATTGTTTATTATTTTATGTATTTTCTCGCTTTCATGTGAATGCATAAAATAATAAAAAATGCATAATGGAAATAAACTACCCAACTGGTCTTGAGAATCTAAAACTGGTTAATCCATTTAAACTTAATGGTCCAACCAAAACCTTAGGGTAACATACCTGAGTCGTATCTTGACTCATGATGTAGGTCTTCCCCATCCAGTATGTCCACTTCTCATCTAGAATACAACCTCCTCTTGGAGGGGTCCACATCTTGTATGGTGTACTGCCTCTTCTTAGAGAGGTCCACATCATACATTGTCTTCGTCAAGATAAAAATGAACTCACATGCTAGTGAGGTGGATTAGGGGTGCAATGTACACCAAATAAATTTGAATGTATAGGCCCTTATACATATTGACTAAAAAATGATGACGAAAAAATCATCTTATTTAATTATAATTATTGCAAACATTTAAATAATTAATTTTTTTTAGGTGGGTTCTGGTCAAAAGACCAGAACCAAGAAATTTATTCAAAATAGAACGTCACAAGTGAATTACAGCAGACGAAAAGAGGGAAATTTTCTAGAATCCTTAAAAAAAAGCAGGAAAAAACTCTGGCGGGAGATCATTCATCTAACATTTAAATAATTAAATAAAACATCTTGAAATACACATATTTTATTGGTTCTCAAGACCAATCAATGGATAAATGCGTGATAAAAATTAAATTAAAATAATTTAAATAAGAGGGTATTTTAATTAAATTAAATGAATTAATTAAATTCAAATAATTTAATTCTATTTATTCCCATAACTAATTTAATTTTAATGCAAAAAATTAAATTAATTAATTAATTCAATTTACCTAAATTAAATTAATTTTATAAAGTATTAAAATATTAGTTTTTAAACCAAAATTAATTTTTTAATTAATTTAATTTAACTCTAAAATTATATTAATTAATTAAATGTATTATGTTTACCCCAGGACCTAAAACCCCATGTAGGCCCAATATGGGTCATACCAAACCCGCGCAGATCCATTCCAGGTTATGAAAACCCCGTGCAGGGGTGTTCTAGGCCAGGATGGTCCACCGAGACTTTTACCTAGTTGGGAAGACTAGCCCGAACCTGTTTCAGGGTGGGTTGGGTCAAACTAGACCCGTATCAGGGATTACCTGACACTGCACATGACTGATCTTGGTCTGACAGGTAAAACTGTGGTGTTTATGCTCACCTATGAGTGAAGATGGTGGATTTTCTTAACCAATAGCCCAATGGTAGATATGCTTCATGGGATAGCCAAGGTGGAAATGAGAGGCGAAGCCGGATATGTGAATATGAATGACTTGGTTCCACAAGAAGTTGACAGGATCTAAATCTTGATTTGACTGGGAGGGGATTCACCGATGGAAGGTGCAGTCAGAGTGGGAGGTACGGTGCCAGATCATAGGGTCATCTCTCTGGGAGGAAGGGGAGCACTAACTTAAGGGTGACAATACTCTTTGATTGAGGACAACAACCATGAGGTGGGAAGTGAATCCACAATGGTGAGGTCAGGTTCACTATAGTAGCTCGGGTAGAGTTTAGTGAGGCTAGTGCAACAATGCCTAGTAGGGTCTGTCTAGTGTGAGTATTCGAGTAGGAAAAGAAGGCTAACTGGGGTCAGCTACCTGCTGTGGTGTGAACTCATCAGATAGGTGGCGGCTGACGGTGCTTGACAGGGAGGCCGTGAGCCGAAAATGGATTTTATGGTGATTAGACACTATAATAGGCTAATATTCATTGATTATATTTTAATATTCATGTGTTTCAAAGTCTTTAAACACCAATTTTGTGAATTTTATTAACTGAACTTCATTGATCATCACATGTGAAATTCATGTTTAAAGTGTCAATTTGAGCCCAATTTATCATCAACTTGTGGAATAAATTATTTTGATTATTTGAATTTGATATTTATGGATATTATTGATCACTTTTTTTGTAACATTTTATCTTTTAGGATCAATGGATGAATCATAAGGGAAGATAGGCATTTTTGTCCATGGATGTAGTAATTTCCAAAAAAAAATCATAATGGGTCTTAGACGCATTAAGTAAAAGTGGAGCCCACAAATCAATTCCAATGAAGATCAAATTTTAATTTTAGATAGTGAAAATTATGGGGATAATTAAATTAAATTTTAGTCATAGCTAATTATGAATTTTACAATGAGATCTAGAGAGCTCAAGTTGACATTTCATTTGTGGGCCAGATTGGAGGGCCCATAAAATCATCCCACCATTTCAAGCATAAAATAAGAATGGATGATTCAGTTGGAACTAAAATTTTAAATATATTATATGAAACATGGAAAAATATATTTCTCTTCTACAACCATCCCAAATTCATCCATCTTCAATGACATATTTTCACGTCAAATGGGGGGATGAATCTGTTCCTAATTTTCTGGTCAACTTTGAAAAGTCCAATTTCTCTTGATTTCTCTCCCACATTTTACTATCATAATTAAATTGTAGGGAATTGATTGATCGGGTATCAACTAAAGGATCCAATATTTCATATTTAATGTAGTGGTGGTGAAGGAATTTGGGGATGCATGTTTTTCTTTCAATTGTAATGTTATGTTATCCTTTTGTAATCACTTCATCAATTTCTTTCATGTAAGTTGTTCGAATAAATTTTGTTTCTCAATAAATGTTCTCCTTATTCACCTTTTATATTATTTTTTATAACATTTTGATATCGTTTCCATAGGTAGTGAATCTATTCACATAATCTTTTGTGAGATTCTTCACACAATGGTGGAGTGATTGTTATTTCAATGTTTTTCTTCTTCAATTCCACCCTCATGAGTATACTTCACGCTTCCATTGATATTATAACATTAATGAAGGGATAAACCTCTTATGGGTTGATCCAAGGGAGTATAAATAGATATATTATATTATATTTAATGATATTTAATATTTTAAACTATTTTATTATTTTAAAGAGTTTCATTCAATGAGTTACGATCTTCTTCATCTTCATCTAATTTAACAATGATGCATTTTGAGTGCTAGTACGATCCAATTCCTTTGAGTTCTCATTAAAGTGATCCTCTAAGTAAACTGATTATTAGTCTTGGTATTGTGTAGGGATTAAATTGGTGAATTATGTTTAAGAATTATCTCTTTTTGTGGATACATCTTTAATTAGTGACCTAAAATTTTCTAAGAAAATAAACACATCCAATCTAACCCTTACAACAACCTAGGATCTACTCATCTTATTTAATTGTATCCATTCAAGTATTTAGTGTTTCATTCTTAAATAAAATACATTATCTTAGGTGAATTAGTATTATTTTATTCTATTTACAATCAACACCATAGTTGGCCATTTCATAGACAATCCTCCATAGAATGTACGTGTCTGTAGGTTTTTTATTAAGACCCTATGGATTCGATCCCTATATGTACTACAATGACTGCTTCTACTAGTAGAGTTAATTTGGGCATAAACAAATTTTAGCATTGTTTTTGGGACGCAAGTAAGTTTTCTTAGACACTATAACCATTTTATCACCACAAAATCTCTTTTTTCACCCCTATTTCTCTTATCTTTTCCCCTTTCTATTTTTGTGTGTCCAAAGAATCTCAAATCTTCATTCACATTCTAATAAAATGGGGTATCTTCAAAAACAACCCATCATAAACCCATGAAATAATAAAATATAAAGTCAATATTGGGAATCACCAAACTTAGGGAATTTCTTTGATCAACCCTTGAATGATTACCCCACACCCGATGAGATATACAATCACTTGGATGATGATTGATTAAAGGATCAATTCCCACCCCTCTCAAGGATGATTGAAGAAATATACATTTGGGAAGTACATGATTTCCAAACTTATATCCATCCCAAACCCCAAAAAATTCTTGAACAATTATGTGAACAAATGGATAGAATGAATTTATAATTTTTATCATTGACATTAGAACTAAAAACCATTGAAATAGTTATGGAACCCATTCCCACTCAGGTTGTCCCTTCCTCATCACTGATAGGTGAATCTTATATCCCAAAAACCTATCATTCATTTAATGAATAACTAACCTTTGGATTTGTGATATCTAAAGAAGATCAAGGAATTTTTGAAGGGTCTTTAAATCAGGAGGATTTTTTTGGATCCAAAAGTGTATAATTTAACATCATGGATTGAGTCTCCTGAATATAACTCCATTAATGATTTTTTAGAAACAAAAATCACTAAAACATTGGAATAAATCACAAATTTTTATTACATACCCTTTTATGAAACCGATTTATCCAATTTTTTGGTTGAATATTCTGTTCAAAAGGAACCAATTCTATTGATAAATTTTTAAAATGAAATTGAGTTCAATTCGAAGTCCCGAACTGTGTCTGAATGTCCTATTCGACCTGAGATCAATATTATTTTACTTACTTCCCCACTCAAGTATCCATTTATAGGGTACAACCATGACCTTTTTTTTGGAATTATTTCTTCTCTTGGAACCAATAAAGTAGGAATGATCTTTGATTTCTTAGGAAATACTACTGAAACAATTGGATTAACCATTTATAATATTCCTTGGATTTTTCCATTCATTGTAGTACATAGTATTTTACAAGAAACAAATTTTAAAAAAAGAGTAAATCTCAATCTAGTAGAAGTGGAGAAAAAAGGGTCCTGAAAATTTTTAAAGTTGGAATTAGTTAATTTGGGGGGTCCAAGCCGAGCTAATGAATTTAAACTAAGCACTTTTTGGGAGGCAACCTGAATTTTGTGTTGATTTTTTGTGTGTTTTTGTGTTTTGTTTGTTAAAGGAACCCCTTGGGGTTTATAATGTGATCTAATGTCTCTTGTGTGTGAGATTTAACAAATGAAGAATTTGAATATTCCCAAATGAAACCCTTGCATTCTAATATTCAAACCCATACACTAATCATCCTCAAGTAGTCTACTGGTGACCTTAAGCTAAAGTGGACAATTTCTTATTGATGGATCATAAAATTTAAACCAGGTGGTTTTTTTCTAGGATTTCATTTCAAATCACATCTTCCTATTTTTCTTCCCAATTCTAATCTCTCTCTTCTTATCTCTTTCAAAACTGATGGAAGTTTCACTATAAGCTATGGGGAGTAAAAATCTAGGATTTTGAAAAAAATAGGATTTTATGATAAAAATTAAAATCAATGAAAAAAATTCAATTCAATATCCTTTAATTCATTAATTTACATTGTGAAACCTTACAACTGAATGAAAAATGATTTTGAATTCCTTGGTGATGATTTTAATTCATGTTTAAGTTCATAAACATAGTTTTTGAAAAGTGTGGTTGTCTAATGTGATTTTAAATGTTTAAATTTTCATCCTCTTAATCAAAATGTGACAATGCACATCCATTAGATTTTGGGTGTAAGTATGAGTTCTTGGGCCCCTTTCAGCATAGAATACGGTTTGGGGCCTCTTTTATTTTAATTTGAGTATCAAAATTGTATTTATAAAAAACTACATAGAATAATATATTGTCCAAATGTGAGGATTTAGACACTTTGGGATCATGACTCCATAGTTGTCTTGCCCAAAGTTAGGCTTTACATCTCTATTTTAGTGCATGGAATTGAAAAAATGTGTGGTGTTCGACACTTGGGGATCGTGACTCCATAATTGTCTTTCCCAGTGTTGGTCTTTTCATCTCTATTGTGGTTCAAAAAATACAAAAAAATAAGAAGAAAAAGATAAATTTTGATACTCATATTATGGTTAAATGTGATTCCCACCCAATGCTTCCATTTTCCCCCTTGAATGAGAAAATAGTCCCCATGTATTTTGTGATGTACAACACATCACCATGCTTAATTTAAAATGGATGAAATGTGGTGATGAATCTTAAAAAAGGAATGTGATTGAACTTGTGACATTCTTGTGAACCTAGCCTATGTGAAATTATTTTAATGGGTTTCATGATTGTTTTTCATGATGTGTTTTGGTGAGAATTTTATGTTCAAATGTTTTTAAAAAAAGGGAATTCAATTTCATTTTTTTGAGATACTTTTTTCTCGGGACTAGAAAAACTGAAGTTGGGGATGTGATTATCCTCTGGAATAGGCTAATATCCATTGATAATTTTTAATATTCACGTGTTTCAAAGTCTTTTAGGTGCCAAATTTTGTGAATTCTATTAACTGAACTTCATTTATCATTTTATTTTCAATTCATGTTTAAAGTGTCAATTTGGACCCAATCTATAATCATCTTGTGGAATAAATTATTTTTATTATTTTAATTTTATATTTTGGGATATTATTCATAAATTTGTTTGAAACATTTTATATTTTAGGAACAACAGATGAATCACAAGGGAAAATGTATATTTTCTCCATATATGGAGAAATCTTTGGACAAAGCACAATGGGCCTTAAACCCATCAAATAAAAGTGGATCCCACAAATCATGACCAATAAAGATCAAATTTTAACTGTGTATATAGAAAATTATGGGGATCATTTCATTAAACTATGTTCAAAGATAATTTTGATTTTTTCAATGAGATCTAGGGAGCCTAAGTTTACATTTAATTTGTGGGATAGATTTGAGGGCCCATAAAATCAGCTCACCATTTCGAGCATAAAATCCGAATGGTTGATCCAATTAGAATGAATTTTTTACATATATTATAGTAAATATATTAAAATATATCTAACTTCTACAACCATCCCATATTTTTCCATCTTCAATGACATATTGGCATGCCAAATGGGGGGATGAATCTGGTCTGAATTTTATGGTCAACTTTGAAAATTCCAATTTCCTTTAATTTCTCTCCCAACTTTTACTATCCTAATTAAATGGGAGGGAATTTATTAATGGGGAATCAACCTAAGGCTCTAATATTTTATATTTAAGGTGGTGGTGGTGAAGGAATTGGGGGATGCATGTTTTTCTTTCAATTGTAATGTTATGCTATCCTTTTGTAATCACTTAATCAATTTATTTCACGTAATTTGTTGAAATAAATTTTGTTTCTTAATAAATATTATTATTATTCACCTTTTATATTATTCTTTATATCATGCTGATACCATTACTTTAAGGAGTAAAGCTAATCACATAATCTTTTGTGATATTATTCACACAATAGTGGAGTGATCATTATTTCAATGTTTTTCTTCTTCAATTCCACCCTCATGAGTTTAATTCCCACTTCCATTGATAGGATAAAATCAATGGAGGGATAACCCTACTATGGGTTTATTAAAGGGAGTAGAAAGAGGTAAATTAGATGTTATTTAATGATATTTAATATTTTAAATCATTTTATTATTTTAAAGAGTTCCATCAATGAGTTACTATCATCTTCGTCTTCATCAAATTTAATAATGACCCATTTTGATTACTTGGATGATCCAATTACTTTGATTTCTCATTAAAGTGATCCTATAAGAAAATTGGTGGTCAGCCTTGGATTTTTTAGGGATTAAAGTTGTGAATGATGGTGAGGAATTATGTCATTTTGTGGATACATCTTGAATTAGTGATCTGAAATTTTCTAAGAAAACAAATACATCCAATATAACCCTTTCCACAACCTAGGATATACTCATCTTCTTTAATTGTATCTATTCAATCTTTAGTGTTTCATTCTTAAATAAAATATATTCTCTTAGGTGTGTTAGTATTCTTTTATCCTATTTACAATCAACACCATATTTGGACACTTCATAGATAATCCTCCATAAAATGTATGTGTATTTAGGTTTCTTCTTAGGTCCATATGGATTCAATCCCTACCTATACTAAAATTACCACTTATACATGTAGGGTAAATTTGGGCAAAACCAGATGGGTGGTCCCATGGGTTCTTACCGGTCAAGGAGGGGAGCCAACTGAATATATTCCAAAGGATGATTCAACTGCCTTATATTTTTAATTCTAATGTTTTTTAAAATCCTAATTCTAGGATTTTTACAAAAAGATATTATATAATTTCATTTTGTCTTCTTAGAAGACAAACACCTGTTAGATAAATGGTATAAAAACAAGAACTCAATTAATTACTTATATATAGAAGACCAACATTCTTAAAATTTAATACTTGAAAACCACATAGTGATCTATATTAAAAATTTCAAATGACCATAACTTGACCATTCAAAACCAGATTGACGCTTGGTCTATTTCGTTGGAACTGATATAAAAACATCTACTTAATTTCAATGAAACTTAATTTTTTCTTATCTCGGAATAATTATGTGATATCCCTGATACCAATTGAAGGTACCATAGTGGTAGCATAAGCTTATGGGCTGGATATTTAAAAAAAACTATCGTCGAGATGATGTAACTTACCATATACAGCGATCTGAGCCCCAGTATGGTCTGAGGATCTTGTATGAATTAAAAAAAGCAAACAAAATAAACTAAAAAAATACCTTTTATGATTTGAAGCTGCGATTGACATATTATTATTGTCATTGATCGCTGATCTAAGGATTTAGAGCATAATCCCTCTAGATTTTCTACACATTCTTCAAAAATTCACAAGAGCATCGATCATTGAATTTCAGGTGTTATCATGATAATCCAACAATGCCTTCAACCTCTTGATGATCACCGCATCAACATAAATTCAATGCTTGAAAATGAGCTCAATCCTATCTCTTGGATTGATAGCTTCTCTCTCAAGAAAGTGGGAGAATATAGAGAATGTATGAAGAATTCACAATTAATAGTCAATACGCGAGAGCCTCTCTCCTCTCATTTATTGTGGATTCTCAAATACCCAGAAATGGTTCTCCATCCCCTGTTTATTAAATTTCCACTAAATAAGTAATAATTAATTAATTATGATGAACTAAACTGCATCATAAATTTTATTTATATTTTATCTCATACTTGTAATATATTAAATATATTAAGTGATAAAATCGAGTTATTTAACTCGACTTGTAATTCCTGCTAATATTAATTGAATCAAGAATATTTAAAATAGTATTCATTCGAATAATATTATTTCTTGTATTCACTGAATAGATCATGAATAATTTTAATAAATAAATTCGACCCAATTATTCTTTACTTGAATAATAATAAATTTATTTATTTATCGGCGATCGATGACTTGGACAACACTTGGACCCCATGATGGGGTCCACCATGTCCAATATACATATTCACCAGAATATGGTAGATTCTTGAATATGTTATTCCAAGTGACCCTTTAGGCCCTTATCTCAATAGTAGTGAATAATATTCATAGAACAAGAGTGGAGTCTAGTAACTCATCAAGGCCCATAAAGAGATAAGTAATAGTAATAGAAATGACAACCAACTTACAAACATATATTGTGTAATATAATTTTCTCATATCTAGATATCTCATAAATTAGGACACACACTTGTGTCATCACCCTTTATTTATTTATTATTTATTGATCTAAATGGAAGAATTTACCCTCGAATGACATGGCCATGGTCTTATGAAGGTAATACCATCCCGATCAACCTGGCTCAAGATATTACTTCCTCAACCCAAAATAAAAAAATCATATCTTTATCATTCAACTAATGTCATACCACCAATGATTCACCCAACACAAGATACCTCACTAAAATTTAATTATGATTTTTTTTACATGTATCAAATTACATGATCAAATGACACACATTGATAATGATCTCAATTCAGGAGACCAATACACATGTTCATAAATAGGAACAACCAATGAAACTTTAAACATGTGGTGTTTCTATTAGTGAGTCAATACTCATGATCTCAACTACTAGAGATCACCAAGTGTGAATTTCATGAGAAGAATTATCAATGCTTATGAGACCCCAACACCTGATAGTCAAACATCAATTGTATCCATTCAGTATGATGTATCTAGACCATAAGTCATATGTTTAAGATTAATGTCACAGTATCTCGAGGTTCTCATTATAGCCTGATATCTTCTATAACCTTTTTGAAAAAATAATTAATCTACAGAAATTACCATTAAATATTGGATGCATAAATTTCTACACTATAATGACAAGTATAAATTATGTATAGCCAACTATATGCAAGATATGGTAATCTAAAAGTATTATTTAGTTGGGTCTAGGGCACCCACTATTAAAACATTGAAGATGTAGTCCAGAAGTTGAAGATTACTGAAACCTTCCTAGAAGAACCCTAAGAGTCGAGTGGAAGAGAAAAAATATATTGAGAGCCATAAGGAGTGCTAGAATTATAAATTAGGTTGGTCCCAACCTAATTCATAGCTTCAAAAGGAAATCCACTTCATAAATATTTGAGAGGCTACATATGATGAAATTCATGTCACCTCAACTTAAAATCCCGAAATCTAGTTCACACCATTAATGGAATCTCACACAGGGAATCGATTTTTCTCAAATAACCATTCACGCCCTGAATAAAATTCACAGAATTTGCCTAGAACCATTCACATCACGAATAACCATTCACAGTGTGGACTAGTTTCTATAGCCAAATTTTCAGTTTCCCTTCTATTTATCCCTCTGAACTCTAACAAATTATCCCAACCACTCCAATCATAAAATAAGTATAAAACAACCATATAATTCAAACCGAGGTGCTACATTCCTCCCACCATATGGATTCCCATCCTTGAAAAGATGAAAAGTTGGAGGTTTTCAGTGACTTCAAAAAGGTCAGGCCATTACTCTAATATAAAATCCTCTCTTCCCAAGTTTCCTCTTGGATCCAACCATGGTTACATAAAACCCATACCAAGGAAATAAAACTTATACCAAGGAAATAGATCTCACTCTCAAGGTCTTTTCCTTTTTATCTATAATTCAAACCGATTTATGGATAAATGTCACATCAAGCTCAAATGTAACCTGATCTCAACTGATCACATAACTAGGATCTAGGTGATACTTTTTTCAGTTGAGATATGTGGAAGGCATTTGAACAAAACTGAATCTTGATAGTAAGGATAATTGATACACTACATTAAAAATCTATTTGACAATCTCAAATGGTCCAACATGCCATGGGTCAAACTTCCCTTTCTTTCACAAGCATAAATGACCAAGTCTCAATGAAACTTCAAGAATGTATGGTCACTCACATTTAAAGATAAAAGTCAGCGAAAATGATCTTCATATGATTTATACTAGATTTGAGCCATGTCCATTCGTTTCTGGGTCATCTAGATCATCTCAGTAGTCTCATGGATAAGACTAGGTCTGATAAGTGAATTTTCTCATGTTTACACCCAACATAGAAAAGAATGATAATGACAACCATATAATTCCTTGAACGGGGCCATATGTATGGTCACCTGGTAGCTATTTTAATATGAGAATTCCACCAAAGGTATAACAACCATGCTCTTTCTTTCACATTAATACATTATTTATTACAAAATATTACACTTAATATAACCTAGAAGTTTGAGAAATATAGTGTCTTTGAGAATTATGTACAGTACATAACAACTTAAAATAAGGAAAAACATCATCTTTATTGAAAACTTCATTAACATGACCGTACTTAGAACTAGATGGGATAACCTGGGACATACATAAGAAACATGTGAGCTATAGAGCACAATAAGAGAATAAACATGACATAACATGAATAAAGTAATACATGTTAGATAATAGGAATATCAATGGGACATAAAAGGAGTTATAATCATAAACATGAATAATGAGGCATGATATAACATGATAATCATAAAAGGAAACATGGAAAATGTGGAAACAAATTAAAATACTTCATCATAAACATAGGTCAAGGATAACTGCTAATACATCATGTTGAAAAAAGTCCTAGAATGGAATCAAGTTTAATCCCTATCCCAATATAAAGTCTCATGAGACTAAACATTACCCAATTCATTGGAGTACTATATAATTCCAGGTGCATCCGTCACTTCCATTTCATTCTCATGCTTAACTGTGCCACATAGATCATACAACATGGATTCATTCATCATCATATTTTATTCCACGATCAAGGAGTGTGAAATAAATAAATTTAATTCCAAATTAAAATAAATAAAAGTGTATAAAGTTGTACACCCTTGATAGGAAATTAGTATGGTATCCACTACACAATTGTTTTGGCATAGAAAATCATGGTGAAATTTCAACACCATAATGACGTCACTTAAAAATTCATAAAAATTGGTTGACGAGGGATAAATGGGTCTCTCATCATTTTAACATCAAATGGGAAGTAATGAGGATATTAAAATACATATCCCGACATTAGGAATTGAAAATTGAAGGCATAATATAGTAAAGAAACTTGAATAAATAAGAGAAGGTGAGGATCCCTTACATTGAGAGTGTGGATTTAAATGATTGGAAGGAGCTTATTGAGAGCTTAGGGGCAACTTGGGAGGACTCTAGGGAAGATATGATAGAGTAAGGACGTTCTTAAAGGATTTTGAGTGAAGAGAAATGGGATCTTGGGTGATTTTATATATGAAAAGAGTGGAGAATTACTTATCATTTCTCAAAATTAGGTTTTGGACTTTATATAATAAAATAACCAAAACTAAAAACCTTCCCATAGTTTTTTTTGCATATTTTCTACCAAATGGGAGTGATTTTAATTATTTTATAAGTCCTGGGGCTGAACTTAATAAAATAATACCTTTTCTTATGTGGAAGTGAGTCATACTCTTAAAGAATTTATTTTAAAACCTTAAAATATATTATAATTTTTGGAGGATTCATCATGTATTTTTAAAATAAATCAAATAAATATAAAATCGAACTATTTTAAAGGAAAGAATAGATTTATTTGTGAATACTATTTATAGTATTTATTACATCAATTTTGGGTCATTATGATGTCATAATACACACCGTATATTTATACAGTATTTAATTTTTACCTAGAAATTCAGATTTCTCAGAAAATTATGAAAAATTCACTATTGGATAGTTTTAAAAATATGATTACAATAATAATAATAATTTTATAATTTTTTTTTCAAAATATATGAATTTTTTACTTTTAAAATAAGAATCGACATTTATTAAAAAAATGTTGGGTTCTTTGACAATAACAGTTTTCAAACCCTTATAAATATTACATTTGACTTCATAAAAAAATATGATCATTTATATTTGATAAATATTATTTAATAAGAATATTTTGTAAAAATATTATTTATTTAAAAAATCCATTAATTCATCAAAATAAATTCCTTAATAGAATTTGAATATTACTAAAAAAATATAATTTTATTTTATTGTATCAAAATAAAAAAAATTTATAAAGTAACAATAATAGGATGAAAATATATTCATTATTCTATAAAAAATGATGTGCATACTCGTATTTATAGGGTTATGATACATTTTATTTTAATACACCAGCAAACATCCTAAGTGTAAAGTGCAAGTTGGTGAGACTTTCATGGGTTGGTTTGACATACATAGTTTGGGCTATAATATTGATGAGCTTGAAATTCTCCCATAAATATTTTTGATCATGCTTTAGTTATTGGATATCATCTTGGGATTGGTCAACGGAAAATCCCAATGATTCTATCACACTCAAAAGCTCTGATAAAGGGCTTCATAGGGTACAATCCTACTGGATGAGGTCGTCACTTCCTTTTTCTATGTCAATTGGATTGATTAAAACCCTATATTTATACTAATAATGTGATCAATATTCAACAACTATATTACCAATGATAATGATTCTTATTGGTATTTTAAATTCTATAGGATATAATAAAACCAATGAAGTGTACATGTTTTATATAACCATAAAACACAATAAGACATTTAATTAAAACACAAGGGGAATTTTATTTATAACTACTCAGGTCATTACAATATCCCCCCTTCAGAAATATCACCCTAGAAATTTTATTTTCACACACTAAAATAGATGAGGGTTCTGTTTCATCACTTCCTTCAGTTCCCAAGTCGGTTCTTCAAACTTGTGTTTTCTACACTATACTTTGACCATGTGCATTGTATTATTCCATAGAACTTTGTCTCTATAATCTAAGATCTTCACCAGTTGCTCCTCATAGGAAATGTCATTCTCTAATGACACCACCTTTGGATTGAGTAAATATGAAGGTTCTAGTATATAATTTCCCAAGAGGGATACATAGAATACATAATATACCTGAGATAGGTTAGGTAGGAGTGCTAGTTGATAGGCCACCGATCTAATGCCATCAAGGATCTCAAAGGGGATGATGTATATTGGACCAAGATTTCCCTTCTTCCCAAATTTCATGACTTTATTCCATGGATATATGTGGAAAAATACCATGTTTCCAACATCATACTCTATGTCTCATCAATGATTGTTAGCACAACTCTTTTTTAGACTATGAGCAGCCTTAATGTGCTACTGAATGGCCTTAACCTTTTACACCATTTCCTCAACCATTTCAGGACCTAGCAGTTTTCATTCCCCAACTTCATCCCAACATGAATTTTTTTTGCACCTATTCCCATAATAGGCTTCATGGGGATCCATTTGGATGCTTGAGTGGAAATGGTTATTGCATGAGAACTCGACCAAAGGAAGATGTTGATCCCATCCTTTTTAAAGTCAATTGAGCATGCTCTAAACATGTCCTTAAGTGTCTGGATAGTCTAATAAAATTGACCATCATCTTGAGGGTGATAAGTTATTTTGAATTTCAACTCTTTATTTAGAGCATGTTGGAGACTCTTCCAGAATTTAGATATAAATATTAGATATCGATCAGATGCAATTGATAGTGGTGTTCCATGAAACCTCACCACTTATCTAATGTATATCCTTACAAGTTGATCAAGTGATAAGTCCTATCAAGTTGTAATGAAGTGTGTAGTCTTTGTAAGATGATCCATCAAAACCCATATAGAATTATTTCTTATTAATTTTTTCAGAAGACCAGTGAAAAAGTTGATGGTGATATTTTCCCATTTCCATGTAGGTATGGGTAACATTTGCATCATCCCCTTGAATTTTTTCCTTTTTTCCTTAACTTGTTGACATAAAAGATATCTTGATATATACTCTGTGATACCCTTCTTTAGGATTTTATGGTATACATAGTCTTGATCCAAATATTACAACTCATTCATTAACATTGAACTATGAGGACTTCCCTTTTCTTAGAGTTTCCACTTTATTATGAATTCTGACATCATCCATTTGAGTATCCTTTATCCTATCTAGGAGGGAAGGTTTAGAAATAATTTGTAAAAGTATTGATGATGTTCCTTCATTTATTATTACCATGTGCATCCTTTTCAAATCTAAGAATATCAGATCCCTCTCAATTCTCATCAATGATATAATTGATGAATCCTTTCTACTTCAAACATTTTCCACTTTATTTGCTTTCCTAGGATTATAGTGAATTGAGAAATCATAGTCCTTGATACGCTCTAACCATATTTGTTAGCACATATTCAGATCTTTCTGTGTGAATATATACTTGAGGATTTTATGATTTGTATATATTTCACACTTCTTCCCAAATATATAATTCCAGTATATTTTCCAATAAAATATCACTACAGCCAACTCCAAATCATGTGTTGGGTAGTTCTGCTTGTGAATGTTCAAATGCCTTGAAACATAGGCTATCAATTTTTCATTTTCATTAACACATATCCCAATCCTTTATTTGAAGATTTGCAAAATACCATGAAAATATCTCCACTTTTGGATAGTGTGAGTAAAAGTGCTTTGATAAGCCTCTTTTTCAACTCCTCGAAGATCGCTTCACATTCATCATAAAGGTACCATGGTCGTAGAAAAGGTTGTTGGGATAAGGATTTTAAACTTTTTACATCATTAGGATGACGAGACTTGTTGTCTCCAACGATCTGAGTCCCAGTATTTTCCGAGGATCTCATGTAAATTAAAATTGCACAAAAATTAAAATTAAAGAACATACTTATTCATATTTGAAGTGGTCCTTGACAAAAACTCATCACAAATGATCGTTGCTTGTAGGATCCATTGAAATATCTCTCTAGATCATCCACACATGATTAATAAATCCCTTGGAGTGTTGATTGTCAAATTTTGGGTGCTAGCATGGAGATCTAATGATGCCTTCTAGGCGCCGATGATCACCGCATCGTCGAGCTTGCGATGCATGAAGGAGAAATAAATTCCAACACATAGATTGAGAGTCTCTCTCTCTAGAAAGAGGGAGAGGAGTGAGAGGCTCTAGATTTCTCTCCATGGAGAGTTCATGACAAGAGCCTCTCTCTTCTCATATATAGTGGATGTATAAAATACCCAATTGGGTTCTTCGGACCCTGTTTATTAAACATCCACTTATAACAAACTAAACTGCATCGATATTATTTATTATTTTATTACAAACCTGTACTATATTTAAAATATGTTTTACATGATAAACCTGAGTCATTTAGCTCAAATCATAATTCCCACTTAATATTAAACAAAACTAGAATATTAAAATAATATTCATTCGATTAATATTTTCTCATATTTAGTTAAATTGTAAATAATTTAAATAAATTCAATCCCAATAATTCATAACTTGAATAATATGAATTTATTTATTTGTCAGTTATTGTCAAATTGGAAAACACTCAGACCCCGTGGTGGGGCCGACCATGTCCCGAATACCTATTCAACTTAATAGGTCAGATTAATGAATACTCTATTGTGTGTGAACCCCTAGGCCCTTATCTTAAAAGTAGTGAATAAAATCCATAGATAAAGAGTAGAGTCTAGCAACCCATCATGGACCCTAAAGAGATAAATATTGTTATATCAACGACAACCAATCTATGAACACGTACTGGGTACTATAATATTTTTGTCTTTAAATATATCATAAAGAAGGATGCACACTTGTGTCATCACCCTTTTCTTACTTTATTATTTGTTGATCTAACCAGATCGATTTACCTTTTGACTACTTTGGCCAAATAATTATGAAGGTAGAACTATCCTGATCAAATAGGCCTTAGATATATAACTTATTTAACTCAAAAGTGACAAATAATTTCTTAACCATTAAACCAATTCCACACCACCAATGACGCACCCAACACAACCTACCTCACCACTATTTCATTGTCATGGTTTTCTCCTTACATCAAAATACATGATAAAATGTCACACACATATAATGATCTCAAGTCAGGAGACCAATACACATATTTGTAGATAGGAACAACCAATGAAACCCAAAACATGTGGTGTTCCTATTAGTGGATCTGTCCTCATGATCTCACTACTATAGATCACCAATTGAGAACTTCTTGAGAATAAGTATCAATGCTTATGATCCCCCAACAACTGATAGTCAAACATATACTGTGTCCAATCAGTATGATGTATCTAGACCATAAGACCATTGTTTAAGATTAATGTCATAGTATCTAAAGGTTCTCATTATAGTCCGAGATCTTCTATAACCTTTTGATATGACAATTAATCTATAAACATTACCATTAAATAGTAGATAAAGAAATATCTACACTATAATAGTAAAAATATATCATGTATATCTAATTGTATATATGATATGATAATATAAAATTATAGTATAGTTGGGTCTAGAGAACACACTATTACAATACTCCAACTTATACTAGATCCAAATTACTAATGAATCCTATTAGCTCTCACATGATAAAGATCATGTTTCTGCTGAGTAATAACTTTATTTTCTCAGTTTTCCACATTTATGTTGCGTGGATATTCTACTATATACGACCTAATCTCTTTGAGTAAAAATTATTAAGAGATAGTATCCCCGAGTGTATCCTTTTTTTTACTATTAAAAATGACATCTTGGCTAGTACTAGTAAAATAATCATCATAATGATAAAAATTTACATGGTAGGTGAGATTCGAAGAACTAGAACAAATCCTTGAATTTAATAACTACTTCTTAGCTACCTTAGATGTTGCACCATACTTGGTTTTTATAAGTATGGCTACCACTAACTTTTATGAGCTTGCCTTGCTCATCACCTTAGCCTAATTGTGATACTAGATCACATTGATCTAAGGAAGGCTAGTTTTTATACCATCAACACTAGTTTTCCTTCCACTCCATATACTAGGAACATATCTCTTGTACTTTCCCAAGTAAAATCAGATAGTACTGACTTCTCTACTTGCAACTATCCTGGATATAACTGATATTTTCCTTCTATAAAGTATATGTTGGAAATATCATATCTTGTATATATCATGGCATACATGATTAATCCATCACTAAAGCATATGGAACTCAACTCACAACTTAATCTCCTCCTATGCCTTATCATGTCTACTTGGAGAGATTTATTCCACGTGACTTTGTAAACAACTCTTCTCTTGAATTTTTTCAGTTTGCATTTTTAATACAATGTTAGTATATGTATGATTGACTAGGTCCAAGAAACTTTTAGATCTACCTCGGTAGATCCTATTCCCTAGAACTTAGGTTGGTCCTTTAAGTGAATCATTAGAGTTATACATTCAAAATAGTCTTAACTAACTGTAAGACCAATATCAGTTTTCATATATTTCCAAACATATTTATTTTGGAAAACTATGATTCTACCACTAACATATGATAGACACATAGAAAAGATTCACTCTAAATGAATAATCTATTATCATGTGGCTTATTTCAATCCTAAACTGGATTTTAGTAACTTACAACCTTTATTAGAATTATTTGACATGACCATCCCATTCTGGTTGCGTCTCACAGAAACCTTCCACAATTGGTGGTCATGACATCCAATTCTCAATAAAATAATAATATATATTAGTTATGATAAGTAAAATTCTAATGGATTTAAGAATACAAACTTGTTCTTACCAATCAATACTTCTTGGTACTTCACTTGTACCATCCATGTATCATTTCACGTGAATACCCACCACAATATTCAATATAACAAGCCCCTTTTCACTTTGATACATGAAATCCATTATTAAATTTTAATTGATCTTGTCAATCATAACTAATTTCCATATACTTCTTACTTATAGGAATTGTTATTCTCATTGAATAATGTATCACCGAACATAGTGAAATTAAAACTATCTCTATGGTTTTCACCTTCCTACATTGTATGTGTCTTTGGAACATACCTATTCCACATGAACTTGTAAAAGTTGTTCCTATTCCAACTACATATGCATCTCAAGAATTGACTAAACCCAATTCAATTTTACTTTCACTATCTCTAATAGAGATTTGTAGCCTTATATATAAATGTAATGTATCAATTGACTACCACTTTTCTATCTTAGAGATTTATGTATTATCTTAATCAACCATTAGGATAATTATTTAGAAACACATGTATTATGAAATAATGGATTTCTATCATACTATAAATTGTATGAAATCCATTTTTTATTATAGTTGAAATATTAGTTATGGTATTTCTCCATTATTTTCAAAGCACATCTAGAAATATGATGGGAGTTTCTGCAAATGAAAACATTGATACTACTTACATCAAAACTTTGATGTATAAAATGAGCATTTAAGAATTTATCCATGCTATATTTTTTTGATAAATGTTAACATGTAATATTTACCATCAATCCTCCTTATTGACATCAATTTCATGATGTAGATAAGGTAATGTGTGTTTAGGAATTACTCCATGCTACATTATCATAATCAATGAATGCTTGGTCAAGATATTTTTCAGCATGTCGGCCCAAAGAATCTCATATCTTTTGACCATGAATATACTTCAAAATAACATTCCTTAATTACTTAAAGGAACTTTATAAAGTATATTTAACACTAGATTACCATTGGAATAGTTCACACTCTCTTGATAAACTAATTCTAAAATATTTATGGCATACCTTTATTTCTAAAGGTTTCTTTGTCCAAACTAAAGATGTCGATAATACCAAAGGTTTTTATCTTTAACGTGCCTAAATACCAAAATGGATATATCCTTGATGCCTAATTTTAGTTTTTCTTGTTTAAGAATTATCTTTCTATAACTAGGTAAATATGTCTTACATTTTATATTCATCACTTATTGCCTATGATTCAAGTACCACTAAATTATTAATTGAGTATGAGATATCACAAACAACATTCATTCCTGAACATGTAATAATGTCTCATAGTGTCCAATGGACACATGAGATAAATTTTTTAGTTATAATCAATAATATTTTTACTTGAATCATTAACTTGGCAATTTGAAGTTATGTGTTTCTCACTACTCACTTAGGAATCACCCTTTCTTAGCCGCTTGGAGAATACACCATACTTCTTATAATTTTTCTATAATTTCTTGGTTACTGTATTTGAATTCACATATGTGAAAGGTATATTGTACTTAATACCAAAGAAGTATGTCAGAAAAAATATTTATAATTGATGAATACATACTAAAGAAGAAGCAAGTACTTGCTTCTTTAATTCAGTTCGTTTTATTTAAACTTCCATAAATTAATTTTATAATATGCAATGAAAATAACCTCCTGTTTAATAAACAACCTCTATTATTTAAAGGACATTATGAAAATTAATTTGGTGTTACTTTCCATTGGGTTTTTACCTTGTATTTCAATTTTTTCACCATAATAACTAAAGATTAATCTTTCTTTGTATTCTTATTAATTTGGAGAACCTTACTAAAAGGTAATTAAGTGTTTACTCCATCCTATTCATTTTGTTACCTAAAATGAAACTTGATTAATCGAGTGTAAGAGGGGTATTTGAAAAATAGTGATCCATCTTTCATATTTACACATAGACTGTGTAAATTTTCACCCTTATATCTTGCTTCACTTTCCCCTTGTAAACATGTTGGAGATGAGACTACATGTGTAATCAACCATATCTCGATGTTGGAACTACAAAAAAGATCAGATGTTGGTGATAGTCGTATGACATAACCATCATATGAGTAATTCACAATTCTCCTATAATCATTTTAACACCCACAATTTATGAGGTGTCTTAACAAGTATAGAGATAATATCACATTGAAATTCAGATATAGTATTAATTGTGTGAAAGTGGCTATAATACACTTGGAAATTCATGTTGGATTGATCATTGACTTTGTCGAATTATTATCATAGTTTATCTTGTGGTATTGATTTCCATTTTCTACAAAATTAAAATTATAGCAGATTAGTACTTGTATATTGATTACCAATTTAGAAATTATTGATCAATTAATTAAATCATTAAATTTCTCCCACTATTTTATCGAATTCTAGAAACCCTCTGTTCTAGAACTAGAATACTCTGTTGCATGAGTATTCTAGTGGTAAGGATCATTGAATCTCCCCTCACAGTCTATAATCTTTGGCTACGCCACTACTTGGAGGGTTCAAGGTAGGCGTTTGATTGGCCAACCTCATTCACTCATGGTTCCTTGATTTGTTTAGTTAAGTCCCAACTTCTTAAATCATTACTTGATTTACTCAACACTTGTCTATAAAATGATAGCAATATGGATTTGGATATTACTTATTACCACTTTAGTTAAGTCAACCCACCACTCTCATAAAACTCCCTAGTAGTAAGAGATACCCCTACCTTTGACATGACGAGCACCCCAAACATCTAGTTTTGTTCAAAGTCGAATAATGGAAGGCAGTTAACAAATTAATATTTATGTGAGGGTTTTTGTGTTTTTATCTTGACGAATGTAATCCATTTATATTAATCTTGTTCATCTATGTTGTTGTGATCACAAATAAACATTAATAGAAAAACATACATCACTTCTTTATGCATTTTATTATTTATTATTTTATACATTTTCACACTATTATAAAATGAATAAAATAATAAATAAATGCATAAAGGAAATAGACTACCCGACTGGTCTTGAGCATCTAAAATGTCATAGGGGCATCATACCCAATTCGTCGCTTGACTCATGATGCAGTTGACCCCCATCCAATATGTCTGATTCTCATCTAGAATAATTCCTCAACTTGGCATTGTCTGTGTCTTATACCATCCTCATCTTGACATAACTCCTCGTCTTGGTGGGGTCCACATCTCATCTGATGTACTACATCATCTCTACGAGGATTACATCGTGCATCATCTTCATCCGAATTATAAATATAATCGCACATAGATAAGGGGGGCTAGGTGTGTACTGTACATCAGATAAAATGGACGTGCATGTCCTTATGCAAATTAACTGAAAATAAATGACTATGCATAGACCGTCAATTAATTAATTACAGACATCACATGTAGTTAAATAATTAACTAAATAATTAAATACAAAAAAGGTCATATATCAAGACCAGTAAATGAATAAAATTAAAACGTGATAAAATTAAATAGCATTAAATTAAATTACAATGGATTTTTAATCAATTAAATGAATTAGACAATTCAAATAATTTAATTATTTATGGTCTGTTAATTAATTTAATTTTCATAACAAAAATTAAATAAATTAATTAATTAAATTTAAAACTAAAAGTAAATTATTTTTTCCTGAGTATTAAAATTATTATTATAATAATTTAAATAAAAGGCCGGGTCCCAAATACTGTTATGGCCTATTGCGAGTTGCGCTGAACCTGTGCATACCCATAACCAGATGAGAAAAGCCCATGTTGGGCTAAACTGGGTGAGGCAGTTCTGCCCAGACCCATTCAGGGTTGGGCAGACCCTCCTATACCACTTTTGGGGTAATTCAAATTGGGTAGAACCATTGTATGCGTACCTCACAGCCTGATCTAGCCACGACTGCTTTGGCGAAGTCTTCCCAAGGGAGAGCCAACATCTGCTTGTGGTGGAAGAGTACCACTAATTTTTATGAGATCTACCCCAAGTAGATGTAGATGTTGAAACTGAGAAGTAGGGCTACGATCTCGCCAGAGGGTGACCAATGCCAAAGAGCGCAGTTGCGGTAGACCATCATCGGAGGCCAGTGTCAGTACGAGGCTCGTACGAACGACTGCTGGAGAATGAATGTCGGGTGTGGGAGGGAGAGGGACACACAGTGGGCCTCAGTCAGGCGATCTTCACCAGGAAGTGGTGCTTGAGTAGATCCATCCAATGGGAGGCGGGGCACCCAGAGTGGTCTAACCAGATCTGGCCGCAGTTGGTGCTAAGGTGGTCAGACTGTCCACTTGCTGGAAGGGGTAGCCATAGGAGGAGTTTATCCAGTGACCAAAGTATAGGGGAAGACACTCATGGTGGAGGTATACTGAAGGTGGAGTAGCACCAATGACTTGGTGTGAGAGGTGGGTGATAGTGGCCTAGTGTTACAACTGTTCGAGGGAGAAGTCCATGGTAGGCGTGAGTAAGGGAAGCCAACGACGGGGTGCAGTTTGGATTTGGATGCTTGGTCAGCGGTAGAGGAAGGAAAGCCAACTGGTTATGGGAGGCCCCTCTCAACTGGGAGAGGAGACCGGCAGGACCAGCGGTGGGTCCACCCTCTAATTATTTCCAAACCTTTTTTTTATTGGTTTGAGTCAATCCACTCCCAAACATGACCCTCTTTAAGTTTGTCCGGTGTGGATAAATTTCCACATTATTTAATTTTTTTTCCCAAAGGCTAAATATTAGAATTCTATTATGATATTATTATAATAATAAAATAATTATTTTTATAATAATTAAATTATAATGAAAATTATAAAAATTATAAAATTATAATTTGCACATAATTGTTATTATTTTCGATGAACTGAAACTAGCCGGATCTCTGGGATGATCAGAAATAATTAATGAAAATTTAAAACATGAGATCAAACTAAAAATTCAATCCGTATAAAAAAATTTGAATTACCATAAATTGGAAATTGGATCAATGCTTTGTCTGAACCATTGAGATGAAAATTAATCCATCTACTTAATTTAAATGAAAATTAATTTTTCTGGTCTTAGAGAATTTATGTGACTCGCTTTGATACCAATTTTAGGTACCTGAGTTGTAGCGAAAGCCGATGGGCTGGGAATTTTAAGATTTTTCCATCATCGGGACAATGAGACTTATCTTCTCCAATGATCTAATCCCTGGTACTGTTCGAGGATCTTGCATAAATTAAAATAGTATAAAATTTAAAATTGAAAAACATACCTGTTCGGATCTGAAGTGGTGCTCAATAATAACTCATCTCCGATAATCATTGCTTGTAGGATCTATAGAAGGATCCATATAGATTGTCTACACACACTTTAGAAATCCTCTGGAGTGTCAATTGTCAAATTCTGGGTGCTAGCGCAGAGATCCGACAATGCCTTTGATGCCTCAATGGTCAACGGATCATCGAGATTGCGATGCATGAAAGAGAAATCGATCTGAATGCCTGGATCAAGAGTCTCACTCTAGAAAGCAGGAGAGAAGTGAGAGGCTCTGGATTTCTCACCACGAATAGTACATGGTAAGAGCCTCTCTCCTCCTATATATATTGAATATATAAAATACCCAGCTGGGTTCTTTGACCCCTGTTTATTAAACATCCACTAAATAAATAATTATGATGAAATAAATTGCATTAATATTTTTTATTATCTTATCACATAACTATATTATATTTAAAATATATATTATTTGATAAACTCGAGTCATTTAACTCATCCCATAATTCCTGCTTAATATTAAACAAACCTAGAATATTAAAATAATATTCGGACCCTGTGGTGGGGCCCACCATGTCCAGAATACCTGTTCAACTAGATAGGGAGGATTCTTGAATATTCTATTATGTGTGACCCTCTATACCCTTATCTCAATATTAGTGAATAAAATCCACAGACCAAGAGCGGAGTCTAGAAAACCATTAAGGCCCTTAAAGAGATAATGATTATCATAACAACAACAACCAACCCACAAAAATGTACCGTGTACTATAATCTATTTGTCTTTAAATATATCATAAAGTAGGATGTACACTTTTGTCATATCCCTTTTCTTGATTTATTATTTGTTGATCTAACTGGATGAATTTACCTTTTGACTATTTTGGACAAAGATTTATGAAGGTAGCACCATCCTAATCAGCCAGACCTGAGATATATAACTTCCTTAACTTGGAAGAAACAAATCCTTTCTTGAAAATTCAACCAATGACATACCAGTAATGACACACCCAACAAAAACTACCTCACCACGATTTCATTATCATGGTTTTTTCATTTCATCAAAGTATGCAACCAGATAGAACACACTGGTAATGATCTCAAGTTCGGTTACCAATAAACATGTCCATAGATTGGAACAACCAATGACACCCAAAACATGTGGTGTTCCTATTGGTAGGTCTATCCTCATGATCTCATTACCAGGGATCACCAAGTGTGAACTTCATGAGAAGAAATATTAATGCTTATTAGCCCCCAACACCTAATAGTAAAACATCTAATGTGTCCAATCAGTAAGATGTATCTAAACCATAGGAACTTTTTTTAAGATTAATGTCATAGTATCTTAAGGTTATCATTATTTCCTATGATCTTCTATAACCTTTTGATATGACAATTAATCTATGGACATTACCATTTAATAGTGGACACATAAATATCTACACTATAATGTAAAGAATACATCATGTATATCTAACTATATACACAATATGGTAATCTAAAATTATTATATATTTGGGTCTAGGGAACCCACTATTACAACAAATCATTCCAACCAAAATTGACTCCATTCTAAGTTACCTTGGTTAGAGGTATTGAAAATCATGAGAAATTTCTCACAAATCGACGATAGTACCTAGATAATCCAAGGAAACTACACATGTCTATCACGAATGTTGTCCTCGTCCATCCTTTGATTTCTTATATCTTTGAAGGGTACACATATATCATATTATTTGTGATGATATTCCCTAATAATGATACTTCCTTCTATTATAACTCACATTTGTTGTACATGGAATAATGTTTCTCTTTTTGTAAGGTATTTAGCACAGTGCCCAAATGCTCCTCCTTTCTTTTGGAGTATATTAGAATATCATCGATAAAGACTACCAAATATTTGTTGAGGTAATCTCTAAGGATTTTTTTCATGAATTTCATGAATATTGATGGATCATTAGTGAGTCCGAGAGGCATTACTATGAAATCATAGTGCCCATATCTTGTACGAAAAGTAGTCTTGGAGATATCCTCCTTCTTCACCCTAACTGGGTAATATACTGAACACATATCCACCTTGGAAAATTATTGTTCTCCATATAGTTGATTAAAAAAGTAATCAATCAGAGGAAGATGATACTTTTTCTTTATCGTGATCTTGTTGAACTCATGATAATGAATTCAAAGGCGTATTTACCCATCATTCATCTTGACAAAGAGGACTGGTGCACCCCAAGGTGAAGCACTTGGGCATATGAACCCTTTATCTATATTCTACTATAGTTGTTTCTTTAGCTCCTGAAGTTCCACAATAGCCATTCTATTTGGATTATTGGATAATTGTAACACCCTAAGTATAATATTGATTGAAAATTAAACCTCTCATCAATGAGGAAGACCAAATAATTCATCGATAAACACATCGACATATCCCATCACAATGGGCATGTCTTAAAGGACGATTCTTTCCTTATACTCAATAATTTGAGCTAGATATGGTTTCTCGTAGGCTAATAATATCTATTCTTGAGATTTTGGTACTAAATAAGATTCATCCCCCTCCTTTCACTTGTATTGAATCGAGAGTCGATTCACGGTACTGAGAGCGATTTCATTCTCATGAAAATTAATGTTGGATCTATATAGGGAAACATAATCCTTACCTAGAATTATATCAAATTACACCAAATGTAGTATGAAAAGGTTAAATGGAAAGTTCATCCCATAAATTTTGATAGGGGAGGAGTTATATACTTGGGATATAATAATTTCCCCATTTTCTGTTTTCACTGATAGTTCTACTTCCATGATTTCTGGTGGTTTTAGAATAGTTATACTAAACTTTTATGATATGAAGGAATGTATGGAACCCGAATCAAAAAGTTTGTTCAGAATTATTGAATGAATAACTGTCATACCTATCACCACTTCATTATTTGGATCCACCTCAGTGATTATGATAGAAAAAGATCAACCTTTCTACCTTAGAGGTTGTTGTTTGTCTCTGAAAACCCTTGTCTTAGTAAATTGGTTTGAAAAGTGTCATGGTTACTTGTATTTGAAGTAATGAAAAATACACTGGGGGTTGACTAGAGTATTCCTTTCCACCATCAGATTGGTGGGTTTCTCCTATCGGTAATTTCTAGCTAGGCGCCCTTGCTTCCCTCACCTAAATAATTTCCTTTTCCCCCTTAGGTAATTTTTGGGGTGCTTCTTTCTGGGATGTGGAAATTTATTTTCACTATTAGATTTATCCATTGGACTATCAGAATTAAACTCCACTTTCTGCTTCTTATCCCCATGATAACCTTGAGATTCATCAATCTCTATTTCGACTTTGAGGGAACATCAGACAATTTCTTCATAGCTATCAAAGTTTTAAATATCTAGGGATTTTTGTAGACTAGGTTTTATCCCACTAAACAAGAGGTCAACCTTTCATTTGGGGGTAATGAAAAAGATGGAGGAGTATCGTGAAAGTCTTGTGAATTTTTCCTCATATGCCCATATAGATTCTTCATCTTTCTTATTAAGGGTAAGGAAATCCCTTTCTATATTAAGTTGGTGAGTGTGAGGAAAATATTTATCGATTTTTGTTTCTGGAATTCCTTCCAACCCATCACTTTAATATCTTCCTTAGGCTTTGTATTCTTGATCAATTTCCACCACTGATCATCCTCTCCCTTCATATTATAAACAACTATTAGAACCTTATCTTTCTCAAAAAATTTAAGGATGGAGAGGATCTTATCTATGGAGTTGATCCATTGTTCTGCGATTAAGGGATCATATGATCCATTGAAAGTTAGAGGCCTTTGTCGTATAAAGCTCTCAATTATAGATTTTTCTTTCTTAGAGGGATTTGGTCACTCCCCTAGATCCAGGTTTCTATTCATAACCTGATTCAGATGATATAATATCATCACAAAGTTCACGATTCCCTCTCCCATCAGTTTGGACATCTCGTTGGGGAAATCATCACTTTGCCTGTCACATTGATTGTTTACCTGATTCCTCCTATTTCTGATCATTGGCTAGAATAAAGGGAAAATTAGGGGTGAGTATTTTTAAACTATTAAACACTTAAAAGGTAATACAATGACATTAAAAGGGTAACTTATAAAGTAAATGTATTTCTTTAAATTATGAATTTCTAGGATTCAATCTATGGTATCCATGATCTGTTACCTAAAATACAATCTTATGAGAATTTTTTGGTTCCATTAATAATGTTTAATAATGTTCTTATGAATTTTCCAAAGAATATCCCCCAAGAGTGTCAAACCAAGTGTGAAACAAGGCTCGCTGTCATGCACTAGTTCCTGGTTGAGTCAAGCTCAACAGAGTGTTTTTGTGTTTTACCCCTATGTACATATGTGCCAGAGCTACATCCACTTGTAGTACCCAGAAAGAGACTTATTTTATTGATAAACCACTTAAAATATACTTACTAAAATTTAGGGATGTTTTCTTATACTTAGTCTTATCCCTAACTATTTCTCTAGAGTTTTCTAATCATAATCACAAAAATAACTAAAATTTTAATTTGATGCCAACTATGAAAACCCTATTATTTATTTCACATTAATGCATGATTTTTTATATAAGATTACACATAATACACCCCAAAATATCGATAAGTCTAGTGTATTTGGGAATTAGGTGAATTACATAACAACTTAAAATAAGGAAAAACATCATATTTGTTGAAAACTTCATAAACATGCTCGTACTTAAAAATGCATGGGATAACCTGGGGACATACATAAGAAAGGGGTGAGATATAAGACCTAGTATGGGAATAAAAATGACATAACATAAAGAAATTAATACATGTTAGACAATAGACTTATCAATGGGGAATAAAAGGTGTGTAAATCATAAACATGAATAATAAAGCATGATATATAGCATCATAATCATAAAGGGAACATGAAAAATGTGGTAGAAAATTAAAATAGTGAATCATAAACATAGGTCAAGGATAACTACCAATAAATCATGATAGAAAAGGTCCTATAAAGGAATCAGGTTTATCACTTATCTCAACATGAAGTCTCATGAGACTAAACTTTACCCAATGCATTAGAGCGCTATATAATACTGGGCGTACCCGTCACTTTCATTTCATTATCATGTTTAAGTGTGTCACGTAGATCATACAATATGGATTCATTCAACATCATATTTTATTACATGATTAATGATTTTAGAATACATACATGTAATTCCCAAGTCATATAAGTATAATTGTATAAATGTGAACACCCTTTATAGAAAATGAGTATGTTATTCGCTACACAATTGTTTTAGCATGAGAAATCACGGTGAAAATTTGACAACATAACACATCATTTAAAAATCATAAAAATGGGTTGATTAGAGCTAAAGGGGTATCTAATAATTTTTACATAAAATGGGTAGTAATAGGGACATGGAAATACATATCCCAACATTAGGAATTAGAAATATAAGGCATAATATAATAAAGAAACTTGAATAAAGAAGCGAAGGTGAGGATCCCTTACCTTGAGAGTGCGACTTAAAATGCTTAGAAAAAGCTTATTGAAAGATTGGGGGTGCCTTGGGAGGGATATAGAGAGGGGAGGTAAGAGTAAGGATATTCTCCAAGGATTTTGAGTGAATAGAAATGAGATATTGAGTGGGTTTATATAGAAAAATAGTGTGGAATTCTTTATTATTTCTCAAACTTAGTTTTTGGACTCTATTTAATAAGATAACCAAAACCATAAACCTTATCATGGTTATTTCACAAGTTTTCTACTAAATGGTAGTGGATTTCATTATTTTATAAATAAATTTTCTTAAATTAATAAAATAATACCCTTTCTTATGTGAAAGTGAGTCACATTATTAAATAAATGATTTTAAAACCACGAAATATATTATAAGTTTTGGAGGATTCATAATGGATTTATAAAATAAATACAATAAACATAAAATCAAAATTTTTTAAAGGAAAATATATATATTTGTTCTTGGATACCATTTATTGTATTTATTACATCACTTTTGGGTCATTCTGATATCATAATACACACCATATATTTATATGGTATTTAATTTATACCTGAAAATTTGAATATCTCAGAAAATTATGAAAAATTAACATTTGGGTAATTTCAACATTATTATTAAAAAATAATATTATTTTTATAAAAATAATTTTATAAATATATGAATTTTCACTTTTAAAATAGGAATCAATATTTATTCATAAATGTTGGGTTCTTTGACAATAACAGCTTTTGAACCCTTATAAAAATTACAATTATATTCATAAAAAAGATCATTCATTTTTGATAAAAATTATTTAATAATAATATTTTATTAAAATTTTATATATTTAAAAAATCCTTTGATTCATAAAAATAAATTCCTTAATTGAATTTGAATATTACCCAAAAATACAATTTTTGTTTTGTTGTATCAAAATAAAAATTATTTACAAAGTAACAATAATAGGATGAAAATATATTCATTATTATATAAAAAATAATGTACATAATCATATTGGTAGGTTATTGATACATATCCCTTTAATACATCAGTAAACTCCCTAAGAGTAAGATGCAAAATGGCGAGACTTTCATGGGTTGGTCCGAGGTACATGGTTTGGGCTGTGATCTTGATGAGCTTAAACGTATCCTGTAAATGGTTTTGCTCTTTCTTAAGTTGTTGGATCTTATCTTGGGATTGGTAAAGGGAAAATCTCAATGATGTTATCTCCCTCAGAAGCTCTGATAAATGGGCTTCATAGGGTATGATCCCACTATTTTAGGACACCACTTCCTTTTTCTATGTCAATTAGATTTGTTAAAATCCTATATTTATACTAATCATGTGATCACTATTCAATAAATATATTACCAATAGTAATGATGCTTAATGGTATTTTAAATCTAATAGGATATAATAAAACCAACTAATTTCATGTGTTTTCTATAACCATAATATATAATAATACATTTAATTAAAATAGAGGGGGGATTTTATTTATAACAGTTCAGGTCATTACAAAAGGCATATAATCTTCCCATGAGCAACCAAAGTACATGAAAAAATCTATGAGTATATCTTTAAACATTTGAATTGTGCGTTCTGACTGATCATCCATCTAAGGATGATATTCAATGCTCATGGTCAATTGAGTTTTGATAGCCTATTGCAAAAATCACCAGAATTGAGAAGTGAATTGAGTATCTCTATCAGAGACGATTGAAACTAGAACTCCATGTAACTTGAACACTTATCAAAATATATGAATTTTCCAAATACTCTACTATATTGGGCTCTCTGGTTGAGAGTAAGTGTTCTGAATTGGTGAGTTTATCCACAATCAACCAAATAACATCATTCTTCTAAAGCACACTTGGTGTACTAGTGAAAAAGTCAATGATAATATGCTCCCACTTCCATATAGGTATAATCATAGATTGCATCATATCATCTGGCCGTTGATGCTCAACCTTTACTTCCTGAAAAGTTATAAATTTCATAACATAATATTAAATGCCTTTTTTATACTAGACCATTAGAAATGAGATTTCATTTCCTTTTATATTTTCTGAAAACCCAAACGAATAACCCATTTTGAATGGTGATACATCAAAATAAGCTATTCCTCGCAAGACTGAGGTAACATAATTCGGTTTTGAATGAATGAAAATGAGTTTTCATCCTCTATTTAGCTGAAAAAAGTCTCCCCACCATTTAGGTTTTACCCAATGGTGGTACAATCAAGATTTGATATTTAATCCTCTTTGAAAAGGCCCATTAAGCTAGGAACAAGATTATCTGGGAATGAAATTGCATTCTCATTCTGATCGGCATAGTCAAAATGTATGTTAGAAATAATTCTCACCAGCTTCCATTGGTCACAAGACTCCCTGAAAACTTTGTTATATGACTTATAACTTAAGGAATCTATCATAAACTTTACTTTCCCTGGTGTGTACACCATGTTGAAGTCAAACATATTAAGATACTCCATCCATTTTCATTTCCTCATGTTTAAGTATTACTGAGAGAAGATATGTTTCAAACTCTTTTTGTAATATCCCAACCGTCATCATTGGATTGGGAAGAGATAGTGATGCTACTAGGACTTTATTGACATTCTAAAGATACCAAAGGCTGATAATAAATACCTAGGGATTTAAAAAAAATTAGGGATTATTTACCCTTGAATGATAAAATACCCATATGGCATAAACAATAAACACCAAATTTTCTATATGATGCATCAACAATACTAAAACCAAAAGCATACCCAACGAAGCATAAACATATTAGAGTTACAAAAAAATAGAATATAATAATCTAAAAGAAAAAAGACCAAGACAATAATACAATCAACTCCCAATCAGCTCCAAGATCCAACTCCACATGCCTTTTCCCACAGTATCAAGAAGAATCACTAAATAACTGAGATACCTTGACTTTACCTATGTCTTGATAGATAACATCTGCAAATGCACAATAGTTCCCAAGTAGGTAGTGAGTCAAGACTTAATAATATTTCTCTAAAGACTTCCCAACTCACACAACTAGGTCATGAACCTATTAGGAAATTTTATATAAAATAGTTTAAAATAATTAAAACAAATTATATCAAAACTATAAGAAAATTTTCCATGGAAATAAATAAAAAAACCTTTAAAAAACTTCTCATTTATTTTTCATATTTGTTTTCATGTACACCCTCACAACCACACACACACACAAACTCAAGATTAGTGTCACTATTGATGATGGAACTTCACATCCATACTCCATCGCACTTTGATAGTGGTGCTTCAAGACCATAATCCATCCGACTCAACACACACCAAACCAGTTATTCCAAAATATTTCTAATCCAATCCAAATAAAAACATTTATTTATTTTAATAATTTCAAAAAAATTATTTACATGCATCAAAACCAAACCATAATTTTAAAACCATCTTTTTAGAATGATAACCAAAGGGTTTTTCAAAAACCAATCAAATTTTCAATAATTTACAAGGAATAACCAAAAATGGATTTTATAACTAGAATCACACAAGGATTTTACCATCATTTCAATCTAATCATTTAATTTAAAGCCTTAAAGTTCATGAAAAAGTGGAGATGAGAAAGAAGCCACCTACCACTCAAAGGTTGGTGAAAATGAAGAACGACACTTAAATATTCTAGATCTGGTCACAAACTAAGTTCCCTTTATTTGATCTAAAAATATCTTATCAAGATTGATATACATAATAGGCTAGATCTATGGTTTTGAGAGAGAGAAGAATGGATCTTGGAAGAAAAAGTAAAAATAAGTACTTACTGACAAATTCGTATCTCCAATGCAATTTTAATCACCTAATAATCACTTATGGATTTAAGGGGATTTTCTCTCAAGGATGGAGAGAAAAATAAATTAGAGATATTAAAGTAATAGGTGATTAAAGAAGGGTTCAATATTAAATTCAGATTAGATAAAAAAATAGAGGGCCAACTGTACCCCCGCATGGTTTTCCAAACCTTGCACCAATCATGCGGTACCACTGTCTCATGTCAACTCTTCACACGGTTTTAATGCATGGTTAGATAATCCATGAACCAACCATATTTTCCTCACTATCCATACATGCACGGTTTCCCTTGGAAACTTGCATGATTTTACCAAACCGTTCACCTAACCAGCGACTACTGTATTCTATTGCACATTTTCCTAGAGATGGTGCATGGTTTCTTCTAACTGTTAACAAACCATGAACCTCCATAAATGCCTCCAAAACATGTAAATACACCTTAGAACCTCTCAAAACTCAACCTAAACATTATACAAGATCAAATTAAATAAATAAAGGTTCATTTACTTGAAATCAAGGCTGTTACATTCTACCCACCATTGGTCATTCTATCCATGAAAAGTGGAAAACTGGTGTTGTCCTGGAAGAGTTTGGGCCATTGCTCCAACATTTACTTTTTACGTTCCCATGTTTTTTCTTGAATCTAATCATGCTACCATAAAACCCATACCATACTGATGTTTTTTCCATAAAATATCTTATCTTAACTATCCTTAACCTATAACGATACATGAATCAACATAGAATCTGACTCTAGGTCAACGTGATCTCATCGAATCACATGTCTAGGATCAGGTTGGTACTTCTTCAATTGATATAAAAGAAACACATTGTGCAATGAACTAAACCTTAGCATCAAAGACAATTGATATGTCACCTCACCAGCTCATTTAGGTATCTCAAAAGGGCCTATGTACCATGGGGACAACCTTCCATGCTCACCAAAACAATGATTCCTAGTTACCAGAGATATTATTAAGAAAAAATGATCAACTACCTCAAATGATAACAGTCATCGATGATGATCATCATATGATTTCTAAAGACTCGGAGTCGTCTCCATCATCTTTATGACTAACTGAATCTTCTATGTTGTCTCTTTCATAAGGTTGAGTCCAATTAGTTAAGTCTCACCTATTTCCACCCAACAAGCGGAGGGCGATAAGGATGCCTTTACAATGCTTCAAAAGGATCCATATGTATCGAGACCTGATAACTATTATTGTATGAGAAATCTATTAAAGTTGTATGATCCTCCAATGAGCCACCAGAATCCATCACACAAACCCTAATCATGTCCTAAAATGTTTATATTATCCTTTTAGACTATCCATCTATTTTATTATGATAAGATTTGATCATATATATATTTTTTCCAAGGGCTTGATGTAAGGATTTCCAAAAACAAGAAATGAACCTAGGGTCTTAGTCAGATACAATCGATAATGGAATGACATGTATAATTAAAATTTCCTAAATGTAGAGTTTGGAAAAGTCCTCCACCATATTAGTTTCACGAATAGGTATGAAGTGAGCCAACTTTGTGAGTCGATCCACTATCAACCATATGAAACCATATTTCCTGACCATCCTTGAAATACCTGTTACAAAATCCCTAGTTATCTACTCCCACTTCCTCATGATAATTGGTAAATATTGCAACATACCAGCTATCCATTTATGTTCTAGATTTACCTGTTGACATGTGAGATGTCTCGAGTTAAACTCTGCTAAATCTCTTTTCACGATAACCCACCAAAACTATAATTTCAACACTTTAAACATTTTCTGAATTCTAGGATGGAAAACCCATCTCAAATTATGGTAGTCAGAAAGAATCTATTCCTGGTAAGCCAAAGGTACAACCATATGATCTCTAAGCTACAACATTAAACTCCCATCTAGCTTGCATACCTCAATAGTCTCCACACCATTGAGTTTTTACTTTATAGTAACACATTCAAGATCAAATTTTTGAGCCTTTCTAACCTATTCAACCAAATCAGGAACCAAAGAAACTAGAAAGAAAATTGCCACATTACCTTGTTCTATATAATCTAGATGCATATCAGCTATGATTGACATAATATTCCATTGATTTGAATCCAATTTATCCAATTGAGCATATGAATTCCTACTCAAGGAATATACTATAAAATTTCCTTTCCATGATGTATACATCAATTTGAAGTCAAACATCTGCAGATAGTCCATCCATTTACACTACCTTAAATTCAAATTCCTTTGTGATAAAATGTGTTTCAAACTCTTATGATTTATGAAAACTCTGAATTTATCACCAAATAAGTAATGGCGGCAAGTATTTAAAGCATGAACCACATCGGATAATTCCAAATCATGTGTTGGGTAGTTCTTCTAATGAATCTGAAACTATCATGAGCCATAAGTAGCAACATGATCTACCTACATGAGAATACATCCAAACCTAGATCTCGATGCATCACTATAGACTTCATAGCCTTTCCTAGAGTTTGAAAACATGAGGATAGGTGATAATGTTAGTCTAACCTTTAGTTCTTGATATGATTCTTGACATTCATTTCTCCATTGGAAATGAACACTTTCCTCACCAAAGATGTAATTATTGGGGCCAAACATGAAGAATAATGAAATTTTTTTCCATATTATCCTGATAAGCCAATGAAACTATGTATCTTAAAGACATTGTTTGGTGGTTTCCAAGATATAACGACTTCTATCTTTTCAGGATCCATAGAAATTCCCTTTTCAAAAATGACATGGACAAGGAAACACACCTCTTATATATAGAAATCATACTTTGATAACTTAACATAAATGTGATGCTCCTTCAGGATACCCAATACTAAAACCAAGTATTTCTCATGATCCGATTTTCTTCTAGAATACACCAGAATATCATCAACAAACAACACCTTAATGGAATTCAAATACCTTTTAAATATTTTATTCATCAATTCCATAAATATGGCTAGTTCATTTATAAGACCAAAAGATATAACAACATATTTATAATGTCCATATCTTCTTTTGAAATTTGTTATCGGAATATATTCCTTCTGAACTCATATTTGGTGATATCCTAAACATAAATCAATTTTAGAGAACCATTGGGATCCCCTAAACTGATCAAACATATCATTGATTCTAGGAAGAGGATACTGATTCTTTATTGTAACTTGGGTAAGATTATTATTATCCACACAAAGTCTAAGAGTTCCATCCACCTTTTTCAAAAAAATAACTAGTGTTTCCCACAAAGGTGTTCTCTATAGAATGAAATCTTTATTTTCAAACTCTTCCAACTGCACTTTAAATCTATTCATTTCTATTGGTTCCATTTGATAAGATGGAAGTGAAATCAAACTAGTCCCTAGAAGAAGATCAATCATAAACTCCACTTCTCTTTTGGGCCACAAATCCAAGAAATATTTAGGAAAAAACTTTAGGAAATTGGTCAACAGTAGTTGGAAAATATCTATTTCCAATATCATCCAAGGACGCAAAAGTAAGAAATACCAAATGATAATAGATAGTTCCAACCACCGATGATAAGAGTCCTTATATACTTTCCTTTACATCTAAACCTCCTCTAAAGATATGCTTGATGCCATCCAGAGATGTAAAACTTACCTTTTGTGTATAATAATCAATGTGTATCTTGAAATATTTCAACAAATCCATACCCAAAATCAAATCATAGACATCCATATCAAGAATAGATAAATCTCAAAGTAACTTAGCCTAATTGATAGTAATAGAACAAGATTTACCTATAAAGTCTCAATATACTCTATCCAAGAGGATTTTGAAGTTTCAAAATAGAAGACATAATCTCAACATGAAAAGTCAAATGATCTAAAACATGAGAAGTAATAAATGAATGAGACACACCTGTATTAAAAAAATCTTGTATAATGGTAGAATTAAAAATAATTGTATCTCTCACCATTGAAGGAACTTATTGTTCATTCATGATCACTTTCCCAACCGCATACAATTTCTTACTTGTTGTGCTTTTATCTTTATCATCCTGTTGAGATTGCATTGGTTGAGAAGTCATGGTGTTCCTAGAATCACCTTATCTTAGTCGATTCTAATGGTGAAAATTATTCTACTTCTATGATTTGGTCAAATCGTATGCTGTTTATGAAACATGAGATGTGTTTCTAGCACTTAAACTTGGAGCATTGCATTAATAGCACTGAAGGTGTCCCATCTGGTATCAATTCTAACATTCCCTTGGGGGTGTTGTACATTCTCACTTGATGTAATCAAGTGAACCACACTAAAAACACACTGAACTACTTTTTGGTTGAGGAGGAAGATTTACTAACCCAAGGTTTGATTGTAAGATATCCAAACAATCTAGATGCATGTGTCCCTCTTTCTATTATTCCTAGCATTAGAGTTACCACCTATTCCCATAGGAATAAACATTCTTCCTGCAACTGTATTTCCTGAAATATACCTCTCTGCCACTATCGCTCAATTGATCATTTCTTTATTGTCCATTATACAAAGAATTACAGTATCTGAGTGAATATTTGGTCGTAACCTCAAATAATAAATGTGTGCCTTCAAGGACACACTTGAAACAACTTCCTGAGCAAATTAGACTAAATTCATAAATTTAACCGCATTATTTTTCACTGAGAGATTCTCTTGTTTTAGACTAAATAAATCTATTGTCCTAAAAATATGAAAGGTGTGAGGATAGAATTTTTTATTAAATAATTCCTCAAAATTCTATCATGTAATACCTTGTTTAACTTTACCCCGATCAACCAAATCATACCATTGGCATGCTAGATCCTCCAACATATACATTTTCAACTTTAATTTCAACTCTGTTGGTGTCCCAAGGAAGTCAAATATTCGTTTTATCTTATTCAACCAGACTTCTGCCTTTTCTGGCTCAGAATCCCCCCAAAAGGTTGGTGGGTTATTCTTTTGGAGTTGAAATGAATAGTCCACTTATTGAGGATCATTATTACGATTACCCCTATCCACAAAATGAGAATCCTGGACAATAATTTGAACCAATTGTTGGTTTACCAGTGCTCTAGGTGCAACCACATTTTCAAAGCCTCTTCTAATTGATTTCTATGATTTTTACCTTGTTCTGTTTTTTATTACAAAAAAAACTCCACTTAGTCTCACTAATTTGAAATCAAAGGCTTAACAACTCTAATTTACCACCTCAACACATATCACAATCTCTCATTTCCAAAATCCAACCATTGCCAACATTTTAATCATTTTTAAAATACTACAATATTAATTTTTAAAATTAAATCATTTCAAATATTTTCAAAAATCAATACTTTTTCACCAATTTATAAACCATTAATCTTAGAATGAACAATACAGTCATAGTGGGAAGTCTTACTATCAATGCATGACATGAAACTCTCAACAGCTAAACCCACACTGATGAGGTGACACTACCTAGAAGTTTCTTAAAACACTTATGTACTCAAACACTCTGGTTACTTGATGTTTGATATAAAAAGGTTAGATACATATTTTTATACTATAAATTTCAAGTTCTAATGATCCTATCTCCTTAAGACCAACAAAAAGATAGACTAATACCATTTCCAACTCAAGGATAGATAAAGCTGATATAAGTTTTTCCAAAAAGATAGATGAACTGAACAAGATAGATACCATTTTCAAAATCCCACCCCCCTCATTGTCTTGGGAAGAGACGGTGGTTCTAATGTCCTTTGGTGACATCCCCATGATACCAATGGATGAAAATAAATCTCCAGTGCTTCAAGAAAATTTGAGGGATGATTTTCCCTTAAAAGATAAAACACTCAGACAACATGATTGATAAACATCAAATCCTTTATATGATTCATGAATAATACTAAAACCAAAATCATACCCAAAAAATACATAACTACATCAAAGTTATAAGAGAAACACAAGATAAAAATCCAAAAGATAACAAGACCAAGACAACATGACAATAAAATCCCAACCATCTCTAAGCTCCAAATCCACATGCCTCACCTGTAACGCCCTGACCCCAGTTACCCAGAGTCGGTGCATTATTGCGTAGCATTGGCATGATCACAAAAGATCAAGTCTTGAAATACCAATTAGTTTAGTAGCCTTGGAAACACTAGATACATTCACAAGTCTTACATTACATCATAAAGTAAAACAAAACTACAACATCTTCTCTTCATATCCCCTTATATTATCCCTGCAGGTCATTCATAATATACTTCTTCACATCCTGGAAAAATTAAAACATTGAAAGGGGTGAGCTCAGATGCTCAGTAAGGATAACAATATAGCGGAAGATTTCATAAATAAACATTAACATTTAAGGCAATGTATAGCTAAAACAAAAGCCTTTTAAACTTGAACTTTAGCATAAAATGGAAAAAGTAAAATGAAATAATGCCATTTACTTAATCACATAGATATTATACTAGTCTAATAATCACATGAAATATCAATAACCACTTTCATAATGATGGAATGCATAATTCCAGACTATCATAACCACGTAGCCAAGACCTCATGCCAAGACCAAAAATAAGATTTTGTCAAGGCCTCGTGCCAAGACACTAGTTTGTCTCATGAGACCTACCGATGCATCGAGGAGCTATAGCGGGCTCCACCCGTCACTTATTAAGTCCAATGCATTCCTCATATGAACAGGTTTAAACATATCATAAACCATAACATAATCATATCACATAAAACATTCATAAAGGAAACATAAAATGTCCACATTTCAATCACAAGATATCAATACAACACATTGATATAATAAAAACACTTTCAAAACCATTTTCAATACCAAAATAAAAGAAAATTAAAACTTTGTATTTATTTTTCATTTAAAAAAAGTTATGGCTTGTAGAGGAAGCCGGAACTCAAATAATAGTCACGGCGGTGGAGAAGTCATTGTCGCCGCATACGTACAACAAGAAAAACATTCCTTTTTGTCGTTTAGTAAAACGCTTCATATAAAAATATTCCTTTTGAATAAAAGTAAAAGTCAAAGGGGTTTATACACTGTATAAATGAAATTTGTGTATAAAACAAAATATGCCTCAATGAATGGAGATTGAGACGAAGACCCTCACAAAGATCATTTTTTTAAAATAAAATAGATCTATTATGTGTATTCACTATAATTACACATAAAGAAAGTACAAATACAAGATAGGACATAATAATATCATGACATTATTTTAAAGTAGGATATCAACCCAAAGAATGGAAATTGGGTTAAGAAGTTCCCTTACCTCGTGTCCGAATTCACTCGACCGTTCTTTGATCTCCTGAATAATAAACTAGAGTTAATCTCTACCTTATTAAGAACCTTTTTCAAGTTCATTATTCTTTTTATATCACTTATTACCATTTCATGAACATTATGTAATTATTTAAGTTTATAACGGTCGTTTTGTCGATCTTAGGTACTTGTGTCAAAAATAAACTTCTTATAATTACACTTTGTTCATGTGGTAAAATATCCAATATATACATAATTATATTCATGATTTATATATAATATACATCATATATATCCAGTATATACATTCATTTATAATATTACATAACATTTAGAGGTAAGAAATGAAATGCACCGTTCATGGAGACGGTAAGCCGTACGTACACATGAACGCTACTTTCATTTCCATTTCATATTTAATGGAATGAAGTTATAATTATATAAAGGTATAATATAATTCCAGTATAATATAATTTATAATACCATTTACTCCATCCTTTATACATCCCACATATGGCATTAACGATTCAAATCACTTTGAGGGGGCGGTAGTCCGCACTTCCTAAAATGAAAATATCGTGTTTACCCATAATGGAAACCATAAAGGTATGCCATAAATGAAAAATAAATAAGAATAAGGAAAACATAAACATAATATATATATCATATATGAAAATAGTGTCATCAAAATGGCCACCATTAGAGGTGTTAAAAGAATATTGAACAATCATCGTTTCGTGAGGCAGTATTTCGCCAACCACAGAAACAGTATGTTCTTTAACCATTAGACGAAGGTGTGTGTAAGTTTAAATCAAATAATTATCATAAAAACATCCTAGTATATTGTAGATACTTGTTTTGTTACAAAATAAAGTAATAAAGAGAGTTTAAGGGGTTGGAGAAGCAAAATAAAACAAAACAACATTAGAGAAGACATTACCTTAAAATCGGGTAACTCTTTTGATTTGAGCCAAAGGCTTCCTTGGGAAGAATTATTCCCAAAGTGTGGATTCTAAGAGTAAGAGTGGGAAGTGGAGAGAGTATTTGGGAAGAGGTTGGCCGATCCAAATGGCTTGTAAGGGGTGAATAAGGTGGTAGTGGTGGGGGCCTTTTATAAGAGGAGAGAAGGGGCACTCTTGGAAAGTAATGAAATGTTACTTTATTATACAATGATTTTCGGATTATAAAGGTCGCAAACTTATATAATTATAGGATATGGTGATAAGGGTTCTAAATATTCTCATAAAATAGGCTTTGGACAAGTTTAATGCTTATATTTTACATTATCCTTCCATTTTATTAAAATCGTTAATTAATGAGGTAATCGATGCATCATCATGGTGTCATAAATAATTTAATTTATTTAATGTCTAAAAATTATTAAAAAAATATCATGATTTAGGAAATCCTTTTATCTTTCTAATAAATATTTATAGTCAAAAATATGACTTGTATAACCCAATTTAATTTTTTTTTAGTAAAACAACTTATGTTTGTGACATTTTTATTTTAACTTTAAATAAAAAGTTATTTATGTCATTTTCCTACCAAAGTGGCTCCATGGGGTCCCCAAGTTGACCCATGTATTGTATTGGTCGGCCATGACACATCCAATAGGGATATGACAAGTGTAAAGGTCATTTCATATTTTTATAATATCATTTTACCTTAAATTTCACTAATTACCTTTAATCGCGATTAATTAAAATTAAAAGTTACTATTCACCAAAAAATTATTTTAATCCCATTGAACCACATTTTACTTCCTAATAATAACTATGTGTGTCAGACTTTTGAAAATCAAATCACAGAAGTGGTAATGTTTCATTTAAACGAAAAAATCAGTTTTTTAACTACCACTTAGTGGTTTCACTATTCATCAAAAATTGAAGTTTTTCAGAACAATGCCAAAATTTCACCCTAAGCTATAATTGATATTCCGAATCCAAAAATGATGTCTATTTTACAAAATTCCAAACATATAAGTTGCATTAATTAATTTTATAATTAATTCCTGCTGTCAACAAATAGCGTGTTTTTAAGAAACAATATATATCAAAAGATTGACTATTGTTTATGTCCAATTTCATTGTTAAATTAATTATAATGACCACCATTGGATAAAATGGTAAAAATATATTATAATTATACTTTAAAACCACTGAATAGTATAATTTATCACTATAAATTATTTTGATTAAAAAAGTTGTTTTAAGTATTTTTCACTATTCATAAAAAATTGGAAGTTCTTAGAAAATTACAAAAAATTCAACTTAGGATAATTTTGATATTAAGAATACAAAAATGAAGTCCATTTTGAAATATAAAATTTATATAATTTCAAAAAGTGGGTATTACTATTCATAACGGCTACTTTGATTAGTTGCGGTGTGTTAGAACTCGAAGTTGCGTACAATGAAAGCTATTGCATTATTCAAAGAGAAGTGTACCGTGGAAGCTTGGGGTGTTACATTATCCCCTACTTCAATAAATTGCGTCCTCATAATTTGAAAATGTTCTTCGAAAATAAAAGGTTGAAAATAGAAAATACCTTTGTGGAAAACCCACATCGGAAATATGGTTAATAAGAATATAACATTAAAAGAAAGAAAGAGAAGTACAAAGGTCACCCGAGATAACCCATACTAGGATTCTATGAAAATATGGATATGGAGGAGAAACAAACCATCAAGGTCTGATGGAGAGTTGTAGAAAACAGGATTAGGAGAAAGTTAACCATAAGAAAGTCACAAACTTGTGATTGGTTGAACGATCATTGAATCCCCAGTTGGAAAAGTTAACCGACAATGTTTTTGTTTTAAGTTACCTTTTATAAAGTTGAGGAATTTATTTAGGAGATTTACTAAGAATGTAAGGGAATATACATACTTGTCATGTAGACTTTCATTCTTTAATAAATTTTTACCACAAACCCATCTTTCACTCTAAAAGGTAATAGAACTCAAAAATACTTTATTTATCCTAATTGTATATGGTTCCAAATATTAAAACATACCATTTAGATTAGTAAAACTATTTTGTAATAACCAGGGACTTCCTGTAGGCTAGTGGTAGGTAATAAAGGCATGTCGCACTATGGTTGTGGGTTCGATTCCTGCAGCTTTGTCCGACGCGACGGGTTATGCCCCACCCTGCAGGTTGTCCTTTTCCTAAAACTATAGTATTATAATATTCCAAAAATAATCTTCAGAGAAGTTTTAACCTTAAACAATACTATCCAAAGATCAACTTAATCCATTCCAACCTTTATAGTTATCCAAAATACCTCTATCCAGACTTTCTCTAAAAGGTCTCTAAATTCCAAAATCAATTGTAACAGATTCCCCAAACAAAGTAAAGTTTCTCTTATTGTCACATAATAAAAATATGATTACCTTCATCATATTAAAACCTTAATGAAAAGAACACATACTGTAGTACAATCCTTATATATATCACATTATTCTTATAACCAGAATATAATCCTTGAGTCCAAAAGCACCAATACATTAATTATTCCGCTTCAACTGTAGTCACAGAAAAATATTGGCCTTGATCCCTTGGCCTTTTCTGAGGTAAGTTTCCTTGACGCTTAGGACATTCATTTGAATAATTCCCCATTTCCCTATAATTGTATCATTCAACATTGATAGCCTCTTTCTTTCCCTTGCAATCACGAGCCTGGTGACCCTTTTCTCCACATTTATAACAAACTCCCATTCCTTTTAGGCAAGTACTAGGGTGATTCTTCCCAAAATTATCACATAATAGAAAATCCTTCTTTCCTTTTTTCCCTTTATCTATCTCTTGTTCCACTGTTCTCTTCTTCTCTTGCTTTATTTTGTTGTCATATGACTAAGAGAATTCCTTTTCTATCTTGATAGCGCATGAGACAATATCTTAGTATGACGAGAAGGTTTGTGAAACTAATTCTCGACGGAGAAATGGTTTTAACCCATCAAAGAAATGATAAATCTTACTTTTTGGGTTACGTATATAATCTGCTGTATGCCTCACTAACCTTGTAAAGTTAGCCTCATACTTTGCGACATTCTCATCCTCCTTCTGCCTCAGACTCAGAAATTGCCTTTCCATATCTGCTCGATGGTCATGTGGAAATTATTTTTCTAAGAAAAGATCTTTGAACTATCTCCATTCCATATTTGATACTTCATAATCTTCCTTTGTGTTTTGAATCAGCGACCACCATTGATCGGCATCTCCAGTGAGGCAGTAGACTGCCATGACCACCTTCTCCCTTTCGCTACTCCCCAAGGCATGGAATATTTTCTCTAAGGAGTTTATCCATTGCTCAGCTACTAATGGATTTTTACCCCCATTAAATGTTGGTGGTTGTTTCCTCATGAAGTGGTCTAACATTGATCCTCCACGTTGCGTATCAGGGTGCTCCATACGAGTAAGGTTATTATTCATAACCTGAGTGAGTTGTCCCAGTATGGTAATAAGTTTATCATCACCAGTTGTATCTCCAGATCCACAATAATTATCTTGAGCAGGAGGGAAATCCCTACACAGAGTGCGTGCATTGATACGGTTTCCATTTCTTCCACTAGGCGCCATTTCTAAACAATGTCATAAACTAGATTAGTTTATGAATCAAAATACATAATTCCATACTTGTAAAATACTTAACATAAATTGAACTATTTATGGATATAATCCATAATCATAAAAATGTTTTCTTTGAGGAAGTATGTACTCATAACCCTTCATAGTGGTTTGTAAAGAAAATAAGAATTATCCTAAGCATATCCCCCGGGAGTGTCGTAACCAAGAGCGCAACAAGGCCCGTTGTCGTGCACCAGTTCCCGATCGAGTCTAGCTCAAAGCGGTGTTTTCAGGTTTTACCCCTAGGTACATCTGTGCCAGAGCCGCCTCTACCTGCTCGTATCCAGACAGGGATGTATTGCTCGTAAAACTCACAAAATCAATATAATACCAAAATTCTAGGAAGTTCTTCTATACTAATCCTCAAAGTCTATCTTTGGGCTATGTGCTCTAATCAGAGTTTATCTAAATCTAGATTCCAAGGTTAGTACTAACCTCCCTCTGATACCAACTGTAATGCCCCGACCCCAGTTACCCAGAGTCGGTGCATTATTGCGTAGCATTGGCATGATCACAAAAGATCAAGTCTCGAAAGACCGATTAGTTTAGTAGCCTTGGAAACACTAGATACATTCATAAGTCTTACATTACATCATAAAGTAAAAAAAAAACTACAAAATCTTCTCTTCATATCCCCTTATATTATCCCTACAGGTCATTCATAATATAATTCTTCACATCCTGGAAAAATTAAAACATTGAAAGGGGTGAGATCAAATGCTCAGTAAGGATAACAATATAGCGGAAGCTTTCATAAATAAACATTAACATTTAAGGCAATGTATAACTAAAACAAAAGCCTTTTAAACTTGAACTTTAGCATAATATGGCAAAAGTAAAATGAAATAATTCCATTTACTTACTCACATAGATATTCTACTATTCGAATAATCACATGAAATATCAATAATCACTTTCATAATGATGGAATGCATAATGCCAGACTATCATAACTACGTTGCCAAGGCCTCGTGCCAAGACCACAAATAAGATTTTGTCAAGGCCTCATGCCAAGACACTAGTTTTTCTCATGAGACCTACCGATGCATCGAGGAGCTATAGCGGGCTCCACCCGTCACTTATTAAGTCCAATGCATTCCTCATATGAACAGGTTTAAACATATCATAAACCATAACATAATCGTATCACATAAAACATGAATAAAGGAAACATAAAATGTCCACATTTCAATCACAAGATATCAATACAACACATTGATATAATAAAAACACTTTCAAAACCATTTTCAATACCAAAATAAAATAAAATTAAAACTTTGCATTTATTTTCCATTTAAAAAAAGTTATGGCTTGTAGAGGAAACCGAAACTCAAATAATAGTCACGGTGGTGGAGAAGTCATTATCGCCGCATACGTACAACAAGAAAAACATTCCTTTTTGTCGTTTAGGAAATCAATTCGTATAAAAATATTCCTTTTGAATAAAATTAAAAGTCAAAGGGGTTTATACACCGTATAAATGAAATTTGTGTATAAAACAAAATATGCCTCAATGAATGGAGATTGAGACGAAGACCCTCAAAAAGATCATTTTTTTTAATAAAATAGATCTATTATGTGTATTCACTATAATTACACATAAATAAAGTACAAATACAAGATAGGACATAATAATATCATGACATAATTTGAAAGTAGGGTATTAACCCAAATAATGGAAATTGGGTTAAGAAGTTCCCTTACCTCGTGTCCGAATTAACTCGACCGTTATTTGATCTCCTGAATAATAAAATAGAGTTAATATCTACCTTCTTAAGAACCCTTTTCAAGTTCATTATTCATTTTATATCACTTATTACCATGTCATGAACATTATGTAATTATTTAAGTTTATAATGGTCATTTTGTCAATCTTAGGTACTTGAGTCAAAAATAAACTTCTTATAATTACACTTTGTTCATGTGGTAAAATATCCATTATATCCATAATTATATTCATGATGTATATATCATATAAATCATATATATCAAGTATATACATTCATTTATAATATTACATAACATTTAGAGGTAAGAAATGAAATGCACCGTTCATGGAGACGGTAAGCCGTACGTACGCATGAACGCTACTTTCATTTCCATTTCATATTTAATGGAATGAAGTTATAATTATATAAAGGTATAAAACAATTACAGTATAATATAATGTATAATACCATTTACTCCATCCTTTATACATCCCACATATGGCATTAACGATTCAAATCACTTTGAGGGGGCGGTAGTCAGCACTTCCTAAAATGAAAATATCATGTTTACCCATAATGGAAACCATAAAGGTATGGAATAAATGAAAAATACATAAGCATAAGGAAAACATAAACATAATATATATATAATATATGAAAATATTTTCATCAAAATGGCCACCATTATAGGTGTTAAAAGAATATTGAATAATCATCGTTTCGTGAGGCAGTATTTCGCCAACCACAGAAACAATATGTTCTTTAACCATTAGACGAAGGTGTGTGTAAGTGTAAATAAAATCCTTATCATAAACACATCCTAGTATATTGTAGATACTGGTTTTGTTACAAAAGAAAGGAATAAAAAGAGTTTAAGGGTTTGGAGAATCAAAATAAAACAAAACAACATTAGAGAAGACATTATCTTAAAATCGGGTAACTCTTTTGATTTGAGCCAAAGGCTTCCTTGGGAAGAATTATGCCCAAAGTGTGGATTCTAGGAGTAATATAGGGAAGTGGAGAGAGTATTTGGGCAGAGGTTTGCCGAGCAAAATGTCTTGTAAGGGGTGAATAAGGTGGTAGTGGTGGGGGCCTTTTATAAGAGGAGAGAAGGGGCACTCTTGGAAAGTAATGAAATGTTACTTTATTATACAATGATTTTAGGATTCTAAAGGTCCCACACTTATATAATTCGAGGCTATGGTGATAAGGGTTCTAAATATTCTCATCCAATAGGCTTTGGACAAGTGTAATGCTTAGATTTTACATTATCCTTCCATTTTATTAAAATCGTTAATTAATGAGGTAATCGCTGCATCATCATGGTGTCATAAATAATTTAATTTATTTAATGTATAAAAATTATTAAAAAAATATCATGATGTAGGAAATCTTTGTATATTTCTAATAAATATTTATAGTCAAAAATATGACTTGTATAACCCCATTTAACAATTGTTTTAGTAAAACAACTTATGTTTGTGACATTTTTATTTTAACTTTAAATAAAACGTTATTTATGTCATTTTCCTACCAAAGTGGCTCCATGGGGTCCCCAAGTTGACCCATGGATTGTCTTGGTCGGCCATGACACATCCAATAGGGGTAGGACAAGTGTAAAGGTAATTTCATATTTTTATAATATCATTTTTACCTTAAATTTCACTAATTACCTTTAATCGCGATTAATTAAACTTAAAAGTTACTATTCACCAAAAAATTATTTTAATCCCATTGAACCACATTTTACTTCCTAATGACAACCATGTATGTCGGATTTTTGAAAATCAAATCACAGAAGTGGTAATGTTTCATTTAAACGAAAAAATCAGTTTTTTAACTACCACTTAGTGGTTTCACTATTCATCAAAAATTGATGTTTTTTCAGAACAATGCCAAAATTTCACCCTAAGATATAATTGATATTCCGAATCCAAAAATGATGTCTATTTTACAAAATTCCAAACATATAAGTTGCATTAATTAATTTTATAATTAATTCCCACTGTCACAACAAATAGCGTGTTTTTAAGAAACAATATATATCAAAAGATTGACAATTGTTTATGTCCAATTTCAATGTTAAATTAATTCTAATGACCACCATTGGATAAAATGGTAAAAATACATTATAATTATACTTTAAAACCACTAAATAGTATAATTTATCACTATAAATTATTTTGATTAAAAAATTTGTTTTAAGTATTTTTCACTATTCATAAAAAATTGGAAGTTCTCAGAAAATTACAAAAAATTCAACTTAGGATAATTTCGATATTACGAATAAAAAAATGAAGTCCATTTTGAAATATAAAATTTATATAATTTCAAAAAGTGGGTATTACTATTAATAACGACTACTTTGATTAGTTGCGGTGTGTTAGAACTCGAAGTTGCGTACAATGCAAGCTATTGCATTATTCGAAGAGAAGTGTATCGTGGAAGCTTGGGGTGTTAAATCACCCATGGTATCAGTAAGCATCAATAAAGAATTGAGATACCTTACCTGTACCTATTTCTCGATATATGACATTTGAAAAATCACAACAGTGCTTAACCAGGGGTGAGTCTAAAATCAGTAGGATTTCCCCAAGGAATTCCAAAATTTCACTACTAGGATAAGAACTGTGTAACGACCCGAAATTTTGAATAAATATTATTTCCTAATTTTATGTGTTATTTTATTTTATTTTTATACTCAACAAAAATGTTTCATTTGATAACATGAGTATAATTAAAATGAGACTGTTGGGTTTTGACTATTATTTGACCATTGGTCAATATGACCGCTGGAAACTAAATGTTTTGATTACTGTCTCTAAATACAAGCAATCTTGGTTAATTAATATAGAAAGAAGATTCGATGGCCTCACCTAGTAGTCTTGGACCGATCGAAGCCAATCTAACAGAACTTGGGAAGGAGGTAGCACCACTGGGCTTTGCTCTGGACCAAACCCAAGCTGAACTTCATCGTGTGAAGCTAGAATAGGACCTCCTTCGCGAGAAGTTCAAACAGATAGAAATTACGACTCGTGCGATGTTGGCCGAGCCTCCCTCGGATTCTCTCACCTTAGCACACCTTACACTTAGGTCCTATGCTGGTGTGATAAGGGGCTATGTAAGGAGACTGTAATTGCCTTGTGTAATCCTTTGTTTTAAATAAAAATTTGGATTTCTTCTTATGATGAAGTTTATGAATTTTCAAATGTCCAGATAAATATAGTATGCATATTTTTGATGAATTTTAGAGAAAGGATATTTTAAAAATGTTTATGTAAACCTTAAATAAATAAAAATGTGTAATGATTTTCAAAAAATGGTCTTCTACAATTATGTTCACTACAAAATTTCGAGTCTAATAAGATCAACTTGATTTTTGATGAATAGTAAATTATGAATAGTTATTTTACGCTTAGGATTAGTAATGTGACCAAATGGATTAGTAATCTCACTTAAAGAAAGTATTAATATAATCTAGGCACCTTGATTAAGTAATGTGATTCAATAAAATGGTTAAATAACGGTTTCATAAATTATTATTCAAGTATTAGTTTTTTCGGGTGAATAGTGTTTTTATTTAAAAACTTAATTAAAAATATTTAGAAAATTATTTTTATAAAACAGATTTCATTTTTGAACTCAGAGCACCGATATTATGCTATGGTAATTTTTGGGGTTTTTTCTGAAAAAATGAATTTTCGGTGAATAGTGTTTTTATTTAAAAATTAAATTAAAAATATTTAGAAAATTATTTTTATAAAATGGAGTTCATATTTGTAATCAGAGCGTTGATATTTGGTTAAGGTGAAATTTTGGGATTATTCTGAGAAAGTTGAATTTTCGATGAATAGTGAAAATACAGTTTTTAAGTTACGGGTGTCTAATGACATCATTAAATGATGTATTAAGTATGTAATCAATATGGTCGACTTATGAATAGTAAGATAATGTATGAGGTGTCCCAAGTGGCCAATACCATGGGAAAATACCATGGGCAAGCCCATGGTTTTTCCAAAACCACTAATGAGGTGTCCCTTGGCCATTAATGCCTTGTCCCCTCACTTTCCCTATAAATACCAAGCCATCCTCTCATCCATTCAACTCCCCACTCTCCCCCAACGAAGTTCTGGTCTCATTACCTCCCAAGGAGTCCTCCCATGGTGCCCCCAAGCCCTCAAGGTCCCAACCTTTGAGTTTTAAGAGTTATGTTTTAATGTAAGGGATCCGACCTCTCTCTTTCATTTCAAGTAATCTCTTTTATGTCATTCCTTTTATGCTACATGTTCTTATGTTGGAGGATGTTCTTTTATACTCCTCTTACTGACCTTTTTATGTTCATATAATGAGATATCCCCTCTTACTCTCATTATTTCGTTTTATGAAGTTTTAAGTGGCGCCGTTAGGCTGCCAAAATTTTTGTAACGGACTCTTTCTCCCTTCTCATTTTTCAAGATCTATTTTCATGTAAAGTATTTCAAGTTCCTTTTTATTATGTTGGGGTATGATCTCTAAATTTATCATACTGATATTTTATGATCATATGATGAGAGACCCCATTTTATCTCTTCAATTCAGTATTTTGAAGTTTTAAGTGGCGCCGTTAGGCTGCCGAAATTTTTGTAACAGACTCTTTTTCCCTTCTCATTTTTCAAGATCTATTTTCATGTAAAGTATTTCAAGTTCCTTTTTATTATGTTGGGGTATGATCTCTAAATTTATCATACCGATCTTTTATGATCATATGATGAGAGACCCCATTTTATCTCTTCAATTCAGTATTTTGAAGTTTTAAGTGGCGCCGTTAGGCTGCCGAATTTTTAAGTGGCTCTTCACCCTTCTCGTTTTGAAGTTCTACTTTCATGTCAATTCTTTCAAGTTATTTTTTGTTATGTTGGGGTATGATCTCTATATCTATCATAATGTACTCTTATGTTAATATGATGGGAGACCCCATTTTATCTCTTCAATTAAGTATTTTGAAGTTTTAAGTGGCGCCGCTAGGCTGCCGAATTTTTTTAAGTGGTTCTTCACCCTTCTCATTTTGAAGTTCTACTTTCATGTCAATTCCTTCAAGTTCCTTTTTGTTATGTTGGGGTATGATCTCTATATCTATAATATTGGACTCTTATGTTCATATGATGAGAGACCCCATTTGATCTCTTCAATTCAGTATTTTGAAGTTTTAAGTGGCGCCGTTAGGCTGCCGAATTTTTAGAGGATTCTTTCACCCTTCTCATTCTTTTCAAAGTTCTACTTGCATGTCAAGTCTTTAAAGTTCCTTTTTAATTATGTTGGGGAATTATCTCTATATCTATCATACTGAACTCTTATGTTCACATGATGAGATACCCTATTTGATCTTTTCAAATCATTGTGTTTGAAGTTTAAATAACGTCGTTAGGCTGCCGAACTTTCATAAGAGAAATCTAATTTTTGTCTTTCTTCCATGTTTTTCATTTCAAATGGTATGTCCTTGAAATTTCATTACCATGATCATGTATCCTTCTTATTCTGTCCACCTACTATTTTATGGGTCATTTATGAATGTTTGACCCATTTTCCCTCTCTTTTTAATGTCTTCTAAAACCTCGTAACATAGCCGTTATGCTGCTGAATTTCCATCTCAAAATGTCTCTCTCTTTTTCTAAAGTTCTTTTATATTATTAAGTGAATACTCAAATCTCTTTATTCTAAAGGGGTATTCACATATATACCAAAATGTTCTATTTTAAATTATGGGATTTACATACATGAGACCCACCTTCCTTTTCTGTGGTTTTTAAAGTGATGTAAAGATCATGTCTTTAAAGCAGTTTTTAAAACGTTATGATTATGAAATGAAACCCATATATTTTATGCTATATGGGTTATTTATGAAAAGTTTGATGATGATATATGTGGCTCACATGATAATAAAGGCAAATTTAAGGGTGCGCCCTGATAGCGCTCCAATGCATTGGGTAAAGACTTAATCTCTAGAGATGACCATTTTAACGACGCCTTGGTGAATAACCTTGGTAATTTTTAATGACACCTTGGGGATGGACCTTGGTGAAACGAAATGATTGTCAATATTAAATGTTGTAGCCACATATTCAAGTTATGAAAAATGTTATTTTTATTATGAAATGCCTCATGATTTCTTTCTCATGCCTTAAAGTTCTTTTCATGTCCTTATTGAAGTATCTCAAGTTCACATGTAAAATGTTCATCATGTTTCCCTTACTGGGCCTTTTTCTCACCCTTTCTTTTGATGTATGTCCCCAGGTTATGAGATGCAGTAATGAACCTAGGATGAACATAAGGAGAAGCCTTTCAAGTGTTTAAGAAGAATGTTTTATGTTTTTTTCATGTATTATGTTCCTAGTTTCCAAGACACTAAACCTTAAAGATCCTCAGTTTTGTGTAATGTAATGAAAGTTTATGTTATAAACAGGCGGGATGTTATAGTTGGTATCAAAGGATGGTTTAGTTATTTGTGGAAATTAGGATATGAAAACTCTAGGAAGAACCCTATAGAAAAGTTAAAAAAATAGGAAATCTTCCTGGTATTTTGGTGAGTATTGAGTAAGGGGTTTCCAAGCAAATACATCCCTGTCTGGATACGAGCAGGTAGAGGTGGCTCTGGCACATATGTACATAGGGGTAAAACCCAAAAACACCGCTTTGAGCTAGACTCGAACGGGAACTGGTACATGACAACGGGCCTTGATGCACTCTTGGTTACGACACTCCCGGGGGATATGCTTTGGTAAATTCATAAGCTTAGTATGAACCATTGTTAAAGGAACAAAGATAAAATAAAATAAAGATTCACATAAGAATATATGATCATGGATAACCTAGATGGGAACCTAGGGGATCACAAGTTAGGGTATACTTTTCTTCTACAAGTTATCCTTATATGCTTTCAGTTCCTTTTCATGATTATTGGCTAAGTACTTAAGCCCCTAATTATGCTTTCTCTTCATAGTTAATGGTGGGAAATGGAAGAACATGTCCAAACAACCAATGTGATAGGAAGTGCGAAGATTGTCATATTAATATGACAGGGATAATTAGGGGATTAAAATATGATTATTATTTTGGAAGATGTTCACTATTTTGGGGACCCTATATGATCGAGGTAAATAGATTACTACGGTATTTTCATTGAAGAGTAGGGTTGACTTATATTTTGAAGAATCGATGAATTTGAGGTGGAATTATAGTAATTTAGGTTACTTATGGAAATTATTAACCTATCTTGGGGTAAATATGTTTAGGTTAGTTACTTTTTTTATAAGATTTTAGGAGTGGTTGATGTTGTTTGGAGATGAATGATAAAGTTTACCTTGGAAGACTATGTTATCAAATCCTTCTTGTATTTGGGTTTCAATCTTAGTTTGGTTTATTTTGAGGATTTTTAAGGACAATTATTTATGGAATGGACTATGATGAACTTTGGGTAGTACCACGGAACTTTGAAGATTTAAAAGTAGTTTCCATTCCTATGGGATTATTTCTTTTTGAAGAGTTGTTTTACCTTACCCTTTCTGTTTTTTGGATAATGTTTAAAGATAGAAGAAATAGATAGTTAATCTTTTGTGGATTATGAAGATGATTCTTGTGTTTTGATGAGACCAAGTAGTTTTGAATGCTCATAATTTGGAGAAAAGATTAGTTTTGGGTAGAAACTTATTAAAGGATGAAACTCTACAAGAAGATAGGTATATTTTCTTATGTTTTTGTTTTATGTTGTAAATGAATTCCTAAAAATTATGAAAAGGAACGTGAAACAAAAACGTTGTTGGTTTACGTTTCCTACTTGGTAATCAAAGACCGTTTACAAACATCATAAGTTTGGGATTTTCTTATGGTTAACGTTCTCCTAATCATGTTCTCTATCACTCTCCCCCAGAAATTGACCCTTTGTTTTTCTTCCATGTCCATGTTTTCCTCCATGGAATCCTATTATGGGTTAACTCGGGTGACCTTTGTACTTCTCTTTATTTCTTTTAAAGTAATAGTTTTACTGACTCCTTTTCCGATGTGGGACTTTAAATGAAATTTCAAAACCCAATTTTAAAAATTGCGAGGACGCAATTTCTTAAGGGGGGAATATTGTAACGACCCGAAATTTTGAATAAATCTTATTTCCTAATTTTATGTGTTATTTTATTTTATTTTTATACTCAACAAAAATGTTTCATTTGATAACATGAGTATAATTAAAATGAGACTGTTGGGTTTTGACTATTATTTGACCATTGGTCAATATGACCGCTGGAAACTAAATGTTTTTATTACTGTCTCTAAATACAAGCAATCTTGGTTAATTAATATAGAAAGAAGATTCGATGGCCTCACCCAGTAGTCTTGGACTGATCGAAGCCCATCTAACAGAACTTGGGAAGTAGGTAGCACCACTGGGCTTTGCTCTGGACCAAACCCATGCTGAACTTCATCATGTGAAGCTAGAACGGGATCGCCTTCGCTAGAAGTTCAAACTGATAGAAATTACGACTCGTGCGATGTTGGCCGAGCCTCCCTCGGATTCTCTCACCTTAGCACACCTTACACTTAGGTCCTATGCTGGTGTGATAAGGGGCTATGTAAGGAGACCGTAATTGCCTTGTGTAATCCTTTTTTTTAAATAAAAATTTGGATTTCTTCTTATGATGAAGTTTATGAATTTTCAAATGTCCAGATAAATATAGTATGCATATTTTTGATGAATTTTAGAGAAAGGATATTTTAAAAATGTTTATGTAAACCTTAAATAAATAAAAATGTGTAATGATTTTCAAAAAATGGTCTTCTACAATTATGTTCACTATGAAATTTCGAGTCTAATAAGATCAACATGATTTTTGATGAATAGTAAATTATGAATAGTTATTTTACGCTTAGGATTAGTAATGTGACCAAATGGATTAGTAATCTTACTTAAAGAAAGTATTAATATAATCTAGGCACCTTGATTAAGTAATGTGATTCAATAAAATGGTTAAATAACGGTTTCATAAATTATTATTCAAGTATTAGTTTTTTCGGGTGAATAGTGTTTATATTTAAAAATTTAATTAAAAATATTTAGAAAATTATTTTTATAAAACGGATTTCATTTTTGAACTCAGAGCATCGATATTATGCTATGGTAATTTTTGGGGTTTTTTCTGAAAAAATGAATTTTCGGTGAATAGTGTTTTTATTTAAAAATTAAATTAAAAATATTTAGAAAATTATTTTTATAAAATGGAGTTCATATTTGTAATCAGAGCGTTGATATTTGGTTAAGGTGAAATTTTGGGATTATTCTGAGAAAGTTGAATTTTTGATGAATAGTGAAAATACAGTTTTTAAGTTACAGGTGTCTAATGACTTCATTAAATGATGTATTAAGTATGTAATCAATATGTTCGACTTATGAATAGTAAGATAAGGTATGAGGTGTCCCAAGTTTCCAATACCATGGGCAAATACCATGGGCAAGCCCATGGTTTTGCCAAAACCACTAATGAGGTGTCCCTTGGCCATTAATGCCTTGTCCCCTCACTTTCCCTATAAATACCAAGCCATACTCTCATCCATTCAACTCACCACTCTCTTCCAACGAAGTTATGGTCTCATTACCTCACAAGGAGTCCTCCCATGGTGCCCCCAAGCCCTCAAGGTCCCAACCTTTGAGTTTTAAGAGTTATGTTTTAAGGTAAGGGATCCGACCTCTCTCTTTCATTTCAAGTAATCTCTTTTATGTCATTCCTTTTATGCTACATGTTCTTATGTTGGAGGATGTTCTTTTATACTCCTCTTACTTCCCTTTTTATGTTCATATAATGATAGATCCCCTCTTACTCTCATTATTTCGTTTTATGAAGTTTTAAGTGGCGCCGTTAGGCTGCCCAAATTTTTGTAACGGACTCTTTCTCCCTTCTCATTTTTCAAGATCTATTTTCATGTATAGTATTTCAAGTTACTTTTTATTATGTTGGGGTATGATCTCTAAATTTATCATACTGATCTTTTATGATCATATTATGAGAGACCCCATTTTATCTCTTCAATTCAGTATTTTGAAGTTTTAAGTGGCGCCGTTAGGCTGCCGAAATTTTTGTAACAGACTCTTTCTCCCTTCTCATTTTTCAAGATCTATTTTCATGTAAATTATTTCAGGTTCCTTTTTATTATGTTGGGGTATGATCTCTAAATTTATCATACTGATCTTTTATGATCATATGATGAGAGACCCCATTTTATCTCTTCAATTCAGTATTTTGAAGTTTTAAGTGGCGCCGTTAGGCTGCCGAATTTTTAAGTGGTTCTTCACCCTTCTCGTTTTGAAGTTCTACTTTCATGTCAATTATTTCAAGTTACTTTTTGTTATGTTGGGGTATGATCTCTATATCTATCATACTGTACTCTTATGTTCATATGATTAGAGACCCCATTTGATCTCTTCAATTCAGTATTTTGAAGTTTTAAGTGGCGCCGCTAGGCTGCCAAATTTTTTTAAGTGGTTCTTCACCCTTCTCGTTTTGAAGTTCTACTTTCATGTCAATTCCTTCAAGTTCCTTTTTGTTATGTTGGGGTATGATCTCTATATCTATCATACTGTACTCTTATGTTCATATTATGAGAGACCCCATTTGATCTCTTCAATTCAGTATTTTGAAGTTTTAAGTGGTGCCGTTAGGCTGCCAAATTTTTAGAGGATTCTTTCACCCTTCTCATTCTTTTCAAAGTTCTACTTGCATGTCAAGTCTTTCAAGTTCCTTTTTAATTATTTTGGGGAATTATCTCTATATCTATCATACTGAACTCTTATGTTCACATGATTAGAGACCCTATTTTATCTTTTCAAATCATTGTGTTTGAATTTTAAGTAACGTCGTTAGGCTGCCGAACTTTCATAAGAGAAATCTAATTTTTGTCTTTCTTCCATGTTTTTCATTTCAAATGGTATGTCCTTGAAATTTCATTAACATGATCATGTATCCTTCTTATTCTGTCCATCTACTATTTTATGGGTCATTTATTAATGTTTGACCCATTTTCCCTCTCTTTTTAATGTCTTCTAAAACCTCGTAACATAGCCGTTATGCTGCAGAATTTCCATCTCAAAATGTCTCTCTCTTTTTCTAAAGTTCTTTTATATTATTAAGTGAATACTAAAAGCTCTTTATTCTAAAGGGGTATTAAAATATATACCAAAATGTTCTATTTTAAATTATGGTATTTACATACATGAGACCCACCTTCCTTTTCTGTGGGTTTTAAAGTGATGTAAAGATCATGTCTTTAAAGCAGTTTTTAAAAATTTATGATTATGAAATGGAACCCATTTATTTTATGCTATATGGGTTATTTATGAAACTTTTGATGATGATATATGTGGCTCACATGATAATAAAGGAAAATTTAAGGGTGCTCCCTGAAAGGGCTCCAATTCATTGGGTAAAGACTTAATCTCTAGAGATGACCATTTTAACGACGCCTTGGTGAATAACCTTGGTAATTTTTAACGACATCTTGGGGATGGACCTTGGTGAAATGAAACGATTGTCAATATTAAATGTTTCAGACACATCTTCAAGTTATGAAAAATTTTATTTTTATTATGAAATGCCTCATTATTTATTTCTCATGCCTTAAATTTCTTTTCATGTCCTTATTGAAGTATCTCAAGTTCACATGTAAAATGTTCATCATGTTTCCCTTACTGGGCCTTTTGCTCACCCTTTCTTTTGATGTATGTCCCCAGGTTTTGAGATGCAGTAATGAACCTAGGATGAACATAAGGAGAAGCCTTTCAAGTGTTTAAGAAGAATTCTTTATGTTGTTTTCATGTATTATGTTCCTAGTTTCCAAGACACTAAACCTTAAAGATCCTCAGTTTTGTGTAATGTAATGAAAGTTTATGTTATAAACAGGCGGGATGCTATAAACTGATTAGCACATTTTATATAAAATAGTTTAAAATAATTAAAACTATTTATAGAAAAACTATAAGAAAATTTTACATGGAAATAAATAAACAAAACCTTTAAAACATTTCCCATTTATTTGACATGTTCATTTCCATGTCCACCCACATAACCACACAAACACACATGTTTCATAAATGCTGGGAATCAAAATGAAATATATGTTTGTATATGAATAAAATTTAGAACAAAATAAGAAGAAGAAGAAGATGAACATGGAAAAAGCGATTTACATGGTTCAGAAATAATCTCTACGTCCACAGAGAAGCAGAATCACTTCACTAAAATCAGGAGAAAAATTATAGGGAGGTTTTAGGGTTTATCACAAAAAAAAACCCTAGATTGAATGATCTAATAAAAAAGATGAATCATTGTTCCACCAACCATGCAGTAAGTACACTATGCTATAATGAATGACGGTTGGAAGTCTGCACTGTTATAGTGTTGCAGCCACCCAAGTCCATGTTTCTATAGTGGACAGTGGCTAGAATTCTACTGTCTAGTGTATAGTATGGGTCTCTATCATTTGGTCCAATATCATCCAAATTATCAAGAAACACTAACCCAACAAAACACTCAATCTTTATATCACTATTGATGGTGGAACTTCATATCCATACTCCATCCCACTTTGATGGTGGTGCTTCACGAACACAATCCATCCCACTCAATACACACCAAACTATTTATGGCAAAATCATGTCAATACATTATAAATAAAATAATTTATTTCTTTTAATAATTTTAATAAATTATTTTCATGCATAAAAACCAAACCATCATTTTAAAGCTATAACGAAAAGTTTTTCCAAAAACTAATCATTTTTTCCAAAATTTCCAAGACATAGCAAAAAAAAAGTATTTTTGAACAAGAATTGAACAAGGATATCAAGACCATTTCAATACAATTATTTAATTTAAATCCAATCCTTTAAGTTCTAACAAAAGTATAGATGAGAGAGAATCCACTTACTTCTCAATAGTTGGAAAAAATGAAGAATGATGCTTAAAAATTCTAGATCTGATCAAAAACCACATTCCCTTCACTAGATACAACAATATATTATCAATATTGAAATAACACAACATAATTATATCTATAAATAAACAGATATAGGGTTATAATAGATATATAAACAATCAATCTAGGAAGAATAAAGAATAAAAGGTATTTACTGACAAATCTGGATCTCAAATGCACTTTAATTCACCTAAGAATATCTTCTGGTCGAAGGGGACTGTCTATAAATCCAAGGGAGAAAAAGGAATTTGATATATTTGATTAATATTCTATTAAATGTAGTTTCAAGATTAAATTAATATTAGATAAAAAAATTAAAGGGCAAACTGTATGTCACACAATTTGAAAATCCATGCGCCAACCATGCAGTGTTACTTTCTCAAGATAACCACTCACATGGTTGGCTAACATGGTTAGAAAAACTATGCACCAACCATGATTTTTTCACTTTCTAGACATGCACAATTTCCCTTGGGAACTCTCATGGTTTGGAAAAATCATGCACCAACCATGCCCTTGCCCAAGGACCATTGTTTTCCCTTGCACAGTTTCATGGAGATGGTGAATGGTTTCTACTAACTGTTCACCTTCATAAATGATTTCAGAACATTACCAAACCCATAAGAACCTCTATAAAATCAACCCAAGCATTATGAAATCCTAAAGTACAAAAATAAATGGTCATGTACATGAAACCAGGGATTCTACACTTATAATAAGTGGATAACATACTATTCTCCAAAGAGATTTTGACATCACATCTTTAAATAATAAACCCCTAAATATAATTATAGGTCATGCATTTTATAGTTATTCTCATGCATTTGCAACTACCACAAACCATATTCCACAACATGATCTCCCTACATGAGAACACAACCCAGATCAGATCCAGATGCATCACAATATAACATATATCCTTGACCTGGTTATTGAAATATTAGGATGAGTGTTGTGGTGAGATGAGATTTATACTCTAGAAAGTATTTTTGATAATCATTATTCCATGTTAATTTAACACCCTTTCTCATCAAATAATTCATAGGAGAATCAAGCTTTGAGAAATATCAAATAAAGTGATGATAATAGCCTGCTGGTCCTAGGAAGCTTCATATCTCGAAGAGATTATTTGGTTTCTACCAAGATATTACTACTTAAATATTATAGGGGTTAACTTATATTCCATCATTAGAAATGATGTGCATGAGGAAACATAATTCTTGTATACATAAGGCACACTTAGAAAACATGCCATATAATCAGTGATTAAGAAATGTGCTCAGTACAATTTCCAAGTTCTCCTCATGGTCATTCTTGCTTCAATATCAAAACAAAATATCATCAAAAAATACCAAAATAAAATAATCCAGGTGCCCAAGGAAGATATGATTTATCCAGGCCATAAAGAATATAGGTGCATTCATCAGGACAAAGGGTATAATGACATATTCATAATGGCCATATTGACTCTAGAATTCCATCTTTAGAATATATATTTTCTGACTCTTAGCTGATGATATCCTGATCATAGATCAATCTTGGAGAACCAATTAGTTCCATTTAATTGATTAAATATATCATTGATGGGAGAAAAATGGTACAAATGTTTTATTGTTATTTGATTCAGTTTACAATAATCAACGCATAGCCGAAGGGAATTGTTTGTCTTCATTAAAAATAAAACTGGTGTAGCCCAAGGTGATGCACTAGATATAATTAATCCTTTACTCTCTAATTCTTCTATCTATACTTTAATTTCACACAACTCTTTCAAATCCATTCTATAAGATAGGGGTGAAATTGGGTTCATTCCTAGGATTAGATCGATAGAAAATTTGATTTCTCACTTAGGTGTTAACCTAGAGAAATCATTCTGAAAGACATCTAGGTATTGATCCACTAATGAAGGAAGACTCCTATTTGTAGTTTCATCCATAGTGCCTAGGGTCATTGCTGCTAACTGACTAGAGATGGTTTTATTGATTAAGAATAAAGTCCTTCTCTAACTACATTTATATCCCAATCCCCCTTTAATACATGAAAAGTTCCATATAGGGATGTGAATGTCACTTATTGAGTGTAGTGGTCTATATGAGCTTTAAATTCCACTAGATAATCCATTCCAAATAGAAAATAAAAATTATTAATCTCTAGGGCTGTAAAATCCCAGATAAATTGCACCACATCAATGGTCATGGAACATGTTGAGTACTTGAATCATTTTCACTCCCGTTGTCCGAGGGGTGTCTTGATACTCATAATGCAAGACATCATTTTCACATGTAATCCCAATTTTTTAACCATAAAATAAGCAAGGAAAGAATGTTATGATCCAGTATCAAATAATACATGCATAAGAGTCGAGTTCATAAGGATGATACCTCACACAGGGGAGGGACCTAATTTCTCGACCATGATAGCATTCTATGCTCTGTATAACTATCAATCAACTACCATAAGATAGTTCTGGCCTCCCTACTGAGGTTTCGAATGGAAAATCACATTGTTCCTAGATGTATACTAGTTCACCTGGTTCTGTGGACGATAACTATTCAGATGGGATTATTTCTTCTAAGCATACTAAGCCCGAGGTTATGTCGTGCTAGCTCCACCTACTGATTTCAGAATTTTATGACAACACTTCTTGAGATTTCCTTTCTTGCTGCAATGGTTTCAATTCCTCTATGGTACAATACATTCCTTATTTTGTGTGTGTATGTGAGCCACACTAGAAAGTTCCTGGTTCATTTCTACGATGCCATGAATAAGAGGTTGATCTAGTGGATTTATTTTATGATGCCTTGTTACCTTGGGAGAACCCCCCCTCTTGAATTTATTCCCAATGATGAAGTTATCATCATCAACTTAATGGAAAAAGGTGTCCCTTCCACTAGTATTTCCAGAATATTATCTCTCCCCAACCGACAGCTTATTCACTATTTATATATAGTCAGCAATACATAACATTACCATCTTTGAATGAACCTTGAGTTAGAGACATGTCTGAAAGATATGATCTTACAATATCTTACTTGTAGCTACCTTTGGGGAGAAGCAAACAAGGTGATTGAAGTTAGTAGCCTATCCAATCATTCACATACTTCCTTGTTCCTACTAAAATAATTCTACCATGATTTATATTTTGAAGGTTCTTAGATGTAATTTGTTATCAAACAGTTCCATAAATCCTTTCCAAGTAATATATCGATCCAACTTAGAATGAACAACTAAATCCCCCCATGCTAGAACCATACATTCATGCATATATATTTCTCTATTGACCTACATTTCATCCAGAGTCCCCAAGAAGTCAAAGATTCTGGTCATCCTGCTCAACCATACTTATGTTGGCTCAGGTCCAGAATCACCTCGAAACATTGATGGGTTATGCTTTGGAAATATTGTCGAGTGATTCATCTAACAAGATTCCTTAGTATTAGGTCCATTATTAATAGCCTAAAAGACTTTCACAATACCCTGAACCAAATACTAAATCATCTTTGGTTTTTGTGCAACCTCATTCTTGGCTTCTCCCTCTCACTGGTTTCTCATTCTTCTTACTGGTGGCATTCTCATTTTAATAATTCCAAAATATATCAATTAAGACCTTTTACTATTCATCTATTCATGTTTATATTATATATATCAACAAAACAATCACAAAATCTCAGTACCCAAAATCAAGTAATCATGTGGATAGTGCAATCCTAGTGGGAAGTCTCTTTACTAATGCATGATACCTAGATGAGTTGGTAATGTACCTAGAAGTTATCAAAAACACTTTTTGTACTCGAAAAAACCTGGTAACTCGAAGTTCAACATAAAAAATTTAACTATGTCTTTTTATTCTATAAATTTCAAGTCCTAATGCATCCCATATCTTTTTTACTGTCACAGAAGATAGATCAACCAAACCGATTCCATTTGTAATATCCCCACCCAACCCATTGGCTTGGACCAGGTCAGATGTGCTACTAACCTTAGGTGACATTCACTGAAAACCAAAAGATAACAATAAATGCCAAGGGATTAAGAACAAAGATACAAAGTTGGAACAATTTACCCTATTGAACACACACACACAACCTTCACATGATAAAATGGAAGTAAATAAATACAAGGATGTCTCTAAAAATTATTAATGCAACAAAAACAAAAAATAATAGATGTATAAAATAAAAACATAATAGTAATAGAAAAATAATGTAAATAAGAACATCAAGACTCCAAATTAGAAAATGACCATGGATTCAAGGTGAAACTACTCCAGACAAAGACGTGAACCACTCCAAATATCCATCTCCTCCAACTATGACAATGACATCAATAAGCTTCAATAGAGAAGTAAGGTACCATCCCCTTTCCTGTATCATGGAAAAAAATCTACATATTCACCAAAGTTTTTATGAAGGGGGTGAGTAATAATACCCAATAAACAACCCCAAAATACTTTTCCCACATACCACTAAGACGAGAAACAATCTAGTTCACAATATTATAAAATGGATAGAAAAAATATCAAAAATATATAAAACAGTTTCCAAAATATTAAACAAGAAGATGAAGAGATTTTCCAAAATAAATATAACCAAAGATGAGTTTTCCTTTCAAGTATTAGAAGAAATTAATTTATTCAACTTGGAATAACCCACCCATGTTTTCAGACTCACAAAACCAAGTAAATGAATGACCCTGGCTTCCCTATACCCACGAGTGGTGAATCATCCTTTCACCAAGCCACCACTTGGTGAGATAATTATTGTAATAAGTGGGTTCCCTGTACCCGAATTGAACAGTAATTTTGATTACCATATCATGTATACAGTTAGATATACATGGTATACACTTACCATGATAGTGTATACATTTCAACATACACTATTTAATGGTAATGTTCATAGATTAATTTTCACATCAAAAGGTTATAAAAAAATCTAAAATATAATGAGAACCTCGAGATACTATGACATTAATCTTAAATAAAGGTCTTATTATCTAGATACATCATACTAACTAGACACAATTGATGTCTGACTATCAGGTGTTGGGGTCTCATAATCATTGATAATTCTTCCCATGAATTTCTCACATGCTGATATCTATTAGTGTCATGAACCATCCCGAGTACCTTGGTAACCCGATAACTGAGCTGGTCCTGACATAGCCCGAAGGGTGTTTCCGATCCCTATGGGTCAGCGACTAGGACCTGATATCATACAACATGAAAGTGGGAAAAGTTTTTCCACAAAACACAGTAGAAGCAAGATAAGAAAGACAATATTTATATAAAAGAAACTACAATGGGAGTAATTTACTATAATTCAATAAGGAATTAAATCCTAAAGTACTAAATCCCAAGTACCAAAATAGGGAAACACTTCCCAAGTCCCTAAGGACACAACACACCAAGTCCAAGGCTCAACAGCTAGATTCATCTCCAAGAGATCCTTTCTCCTTTCTCAAACCTGGAATAAAATAATCTAAAAACACCCGAAGGCTCAAGTAGGGTGTGATCCAAAGCCAAGTAGGATTTCACCAAAGATTCCATAATAAGATTTAAATATCATATTAACTTGTAATGTGGTTTCAATTTTTCAAATAAACAGGTTTGGAATTTACAAAATCATATTTAAACAAATCATGCTTTACAATTTAAAATATTGAAATACATTTATTAATTCATACATCACATTTCAATTGATGGAAATACATTTCAAAAGATGAAATTTACCTTTAATAAAAAAGTACTTTACATAAATGGAACTTTTCATAAAATTGATTAATTAAACACTTTTATATAAAACAGTTTATATAAATTCATAAGGCATGTAAAATAGTTTATAAAAATGGAATATACATACATTAAAAATAGAAACAAGCGAGAAAAATGGTCATGTGCTAAGTAGGTATGATAGTTCTAGGCTATAGGGACCCAACACTATGAATATGAAAAATTATGTACATATTCCCCTTGAACCAAGGCCAAGAGAATTCATAACCATCGCCTAAGGGATGTGATGTGTCAATATGATGTTATAGAACATTATAAGTCGTGAAGTGTTGTCCAATATAACACACAACTACCCAAGGATTTCATGTACACTAGTAAAAAACAATGACAGAAAATTTATTTTAAAACTTATTAAAATAAAATTAAATCCCATACTCTATTTCAATATGCCAATTTTCCCTTAAAAATCCATAATCGGTTTTTAATTAAAAACATTCCTTTTCAAAAAGATGAAACCACTAGGTTTCCATCAAAAAAATTTGTAATCCATTTTTCATAAACAAGGATTTGAAACCAATTCATAAAATTTCACAATCCATTATACAATTAAATTCAACAAATTTAATTTTCAAACAATTCCATCAATTTCATCATAATCCCCCAATTTACTGGAGTTAGTGTTTTTTCACAAATATTTCCATCAAAACATTTTCATCAATTAAATTCAACAATTAAATTGATTAAATTTCCATATAAACCATAATTTAAATATAAAAATTTAAATTACCCCAATTTCCATAACCACACTCCAATTCAATGTAATTGGGGGTTTTCCAATTTCAATCCAAAAACCCATTCTTCTTTAAAACCCCAATTCACAAGAATTGGGTCTTTCCAATAAAACAATTGAAAGCCACATAATTAAAACCAAAAGATTTTATTTGATTCAAAACAGCTGAGATTAAATAAATCAATTTAGGTTTAATAAAATTTAGGCATCGTAATGGAACCACCAACCTCGAAGCTGCTAGATCTTGAAGCATCAAACCTGAATTGGGATTTATTGAGGAAGAAAAACAACAACAAGATCTAGTAGAAACAGGAATAAAAACCTAGGTTTAGATCCATAATAGTGGGTATTAGATCCTATAACAATAAGTGGAGATCTATGAAATCCTTTTATGAAATAGAGAGACCATAAGAGATTGAGAATGGGAGGAGAAAACTAACCAAAAAGATATTGATCGACATTCTCCTGGCTTCAGATCGCTTTTGAGAGGGATCTGAGGCACCAAGAATCCTCTTTGGGAGATATAAGGTTGGGAGAAAATTATTTGGGTTGAAGGAGGTCCATTAGGGACCTATAAAAGGGTTTTAGGATTTTTTTATAAAAATTTGGATCTCATAGAATCCCATCCACACAGTTTTCTGGGAATCGACACATGGTATGGTTAAACCATACTCAGGTCATGTGCCCATTATAAATGGTTCACACAGTTTCTACTATGGGGAGGCAGGTCTTTACTAACCATGTGCAATCTGGGAAAATATTTTTGCACAATACTTTCTATTTTTCTATAACAGGGTGCACAATTTGGCAGACCATGCATAGGCCATGTGCCAACTGTGCACCATCCCATAATTCTCAAAATATATAAATTTTCAACCTAAAATAACCCCAAATAAAACCCAACAAAAGTTCAATTAAAATTAGGGTCTAGGAATACCTAAAAACAATAACAGGATGTTACAACCTCCCCACCATCGAAACGTTTTGTCCCAAGAATGCCTACGATGAAGCATCCATGTCAAAAAATAAGGCCACTTCTCTCTTATCAGTGCCTCTCTCTCTCTCATATCATGAGAATCCGAACCATACTTATATATCATATGAACCAAAGGTATCTTCCTCCCATGAAGTACCTTGGTTTCATAATCAAATATTTTGAATGGTCACTCAGTCACAGTTAAATCAGGCTCGAACTCAAAGATCATTCCAGCTCAGAATATGAGATGGATCAGATGTATACTTCTTCAACTGCAATACATGAAACATGTTATGTATCGACATCAGTTTCGGTGTTAGTGAAATATTATAAGAAACTTTACCCACCTTCTCAACAACCTAAAAAGGTCTAAAAAAATGAGGAGCAAGCTTCCCTTGCCTCCCAAGCAGTTGATGACCCAACCAGGGTGAAACTTTCAAGAACACCTAGTTACCAACCGAAAACTCTAAAGGTCTATAGTGACAATCAACATAAGATTTATATCGACTTTGTGCCATAAAAATCCTCTGAAAAATCAACAGAATCTTTTCTATTGTCTCTTGTGCCAATATTAGTCTGACCAAGGGTCTTTCTCCAATCTTTGACCAACGTAATCGAGATTTACAAGGTAGACCATACAAGGCCTCAAAAGGATTCATTCTGATCACAGATTAGTAACTATTGTTGTAAGAAAACTCATCCAACCCAAGTGATCATCCCATGCCCCACCAAAGTTGAGAAAAAAAGCACAAAGAATATCCTCAGGAATCTTTATAACTCTTTTTTTCTGGAAATCTGACTACAGATGGTATGTCATACTCAAAAGAACATGATATACTAGTGGCTTCTGAAGGCCTCCCCAAAAATGAGAAGTGAACCGAGTATCCCTATCAGATACTATAACTGATGGAACTCCATTAAAACAAAAAATCCTATTCATATAGAGATATACCAACTCCTTAGATTTGGTTGTATCACGAATGGGTATATAGTGATCTGACTTGGTCAACCTGTCGATCACAACCCATATCGCATTATTCTTTGTCTGGGTACGATGTAACTCAATAATAAATTCCATAGAGATATCATCCCACTTCCAAGTAGGGAATGGAAGTGGTTGAAGAAAACCCAAAGGCTTATGATGTTTGGTCTTAACCTTTTGGCATGTATAATAATGATAAACAAACTCAAAAATGCCTCATCTTATACCTGGCCACCATAACTACCACCACATGTCATATAACATCTTCATGGTTCTTGGGTGCACTGCCCATTAAAAACTATGACAATCCACCATCACATATTTTCTTACCAAAGATAGTACCACAAAACAGTTCTGAAAGCATGTAATGTTCTATTTTGAGAACGACCAGTCATGTATCGTCTCCCCACCATAATGAGAGTCTCTAATTCTATAGAACTCATCATCAATCTGCTTCTCTCGAAGAATCAACTTGAGAAGAGCGGATTTCAACTGAAATTAGGACAAGGAAACCTCAACCCCTAACCCTAGACTCCTATGTAAAACTATGTAAAAATATCCATCAAGCTCCACTGTTATGATGATTCCTTTACTTTTTGGGTCATAAATTTCCTTCTCAAAGCATGAATAATGGAATTCCCTTTCCTTGGGGTATATGCGATGTAAAAATCGAAAGACTACAGGTATTCCACCCAAATCCTTTGGCATAGATTCAAATCTTTTTGAGAGAAGATATAAATCAAGATCTTGTGGTCTGAATACATGGTAAAATTTTATCCATAAAGGTAATGCTGCAAACTCTTTAGTGCGTGCATCACAACTACAAGTTCAAGGCCATGGGTCAGATGATTCTTCTCATGCGGCCTAAGATGATGAGAACCATAAGCAAAAACATGATCACCTTTCATTAGAACACAACCCAAAACTGAACCCGATGCATCACAGAAGACCATATAGCCCTGACCATCCCCTGGAAGAGTCAACACCAGTGCCATTGTCAAAAAAAAATTAAACTCAATAAATGAACTATGAATTTTTTTATCCCACACAAACTTTACTCCCTTCTGAGTTCATGTAGTCATCGAAGAATCCATCTTAGAGAATTCCTTAACAAACTGGTGATAATACCCAGCTAATCCTAAGAATCCCTGAATCTCAAATAAATTTTGTTGTTGTTTCCATGTCATAATAGCCTTCAAATTCTTAGGATCAACTGATATTCCATGTTATGACACCACATGCCCTAATAACTTCACTTCTCGGATCAAGAAATCACATTTTGATAGTTTGGTATAAAGTCAGTGATTTATCATAAAACTTAGAAATGATCCCAGATGATTCACATTATCCTCCTCAAACTTAGATTAATCAAGTATTTCATCCATAAATAATACCATGAAAGTATTAAGATACTCATGGAAAATATTTTTCATTAAATCCATGAAAAATGTAAGAGCATTGGTTAGGCCAAAGGGAATAACAAGGTACTCATAATGACCATACCTTCTCTGAAAGGTAGTTTTCTGAATGTTAGATTATTTTATCCTCAAATGATGGTAACTAGATCAATGTTCAATCTTCGAGAACCACTTTTCCCCTTTCGTCTGATCAAATAGATCATCAATTTATTGAAATAAATAATTTTTCTTTATCATTACTCAATTGAGTTTTCAATAATCAACACATAGGTGAAGTGAATCATCCACCTTCTTTGCAAAGTAAATAGGCACTGCCCAAGGTGACAAACTCTAGCGTATACATATTTTCTCTAAAAGATCATCCAATTGGGACTTCAGATCTTTCATGTTAGTTGGGGCCATGCGGTAAGAGGGAGTATAAATTGGTTGAGTACCAGGCCTAAAGTCAATAGTAAACTCAATCTCCCTTACCGAGGGAAAACCAGATAAGTCTAAAGGAACCACATAGAGAAACATGATGATGACTGGAGGGAGATCACCACTCAAAGATCACTACTCCAAATCAAAAGAAAAAACATATATCACTTTCCCCAAATTTGATTAGAAAGGTCTGGCTCTACTCGACCTCAGGTCCCATTCTCCTTGGAATATATGGAACACACTATCGAGTGTAGTAAAGGAGACTCATCGAAGGTAACATTCAATTCAGGATTTATTGAAAATGATCCAATCCATCACAAAAATGACATCAAGAGGTTTCATGTTGTGAATCAGAAAACTCCAAGAAATATCAACATCTAATAGAAATAAAACATAAGCAGGACTATAGAGACTCTCCTCTCTCTTCATACCAAGGGGTGCAGTAATATCCATTGAACAAGATAAAATATCCATAGGAAGATTTAGAAGATTAACAATACGGGTTGAAACAAACGAATGAGATGAACCAATATTAAAAAGAGTAGTTACTAATGATCTATCTATAGTAATGGTACCTCTCATGGTCACTAGACCCATATCAGGTTTCTTTGGAGAATCTTCCACTATGTGATGAAGATGTATTCCAGATTCTTATGGCTGGAACCCTTTTTCACGTGAAGCATATGATTACACCGTAGTTTTAGAAGGTTTGGATGATCCTGTGGCACTATACAGAGTGAAATAAACATAGAAGAACCTCTATAAGTGTCTTGGGAATCCACAGGAGCCATATTTCTTGGGTTCCTTAGTGAAATCCCACTTTTAATGGATCAGCTTTCCACACTGGTATAAAACTAAAGGGACATTTCCAAGAACTACACAAGGTTTAGAAATCCCTACCATCGAGAACCACCATGAGAGTCATCATGCTTCCTCAATCCCTCATAAGAATTAACACTTCAATTGGGTGGGAAAGAGACTCCCAAAATCCCTGACTTTCCAGCTAGGTCCATCTCAACCATCAGAGCTCTATCTAGTACATCAACATAAGAAGGTAGTTTCATCAAGAAAATCTAAGAACGAATATATGGTCGAAGTACCAACTCTAATATTCAAGGCTTCATCCTCTCATTTTATTCTATATCATGTTAGAAATGCACGAGATCATAAAAATGGTTTTCATACTCTATCACGGTCCTGTCATCCTGCTTGAGTTTGAAAAACTCTATAGAATTTTCCAATGGAATCGAATCTAGATAGAACTAGTCAGTGAAAATAAACTTGAAGTCTTTCTGCTCTAAGCCCTCATGTTTCTTCATCATTACCATCATGTCCCACCATCTCTTTATTGTTACTTCTAGGATTAAGATGACACACTTCACATTGATTTCACCAGGTGTGTACAAGAACCTAAACAAATGTTCCATTCCACTCAACCATTCCTCAGCCTCTTGAGGGTCATTTGAGCCTTTGAATGGTGCAGGATTCTGGCGAAGGAACTCTTGAGAATTGATCTTGAGAATGTTCTTATGGGGTTCCCTAGTTGGAGCCTATATGGGAACTATATGTGGTGTATATCCCAATGTTTGGACCGTACGAAAAATCACCTCAACAAGACTCGGGTCCATAAGTGGATTTTCTCACTGAGGTTCATCAACAGCTTTCTACTGGATCTGACTCAAACATCTTCTAGGATGAATGATGTTACACAACATTAGTTGACAACATAGAAGAAATTATATTAACTCTCAAAAAGAGTGGTAAGGGAAATTAATCCCAACAAATATAAAAACAAGATTTGGATTTCACTACATCCAAATCAAAATAGGGAAAATGATAGAACTATTCTACAAGGAATCCATCCCTAACCACCATTGGAGAATTGAGTTTAATCACGGTGAGATATGGAAAGACACTCAATCAAAACTACCTTCTAAGTCCCAACAAGATTTCACAAATGTATACTGACTTCAAGACAAAATATAATCTCCCTTAGATACCACTTTTTCATGAACCAACCCAGGTAACCTGGTAACCTAATAACTGAGCCAATCCTTATAACACCTTGACCCCCAAAGCCCCTAGATGGTTCATTATTTTAATATATTCACATGATTTCAAGGAATCAAATCCTGAAGGACCAATTAGTTTAGCATTATTAGAAAATAGTTTACATACATGAACTTTACATTACAATTAAAAACATAAAATACAACATAGGTAATCCTTTGATAATTCCATTATTCTTGTATCTTAACCCTGCATGTTAATCATAAAAAACTTCTTGGAATCCTAAGAAAATAAAACATAATAAATGGGTGATCTCAAATGATTAGTAAGGATAAGCAATATAGCAGAATATGTCATAAATAAGCATAAAATTTTAAGGCCAGATATAAAAATGAAACACAAGCCTTTTAAACAAATCATGAGAATAATATGGAAAGAATAAATCAAATAATTCCATATAAACATTTACATGGATATTCTACTAGTCAAATAATCACATTTAATATCAATAAATAATTTTATGATGATGGAATGCATAATGCTAAACATAATAACCACACCATAAAGGCCTCGTGCCAAGACCATACATAAACAGGTAAAAACCCAAACTAGTTTGTCTCATGAGACCTACCAATGCATCGATGGGCAATAGAAAACCTCACCCATCACTTACTAAGTCTAATACATTTCTCATATGAAAATGATGAAACATAAACAATATAACCAATCATATTAAAAACTAGTATATCAAATATGAATACTTTAACCATAAACCAATAATTGTATCTAAATAACACAACCACAATCAAACTGATCATAAACCATGAAATAAAATATGGTAAATGATATCATAAGATATCAACCTTAATTTTTCATAGGATCCAACAAAATATGTTGAAAAAGATTAAAATAATCTATTAAAATCATTAAAAATATCTTGAGACAAATAACACTTTTTCTTTGAAATAATTTATTCAAAAGTTTTGCACTTATAAAAGAAGTAATTTAAAAAGATATTTTTGAATCAACGTTTCCCATACCACTTTGAAACTTTTTAATGGAATTTACATTTTAAAACATTCACGTATATCAAAATAAATCCTTAAAACCATTTTGAAAACATGAACATTAATGAGAAATATTTTGAAGAATACATATGTAAAACATTTAAAACAATGTTTTAGTTAAAGAGTCTCTTACATAAAACCTTAAAAATATTCCTTTTGAAAATATTTTTAAGAAACATGGACATGGAAAAAAATATTTCCCAATAAATATTTACATATAAATTATCTCAGATAATAATGAGATTAAAAAATTAACCCTTACCTTAGGTCTGATTTCTTTCGTACATGTCCTAAAATACTGTATGGTGGTTTAAAACATATTATTAACTTGTAAAAAAATCATAATAATATTTATTATATCATATATGATTCATTTATAACTTTATATTACTCATTTATTTAACAATTCCATGTTAAAGCAACGTTTCGGGTAAAAGTCGCTTTGTATGTGTTTTGACTTGTTATTATTTATATTATAACATAGATCATGATTTAATTACTTAAATAATTTAAATAATGATTTATATATCATATATATTCAGTATATAAATATATACATATATAAAATATATGGAATGGAATACACTATTCATGGAGTCGGTAGGTTGTACATACACATGAACACTATTTCTGTTTTCTTATCGTATTGAATGGAAGAAAGTAAATGAAATATATGTATATATATATATATATATTATTATAGTAGTATTATTATGTTATATATTTCATAATTATTCATTATATATATTTTTATAACCATTCTTGAATGGTTAACGCGGAGGATGACTCTCATTGCATCGTGGAGACGGCAGGTCGTACGTACACACGAGTGGCGGTATCATTCCATTAATGGTTAAATGGTATAAAATTGGATATTATATTAATAATATATAATAATTATCATGTCATATTAATTATTTATATCAATTATATTCATCATAATACCCATCCAAATAAAGTAGTGATGAAAAACAAATTACACCATGATGTGGAGACGGTAAGTCGTACTTATGCACACATGGTGATATTGTTATTAGTAGGATAGATAAAAGAAATAATATGGTTATAACATAATCATAATAACATATAATAATATATATGATACTGGATTTATTACTTTATTATGGTAAAAACATAGGAAGAAGAAGTAGAATAAGAAAAGAAAATTAATTGAATTGGTAAACAATTACTTCTTTTTCGAGTATCTCTTTTTGATTTGAACAAAATGACTTATGAGGATGGAATTATACACAAATTATGGACTCTAGGATGAATATATTGAATTTTTAAGGATAAATGGATAGGGTTTTTCCAATCCAAATAGTTTTAGAGGTGTGAATAAAAGAGATAGAGATGCGCCCTTTTATAAGAGAGGGGAAGGGCACATTTGGAAACTCCAAAACTATTAATTTATTATAGATTTATTTTTGATTTAAAATAACTCCAAAGTGAGGTATTTTGAGTATAATATGAGTATGGGTCTAAATACTCTTAACCAATAAAATTTAGGCATGTTTTTATTTTATTTTAAACCTTATAATTTTGATTTATCCTTAATTAATCTATTTAATTTTAATTGTGTTAGTAATATTTTAAATATTAAATGGTTATAAATATTTACTTATATTGTTTAAATTGTCCATAAATGGACACTTTATAAAATTTTATAACTTATAATTATATCTTTTTATTTTTAAATATTTTTATGATTTTTAAATAATTTAATAAAATGTTATTTTTATAAAATATCAATAGTGTCAATTTTGACACTATTAATTACTTTGACTTTAAATAAAATCCAAACAAAAAACAACTTCAAAAAAACCATTTAATACACTCTTATAATTTCATAATCACTTATAAAATTTTTGTATCACCTTAATTAATCCAAATTATATTTCTTTTAATATTTTTAATGTTACTTAATTGATATTTCTACTAATAAAATAATTGCTTCTTCACTATTGTGTCATTATTTATGGTACTTATTTAATATAAAAAAATAATAAATAAATTAATATTATGTATAAAATTCCTTTATATTTACATATATTTTTTATTATCAAATATATCTCCTGGTTATCCCCATATTAAAATTATTATACTTATAAGAAATGAGAGTGTGACATTTGTCACATTCTTTGATTTTAATAATATCTATGTCATTTTCATGGACAAGTTCCCATTAAATGATAAAATTTATAACCTTAGATGATAATGTTCACATTTTATTCATCTAATTATTTTTTAACAAATTTTTACTATGTTTTTAATCTTTATCTATTTGTTTTAACTATTATTTAAATAGTTTAACTCTTACCGTGTCTACTTGTCTTTTTATACAATAGGGTTAATATAGTTACTATAAAATGTAAAAAGAACCCAAATTAGATCATCTGTGACTTATTTAACATTATCATAGTTATTTTTATGAAATATATATTTTTATTAATTTTTTATCTTTTAATAAAATATTATTTATTTTAAAATCTCATTTATGTCAATTTTGAAACTATTTATTATTTGACTTTTTATAAAATCACAACAAATTGATTCCCTCTAAAAAAATATATTAAATCATCCTTAATATGTCAATTTCATCCAAAAAATTTGTGTATGACATAAAATATTTCAAATGATATTTATTTTAATATTATTGATTCTTCCTTTAAAAAATCAATTATTGCATCATCATTGTATCAGAATTAAATTTAACTATTTAATGTCTAAAAATTTAAATAAATTATCATGATGTAGATAAAATTTTATCTTTATAATTAAAATTTACAGTTGAATTTATCATATTTATAAAACTATATTATAAATTATTTTGTTATTAAAAGTTTGACTATGACATTTTTAACTTATCTTTAAATAAAATATAATAAATGTCTTATTCTTATCCAAGTGGATTAAAAAATCATAATTTTTACCTAAGGTTGATTTTGATCAAAAAAGAATTATCCAATGAAATTAGGACTAGTGTTAGGGTGAGTAATAAATATTAGAATATTATTTTTACCTTTAATTACCCGATTTACCCGTAATCGTGGTAAATAAATAAAAATTTACTAAAGTTATTATTCACAAAAAAATAATTTAATCCTATTATATAATATATTTAATAATAATTAAAACCATTTATATACATTTTTCAAAATTCTATCCACAGAAGTGGTGAAATTTCATTTAATGTTAATCCCATAAATGTGGCTAGAATGCGGGTAAAAGAGACGTCCAAAAGTTCAATAAATTTTTATATCTAATTCTATTATAAAAATGATTCCAATGAACTAAATTGTATTAATATATGTATTATTTATATATTTTGACTTTAAAATAAATTTAAAGTAAAATAATTATTTAAATGAAAATGTCTGTTTTTTAACAACAATGCATTATTTTTCACTATTCATCAAAAATTGAATCTTTTCAGAAAAATACCAAAAATTAACCCTAAGATAATTTTTAATTAAAAATAAAAAAATGAAGTCTATTTTACAAGAATAAATTTCTAAGAGTGTCTAAAATTAATTTTATTATTATTCAAAAAAGGACATAAAAGTAGTTCCTTTAAGAAAATAGTATTTCTAAACATATAACTATTTTTCTAAAGCTTGTAAATTTCATTATAAATATGTTTTATTTATGTGAAAATATTATAAATAAAATTAAAAATTTATTTATTATTATTCATATTACTATAATTAATGGATAAGTTATAAATATATCATTTAAATAATTATAATACTAAAGTGTTGTTTCACAGACACTATATGTTGTGTATAACGCAAGACAAGTCGATGCTGCATGCAATAAAAGATATTGAATTTCCTTAAAAATATAACATACTGTGAAATATTGGGCTATTAAACTCTCCCCACCTTCAATAAATTGAGTCCTCTCAATTTGAAATTGCACATCGAAAATAAAAGATTGATACTAGAAAATAACTTTATGGAAAACCCACATCATAAATAGGGTTAATAAAATATCCTCTTAATAAGAGGTAAAGGAAAATACAAAAGTCACCAAAAAATTAGGCTTTCGAATAAGAAAACATTAATAGAATATAGATATACATACATGGAGGAAAATGTAAATATTTATAGGGAGTGATTGAGGTAATCAATCACAAACAAGTGAATGATAAATGGAAATTTGAGGGCCTCAAATCCATAAATCTATGATGATTTAAAATACCATCTATTAAAAAAATGGTATTAGGATAACACATTTTTTAGATAATTTTTTTTCTAGAGTTAAGGGATTATTTTACTATCTAGATAAGAACTCAAGAAAATATACTTGATTTCATTCCATGTGTCAATGATATCCTTTGGTTGTGATTTGATTTATTTTCACTTCATTTCTTCACCTAGAGATGAATATTCAAGATGATTATTTATTTATGAAACAATTTTAAAAAATCATACGGTACATAAGTATTTCATTCATCCATTAAATTTTTACTAAAACTAAAAAGGTTAGCACATAATATCCCATAAATTATACTTAAACCCAAAATAATAATATCCAATGTTCAACTTATCCCATTCCAACCTTAAGACTTTTCAAAAATACTTCTATCCAAATTAACATCCCAAAAAATGTCTCTAAATTTACAAAATCAATCTTAACATCAGATTCCACAAACAATGTAATATAACTCTTATTGTCACATACCAAATATATAATCACCTTTGAATCCTTAATGAAAACTCTTATGCTTCCAAATCCTTAAAGAAGAATTACTACAGTACAATCATTATATATCTCATGAATATTATAACCATAGAATCATTGATATAATAATTCTTGAATGAAAATACAAAATAACCATAATCATTCCATTTCACACTTAAACCATTAACTATGATTCAACGTATTATCTCTTAATACCTTATTCATTTCATTTCCATTTTTATAATCACTTCATCATCAGTAGTATAACCATTACTTGTATAGCTTTTTTGATTCTAACCATTGAACAAAACCTAAATCACAATATGAGAAACACTAATGTAGAGACATGAAGCTTTATGTACATGGACATTACATTACTTTTGCGGAATACTTAATACATAACAAAAACAAACACACAAGGATCGTAATAGTTTAGTTTCTTTGGAAACTCGAAATATCATCTTCTAATCGTGGTGAAAAATCTTCAACATCTCCATTAATGATCTACCCCTTTTGTTTTCTTACCTAAAACCTTTCTTTAAATCCTGGGGAAAATAAAAAAATATAAAGGGTGAGCTCAAATGCTCAGTAAGGGTAAGCATAGAGAACATAAAACAATCCTTAGACATTTGAATGTAAAAAAACATGAGCATAAAATATAAACATCAAAATCTTTAGCAATGACATAAAACATGTCAGTACATAAGGCATAGATCATAAAGAAACATCAATCATGATAAAATAGCATGGGAATAAAACATGTAATTGTGGAAACCATTAAGCACATGATATGATTTCCATAGTAGCCAAGGCATTGCTGTCAAGACCATCTTAGTGGACAAAGTCCCTTACTGAACTGGGTTTACTTGCCATTCTAGCCCTGTATTACTGAACTGGGTTTACTTGCCATTCTAGCCCTGTATTACTGAACCAGATTTACTTGACGTTTCAGCCATGTCTATCTAATGAGATATAAATCTTTACCCAATGAATTGGAAGGAGATATAGGTCCCACCCATCTCATAATGAAATCATTCTTACTTGTGCCACAAAATCATAAATCATAAATCATACATCATATCATAACCCATGTAATAAACTGGGATTCTTAAACATCCTTCCATCATAACATAATCCATATAAAAAAATGGATATCATTTCATCATAAGAAGAATCATACCATGTAAATAATAGATACATTACACTTGAAACATACACATATGAAATAATGTCATCTTAGATGGAAAATAGTTTTGATAAAACACTTGAAATGAATTCTTGAGGAAAATATCTTTTCTTCCACAAAATAATTTTCTTTTATGAAATTTTCATTCAATTTTAAAAGAAAATTATTTTTTTGAAAATAATCATGAAATATTTTAGAGGAATATTCCTGAAAATAAGGCTTTATAAAACCGTAAAAATCCGTTCGTGCTGTATATGTTAAAAAAATATTATTCTCGTACTTTTTCCAGAAAAGTCAAAAAGTACATCGTAAAAGAAAGATTCCATACATACCATGTACTAAAAGTAAAAAATGGGTAAAAAGTACATTATAAATACATGAAACCATTTTTAGGAAACATGGACATGGATGAGAACAATAACCCCAGTAAATACTTATGAATAAACAATCCCGGATAAGAACGAGATTGGAAAAGTTATCCCTTACCTTAGGTCCGATATGATTCGTATGGATACGAACCTCCTGTATAATGATTTAAATAATGTCATTGACTTATTACATAATCATATTTATTGTTATTATATCATATATGTTTCACTTATGACTTTATATTACCCGTTCTTTTGTAAATTCCATGTTAAAGCAGTGTTTTGGGTAAAATCATTTCATTTATCGTATGTGTTTCGACTTGTCGTTCATGATATTATTACTTATATCCTGATTTAAATAATTCCAGAATATAAAAAATGATTTATATATAAAATATATTCATCATATACATATATATTATAGATCGATAAAAGGAATGAAATACACCGTTCATGGAGACGGTAGGCCGTACGTATGCATGAACGTTGTTTTCGTTTCCTTATTGAATTGAATGAAACTAAATAGATGACATACATACATATATATATACATAAATCAAGTAGAATTATTATTTAATATATTTAATTATTATTAATTATATAAACTTTATAATCATTCATGTATGGTTAACATGGAGAATGAATCTCATCGCGTCGTGGAGACAGTAATCCGTACGTATGCACGAGCGATGATATCGTTCCCATAATTATTGAATAGAATTGGAGTGGATGGTATAATATAACAGAATCAGTATGATGTTATAATAACCATATATAGTTATTATTTACACCATTATACCCATCCATGTAAGGTGTTGGTGGAAAAATAGATTACACCACGGCGTGGAGACGGTATTCCGTACGTACGCACGCGTGGTGATTTTGTTTTTCGTAGGATGGATAGAAGGTGAAATAGGGTTGTTTCATATTTATAATAACATTTCAGTATATTAGTGATACTGATGTTATTACTTTATAATGAAACAACTAAAGAAGAAGAAGTTGAAGAAGAAATAAGCTTGAAATAATCAGTAGAAGAGATTACCTCTTCTTCGACGCACCTCCTTTAAACTTCTTCTTAGGGCACTAGGGTTGGTCTTTTGAGAAGACCAGTACCTATATAAGATTTCTAGGGAAGTGGGGAAGTGAAATGGGCAGAGTTTTTCTGAGATTCAAGGCTCAAAATGGTGTGAGGAAGAGAGGGAGGAGGTGCCCTTTTATAAGGGAGGAGAGGGGCACCTTTGGAATCCTCAAAAATATTAGTTTAATATAAATTCAAACCCCACCTAAAAACCTCTAAAAATGACTCAATTCGAATATTAGATGATATAGGGTTATAATATCATCAACAAATAAAATTTATACATGTTTTGATCTTATTTTAAACCTTATCATTTTGATTTATCCTTATTTAATCTATTTATGTTTATTTGTGGTAAAAAAATTCTAAATTTTAAATGGTTATAAATAATCACTTATGTGTTGTATATTTTCCATAATTGGATACTTTATGAAATTTTAGACTATATAAATTTCAATTTATAATTTTTAAATATTTTTGTGATTCTTAAAAAATTTAATAATATGTTATTTTTATAAAATAACAATAGTACCATTTTTGACACTATTCATTTATTTGAATTTAAATAAATCTACACAGAGGATATATTCGAAATAAAATATTTAATAGATTCATAACATCTCATATTTATCTATAAAATTAGTGGAGAACATTAAATAGTTCATATAATATTTATTTTAATATTTTTAAAACCATTTATTTGATATTTCTCTTAATAAAATAATTTCAACATCACTATTATGTCACCTTTAATGATAATTATTTAATACCTAAAAATTCTAAATAAATTCATATGATGTATATAATTTTATTATATTTCTTTATAATATTTATATTCTAAGTTTCATTAATTTTATCACTAAATAAAAATTATTATACTTATAAGATTTAAGAAAGTGACATGTTGTCACTTTCTTTGGTTTTAATAATAATTAAATTATTTTCATAAACAAAAGTCCATTAAATGAATATATTCAGACCCTTATGTGATATGGGTCTACTTTTAGTCAATTAATAATATTTTGGAAGATGTTAGGGTAATTTTATTATCTTATATTTACCCTTAATTACCCGATTTACCTTTAATTATGGTAAATAAAATTTACCGTCGTTACTATTCATAATGCCCAAAAATAAAAAGTAGCTTATTAACATAATATGGACTCAATAATTCCAAATATGGAATCCATTTTTCTAAATTCAATACACAAAAGTTTCAGAAATTAAATTAAAATTAATCCCGTTGTCGAAAGAAAATGGGTTTTTGTTTAAAACATTGCAAAAGATTGAATTGATTTAACCTACGAATTCAAGGTAAAATCAATGATAATGAAATAAATTATATTAAATAGTAAAAATATATTCTATTTATACTTTAAAACCATTAAATAATATAATTTAACCATATAAATTATTACGGTGAAAAAAGTTATTTTTAATTAAAATATAGCATGTTTTTACTATTAATTAAAATATGAAAGTTATCAGAAAAATATAAAAAATTTATCCAATGTAAACTTTTATATACTGATTCAAAATAAGAAGTTTATTTTGTAAAATTGAACTTATAAACATGTCAAAAACTAGATTTAATGTGGGTGCGCCATTAAAAGGCGGCAAAACTGTATTTTTTGAAAAATACTTATTTTACCCGAAAAATTTATTTTGTTCTCATACCATGTTCTAGAAAATGTGTAAGATGAATAATAATGTTATAAAATTTAAAATTTAGTTAATACTATTCATAACGGCTAGTCTATAATAATATTATAACAATATATTGTTGTTTAGTGAAACCCGGTACTGTGTACTACACACGCTATCAAGGAAGGTCGTGATTGCGTGTAATGCAAGCCAAGTCAGGGTTGTGTGTAGTGAAAGACTCATTTTTTGTTGCGTATAAAAAAATACAACCATATTTCATTTATACATTTAATATATATATATATACACTCAATGTTGCGTAGAATGACTATTATAAAACGAACTTGAAATTGTGTGTAACACAATCTAAGAATAGTGTTGCGTATACTTCAAGCTAATACAGTGTGGCGTATAGCACAAGATAATCTTGTTGTGGAATAAAACACATGACCTCAAATAAATTAAAAAGAATACTTATCATAAAATATCGGTTTGTTACATTCTACCCCCCTTAAAAATTAATTTCGCTCTCGAAATTCGTTGGGGGTTATACATGGTTTTCTACTTGAAAGTTTATTTAATTGAAACCCACATCGTAAAATGAAATACCAAAACTTAACTTTAAGAAACTAAAGTATGAAATTTAACAGTTACCCAAATTAACTAATCACTGGGTTTCCACATAGGAGAACATAGTTGAAAATATGGATATGGAAGAGAAATATAACCATCATGTTCTGATGGAGAGTGGTAGAGAACATGGCTATGAAAAAGACAAAAACCACAAAGCCATAGATTTGTGACGATCTAAGGTACCATCTGATTCATCGGATATAAGGGCACTAGGAAAACATTTTTGGTTTTCAAGATCATTTCCCTAAAGTTGATGAATTAAAATAAATACTTACATGATTTTGGTATAACCTCACTGTTGTTCGTGATTTGAAAAATTTCCACTTCATCTCTTAAAGAAATGAAGTTGAATTTGTTATTCATGAAATGTTAGCAGATCGTGCGATATAATGATGGGTCATTCCATCTGTTTAAAACAAAAGGTTAGCAAAAGTTATAAGTCCATCTTATGGTGAGATAAAACTTATATGGTTCAAAAAATGGACTTATACTTTATCTATCATACCTATTAATAAAATAAAACTTGTTTCTACTAACTAGGGACTTCCTGTAGGCCAATGGTAGGCGATAAAGGCCTGTTGCACTTCGGTTGTGGGTTCGATTCCCACAGCCTTGTCCGACGTGACGGGTTGTCATCCATCCTGCAGGTTATCCTTTTTCTAAAACTATACTATCATAACATTTCAGAAATAAAAAGTTATATCATTAAACAATACTATATTATATTCATTCCAACCATTAGGCTTATCGAAAATACTTCTGTATGATTATTAGAAATTTCATTTACCGAGCATGTGAATTCCTTCATCAGTCCCCCATATATCATATGATATATCTTTTTGGTCACATTCCAAACATGTGAATACCTTAATCATGTATTCTTTTAAAACATGAATTACCATAGAACCTTAGAGAAAACATGAATTCTATCAAAAGTTAACTCTTTCCACATACAAAAATCCCAAATAAAATCTATATACTCAAATCATTATATCACTTTTTCATTTTATCATCCATGAGCTCATGAATACTATCAAACATATTATTTTCTCCTTATCCCTTCATTATGCGCATATCATATTCTTTCCAAAAATATCTGAATAACCTTTCATGGTTACTAGTACCATTCAACATATACTTTCAAATACTTTAGAAAAAACAATAGTGTAACAATCCTTAGATGATTCTTTATTCCATAGTACCATACATTATTCTTGATAAACATAAAATCATTCCACTAACTTCTTAAACCACTAGCTGAGCTTCATCATTTCTTTCATCTCATATTTCATTTGTAGTCTCTTCATCATCATCCACATAAATACTACTCATATGACCATGCTGATTCTCTTCATGAGATTTTCCCTTAGGGCATTGATTTGCATAATGCCCATACATTCCACATTTAAAACATCTAATCATTGTTGATGTTGTAGAAATACCATTATCCTTGTCCATGGTGTTAACTGAACCTTTTCCTTTGCACTTACTAGCTTTGTGTCCTTCTTTTACACACCCAAATCATCTTCCAGTTCCTTTGAAACAATCTCCCCGATGCCTCTTCCCACATGATTTACATGAGGGAAATTGAACATTCTTTCCTCTATGATCATCATGAAACTCCATCTTTCTCTTATTATATGAGTCGGGAAACTTACCAAAGTTGATATTATTGATCATATTATGAGATTTCTGATTAGGAATAATAACGATGTTTGGACTTCCAAATCCCGTTTCATTTGGTTACTCATGAAGAATATCATTCCATTTTCCATCATATCCTCCATTATCGTGAATCTTCCTGTTTCCAGCAATTTTCTAAAGTCCAAAAAGAATAGTGTGAGAGGAAAAAATCATGCTAGGGAAAACAACATAGTAAATGGGGAGTACCATAAATATCTAACATCGTAGGTTAAATTCTAAGATCGTTACCGTAGTTCTAGGACTATATACTATACGTATACTTATCCTTAGGGACATCCCTAGACATACCTTAGAAATATCTCTAGGAATCTCACTAAAGATTTCGCATTATAGTTTCCAAAGGTTAACTAAACCTTTCCTCTGATACCAAATGTAGAGACACGAAGCTTTACGTACATGGACATTACATTACTTTTGCGGAATACTTAATACATAACAAAAACAGACACACAAGGATCGTAATAGTTTAGTGTCTTTGGAAAATCGGAATATAATCTTCTAATCATGGTGAAAGATCTTCAACCTCTCCATTAATGATCTTCCCCTTTTGTTTTCTTACCTAAAAACTTTCTTTAAATCCTGGGGAAAAGAAAAAAATATAAAGGGTGAGATCAAATGCTCAGTAAGGGTAAGCATAGAGAACATAAAACAATCCTTAGACATTTGAATGTAAAAAAACATGAGTATAAAATCTAAACATAAAAATCTTGAGCAATGACATAAAACATGTCAGTACATAAGGCATAGATCATAAAGAAACATTAATCATGATAAAATAGAATGGGAATAAAACATGTAATTGTGGAAACCATTAAGCACATGATATGATTTCCATAGTAGCCAAGGCATTGCTGCCAAGACCATCTTAGTGGACAAAGTCCCTTACTGAACCGGGTTTACTTGCCGTTCCAGCCCTGTATTACTGAGCTATATTTACTTATCGTTTCAGCCATGTCTATCTCAGGAGATATAAATCTTTACCCAATTCATTGGATGGAGATATAAGTCTCACCCATCTCATAATTAAATCATTCTTACTTGTGCCACAAAATCATAAATCATACATCATAGCATAACCCATGTAATAATTTCGGATTCTTAAACATCATTCCATCATAACATAATCCATATAAAATAAATGGATATCATTTCATCATAAGAATAATAATACCATGTAAATAATAGAGACATTACACTTGAAACATACACATATGAAATAATGTCATCTTAGATGGAAAATAGTTTTGATAAAACACTTGAAATGAATTCTTGAGGAAAATATCCTTTCTTCCGCAAAATATTTTTCTTTTCTGAAATTATCATTCAATTTTAAAAGAAAATGATTTTGTTTAAAATAATAATGAAATATTTTAGAGTAATCTTCATGAAAATAAGGCTTTATAAAACCGTAAAAATCCGTTCGTGCCGTATACGTTAAAAAACATTCTTCTCATACTTTTGCTGGAAAAGTCAAAAAGTACCTCGTAAAAGAAAGATTCCATACATACCATGTAGTAAAAGTCAAAAATGGGTAAAATGGACATTATAAATACATGATACCATTTTTAGGAAACATGGACATGGATGAGAACAATAACCCCAGTAAATACTTACAAATAAACAATCTCAGATAAGAATGAGATTGGAAAAGTTATCCCTTACCTTAGGTCCGATATGCTTCGTATGGATCCAAACCTCCTATATAATGATTTAAATAATTTTATTTACTTATTAAATAATAATATTTATTGTTATGATATCATATATGTTTTACTTATGACTTTATATTACCCGTTCTTTTGTAAATTCCATGTTAAAGCAGCGTTTTGGGTAAAATCATTTCATTTATCGTATGTGTTTCGACTTGTCGTTCTTGATATTATTACTTATATCCTGATTTACATAATTCTAGAATGTAAAAAATGATTTATATATAAAATATATTCATCATATACATATATATTATAGATCGATAAAAGGAATGAAATACACCGTTCATGGAGACGGTAGGCCGTACGTACGCATGAACACTGTTTTCGTTTCCTTATTGAATTGAATGAAACTAAATAGATGACATACATAAATACATATACATAAATCATGTAGAATTATTATTTCATATATTTAATTATTATTAATTATATAAACTTTATAATCATTCATGTATGGTTAACATGGAGAATGAATCTCATCGCGTCGTGGAGACGGTAATCCGTACGTACGCACGAGCGATGATATCGTTCCCATAAATATTGAATAGAATTGGAGTGGATGGTATAATATATCATAATCAGTATGATTTTATAATAATCATATATAGTTATTCTTTACACCATTATACCCATCCATGTAAGGTGTTGGTGGAAAAACAGATTACACCACGGCGTGGAGACGGTATTCTGTACGTACGCACGCGCGGTGATTTTGTTTTCCGTAGGATGGATAGAATTTGAAATAGGGTTGTTTAATATTTATAATAACATATTGGTATATTAGTGATACTGATGTTATTACTTTATAATGAAACAACTAAAGAATAAGAATTTGAAGAAGAAATAAGCTTGAAATAATCGGTAGAAGAGATTACCTCTTCTTCGACGCACCTCCTTTAAACTTCTTCTTAGGGAACTAGGGTTGGTCTTTTGAGAAGACCAGTACCTATATAAGGTTTCTAGGGAAGTGGGGAAGTGAAATGGGTAGAGGTTTTCCAAGCTTCAAGGCTCAAAATGGTTTGAGGAAGAGAGGGAGGAGAGGGGCACCTTTGGAATCCTCAAAAATATTAGTTTAATATAAATTCAAACCCCACATAAAAACCTCCAGAAATGACTCAATTCGAAGATTAGATGAGATAGGGTTGTAATATAATAAACAAATAAAATTTAGACATATTTTGATCTTATTTTAAACCTTATCATTTTTATTTATCCTTATTTAATCTATTTAAGTTTATTTGTGGTAAAACAATTCTAAATTTTAAATGGTTATAAATAATCACTTATGTGTTGTTAATTTTCCATAATTGGATACTTTATGACATTTTAGACTATATTAATTTCAATTTATAATTTTTAAGTATTTTTGTGATTTTTAAACAATATAATAATATGTTATTTTTATAAAATAACAATAGTGTCAATTTTGACACTATTCATTTATTTGAATTTAAATAAATCTACACAGAGGATATATTCGAAATAAAATATTTAACAGACTCATAACATGTCATATTTATCTATAAAATTAGTTTAGCACATTAAATAGTTCATATAATATTTATTTTAATATTTTTAAAACCATTTATTTGAAATTTCTCTTAATAAAATAATTTCAACATCACTATTATGTCACCTTTAATGATAATTATTTAATCCCTAAAAATTCTAAATAAATTCATATGATGTAGATAATTTTATTATATTTCTGGAGACCATTTATATTCGAAGTTTCATTAATTTTATCACTAAATTAAAATTATTATACTTATAAGATTTAAGAAAGTGACATGTTGTCACTTTATTTGGTTTTAATAATAATTAAATTATTTTCATGAACAAAAGTCCATTAAATGAATCTAATCCGACCCTTAGGTGATATGGTTCTACTTGTATTCATCCAATAGGATTTTAGTAGGTTTTAGGGTAATTTTATTATCTTATATTACTCTTAATTACCCGATTTACCTTTAATTATGATAAATAAAATTTACCGTAGTTACTATTCATAATGCCCAAAAATAAAATGTAGCTTATTAACATAATTTAGACCCACTGATTACAAATATGGAATCTATTTTTCAAAATTCAATACACAAAAGTTGTAGAAATTAAATTAAAATTAATCCTGTTGTCGAAAGAAAACGGGTTTTTGTTTAAAACATTGCAAAAGATTGAATTGATTTAACCTACGAATTCAAGGTAAAATCAATGCTAATGACATAAATTATATTAAATGGTAAAAATATATTCTATTTATACTTTAAAACCATTAAATAATGTAATTTAACCATATAAAGTATTATAATGAAAAAAGTTGTTTTTAATTAAAATATAGCGTGTTTTTACTATTCATTAAAATATGAAAGTTATCATAAAAATATAAAAACTTTATCCAATGTAAATTTTTATATCCTGATTCAAAAGAAGAAGTTTATTTTGAAAAATTTAACTTATAAACATTCCAAAAACTAGATTTAATATGGGTGCACCATTAAAAGGCGGCAAAACTGCATTTTTTGAAGAATACTTATTTTACCCGGAAATTTTATTTTGTTCTCATACCATGTTCTAGAAAATGTGTAAGATGAATAATAATGTTATAAAATTAAAAATTTAGTTAATACTATTCATAATGTCTTTTCCATAATAATATTATAACAATATATCATTGTTTAGTGAAATCCGGTACTGCGTACTACACACGCTATTGAGGAAGGTCGTGATTGCGTGTAATGCAAGCCAAGTCAGGGTTGCGTGCAGTGAAAGACTCCTTTGTTGTTGTGTGTAACAAAATAAAACCATATATCATTTATACATTGAATATATATATATATATATATACACTCAATGTTGTGTAGAATGACTATTATAAAACGAACTTGAAATTGTGTGTAACACAATCTAAGAATAGTGTTGCGTATACTTCAAGCTAATACAGTGTGGCGTATAGCACAAGATAATATTTTTGTGGCATAAAACACATGACATCAAATAAATTTAAAAGAATACTTATCATAAAATATCGGGTTGTTACAACTAATCATAGTTAAATAGTCACGGAGAATCATTTATAGTATCGCTAAATGATTCCATATTCTTATCAATCCATAATTCCATAGGATTAACCAAGGTTATCCATTACCACATCTAAAGGATGATATCTTATACTTAGAATTATCCTCAAAGTCATTCCAAGGGTTATGTTTTCTAATTATCGATTTCTAAATCTAGTTTCCAAGGTTGCTGTTAAACTTCCTTTGATACCAACTATAATGTCTCGACCCCATAAGCTTGAAGATAATGTATTATTTTAATAAATTGGAATGATTATAAGGAACCAAATATTAAAGGACTAATGAGTTTAATAGTCTTTGAAAATAGATTACATACATGAACTTTACATTACAATTAAAAACATAAAATACAATATAGATAATCCTTTGATAATGCCATTATTCTCCAAGATTAACCCTGTATATCAATTATAAATCAATTCTTGACATCCTGGGAAAATAAAACATAAGAAATGGGTGAGCTCAGATGCTTAGTAAGGTTAAAAAATATAATGGATGTTAACATAAATAAGAATAAACTTTTAAGGTAAGGTATAAAATTGAAACACAATCCTTTTTAAAAAATATTGAGCATAATATGACAAGAATAAATCAAATAATTCCATATAAAAATTCACATGGATATTCTACTAGTCGAATAATCACATGTAATATCAATAACTAATATCATAATGAGGGAATGCATAATTTCAGACATCATAACCACACCATCAAGTCCTCATGACGAAACCATATATAAATTGTTAAAAACCCAAACTAGTTTGTCTCATGGGACCTACCGATGCATCTATGGGCTATAGTTGGCCTCGCCCATCAATTATTAATTCCAATACATTCCTCATATGAAAATGGTAAAACATAAACAACACAATCATTCATATTAAAAACTAGTATACAAAATATGAATACTTTAACCACAATCCAAGAATGGTATTTAAATAGAACATTCATAGTCAAACTAATCATAAACCATTCAATAAAATATTGTAAATGACATCATAATAGATAACCCTAAATTTAGCATAAGATCCAATAATGGATTTTGATATAGATGAAAATACCCTATTACATTCATTAAAAATATCTTGAGACAAATACCCTTTTTTCTTTGAAATAATTTATTCAAAATCTACACACTTATAAAATAATAAATTTAAAAATATATTTTTGAATCAAAGTGTCCCATACCAATTTGAAACCTTTTAAAGGAATTAACATTTTAAAACACTCATTTCTATCTAAATAAATCCTTAAAACCATTTTGAAAACATTGACATTAATGAGAAACATTTAGAAGAATACATATTTAAAACATTTAAAATGATGTTTTAGTTAAAGAGTACCTTAAATAAAACCTTAAGAATATTCCCTTTGAAAACAGTTTTAAGAAATATGGAAATTGATGATAAATATTTTCTAGTAAATACTTACGTATAAACAATCTCAGATAATAATGAGATTGCAAAAATAACCCTTACCTTAGGTTTGATTTCTTCTGTTTGTGTCTGAAACTCTTATATAGCAGTTTTAAACTTATTGTTAACTTGAAACAATATCATAATAATATTTATGATATCATATATGATTCATTTATGACTTTATATTACTCATTCATTTAAAAATTCCATGTTAAAGCAACATTTCAAGTAATAATCACATTGTACGTGTTTTGAATTTTTATTCTTGATATTATTACTTAGATCGTGATTTACTGACTTCCAGAAGTAAAAACATGATTTTTATAGAATATATATTTAGTATATAAATATATAAAATATACAGAATGGAATGCACTGTTCATGGAGACAGTTGGTCATACGTACGAATGAACACTGTTTTCATTTTCTTATTGTACTGAATGAAAATTAAATGAGAAATGTATATATATATATATATTATAGTAGAATTATTATGTCATATATTTCATACTTATTCATTATATATATTTTTATAACCATTCTTGGATGGTTAATGTGGATGATAAATCTCATCACGTCGTGGAGACGGTAAGTTGTACGTACGAACGAGTGACAATATCATTCCCTTAATAGTTAAATGGTATGAAATTGGATGGTATATTAATTATAAATAATAATTATAATTTCATATTAATTATTTATATCAATTATATTCATCATTATACCCTCCAAATAAAGTAGTGACGAAAACAAATTACACCACGACGTGAAGACGGTAAGTCATACGTACACACACATGGTGATATTGTTATTCATAAGATGGATAAAAAGAGGAATATGGTTGTACTATATTCATAATAACATATCAGAATAAATATGATACTAAATTTATTACTTCAGTTTGGAAATAACATAGTAATAGGAAGTAGAAGAAGGAAAGAAATTGAATTGAATTGGTAAAAAAATTACCTCTTCTTCGAGTATCTCCTTTTGATTTGTACAAAAGGACTTCTTTGGATGGAATTATTCCAAAATTATGTACTATAGGATGAATTTATGGAAGTTTTAAGGAGAAATGGGTAGGGTTTGGATGAGTCAAATTGTTTTATAGGTGTGAATAAAATAGAAGGATATGTGACCTTTTATAAGAGAGGGGATGGGCACATTTGGAAACTCTAAAACTATTAATTTATTATAATTAGATTTTTGATTTCAAATAGATAAAAAGTGAGTTATTTAGGTTCTAATATTATGATGAGTCTAGTCCCTCTCAACCAATAAAATTTATGCATGTTTTATTTTATTTTAAATATTATTATTTTGATTTATTTTTAATTAATCTATTTAATTTTAATTGTTGTAGTATTATTCTAAATATTAAATGGTTATAAATATTTAATTATATGGTGTAAATTTTCCATAAATGGAAAATTTATGAAATTTTAGACTATATTATTATTACTTTGTAGTTTTTAAATATTTTTTCATTTTAAAATAATTTAAGAAAATGTTATTTTTATAAAATATCAATAGTGTCAATTTTGACACTATTCATTAATTTGACTTTAAATAAAATCCAAAAAGAAAAATAACTTTGAAATAAAATCATTGAATACACTAATAACATGTAATTTTCACTTATAAAATTCACGAATCATATTAATTTATCCAAATTATATTTATTTTAATATTTTTAATGTTACTTAATTGATATTTCTACTAATAAAATAATTACTTATTCACTATTGTGTCATTATTTATGGTAATTATTTAATCTCAAAAAATAATAAATAAATTCATATGGTGTATAAAATTACTTTATATTTCTATATATTATTTATTATCTAAGTTATATTGTAGTTATCCCCATATTAAAATTATTATAATTATAAGAAATGAGAGTGTGACATTTATCATATTTTTTGATTTTCATAATATTTATGTAATTTTTTGTGAAAAAGTGTCCATTAAATGATTCAATTTATAACCTTAGGTGATAAGGTTCATATTTTATTCATCTAATTATTTTTTTACAAATTTTTATTATGTTTTTAATCTTTATCTATTTGTTTTAACTCTTATTTAAACAATTTAACTCTTACCATGTCTACTTGTCTTTTTAGACTATAGGGTTAGTATTGTTACTATAAAATTAGAAAAGAACCCAAATTGGATCATTTATGAAATATATAACATTATAATAGTTATTTGGATGAAATATAGTTTTTTATAAATTTTTCATCATTTAATAAAATATTATTTATTTTAAAATCTCATTTATGTCAATTTTGACACTATTTATTATTTGACTTTTTATAAAATCATAAAACCTTTATTCCTTTGAAAAAACTACATCAACTCATCACTAATATGTAAAGTTAATCCAAAGAATTTGTGGATGGAATAAAATATATAAAATGATATTTATTTTAATATTATCCATCGCATTTACTTGATTCTTCCTTTAATAAATCAACTATTACATCATCATTATATCAAAATTAAATTCAATTATTTAATTTCAAAAAATTATAAATAAATTTTTATGATGTATATAAAAACTTTATATTTCTAAATAATATTTATAGTTGAATTTATCTTATGTATAACCCTATATTAAAAATGATTTAGTTATTAAAAGTTTGAATATGACATTTTTAACTTATCTTTAAATAAAATATAATAAATGTATTATTCTTACCCAAGTGGCATAAAAAGATCATAATTTAGACATTATATTTATTTATTTTTTTAAAAACATATACAATGAAATTAAAACAAGTTTTAGGGTGGATTTTAAATACTATAATATTATTTTTACCTTTAATTATCCGATTGACCCTTAATCGTTGTAAATAAATAAAAATTTACTAAAGTTAATATTTAAAAAATGATCCAATTAGATCAAAAATTTCATACTAATTATAAAAATTTATGTCTATTTTTCAAAATTCTATTCACATAAGTAGTAAAATTACATTTAATGCTAATCCCACAAATGTGGTTAGAAGGTAGTTAAAAGAGATGTTCAAAGGTTAAATAAATTTTTATATCTAATTCTATTGTAAAAATGATTACAACTACCTAAATTGGATTAATATATGTATTATTTATATATTATTACTTTAAAATCAATTTAAATTAAAATAATTATTTAAATGGAAAAGTTTTTTTTAACAACAATGCTGTATTTTTCACTATTCATCAAAAATTGAAACTTTTCAGAAAAAATACCAAAAAATCACCCTAAGATAATTTTGATATTCTTATTTCAAAAATAAAGTATATTTTACCAAATTAAATTTTTAATAGTGTCTAAAATTAATTTTATTATTGTTCACAAAAGGACATAAAAAGTAGTTCCTTTAAGAAAATAGTATTTTTAAACATATAACCATTTTAACGAAAATTATACATTTCATTATAAATATGTTTTATTTATGTGAAAACATTATAACTAACATTTAAAATTTATTTATTATTGTTCATATTTCTATATTTAATGGATAAGTTATAAATATATCATTTAAATAATTCTAATACTAAAGTGTTGTTTCACAGAAACTAAATGTTGCATGTAACATAAGACAATTCAGTGGTTTGTGCAATAAAAGCTATTTAATTTCTTTAAAAAGATAACATACTGTGAAATCTTGGTCTATTACAGTCTTGAAATAGTTTGAAGGGCATTCCCTATCCCCATGGGTCGGTGACTAGCACCTAGCATCGTACAACATGCAAGTGAGAATAAAGTTTCCACAAAACATAGTGGAAGAAAGACATGCAAGACAGTATGAATACCAAAGTAACTCCACTGGGAGTAATGTACCATAAGTCAATAAGGCATTAAAGCATAAATTACTACAACCCAAGTACCAAAATAGGGAAACACTTCCCAAGTCCCTAATGACGCAACTCACCAAGTCCAAGTTTAAATAGCTAGATCCACCTCCAAGAGATCTTGTCCCCTTGTTCGAACCTAGAATAAGATAATCTACAAACACATGAAGGAACAAGTAGGGTGTGAGCCAAATACTAGTATGATTTCACCAAATATTTCATAACAAGATGCTAATATTAAATTAACTAGTAATGTGTTTTTAATTTTTCAAATAAACAGGGTTGGAATTTACAAAAGCATATTTAAAAAAATCAAGCTTTACAGTTTAAAAGATGGAAATACCTTTAGAAATCCATGCTTCACATTTCAATTGATGGAAATAAATTTCAAAAGTTTAAATTTACCTTTAAAAAAAGGGTACTTTACACAAATGGAACTTTTCAAAAAATGGATTAATTAAACACTTTTAAATAAAATAGTTTATATAAATTCATAAGGCATGTAAAACAGTTTATAATAATGACATATACATGCATTATAAATACAAACAAGTGAGAAATATGTTCATGTGCCAAGTAGGTACAATAGTTCCAAGCTATAGGGACCCAACATTGTGAATATGATAAATTATGTACTTATTCTCCTTGAACCAAGTCCAAGAGAATTCATCACCATCACCTAAGGGATGTGATGTGATGATATGATGTTTTAGAACATTATATGTTGCAAAGTGTTGTCCAATAAAAAAAACTAACTACCTAAGTATTTCATGTTCTATAGTATAAAACAATGATGAGAAATTTATTTTAAGACTTCTTAAAATACAATTAAATCCCATACTCCATTTCAATATGCCAATTTTCCCTTTAAAAACCATAATAGGTTTTTAGCCAAAAACACACCTTTTCAAAAAGATGAAACCATTGGGTTTCCATCAAAACAATTTTTAATACATTTTTTATAAAAAATTAGTTGAAACCAAATCATGAAATTTCACAATCCATTACACAATTAAATTCAAAAAATTTAATTTTCAAACAATTCCATCAATTTCATCACAAACCCCCAATTCACTAGAATTGGGGTTTTTCACAAATCTTTTCATAAAAAAATTTTCTTCAATTAAATTAAAAAAATTCAATTTATTCAATTTCAATCCAAATTATAATTTATATACAACAATTTAAATTACCACAATTTTCATAACCATGCCCCAATTCAGTGGAATTGGGGGTTTTCTAATTTCAAACAAAAAACCCATTCTTCTTAAAAACCCTAATTCATTGGAATTGGGTATTTCAAATAAAACAATTGAAATCCACATAATTAAAACCAATAAATTTCATTTAATTCAAAATATTTGAGATTAAATAAAGTAATTTAGGTTTAATAAAATTTTGGCATCGTAACAGAACCACCTACCTCGAAGCCGGTAGATATCGAAGCGTCAAACCCTAATCAGGATTTTCTGAGGAAGAACAACAATAATGGGATCCAAGATAAAAAATAATTGAAACCAAGGTTTATATCCATAATAGTGGGTATTAGATCCTCCAACAACAAACAAAGATCTATGAAACCCTTAGAAGAAAGAGAGAGACTGGGGAGATTGAGAATGAGAGGAGAAAAATAGCCAGAATGAGATCAACCGATGTTTTACTAGATTAGGATTGCTATTGGTAGGAATACAAGGGTCAAATAATCCTAATTCGTAGCACTAAGGTTGGGAGAAAATGATTTGGGTCAAAGGAGGTCTATCAGGGACTTATAATAGGGGTTTGAGAATTTTTTATAAAAATTCGGATCTCATAAAATCTCATCTGCACGATTTCCTAGGAATCAATGCAAGATTTGGTTAAACCGTGATTAGGTTATGCATATGTTATAAATGGGTCACACAGTTTCTTCTAAGGGGATTCATGGCTTGACTGACCTTGCACCATCCATGCAGAGTTCTCTGTCCAATACTTCATTTTCCTATAGCAGGGCGCACGGTTTGGCAAACCGTGTGCAAGATGTGTGCCAATTGTGAACCATCCCAAAATTTATAAATTTTAAACCCAAAAAAACCCAAATGAAATCCAAACAAAGATCAATTAAAAGTATGGTTTATGAATACCTGAAAACAGTAATATGATGTTACAAGTAGTGATATAATGAGGACAAATACACTAATTATAACACAACATGTTTTGGGTGTCATTGGTTATTTCTATCTACATACATGTGTATTGGTCTCTTAACTTGAGATTATTATCAATGTGTGAAATTTTATCACATACATTAATGCAATACAAAAACCCTGATAATGAAATCATGGTGAGGTAGCTTGTGTTGGGTGCACCATTGGTGGTATGACATTGGTTGAATGATCAAGATAGGATTTTTTGCTTCCAAGTTGAGGAAGTAATATATCTTAGGCTTGGTTGATCAAGATGGCAGTGCCTTTATAAGTCCCTATCTAAGGGAGTCAAGGGTAATTCTATTCATTTAGATCAACAAAAAATAAAGAAAGAAAAGTATGACGACACAAGTGTGTGTCCTACTTTATAAAATATCTAAAGACAAATAGATTATATTACACAGTACATGTTCGTAGGTTCAGTTTCATTGCTATGACTATTCCTTATCTCTTTAGGGGTATTGATGTGTTTCTAAACTCCTCTCTTGGTCTATGAATACTATTCATTGCTATCTAGATATGGTCCTAAAGGGACACACACAAAATCGTATTCAAGAATCCACCCTATTATGTTAAATAGGTAAATTGAACATGGTAGGCCCCACCACGGGGTCCAGGTGTTGTCCAAGTCTTCATTCACCAAATAATAAATAAATTTGTTATTATTCATGTAAATCATAATGATGTTGAATTTATTTATTAAAATTATTTACAAGTTAATTAAATATGAGGAATTATATTAATTGAATGAATATTATTTTAATATTTTAGGTTCGTTTAATATTAGCTGGAATTACGATTTGAGTTAAATGACTTAGTTTTATCACATAATATATTTAATATATATTAGAGGTGTTTGATAAAATATAAATAATATTTATGAAACATTTTAGTTCATCATAATTATTTATTTATTGCTAATATACTGAACATTAAATATACAAGGGTTGGGGAACCCATTCTGGGTGTTTAGAGCTTCCACTATAAATAAAAGGTGAGAGGCTCATTCCATGTATTGTTCATGTATTTAGAGTGATGTAATCTGTAACACCCCAGGTAAATAAGGAATATGACATTTTCATATTTATCCATATTTGTGAATAAAATATTAATATTACTTTAAAGGGGACGCTATGCTCGATGGCGTACCCAACACGCAACAACGAGTTTCTTGGGAATCTTACGTTGCACTCTAATAATAAAATAATATTATTCTAAATGGTAGTTAACATGTAGCCGTTGTAATGGCGGGAATGGATAGAAATAACTAAAATATGATTATATATGTTCTTAAATATTTTTACATTTATACAATAAAAGATAAAGGCTTAAAATACGGAAAGAATTCAATTTTAGGCGTATATGCCCTAGTTTTCACTAAAGGTTCACTTATCACCTTTTGATGGAGAACCGTCATTAAATATAGTTTTGTTCACTCTTAAACATTCTTTTGGACCAAATAAAACTCTTATTAAGAATCGGGACATCAAAATTTACTTTGTGTAAATTTTTGGTATCTTTCCGATAAAGTTCTTTTTTTTAATGAATAGTGTAAAATGTTGTATTTTAATTCAAAACCACTTTTTAATATAATTTATTTATATGATTAGATTATATTTTGAATTGGTTTTAAAGTGAAATTAGAAAATATTTTTACCATTAAATCCAATAGTGGTCGTTGGAATCAATTTCACTTTGAAATCAGACTTAAACTAGTGTCAATCTTTTGATACTTATTGTTTCATAAAACACGCTATTTGTCATGACAGCGGGAATTAATTATTAAATTAATTAATGTGACTTATATGTTTTGAATTTTGTAAAACTGACTTCATTTTTGAATTCATAATATCAAATATAGCTTAGGGTGAATTTTTGGGATTTTTCTGAAAAACTTCAATTTTTGATGAATAGTGAAACCACTAAGTGGTACTTATAAAAACTGATTTTCCGTTTAAATGAAATTTTGCCATCATTGTGTTTTGATTTTCAAAAATCCGACATACATGGTTTTCATTAAGAAGTAAAGTTTGTTCAACGAGATTAAAATAATTTTTTGGTGAATAGTAACTTATTAAGTTTTTAATCGCGATTAGTGGTAATTAGTGTGGTTTAAGGTAAAAATAATGCTTTAATAAAATGAGATGAGCTTGAAACATGTCTTAACCTCATTGGTTGTATCATGGCCGACCAAGACAAGACATGGGTCAACTTGGGGACCCCATGGATCCACTTTGGTTGGGAAATGACATAAATAACATTTTATTTAATGTAAAAGTAAAATTGACACAAACATGATATGTTTTACTAAAACAATTTTTAAGTGAGGTTATACAAGTCATCTTTTTTATTATAAATATTCATTGGAAATCTAAAACTATTTCCTACATCATAGTATTTTTTTTTATAATTTTTAGACATTAAATAAATTAAATTATTTATGACATAATAATGATGCAGCGATGACATCATTATTTGACGATTTAAATAAAATGGAAAGATAATGTAAACTCTATGTACTACACATGTCCAAAACTTATTGGATGAGTAGATTTAGAAGCCTTATCACCTTATCCACGAATTATATCAATGTGGGACCTTTTGAAACCGAAACACATTTTCAAATAAAGTAATATTTCTTTACTTTCCAAAAGTGCCTCTCCTCTCCTCTTATAAAAGGCCCCCACCTCTACCTCATTTAACACACTCCTCAAGCCTTTGGCTCGGCCAACCCCGGCCCATTTACTCTCTCCACATCCCTCTCCTCATCCTAGAGGATTCCCTTTTGGCAGAATCCTTTCAAAGGAAGCCTTTAGGCTCAAATCAAAAGGAGTTACACTTTTAAAGGTAATTCACTCTCTCATGTTCATTTGTTTTATTTTGCTTCTCCAACCCCCTAAACTATTTTTATTTACTTCTTTTGTAACAACACCAGTATATTCAATATACTAGGATGTTGTTATAAGATTTATTCGAGCTACACTCTCACACAACTACATCAAATGGTTAAATAACATACGGTTTCCGTGGATGGTGAAATTCTGCCTCCCGAAACGATGATTGTTCAATACTCATTTAACACCTTCAAAGGTGGCCATTATGATGTCACTATTTTTTTATATGATATATAATATGTTTATTCTTTATTTAAGCTTCTGTATTTTTCATTTTTTTCTTACCTTTATGGCTTCCATTATGGGTATACGCGATATCTTCATTTAAGGAAGTGCGGACTACCGCCCCCTCAAAGTGATTTGATTCGTTAAATACCATATGTGGGACGTATAAATGATGGAACTATGATATTATATATGATATTATACTGTAATTATAATATACCTTTATATCATTATTATTCCATTCTATAAAATATGAAATAGAAATGAAAGTAGCGTTCATGCGTACGTACGGCTTACCGTCTCCATGAACGGTGCATTTCATTTCTTACCTCTAAATGATTATGTAATGTTATAAATGCATGCATGTACTGGATATATATGACATATATGATATCCAAATCATGAATATTATTCTGGATATAATAAACATTTGACCACACGAACAACATGTAATGGTAAGAAGTCCACTTTCGACTTAAGAACCAAATATCGACAAAACAAACATTATTAACTTAAATGTTTACATAATGTTTATAACATGGAAATAAGTGATCTAATAGGAATAATTAACTAGAAAAAGGTTCTTAATAAAGTGGAAATTAACTCAAGTTTATTATTCAGGATGTTAAAGAATGATCGAGTCAAGTCGGACCCGAGGTAAGGGATCCTACTCCTCTCTTTCTTTTTAAGAGCACACTTTTATGTCATTCCTTTTAAAGCTCATATTTCTTGTTATTGGGATGATCTTTTATATTCCACTTGCTGTAAATTCTATTGTAATATGATGGGATACTCTATTTGATCTCATCAATCGATATTCGGAAGTTTTATGTGGCGCCGTTGGGCTGCCGTGTTTTCGTAAGGGATTTTTTCATCTCACTTTTATTCCCGTGAGATTTATGCTACATTTGCCACAAATTCCATTGAGTGGTGTATGTACTGCCCATTATTCTACTCTTTGTGTAATATAATTTCGTTTATGAGTATTTACATCAATGACCTATTGTCTTTCTTTCATGGGGTGTATGTTTTGAAAGATACCCAAGTCGGTAAGGGAACCTTTCACCCTCCTCTTTTTTAAAAGACTTCTTTTATTGGGTATTTTAATTTACATATTTTTATGTTGGGATATGTTCTCATACATCCTGATTGATTTAAATTTTATGTCCAAGTGATGAGATACACTTTTTATCTCTCATCAACTCATTTTGATGTGATGTCGTTAGGCTGTCAAGGGAACTTTTTAACCCAATTTCGATTTCTTTGGGTTCAACTTGTAGTCATTGAATATGTCATCCATTGAATATGTGTGAATGACCTTTTATTGTTTTACACTTAATATCCACTTATATTGGGTGTATATATATTTGTCACACATATTTTTTGAGATTTATTTGTCCTTAATTTAAGGATACCTTCTTTATAAGGGATTTCATCACATTTGACATTTCTATTGAGGGCTCATTGTTGTTATGAACCAATTAACTCTTATATGGTGTATATACTGTCCTTTGGAGTATTATATCATGAATCCTTTTATTCTCATGATATTATAAAATTCTGACTAAATGTTATTCCTCGATTATTGTATTCAAGTGTCTCTAATTTTGGTAAAACCCCTTTAACCAAAATATCGTTTTAAATGTTTTAATTATTTGTTCTTATTAATATCCATGTTTTCAAAATGGTTTTAAGGATTTATTTATATGGATATTAATGGTTTAAAATGTTAAAATCTTCAAGGTGGTATGGGACACTTTGATTCAAAAATCTCTTTATTAATTGTTTTAAATGGTTTTGGAAATGGTTTCTTTTTGAATGGATTCATTATTTCAATATCCTAAAATGTTATATTGTGATTGAAATGTGGAAATGTTATGTTTCCTTTATTCATGTTTATGTGATACGATTATGTTATGGTTCTTGGGCATTGTTATGAAGAACGGGTGGTTCCGTGATAAACTAAGGGCGGGTGAGCCCGATATAGCTCTCCAATGCATTGGGTAACGCGAAGGAGTGAAACGTTAAGGTTTCTCCGAAGAGATTTAGGGAATATACTGTGATGGGTATTCCAAACGTAACCAAGAGGGTTACTCCCTACGTAAGAATGTTATGAATGCCTCAAGTTACCTTTATGTCTTATGTTTTCTATGATTTATTCATGATTTGATATGCCTATGTTTTATGGGTAAAGTATGATTTCATTCTTATGTATTTATGAACTCATGTTTCCTTTCCATATTTTTATAACCCTTACTGAGCTTCTTATGCTCATCCCAAGTTTTTGAAATGTTTTTCACAGGTCAAGGGAAAGGTACATGATGTGATGATAGTGTCAAGGATGTGTCAAGAAAGAATCTGTGTTTTATTTTAAATAGGTTTCCGTTGATGGGAAGAATGAATATTGTCTTTTATGTAACCACTTTGTTTAAATGTGGAATGTAATGCAAGTTTCATGATCTAATTCTCTAAAACTCTAAACCTGAAAAGATCCTCAATGTGTAATCTTGTAATAACTCAAGATTAAGTAAGGTTTAAGGCTGGGGCCTTATAGTTGGTATCAAAGGTCGGTTTAGATAACTTTAGAGGTTAGGGTATTCTTTAAGCATAATTGACAATTACCATAATGGTTAGGATTTCAGAAAGATTCTTAGTTTTAGATAAAGTGAATGAGTAAGTATATCTTATTGTCTATCTTACTCATTAGTACATGATCGTTTTGTTGATATACTCACACTGACCTTTTTGGTTTTAGTAAATGGCTGGATCTAGCAGGCACCAAAGTAACAGTGGATGTGAAGGAAACTGTGACAGTTTTTTTGAGCAAGCAACTGAATGATATGGGAGCTGCAATGAGAACTCTTTTGATTATCCTCAACCAACTATCTGGAGTCATGATTGACCACCTAAACCTTGGAGATTTCTCTAAGGCATCATATATGCAAGAAACAAATCCCTACGGAAGTACAGGTAATAATCATAAAGGTAAGTGTGTTAAAAAACCTATGTGTCAAAGATGTGGAAAGAAACACCTAGGAAAATGTTTCAAAGGGACAGAAATATGCTATAGATGTGGAAACGAAGGTCATAAAGCAAGAACCTTCCATGGAAAAAGGAAGCATCCAGTTGACTCGAGGAAAGGGAAAGAAGTTCTTTCTGAGGGATCAATTGAATGTTTTAAATGTGGTGTGCATGGTCATTATGAAAACACATGTCCTATGAAGAAGTTTCGTGAATGGGGTCACCAAGAGCGTACCAATATTCGTTTACCAATACCTAATGCCATTCCAATTGAGGATGAAGAAACTGACAATGACCAATCAAAGGTATGTACTATTTCATGACTATTGTTTTCTTATTTTGGATTCTTAGGATATGATTAATGATTTTGTTTGTAGGAAAGAGGTATTTCAGAATAAGTTGGAAAGGAATGGATAATGGATCATGAAGAATGTTGAATGAGTAAGATGTCAACATATGAGGGCTTCAAGAGTTAGGGTGAAATTCTTAAGAGTATTAAGTCTCTTTTGATGATGGGGTTACATTAGAAGACTTTTTATATTATGTGTAACCCTGATGTTTAATATAGGCAAATTTTATTCAAGTAATAGTTATCTTTTCTTTTGTGGACATAGTTATAAAGAACCATTTGGGTTTATATGATCCTTACTTTTGAGGTAATTATGGGTTACCATATGTTATGATTGAAGTGAAAGGCATGAGATAAAATTGAGGTTAAATTATGTTATGGTTATTTTTGATGATTTTATCCCTTTTTGGGTAATGATTTGAGAATTATATATTTTTGGAAAAAGGACAACACGCAGACCGTGTGACAACCCATCGTGTCAGACAATGCTGCGTGAATCGAACCCACAACCAAAGTGCGACTGGTATTTATCGCCTACCACTGGACTACGTGAAGCCCCTGGTTAGTTTGACTGATTCTTTTTAGTTATATGATTTTATTAATTAAGAGTAAGTTGATTTTGGAAAATATGTGATTAGGATAATTACTTTTCAATGTGAGACTTTAGGAGCAACTGATGTTGTTTGGAGATAAATGTTACGATTTAACTTGGAAGACTATGTGACTAAATCCTTCAAATATTTTTGTTTCAATCTTATATTGGTTTACTTTGAAGAATTTTATGGACAAATTGATTATCGGATGGTCCTCGTTGAACTTTGGGTTTTGTTGGACAAATTTTGGAGATTAAGAATAGATTTTCTTTTTATAAGGGGTTATCCTTTTCTGGATTATCTGATCTTGTACTAACCTTTTTGGTTTTGGTTTTGGTTAAAGCCTAAAAACATGGGATGTATATAGTTCTCTTTTGGGGATTAGGTGATTCTCTAGAAGTTGATTATAGTACTCTTAATGCGAACAAGTCTCCCTAAATACTCGTCTTTTGGAAAAAATATGAGTTTGACTAAGGAATCTAGTAAAAGTTGAAAGTCAACATGATAAGTGATTATGCTTCCTTATGAATAAATTCCTCAATAAAAAGTAACTTAAAACAAAAATGTTGTCTATTAACTTTTCCTACTGGGGAATCGAATACCGTTTAACCTATCACAAGTTTGTGATTTTCTCGTGGTTAACTTTCTCCTAAACATGTTTTCTATCACTCTCCATCAGAACATGACCCTTTGTTTTTTCCTCCATGTCCATATTTTCTTACTTGGAATCCTAGTATGGGTTAACTCGGGTGACCTTTGTACTTATCTTTCTTTATTTTAAAGTGATTTTTTTTACCGACTCTTCTCTGATGTGGGATGTTCAAGGATGTTTCCAAGCGCAATTTTAAAATTGCGAGGACGCAATTCCCAAAAGGGGGGAAGGATGTAACACCCCAGGTAAATAAGGAATATGACATTTTCATATTTATCCATATTTGTGAATAAAATATTAATATGACTTTAAAGGGGACGCTATGCTCGATGGCGTACCCAACACGCAACAACGAGTTTCTTGGGAATCTTACGTTGCACTCTAATAATAAAATAATATTATTCTAAATGGTAGTTAACATGTAGCCATTATAATGGCGGGAATGGATAGAAATAACTAAAATATGATTATATATGTTCTTAAATATTTTTACATTTATACAATAAAAGATAAAGGCTTAAAATACGGAAAGAATTCAATTTTAGGCGTATATGCCCTAGTTTTCACTAAAGGTTCACTTATCACCTTTTGATGGAGAACCATCATTAAATATAGTTTTGTTCACTCTTAAACATTCTTTTGGACCTAATAAAACTCTTATTAAGAATCGGGACATCAAAATTTACTTTGTGTAAATTTTTGGTATCTTTCCGATAAAGTTCTTTTTTTTAATGAATAGTGTAAAATGTTGTATTTTAATTAAAAACCACTTTTTAATCTAATTTATTTATATGATTAGATTATATTTTGAATTGGTTTTAAAGTGAAATTAGAAAATATTTTTACCATTAAATCCAATAGTGGTCGTTGGAATCAATTTCACTTTGAAATAAGACTTAAACTAGTGTCAATCTTTTGATACTTATTGTTTCATAAAACACGCTATTTGTCATGACAGCGGGAATTAATTATTAAATTAATTAATGTGACTCATATGTTTTGAATTTTGTAAAACGGACTTCATTTTTGAATTCAGAATATCAAATATAGCTTAGGGTGAATTTTTGGGATTTTTCTGAAAAACTTCAATTTTTGATGAATAGTGAAACCACTAAGTGGTACTTATAAAAACTGATTTTCCGTTTAAATGAAATTTTGCCATCATTGTGTTTTGATTTTCAAAAATCCGGCATACATGGTTGTCATTAAGAAGTAAAATGTGGTTCAATGAGATTAAAATAATTTTTTGGTGAATAGTAACTTATTAGGTTTTTAATCGCGATTAGTGGTAATTAGTGTGGTTTATGGTAAAAATAATGCTTTAATAAAATGAGATGAGCTTGACACATGTCTAACCCTCATTGGTTGTATCATGGCCGACCAATACAAGCCATGGGTCAACTTGGGGACCCCATGGATCCACTTTGGTTGGGAAATGACATAAATAACATTTTATTTAATGTAAAAGTAAAATTGACACAAACATGATATGTTTTACTAAAACAATTTTTAAGTGAGGTTATACAAGTCATCTTTTTGATTATAAATATTAATTGGAAAGCTAAAAAGATTTCCTACATCATAGTATTTTTTTTATAATTTTTAGACATTAAATAATTTAAATTATTTATGACATAATAATGATGCAGCGATGACATCATTATTTGACGATTTAAATAAAATGGAAAGATAATGTAAATTCTATGAACTACACATGTCCAAAACTTATTGGATGAGTGTATTTCGAAGCCTTATCACCTTATACACGAATTATATCAATGTGGGACCTTTTGAAACCGAAAAACATTTTCAAATAAAGTAATATTTCTTTACTTTCCAAAAGTGCCCCTCCTCTCCTCTTATAAAAGGCCCCCACCTCTACCTCATTTAACACACTACTCAAGCATTTGGCTCGGCCAACACCTGCCCATTTACTCTCTCCACATCTCTCTCCTCATCCTAGAGGATTCCCTTTGGGCAGAATCCTTTCAAAGGAAGCCTTTAGGCTCAAATCAAAAAGCGTTACACTTTTAAAGGTAATTCACTCTCTCATGTTCATTTGTTTTATTTTGCTTCTCCAACCCCCTAAACTCTTTTTATTTACTTCTTTTGTAACAACACCAGTATCTCAAATATACTAGGATGTTGTTATAAGATTTATTCGAGCTACACTCTCACACAACTACATCAAATGGTTAAAGAACATACGGTTTCTGTGGATAGTGAAATTCTGCCTCCCGAAACGATGATTGTTCAATACTCATTTAACACCTTCAAAGGTGGCCATTATGTTGTCACTATTTTTATATATGATATATAATATGTTTATTCTTTATTTAAGCTTCTGTATTTTTCATTTTTGTCTTACCTTTATGGCTTCCATTATGGGTATACGCAATATCTTCATTTAAGGAAGTGCGGACTACCGCCCCCTCAAAGTGATTTGATTCGTTAAATACCATATGTGGGACGTATAAAGGATGGAACTATGATATTATATATGATATTATACTGTAATTATAATATACCTTTATATCATTATTATTCCATTCTATAAAATATGAAATAGAAATGAAAGTAGCGTTTATGCGTACGTACGGCTTACCGTCTCCATGAACGGTGCATTTCATTTATTACCTCTAAATGATTATGTAATGTTATAAATGCATTCATGTACTGGATATATATGACATATATGATATCCAAATCATGAATATTATTCTGGATATAATAAACATTTGACCACACAAACAACATGTAATGGTAAGAAGTCCACTTTCGACTTAAGAACCAAATATCGACAAACCAAACATTATTAACTTAAATGTTTACATAATGTTTATAAAATGGAAATAAGTGATCTAATAGGAATAATGAACTAGAAAAAGGTTCTTAATAAAGTGGAAATTAACTCATGTTTATTATTCAGGACGTTAAAGAATGATCGAGTCAAGTCGGACCCGAGGTAAGGGATCCTACTCCTCTCTTTCTTTTTAAGAGCACACTTTTATGTCATTCCTTTTAAAGCTCATATTTCTTGTTATTGGGATGATCTTTTATATTCAAATTGCTTTAAATTATATTGTAATATGATGGGATACTCTATTTGATCTCATCAATCCATATTCGGAAGTTTTATGTGGCGTCGTTGGGCTGCCGTGTTTTCGTAAGGGATTTTTTCATCTCACTTTTATTCTCGTGAGATTTATGCTACATTTGCCAAAAATTCCATTGAGTGGTGTATGTACTGCCCATTATTCTACTCTTTGTGTACTATACTTTCGTTTATGAGTATTTACATCAATGACCTATTGTCTTTCTTTCATGGGGTGTATGTTTTGAAAGATACCCAAGTCGGTAAGGGAACCTTTCACCCTCCTCTTTTTTAAAAGACTTCTTTTATTGGGTCTTTTAATTTACATATTTTTATGTTGGGATATGTTCTCATACATCATTATTGATGTAAATTTTATGTCCAAGTGATGAGATACACTTTTTATCTCTCATCAACTCATTTTGATGTGATGCCGTTAGGCTGTCAAGGGAACTTTTTAACCCAATTTCGATTTCTTTGGGTTCAACTTGTAGTCATTGAATATGTCATCCATTGAATATGTGTGAATGACCTTTTATTGTTTTACACTTAATATCCACTTATATTGGGTGTATATATATTTTTCACACATATTTTTTGAGATTTATTTGTCCTTAATTTAAGGATACCTTCTTTATAAGGGATTTCATCACATTTGACATTTCTATTGAGGGCTCATTGTTGTTATGCACCAATTCACTCTTATATGGTGTATATACTGTCCTTTGGAGTATTATATCATGAATCCTTTTATTCTCATGATATTATAAAATTCTGACTAAATGTTATTCCTCGATTATTGTATTCAAGTGTCTCTAATTTTGGTAAATCCCCTTTAACCAAAATATCATTTTAAATGTTTTAATTATTTGTTCTTATTAATATCCATGTTTTCAAAATGGTTTTAAGGATTTATTTATATGGATATTAATGGTTTAAAATGTTAAAAGCTTCAAGGTGGTATGGGACACTTTGATTCAAAAACCTCTTTATTAAATGTTTTAAATGGTTTTGGAAATGGTTTCTTTTTGAATGGATTCATTATTTCAATATCCTAAAATGTTATATTGTGATTGAAATGTGGAAATGTTATGTTTCCTTTATTCATGTTTATGTGATACGATTATGTTATGGTTCTTGGGCATTGTTATGAAGAACGGGTGGTTCCGTGATAAACTAAGGGCGGGTGAGCCCGATATAGCTCTCCAATGCATTGGGTAACGCGAAGGAGTGAAAAGTTAAGGTTTCTCCGAAGAGATTTAGGGAATATACTGTGATGGGTATTCCAAACGTAACCAAGAGGGTTACTCCCTACGTAAGAATGTTATGAATGCCTCAAGTTACCTTTATGTCTTATGTTTTCTATGATTTATTCATGATTTGATATGCCTATGTTTTATGGGTAAAGTATGATTTCATTCTTATGTATTTATGAACTCATGTTTCCTTTCCATATTTTTATAACCCTTACTGAGCTTCTTATGCTCATCCCAAGTTTTTGAAATGTTTTTCACAGGTCAGGGGAAAGGTACATGATGTGATGATAGTGTCAAGGATGTGTCAAGAAAGAATCCGTGTTTTATTTTAAATAGGTTTCCGTTGATCGGAATAATGAATATTGTCTTTTATGTAACCACTTTGTTTAAATGTGGAATGTAATGCAAGTTTCATGATCTAATTCTCTAAAACTCTAAACCTGAAAAGATCCTCAATGTGTAATCTTGTAATAACTCAAGATTAAGTATGGTTTAAGGCTGGGGCCTTATATAATCTCTCTCTTCTAAATATCTAGAGAGATATTGTCTCTCTTCAGGTGATCGATCTAAGGAACCTTTTTCGGATCGAAGGCAAGGGATCACGGTGATCGTCAAGATGTTGAAGGCTTCATCGGATCTCCGTGTTAGCACCCAAAATTCAACAATCGATGTTATTGTATATTTTTGAAGTGCATGTGGATGATCAAGATGGATTATACTATGGATTATTCAAGTAGTGATATATGGTGACAAGAAGATTTTGAGCACGACATCAGATCAGAAAATTGTATGTTTTTTATTTTATTTTTTTGTTCTGTATAATTTACGTGAGATCCCCAGACCGTATCGAGGCTTAGATCATTGGAGAAGACAAGTATCATAATCCTGATGGTGAAAAAGTTTAAAAATACCCATCCCACTGGCTTCCACTAATGCCTCGATACCTTCAATTGGTATCAGAGTGATCGCCTAATTATTCCGAGCCTCAAAAATTAAGTTGCTTTAAATTTAAGTAGAGAGTTTAATTTTGGTCTAAATGAATCTAACTTTCATTCGATATGAGGTCATATGGAAAAATTATAACCATTAAAAAATATTTTTATGGATCAAAATTGTTCATTTTATAGGTATTAAAATTTCAAACAATAAATATTTTTTTTGTATTTTTGTCTTGGCGTTTTCATCAAACCCTTAAAATCCGGCCAAGATTTGACTGGTTTCTAATCACAAAAAATAATAACAATTGATGGAATTATAAAATTAAGTAATTATAATAATTTATAATAATTATAATTAGGTTTATATTATTATTTTTTTAAAATATAATTTAATAGCCTTTGAAATTTTTTAATAAAACAAAATTGGCTTGGAGAATGGGGGAAGAATTTCTTTTATTTTTCTTTTGTTTTATCGAATAACACATAGAAACCAACAAAAAAAGGTCGAAAAGAATTTTTGGTGTGTGGTTCTAATAATAAAATCAAAAAAATCCAAAAAAATAAGGGGCCACCTATGGAATCTAATGTACGCCTAGGATGCTCTAGCCGGACGACGTCGCCATGTCCCTCTTCGGCATTCGGCTCGTTCTTCACTATTGACCCTCTGGGCATACCATGCCTGGTCTAAACCACCTCCTCACTATCAGTTTTTTCTACCTCACATCCATGGAGACCTGTGGCTGTCTTCTTCTCCTACTCGAGTGCCACACGGCTCACCCTCCGACCGACCTCATCCAAATCCGTGTAGGTGCCAGGGTACTCAGTGAAAGTCAATGGGCTGGAGATTTTAAAAAATTTCATCATTGAGATGATGATACTTGTCATCTCTGAAGATCCAAGTCTAAGTATGGTCTGAGGATATTTCATAAATTAAACAGAGTACAAAAATGTCTAATGAAAACATACCTTTTTCATATCTGAATCTGTGCTCAACATCTGCTTGTCATCGGCGATCACTGCCTGAAGGATAAAAAGGAGGATCCCTATAGATCATCTATACAAACTTAAAAAATCCAAGGAGCATCGATCATTGAATTATGGGTGCTATTACGGAGATCTAACAATATCTTCGATGTCCCAATGATCACTGCATCGTTGTGCTTATGATGCACGAGGGAGAACTCGATCTGATATCTTGGATCCAAAGTTCCATTAACTAGAAAGTGGGAGAGGAGAGAGAGGCTCTGAAAAATTTTCCATGAATAATAATCATGAAAAATCCTCTCTCCTCAATTTATAGTGGATGATAAAAATACCCGGTAGGGTTCCTTGACCCCCATTAATTAAATGTTCACTAAATAAATAATTATGAAAAACTAAAATGCATCATAAATATTATTTGTATTTTATCACATAATTGTAATACATATTATATTTATTACATGATAAAACTAAGTCATTTATCTTGACTCATAATTCCTTCTTAATATTAAATGACCTTGGAATTTTAAAATAATATTTGTTCAATTAATATTATTTCATGTATTTACTTAACTTGTAAATACTTTTAATAAATAAATTCAACCCAATTATTCTTTAATTTAATAATAATGAATTTATTCATCAATGATCGATGACTTGGAAAACACTTGGACCTCATGGTGGGCCCCACCATGTCCAATATACATGTTCAATAGAATATGACAGATTATTGAATACACTATTGTGTGTGACCCTTTAGGCCCTTATCTCGATAGTAGTAAATAATATTAACAAACCAACAATGGATTATAGCAACCCATCAAGGCCCCTAAAGAGATAAGGATTGTCACAACATTGACAATCAACCTAAAAACATGTACTATGTAATATAGTCTCTTTGTCTTTCATATCTCATAAAGTAGGAGTTACACTTGTTTCATCTCCCTATTCTTGATTTATTATTTGTTGATCTAAGTAGACAGATTTACCCATAAATTCCTTGAAAAATGAATTATGAAGGTACTACCATCTTGATTAACAAGTCCTGAGATATATTACATCCTCAACTAGGAAGCAAAAAAATTCTTTCTTAACCATTCGACCAATGTCATACCGCTAATGATGATCCAACACAATCTACCTTTCCACGATTTCAATATCATGGTTTTTTCCTTTCATCAAAGTATGTGATCAAATGACACACATTGGTAATGATATCAAGTCAGTATACCAATACACATGCCCATAGATAGGAACTACCAAAGACAGCCAAAACATTTGGTGTTTCTATTGGAGGGTCTTTCCTCAGGATCTCACTACTAGAGATCACAAAGTGAAAAATTTATAAGAATAAGTCTCAATGCTTATGAGCCCCTGACACCTGATAGTAAAACATCAACTGTGTGCAGTTAGTATGATGTATCTAGACCGTAATACCATTGTTTAAGATTAATGTTATAGTATCTTGAGGTTCTCATTATATCCTAGGATCAGATATAACCTTTTGGTATGATAATTAATCTATGGAAATTACCATTAAATAGTGGATGCAGAAATATTTACACTATATTGGTAAGAATACATCATGTATATCTAACTATATACACGATATGGTAATCAAAATTACTGTTCAAGTTGGTTTTAGGGAGTCCACTATTAAAACAGTTCCACTTTTACTATAGCCATCTTACTGATGAAACATGTTAGCTTTCATATGATAAAGATCCTATTTCTACTAAGTAGCAACTTTAGTTTCTAGGTCTTCCATGTTTCTACTATGTGTCTATTCTATTATATTCAACCTCATCTCCTTGAGTAAAACTTATCAAGGGATGGTATCCCTAAGTATATCCTTTTTTTCTACTGCCAAAACTTGATATCTTGGCTAGTACCAGTGATAAGATTATCATTATGATAAAATTTTACTTGGTAGGTGTGATTCAAAGAACTAGAATAAATCATTTCATTTAATAATTTCTTCTTATCTGCCTTAGAATCTACAATGTAATTGGTATTTGTAGATATGGCTACCACTATATTTTATGATCTTGTCTCACTCATCACCTTATCCTGACTATGATATTAGATTAAATTGATTCAATGGAAGATTAGTTTATGTCCCACCCAAATTAGTATCCCTTTTTCTCCACTTACCATATATATATCTTTTGTACTTTCCCAAGTACAATGAGATAGTTCTAACTTATTTACTTGTTGGTCTCTTGGATATAAATGAAATTTTCTTATTAGAAATTATATGTTGATAATATCATTTCTTGTATATATCATGGAATACGTGATTGATCCATCACTGAAGCATATAGAACTGAACTTCCCACTTAATCTCGACCTATGCCCATACATGTTAACTTGGAGAGATTTATGACATGTGAAATTGGTAAAAAAATCTCTCTTAAATTGTTCCAGCTTGTATTTTCTAATACCATGTCACTACATGTACGATTGACTATTTACAAGAAACCGTTAGATCTACCTTAGTAGATCTTATTACCTAGAACTGAAGTTGCTACTTTAAGTTAATCACCAGAGCATTAATTTCATCCTGGTCTTAACTAACCATAATACCAATATCTATTTTCCATATGCTTTCAAACATATTTTAATGGGAAAAATATGGTGCTCCCACTAACAGCTGGTAGAAACATGAAAAATATTCCTTCCAAATGAATTTTCTATGATCTTATTTCTTACTTTAATCCTAAACTTGATTTTAGTAACTTGAACCCTTTATTGTCATTCTATGATGTCACCATCCCTTCTAGTTGTGTCTTATAGACACCATCCACTATTGGTGGTCTTGACATCCAATGTTCAATAATATGATTATAGAATTTAGCTATGAAAAGTAAAATTCTAATGAATTTATGCACAAAAACTAAGTATGATCAATTGATCTTTATTGGAACCACACTTGTACCACCCATGCATCATCTCACTTGAATATCCACTAGAATATTCAACATAATAATCCCCTTTTCACTTTGATACATGGAATCCATTTTTGTATTTTAATTGACCTAGTCAATCTTAGTTGATTCCCATATACTGCCTACTTGTAGGCATTATTGTTCACAATGAATAATTTATCACCACCCATGGTGAATATGAAACCATAACTATAGTTTTATCCTTCATATGTAGTATGTGTATCTAGAACACTCTTGTTACACATGCATTTTTGGAACCAGTTCCTATAACAACTACATGTGTATCTCTATCATTGACTAAACCCAAGTCAATCTAGCTCTAATTAGCTCTAATAGAGATGTAGAACCTTTTGTAGAAATATAATCTATAACTTAACTATCCCTTTTCTATATTAGGGATTTATGTAATATCCTAAGAAACTGTTAGCATAATTACTTAGATGCACATTGTGTTTTGTTTGATACAAGTTTGTTTATATCCTAACAAAATCTTTGCATCTAAACACATGTACTTATGACATAATGGATTTCTATCATAATATAACTATTATGAAATCCATTAGTCAATATGGTTGGCATGTGGTTATGGGAACCCCTGTTATTTGAGAAGAAAATCATGAAATATAATATAAGTTCATGCAAGTTTCAATATTGAAACTACTCACACCACGAATCTGATGTATAAAATGAGCATTTAGGAATTACTCCATGCTACATTTTTTTATCAATGTTAATATGTAAGACTCATCATCAATCCTTATTATTAGCATCAATGATGTTATGAAAATAAGGTAATGTGTTTTTAGGAATTACTTCATGATACATTATATTGATTAATGAATGCTTCGTCAAGATATTATTTGGAATGCTGGCCCTAAGCAACTCATATGTTCGAACCATTCATATAAATCACTATCACTTTATTAATTGCTTAAAGAAATATTATGAATTATGTAACGCCCCGACCCTAGTTTCCCAGAGTCGGTGCATTATTACATAACAATGGCATGATCACAAGAAAGATCAAATCTCGAAAGACCGATTGGTTTAGTAGCCTTGGAAACACTAGATATATTAATAAGTTTTACATTACATCATAAAGTGAAAAACTACTACGACAACATAATGTCTCCATAGTCCACACTATTATCCCCTCATAATATCCCTGCAGGTCATTCATAACTTACTTCTTCACATCCTGGAAAAAATAAAACATAGAAAAGGGGTGAGCTCAAATGCCCAGTAAGGATAACAATATAGCGGAACATTCAAAAATAAGCATAAACATTTAAGGCAATGCATTACTAAAACAAAAGCCTTTTAAACTTGAACTTCAACATAGTATGGAAAAAGTAAAATGAAATAATGCCATTTAGTTATTCACATGGATATTCTACTAATCGAATAATCACATGCAAAATCAATAACCACTTTCACAATGATGGAATGCATAATGCTGAACTTTAATTTCTTTGTCAAGGCCTCGCCCCAAGACCTTGGGGCTAACTGTAACCGGAACCCAACCCGGAGTGCCTCTAATAACCGGACACCAACCCGGAGTGCCTCTAATAACCGGACACCAACCCGGAGTGCCTCTAATAACCGGACACCAACCCGGAGTGCCTCTAATAACCGGACACCAACCCGGAGTGCCTCTAATAACCAGAGACCAAACCGGAGTTCCTCTAATAACCGGAGACCAAACCGGAGGGCTTACTTTTACCGGTCCCCAAACCGGAACATACTTGTCTAACACATTCATCTGAATGAAAGGTTGAAATATAACATAAACATTCAGATTACAAATAACTTATGAAATGTCAATACTCTAAAAAAAACCATGAGTGACATAAGAATAACTTATCCATAGTCAAAAATAGCACAAAACCTTTCAATAAAATATGGATGTTTTGTATCATAATAAATCAAATTCAAATAAGCTTAAAATCCATCAAAGGATAGATGAAATCAAAACTATTTTAGAGAAATATCTCTTTTTTTGAAATCATTTAAAAAGTAACATAATTATAAAATAATACATTAAATTGAAAATATTCTTATAAGCTTGTAAGGGAAGATTCGACGATTTTATAACGGCGGAAAATAGCCACACCCGCCGTATAAGTTAAAAAAAACATTCTTACCTTAATTCTGTCGAAAAGGTTAAAAAGTGCCTTGATTGGAAAACGACGGAAAGATTCCTCTTATAAAAAGTCAAACAAGGGTATAAATGACTTTAACCTATATTCTTGTAAATAATAAAAATGTTTTGAAATACATTTTTAAGAAAACATGGATGTGGATGGTAAAGAGATCCCAGTAGATTATTACATATAAACAACCTCGGATAATGAAGAGATTGTTAAATAACCCTTACCAATTTGGTAACTTATGAAAAATACAACCCATGAAAGAGGTATCATACAATGAATATGTAAATACACATAAATTAGAGTGTATTACATAAATAATATAATTATGGGTAGTACATACACCACACAAAAGGTGATGGTGGCAATATGGCATGAATCTCACGGGAATAAGGAGTGAGATGAAAACCCCTTACCTTGTACTTTTCCTTGGTTGGGGTAGGTTAACCACCTGTATAATGGTGAAATAATTTTTATTAAATTATACAATAATCATAATATTAATATGGTATCATATATGATCTTTTAACATTGATTTGTTAATAATATCTTAGAATTATTGTCGTTTCGGGTGTTAACTTACTCGTTATCTTTTATATGTTTTGTTACATAAGCCTTGTTTGTTGTATATTATTCATATCCAAAATGATATCAAGTCCTTGAAAATCATTTTTAAATCATCAAATGATAATTATACTTTAATGGATACGATGGAGAATGAATCTCATCGCGTTCGTGGAGACGGTAGTCCGTACGTACGCACGAGCGACAATATCATTCTTTTGAAATAATATATAAATGGTTGTTATATCATATATAAAGAATCATTAAAATGTTATATTTATTATTTACATGAGTTACATATCATTATTATACCCATCCAAATAATAATATATTGAATAACAATTACACCACGACGTGGAGACGGTAAGCCGTACGTACAAACGTATGGTGACATGTTATTCAAAGGGTGGATAGAATACTTAATATGGTTGTACCATATTTATAATAACATCACAGTATATATATGATACTGGAGTTATTATTTTAGAATGGTAATAACAAAGGAAGAAGAAGTGGAAGAAGAAAGGAACTTAGAAAAGGGTGATGAAATCATTACCTCTTCTTCGGGTTCTTCCTTTTGATTTGATCAAAAGAGCTCCTTAGGTTGGCTTTATGATCAAACTAAGGCCTCTAGGTTGTATTGAGGGAAGTTGTGATAGTATTTGGGTAGATTTTTGCCGAACCAAAAGGTTTTGAAGGTGTGAAGAAATGAGAAGGAGGAGTGCCCTTTTATAAGAGGGGTGAGGGGCACCTTTGGAAAAGATGGAAATATTAGTTTATAATAAATTCATATTCGGTTTCTAATGGCTCCAAAGTTGATTATCTAAATGTTAAGGTGGGTATGGGTCTAAAACAACTCAACCAATAGAATTTAGACAGGTTTGGGTACTTATATTAACCTTATCTTTAAGTATTAACTCTACGTTAATTAGTTTCACTTTTACAATGTCTCTTTGTATTTTTATATAATATGGTTAATAAACTTACTATATACATCCAAGAGACCCCCAAGTGGTCCATTAATGATGAAACTATCATGATATAAGTCTCTTGGCCGAACCTTAGATTTTTAGGAATTTAATATCAATTAATAATATAATATTTGTTTTAAGAACTCTTTTATGTCAATTTTGACACTATTCAATAGTGGATTTTTTTGAAACTCATAACAGATTGATTACTTCGAAAAAAGTCAATTAAATCAATCCTAATATATCATATTATCCTAGAAAATTAGTTTAATTCATTAAAAGTGTCATATTATATTTATTTGGGTATTTATAATATCAATTAGTTTTATTTTTCACTGTTATAGTAATTATTGCATCATCATTGTGTCATAAATAACTTAAATTATTTAATGTCTAAAAATTATAAATAAAATATAATTATGTAGTAAATCTTTTTATCTTTCTAATGAATATTTATAATCTAAAATCCAACATATATAACCCTATGTAAAAATTTTTTTTGCTAAAAGATATATGCTCGTGTCATTTTTGTATTCATTTTAACTTAATTAAAATAAAGTGTCCCTATCACCTACAAGTGGCACCATGGGGTCCCAAAATCGACCAAAAGATGCCTATGGTCGAACATGTATCAACAAATAAGGATAGGACACGTTTTAGGGTAATTTATTATTATTATAATATTATTTTTTAACCCTTATTTACCGGATTTACCCTTAACCATGGTAAATAAAATATTTACTGCAGTAATTATTCAAAATGTCTAAAAATAAAAGTTACCTATTTAAAAAATTTGAACATCCTGATTCCAAATATGTAATCCATTTTTCTAAATTCAAAACACATAAGTGGCAGAAATTAATTTAAAATTAATTCCCGCTGTCAAAACAAAAAGCGTGTTTTTAAGAGATAATAACTATCAAAAGATTGACACTTGTTTATGTTCGGTTTAATTGTGAAATTATGTACAATGACCAAAATTATATTAAATGGTAAAAATATATTCTAAATATACTTTAAAACCACGAAAATTCATAATTTATCACTATTAATTATTTTGATTAAAAAAGTTGTTTTTAATTAAAATTTAGTAATTTTCACTATTCATCAAAATATGAAAGTTATCCGAAATGTACCAAAATTTCACCTTAGGCTAAATTCGATATTCTGAATCCAAAAATGAAGTCGATTTTGAAATATAAAATATATATAATTTCAAAAAGTAGGTATTACTATTCATAATGGCTAGTTTGATTGGTTGTGGTGTGTGTTAGAACTCGAAGTTGCGTACAACACACGCTACTGTATTATTCAAAGGAAAGCGTACCGTGGAAGCTTGGGATGTTTCATTTTAAATTTTTTGATGTCCCCCTTTACTCAAAAAGTTTAAAATATTGTATTTAAAATGGGTTCACTATTAAAAGTTGGTAAAAGTGCAATACTGAAAATGAATTTGTTCTTACATTATGTCTAAGAAACTCATAATATGGATTATAAAATTATAAGGATTATATAAAGTTTAAAATTTAGTTAATACTATTCATAACCTCTTTTGAACGTCTTTTTTGGTAAGTCATGGTGTAATTGAACTCGGTGTTGCGTGTAGTGCAAGTTATTGAATTATTTTGAAGAAATAACACACTATGAATTCTTGGGGTGTTACATTCTCCCCTCCTTCAATAAATTGCGTCCTCGCAATTTGAAATTGTTCTTCGAAAATAAAAGGTTGAAAATAGAAAATATATTTGTGGGAAAACCCACATCGGAAATTGGGTTACTAAAATTTAGTCTTAATATGAGGAAAAGAGAAATCAAAGGGTCACCACCAAATTATGATCTCGATTAGGAGAACATTGGTGGCAATTAGAGACATATAATTGGAGAGAAAACGTAAATATTTATAGGTAGTGATTGAGGTCATCAATCACAAACAAGTGTAAAATTGAGGTCCTTAAATTCATCAATCTATGATGATTTGAAATACCATCGGTTCAACAAAACATAGGGTATTAGGATAACACATTTTTGACGTTTCAAAATATCTTAGTTGAAATCCCACATCGAAAAATGAATTAATGAGGCCTCTATTTAAAATAAAGAGTGGAAAGTATGAATATTACCGAAAATAACACATACTAGGGTTCCATGTAGGAAAATATGGATATGGAAGAAAAATCTAACCATCAATTATCTGATGGAGAGTGGTAGTGAACATGGATATGAAAAGGACAACAATCCCAAAGCCATAAATTAGTGATGATTTAAGGTACCATCTAGGAAAAAAATTTTGTTCTAAGTTACTTTTCTTACTATTGAGGAATTTATTTATGAGATTGGCTAAGATCATAAGGATATATAAATTTCTACCACAAACTCATATTTCACTCTAAAAGATAATAGAACGTAAAAAGAATTCTATTTATACTATTCGTACATGGTTCCAAAATAAACAAATTTATAATTTATCTACCATATCTTTTAATAAAAACTACATTATTTAATCCAGGACATCTCGTGGGCCAGTGGTAGGTGATACACCCTTGTCGCCCTTCGGTTGCGGGTTCAAGTCTCGCAGCCTTGCCGGACGCGATGGGTTGCCGCCCGACCTCCGGGATGTCCTTTTATGGAAATCCAAAATAATCCAAACTAGAACTATCAAAATACTTCAGTCCAAAATTTATAAGGGAGGTAAAAATAATACAGATCCTTTTTCCACGTAATAATATGTGAACACCTTTATGATGTATTCTTTTAAAACACTGCAACATCCTGAATTACCATAAAACCTTATTGATTACATTCATGATCCCCTATTCCATAAAGAATAATAGATATACTCCTTCAATCCAAAAATGTTTTAAACCCCAACAATGATGGAATATACAAATCATTAATCAGTTCCAAGGTAGTCAAGAATATCCAACATAATTTATCCAAAACAATCATGTATTATTCCAAAATCACTACCTCGGTATCAGAACTATATTATGGTTTATCATTCTCTCAACCATATATTTTCCAAAAAATTATCCTGCTATTGAGTTACTTTTCTTTGTTCCACACAATCTCAAGTCCTTAATGAAATAGTACTGCATTACAATCCTTATATACTCCATAATTATTATAACATGTACATTGTTGGTACAACACTCCATTGACATAATCAACATAAGAACTCTAATCATTCCTCTTCATCTGTGGTAGTATCATAACTTGATTATTATCCAATAGCATCATTTGCGGCATAGTCTGATGACTGGGACATAGGTTCGCATAGTGTCCAAACTCCTGGCAAATGAAGCATTGTACATTTGAAACCATTTTCTTACCCTTGCAGTCACGTACTTTTTTCCCTTTTCCTCCACACTTATAACAAACTCCCATTCCTTTCAGGCAAGTTCCAGGGTGTTTCTTTCCACAGTTATCACATATGGAAAAATTATTCTTTTCCCTCTTCCCTTTATCTATCTTTATCTCTTCCATCCATTTCTTCTCTTTCTTCCCTTCAAAGCCATAGGACTCAGTAAACTCTTTACTTATCTTGTCAACACATGATATTATTTCATCATATGATGATAATACATGCGAGACTATTTCTCTTGTAAATTCTGGCTTAAGACCATAAAATATATGATCATTATTTCTCTTTGTATCATGTGCATTGCTAGAGTTCTCATTCCTTCTACTGGGCGCCATTTCTAAACAATGGCATACATTAGATTAGTTTATGAATAACAATACCTAATCCCAAACTTGTAAAACACATAACATAAATTAAATAGTTTATGGATATAATCCATAATCATATAAATTTCTCCTTTGAGGAAGTAAATCCACATAAACCCTTCATAATGGTTTGTAAAAAAAATGAGAATTATCCTAAGCATATCCCCCGGGAGTGTCGTAACCAAGAGTGCAGCAAGGCCTGTTGTCGTGCACCAGTTCCCGTTCGAGTCTAGCTCAAAGCGGTGTTTTCGTGTTTTACCCCTAGGTACATCTGTGCCAGAGCCGCCTCTACCTGCTCGTATCCAGACAGGGATGTATTGCGCAGAAAACTCACAAAATCTCTACAATACCAAAATTCTAGGAAGTTCTTCTATACTAATCCTCAAAGTCCATCTCAAATCTATGTGCTCTAATCAGAGTTTTTCTAAATCTAGCTTCCAAGGTTTGTACTAAACTTCCTCTGATACCAACTATAACGCCCCGACCCTAGTTGCCCAGAGTCGGTGCATTATTACATAATATTGGCATGATCACAAGAAAGATCAAATCTCGAAAGACCGATTGGTTTAGTAGCCTTGGAAACACTAGATATATTCATAAGTTTTACATTACATCATAAAGTGAAAAACTACTACGACAACATAATGTCTCCATAGTCCACACTATTATCCCCTCATAATATCCCTGTAGGTCATTCATAACTTACTTCTTCACATCCTGGGAAAAATAAAACATAGAAAAGGGGTGAGCTCAAATGCCCAGTAAGGATAACAATATAGCGGAACATTCAAAAATAAGCATAAACATTTAAGCCAATGCATTACTAAAACAAAAGCCTTTTAAACTTGAACTTCAACATAGTATGGCAAAAGTAAAATGAAATAATGCCATTTACTTATTCACATGGATATTCTACTAATCGAATAATCACATGAAAAATCAATAACCACTTTCATAATGATGGAATGCATAATGCGGAACTTTAATTTCTTTGTCACGGACTCGTCCCAAGACCTTGGGGCTAACTGTAACTGGAACCCAACCCGGAGTGCCTCTAATAACCGGACACCAACCCGGAGTGCCTCTAATAACCGGACACCAACCCGGAGTGCCTCTAATAACCGGACACCAACCCGGAGTGCCTCTAATAACCGGACACCAACCCGGAGTGCCTCTAATAACCGGAGACCAAACCGGAGTTCCTCTAATAACCGGAGACCAAACCGGATGGCTTACTTTTACCGGTCCCCAACCCGGAACATACTTGTCTAACACATTCATCTGAATGAAATGTTGAAATATAACATAAACATTCGGATTACAAATAACTTATGAAATGTCAATACTCTAAACAAAAACCATGAGTGACATAAGAATAACTTATCCATAGTCAAAAATAGCAAAAAAACTTTCAATAAAATATTGATGTTTTGTATCATAATAAATCAACTTCAAATAAGCTTAAAATCCATCAAAGGATGTTGACATAGATGAAATCAAAACTATTTTAGAGAAATATCTCTTTTTTTTGAAATCATTTTAAAAGTAACATAATTATAAAATAATACAATCAATTTGAAAATATTCTTATAAGATTGTAAGGGAATATTCGACGATTTTATAACGGCGGAAAATAGACACACCCGCCGTATAAGTTAAAAAAAACATTCTTACCTTAATTCTGTCAAAAAGGTTAAAAAGTGCCTTGTTTGGAAAACGACGGAAAGATTCCTCTTATAAAAAGTCAAACAAGGGTATAAATGACTTTAACCCATATTCTTGTAAATAATAAAAATGTTTTGAAATACATTTTTAAGAAAACATGGATGTGGATGGTAAAGAGATCCCAGTAGATTATTACATATAAACAACCTCGGATAATGAAGAGATTGTTAAATAACCCTTACCAATTTGGTAACTTATGAAACATACAACCCATGAAAGAGGTATCATACAATTTATATGTAAATACACATAAATTAGAGTGTATTACACAAAGAATATAATTATGGGCAGTACATACACCACACAAAAGGTGATGGTGGCAATATGACATGAATCTCACGGGATTAAGGAGTGAGATGAAAACCCCTTACCTTGTACTTTTCCTTGGTTGGGGTAGGTTAACCTCATGTATAATGGTGAAATAATTTTTATTAAATTATACAAGAATCATATATATTAATATGATATCATATATGATCTTTTAACATTGATTTGTTAATAATATCTTAGAATTATCGTCGTTTCGGGTGTTAACTTACTCATTTTCTTTTATATGTTTTGTTACATAAGCCTTGTTTGTTGTATCTTATTCATATCCATAATGATATCAAGTTCTTAAACATCATTTTTAAATCATCAAATGATAATTATACTTGAATGGATACGATGGAGAATGAATCTCATCGCGTTCGTGGAGACGGTAGTCCGTACGTACGCACGAGCGACAATATCATTCTTTTGAAATAATATATAAATGGTTGTTATATCATATATACAGAATCATTAACATGTTATATTTATTATTTACATGAGTTACATATCATTATTATACCCATCCAAATAATAATATATTGAATAACAATTACACCACGACGTGGAGACGGTAAGCCGTACGTACACACGTATGGTGACATGTTATTCAAAGGGTGGATAGAATACTTAATATGGTTGTACCATATTTATAATAACATCACAGTATATATATGATACTGGATTTATTATTTTAGAATGGTAATAACAAAGGAAGAAGAAGTGGAAGAAGAAAGGAACTTGGAAAAGGGTGATGAAATCATTACCTCTTCTTCGGGTTCTTCCTTTTGATTTGATCAAAAGGGATACTTAGGTTGGCTTTCTGATCCAACTAAGGCCTATAGGTTGTAGTGAGGGAAGTTGGGAGAGTATTTGGGTAGATTTTTTCCGAACCAAAAGGTTTTGAAGGTGTGAAGAAATGAGAAGGAGGAGTGCCCTTTTATAAGAGGGGTGAGGGGCACCTTTGGAAAAGATGGAAATATTAGTTTATAATAAATTCATATTCGGTTTCTAATGGCTCCAAAGTTGATTATCTAAATGTTAATGTGGGGATGGGTCGAAAACAACTCAACCAATAGAATTTAGATAGGTTTGGGTACTTATATTAACCTTATCTTTAAGTATTAACTCTAAGTTAATTAGTTTCACTTTTACAATGTCTCTTTGTATTTTTATATAATATGGTTAATAAACTTACTATATACATCCAAGCGACCCCCAAGTGGTCCATTAATGATGATCCTATCATGATATAAGTCTCTTTGCCTAACCTTAGATTTTTAGGAATTTAATATCAATTAATAATATAATATTTGTTTTAAGAACTCTTTTATGTCAATTTTGACACTATTCAATAGTTGATTTTTTTGAAACTCATAACAGATTTATTACTTAGAAAAAAGTCAATTAAATCAATCCTAATATATCATATTATCCTATAAAATTAGTTTAATTCATTAAAAGTGTCATATTATATTTATTTGGGTATTTATAATATCAATTAGTTTTATTTTTCACTATTATAGTAATTATTGCATCATCATTGTGTCATAAATAACTTAAATTATTTAATGTCTAAAAATTATAAATAAAATATCATTATGTAGGAAATATTTTTATATTTCAAATGAATATTTATAATCTAAAATCCAACATATATAACCCTATGTAAAATTTTTTTTTTCTAAAAGATATATGCTTGTGTCATTTTTGTATTCATTTTAACTTAATTAAAATAAAGTGTCCCTATCACCTACAAGTGGCACCATGGGGTCCCAAAATCTACCCAATGATGACTATGGTCGAACATGTATCAACCAATAAGGCTAGAACACATTTTAGGGTAATTTATTATTATTATAATATTATTTTTTAACCCTTATTTACCGGATTTACCCTTAACCATGGTAAATAAAATATTTACCGCAGTAATTATTCCAAATGTCTAAAAATAAAAGTTACCTATTTACAAAATTTGAACATCCTGATTCCAAATATGGAATCCATTTTCCTAAATTCAAAACACAGAAGTGGCAGAAATTAATTTAAAATTAATTCCCGCTGTCAAAACAAAAAGCGTGTTTTTAAGAGATAAAAACTATCAAAAGATTGACACTTGTTTATGTTCAGTTTAATTGTAAAATTATGTCCAATGACCAAAATTATATTAAATGGTAAAAATATATTCTAAATATACTTTAAAACCACTAAAATTCATAATTTATCACTATTAATTATTTTGATTAAAAAAGTTGTTTTTAATTAAAATTTAGTAATTTTCACTATTCTTCAAAATATGAAAGTTATCCGAAATGTACCAAAATTTCACCTTAGGCTAAATTCGATATTCTGAATCCAAAAATGAAGTCCATTTTGAAATATAAAATATATATAATTTCAAAAAGTAGGTATTACTATTCATAACGGCTAGTTTGATTGGTTGTGGTGTGTGTTAGAACTCGAAGTTACGTACAACACACGCTACTGTATTATTCAAAGGAAAGCGTACCATGGAAGCTTGGGATGTTTCATTTTAAATTTTTTGATGTCCCCCTTTACTCAAAAAGTTTAAAATATTGTATTTAAAATGGGTTCACTATTAAAAGTTGGTAAAAGTGCAATACTGAAAATGAATTTGTTCTTACATTATGTCTAAGAAACTCATAATATGGATTCTAAAATTATAAGGATTATATAATGTTTAAAATTTAGTTAATACTATTCATAACCTCTTTTGAACGTCTTTTTTGGTAAGTCATGGTGTAATTGAACTCGGTGTTGCGTGTAGTGCAAGTTATTGAATTATTTTGAAGAAATAACACACTATGAATTCTTGGGGTGTTACATTCTCCCCTCCTTCAATAAATTGCCTCCTCGCAATTTGAAATTTTTCTTCGAAAATAAAAGGTTGAAAATAGAAAATATATTTGTGGGAAAACCCACATCGGAAATTGGGTTACTAAAATTTAGTCTTAATATGAGGAAAAGAGAAATCAAAGGGTCACCACCAAATTATGATCTCGATTAGGAGAACATTGGTGGAAATTAGAGACATATAATTGGAGAAAAAACGTAAATATTTTTAGGTAGTGATTGAGGTCATCAATCACAAACAAGTGTAAAATTGAGGTCCTTAAATTCATCAATCTATGATGATTTGAAATACCATCGGTTCAACAAAACATAGGGTATTAGGATAACACATTTTTGACGTTTCAAAATATCTTAGTTGAAATCCCACATCGAAAAATGAATTAATGAGGCCTCTATTTAAAATAAAGAGTGGAAAGTATGAAGATTACCGAAAATAACACATACTAGGGTTTTATGTAGGAAAATATGGATATGGAAGAAAAATCTAACCATCAATTATCTGATGGAGAGTGGAAGAGAACATGGCTATGAAAAGGACAACAATCCCAAAGCCATAAATTAGTGATGATTTAAGGTACCATCTAGGAAAAAAAATTTGTTCTAAGTTCCTTTTCTTACTGTTGAGGAATTTATTTATGAGATTGGCTAAGATCATAAGGATATATAAATTTCTACCACAAACTCATATTTCACTCTAAAAGATAATAGAACGTAAAAATAATTCTATTTATACTATTCGTACAGGGTTCCAAAATAAACGAATTTATAATCTATCTACCAGATCTTTCAATAAAAACTACATTATTTAATCCTGGACATCTCGTGGGCCAGTGGTAGGTGATACACCCTTGTCGCCCTTCAGTTGCGGTTTCAAGTCTCGCAGCCTTGCCGGACGCGATGGGTTGTCGCCCGACCTCCGGGATGTCCTTTTATGGAAATCCAAAATAATCCAAACTAGAACTATCAAAATACTTCAGTCCAAAATTTATAAGGGAGGTAAAAATAATACAGATCCTTTTTCCACGTAATAACATGTGAACACCTTTATGATGTATTCTTTTAAAACACTGCAACATCCTGAATTACCATAAAACCTTATTGATTACATTCATGATCCCTTATTCCTTAAAGAATAATAGATATACTCCTTCAATCCAAAAAAGTTTTAAACCCCAACAATGATGGATTATACAAATCATTAATCAGTTCCAAGGTAGTCAAGAATATCCAACATAATTTATCCAAAACAATCATGTATTATTCCAAAATCACTACCTCGGTATCAGAACTATATTATGGTTTATCATTCTCTCAACCATATATTTTCCAAAAATTTATCCTGCTATTGAGTCACTTTTCTTTGTTCCACACAATCTCAAGTCCTTAATGAAATAGTACTGCAGTACAATCCTTATATACTCCATAATTATTATAACATGTACATTGTTGGTACAACACTCAATTGACATAATCAACATAAGAACTCTAATCATTCCTCTTCATCTGTGGTAGTATCATAACTTGATTATTATCCAATAGCATCATTTGCGGCATAGTCTGATGACTGGGACATAGGTTCGCGTAGTGTCCAAACTCCTGGAAAATGAAGCATTGTACATTTGAAACCATTTTCTTACCCTTGCAGTCACGTACTTTGTGCCCTTTTCCTCCACACTTATAACAAACTCCCATTCCTTTTAGGCAAGTTCCAGGGTGTTTCTTTCCACAGTTATCGCATATGGGAAAATTATTCTTTTCCCTCTTCCCTTTATCTATCTTTCTCTCTTCCATCCTTTTCTTCTCTTGCTTCCCTTCAAAGCCATAGGACTCAGCATTACCTTGTTAGAGAGTGCTTCTTGGTCTTTACGGATCACAAAAGCTTGAAGTATATATTTACCCAATGGGATCTGAACTTGCGACAACGAAGGTGGGTAGAGTTTCTCCAGGACTACAACTTTGATATCTCTTAAACTAAAGGTAAGGGGAATGTTGTGTCTGATTCCTTGAGCAGGAAGTCACGGAGAAAAGCTGTTTAGGAATCTGTGGATGCTTAGAAGGAAATATAAGAGTTGGCTTCCCTACACCTGGATATAAGGGAGGATGGTGGTAGAGGTTTCCTGTTTCAGATGACAGTGCAGTCCTCTCTACTTTGATAGGTGGAGGAGTCTCAGTGGGGAGACATAGAGAGTGAAGTGATGCGCGATCGGGCTAACCAAGACAATGCTCTAGAAGGATGGTCAGAGGATGATCAGAATCAGATTCTTTTCCAAGGAAATATGTTTGTCCCAGAGACGATGCGTGAGAGATTTCTTGGTGAGTTCCAAAACTCACCCCTGGCAGTACACCCAGGAGCTTGCAAAATGTACCGAGGCTTGAGAGGTCAGTTCTGGTGGCCCGAGGTGAAGTAGGAAGTGGCAGAGTTCATAGCAAAGTGCCTCATGTGACAACAGGTGAAGGCTGAACACTACATCCCAGGGGTCTGTTACAACCTTTAGATGTCTCTGGGTGGAAGTGGGATGACATCTGGATGGATTTCGTCACGGGACTACCCAGAGTTCAAGGGGGTTGCGTTGCTATTTGGGTAGTGGTGGATCGACTGATGAAATCGGCCCACTTCCTTGCAATCAAGGAGTCAAGTATAGTTGATTCCCTAGCACATAGGTACATTGATGAGGTGGTGTGGTTGCACGGAGTCCTGAGATCCATAGTCTTTGATCGGGATACCTGGTTTACCTCGTGGGTCTGGAAAGGATTGCAACATGCTTTTGGCACCTGGCTATGCCTCAACACTGCCTTTCACACCTAGACAGATGGACAGACAGAGCGCACTATCTAGACTTTGGAGGATATGCTACAAGCATGTGTTTTGGACCTTGGAGGTTCATGGGTAAGACACTTGCCTATGGTAGAGTTTTCTTACAACAAAAGCTATCACTCTACCATTGGAATGACTCCCTTTGAAGCTTTGTACGAGAGGCCATGTCTCTCACCCGTATGCTAGACAGAGGTCAGGGAAGTAGGTGTTCTTGGCCCGAAGGTGGTGCAGAGAAAGACAGAGAAGGTTCAGCTTATACAGAAGAGGATGAAGGCGGCTCAGGACCAGCCGAAGTCATATGCTGATAATAGGAGGAGACCCTTGGAGTTAGAGGTCGAGGACCAAGTATTCTTGAAGGTCTACCCTCGGTGTGCGAAACAATGGTTCGGCAGGGGGAGTAAGCTTTCTCTTAGGTTCATCGGACCATTAAAAGTGTTGTGGCGGGTTGGTGAAGTGTCTTATCAGCTAGCGCAACCACCGCTGCTACTGAGAATGCACAATGTCTTCCATGTGTCTCAGCTCCGATGGTATCTACACAGCGAATCACACATCCTTGACTAGGGAAAGATGGATATCGAGGATGAAGCAATGTTTGTAGAAAGATCAGTGAGGATTGAGGATCACTAGAAGAATATGCTTCATGGATTAACCATCCCTTTGGTTCGTGTGTTATGGAGGCATGGTGGGCTCGAAGAGATCACCTGGGAGCGGGAGCCAAAGATGCGCGCCCAATACCCATAGCTATTTTGAGTTATGTTCTGTTTCATTTTATATACTTGTTCATGATGAATCATTTTTACCTTGTTAACTATGGAATGTGTTGTTTTCCCTGTTCTCTAAATGTGTGTGAAGAGTCTTAAATGTGGGGAGGGGAGGACTTGATCCCTAATCAAGACGCATTAAGGTGGATGTGATTAAACTCATGCGGGAGAGTCAGTGCCTCCCAAATCGGATAATATCTTGACATGGAGGAAGAAAACTCCCTAATACATATGACTGGATGGTTTGACCCGTGAATGTTTTTGTGCTTACTTGGGGGAAGAGGATAAATAGTGTATCCATAGTTTTTCGAAAGATGGATGAGGTTTACTCCTGATAGGTATCTTTCGAGGTGGTTGTTTGGGCCCCACTACCACAAAACTGGGCAAGGCCAGTGCCAGCCTTTATCAGTGCTAACGAAAAAGCCCTGATAAACAGGGGTACGTTTATCAGTGCTAAAAAAAGCACTGATAAAGGGTACCTTTATCAGCGATAAAAAAAGCACAGATAAACGTACCCCTTTATCAGCGCTTTTTTTAGCACTATTAAAGGTACCCCCTTTAACAACATTTTTTTAGCACTATTAAAGGGTACCCCTTTATCAGCGCTTTTTTAGTAGCACTGATAAAGGGGGGTCTTTGTTAGTGGTTTTTTTAAAAGCACTGATAAAGGGTCTGCTTCCAAAAAAATTCATTAAAAAATATATATTAATATTTAACTATATATATATAGTTATATTGATATTAATATAATATATATTTTTTAAATATAAATTTAAATATATTTTAGATAAGTGTGAATATACAGTTACACTTAATATATAAGATATTTAGTAAAAATGGATTATAAAAAAATTAAAAAAATATTTTTAATTAATAATTTTCTAATTATTATGATGTAATAGTCATTTAATAACAATTTGAAGACTAAAAATATAAAAAAAATTAAAAAAAGATCCAAAATATTTTGAAAACGCAACTCGAACTTCAAACGGCAATAACTTATGATTTGGGTATCCGTTTGAGCTCTACAACATATCAAATCGAAGCCTGCGATGAGATCTATGTTTCTATGACTAGGTAAATCCCAGTAAAGATTTTTTCAAGGCCAAAAGGCCCAGAAGGCCTTCAAAACTGAGTTTCTAGTTAGGTTACCCTGATGTTTTAACATTTTGTGGATTTTCAGCCTCATTTAAGGGGGTATTGTTGGATTTTTTTGTGGGGACTGAATTTATTCCAAGTTATTACATTCATATTGATATTATGTCTTTGAAATTTTATCATTTTTTATAATGGAATTCTATTTATAATCAAATATATAACAATATATACATATTTTTTATATATTCACACAAAAATTAATTTTTTAAATAAATAATTAAACATATTTACATATAACATATATTAGCTTTATATAAATAATAACTAATATCCATTTTATTTAAAATACCAATATACCAATATTTATATACCTATATATTAATCTAACTATATATGTACCTATATAATGTGTGTGTGTCTATTTGTGTGTGTCTATATATTAACAAACTGATATTATATATATATATATATATATATATATATTTTAACATATGTATATGAAAATATATTTATATATATATAAATATATATAATTATACTTATAAAAACACAGAGACACACACACACATATATATATATGTGTATGTGTGTGTGTGTGTGTTGTATATATGTATTTATTTGCACACACACAAAACAAAACATATTTTATAATTGTATTGAAAACTAATCTTATAAATATATATTAATATACGAATAAATATATGGATAAAAAATATTACTAAATATATATAAATAAATAGATATAACTTAATATTAATATATAAATAAATATATAAATATATACATATATAAATATAACTAACTATATATATATATTAATACAACTATATAAATTTGTTTTAATACATGAATAAATATAACTAAATATATGTATATATAAATAGATATATCACTATTTAGAGAACAAATCAAATTAGAGGAGTGGTAAAGACTTAGCGCGCATGGGGGGAGGTCTTGAGTTCAAAACCTGGTAGAGGCAGGCAGGGGCGCGCGCATGGGTGAATTTGTGGGGGGGGGGATATAGTGCTGTTAAAGGGGTCTAAAAGCGCTAATAAAATACGGGTTATCATGGCTGGGGCTTGCAGGGGAGTGGGTGGGGCGGGGGTACTAATAAATGGGGGGGGAAGCGCTGTTAAAAGCCCCCTCCAATATACAAATTTTTTTAATTTTTTTTTAATTTTTTTAATTTTTTTTAAATTTATTAACTTTTATCAGTGCTAAAAAGAGAGATGATAAAAGGGGTCTTTTATCATTTCTAAAATAAAGCAATGATAAATGACCCTTTTATCAGCGCTTTTTTTAGCGCTGATAAAAGACCCCTTTTATGAACGCTTTTTTTAGCACTGATAAAAGGGGTCTTTATCAGTGATTTTTGGAGCGCTGATAAAGGGGACCCCCTTTATCTTCTCCGACATTAAAAGCTCTTTTTTATCATTGTTAAAGGCCTTTTTTAGCACTGATAAAAGCCATATTTGTAGTATTTCCCCCCTATTTTCTCCTGGTTTAGTTTTGATTCTCGAGGACGAGAATGGTTTGATAGGTATATGATGTAACAACCCAGACCCTCCTGGTCCAATACTTTGCCAAAACATGGTTCCCTCAAATGGTTCCACCAAAACGGTGGCACCGGTCACAGTCTCACATCGAAACGGTGGAATCGTGAGGGTGGCACCGTGAGGGTAGAATAGTGAGGGTGGCACCGTGATGGTGGCACCGTGAGGTTGGCAGCATGATGGTGGTACTGTGAGGGTGCACCGTGAGGGTGGCACTGTGACGGTGGCACCGTGACAGTGGCACCGTGAGGGTGGCACCATGTCCTCACCGAAGGTCTTCGTTCTTTTTCCAACATTCAACTTTTTCCGCTCCCGCAATGTATCTTTTGACATAAAAATGATTTAATACCCCCTTTCAAAGCCATTTAAATCCCATAAATAATATCTAAAATCCCCCAAGAGTCGGGCGACCCTTAACTTACCAAAATGCATGGCTTTTATTCGGCACCACACCCTTTCCCCGTACCTTCCAGTTCCGCCCCTATTGCTTATTTTTCCTCCAATTAAAAGAAACGGTTTAACACATAACCGTTATGGCCACCAACCTGATGGGAATAATTAAATAATGATTAATCCCATTGTGTGTAGCCTCCCAACTGCATGGGAAACTACGATCCGACTTTAAAGCGGTTCAAAATTCCTTATCCCATAACAATAGGATCTCATCTTTATATCACGCTAGAATTTCTTCCTTCTTCTTCTTGGATGGATTTCTTTCTTCTCCCTGGGTGCGCTTGGAGTCCCTCCTTCCCAAGGCTTGTGGTGTGCCTGTGCTGGAGTTTTTGTGCTCATCCTTGGAGTCCCCAGAGTTCCTCCCCTGCAAGCCATGCAACCTCAGTTCTTGGTGTGTGGAGAAAGATATCGATCGTTGATCAATCCAGGCAGGGTTTTCCTTCATCTCTCTTTACTGTGTATCATGCGGAGAGGGTATGCTATTGTTTCTATGGGATGGATGAAACTAAACATTAATGAAGATAACAAAAAAACTATTAAATAATGTTAGGGAGGTTGTGATCGATGTTTCCACTGTATTTCCTTACCCTTGATTATTTATGTTGTGAATTGTGCAGGCCTATTCCCACTGAAAATCATGGTCGTTGGTGGTCTTTATTTGTGCATTAATGAACCCCCGTCTTCTGTGATGATTTAATGGCTCCAACATGGGAATTTGGTTAATCACGTAAACTCGGCCGATTAAATTAATGTCCAGTGAACAATAATCCTTGTGTGATCACCCCAGTTAACCAAACAGAAAGAAGAAAACTTAGTGAATGATGTACTTGAGTCTGGAGACTTCCTTGCTCTGTCTTGGTGGCATGTCTATTTGTTCTGCTCGATGCTTATGGGGTGATGTGGATGGGGATGGGATCCTCTATCGTTATATGGTTTTTGGTTGTGGATATGAGGCCATGTGGGGCTGTATCTTGGGGCTTGGTTTGGTTCCAGTACTTCGAGGAATCTCACAGATCCCTTTTGTTATTGTGACATTACAAGAGAACCGGGTGTGAATGCTTAAATTGATGTTTGGATATTTTCCTTCAGTTTTTGTCTTGGATAGTGTTTATGCCTGTTAGTTGCCCAGTAGTGCAGAATTTACTTAAATGGAGTAACCTCAACATGAAAACAAGAAAAGGTTCAATGGGGAATTGGTTTTGGGAATGAGTTGTGACTTGGCTGTGAGTGTTGTTCCTTTCTTTTATAAATGAATTGTAACAAGGGTGTTTGTGCTTAGGTTGGTTTTGGAACCCTAGGTTGGATGAGTTCTTGTTACCTATACATATAATGGTAGTTTTTATGCTTCTTATTCGTACCCGACCCATTTTGAGAACTTCGTGCTGAACACCCCTATTTCATGGGGGAGGGTGTTTTCCCAACACTCCTATGAGTGGCTGGTTATTAGCTCCTTTTCTACTCCCTTTCTCGAAAAGCCCAAGACTCATCAGTCAGACTGTGATGGCCTGAGGTCCATTATTACCTAAGGTTCTTTGGGCAGGGTAGTTGTGGTGGTTGGCCTAGGTGTGTGCGGGTAGGTTGTTTCCCAAGTGTCTTCGGGATGAGGCCCACATGTCTTCAGGCGTGGCAGTAGTTGTTATGGCCCAGGTGTTTGCGGGTGTGGTTACACGTGGTTGTTGTGGACCATGTTTTTGCAGGTGGGATGTGTGGTTGGGGCCCAGGTGTGTGCATGCAGGGTGTGGCAGTGGGACTGTGGTGAGAATGGCGGGAGAGGTTCGGTGCATAGTATGTCTTCAATAACCAGTGGGGAAGTGGCGTGGGGTACCCAAACATCGATGTGTTATTACTATTATATTTATTGACTTGCGCTATTTGGGGAGTGTGCCTTGGTAAGGCTCGGGTGGGTAGTTTTCCTTGCTAGGTGTTTTGGGTTATCTCTTTTCTCACGGGGCATTAGAATTCCTCCCCACTTGTGCACGAGAGATTTTGGTTTTCCCTACTGAGTATACTTGTATGCTCACCCTATGTATATAAAACTGCTTTCAGGTTTCCAGGAGGACTTCAGGGATCATGCAGGGTCATACTACTTTAGATGTTGGGACAGTTTTTGTTGCTGTTTTTCTTTTTGGTACTTCCTTTTTGGGTTTTCTTTTAATTTTTTATTATGTACTTTTGGAACATGCATATGAGAATGGTTTGTTTTGGCTTTACTTTTACTTCCACCTTTGGTGTTGTTGGGAATTACTATATTATCTCCCGATCCTATTAAACAAAAAGGGTAATGCCTTCCATCTTATGTGTCATTCTATACCCTTGGTGCTAGTCGCCACTCTGGGACCTATTGAAGGCGGCTCTTAGGGGTCATTATCTCTTCTTCAACTTGAAGAAGTTAGGGTCTGGAAACCTGCTGTCCCTTCTCTTATCATGGTTGTGGTGGTTCGTGACAGTTACTATTCATATTGTCTAAAAATAAAAGGTACCTATTTACTAAATTTTGACCTTATGAATCCAATTTTTGAATCCATTTTTCAAAATTCAAAACATAGAAGTTGTAGAATTTAATTTAAAATAATTCATATAAAATTACATGAAAAATTTTTTTTCGAAAAAAATGCCCTTTTAAAATAGAGAATTTTTTAATAATAAAATAATATATAAAATCATTTTAAAAAACAATAATTTTACTATTTTAAATTCAAATTAACTAATTAAAATTTAAAACTGATTCAAAACATAGTCTGACCTTGTAAATACTTTTAAAAAAATAGTTTTTCTTTAATACAAATCTATATTTCAGTAAAACATGAAACTTACTAAAAATTTAACCAAAGTAAATTTTTATATCCCACTTTCAAAGAATAAGTTTAAATTGTCATATGAAAATTATAAAAGTGTCAAAAATAATATTTACAATGGGTTCTCTATTAAGAGGCGGTAAAATTACTCTTTTGAAAAAAATATCCTTTTATTCGTAGAATTAGATTTATTATTATCACATGATTATAAAATATATTGGATGGATATTAAGAATATTTTATTGAATATATAAAATATTTATTTCATTATTATTATTCAATAATTGTATTTAATTTAATTTATAAATACAAAATGACTTTAATAAGCATAAAAATAGGAATATTTTTTTTACATTCAATTGGTTTATATTTTTGTTTCAAAAAATATTTTCATAAGTTAGTTATTCATATTTATTATTTCCAATTTAACATCTAGGTTATAATGGTGATTTTTATACTAATAGTGTCTCACGATTCTTTTAAACTCATGGCTGCATGCAATGCAAGCTATTCAGTTTTTTTAAAGAGAAATATTTATTAAAATATTAGGGTGTTACATTATACCCTCCTTAAACTAAATTTCACCCTCAAAATTCATCACTTGGATACAAATAGATGAGTATACCATTACTTTATCCCATCCTTAAGTTCCCAAATAGCTTCCTCAAATTGGTGGTTCCACCATAAAATTTTAACCAAGCAAGTGGTCTTGTTCCTTAGAACTTTTTTACTCTGATCTAGAATCACTATTATTTGTTCTTAATATAAAAGATATTGCTCTGGTGGCATGAATTCTGATTTTAGTACATATGAAGGATCAGGTATGTACTATTTGAGGATAGATACATGGAACTCATCATGAACTTGAGAGAGATTTGGTGGAAGCTTCAATCTATAAGCTACCTTCCCTACACGATCAAGAATTTCAAAAGGACCAATCTACCTAGGGAATATCTTTCCCTTATTTCCAAAATTCATCACTCTATTCTAGGGTTATATTTGTACGAATAACTTTTCACCCACTTCAAACTCTAGGTATTTTCATCGATTGTCATCATAAATTTTTTGTCGACTCTAAACTGCTCTTATGTGTTGTTGAATAGTTCTAACCTTATCTTCCATTTCCTCAACAAGATCATTTATAAATTGTTTTATTTCCCCAAATTCATCCAATAATGTTAGATTTCTTCACTTATTACCATATAGGGATTCATAAGGCACCATCTTAATACTTGAGTGAAAGCTATTATTGTAAGAAAATTCAACCAAAGGTAGGTATTGATCGAAAACACCTTTGAAATTCACAGAAAAAGAACTCAACATGCCTTATAGAATTTGAATTATTCCCTCAGATTGACCATATATGAGATGATGATAATCAGTGATGAAACTTAATTCTGTATCTGATGTATGATGAAGACTTATCCATAAATTCAAGGTAAACCTCGGCTCCCGATCAGATATAATGTAAAGTGGTACTCCATGCAATATTACCACTTCCTTAACATATATTCTAATGAGATGATCAAGATATAAATATTCTCTAATAGTAATGAAGTGTGTCAAATTCATAAGTTGATCAACTATAACCCATATAGAATTATGGACTTTAGATGTTTTGGGAAGTCTGATGATAAAGTCCATGGTGATTTTTTTCTATTTCCCTTTTGGTATGGGTAATTGTTGTAACATACCCTTAGACTTATGTATTTTAGCCTTAACTTTATGAAAAACCAAGCATTGAGAAACATATTTTTCTATATTTATCTTCATTCCATCCAACCATAAATACTCTTTCAGGCCCCGATACATCTTTATGCTTCCAGGATGAATAAGGAATGATGAACTATGAGCCTTATCCAACAACTCCGTTAACTCTGGTATGGGATGAATACAAACAAAGTTTTTAAACCTTATTATTCCATCACAATCAAGTTTAAACTTAGGAAAATTTCCCACCTTCTTTTGTAGCTCTACATCTTCCTTCTGTGCATCCTTAATCATAACTTGTATAGATGGTTGAACCTTAATTTGAGAAAGATAATATTTTCCCCCTTTCTTTAATATTTCTAGATCTATGCTTTTCAAATACATAAATATTGGATCTTTTGTGATCCTTATCATATATAAGATAACATGGTCCTTTTGACTAAAATCATTTTTCACCTTGTTTTCTTTCCTAGAGAGGTAATGTTTTGAGAATTTAAAATCTTTAATCAATTCTTACCATCTTATTTGGTGCATATTCAACTCCTTCTGAGTGAATATATACTTTAAAATTCTATGATTAGTATATATGTCACATCTTTCTCCATAAAGATAATGTATCCATATCTATAATGAAAATATTTTCGTAGTTAACTCCAAATCTTGAGTTCAGTAATTTTTCTCATTAATCTTAAATTGTTGCGAGGCATAAGCTATCACCATATCATTTTTCATGAGAGCACATCCCAATCCATTCTTGGATGTATAGTTTTATATCACGAACCTCTCTCCACTACAGGGTAGTGTGAGCACAGGTTACTAACTAACCTTATTTTTATCTATTTGAAATTTTATTCACATTCTTTCATCCATATGAACTTAAATACTTTCCAAGTAAACTTGGTAAGTGGATTATATAATCATTATAAATCATTCACAAAACATTATTAAAATCCATCCAAACCAAGAAAACTTTGGATCTTAGTTACCATTGTTGGTTTGGAAAACATTCATTAGCTTTTGTTTTTGATGGATCCATAGATATCCCCTATATTGAGATTATGTGACCCAAAAATTAAACTTTATGAATAAAAAAATCACACTTGGTAAATTTTTCATAAAGATTCTCCTTTCTCAAGGTCTTTAGTACAATATTCAAGTAATCTTCATGTTCTTCCTTGATCTTAGAATATACCATAATATCATCTATATAGAATACCACAAAATAATCAGGATAGTATCTAAATAATATATTCATTAAATCCATGAATATAGTGGGGTCATTAGTAAGACCAAAATGTGTCATTATAAACTCATAGTGGTCATACCTTGTATGGAATGTCGTCTTGGGTATATCCTCCTTATGGACCCTTAATTGATGATATCCAGAATGAAGATCAATATTGGAAAAGTATTGAGCTCCACATAGTTGGTCAAATAAGTCATAAATATGGGGTATAAGATATTTTTTATTGATAGTGATCTTGTTAGGTTCTCAATTATCAATCCAGAGCATTATTGATCCATCTTTCTTCTTAACAAACAGAATAGGTTCACCCCAATGTGACACACTAGGGTGTATGAATCCCTTTTAAAGATTCTATTAGAGTTTCTTCTTCAATTCCTATGACTCAATTGGGGTCATTCTATAAGGAGTATTTGAAATAGGTATATCACTAAATATGAGTTCTATTGAAAACTCAACTTCACGATTTGGTAGAAGACATGAAAATTCTTCTGTAAAGACATCAAAAAACTCTTATACAATAGGTTTATCCTTAATAGTGAGTTTCTATAACATCCCATTACCTTTATATTAGGTATGTTCTAAAAAATTTTGTGGTTTTATTTTTTTCATTGTCTAGGTAGGGTCGATAAGGTATTCTGAGGATACCTATAATGGTGAAGTCAGAGATTTGTTGGTTCTCAGCTTTTACCATTCATTTCTCTAGCATGATGAAGAAATTCATGGTGTTTAATATGGTTACACATCGTGTAATTATTAAAATAAAATTAAATCCATTTTAAGCAAGAGGTGATGGATTTTTTTGGAGATTATGGAAATTTTCAATTTCACGATGTGTAATGGGGTTACACGTCGTGTAATACCCCAATAATTGTCTTTAAATAGGCGGTATGGATGAATTTTTTTTTGTCCTTATTTCTAGATATCATTCTCTTGACCCTAGAGGCTTTCACATGTGACTTTAGAACCCTCAAAACCTTCCGGGTGGGTTTGTTCAGTGTTTTATCATTATGCGATCACAGTGTCTCTCCGGGTAAGCGTTATTCATACTCCTCCATATCTTTTTCTATTCCTTCCTTGTGGATTGATGGATCATTTTGAGTTTGATTTATCTAAGCCCCATGTTTATGAATATCATTTCTAAGTTGAGTTCCTAGATCTTCTGTGCCTTCATTCTTGTTGGTGGGTTTCATTGCGGGGATTGTGCTTCCATAAAGAAGGTAGGCAGTTCCATCTTTGGTTACCAATTTAATTGATTGATTTAAATTAAATATGATTTAAAATTAAATTTATTAAATTTTATAATTTTCTTTCTATAATTTTATTAAAAACCTAATTCCAGTGAATTGGGGTTTTGGATTACTTTGGTGTGAAATTGAGAAACCCCCAATTCTAGTGAATTGGGGTGTGTTTGTGGAATGGATGGAATTTATTTTAAAAACTAAATTGTTGAATTAAATTTTGAAAAGTTTATTTGATGGAAAATTGTGAGAAAAACCCAATTTGATTGAATTGGGGGTTTGTTATTAAATTGATGGGTTTTTTTGAAAACTAAACTGTTGAATTAAATTGTAGAAAATTGGATTGTGAAAATGCATGAATTGTTTTCAAATCCTTATTTATGAAAAATGGATTAAAATGGTTTTTATGGAAACCCAATGATTTTATTTTTTGAGAAGGAATGTTTTTATTAAAAACTATTTATGAGTTTAAAAGAGAAAAATTGGCATATTTGAAATGGGGGGATGATATTTAATTGTATTTTAAGAAGTCTAAAAATAAATTTCCCTTCATTATTTGTACTTGAGAACATGCAATACTTAGATAGATAGTGTGTTATATTGGACAATTCTTTAAAATTTACAATGTTTTAAAACATCATATTAGCACATCCCATTCCTTATATGATGGTGACGAGTCCCCTTTGCCTTAGTCTCAAAGGGGAGTATGTATATACTTGTCATTTCATAGTGTTGGGTCCCTATATCCGTACCTATTTGGCACATGAACATGTTACTTGGTTGTTTATATTTCAAATGTATCTATTTCATTATTGTAAGCTACTTTACATGCCCTGGAAATTTATATAAACTATTTTCTATAAATTTGTTTTATTTAATACACTTTTTGAAATGTTCCATTTGTGTAAAGCACCATTGATTAAAGGTAAATTCCATCTTTTAAAATGTATTTCCATCATTTGAAATGTATTTACATCATTTAAAATTTGAAGAATGGATTGATAATGTATTTCCATCTTTTAAATTGTAAAGCATGATTTGTTTAAATATGATTTTGTAAATTCCAAACTTGTTTATTGGAAAATTGAAAGCACATTTTGGCTAATTTTATATTGGCATATTATTATGGAATATTTAGTGAAATAATACTGGGATTTGTATCACACCCTACTTGTGTCTTAGGGTGTTTGTAGAATTATCTTCTTATAGGTTCAAGAAAGGGAAATGGATCTCTTAGAGGTGGATCTAGTTGTTGAACCTTGGACTTAGTGAGCTATGTCCTTTGGGACTTGGGATGTTTTCCCAATTTTGGTACTTTGGTTTTAGTACTTTGGGATTGTTTATTACTTGTATAATTATGGTACATTACTCATAGTGGAGTTTCTTTTGACATTAATATTGTCTTGATTATTTTACTTTCACATTGTTAGTGGAAAAATCGTTCCCACTTTCATATTGATGATGTCGGGTGCTAGTCACTGACCCATGGGGATTGAGAACGCCCTTAGGGATATGTCAGCACCAGATCGGTTATTGGGTTACCAGGGTACCCGGGATGGTTCATGAAAAAGTGGTATTATAAGGATGTTAAGGTTGAGATTTTATATTGATGTTAGTATGCATTTTTGAAATCTTTTCTGGACTTAGGAGGTAGTTTCAATTGAGTACCAAGCCATCTCTCACCACAATGAACCTTAAGTCACTAGGGGTGGTTAGGGAAAGAATTCTTGAGGATTAGTTCTAGTATTTTCCCTATTTTAGTTTGGATAGAGTGAAATAAAAAACTTTTTTGTTCTATATTTTTGGATTAATTTCCCTTGTCGCTCAATTTGAATGTTGATCTGATGTATTATTTGTTTTTCTGCTAATGTTTTGTAACACCATGCCTTGGAGAAGAAATGAAAATCAGATCTAGGAGGAAGCTATTGTTGAACCTCATTGAGTGAATCATGTTGTATAACTGAATCTGGTAGTGGATATCATGCACAATGTCCAAGATCTGGGACATGAACCACCTCCAGTTCATGTTCATGATCCAGATTTGAAACCTCATAGGGACATCCTCGATGTTTTTTCTCAAGAGTTACTTTAGAAGAATCAAAAACCATTCAAATTCTCTAATTATCCTCAAGAGGTTGAGGAGTGGTTGAGAATAATGGAGTGATTTTTTGGGTTTTTGGACACTCCTGATGAGATCAATGTAAAGTGTTCCACCTTCATGCTGGAAGGACTGAGTAGAATATACTGGGACACAATGGTGATAGTGAAGAATAATGGGGGATTAGAGTGGAAAGACTTCAAGGTTATTTTCACTGACCAATTATATCTAGATTCAATGTTGTTATCCAAGTCCACTAAGTTCTTCAAACTCGATTAGGCTGATTGGACCATGACAGAATATGAAAACTATTTTTATGATCTCATGCATTTATCATGTGAGATAGTATCGAAAGAGAAGATAAAGGATAAAATGTTAGAGTTAGGGATTATTTAGGATATTTGTTCTCAGATTTTTCTTACTAAAATTTCCTTCTTATTTTGATTTACTGGATAGAGCGTTGATGGTTGAGATGGACCTGACGGGAAAGTCATGGTTTTCAAGAGTTTCTTTCTCTCCTAGTGGAAGTGTGAATTTCTCTAAGGTAATGAGGAAGCATGATGATTCTTGTGGGGTTATCAATGGAAGGGTTTTTCTAAACCAACTTCAGTGCCAGAAAGTGGTCTGTTTGTTTGTTACCATTATGGAAAGTCGAGGAATTCAAAGAGGGTTTTCATTGAGGCACCCAAGAACTATGGATCCTGCATATATTTTGGGAACTTATAGAGATTATACCATATTTATTCCACTCCACGTAGTGTAATAGTATCATCAGATCCTCCTAAAACTATGGGGAAATTAAATGCTTCATGTGAAAATAGGTTCTATCCACAAGCATCTGTAATGAATCTTCTTCACATAGTGGAAGAGTTTCCGGAGGAAGAAGATCTGGGTTCAATGACCATGAGACGTACTATTACTATAACTTCATCATTAGTGAATTTGTTATTTGATATTGGTTCATCTCATTCATTTATTTTAACCCATGTTATTAATCTTCTTAACCTTCATATGGATCATTTATCTTTCACAATGGATATTACTACACCCCTTGGTACAAAGAGATAGAAGGGTCTCTATAGTCCCTATTATGTCTTCTCTCTATCAGATTTCGAGAATTATTTGAGTTTTCTGGTTCTCAACATGAAAAATCTTGACATAATATTTAGTATGGAATGAGTCATTTCTAATAAAGCAAGTATTTATTGTTATCTTTTATGGGTATCATTTAACCCACCCAGTGGTGTGTGTTGTGACTTTCAAGGAGAATGAGACCCAAGGTTGAGCATATCCAACCCTTATTATTTAGAGTTTGTGAAAGTAATATTAGTTTTTGACTTTGATCTGGAGTAGGAATCTTGGAGCGGTGATCTCCCTCCAGTTTTCATTGAATTTACCGATGTGTTTCCTTATTACTTCTCTGGTTTTCCACTGGTGAGGGAGGTTGAGTTTTCCATTGAATTAATGCATGGTACTCAAACAATTTCTATTCCCTTGTACCAAATGGTACCAGATTGAATGAAAGAGATAAATTTCTAGTTGGATGAACTTCTTTAGAAAGGATTTATACGCCCAAGTGTGTCACCTTGGGCGACACCGGTTATCTTTTCTAAGAAAGATGATGGTTCACTTCACTTATATGTTGATCACTGAAAACTCAATTGATTTCTGATAAAGAAAAAGTATCCATTTCCATAGAATGATGATCTACATGATCAGTTAAAGGGGGTGAAGTGGTTTTGAAAGATTGAACTTAGATCTGGTTACTATCAGTTGATGATCGAAGAATCTGGCATTCATAAAAATTTCTTTTGAAGTATGTATGGTCATTTTGAGTACCTTGTTATTCCCTTTGGACTAAAAAATGATCCTATAATTTTCATTGAATTAAAAAATAGGATTTTACATGAATATTTTGATACCACTATGGTATTATTTATGGAATACATCCTCATTTAATCTAAGTACAAGGAGGATCATGTGCATTATCTAAGAATAGTTATGAGTTTGCTGTGAAATCACCGACTTTATACCAATCTATCGAAATGTGATTTCTAAATTCGATAAGTGAAATTATTAGGACATGTTGTGTTAGAATAAGGAATATCAGTTGATCTTGAGAAGGTGAAGTGTGTTATGACATGGGAGCAACCACGAAATGTCCTCAAGATTCAGAGCTTCTTGGGATTAGATGGATATTATTTCTAATTAATGAAGGAATTATCCAAATTGGATTATACTATGACTTCTCTAACATGGAAGTGGGGATTTGTTTTTGGTATGATAAATGTAATAATTATTTTGTTGAGTTGAAACGTCTTTTGACAGCTGCGTTAGTGTTAACTCTTCTAGAGGCTGGGTAGGGCTATGTAGTCTTTTGTGATACATTGCATTTAGGCTTGGGATTAATTGTTATTAAAGTTGATCATGTATTTGTATATAGATATTTTTATATTAGTCCACATGAGAATAATTATCTGACCCATGACCTGGAACTCATAGTCACGATGCATGTACTTAAGAGTTGGTAGCATTAACTTTACAGAAAAAGGTTTACCATGTATTCTGACAATAAGAGCTTGAGTTATATCTTCTCAAAAAAAAATTGAATCTATTCTAGATGCTTTGTATGGAATAAATGAAATATTTTTATTTTAACATCGCTTGTACCCTGGGGAAAGGGAATGTCATGGCATATGCTTTGAGTAGAAAACTTTCGACCTAGGTAGTGAACGAATATTCAAAAGAGTGGAATTTGATTGCTCTATTTTTCACTGTTTCATATTGTAATTTAAGATAAAGGGGTATGGGTTTATTTTTGAGTATTTAGTTGAAATAAAATCTTATCAAAATGATTCTTTAGGAAAAACATCTTGATGAAGAGTTCGGTAGCATTAGAGACTCTCTTAATGGTGGGGAGACTATTTCCCTGTGGTCATTGTCCAAAGAGGCAATTCTATGCTTTCATAATTGTTTTGTGGTACTGTATTTAGTAAGAAAACATGTTATGGGGGATTTCCATAATTCCCAGTGGATAGTGCACCTAGAAACTACAAATATGTTCTATGACATGTGACTACAATTTTGGTGGCCAGGTATGAGACAAGGCATTGCTCAGTTTATTTCTCATTGTTATACATTACAACATGTGAAGGTCAAGCACTAGAAACATTTAGGTTTGATTTGGACACTTAAACTACCTACTTGGAAGTGGGATGTGATCTCTATTATCTTTGTAGTTATGTTTCCACATACCCAGTTAAAAAATAATGTGATATGGGTTGTGATCGATAGGCTAATAAAATAGACTCACTTTATACCCATTTGTGATACATAAAAATTTAAGGAGTTGGGAAATATCTATGTGAAAGAGATCATTAGTTTTCATGGATATCCATTTGCTATAGTCTCTGATAGGGATCCTCGGTTCACTAATAATTTTTGGAGAGGCCTTCAGGAAGCCCATAGATCTCACATCTATTTGAGTATGGAATACCATCCCCAGTTGGATTGAAAAATAGAAAGATATATAAAAATTATTAAGTATATTATTCATTATTGTGTTCTAGACTTTGGTGGATCATGGGATAATCATTGGGGGATGGTTTATTTTTCTTATAACAACAGTTACTAGTTCGTGATCAGGATGGATCCTCTTGAGGCCTTGTATGACTGGCCTTGTAAAACTGTATTGTGTTGGTTGGAGATTGTTGAAAGTTCCTTGGTTAGACTGAGACTGGTCCAAAGGACAACAACATATATTTAGTTGATTCATTAGAGTATGTTTATATTAGAGAGCTGATATAAATATTATGTCCATCATGGACATAGACCTTTGGAATTCTCAGTTGGTGAACAGGTGTTCTTGAGGGTTTCACCCCAGTTGGGTCATCGATGGATTGAGAGGAAAGGATAGATTTATCCTCATTTTGTTGGACCATTTGAGCTTTTTGAGTAGATATGGAATGTTTCATATAATTTGGAACTACCACCACAACTGACATCGATAAATAATGTGTTTCATGTATCTCAAATTTGGAAGTATCTTTCTGATCCATCTCATGTTCTGAGTTGGAGAAATCTTGAAGTTGAACTTAATTTATCCATTATTGAATGGACATTAAGGATTGTTGACTATGAAACTAAGGTACTTCATGAGATTAATATACCTTTAGTCTGTGTTCCATGGAATCATCATTCTGATTCTCATGAGACGTGGGAACGTGAGGCACTGGTGAGAGAGTAGTGGCCTCATCTTTTTGGAATGGATGCTTCTTTATAGGATTTCTAGGAATTGATATTTTTTATGGTGGGGATATTATAACATCCTGTTACCTTTATATCATGTATTTTCTAAACCTTGTTGTGGTTTTATTTTTTTCATTGTCTGGGTAGGGTCAAGAAGGTATTGGGAGGATACCTATAATGGTGAAGTTAGAGATTTTTTGGGTTCTCAGCTTTAACTAGTCATTTATGCAGCCTTCTAAAGAAATTCACAACATGTAATGTGGTTACACATCATGTAATTACTAAAGTAAAATTAAATCTATTTTAATAATAAGGTGATGGGTTTTTAGTGATTGTGGAAATTTTCAATTTCATGATGTGTAATGGGATTACACATCATGTAATACCCTAATCCTTGCTTTTAAACAAGCATCCCAGCTAAATTTTCTTTTGTACTTCTTTCCAGATCTTGTACTCTCAACCCTAGAGGCTTTCCCAGGAAACTTTGGAGCCCTCAAAACCCTTCTGGGTGGTTTCATTCAACATTTGATCATTACGTGATCACAATGTGTCTCTCCGGGTAAGCATTCTTCATGCCTCTCCATCTCTTTCTCTATTACTTCCTTGGGTATTGATGGATCATATTGAGTTTAATAAATCTAAGCCCCATGTTGATGAATCTCATTTCTAGGTTGAGTTCCTAGATCTTATTTACCTTTATTCTTGTTGGAGGTTTTTTTTGCAGGTGTTGTATTTCTGTAATGAAGGTAGGTGGTTCCATATTTAGTTTCAAATTTAATTAAACTTTAATCGCTTGATTTAAATTCAGTTTTATTTAAAATTAAATTTCTTAAATTGGATAAATTTATTTTAATTTTTTTATTAAAAACCCAATTCTAGTGAATTGGGGTTTTGGTTCTCTTTGGCATGAAATTGAGAAAACCCCAAATTCTAGTGAATTGGGTGTGTTTGTGGAATGGATGCGTAGGATAGAAATATTGATGTAGATGCTTAATTACAAGAGGGGGGTGAATTGTAAGTTTAAAAACTTTCATTTTTAACCTTAATAAAAAAATATGTTTAACAAAGTTAAACATGGTAAATTTACAAGACCTATTTTAGTTTTACAAACTTTCTAGATTCTGAAAATATGGTTCCGGAAATGAAACATAAGGAAATTTTACAAGGAAAAGATTCTACCTTAAAGCGTAAAGAATCTTACTTAATAGAGTATACAAAAGAAAAAGAAAGTATTAGAAGGTTATACTTTCTTCTTTTATCAAAATATAGCAGAAATAAACTTGAAACAAAACAAGTAACATGTATGAAATCTTTTAACCCAAAGAGAAGGTTACCCAACAACCTTGGATAAAGGTACCTTGATTTATACTTTCAAAAAAGTCTATCTTACCCACACCTAGGTAATCCCTTGATAGGAATATCTAAATCTATCTTACTATCCTCACAAGCCCTCAAACTTTAAGGTAGTCATCACCTCTGTCTTCTTATCCACAGAAGTCCTTGAAATTTAAGTTAGTCAGTACTTTTGTCTTCCTATCCCTGGAAGTCCTCGATTGTACACAACAACAATTGAAGTTGCACAAACCAATCTAAACAAGATGTTTAGTACACACAAGGCATGAGAGTCTCTCTCTATAGAAATCACTTCAGAAGAATGAAATATCTAGAGTGATCAACAGGTATTGAGCTCATTCAAATGAGCTCCTATTTATAGGAACTTCTATAAGGGTCATCTCCCTCCTCAAATGGTAAAATTTTTCCTTGAATCTTAGAGGGACCTGTACATGTGTCACTCAAACAATGGTTAGTTAGAAACAGATTGTACCAAATCATTTCATAACTATAAAAAGTGTAAGAAAAATAAGTTTTCTTAACAAAATATAATTTTAAGAGTCTAAGGAAAAATAAAGTTCGGAGTCTAACCAAATAAACATTCGGAGACTATAACTCATGGATATTCAGATTCTATTTTTCAAGGAATTCAGAACTTGAATTCTATAGATTCCAGAGTTTGAATTCCAATGAATTTGGGATTTGAATTCTGAAGATTTCAGTGTCTGAATTCTAAGGAATTTGGAGTCCGAATTATAAGGAATTCAAAGTCTAAATTTTGAGGAATTCAGCATCTGAATTCTAAGTAATTAGGTGTCTGAATTATAAGGAATTCAAAGTCGGAATTCTAATGAATTCAGAGTCATAATTATAAGGAATTATGAGTCTGAAATGTGAGGAATTCAGAGTCTGAATTCTAGGGTAATTCAATGTATAAATTATGAGGAATTCATAATCTGAATTTCAGAGAATTTAGAGTCTGAATTTCAGAGAATTTGGAGTCTGAATTATGAGGAATTCGTAGTCTAAATTTCAGAGAAATCAGAGTCTGAATTTCAAATAATTCAGATTCCAAATTTCATAGAATTCAGAGTCCTAATTTCATAGAATTCATAGTCTGAATTTTAGAGAATTCGAACTCTGAATATCAGAGAATTCAGAGTCTGAATTTCAAAGAATTTGGAGCCTGAATTTCAGTTAATTCAAAGTATGATATTTAGAGAATTCAGAGTCTTAATTGCATAGAATTCGGAGTCTGATATTCTAAGAATTCAGATCCTGAAAATAGAATACTCTATAACTAAGTATTTATAGGATTCTGAGGTCTTAGATGTGAAACCAATTTTTAGACTTAGGCATAAAATAAGTTAGATTTAGAGAGACAATAAAATGAAAAATGAAAACATAGTTATGGATAAAATTTTCTTAGTGAATGGAATTTTTTCATATTAAGATAATTCTTAGGGAATATATAATTTTCTTTAAGATAGAGTGTTTGTGATTTTCAAAACATAGAGGAATGGAAAAGTTATAAGGAAACCTTATTGACTCAACAATCTCCCCCTTTTTGGAAGGCACAAACAACCTTACGAAAAAGTATATAAGGACTTAGAAATTTGCTTTATGAACATCAAATAAAAACTTTTCTCCCTTTACTTATGGATTATGGTGAATACAACTAACCCCCCCTTAGGTTTTTAAATCCCTAAGGATCGTATTCTTGACTTCCTTAAAGAGATTTTTCTTTTTATTGTATAAGAAAATATTCTTTGATAAAACTCCCCCTTAGATAGACTTCCCCTTACTTAGGGAATTATTTTCTTTAATTAGTATTATTTTTATCATTCCTTTTGTGATTTTTAAAACATAATAAAGGGAATGGAAAAAAATGGTACATGAAATATTAGTACTATATAACAAAATATATGAAGAACAACCAAAATTTCATTACGATTGAAATGATTTGTAAAGAAGAAAATACAAAAAGAGATCGGATTGAGAAAAAATTATCCTTCTTTCTCCTTCAGCATTATCTTCTTCGCAATGGTTTTAAGCTTCTTAAGTTTCTTGTGATCTTCTTCAACACGCTTGAGCAGCTGATCCTAATCTTCACTTTTCTTCTCCAAGGCTTTGATCTTTTCTTCCTGATCCTTAAGAATTTCTGCTTGAGATTTCAAAATATCTTCTTCCTTATTGTGTTTTTATTCAAACTCAATTCTATGATCTATTTCCCTTTTCCAATTCAAAGAAACTGAATTAAGATTCCCATTAAAATCCTTGACTTCCTGCTTCCGAGTTGTCTATTCGAGACTTAGCTTTTCCTCAAAACTTTTAGTAAGATCTTTGAACTTTCCATCTTCTAGGTAAAAATCATCTTTCACACTTTCTTGAAAATCATTAAAGATTATCATCTATTCAATTTTTTCCTTGAACACTTAGTGTTTTCCCTTCATGATCTTTTGTGGGATTCATATCCAATGATAAGGGCTTTGAAATCGGCCTTAAGACCAAAAAACTTATCCATAATCATGGTAACGGAATCCGATTTATGATTAAATGAGTGTTGAAGCATCTGGCACCTCGAGTCTATACTCGGAAACAAGGAAATGGTATCAACCATCTTTTTCAAAGATTAGACTACAAATTCATGTCCAAGAGAGGATGATTCTGAATCATATTGTTTGGTTGATGAGGATTCTTTTTCTATCTCTTCAGCTTTTCGCTTCAATGAACCACCAACATCTTTCTTTTTAAATATGGATTTTATAGGTGTATCAACCAATTTTTTTCCCTTATCATCTTTTAGAATTCTCTCTGTTGCTTTTGGCTATTCAAGTTCACTATCTGATAGCTGAACCATCTTATCTTCCTCAATTGTTTCTTTTTTAGCGTCTGCTACTAGATCCTCTTGCTGAATGAAGTCATGGTTAATGATTTCATCATCAGATGGTTTATTCACTTCTTCCTACTCTTTATCCCCTTTTCCTTGTGAAATAATTTTAGTTAATTCATCTTCATAGGCTTAGATTGAAACATTTTCAGAGAGACTCTCATTCTCATGATATTATTCCACTTGTCTTATCATGTTATATGTATCATCACTTCCTTTTTCTTCTTCTTCAACTACTTCTTCTTGAACTATTTCTTCTTCTTATAGTTTTGGAATCACCATCTTCTTTCCCGAATTCACTGGAAGTAATTATTTCAAAAATGATTCTGTAACCTGGACTTGTTCATAAGATTTTTTAATAGCCTTGAGAAGAGATTGAACAATCTAGGATTCAAAACTTTTCTTCTTTTTCTTCTTTTCTTTTTCTTTCTTTGCAAGATCCCCAGCAGCCTTCAACTTTAAATCTTTTTCCTCAGTAGGGTCCAATCCAAAACTAGGATCCCCTTCCTTCCTATTCTTCTTTTATTCTATCCACTTGGAAACCACTTCATCCAGATAAGTCTTTTTCTTATTTTGGTTTAGGTGGTACAAATTGAGTTTCCTTGACAGCAAAAGATTTTTCTTTCTTTTCTGGTTCCTTTACCTTCCTCTTCTGAACACCCTTCTTAAAAGTCTTGGCCACTTCCAGTGTCTTTGATATGGCTTCTATTTTAGCTTCAGATAAATCATAAAAATCTCTTGATTCACTATTGAATCCAACCTTCGTCCTTATGAGGGTGTCATCACTAAGAAACATGACCTTGAAATTCCTTGTCTTAGAACTACAATGGATTTTAAACAATTCTAAACAAAGAACTATAATCTTGGAGATAATAACTGGATATATGATTATTTGCAATTTGAGAGTCCCATTATTGATATTCATGATTGTAAGTAAGACATAATTCACCAAATTAATCTTTCTGAGATTCACCATAAATTCCAAAGCATAAATATCACTCTTCTTCAGGGTATCCTTGTCACCTTTTCTCAGAATGAGAAATCCTTGAACCCATAACTCAAGAATTCAGAGATTTATAGAGAGATGGATAATATTCAGAGTCTTCACTTCTTTCAAACCAAGTCACTCTATAGCCTTTTCCTTATTGAACGATCCTGATACATCTGGTAGCATATGTGTACAGAATTTATGTTCACCTTTATACGGAATTCCAATTAGATTGGCAGCATTACTATAGGAAATGGAATAGTTATTTCCATAGATCTTAAACGAAAACTTGTCTCTCCCTCCTTCATTGAAGAAAATTATAGATTCATATAATTATACCAATAAATCCAGATAAACTGGATCTTGTGCCTTCAGTTTGGATACACATAAGCTCTCCCAACCATTCAACTTGATATTTTTTGAGATAATAGAATCATACTTAGCAAAGAATTTCAGATCTACTAACCTTTCTCTGTGTACATTCCATTCAGATATTTCCTTTACTGACAACATTTGTTTCTAAGGAGAAGCTTCCATAGACATTCGGAATTGAGGAAAACCTAAAGATTCAGAATGGGCCTTATGAAGAGGAGTAGAGCTTCAAGATTCCAAGGCTTGAAAATCGATGTAGGACAACTATCAGGGGGTCTTTATATAGGCATTTGAGGTGACAGTTCTTCTTCTCAAAAATATCCAATGGTGGAAAGACTTTTTATCAGATATTATGGTTGAGATGATATCTGAAGATAGAATTTTCTAGGTTCTGGTCTTTTGAGGTTTTAAGATAAAAATTTGGATATTAGGAAAATTGAATCTGAAATTTTTTCTTTTAAGCCGAATGAAAATACCAACAAAAAAATGATTACAAAAATTTAATAAAGGAAACATACCTTCCAGAATGCTAGGAAAATTATTAGTAATAAGGAAAATTCTTCTTAAAGAACTTTAGAATCTGGAAAATTTTCTTAAGTAAGGAAATTTTTTTAAATTCAGAGTTTTTGACTATGAAAAAAATTGAGTATGAAAATTTTGATTAAGAAAAATTTTGACTATGAAAAAAATTTGATTATGAAATTTTTATTGAGTAAATTTTGACTACGAAAAATTTACTTATTAAGAAAATGTACTCCTCCTATAAAAAGAAGTGTTTTACTATAAGGAGATAGGTTTTAATAGAGAGTTAATATGGAATATTACCTTATTGATTATCATTACTACCTTTTTTTAATGTATTCAAATCTATCTGAGGGTAAAGATTTTGTGAAAATATCAGAAAGTTGATCTTTCATTCTGATAAATTTAAGAATAATATCTACTTTTTTTGTGATCTCTAAGATAGTGATGCATAATATCTATGTGTTTTGAACGAGAGTGATGTGAAGGGTTTTTACTAAGGACAATGGCACCAGTGCTATTACACAATATTTGTGTTTTGGTAAAACTCATAACATAGTCTATGAGTGTGTTGCGTCCACAACACTTGAGCACAACAACTTTCAGTTGCTACATATTCAACTTCAGCAGTGGAAAGTGATACTGAGTGTTTCTTTTTGCATGACCAAGAAACTAAATAATCTCTTAAGAAATGAAAATTTCTAGATGTACTTTTCTTATCCATTCTAGATCCACCAAAATCTGTATCCAAAAAACTTTTTAAGACAAAATCATTTCAAGAATTATAAAAGAGTCATAAATCTATGGTTCCTTTTAAATAGATAAAAATTCTTTTCACTACTTTTAAATGAGATTACTTAGTATTGGATTGATATATTTCACATAGGAATACTAAAAACATTAAATCTAGACAACTAGCTATCAAGTATAGTAAACTTCCTATCATACATCTAAATGATGTTTGATCTACTGGTTTCCCAACTTCATCAAGATCAAGATAATTTGAGGTACCAATAAGATTACTTATACTATTAGTGTTGCCATATCTATACATTTTAAGAAGATATTTAATGTACTTATGTTGAGATATATAGGTTCCTTCTGGTTTTTGAGAAATTTGAAAACCTAGGAAAAATGTCAACGCACCCATCATTCCCATTTCAAACTCAGATTTCATAAGATTTGCAAATTAATAGGTTAAAGATTGCTGAGTTGAACTAAATATAATGTCATCAACATAAATTTGAACAATCAAAAAAAATTTCTTATCTTTCTTTATAAAAAGGGTTGGATCAACATTTCCCTTAACATAATTGTTTTGTAAAAAAAATCATGTAATTCTATCATACCAGGCTCTAGGATCTTGTTTAAGTCCATATGAAGCTTTGGTAAGTTTGAAAACATATTCAGGATGTTTTTTGTCTTCAAAAACAGAAGTTTTTTCAACAAAAACTTTCTCTTGAATATATCCATTAAGGAAAGCACATTTTACATCCATTTGAAAAATTTTAAAGTTTAAGAATGCTACAAAGGAAAGTAAAATATGAAGAGATTCAAGTCTAGCTACTGGAGCATAGGTTTCTTCATTGTCTATTCCTTCCTATTGATTATAGCCTTTAGAAACTAATCTAGCTTTATTTGTTACAATGATTCTATTTTCATCACACTTATTTCTGAAGAACCATTTTTCTCTAATAATATAAGTTTCCTTAGATCTTTCAACCAAGGTCCATGATTTATTTCTTTCAAATTTATTTAGCTCATCTTTCATGTCTTTAATCCAATCATCATCACCTAAAGCTTCATCAGTGATTTTTCATTCTAATTGGGAAAGGGATGCTAGATGTTCTACTTCATTCCTTAAGAAACTTCTAGTCATTGAATATTGATTTACATCACTAATGATACTATCACTGGGATGATTCTTAAGAAACAACTGATTTGGGTTTTGTAAATCATGTTCATCAACATATAGTAGAAAATCTTATGGGGTAAATGCTTCAGAAACATTTTCTTGAATATTTTTCTTATCTGAAGGATCTTCTATCAAGGGTTGATAATCATTTTTTGAAAACAAATTCGAAGATGTAGATTGAGGTTTTTTAAAAACAATAGGATCAGTTTCATTGAATTTAACATGCACTATTTCTTTAACAGTACAATTGTTTTTATTAAAAACTCTATAAGCCTTAGAAGTTTTGGAGTAACCTAAGAAAATTCCTTTATCAGATTTAGGTGTGAATTTAAGTATATTATCTTTATTATTCAGAATTAATACTTTACAACCAAATACCTTGAAGTAGGAAAGTCTAGGTTTTCTACCATTCCATAGCTCATAGGGGGTTTTATTAAAAAAAGGTCTATTCAAAATTTGATTTATAGTATAACAAGCAGTACTTACAGCTTCATCCCAAAAGTGTTTATCTATCGAATATTCACTCAACATGGTTCTAGTTATGTCTTAAAGAATTTGATTTCTTCTTTCAACAACACCATTTTTTTCAAAAGTTCTTGAAGCTAAGAAGTTATGAGTATTACTTTTTCTACTACAAAAATTTTCAAAATATGAATTTTGAAATTATACTCCATGATCACTATGAATAGTTATCAGTGGAAGGTTTTTCTCATTTTTAACTTGGGCTCTAAAAATTTTGAAATAAGAAAAAGCTTCATATTTATTTTCTAGAAAATAGACCCATGTGAATCTTGTGTAATAATCAACTAAGACAAATACATAATATTTTCCTCCAATGCTCCCAGTTTGTGTTGGTCCAAAATGGTCCATATTCACTAACTACAATTCATCAATTGTTGAGACTTCACCGATTGATTTAAAACTTGATTTATGTTTCTTTCCATATTGACAAGGATCACAAAATTTTGAGGAATCAAATATAAGATCCAGTAGATCCGTAAAAAGTCCTTTCTTAGAGAGTTTACATAGGTTCTGAAGGTTACAATGTTCTAACCTTCTATGCCATAACCAAGATTGATCTTCTATTTCACTAAGGCAATATATATTTTGGCTCATAAGGTCTTCCAGGTTTAGTGTATATACATTCTCTTTCCTATGGGCAGAAAGAATAAAATCCTCCCTGGAATTGTGTACTAAGCATTTATCATTCCTAAAATTCACAAGGTAACCTTAATCACATAATTGAATTATGCTAATGAGGTTGTGCTTAAGACCCTTTACAAATAAAACATTTGAAATCAATGTTTTTTCAAGAATAATAATGTCACCTATACCAACAATTTCTCCCTAAGAATTATCTCCGAAAGTTAATTTTATTCCTTTCATCTTGATAATATTTTCAAAGATGTTTTTGTTGTCAGTCATATGTCGGGAACATCCACTATCCATGTACCATATATTATAGTTGGTACTATCTTTATTTTTTTTGAAAACAAGAGTGTTATACTTTTGGAACCCAAACTTTCTTGGATCTAGAAATTTAAGAAAGAAAGATTTTAGGAATCTAAATTTTCTTAGAAAAATAAGCTTTATGAAAACCTAAAGACTGGGTTTTATTTTTTTGAACAATTTTTTATCCAATTTCCACCACACTGACATTTAGTGCATAATGGAGAAATTTGAGGAACAAAATAGTTATTACTAAAAACTGGTTTAGAATGAGTATAACCAAATCCAGAACTATTCCTTAGAGGTCAAATTTGGGAATAAATCTTGGAAAAGTTTTCCTTACCATAGGTAATGTTTGACAAAAACTTCTTCAAGGAGAATATTTATGACTTTAGTTTTATAACGAAGTTTTTATCCTCAAAAACACTAGTTTTAAATCTAGAGTTAGTCTCTAAAATATTTTTCTTTGAAATTACATTTTCGAGATCCTTAGAAATTTTTTCCTTCTTAGAATTAACATACTCAAGGTTTTTGGAAATACTTTCAAAATCAAAAATTTTCTTATCAAGATATTTAGAAAGACCTATTTTAGTTTTACAAACTTTCTGGATTCTAGAAATATGGTTCTGGTAATGAAACTTAAAGAAAGTTTACAAGGAAAATATTCTACTTTAAAGAATATAGAATCTTACTTATCAAAGTATACAAAAGAACAAGAAATTATAAGAATGATATACTTTCTAACTTTGTCAAAATACAGTGGAAATAAACTTGAAACAAATCAAGTAACAAGTATGACATCTTTTAACCCAAAGAGAAGGGTATCCAACAACCTTGGATAAAGGTCCCTTGATTTATACTTTCAAGAAAGTATATCTTACCCACACCAGGGTAAGCCCTCGATAGGAATATCAGAATGTTTCTTGATATCCCCGAAAGCCCTCAAACTTTAAGGTAGTCGACACCTCTGTCTTCCTATCCACAGAAGTCCTCGAACTTTAAGGTAGTCAGTACCTCTGTCTTCCTATCCCCGAAAGTCCTTGATTGTAAACAACAACAATCAGAGTCACATGAAGAAATATGAACAAGATGTTCAGTACACACAAGGCATGAGAGTCTCTCTCTCTAGAAATCACTTCACCAGTAAGCAATCTCTAGAGTGATCAACAGGTATTGAGATCATTCAAATGAGATCTTATTTATAGGCACTTGTCCAATGGTCAGCTCCCTCCTCCTACGGTTATATTTTTACTTGAATCTCTGAGGGACCTGTATATGTGTCACTCAAAGAATGGTTAGTTAGAAACAGATTATACGAAATCATTTCATAACTATAACAAGTGTAAGAAAAATAAGGTTTCTTAACCAAATCTAATTTTCAGAGTCTAAGGAAAAATAAATTTCAGAGTCTAACCAAATAAACATTCAGAGACTATAACTCATGGATATTAAGATTCTATTTTTCAAGGAATTAAGAACCTTAATTCTATAGATTTCGGAGTCTAAATTCCAATGAATTCCGAATCTAAATTCTGAATAATTTAGTGTCTAAATTCTAAGGAATTCAGAGTCTGAATTATAAGGAATTTGGAGTCTGAATTCTAGGGAATTAATTGTCTAAATTATAAGGAATTTGGAGTCTAAATTATGAGGAATTTAGAGACAATATTTTAGAGAATATGGAGTCTGAATTTTAGAGAATTTGGAGTCTGAATTGCAGAGAATTTGGAGTCTGAATTTCAGATAATTCAGAGTCTGAATTTCAGAGAATTCAGAGTCTAAATTTCAGATAATTCAGAGTCTGATATTAGAAGTCTAAATTTTAGAGAATTCAGAGTCTGATATTCAGAGAATTCAGATTCTGATAATCATATAATTCAGATACTAAAAATAAAATACTATATAACTAAAGATTTATAAGATTCCAAAGTTTTAGATGTGAAACCGATTTTTACACTTAGGAATAAAATTATTTAGATTTAGAGAGACAATAAAATGAACAATAAAAACATAGTTAAGGATAAAATTTTATTATAGAATGAAAATTTTCCTTATTAAGATAATTCTTATGGAAAATATAATTTTCCTTAAGATAGAGTGTTTATGATTTTCAAAACATAGAGTAATGGAAAATTCATAAGAAAACATTATTGACTCAACAAGATGGAATTTTTTTGGAAAATTAATTTGTTGAATTAAATTGTGTAAAGTTTATTTGATGGAAAATTGTGAAAAAAACCAAAATTCAATGAATTGGGGGTTTTTTATGAAATTGATGGATTTTTTTTGAAAATTAAATTATTGAATTAAATTGTAGAAAATCAGATTGTGAAATTGCATGAATTGGTTTCAAATAATTATTTATGAAAAATGGATTAAAATGATTTTTATGAAAACCACGTGGTTTCATATTTTGAAAAGAAATGTTTTTATTAAAAATACATTATTGGTTTTAAAGAGAAAATTGGAAAATTTTAAATGGGGGGATGAGATTTAATTGTATTTTAAGCAGTCTTAAAATAAATTTTCCATAATTGATTATACTTAAGAACATGCTGGACTTAGATAGTTTGTGTGTTATATTGGACATCACTTTATGATTTACAATATTCTAAAACATCATATCAGCACATCTCATTCCTTTGGCAATGGTGATGAGTCCCCTTTTCCTTAGGACCAAAGGGAAGTATGTACATAATTTTTATTTAATAGTGTTGGGTCCCTATATCCTGGAACTATCATAACTATTTGGAACATGACCATGTATCTTGGTTATTTGTATTTCAAATATATACGTTTCATTGTTGTAAACTATTTTACATGACCTGAGAATTTATATAAACTATTTTATATAAATGTGTTTATTTAATCCATTTTGTAAAAAGTTCCATTTTTGTAAAGAACCCTTTTATTAAAGGAAAATTCCATCTTTTGAAATTCATTTCCATCATTTAAAATGTGAAGAATGAATTTCAAATGTATTTCCATATTTTAAATTATAAATCATGATTTTTTAAATATGATTTTGTAAATGTCAAAACTATTTATTTGAAAATTGAAAGCACATTTTTGGTTAATTTGATATTGGAATCTTGTTATTGAATCTTTGGTGAAATCCTATTGATATTTGGCTCACAGTCTACTTATTCCTTCGAGTGTTTGTAGAATTATCTCCTTCCAGGTTTGAGTAAGGTAAATGAATCTCTTAGAGGTGGATCTAGCTATTGAACCTTGTAATTGGTGAGTTTTGTCCTTTGGGACTTGGGTTGTTTTCCCTGTTTTGGTAATTTGGTTGTAGTACTTTGGGCTTGTTTATACATTATCAACTTCTGGTAAATTACTCAAAGTGGATTTTCTTTTGACATGTATACTATCTTGTTTCTTTTAATTCCACATTGTTAGTGGAAAAATCATTCACACTTTCTTATTGTATGATGTTAGGTGCTAGTCGCTGACCCGTGGGAATTGGGAATTACCTTCAGGCTATGTCAGCACTAGCTTGGTTATCGAGTTGCTTGGGTACCCATGCTAGTTTTCAACAATTTATTCCCAACCATATGAGATAGATAACCTTTATTTATAGGAATCAAGACCCATAAGATGGAAGAAATTTCCACTGGAAGTTCATATTCATCTTTCCATTGATATATGATCATAGATTCATTTAGAATATAAAATATGACTTCCCTTCCTTGGAAATTGATATGATCTCCATATAGAGAAATACAATTCATGCCAATAATTACATCGAATTCCACTAAATGAATGATTACGAGATTTATAGGAAGCACTTTCCTACAAACTTATACTGGGGAAGAATTATAAACTTGTGATGAAATTGTTGTTCCATTAAGAGTTTTCACAGCAAACTCGACATCTAATTATTGAGGTAATATGATGGTACCCCTTAGAAAATTCTTTATAAATAAAATATTGGGTGGATCTAGAATCAAATAAAACATTTTCTACTTTAGAGTGGATGGTATGTGTACCATTCAACACTTTATTATCATACTCTACCTCTCTAGTAGTGATCACATGAGATTTTCTGTGTCTTTGGCCTTAAGAGGTTGCTTACATCGATCATCATCAATAACCATTGGATTAGGGAATTAGTTAGCATAATTCCCCATTTCCTTGCACTTGTAACATTGAAGTGTAGGAGGTGCATTTTTTGTATCCTTTTCTCTATTCTCTTCATTATATATCTTTTTCCTATCACATTGCAGCCAAATACCTGATGACCTTCTTTCCCATACTTAAAACATATACTATTTCCTTTAAGAAAATTTCATCTATTTTTCTTTCCACAATTTGAGAAAAAGAGAAAGTTTCATCTTATTTTCTCTTTGTTTTTTAGATTTTCCTCTGAATTCTATTTTTCTCTTCTTATCAAAACCATAGGAATGATGGATAACTCTAATCTCCATATCAACCTTGATATCACCTTGAATTATTTCTTTATAGATATTGAAGTCCATTATGGATAATTCCCTTTATAGACTTGGTTTTATGCCACTAAAGAATCGACCAACCTTACTCTCATGTTTGATGATAATTCCAAAAGCGTACCTTGTAAGTCTTGTAAAATTTGGTTAATAAGTACCAATATATTCATTATCATTTTGTTTAAGCTCAAGGAACTCCCTATCCATCTACGTTCAAAGAATACGAGGAAATTAATTATTTAAAAATAAGTTATTGAAATTTTCCCATTACATGGATTCAATTTTATCTTTTCACATCATATTCTTGATGATATTCCACCTTTGGTCAGCTTCACCTTCCAAATGATATACCGTAAAGATGAATTTCTCATGTTCTGAACATTGTATAACTAGAAATACGTTTTAAGTGGTACTAACCCATTTTTCATCCACTAGTGGATCATAAAACCAACTGGAAGAAGGTGGACACTATCTCATGAAGGACTCAACATAATGTTGTTCCCTACTTTGTTAGTTTGTAAGTCCTACATGATTCATACCTTTAGAAAGTTTTTTGATCATAACAATAAGGTTTTTCATTATAGTTCTTGTAACATTTGGTTTCTCATGAAGATAATGTTGGAACCGAGCGTGCAGCGGATGCCCAAAACAGGTGGGTTTTTAAATTTTTTCCACCGACGTTCGACGTGAACTTGTCGACGTCGGTGAAGAGTAGCCCGGTCAAAGCCGAGGACCACATGTGAAGGGTTTTAAGCACAAATTAAACCGTAAAATACCTGGTTTAATTATGAATCCACACATGACGTCTCCTCGTCATTGGAAATCACTGATTGAAGAATACGAAGCTGAATTCTTCCAGATCGTCCACACATGCTTCAAGCAATCCATAAGAGTGTAGTTTGTCATAGTCCGGGTGCTAGTGTGGAATACCGATGATTCCTTAGACGTTCCAACGATCACCTAATCGCTTCGCTAGAGATGCCTGAGAGAGAGCTCCATCCGAGCTCCTTGGATCTAGAGCATCTCTCTCTTGAGTGTGGGAGAGAGGAGAGGAGAGAGAAACTCCATGAATCATAAAAATAAATATCCTCTCCTCTAATATTTATAGTGGTTAATTAATTACCCAGAAATTCCAACCCGGCCCTGAATACTTAACGCACTATCAATGAAATTTTATAACTACTAAAATGAGTCATAAATATTATTATCACTTACTTGTAAAATATTAAAATATATTACATGATAATAATTAAGTCATTAACTCGACTCATCACTCCCATAAATATTAATTGAACCTTGAATAATTTAATATTCGTCAATTAATATTTTTCATGTATTTACTTAAAACTTGTAAATAGATTTAATAAATAAATTCAATACTCATTATTCTAAACTCGAGTAATATGAATTTATTTATTTCATTGGTAATCATTTAACATTATAAAAATCTCAAACCATAGTAGTGGGGCCCACCATGTCCAAAACTCCTATTCAACTAAATAGGGATGATTCTTGAATATGCTATTGTGTGTGACCCTCTAGGCCCTTATCTTGACAGTAGTGAATAGTATTCATAGACCAAGAGCGGGATCTAGAAACCCATCATGGCCCCTAAAGAAATAAAGATTGTCACAACAGCGACAACCAACCTATGAACACGCACTGTGTAATATAATATTTTTTTCAGTAATATCTCATAAAGCAGGACGCACTAACATGTCATCTCCCTTTTTATTTCTTTATTGTTTGTTGATGTAACTGGATGGATTTACCCTTGAATTATATGAACATGGTCTTATAAAGGTACTTACATCCATATCAACATGGCCTGAGATATATTACTTCTACAACATGGAAGGGACAAATCCTTTCTTGACCATTCAACCAATGTCATGCCACCAATGACGCACCCGACACAAACTACCTCATCACGACTTCATTTCCATGGTTTTCGTCTTGCATCAAAGCATGCAATTAAATGAAATACATTGGTAATGATCTCAAGTCAGGTTACCATTACACATGATCGTAGATAGGAACATCCAATGACACCCAAAACATGTGGAGTTCCTATTGGCGGGTCAGTCCACATGATCTCACTACTGGAGATCACTAAGTGCAAACTTCATGAGAAGAAATCTCAATTCTTATGAGCCCCCAACACCTGATGGCCAAACATCTGCTGTGTCCAAACAGTAAGATGTATCTAGACTATAGAACACATATTTAATATCAATGTCATAGTATCTATAAGTTCTCATTATAGCCTAATAAATTCTATAACCTTTCGATATGACAATTAATATTTGGACATTACCATTTCAATAGTGGATGTAGAACAGTCTACACTATAATGGTAAGATGAAATCATGTATAGCTAACTGTATACATGATATGGTAATCAAAAGCACTGAACAGTTAAGTCTATGGCACCCATTATTTCAACACTCCCTCTTACACTAGAGCCAACTTGCTAACTAAACTTGTTAGCTACTCACATGATAAATATCATGTTTCTATTGAGTAATGGCTTTAGCTACTAGGACTGCCATGGTTCCGATGCGTGACAATTATACTATTGCGACCCTGTCTCCTTGAGTAAAATTACTCAAGATATAGTATCTTGAGTATATATCACTTTTCCACTATCATAAATTGACATATTGGCTAGTAAGAATATCATAATTTACATTATGATAATACATTTCTCACCAGGCGCGATTCCAAGAACTGGAGAAAATCATTGCGTTTAACTGCTTCTTAGCTGCCTTAGAAGCTGCAATGTACTCGGTCTTTATAGGTATGGCTACCGCTGGCTGATATGAGATTGACTTGCACATCGTCTTTAGCCTAACTGCAATACTAGATCACATTGATCTATAGAAGACTAGTTTGTATCCCCAAAAACTAGTATACTTTCTTCTCCACTTACCAGGTACATATCTTTTGTACTTGTTGAAGTACAATTAGATAGTTCTGAATACATCCATTGTAGTGCTCCTAGATATAAATGATATTTTCCTATTGTAAAATATACCTTGGAAATATCAGTTCTTGTACATATCATGGAATACGTGATTGATCCATCACTCTGATGTTTGGACTTCAAATCACCACATTTATCTCTTCCCATGTTACAGACAGGTCAACATGGAGAGATTATGCCATGTGACATAGGCAACAATTCATCTCTTGAATTGTTCCAACATGTATTTTTCAATACAATGTCATTATATATACGATTGACTAGGACCAGGAAACCTATAGATCTACCTTATTAGATCCTATTCTCTATAACTTAGGTTTCTATTTTAAGTCAATCATTGGAGAGTAAATTTCATTTTGGTCTTAACTAACTATGAGACCAATGTCTATTTTCCATATGTTTCCGAACATACTTCACTAGTAAAACATTGATTCTCCCAATAACCACTGGTAGATACATGGAAATCATTTTTTTCAAATTCATATACTATGATCATGTTTCTTACTTTAATCCTAAACTAGATTTCAGTAACTTGAAACCTTTATTAGCATTCTGCGATGTGACCATCCCTTTCTGGTTTCATTGTATAGACACAATCCATGATTGTTGGTCATGACATCCAATTCTAAATAAATTGATCATAGATATTAGCTACGATAAGTAAAATCATATCAGATTTAGAAATAATGATTTGGTCAAACCAATCGAGCCTTATTGGTACCGTGCTTGTACCATCCATGTATCAACTCACTTGAATACCCACCACAGTATTCAAAATAATAAGCCCCCTTTGCACTTTGATACACGGAATCCATTGAATTTTAGTTGGTCTTATCAATTTTAGCTAATTTCCATATATTGCTTACTTGTAGAAAATATTATTCACTTTCAATAATAGATCACCGACTGCAGTGAATATAAAAACCATCACCATGGTTTTATCCTTCCTACACAGTATGTTTCTCTGGAACATACTCTGTTCCACATGCGCTTGTGGAACAAGTTCCTATTCTAACTAGTTGTGCATTTTGAGCATTGACTAAACACAAGTCAATATAGCTCCCACTATCTCTAATAGAGATGTGCACCCTTATATAGAAGTTTAGTCTATTTATTGACTACCTACTCTTCTATCTCAGGGATTTATGTAACATCCTAAGTAATCGTTAGGATAAGTACCTTAGATGCACAATGTGTTTATCTTGATGCAAGTTTGTTTATGTCCTAACAAACTCTTTGAATCCAAACACATATTCTTATGACATAATGGATTTACATCATACTATGACTCATATAATATCCATTTTTCATTATAGTTGGCATATGGTTGTGGGATATAGATGTTATTTGCAAAGCATTTCATGAAATGTAATGGAAGTTTCTGCTAGTTTCAACATTGATATTACTTACATCAGTACTTTTATGTATAAAATGTGCATTTAGAAAATAATCCACGCTACATTTTGTCGATCAATGTTGATACGCAATACTTAATCATCAATCCTCCCTATTAACATCAAGGTCGTGATGTTGATAAGGTAATGTGCATTTAGGAATTGTTCCACGCTACATTATCATGATTGATGAATGCTTGGTCGAGATTTTTTTCGGTATCCCAACCCGAAGCAACTCATATCTCCTAACCATGTATATACTTCACTTTTTTATTCCCTTATTACTTAAAGGAATCTTATGAAGTATATATACCTCTAGATTATACTTGGAATAGTTTACGCTTACTAGTTGAACTATTTACAAAAGGTTTTCAACGTACATTTATTTCTAAAGGCTCTTTTGTACAAACTAAAGACATCAATAATACCAAAAGTATTTAGTTGTTCCAATCCTAAATACCATACATGATATATTCATGACGTCAAATTTTAGTATTACTTGACAAAGAATTATCTTGTCACAGCTGGGTATAAGAATTACATTTATATCCATCATTAATTGCCTATGATTCATGTATTACTGAACTAGCGATTGATTTTACCAAAAACAACATTCATTTCAGAACCTGAAATAATGTATATTTTCATCCAAGGACACATGAGATTAATTTTTGTGGTTATACTCAATAATAGTTCAACACAAATCATTCACTTGGAAATTAAAGAAGTCATGTACTTCTCACCACTGGCCTAGGTATCACCCATTCATAGCCACTTGGAGAATACACTTGACTTCTAGAAATGTTTCTATACTTGGTTATTGTTTTTAAATACACATATGTAAAAAGAATATAGTATTAAATACCCAAGTGGTAGAAGGAAACATTACATTGATGAATATGCCTGATGTAGAAGTGACAACTTACTTCTTTAAATCAGTTTATTACTTTTAAACTTCCATTGTTTTATTTTATAATAGGCAATGTGAATAACCTTTGTTAATACCTCATTAATTGAAGGACGTCACGAATGTGTCATTAGCATTAAATGACTTTGAACTTTACACACTGTCTTTCAATTTATCCTCCATAATAATTAAAGCTTATTTGTCATTTATTCTTATTATCTTGGTGAATCTTACCTAAATTGGTAATGAAGTGTTTACTCAATACTTGTTTGTATTATAACTTAAAATGATACTTGAGTAATGTAGAGTAAATGATATTTAAAGATCTTGATCAATCATTCAATTTACACATGCCGGTGTAAACTTCACCTTATTCATATCATTGCTTCGCTTTCTCCTTGCAAACTTCTCAGAGATGAGACTTCATGTTATATCATCTAAATCCTGGTGTAGCGACCGCAACTGACACCTGATGTTGATGAAATCATAATGATATAACTATCATATGATTTGTACATTAGTCTCCTGTAAGAAATTTTCACCCTTGCTTCTTGAGGCAGTTTAATAGTGTTGGGGACACTGACACCTTGAGTTTCCTATATCATAGTACTATGCACATGCACCTGTACTATTCATGGATACTCGTGTCAGTGTGGACATTTACTTTTTCCATAATATCGCAGTATAAATCTTGAGGTATAACTTGCCATTTTTTTTCTACAAAAATAAATTTTAGCAGATGAGTGCCTTTTATCTGGATTACCGGTTTAGACTTTTTTTGATTAATTACTTAAATCATTTAATGTCTCCCACTATTTTATCGGATTATAGGAACCCTTTGTTCTAGAATTGGAATAATCTATCGCTAGAGTATTATAGTGGAAAGGATCCCAAAATCACCCCTCATAGTCTACAATCTATGGCTACACCACTACTTGGAGGGTTCTAGGTAGGATTTTGGCTGGCTGACCGCTTTAACCTACGACTTCTCGATCTGTTGAGTGAAGTCCCATATTCTTAAAATCAGAACTTGATTTACTCAACACTTGCCTCTAAAATTACAAAAATCTAGATATGGCTATTTCTTTGCTGCAATTTTAGTTAATTCAACCCATCATTCTTATAAGGACTCCCTAGTAGTAAGAGGTACCCTCAGCTATGGCATGGCCGGCACCTCAAACAGCTGGTTTTGTCCAAAATTGAATGATGAAAGGTGGTTATGACTTAATATATATTTTTAGGTTTTTATTTTTTTAATGTGATGAATGAAATCATTTTCTATTTTTATAAGCATGTACTATGTGATCGCACTCACAACTGACCGTGCAAGAAATAGAAATTTGATCGCGTCACATGTTCATTTTATCTTGCATGCTTATTTATTATTATTATATGTGATTGCACTCTAACTACACATTCACAAAATAATAAACCACGCAGAAATAAAATGAAAAACCTGATCATGAGATAGTCCTATTGGTTGATCCATTGAGTGAATAACAGATCAACCGAAACCCTAGGGGTAAGTACCTTTAGTCACGTGGCTTGCAACTTGAACAACAACATCTGTTCATCCAATGCAACTAACTCCTGTCTGGTGCATCGCCGTCACTTGGCACGAAGTGTATCAAGGCTCGTCTCATAATTATATAATAGTACTCGCACGCAGGTGAGGGGGTCTTGAGGTATAAATATACAACTCTGAGAATGGGCGTGCATGCCCTTATACATATAATGACTCTGAGACAACACACAAACCACCATTTTATTTAATTAAATTAATTATTACAAAACCATGCAATAATTAAATAAATAAAATAAAATAAAATAAACACCAGACATACATTGGTCGGACCACAGCTCATGACCAATATACACATTAACTCGTGTATATATAAACTAAATACAGAATAAAATTAAACTTGCATTAAAAATAAATTTAGAAGGCATCTTAATTGAATTAAAAAAATTCACTCTTGTTTTTTTTAATTCAATTTCACTTTGTTCAGTCCCAATTAATTAATTTAATTTTAAAACTAAAAATTAAATTAATTAATTAATTTAATTAATATCACAATTAAATTAATTATTCCGTAGTCATTATTAAATAAAAAATTAATATTTAATTAATTTAATTATCAACCATAATTAAATTAATTATCTTAAATAATTTTTGATTAATTAAATTATGTCTTGGCCCCAAAAACTGGGTAGGGCCAATTCGAGTCGGGGCGAACCCGCACAAGCCCAATCCGTGCCTTGCAGACCCCGTGCAAGGGCGTTCTAGGATGTGCAGGTCCGCCTAACCCCATTGCGGGCTGGGAAGACCTGCCCATGCCTGTTTCAGGATAGATATGGTCAATCCCATGCAAATGGGTTACCTCAGGGTAGTGCGCGCCGCCCTGAAGGTTTTGGCAAGGCTTCGTAGGGGGTGCCTTGGGTGTTCCTTCAGCCTGGTGAGGCGTGATGAAGCAGGGTGCCTGCGCGCTACAGGAGGCGGTTACCGAGAGGGAGCTACTGTGGTATCTAGGTGCCGGCTGGGCCTGGTGAGGCACCTGGCTGGGTGCATGCTACTGGATGCATGTAGCACAGCTCCACGGGATGGTCGAGCGCTGGAGGTAGCTCCGTAAGGGAGGCCGAGGGGAACATTGCGGATGGTCACTAGGGAGAAGGCCCGTGCGGAGGGAGGTGCGCCGTTGCGTGTAGAGGGAGACGCAAGCCACTATGCTGGAGTGAACATCAACCTGGATCAGGGGGTGTTCAAAGGCCAAGGGAGAGGCGGCCCTAGGCTCTGCTGTTAACACACAGGTGCAATGTAGGGCGCCTACAACAGGGAAGAGGAAGGCCGCAGGGCCACTACGCACTGCCTTAGGTGGGTTGGCTCCGCTGCAGGTCCATAAGGAAGGAGAGGAGGCAGCCATGCAGGTTTTCTACACTGGGGCGGAGGACAAGAGTCGGTCCGGGGTGTCACCTGGGAGAGGGCCGAGACACGGGGCATCGGGGTGGCTTGGGTGCGGTGTTCTACAGTGCGACGGGGAGAGGAGGAGCTTAAAAAATCTCATGACCTGCACATACAGGTCGTCTCCCCCATACCCCTTTTTTTAGAAAATAAAAAAAAATCTGTTTCTCCTCCCTCTTTTTTTTAAATGTAAATCTAGACTTGTAAAGTCTTTCCAACATTTTTTTAAACATTTCAAGACCTGCTTTGCAAGTCTTTCACCCAAACTAATTTTTTTTTGTTATTTTCTTTCTTAAGTCTATGTTTAGACTTGAAATAATAAAAACTTATAATAATAAAAGATTATTATAATAGAATTTGATAATAAATAAATTATTATTATAATTAAACTATTATTATTATAATTAAATAATAATAATCATCATCATCATCCTTAAGATTCACCGGAAAACATAATTCTGGTAATCAGATGTCCACCCGGTGATCAAAAAAACAACCAGTTTAATTCCGATTTTAAACTTCAGATGACTGCAGATGGGTCATATGATATTGGATTCAAACACGATCTATAACATTGGGACCATAACTATTCCATATTCATATTTTAATGAAAATTTAATTATTTTGGCTTAAAATCAACATGCATCCCTTTGATATCACTGGTTGGAACCAGGCGTGCAGTGGAAGCCCCAAACAGGTGGGTATTTAAATTTTTTTCCATCGAAATTCGATGTGAACTTGTCGATTTCGGTGAAGAGAATCCCGGTCAAAGTCGAGGATCATGCGTGAAGGGTTTTAAGCATAAAATAAACCGTAAAATACCTGGTTTAATTCTAGAGCCGCTCACGACGTCTGCTCATCGTTGGCAATCACTACTCAAAGAATCTGAATCTGAATTCCTCTAGATTTTCCACACGTACTTCAAGGAATCCACGGGAGCACCATTTTTCATAGTCCAGGTGCTAGTACGGAATATCGATGATGCCTTATACATTCCAATGATCACTACATCGCTTCGCTAGCGATGACTGAGAGAGATCTCCATCCGAGATCCTTGGATCCAGAGCATCTCTCTCTAAAGTGTGGGAGAGAGGAGAGGAGAGATAACCTCCATGAATTGTAAAAAGAAATCTCCTCTCCTCTAATATTTATAGTGGTTAATTAATTACCTGGAAATGCCAACCCATCCCCTGAATACTTAACGCACCATCAATGAATTTTTATGACTACTAAACTGAGTCATAAATATTATTATCACTTACTTTTAAAATATTAAAATATATTACATGATAATAATTAAGTCATTAACTCAACTCGTCACTCCCAAAAATATTAATTAAACCTTGAATAATTTAATATTCGTCAATTAATATTTTTATGTATTTACTAAAAACTCATAAATACATTTAATAAATAAATTCAATACTCATTATCCTAAAATTGAATAATATGAATTTATTTATTTCATTGGTGATAATCTAACCTTAGACAAATCTCGGACCCTAGTGGTGGGGCCCACCATGTCCAAAACTCTTATTCAACTGAATAGGGAAGATTCTTGAATGCACTATTGTGTGTAACCCTCTAGGCCCTTATCTTGACAGTAGTATAGTATTCACAGACTAAGAGTGGGATATAGCAACCCATCATGGCCCCTCAATAAATAAGGATTGTCACAGCAGTGACAACCAACCTACGAACACGCACTATGTAATATAATCTCTTTGTCAGTAATATCTCATGAAGTATGATGCACTCACGTGTCATCTCCCTTTTTCTTGCTTTATTGTTTGTTGATGTAACTGGATGGATTTACCCTTGACTGAAATGGCCATGGTCTTATAAAGGTACTGCCATTCATATCAACATGGCTAGTGATATATTACTTCCATAACCAGGAAGAGACAAATCCTTTCTTGACCATTCAACCAATGTCATGCCACCAATGACGCACGCAACACAAACTACCTCGCCACGACTTCATTTCCATGGTTTTTGTATTACATCAAAGTACGCAATCAAATGAAATACATTGGTAATGATCTCAAGTCAGGAGACCATTACACATGATCATAGAGAGGAAAGTCCAAGGACACCCAAAAAAGGGGGAGTTTCTATTGGCGGGTTGGTCCTCATGATCTCACTACTGGAGATCACCAAGTGAGAACTTCATGAGAAGAAGTCTCAATGCTTATGAGCCCCCAGCACCTGATGGCCAAACATCTACTCTGTCCAATCATTAAGATGTATATAGACCATAAAACACATATTTAAGATCAATGTCATAGTATCTAGAAGTTATCATTATAGTTTGGGAACTATTATAACCTTTCGATATGACAATTAATCTTTGGAGATTACCATTTCAATAGTGGATGCAGAATAGTCTACACTATAATGGTAAGATGACATCATTCATAGCTAACTGTATACATGATATGGTAATCAAAAGAAATGAATAGTTGGGTCTAGGGCACCCACTATTTCAATAGATAGTTGTTTCATTTCTTATCACATTCAACATTAACACGGTTCCTTCAGGTCCTATCCATTTACTAAAACCAAGAAGCAGAGTGTGATCAACAATAATCATAATGGTAAAACCACATAATTAAGGTAAATTACTTATAAAGTTAAATTCTGGATAAATTAGGTTTTATCATAGGTTATTCATGATCATTACCAAAATACTAGGATTATAACCTATACTTATACTTATCCTTAGGGTTCCTACTTAGGTTTTCTCATCCTAGTTTCCATAGGTTAACTAAACTTTTTCTCTGATACCAACTATAATGGCCCACACATTACTTACATAAATATTAATTAAAAATTTAATAATATTCATTACAAAATATAACAAAACCACACTATGACTGTATAGGTTTAGTGTCTTTATAAAATGTGAAACATAAACAACTAGTTCATAAAACATCCACATTGTCTTCTACTTATTCCTTCATAAATAGACCCATTTTGAAAAATCTTACTTAATACCTTTGTTCATATCTTGGGAAAAGGAAACATAAGAAATGGAAAGCTCAAATTCACAGTAAGAATAAAAAAGGGAGATGTAAATCACATCATAATCATAAGTCATGAGATCATAAACATAACATTTGAAAATTTAACCTTACATATCCAAAATCATAATATCATGTCATGAGATAAATCATATAAGTTCATTGAAGAACATATTCCCAAATATAATAACATAAGAAATGGAATTTGTGTCATACACATCAGTATATAAAATCATCAATATAAGTCAATTATTATTTCCAAGACTATCATAGTGAACAAATTCCGTTACTAAACTGATTTTACTCCTCATTCCAGCACTGTGTTACTGAAGTGGGTTTACTTCCTATTCTAGCCATGTATTACAAATCTGAAATCATTTCCTATTCCACATATATTTTTCTCATGAGATATAAATATTTACCTAATTCATTTGAGGGAGATATAGGTCACACCCATCACATAATAAAAATCATACATATGTTTTCTACAAAAACACAAATCATTCATCATATAAATGACGCATGAAAATAAACGTGTTTTTTTAAATGACATTCAATAATAACATACAAAATGTAAATAAATGTATTTCATAAATATAATAAACATAAAAAAACCATTGGTATAATAGGGATAAAATCCTTAAAAAATCTACCCATTAAAACATAAGTAACATGTGAGATATCACTTGAAAATAATTCTTGAGCAAAATATCCTTTCTGCTTTGAAAACAATTTCTTTACTTAAAATGTCGTTCACTTTTAAAAGAAAACAATTTATTTGAAAATAAACTTATAATATTGTAAGGTGAGATTAAAGGAAATAATGAAACATAAAAATGTAGAAATTCATTCATTTTGTATAAGTTATAAGAAAACATTCTTCTTGTACTTTTTCTCTATAATTCAAAAAGTACCTTGTATGGAAAACAAAAAAAGATCCCTTTCAAACCGTTTAGTAAAAAATAAAAAATGAGTATAATTTAATTTAAAAAAATATATATAATTATAGTAAAAATATTTTTGAATACATTTTTAAGTAACATGTACATGGATGATAAATATACCCCAGTAAATACTTATGTATAAACAATCTTGGATAATAATGAGATTGTGAAATTATCCCTCACCTTAGGTATGGGTTCCTTAATATGTATAAGAAACTCCTATATAATGAATTAAATAGTTTTATTAACTTATTCTAGAACAATATTTATATTTATGATATCATATATTATTATATTATCACCCATTTAATAATATTTCATTATTACACTTCTTTCGAGTGTTAACTGCTTCATTTTCGTACACATGTTTTGTCGTATAAGTTCTGGTTCTTGGACATAGAATATATATGTTTTGTTTAAAAAATTATATTAATTTAATATATATATATATATATATATATTATTCATTATATACATTTATATAATCATTCTATAATGGTGATCATGGAGAATGAATCGTATCGCATCGTGGAGACGGTAGGCTGTACGCACGCACGAGCGACGATATAATTCCCTTAATTGTGAAATGGTATAGAATTGGATGGGTTATATATTATTCCAGAATCAATAAAATTTTATAATATTAATATATAATTATTATTTATATCATTATACCAATCCAAGTAAATTGGTGATGAAAAACATATGACACCACGACATGGATACAGTAGGTCGTACGTATGCATGCGTGGTGATTTCATTTTTCGTAGGATGTGAAGAAGGGGGAATATGGTTGTTTAATAATCATAATAAAATCTTAGAATATATTTTATACTTAAGTTATTACTTTATAATTTAAAAAACATAGGAAGAAGAAGTATAATAAGAAATGATCTTGAGAGATTCAGTAAGAGAGATTACCATTTATTCAATGATCTCCTTCTAGATCTCCTCTTAGGGACACTATAATTATTATTTTGAGAAAACCAGAACCTCTATAATGTTTCTAGGGTTTTTTAGAAGTTAATTGTTTGGGGGATTTTTGATCTTAAAGGCTCAATGATTTGTGAAGAAGTTATAGAGCCGGTTCCCTTTTATAATTGAGGTGGAGGCACCTTTGGATTTTCTAAAAATATTAATTTATAATAAATTCAATAACATTAAAAATACTACAAAAATGTCATATATTTGAATATTAGATGATATAATGTTGTAATATCATCAAAAAATATATTTTATACAAGTTTTTGAATTCATTTAAACCTTATAATTTTAATTAACCCCTAGTCAACCGATTTTAATTTTAACTAAGGTAACTACTTTTTCAATATTAAGAGTATAAATTTTATTTATTCTATGTTAATTAGACCATAAATTAAAACTTTTGAACATTTTAGACAATATAATAATTATTTTTTATTGTAAAAATGTTTCATTATTTTTAAATAATCTAATAAACCATTATTTTGATAAAATATCAATAGTGACAATTTGACACTATTCATTTCTTGGATTTTTTAAAATATCAACATAACAAGTTAACTTTGAAAAAAATATTTTATTATATTTATAATAGGTCAAGGTAATATAAAAAATTCTTTGGATATATTAATTATCTAAAATATTTTTAATAACATTTATTTGATATTTCCATTGATAAAATAATTACCACATCAGATTTGTGTAATTATTTAATATAAATATTTCCTTAGTAAAAATTAAATATAAATATATTAACATAGATTAATATTATATATTTCAAAAAAAAATATTTATAGTTGAATATAATTGTTGTATAACCCTATTTTAAAAATAATATATTTATTAAAACAAGAATGTGACATCTTGAAAATTTTATTAAATAAAACATTATAAATATCATAATTTCTTCCCAGTATTCCAAAATATAAAAAATAACTTTATATAATAAAAATATGTTTATTAAGTTAAACATTTACATTTATATCTGTTCATAACACTCATTTTTCCTCATGTGGACACATAATAGATATTAAGGACAAAGAAAATGAGATTTTGTGTCTTATTTAATTTTAATATTATATAAGTAATTTTCTTGGAAAAGTTTCCATTAAATGACATAATTTAAATCCTTATATGTTAGGGGTCAAATTTCATTCAATAAATAATTTTTTTTGGGTCATTTTATAGTCTTTATAATTTTATTTTTTTACCTAAATTACATAATTTATCATTTACCGTGGTAATAAATTTTACTAGGATTACTATTCACATTGGACAAAAATAAAATGTAACTATTTACTAAATTTGGACCTTTTAATTATAATTTTGAAATCCACTTTTAAAATTCAAAATATAGAAGTTGCATAGTATAATTTAAAATAAAACCTGTAAAATGTCATGAAAAACTGTTTTTTGAAAAAATGTCCTTTTAAAACCTAGAATTATTTTATAATAAAATCATGTGTAAAATTATTTTTTGAATCCATAATTTTAATATTTTAAATTAAAATTAACTAATTAAAATTTAAAAATAATTCAAAACATAATCTGACCTTGTAATTACTTTTTCAAGAAAATAGAGTTTCTTTAATAAAAATCAATATTTCACTAAAATATGAAACTTACCAAAAAATTAACCAAAGTAAATTTTGATATCCCTATTTCAAAGAAGAAGTTTAGTTTTTCATATAAAAATTATAAAAGTATAAAAAATTATATTTAATATGGGTTCACCATTAAAAGGCGGTAAAATTACCATTTTGAAAAATATATCTTTTCATTCATAGAATTAGATTTATTCATATCATATTCCTATAAAATATATTGGATGAATATAAAAAATATTTTGTTGAATATTTAACATATTTATTTCGTTATTATCATTCACTAATTTTATTTAATTTAATTTATAAAGGAAAAATAACTTTGGGATCACAAAAATAGTAATATTTTCTTTAAATTAAATTGGTTTATATTTTCATTTCACAACATATTTTCATAAGTTAGTTATTCATATTTATTCCTGAAAAATTAAAGTCTAAGTTATAATGGTTATGTTTATACTAATAGCGTCTCACAATTCGTTTAAACTAACGGTTGCAAGCAATGTAAGCTATTGATTTTTTTTAAAGAGAAATATTTATTAAAATATCAGGGTGTTACAGTACCTTGTTGGACATGGTAAGGTCAATGATGAGTCACAAAAGCCTTATATTATCCTTCTAGGTATATGCATTACAAAAAACATCATACATACAAAACCGAGTACTAACTAAACAGCTAAATGGTATTCCTTTCAAGTTATGGAGTGAAATGAAACTCGTTTTTCCACATGTTCTTGCATGGGGTTGCATGGTGTTTATTAAGGATAGATCAATAAAAAAACCATCACCCTAAGGCTTGAAGTTTATCTTAATAGGATATCCTAATGAAACAATGAGATACTACCTACAAAACCCTTGAGACAAGAAATCAACTATCTCAAGATAATATGTCTTTCTTGAGTGGGAGCACATCCACAAGGATAATGGGAGAAATATTAGATTTAATGAATTTGATGCTCAAGACACAAAAAAAGTTTTTATATGAACCAATTCCATAATACCTTGTAGAAGAAGGTGTTACTAAAACACTAGTGTTGCGTCAGAGTATAATAGAGGTAAGAGAACTAGATAGATATGGTTTTTTAGTCAGGTATGATGGTGACTCATTATTGGTTGAAAATAATGGTTCTATCTACAATAAGGATTTAATAGGGAGATCAGAAGTTACAATGTGTTAAGAAGCCCTAAATTTTGAGTTGGATTCTATATATCAAAACCATGTTTGGGTTCTGATCAATACACCAATTTTTTTGTAAAACATGTTGGGTGTAAATGGGTATTCAAGAGAAAACTGGACATGGAAGGTAAATTAAAAACCTATAAAGAATGATTCGTGACCAAAGGGTTTAGAAAACATCAAAACATTGACAATGATGAAATATTTTCTCATATTTCTATGTTTAAATACATCAGAATTTTGTTTTCCACAACAGATTACCATGACTATGATATTTGAAAAATGGATGTCAAAACTATATTTATTAATGGGAACATTAAAGAGGATGTGTTTATGAATCAACCATAAGAGTTTATGACTTGAAGAAATTCAAAAAAAGTATGGAAGATGTACAAATCCATTTATGGATTAAATTAAACATCTAGGTCATAGAATATAAGATTACATGAAGCAATAAATAACTTTTTTTTGTTAAAAAAGAGTATGATCCATTTGTTTACAAGCAATTTAGTGAGTATAATTGTTTTCATAGTAATATATATTGATGACATATTACTAATTGGAAATGATATACTATCCTTACAAGAGGTTAAGACATGGTTGAGCAAGTGATTATCCATGAAGGGATTACATGAAGCATCCTATATTCTAGGGATCAAGATCATGCATGATAGATCTAAAAGGTTACTAGGACTAATTAAAGGTATATACATTTACCAAATACTGAATATGTTCAATATGTAATAATCCAAGAGATTATTGGTTCTAGTGTTGCATGATATTCATATTTCCAAGAAAATGTGTCCTCAAACACAAGAGGAAATAAAGAGAATTTGTAAGATCTCGTATTCTTCTGTGATATGATATATCATGTATGCCATGTTATGTATGAGGATTGATGTGATTTGATCATGGAAGATACATATCAAGAATATCCAGGTCAACAACATTGGAATAATATTAAAGATATCCTTTAGTATATGAGGCATACTAATGATATGTTCTTTGTGTATGGAGGAGATGAAGAATTATTCATCAAGGGTTATACAGATACTAGTTTTTAGACAAAGAAGAATTATCTAAAGTCACAGTCTGGATATGTATTTTTTTCTCAAAGGAGGAGTTGTGAGCTAGAAGAGTTCAAAATAGATAATTTTTGCCAGTTTTACTATAGAGTTCGATTATATTAATACTTTTAGTGCATCTAAGGAAGTAATTTGGGTTTTTAAATTTATCCAATATCTTGATGTGGTACCTAATAGTAAAGATCTTATCATAGTTTACTGTGATAACAATACAGTGGTGACTCTCTCCAAATATCCATGGTCACACCAATGGAAAAAGCACATACTTTATAAGTTTTATCTCTTTTCTCAATGAGGTTAAGTTGTGTTGAGTAGATTATACATGGAAGAAAACATAGCGGACCCCTTAAAATTGATTTATCTCGATAGATTCATGAGTATCATGTGAGAGATAGTGGATTGAAAGTTATTTTTAGTTGGCTCTAGTGAAAGTGGGAGTTTGTTGGAGTTGGTGCCCTAGAAACAAATTGTTTAGTACTTGATTATATTTTATTATTATTAAATAAGTTTTCTTATCACATCATGATTATTCTTCTATATAATATTTTTATTTGATAATTTCCTTAGAATATATTTCATTCTAAAAGGTAATAGTAGTTTCTCGCTATGATGAGAACCTATATGTGACATGAAATTATTATTGAACATTGTACTGTGACTGAATGATATTATTTGATAAGAAACAAACAATATAGGCTCTCAGAGGTAGGAGTCTCATAATAAATTGATACATCTTCTCATGGTGTTCTCCATTAGTAATCTCCAAAATATGAGGTTATGAGAATAGACCTATTAATAGGAAATCCATATTTCTTTGTGTCATTGGATTTTCAAATATGTGGATGTGTGTATTGATCCTTAGAATTTAATATTATCATTAATGAGTATCATGACTCATTTGATTTGATGTATTTATGAAAAATGTGATGGCATATGTTTGTAGTGAATTAGGATATGATGAGTGCGTTACAAATAATATTGCATTAATGTATACTGTGGGAAATGATTTATACCTTTTGTCTATTTATTAGAGTTAATATCTTATGCCCTATGATGGGAATGAAACTACTTGAATAAATCCATGGCTATGGTGTTTGATGAGAAAGTTCATTGACAAAAAGTGAAGGAAAGATACATCAAGCGTTTATGTTGATGGAACCAGCATGAAACCTGTTTGATTTGAGATATTGTGATAAAATGATTATTTTATATGGTAATTGTTCAAAGGATTTTGGACTTCATTGTGACAATAACTTCTTTCTCTATGGATTCATTGGAATGTTGTTATATTTTAACCTTGGACTTTAGTCAGTTATGCCTAATTCCACTAAGAAATAGGCCTAGAGGGTCACACCCAAAGTGTATTCACAGTCTCAATTAAATTATAGTATTGAATTTAATAAGTTATAATAATTAATATTTATTTGGATTTGGTTGATCTCGATAATTTAATCAAAAGTTATTTGAAATAATAAGTAAGTCAAATAATAATAATAAATATTTATTTTCAATTTTGAAAAATATAATATTTATTATATTTATCTTAGAATAATGCAATGATATTTATTTATTAAATAAATATTCATTATTCAAGGATTGATAAATGTTGTTGAGGAAAAGTAGGTAGAATTTAATGTTCTGATTGGAAATAATATAAATGATATTTATTTATATATTCTTAAAGGTTTTTCACATGTTAAGAAAATAATAATATTATTTTTATTTTACTTGAGGTCAATTAAGAATTATAAATATGGTAAGGGTTTAGTGGGAAATTTTATAACCCTAAACCTTCAATAATAAATATCTAATTATATATCTTTTTTAAAACACAATTATGGTGAATAATGGATAGAGTGAGACTATTTCAATCCTTGGAGAGAGATCTATAGATATATAGTGATTTCCTCACCTCCTATCTCAATCTAATGATATATTATCAAGAGTTTTCCCTATCTTGAGAAGAATTATGTTCCGATCAACCACAAACAACACAAGCAATCAGGATCGGTTGTGAAAGAACTTGATGATTTTATGACGTTGATAAAATATTTTGGTACTTGTGTGGATCACCACTAGAGGGATTCTTCACTTAGATCATATAACTCAATGATGGTATAACAAGGCCTAGTTAAGAGAATCATCAATGAAATTAGAATTACAAGTTGAGGTAATTATATATCTACTCATAAATTAATTATAAATTACATGTGAAGATCCTCCGATTTTGGTTTTGATGTTTTAATCCAGTCAAGTAATTTTTTGTTTTCATTGGGAATGAAATTTTGATCATGTAAAGAAATTATAACACATGATTTATGACTAAAACCCTAGATACTCATTCCATCAAAGGACTCTTCTATTATATCTAAATCCTATAAGAAGGAGTTCTCTATGAGTTTCACAACTCACCTTTAATAGTACATCATAATGTAAAAAATATGTATCATAGATTGAGGAGAAAAATTTGGTGGATAGGGATGAAACATTCAGTGGAAGAGCTTGTGGAAAGGTTTCTAGTTTTTTAGTAGATTAAAGTGAAGCATCATGGGATATTTAGGACTGGTTAATGATGTTAGATCAATTTTCTGGAGATCTGTGAGTCAAGTTATGTGGATTTTTTAATGAGGTGGTATGTGGATGATGTAGTTAGGATTCATGGGGTAATGAGGACCATCATCTTTGATTATGATCCTCATTTTACCTCATGAGTTTGGAGGGGATTGTAACATGATTTTGGCTCCCAGTTTCAATTTAGCACTACTTTCCACTCTCAAACAGATGGGAATACGAACCAGATCATCCATAAATTGTAGGTTACTGTTGTGGTAATGATCGAGATGTGCAATGAAAAAATGGTTTTCAAATGAAGAAAAGAAGAGTAAAATGGAAAACATAATAATGGGAAGAAGATCACAACACAACAATTTATGTGGTTAAAAATAATCTCTATGTCCATGGAGAGGAAGATAAATTCACTAATTTTGAGAACACAATTACATAGAGATAATCAATGTTTTCACATGTAAAAAACCTAGATTAAAATGAGATAATAAGTAAGATGATTTATTGTTCCACTAATCGAACATTAAGTTCATTGTACTACAGTTCCACATCCACCCAAGTCCACACTTCTATAGTGTTAGTGGCCAGAAGTCAATGAAGCTATAATATAGTTGTGTCCAAAGTCTAAAATGCCATAGTGCCCTGTTGGTATCACATGGTCATCTTTTCTATAGTTCCATATCAAATTACACGTTACTACAATGCCCTTTTGGTGTCTCTAGTTAGTATTACTATAGTGATTCAGTGTTTCTACAATTTCCAAAATTTGGGTTGGGGACCTTCGACCCCTGGACCCCTAGATCAAGGGAATATTACCCTCAATAGCTACCAATGACCACACTGTAGAGGTCAAACTATGGAGTTTTGGTGTTGTGTTCAGTCTGACCTACTAGAATTCGATCCAACTTAATCCAAACGAATCAGGCTACACCATTCCAAAAATCTAACTCTTTGATCCTGATGCACTATGTTGAACTACTTTGATTCTACTAACTTAGATAACTTAATTAATCTGAGATTCTCCACTTCTTCACTCAATAATTTCTTCCTCCATTCATAGATTCAATTTCAAGATAACAATTCATGAAAAACTGATTTTGTTCCCTTTTGTGATTTCTTAGTGTTCTCCCATATCATGCCTCTCATCCTCTATTCATTAGTGGAGACCAACATAGGAACAAAAATGCCTCAACTTCAGTATTACCATTAGATTCATCAATAGTTCTATCAAATTTTTGGATCCATGAATCTTATGTAATGTCAGAAACCCAACCTATATCAAGCCTTTGATAAAATGAAACTTCAACTGAATGTGCTTCATCCGGTCATGAAACACTAGGTTACTTGAAAGATATATAGCACTATGACTATCAAATTGCAATACATTTTCCTTTAATTTTCTACCCTAATCATCCAAGAAGTTATTCCGCCAAACCATATCCTTTATAGCTTCTGTTATAGCAATTTATTCTTCCCTTATGGTGGATAATTCCACCTCCTTCTATAATTGAGATATCCATCTTACTACATTTCCTCTACTAGTAAAAACATAACCTGTGGTACTTCTACTGTCAACATCACCTCCAAGGTCAGCATCCACATACCCTTGTAATGTATTTCCTTTACCAAATCACATATATAATTATTTTCTTCCCTTTTGGTATCTTTGTATCTACTTCACATCTTCCCAATGTTTCTTTCTAGGGTTAGTTATCTATCTGCTCACAACTCCCACATGAAAAATATTAGGTCAAGTACAGACCATGAAATACATTAGTATTCCAAAAACTTATGCATATGGAACATTTTCCATGTAATAAACCACTTTTTCTATCTTTAGTGTTTTCTCATTTGATAATTTGAAATGTCTCACTAGGGTAATAGAAAAGGTATTTACTTCCAACATACCAATAATTATCAAAACCTTTCCAATATAGTCAACCTGTGATAACATCAAGGTTCCAACTGCATGATCTCTCTTGATCTTTACCCCCAATATATTTCATACTTCTCCAAGATCTTTCATCTCAAACTCCTCATCCATCTTCCCTTTCAACTCAGCAATCCTCTGCATACATGATCCTGTAATGAACATGTCATCCAAATATAAAATTAGTATAATTTATTAATCATCCAAATACTTTATATAGTAGAGTTGATCCATTCCACACCATTTGTATAAATTTTTATTCATAAATTCATGAAACTTTTTGTTCCATATCCCGGTGCCTACTTTAACCCATATAAGCTCTTCTGGAGTTTTCACATCAGGACTTCCTTCACTGATTCAATATATCCCTATGGATGATATATATAGATTTCCTCATCTAGATATCCATGAAGGGAAATAGTCTTAACATTAATCTTCTCAAGGTATAAGTCTTCTGATTAAAAAATATTGAGAACCTCCCAGATAGTGGTAAGATTTACTACAGGTGAGAAAATTTCTGTCAAGCCCATGCCTTCCTTATGTTGAAAACCTTTTACACTAGTCTTTCATTGTTCCTCCTCTTACCATCATGTTATACATTGACTTGGTATACCCATTTGTTTTAAAATTCTTTATTTATTTATGGAAAAGGTATCAGATCCCAAGTGTTGTTATCATGTAATGAAGAAATATCCTCTTTTATAGCCATCTCCCACTTGTTTGACTCCATCAACTGCATTACCTCTTCAAAACATTTTGGTTCTCCAACATCAATGTCACGACCCAGATCCCGAGTACCTAGAGCTGGTTCCTTATAGAGAATCTAATTCGGTTTGGGCTCTGAGAAACCAGCTACTTCTGAAATGTTTCATCTGTTAAAAGATGTTACCTGGAAATTTTTGATAAAAAATGTAGGGTGAGCATACGAATTCCAAGTAAGGTGTTTTAAAATAAACCAATATAACTTTTAAAAACATTATTTAAAACTTTCCATAAAATGGTTTCTTAAAAGAGCTCTATCACATTTAACATACCATGAAAATTGTATAAGAGATCTAAATGCACAATTTAAAACATACTAACATTATCATGATTCAATTACAAACATGATCCTTCATAATAATAAGTAAAGGACATTTCATGCTAAAATTAAAGTCAAAATTAATAACTAAGTGTAATTCAAGATCATAGATACACTTAAAAATAATAACTTCAATTTCATCATTTACTATTGGCCATTAAATTTCAGAATATTTCATAAATAATAAATATGGAATACTTAAACTTCTTCTGATTCTCATAATCATAATCCCTTTAACCAGGAATATTATACTAGTCAAATAATCCTATGGTTGTTTAATTTACGTAGTCTTAATGAGGAAAGTGCATATGTCGGACGGTGTCAAGGCCTCGACCAAAATTTATAACTCATAATTGGGAAAAGCCTCGGCCAATTCTGCTACTAGTTGTCTCATGAGACCTACCGATGCATCGAGGGGCTCTAGTGGGCCCCACCCATCACATACTACGTCCAATGAATTCCTCATACCTCTAAATCAAAGTGCACATCCCACTTTGATTTATTAAATATTACTTATCACATATCAAACCAAGTGTACAAATTACTTGGTTTCTTACTTCACCTTTCATTTTATTCACGGTGTCCCACACCACCTTGAACAATTAAATCCATATACTCAGGAAAGGGCATAAATGTTTAATATTACAATCTTTCACATTTATGCATATGTAGTGAGTCTGGCACAAAACTATGAATTATGTGGTCAAGTCATTAGTTGGTAAATAAGTTAAGAGTACTTGTGATGACAACTAACACAAATGAAATAGCAACTTGAACACCAAAATTGACAAAGTCTAGCACCGTATTATTCAAGAACATTCATGATTAAGTAATGAGGTGAACTTAAAATAATAAATAAATAGGTAACTTAACATTTCATGTGGGGTACTAAACTCACATTATCTCAAACATTACATGTTAAAACTTGAAAGTATAAAACTCAACCTTAAACATTATCCTTTAATATAATGTGTGAAGAGTAATTAGTACATATGAATATGAAGTCATGAGCTTCCAAAATCTATACTCATGAACTAAGCATATTAAAAGAAATCATTTGGAAGACCATGATTAGGGTTTCATGTTGTGTAAAATATTCATTCAATGGGGTGTGCATAAAAGTAGTGATTAGTCAAGATGGAAACATTTGAAATGTATGTTAGTACTTTCTTCTCAAACCATAGGGTTTTATAACTAAAATGGAAATCAAAGTTGGCATACATACATGTGTACCCATGTACCTAATTACACATCACATGTATATGCAAGGTTCTCATTCAAAGTTATCTTGACACTAGTAAATTAATTAAAACATGGATTTAATTATTAGGGTGAAAATATTGGATTGTTTTAAAAATCAAAAATATTTTATGTGTGCTCATACATGATTAGATGTAAAACTTTCCTACACAAAGTGACTCCATACATTTTAATCCTTTGTCATCTCACGATTCAAACTTAATAAAATCCTTGGGCTTATGAAGTTCATGCAAATCAAAGAGTCGTGTATTTAATACTTATATATTTTCATATACATATGTGTATATATATACACGAAAAACATAGTAAAAAAAGGATGATTTTAAGAGATACAACAAACCCTTTACAACAATAATATTTTTGGGGAAATATCATTTAAATCAAGAAGTCATATCATACATATAAATTGGATTAAGACGACATGGTTTTACAAACACAAACACATTTATATATAACTATATATATATATGTTCATGAAAAATGATAAAATCCCCTACAAACCTTATTTATACTATGCATATCCATATTTATAAGAACATAGATGATTAGATATAAAATTTTTCCTTCACAAATATATATATATATTCATATTTTTTTATACAGCTTAAAACCGAAAGCATGACAAGGCTAATCCCTTACATATTTTATGTTATCCGAACCCAAAACCCTAAGGCCCAGATTCAACACAGAAGAATTTTTAAACTAAACCACAAGGTTATACTTTCATGAGTATATATATATATATACACGTATATACTCTCAGAGAAACAAAACAAGGTAATTATAAATCCCTTACCTAGCTTGAGGAGAAGGAGGAGCTCGAGAAGGATGGAGAACATGGGGTACACGTTGAGGTTCGCAGAAGGCTAGGGTGCAAGGAGCCGAGAGGGTTCCTCAGATGCTTCAGGTGTTTTTATATAACTAAACCTATACATTATATATATATTTTAATATAACTTGCGTGGGATCTGAGGGCCAAGTGGCCTTTAAAAAGAAACTAATGGACAACCCTTGTGGAAACCGCGTGAATGGAGGGTCTGGTGGCTATAAGAGTGGAGAAAAATGGTGAAAAGGGGTAAGTAGGGTACTGGTGTAAAGCACGCTGTAGGAGGAAGAAGAAATCGTCTCTAGAATAGATCGAGAGGAAAATGGATGGTCCAGATCGTGTCTGTCTTTGATCCTAGGGATGGGGCATGATCGTGGGTTCTAAAAAAAATGAGCGACTCAGATTAACTTTGAGTTGATCAGACATCCTGAGAAAATGAGGTGAATCGTCGGCCCAGATTGCACGATATGTGATCCGATGACCACGATTTCATTTCACCCGAATTTTTTTGTCACACATAGAATCAGAGAGCTGATTTCGCCTCCCTTATAAGCCTGATCCTCCCATTCCATAATCAGAAATCACACAACACACACCTAGGGGGAATTATACATGGGCTCTTACTCCCTCGCAGGCCTCAGCCTACCTACGCTCACAGCGGCTTGCACCCGCACTGCGCGTTCATGCGCTCGCTCCCAAAGCTCCTTTTCACCTCTTGGGTGACCTATGCCCGAACTCGGGCTAGCCCAGGCAAGGGCTGAGGGCTAGGCTCAGCCACCCAATGTGTGCTACCTCCCTCAGCCCAGCCATAAAAGGGCTGGCCCAAGCAGGCCCAATTTTTTTTTTACAAAAACTTAACCTTAAGAGAATATATATATATATATATGAAGTCTTAAGGTAAATAAAACTCTATAGAAATTTCATTTTTCAAACATGACTTTTTATTTTAAACTTGAGGAAGGATTATTGAACACCTATCTATTCCTTGTCTACTAATATATGTAGAGCTATTTATATCACCAAAGCTTTAACATGAATTGAAATTCGATATAAACACATAAAATACTTTGTACTAATAGTAGTCAAAACTAGGTTAATTGAAAATATAATTCAATTGAATGAGATTAAACATAGTTTTATGACAGTGAATGCAAATACATTTAAATTAATTGAACATGTTTTGATTTTCTTATCACTTTTCAAAGACACCAATTTAATATTCGAAACATTTCATTATGACCTCTAAATGTTCATGGTTAGGAGTAGTTTCATAATTTTTTCCAATTTTTTACCTAATCACATGGTGGACTAGAATATACTTATAAGTTTTCAATTAATTGTCCAATGAGGCCAACAACTATGTTTATACCCATTAGAGTTCCATGGTTTCCTAAGGAAATAGTCACATTAGTGTCTTGTAAATCCAAGACTTAGGGTGTCCTAAAACTCAAGTTGATTGAAGAAGATGGTTCACATCATACCATTGGTGCTTAGTGTGGCTGTGGTGGCTTCATGAATTCTTATGTTCATTATGTAAAATTATATGAACCCATATTACTTCCTTGGGGTTCTCATTGTTTTAAGTTGTCTCTCTATAATTATGATAGGGTTCTTAATAGGTATTTTTGGTTAGCATGATTATTCTTTTGATTTTGGTGTATTGTAAATGCTACGATGTTTTTATTTGAATGAAAAGTCTTGTATCCACTTGTGTGTTTTACTCGGTTGTGTTCTAATATAAAATAAAACTGTATTATTACCTTCTCATGAGACATGATTTTTGTTCAGTTATTCAAACAAAAATAAACATAACTTATCAATACATAATGTTCGGGTTTTGGGGTGTTACAATCAGTCAATAAAAAATAATATAAGGATGGTGAATACCTCTACACTTGTATTCTCACTCTTTTTGATCTCCTCAACTATACTTTAGGAGTAGGATCAACTGGTTTTAGCATCACATGCTCAGATACACCTTCATGTTAGCTTTCTCATGGCACTCTAATTATTTATTACCATTATCAAATTTAGCTAAATAAAGTTCCTTGTACATGTCACATTCATTAAATTTCATGTTCTGGATTTTGATGATTATATTTTTCTTATCCTATCAAAAAAATAGTCAAACTCCTCATCACCATAACCAATAAAGAAACATGATTTCTCTTGTTTTGGATAAAGGTTAATGAGTTGATAGTTCTTGGTCTTGATGTGGTGCATAGCACGATTGAGAAGATTAAGTTGGTTTTAGATAGGATTAGGGTGGCTGAAGACCTTCATGAGGCCTATGTTGGTTATAGGCTAGGGTCATTATAATTCAAGGTTATAGACTATGTGTTCTTAAGGGACTCCCCTCGACGAGGGAAGAAGATGTTTGGCAGGGGGGTTAAGATTTATCCCCAATTTATTGGGCCTATTGAGTAATTGGGGCATATTAGTGAGGTGTCGTATCGGTTGGTGTTTCCATTAATTTTTTATAGGATCCACAACATCTTCCATGTGTCCTAGCTTCATCATTATTTTCACAATGAATCTCATGTCATTGACTGGAAAGATTTGGATATCAAGGATGACATGATGTTCATAGAGAGACCATTAGAGATCCATGATCATCAATATAAGGTGAGACATGTATGGACCATTACCTTGGTTTGTGCGTTGTGGAGGCATGGTGTCTTATAGAAGAGTACTTGGGAGTGAGAGACGTAGATGCATTCCCAATACCTGAAGTTTTTTTTAGTTTTACCTTGCTCTGTTTTGTTTTGATGTTGTGAAAATGGATCTTTTTGTTTTATGAGATGTTTTTATTTATTTATATGTAATGTGTGATATGTGATAAAACCCTATATATATGAAAAAATGGAGGACCTAAATCCTAATCAAGACATTTTACACCTTGATGTGATTAAAGCTGTGTAGGTGAGTCAGTGTCACCCAAAGAGGATAATATCTTCGCATGGAAGATTAGATTCCCTAATTTTTGTGCTTGGGGAAGTTATATGTGTTGGTTGTGGCGGTGGTTGGTTTGGATTGTGTGGATGTTAATGCATTTGTGTGGAAATGTGGTAGATTGTGGCTGGTACCATATGTGCGGTGTTGTGCCCAGTGAGAGGTTGTGGTTTGGTTGTGTGGTGATGTGGTTGTGTGGGATATTTGTTGGGTCTTTCAGTTGTCTTGTTTGGTTGGTGGTAGTGTTTGAGGTATAATGATATCTATAACACCATAGAATGATAAAGGGTTAAAAGGATAAATTATATGACTCATTTCAATAAGTTGCACCTTTATTTTTGGGAGCCTACTTGGCCTGGAGTAGTGATTAAGATGGGTGACCTCTTGGGAAGTTTCCCATGGTGTGTTGGTGTAAGAAAAAGCACACAGTAAAGAACAAGTATTGGACTATGGGGACAATCATTAGTCTGATGACCTATTTGGGCATGTGGGTGGGCCCTAGGATGGGGTCCACATGTTTGTGAAAAAACTAGTGGTACCTGGAGGTCCAAGACCTGATGACCATGTTAAGGTGGGGTGTTTGTGTTGTTAGTGGGGCCTAGTTGTTACATTGGTATCAGAGCAGGAAACCAACCATAAGTTCAGTGGAACTACCTGGGTTGAGATATAGGGTCTATAATAAAGACTTTTTTCTCTAAAGGGGGGAGTGAATGTAACACCTTGAAATGATAAAGGGTTAAAAGACTAAATGATATGACTCATGTCAACAAGGTGCACCTTTCTTTTTAGGATCCTACCTGATTAAAAATCTACAGTTAAGCATGCTTTTCATGGAGTAGTGGACAGGATGGGTGACCTCTTAGGAAGTTTCTCAGGATATGTGTGAGTGTGGACAAAGAACACTATAATGAACAAGTGTTGATCTATGGGGATAGTCATTAGTCTTATGTCTCATTAGAGCATGCGGGTGGGCCCAAAGGAGGGGTATCTTTTCTGTTAGTGGGACATATTTTCTACATTGGTATCAGATAATGAACCCATCTTTAAGTGCGGTGAAACTTATTGGGTTGATATATAGGGTCCACAATGAGGATGTTTTTCTATAACGGTGGGTGAATATGACACCACATAATTATAGAGGGTTAAAAGGATAAATGATATGACTCATGTCAATAAGGTGCAAATTTATTTTCATGATCTTTTATTATTAGAACTCCATAGTTAATCATGTTTGGAATAGAGTAGTGATTAATATGGGTGACCTCCTCAGAAGTTTCCTAGGGTGTGTGTGAGTGAGGACAAAGAACACTGAAAATAAAATGTGTTGGCTTGTGGGGACTTTCATTAGTCTGATGACCCATTCAGGCATGTGGGTGGGCCCCAAGAGGGGGACCACATGTATGTGGGGAAACTGGTGGTACATGGCAAGCCAAGTCCTAACAACTATGTTAAGGCAAGGTGTTTGTGTTGTTAGTGATGCCCATTTGTTACAAGACCCTTTATAAGTATGTTGCATTGTGGTTGTTTGAATACCTTTATTATCTTTTGGGTCTCGTTTTGATTCTAAAGGATGAGAATCATTTGAGAGTAATCTAATGTAACTATATGTGCTTTCTCAACCCATTTCTTTTTTACTTTTGGTGTTGGGGAGTTCTTGGAGGAGGCTATAGGAGATTTAGTGGAGGTTGGAGCTACAACAGAACTGCGATATGATTTTTACAGTGTAAATGAGGGACTTACGGTGTAATATGGTGGTTTACGACTTGTGTGACCAGTTGGTTTATGGTTTTTACATGGTAGAGGGGTGTCTATGAAAAAAGATTTTATTCTATAATACATGTATTTTTGATATAACTCAATTAAACCCTAGATTCCATGTTTTTTATTAAAGTAGAGGTTTCAAGGTTTTTATAAAATAACGGTTAGTTTTACAACATAAGTCTTTAGATTCATGGATTTTACACTGTAAAAGTGGATTTTACACTATAAAAGGGGTGAGTTGGAGGTTGTTTATAACCCTTGTTCAGCTGGATTTTCATTCATTTGTTCACTTATCTCTCTCATTATGGATGAACCCTAGGTGATATTGGGTGGCTTTCTAGTCCATCTTCTCTCATCTTGATTCTTGGGTTATTGTGGTTGGTCATTATCAATCAGTGGTGATTTATAATCACCTTTTCCCTTATTTTACCTCATTCTTCTCTCAAGGATTCAAATCAATGTTGTTAGTTTTTTTAGATGTGTTGGGTTATGTTTTTGATAACCCTTTGGTTCAGTTCAGGTTGATCCAAGGTTTTATTTTGGGGTTTTGGTTTCTAGGATGTTTCTTCTTTTCACTGTGTGCATAGAAAGATCAAAAAGATTTTTTGAGGTAGGGGACCCTTGTTATGACCTGTTTACGTGCTATATGAGATATTTTGATAATTTTTATTTCCTTTGGGTGGATAAAAAAGTTTGAGATAATAATGATAATTAATTGGCATGATTGAAATTGATGGGTATGATGAGATATCACATGATTTACTTCTTTTATTTATGTTTTTATGATATTTTGGATGCTTGTTGCCAATTCTAAAAATAACGGTTGTTGGAATCCTTTTTTTCACTATAGATGATATATATTGAGACTCTTATTGTGTTCTTATGTGATTTCACCTTGAATAAAAGGATAAAGAATTTTTATCTTGATAATAAATTGGTTTCCCATGGAAAAATGGTTTTTTTGATAATACCCATACCAAATAAGGAGGCAATGTGATAAAATCCCCTGAATAATTATGGAAGCTAGTGTGTGTTGTTGTTGTTCTTTATTGTGCTTGTTGTGTCCCCATATATAGTTTGGGTGAGTCTTTTTATGGAGATGGAGGTGACTGGCTGGGATGTGTGATGTGTGGTTCTATGACAGGAGTAAAATAGGGATTATTCTCAAGAGTAGGTCGATAGAAAATTCAATTTCTCACTCAGGTGGTAACCTAGAGAAATCATTCAAAAATACATCTGGGTATTGATCCACTATAGAAATAAGACTCTTATTTATAGTTTTATCCATATCACCTAGGGTCATTGATGCTAACAAACCAGATATGGTTCCGTCCATTAAGACTAAAGGTCCATCTACCCAAATTTATATCCCAATCCCCCTTAAATACAAGAAGAGCTACATATGGGGATGTGAATGTCACTTGCTGAGTGTAGTGATCGATTTGAGATTTAAATTTCTCCAGATAATTCATTCCAAATATCATATCAAAAGTATCTATCTCTAGGGTTGTAAACTCCTAGAGAAACTGCACCGAAACAATGGTCATGGAACATGCTGACCACTTGAATCCTTTTCACTCCAACTTTCCAAGGGGTGTATTGACACTCATAATGTGAGAAATCATTTTCACATGTAATCCCAATTGTTTAACCATACAAAAATTAGTAAATAATGAGATTATCTAGTATCAAACAAGACAGGAATAAGAGTCAAGTTCAGAAGGATGATACCTCATATAGTGGAGGGGCATGATTTCTCAACCATAGTATCCTACTATTCTCTGTATAGCTGTCGATCATCTACCATACGATAGTTATTTACTCCCTACCAATGTTTCTACTAGACAAGGAAAGTGTTCTTATAGGTATCCTGGTTCACCTGGTTCTGTGGATGAGAACTATTCTGATGGGATTGTTCTATATGATAATATGAATCCTTAGGTTACTGATTTTAGAAGTTTACGAAAATAATTCATGGTATTATCTTTCTTCATGTAATGGTTTTAATTATGCTATGGTATAGTATCTTCCTTATTTCTATGCATAAATGATCCGCAATGAAAACTGCCTGGTTCATTACTGCGATGATGTGGATAAGAGGCTAATCTAGTGGATTGGTTTTATGGTACCTTGTTACCTTGGGAGCAACCCTACCTCTTTAATTGATTCCCCATTATAAATTTCTCACCAACACCTAAATGGAAAAAGGTGTCCCTTCCACTAGTATTTTATAGAAATTCTCTCTCCCCAATAAACGTCTTATTCACTATTTCTTTATAGTCGGTAATACATAACATTACCACCTTTGAACAAACCTCGAGTTGGAGACATACCTGAAATATATAAGCTTTCATTCTCTCTCTTACTGCTACCTTTGGGTCAAATTGAACAAGTTTATTTAATTTAGAATCATATTCAATCATTTAAATACTTATTTTTTCTAGCTAATATAATTATGTCATCATCGCTATTTGGAAGGTTCCTAGAAATAATTTTTTATTGAATAGTTCCAAAAATCATTTTCAAGTAAGATCACCATCCAACACAACATGAACAAATAAATCCCACCATGATATCACAATATCTTCAATAATATATGTTGTTATCTTGACCTTTATTTTGGTCAGAGTCTCCAAGAGGTCAAAGATTTTGGTCATCTTTCTGAGCCATACCTCTTCTTGCTCAGGTCTAGAATCACCTTGAAACGCTGAGGGGTTATTCTTTGGAAATTATGTCGAGTGATTCACCTAAAAAGGTTCCTCAATTTTAGGCCCCTTATCAATAGCCTAAAATACTTGCACAATAACCTTAACCAAATGCTAGTTCCCCTTTGGTTTGTATGAAACCTCATTATTAGATGCTCCCTCTCACTAGTTTCTCATTCTTCATACTGGTAGAATTATCTTTTTATAAACCATTCCAAAAGTTATCAATTAATCCATTTTACTATTCATCTATTCATGTTTATATTATATATATCAACAAAATAATCACAACACTGTAATACCCAAAATCAATTAATCATGTGGATAATGCAATCCTTGTGGGAAGTATCTTTAAAAATTCATGATACCTAGATGAGTTGACAGTGTGCCCAAATGTTTCCAACAACATTTTGTGTACTTAGAAAAACTTGGTAAATTGAATTTCAATATAAAAAAATTAACTATGGATTTTTATGATTTACATTTCAGGTCCTGATGTGTCCTATATTTTTACTACCATACCAACTGATGGATCATCCAAACTGATTCTATTTATAATATCTCCACCCAACACATTGGATTAGACTATGTCAGATGTGATACTAACCTTAGGTGACATTCCCCAAACACCAAAATATGATAATAAATTTCAAGGATTTAAACACAAAGCTACAAGGGAGGAATGATTTACCCTATTTAACAAACACACAACCTTCACATGATAAAACTGAAATAAATAAAGCCAAGGATGTATCTAAAAATGATTAACGCAACAAAACCCAAAAAATAATAAATTTATCAAATAACAACATCATAGTAATAGTGAAACAATGTAAATAAGAACACTAAGACTCCAAAGAAGTACTTGACTATGGTAAAAATGTGACACCAGTCCAGATATATTTGAACCACTCTAAAGCTCTGTCTCCTTGAACTACGACAACATAATCAAGAAGCTTCTAAAGGTTCCGGGCGTAGCAGAAGCACGGTTGGGCTGACACCCAACTTTATTTTTTACCATGATCAATGATTATTCTAGGATCAATACGACGATGAAATCTAGCCTCCATGGAATAGAATCAAATATTTAGATAAAGGAGGATGAGGCCCGAAACCTTTAGAGAGGATCTTTCACATAATGTTTATAATTAATTTAATTAATTTAATAAAGAAAATAATACCTAGATATTTGTTATTTTATACGTTGATGATGTTGATCGTCTGGAATGACCCTTCCAAATTATCTTGTTGCGCTTGCAAGGATACAAACTAGAATCCCTCTAGCGGTGATCCACATGTGATCCGATGGCCTCTGATCGACGCCACTCATTCTTTGGGTGCTATTGCAGCGAAGTGAGTGTCTTGTGTCGGTAGTTCTTGATCTCTTGTTCTTCATCCTTTAAGAACATCTCTCATTCTTGAGAGGGGCAGGAAGAGGATTCGAGAGATAAATTGTTTAGATCAATAATTCTCAATTCACCGGGTGTGAGGTTTGGTATATGGAACAATAGATGTATGTGTCTATTTATTAACATGGGGCTTCGGTTACAATATTTAATTGTGTAATAGCAATTAAATACATTCATAAACTTAGAGAAAACCCATGCTATTAATAATAATAACACATCATTATTTATGGTGTGGAAACTTGTGTAAAACAGAATTACAAATAAAATTCCACATCACAAAATAATATCAGCATTATTTTAATTTGTTCCAACTAGTTAAATAATTATTTATTGTCTTTAAAATAATTATTTTACTACCAGGATGGCCTTGGTCCTCTCAAACTCCACTTCAATTTATTGAACACCCAAATAAATAAATAAATAAATTATTCTCTTAAATAAATATTTTATTTATAAACTAGTAAATAAATATTTATTAAATGTTCAATAAAATAAATAAATATATTTTACCCACAATCCGATGAATAAATATTTATTTAGTTTATGAAATCATTTTAACTTGAATAAAATTAATCTATTGTCTTGAAAATATATTTATAAATTAAATTAAAATAGAATTTAACCGAGACCACTAGAAAAACTTAGTGTGTGACCCTCTAGGATTATTTCTGGTTGGAATTAGGCGGGCGTGCCTAAAGTCCAAGAGTAATATCTATAAATGGGTCAAGGTACCTAAGAGAAAAGACTTAAAGTCATAACAACGACATCCAAATATGAATTCTCACTGTGTAATATAATCCCTTTGTCACAATATCTCATCAAGAAGGTTTCATGATAGTGTCATCAACTTTTATGCTTGATACATCATTCTTTGACTACCTGAAATAAACTCTTCATTACACTACAGCCATGGAATTTTGTACGATAGTTATATTTCAATAAAATGGCCGAGATATCAACTTCTATAAATGGAAGGGACAAAACCTTCCTTGACTTATCCATTAATAACATGCCACTTGTGATGCACCCAACGTACCCTACTTCCCGCCGACTGTCTTCGTGGTGGTTTTCTTCAGTAAATCAGAGTGTGCAAGTCGTGACACATATTAATGATAATATTAAAGTCTAAGGATAATTACACACAATCATAGATAGAAATATCGAATGACACCAAAAAATGTGAAATTCCTATTGGCGGGTCTATTCTAATAATCTCCCATCTTGGAGATTACCAAGTGAGAACTTCGTGAGAGGAAGTATCATCTGCTTATGAGTACTTACACCTGACGGTATGCATTCTATGTTTCCCATCATAGTATTCCATCCAACTGTATAACTATATTTATGAATATTGTTATAGCATTTCAAAGTTCTCATCATTGCATGGAACTACCATGACCTTATCAATGCAACAAATACTCTATGACATTATTATATCATAGTCATGCAGAACAATGAACAATATGTAATAAGATGTTTAATATTTAAATACATTAAATATCCATGTAATCAAAGTACAACCGGTTGGTTCTAGGACACTAAATCTTACAAAATCCCACTTGAACTAGAGTCAACTGCCTACAACTTTCAGTTTACTAGACCTCACATGGTGATCATGTTTTTGCTGAGTCAAGGATTTAATCAAGAGGTCCTCCATGTTGTCTTTTGTGGAAATACTAATCACTAAAACTTCACCTATTTGAGAAAAATCCATCAAGAGATGATACTTCTAAAGTATGTTCTTTGTCCGCTGATGTGAACTTGGCTTTTTTGAGAGATTCACCACAATAGTATTATCATAGTATAATGTGATGGGATCTTTACTACTAGGTATCACATCCAAACTACTTCTTTAACTTCCTAATAAGCTGTGATATACTTGGATTCTACTGTAGAATCTATGACCACACTCTTCTTTGAGATCTTCCAGCTTAATGCACCTCTATTCAAAGTGAAGATGTATCTCGTTTGTGACTTCATGTCATCTTGATCAGTTTGGACTAGAATCTACATATCCTCTAATGACTAGTTTCTCATCTCCTCCATCAACTAGGAAAATATCCTTAGTATTCATATGATACTTTAGGATAGTCTTGATTACTATCCAATAGTGGTCACCTGGGTTAGCTTGATATCTTCTTACCACACTCATTTTATAGGTGACATCCAGCCTAGTAAAAAGCATGGCATACATGACTGACCCAATCTTTTATGCATATAGAGTCCTTGCCATTATATTTCTTTCCTCATGTGTCTAAGGACACATTTTCTTGGAAGGATGAATGTCATGTGATGGTGGAAACAATCCCCTCTTCGATTGTTCCATACTGAATATCTTCAGTATCTTATCAATGTATGTACTTTGACTTAGGCCCAACAATCTCTTGGATATATCATGATGGATCTTGATCCAAATAATATATGATGCCTTTCCCAATTCCTTTATGGAGAAGCATTGAATAAACCATGCCTTAACAGACTGTAAGACTATTATCTCATTTCCAATAAGTAATATGTCATTAACATATACTATTAGTAAAATGACTGCACTCCCACTAAATTGTTTGTTGACAAAAGGCTTACATTCATTCTTGATAAAACCAAATTTTGTTACGGATTTGTTAAAATGAATGTTCCATGACCTGGATGCTTTCTTTAATCCGTAAATGGATTTGTGAAACTTGTATACCTTATTGGAATCCATTGGAGTCAAAAACCCTTCAAGTTGTGTCATGTAGACATCTTCCTGAAGGTTCCTGTTAAGGAAGGATGTTTTGACATCTATTTTCCAAATCTTATAGTCATGGTAAGTGGCAATGTACAATATAATTATCATGGATTTTAGAATTGAAACTGGTGGAAAGGTTTCATCATATTCAATGACTTGACGTTGTTTGGACCCTTTTGCAACTAGTCGTGCCTTATAGGTATTGACTTGTCCTTCCATGTCTAGTTTCTTCTTGAATACCCATTTGAAACCAATAGGCTTTACATCAATTTGAGGATGTAGAAAAATAAAAACTTGGTTTTGGTATATGGAATCCATTTCAAAATTCATGGATTCTTTCCACTTGGAAACACCTGTGCCACTTACTGCTTTCTTGTAGGTTATAGGATCATTATTATATACTAATAATGAGTTACCATCCTCAGTAACTATAAATCCTTGCCATTCTGGTTCTTTAACCTCTCTTGTACTCCTATGCATCTCTTGTGTCTCTAAAATAGTTCTTTATTCTATAGGGATTTGCGGAATCTGTTCTTGTACCAACTCTTGTGTACCTTGAGCCTCAACATCATTGAAGTTTGTCTCACTCCCACTATCTATTTTGGATATGTTCTCTATCTCAAGGAATATGACGCGTCTTTTCACTATCACTTTTTTTTTCTAAGAGGTTTTATAGGTAATATCCCCTTGTTTCCTTGGGGTATCCTATAAAGGTACACTTTGTTCCTAGGGGTGCAAGTTTGTTACCTGAAGAGGCCTTAAAAATGCATCACTTCCCAACACATGTAAATTTGATAATATGGATTTCTTTCCACTCCAGAACTCATATGGAATACCATTAATTGATTTAGTTGGTACTTAGTTTAGTATGTGTGCCACTGTTTGTAATGTGTATCTACAAAAGGATAATGGAAGACTCACATGACTTTTCATTGATCTCACCGTGTCTAATAGGGTGTGGTTCCTCCTTTCACTCACACCATTCCACTAGGGCATGTAAGGAGAAGTGAGTTGGGATAGGATCCTAAACTCCTGTAATTAATCAATGAAGTCTTGATTAAGATATTCTCCACCTCGGTCTGAGTGGAGTTTCTTAATATTCTTACAAAGCTGGTTCTCAACTTCATTCTTGTATTCTTTGAACTTATTAAAAGAGTATAACTTATACCTAATTAATTATATATATCCATATCTACTAAAATCATTATTAAAAGTTATGAAATATGAGTACCAACCCCTTGCTTCAACTGGAAATGGTCCACACACATCGGTATGAACCAATTCAAGAAATTATTTATCCCTTTCACCTTTCTCATTAAATGGGGATTTGGTCATTTTTCCTTGTAAACATGCATGACATACGCCAAGTGGTTTTAGTTCGAAAGAATATAAATATCCATATTGATGTAACTTTTTCAAGCATTTCTTGTTTACATGACCTAGCCGGTGATACAAAATTTGGGTGTGGTATGAGTCATGTGAAGTATCTTTGTTATCAATTTCCATTACTTGGTTTGTGTAATCAAACATGTAAATACCATTGTATAAATGTGCCCTACCAAAATAAATGATATCTTTGTAAAAGATGTAACATTAATTTTGAAACTTAAATAAAATCCATCTATATATAATATGGATACAAAAATAATGTTTTTAGTAATAGACGACACATAATAACAGCCCTTTAACACCAAGATCATCCCAGTTGGAAACGTGAGGTGGTAGTCCCCGACGACTACAGCCGCAAGTCTGGATCTATGGGCTGCTCGTAGATCTACCTCCCATATGTCAACCTTCATAAATATACTTGGTTCTTGTATTTGGATACCTATGTGAGCACTACAACCTGTATATAATACCCAATTTGTAGAAATAGATAGATTGCATTTGATAACAAACGCACCTGAAGCTTCCCCTTGCTTCTTAGGCTTTGTGCAGTTCTTCTTCCAGTGGCCCTTCTTTCCACAATCTAAACAAACATCCTCATGTTCCCTTTCTTTCCCTTTGATCTTCATTTTATTGGAAGTATGTGAAGAAGATTTGGGATTAAAGTTTTTCGCCTTCCCTTTCCTCTTATTCATCATAAGGATAGAAGGATTTTTGCGCTTCATATATTTTTCCACTTGGAGAATGAGGATAATAAGATCAAATAGATGTTTATCAATGTTGTTCATATTGAAATTGACAGCAAAGTTAGAGAAGAACTGAAGGATTGATGCGAGAATGAGATTGGTGCCCAGTTCTTTAGGGAGTTTGAACCCAAGAACCTCTAGGCGCTCAATATAGCCAATGATCTTGAATACATGAGGCCCGGCTGGGGAAACATTTTCAAGATTACTCTAAAAGAGTGCCTTAAAGATCTTAAACCTTTCTTGTCTTTATCTCTCTTGGTAAAGACCATGGAGGTGATCGATCATTCTATAAGCAATAATGTTTTCATGAGACTTCATTTTCTCACTAGACATTGATGATAGCACCAAACATTGAACATTGACCACGTCATTCATATTTTTCTCATAGATCAAGAAATCATTTTCACTCGCCTCTTTGGAAGGTGGATCAGGTAATGCTGACTCTAGAATGTAAGACTTTTGTTCCTGGCATAGGATAACCAGAAGGCGTCTAAACCATTCTTGGAAGTTCCTGCCGGTGAGGATGTTGTCTTTATCTAGAATTGATCATAGGGATAGTGTGTTTCATGAGCTTGTAGTTTTTATTTTACAATTAAAAGAGAAGATCATTAGTACTTTATTGATTAAATTTTATGAGAAATAATAAATTTTATTAGGTCTCCCACTATTTTATCAAGTCCCAATGACCCTCACCATTGAACTCAGAATGTTCAGTTGACATGAAATTCTAGTGGAAAGGATCCATATTCCCCTTAACATAACCCCCCAAAGGGTTGGTCAAGCTATTAGAAGGAATTTAGGTAGGCATGTCTTTGCCAACTGTAGGCTTGCAAATCCTTGATCGGTTGAGTTGACTCCCAAATCCTGAAATCATGACTCTGGATTTCTTCAACTCTTACCTCCAATATTACACCAAGTCTAGAAATGGATACTCCTCTTGATGTAATATGGTTAATTCAACCCGAAACCTTTTATAAGGGATTCCTTTTTAAAAGTAATTTCCCCAACAAGGGTTGGTCAAACATATAGTTTTATTGAGTTTTTCCCTTAATCAAGTAACATAAGGCTTGGTTTGACTTAATATTTTATTTTAGGGATTTTTATCTCTTATGCATGAATTAATTATTATCATTATCAAATTATTGTTAATATTAAGTGGAAATTACTTAATTGATTAACCATATCTTGATAATATTTACGCATAAGTCTTGTTTATCTTAGTTCCATCTTGCATGATTATTTAATTCATTAATTATGTGATCGTGACAACACATCCATAATGATAAACCATGAAACTAAAAGAAATAAGATAATGTAAAGGCCATCATCATGAGATTTTCTAATGGTTAGTTTATCTAGAGGTTGATAAATTAACCCTGACCTAGGGGAGAAACACTTTAAACCTTTTGGGTTTGTGTTTACAGCTTTCCACCTATACACCTCTATATCTCATGGGATTGGTTTTGTATCAGATCTAGCTTGAACCCCCTCCACTATATTGGGAGTTATATCCATTACATATATCTTTTTTTATCTCACATGTAGGTGAGGGGGAAATGGGTTTTATATAAAAGAAAACTTAGGCATGCAGGCCCTACATATTAATGAGGAGAAGGCTCACATGCCAACAAATTTAATTTAAGTAAATAAATTAAAATAAACCATCCACATACAAAGGTCTTGGTTAAGCTCATGATCATAAATACATGAAAAGATATTTACAAAAAAATAAAACTATAATTCAATTCTTTAATCGTTCTTGTTTAAGATATATCACACTCGAATCAATTAATTATCATCTTTAATTAATCAATCCTTTTATCTTAAACCCTTTTCTGAATTTCCTTGAGATTATAATCCATCATAATTTTTAAAAAATAAATTCGTTTAAAATTATCTTTGTACATAACTTGTAACTTGGAGCCAATCTGGTGAATTCCTATTCATAACTACCCAATGAGTAGAAATGAACATTACACAGATGTTAAATTAAACACATACATATAAAACACCTATCACGTGTTTGGCCTCAACTTTACACCTACATGATGGTACACATCTCAAGGGTTTGTATAATATAATAATAAATTTTAATAAATCTACGTAATGTGGATGAGTACATGGCATGTGGTTCCAACTACAAGGCGTGTACTATTTTTCACCGTCCATCTAAAGTACATGCCTGGGGAAAAAACCTGTGAGTGTACTTCGAAAATCTTTAGAGTACACAACGTGTCTAGTGGGACACACGACATGTAATCCAGAAACCGCGTGCCACCTATTCCTGGTCAACACACGGAGTCATTAAGACTTAGACAAACTCCAATTACATGGCTTGGTTTGGTATAGTAGACCCGGTGCATTGAACCTTGGCTACATGGAATGTACTGCCAAATACATGTCATGTGTTTTGGTGTTGTACAGCCAGAAACCTTTGGCACCTCTAGATGAGGTCCTCTATTTTATTTTAATCAAAATTAAAAGAAAATATTTTTTTTATAAGGTGAATGAGAAATGAAAGAGGAGGAACAGATCTTGAGATTCATATTTGTATAATGATTAACTTGAATTGAAACAACTAAATTATTAAATTTTTAAATCATCAAAAAAATATTTAAATAATTATAAACTATGACGTAACCGCTCTGATACCACTTGAAGGTTCCAGGCACAATGAAAGCGTGGTTAGGCCGACACCCAAATTTGATTTTTACCATGATCAATGATTATTTCAGGATCAATATGACAATGAACGCCAGTATCCACTGAATAGAATCAAAGATTTAGATGATGTTGATCATCCATAATGACCCTTCTATATTATCTTGTTTCGCTTGAAAGGATCCAAACTAGAATCCCTCTAGAAATGATCCACACGTGCTCTGATGGCCTCTGATTGACACTGCTCATTCTCTACGTGCTAGCGTGGCAAAGAGAGTGTCTTATGTTGGTTTTTCTTTATCGCATGTTCTTCTACCTTTAAGAACATCTCTTGTTCTTGAGAGGGGTGGGAAGAGGATTCAAGAGAGAAATTTTTTAGCTCAATAATTATCAATTCACTGGGTGTGCGGTTCGGTACATGGCACAATAGATGTATATGCCTTTTTATTAACATGGGGCTTCAATTACAATATTTAATTATGGAACAATAATTAAATACATTCATAACCTTAGAGAAAACTCATGCTATTAATAAAAATACCGCATCATTATTTATGGTGTCCCAAATTGCGAAAAACAAAATTATAAATAAAATTCCACATCACAAAATAAATGTAGTGTTATTTTAATTTGTACCAACTAGTTAAATAATTATTTATCATCTTGCAAATAATTATTTTACTAATGGATCGACCTTGGTCCTCTCAAACTCCACTTCCATTTATTTAACATTTGAATAAATAAATAAATTATTTATTCTCTTAAATAAGTATTTTATTTACAAACAAGTAAATAAATATTTATTTAATGTTCAATAAAATAAATAAATAAATTTTTCCCACAATCCGGTGAATAAATAGTTATTTAATTTATGAAATAATTTTAACTTGAATAAAATTATTCCATTGTCTTAAGAATAATATTTATTAATTAAATTCAAATAGAATTTAACCAAGACCACCAGAAACACTTAGTGTGTGACCCTCTAGGATTCTTTCTGGTTAGCATTAGGAAGGCTTGCCTAAAGTCCAAGAGTACTATCTAGTAACAGGTTAAGGTACTCAAGAGAAAGAACATAAAATCACAACAATGACATCGACATATGAACATTCACTATGTAGTATAATCCCTTTGTTACAATATCTCATCAACTAGGTTTCAAGATAGTGTCGTCAACTTTTATGTGTGATACATCATTCTTTGACAACCTAAAATAAACCCATCATTATACCATGGCCATGGAATTTCACGTGAAAATTATATTTCAATCAAAGGGATGAGATATCAACTTCCATAAATGGAAGAGACAAATCCTTCCTCAACTTATCCGTTAATAGCATGCCACTCGTGACACACCCAACGTACCCTACTTCCCACAAACTGTCTGGGTGACAGTTTTCATTAGTAAATCAAAGTGTACAAGTCGTGACACGTATTAATGATAATCATAAAGTATAAGGATAATTACACATGCTCATAGATAGAAATATCTGATGACACCAAAACATGTGGAATTTCTAATGGCGGTTCTGTTCTCATAATCTCTTATCTTGGATATTACAAAGTGCAAACTTCATGAGAGGAAGTTTCATCTGCTTATGAGTACTCACAACTGACAGTATGCATGCTAGGTGTCCCATCATAGTATGTCATCCAATCATAGAAATATACTTAAGAATATTGTTATATAATTTCAAGGTTCTCATCATATCGGGGAACATCCATGACCTTGTCAATGAAAAAAATACTCTAGGACATTATTACATCATATTCATGAATAATAATGAACAATATGTAATAAGATGTTTAAAATGTAAATACATTAAATATCCATGTAATCAAAGTACAACTAGTTGGTTCTAGGACACCAACTTTTACAGCTTCACTATAGAAGTAAGAAACCTGTGTTGTAATAGTGGGTTCCATAGACCCAAGTTTACAATACTTTTCGATTACCATATCATGTGTATAGTTAGATATACATGATGTATACTTACTATTATTTTTAGGTATTTCTACGTCTACTATTTAATGGTGATGTATATTGATCAATTCTCATATAAAAAGGTTATAGTATATCCTAGCCTATAACGGGAACCTAGAGATACTATGAAATTAATCTTAAAAACAGTTCATATGGTCTAGATACATCATATTGACTAGACCCAAATGATGTATGACTATTAGGTATTTTGAATTTATAAGAATTGAGAATTATTCTCATGAAGTTCTCACTTGGTGACCTCTAATAGTGAGGTCATGAGAATAGACCCGCCAATAAGAACACCACATATTTTGGGTGTCATTGGATATTCCTATCTATGAACATGTGTATTGGTCTCCTAACTTCACATCATCATCAATGTGTGTTATTTCATCATGTAATTTTATGTGAAGAAAAACCATGATAATGAAATCATGGTGAGGTAGCTTGTGTTGGGTGCGTCATTGGTGGTATGACATTGGTTGAATGATCAAGAAAGGATTTGTTGCTTCCATGTTAAGGAAGTAATATATCTTAGTCCTGGTTGATCAATATGGTGTTACATTTTTAAATATATGGCCATGGTAGTCGAGGGTAAATCTATCCAATTAGATCAATGAATAATAAATAAAGTAAAGGAAGATGACATGAGTGTGCTTCCTATTTTATAAGATATCAAAATACAAAGTTATTATATTATACAGTGTGTATCCATAGGTTGGTTGTTGTTTCTATGATTGTCCTTATCTATTTAGGGGCCTTTATGGGTTTCTATACTCTCTTTCACTACTATCAAGACAAGGGCCTAGAGGGTCACAGACAATAGCGTATTTGAAAGTCTTCCCTATTATGGTGAATATGAGTTTTGTAAATGGTGGGCCCCGACACTGGGGTTTGTGTTTTTTTACAAGGTTATACAATCACCAAAGGAATAAATAAATTCATATTATTCAAGTTAAGAATAATTAGTAGTGAAATTATTTATTATGTAACATATTATTTTAATGAATATTATTTTAAAATATTCAAGGTTTGTTTAATATTTTCAGGAATGAAAAGTCAAGTCAATAGATCTAGTTTTATCATGTAATATATTTATTATATTACAATAAAGTGATAAAAATATAAATGTTATTTATGATTTAGTATAGTAATAATAAAATATTATTTATTTAGTGAGAAATAAATATTCAGGTATTAGGAGTTTATTTCAGATATGTATTGATTCACTATAAATAGAAGAAAGAGATATATCACTAAATAATATTCACTATTAAATGGTGAGGGCTCCTATCTATTCTCCTCTCTCTCGGTTCCTAGAGAGAGACACTCAGGTTCGAGGCACCCGATCACAGTTCTTCTCCACGGATCGACAGAATAGAGCATCAGTGATCATCAAGACATCAACAGAGTCATCAGAACTCCATGCTAGCACCCAGATTCTGAAAATTGACATTACCATAGAATTTTGAAGCATGTTTGGATGATATTATGGGATTGGACTTCATATCCTTCAATCAATGATCACTGACAATGAGCAGATGTCAAGTGTGGCTTCATATCTAACTAGGTATTTATTATTTAATTGTTGGTCTTAAAATTACTCATGCGATGATCCTTAGGCTTATACCAAAAATAGTTTCACTAATGATGAAATTTTCATGTTGATTATTGGTGGAAATTTTTTAAAATCCCAAGTTTTGGGGCATCCACTGTGTGCCCAGTACCGTTAATTGATATCAGAGTGACGCGTGAATATTTTAAGATAAGAAAAATTAAATTTTCATTAAATTTAGTATAGGGTATCGTTCCAACCCCAACACCAGAGAAAATAAGTAAATACGATATTAGATGACCATGTTACAGCCATCCGAAATTTTAATATGGATTAAGAAACCCCCTTTTTTGTGGGTTTTAAATCAATGTTTTTCAGCAAACCCAATTGCTGGTTGGAGATTTCATAACCAGAAAAGTAATTTCTGACACTGGTATTTTATTATAATAATATCATTTTTATAATAATATTATTATTTTTTGAAGCCTAAGGTTTTAGGATTTTTTAGAAATTTATTAAAAAAAATTAGGGCTGGCGGAATTGACCTGTGAAAGTTTAAAAAAATTAATAAAAAAAGAATCTTCCTTAAGAAGATTTTTTTCAAGAGTATTTTTTTTCTGGGTTTTTGAATTTTTTTCCTAAATGGCATAGGGTTAAAAATATTTATAAAAATGGGTCTAAGATGTGTGAACCCCATTCACGCATCTCAGGTGAGGAGAGATGCGTGAATGGGGTTCACACATCCTTTGCAAACCTTATGAAGGATGCGTGAACCCCGGTCACGCATCCCACAGAAAGATTTTTTTTTGTATTTTTAAAATTTGTATTTGTATTTTTTTTCTTTGTTCTATATATATATATATATAAAGAAAACAAAAAATTTCAGCATAATTTACTTGTTATTTAATATCCAACAGTTCTACCGTTACAGTAGTCTGGATTCTGACAGACACCCTCACCCATGGCTCTCTTTTATAAGAGGGCTAGCCCTAGAAACCATTCTACATTTTCGATGTGGGACTCAACTTCTATCTTCCCTACGTAGAACATTCTGCATTTTCAATGTGGTATTCTTTTTCAAGTACGTCACTTTGAAAGACTATAAAATACAAAATATAAGAGAAATATAAATGAAACGTAAAACATGGATTAAACACATAAGAAATTGTTGAAAATAAATAGAATTTTGTAAAAAAATGTTGATGAATAATAATTTATAAGCTTTCAAATATACCAACTTGAAATTTAAAAATGTTTCAAATATGTGTCTTTGAAAGACTATAAAATAAAAACTATAAGACCAATATGAATGAAACATAAAAAATGAATTAAACATATAAGAAATAGTTTAAAATAAAAAGAATTTCATAAAAAATGTTAATGAAAAATAATTTATAATCTTTCAAAACCACCAACTTGAAACTTAAAAATTCTTCAAGTACGTGGCTTTGAAAACCTATAAAATAAAAACTATAAGACCAATATAAATGAAAATTAAAACATGGATTAAACATATAATAAATAGTTAATGATTAATTAGTTAATTAGTAATATAATTATTAATTAGTTAATGATTAATATAATTATTAATTATTAATTATTAATTAATGGGACCGAATGATGAAAATTATTGAATTAAAATAAGAGTAAATTTTTAATTCAATAAAATTCATCGGAAAATATTTTTAATGCAAGTTTAATTTTATTTCTACTTTTTTTAAATACACGTGTATAATCTATATAAGACTGATCATTAGACTTAGACAAACCAATATATGTATGTTATATGTTTATTTATTTATTCAATTATTTAAACGATGGTTTGTAATAATTTGTTTCTTATATGGCGATCTGCGAGTCGTTTGTGGCATTATAAATATAAGGGTTTGTGTGTCCAATTATTAATTTTATTTTATACTCCTGAGTCCCCCTTACCTAAGTGTGATTATTGTTGTATAATGATGAATATGATTAGTGACTTATATCATTCTGAGTTATAGAGATGCACTAGATAGGAGTTTGACGCATTGGATGGACAGGTGTTGTAACTCGAGTCACAGGTGATGCGGTTAAAGGTATTAACCCTAGGGTCTATTTTGATCCATTATTCACTAAATGGATCAACCATTAGTATCAGTTCATTATCATGTCATCATTTTATTCATTAATGGTTTATTATTTTGTGAATTTTTAGTTTATGCGCGATCACATAGAATAATAAACAAGCATGCACAAATAAAATAAACATGTGACGCGATGAATATTTTTTCTATTTATTGCATGGTCAGTTGTGAGTGTGATTACATAGTATGTGATTATCATATAGAAAATTATTTAATTTCTTCATTTAAAAATAATAAAACACTCAAAGAAATATTAAGTCATAACTTCCTTCCATCATTTGAATTTGGACAAAACTGAGTGTTCAGGGTGCTCGGCCAGCCATAACTGAGGGTGCATCTTACTATAGGGGAGTTCTTATGTGATTGGTGGGTTGACTTAAATAAAGTGGTAGTAAGGATTATCCATATCAAACATTATATCATTTTATAGACAAATGTTGATTAAATCAAGTTATGATTTTATAAGTTGGGACTTTAATCAACAGATCAAAGAACCACGGGTTAATGCGGTTGGCCAATCAAATACCTACCTTGAATAATTTGAGTAGTGGCGTAAACATGACTTAAAGACTATGAGGGGAAGTTCAAGTATCCTCACCACTAGAATACCCAACCGACAGAGTATTCCAATTCAAGTACAGAGGGTTCCTAGAATTTTATAAAATAATGGGAGACATTTAATGATTTAATTAATTAATCAAAATGTATAAATCAATAATCAAAATAAAAAGTACTAATCTGATAGAATTTTATTTTTTTAGAAAATGGAAAGTTACACCACAAGTAATATTATGATAAATAATGGAAAAAGTAGTTGTCCAAACTGGCATGAGTTTTCAAGAGTAGTACAGGCACATGCGCACACTACTACAATTTTGGAAATTCCATGTAATGGTGTCCCTATATCTGTTAAGCCACCTCAGGAAGCAAGTATGTAAAAATTTCTTACATGAGACTCATGTATATAGTATATAATGATTATTTTATTATGATATCATCAACTTATGATGTCAGTTGTGAATACTACATCAGGACATGGATGATATAACGTGTAGTCTCATCTTTGAGTAGTTAGTAAGGAGAAAGTGAAGTAAGATATGAATAAGGTAATGATTACACTGGGAAAGTGTAAATTGAAAGTTGAATCATCATATTTCAATGGATCCCTTTCTTTCATCATTTTCACTCATTTACTCAAGTCTCATTTTATGTTACAAAATGAATAGTATTGAGTAAACTTTTCATTACCTATGTAGGTAAGGTTTTCCAATTAAATAATAATATAAAATAAAGATTAATATTTAATTTTTATAGTGAAAAAATTGAAAGACAATGAAAAAATGCCAATGGAAAGTGGCATGAAAAAGTTACATTTAAATTATCCTTCAAATTAAATAGGAATTAAGCAAGAGGTTATATTCTTCCCATATTTTGAAATAATTTTATTGAAGATAAATGCAATGAACTGAATTGAATAAGCAAGTACCTGCTTCTTCTTCAATGAATATTCATCATATAAGGCAATGTTTCAATTTTACTTCTTGGGTATTAAATAAAATGTTCTAATCACATATATGTATTTAAATATAGTAGACAAATAATTATAGAAACATTACTAGAAGTAAGGTGTATTATCCAAGTAGCTAAGAAACGGTGATTCCTGAGTCAGCGGTGATAAGTACATGACTTCTCTATTTCTAAGGGAATGATTCTTGTAAAAATATTGATTATAACCAAAACCATTATCTCATGTGTCCTTTGGACATAAGGAAACCTTATTTCAGGTTTTAGAATGAATTTTTTTGGTGTTTAAAACTAAACCAATAGTTCATTAATACATGAATCATAGGAAATACTTGATGAATATAAAATGTAAGACTTATTTGCCAAGTTGTGGAAAGATAATATTTTTCAATAAAAACTAAAAGTACACATCCAAGATATACCTAGTATGGTATTTATACTTAGTCGATCTAAACACCAAAGGTATTATCGATGTATATACTTAGTTTTGGACAAAGAAACATTTTGAGATAAAGGTATTCTACAAATCTTCTGCAATTATTACAACAAGAGAGCGTAAACTATTATAAGGGTAAGCTAGAGGTAAATATACTTCATAAGATTCATGTAAGTAATTAAGGAATATGAAAATGAAGCATGCTATATGAACACACATGAGCCTCAACCCAGTTGGTGAGTACTAGGAAAGTGCATCCAAGAGACCCGGGATCAAATCTAGGTGGAGACATATTTCTGGGGTACTGTAGCATTACCCTAGTAGTACTATAGCAGGTACTGTAGAAGGTACTATAGAAGGCACTGTTCGGTGTTGTAGCAGCTAGAACTATTCATCCATCTAGGCCTTCGGGCCACCGGTTTGGTCCTCAGGTCCTGTAAGGCTTTCAAGCCAACAAGGCCTTCAGGCCAGTTGTCTCTCAAGGCCTTCGGGCCACCTCAAGGCCTTCCGGACACCCCAAGGTCTTCGGGCCTCATGATAAATATGTCGATATACCAGGTATATTATAAAGGACAAGGCTCCATATGAGGATTTAGAGCAGAAGAATTCATAAGAGTAGAGCTAACTAGAACTGGAATAATAAGAGGGTATGACATTGCCATCGGTACCTGGCCTATGCATCTCTTCACAGGATAGCTACACGACCATCCTTGCGAAGGTGAAGCGTGGATTTCATGAAATTTTCTAGTGAGGAGAAGTTCCATGTTGTCTTGTCTAGGTGATTCCCTTAAGACCTACGGGTCATGTAATTGTCTCTTAAGACTTTGAGCCTTGTAAGTGTTCCACCTCTCCCCTTGAAAGGTGGATTATCAAAAAAAAATAAGGCCTTAGGGCCATTCAAGAAATTATGATATATGAATGGTTAGAGGATAAGATTTGCTTCATACTGGTACGACAAAGAATATATTGACTAAGAAATCATCGATCAATATAATATAGCACAGAGTAATTCCTAAATTCACATTGTGTTATCTACATCATGACATTGATGTAAATGAGAAGGATTGATGATCAAGTCTTAAATGTTAACATTGATTAAATAAATGTAGTGTATAGTAATTTCTAAACACACATTTTATACATCACTGTCATTATGTATGTAGTATCAATGTTGCAACTTGCAGAAACTTTCAATATATTTCAAGACATGATTTTCAAATAACAACAATATCCCATAACCCTTTTCTAACTATAATGAAAAATTGATATCATATGAGTTACAATATGATGGAAATAAATTATGTCATAAGGACATGTGTATAGATTCAAAGAGTTTGTCAAGATATAAACAAACTTGCATCAAGCTAAACATAATGTGCATGAAAGTAATTATCCTAACGGTTTCTTAGGATATTACACAAATCCATAAGATATAAGAGTAGTAGTAATTTGATAGACTAAATTTCTATATATGGGTGCACATATCTAATTGAGATAGTGGGATCAATATTGACTTGGGTTAATTCGATACCAAAGACGCACATGTAGTTAGCATAGGAACAAGTTCCACAAGTCATGTGGAAGAGGAATGTTCTAGAGACACATACTACATGGGAAGGTTAAAACTATAGTGATGGTTTTGTTTTCATCATGACTGGTGATACATTATTAATTGTGAATAACGATTATTACAAGTAAGCAATATATGAAAATTATCTAAGATTGGAAAGATCAATTAAAATTCAATAATGGAATTCATTTATCAAAGTGAAAAGGGGATTATTATATTTAATATTGTGGTGGGTATTAAAATGAAATGATACATGGATGGTACGAGCATAGTTCCAATACATATCGATTGGTAATACCAAGTTGGTATTCCTAAATCCATTAAAAAATTTCTTTTCACAGCTAATTTCTATGATCATTATATTGAGAATTGTTTGTCATGACCACCAATCATAGAATGTTTCTATACGACGCAACTAGAAAGGGATGGTCACATCACAAAATGATAATGTAGGATTCAAGTTACTGAAATAGAGTTTAGGATTGGAGTAAGAAACATGATCATAGAAAGTTCATTTGGAATGAATATTTTTCATTTGTCTACCAGAGGTTTGTGGGAGTTCCATTGCTTTACAAGTAAAATATGTTCAATAACATATGAAAAATAGGTATTTGTCTTACAGTTCATTAAGAACGAGGGTGAAAGTAATTATATAATGATTTACTTAAAGTAACAACCTATGTTTAAGATAATAGGATCTATTGAGATAGATATAATGGTTTCTTAGACCTAGTAAATCATATATATATTAACACGGTTTTGAAAAATACAAGTTGGAAAAATTCAAGATAGAATTGTTACTAATTTCACATGGCATATATCTCTCCATGTTTACATGTTTAAGACTTAAGAGGATATAAACGTGGTGAGTTTAATTCTATACGCTTTAGAGATTTATCAATCATGTGTTCCATGATATGTACAAGAACTGATATTTATATGATATACTTTATAGTAGGAAAATATCAATTATATCAAGGATAATTGAAAGTAAAGAAGTCAGAAATATCCATTTTTACTTGAGAAAGAATACATGATATGTACCTAGTAAGTGGAGAATAAATGATAACAATTTTTAGGGTATACAAACTAGTCTTGCTTAGATCCATGTGATTTAATATTACAGTTAGGATAAGGCGTTGAGTAAGATAAGATCATAAAATTTAGTGGTAGACATACCTACAAATGTTGAGTACATTACACATTTTTAGGCTTCTAAGAAGAAGTTATACACAAGGATTTTTTCTAGTTCTTGGAATCACACCTAGTAAGTAAAGAATTATCCTAATGTAAATTATGATATTCTTACTATCCAAGAAATCTAGTTATGAATGTGCAAAAAAGGATATAATCAAGGATACCATCTATTGAGAATTTTTACTCAAGGATATGAGGTCGCAAATAGTACAATAACCATGTAGTGGAATCATGGAATTCCTATCAACTAAAGTCAGGACTCAGTAGAACCATGATCTTAATCATGTGAGAGATAACAAGGTTGGTTAGAAAGTTGGCTCTAGTGAAAGTGGGAGTGTTGTAACAGTGGGTTCCCTAGACCCAAATTTATAGTACTTTTCGATTACCATATCATGTGTACAATTAGATATACATGATGTATACTTACCATTATAGTGTAGATATTTATGTGTCCACTATTTAATAGTAATTTCCATTGATTAATTGGAATATCAAAAGGTTATAACAGATCCCAAGCTATAATGATAACCTAAAGATACTATGATGTTAATAATAAACAAAGGTCTTATGGTCTAGATACATCATGCTGAATGGACACAGATGATATCTAACTATCAGGTGTTGGGGTCTCATAAGCATTGATTATTCTTCTTATGATGTTCACACTTGGTGATCTTTAGTAGTGAGATCATAATTATAGACCCACTAATAGGAATGCCACATGTTTTGGGTGTCATTGGATGTTCCTATCTACAGACGTGTGTATTGGTCTCCTGACTTGAGATCATTATCAATGTGTTCCATTTTATTATATACTTTGATTAAAGGAAAAAACCATGATAATAAAATTGTGGTGAGGTATATTTTTTAGTGTGTTTCATTGGTGGTATGACATTGGTTGAATGATCAAGAAATTATTTTTCACTTACAAGTTAGAGAAGTAATATATTTCAAGCCTAGTTGATCAGGTTGGTAGTACCTTCATAAATACATGTCCATGACAGTTGAGGGAAAAGTCATCTAGTTAGATTAAAAAATAATAAAACAAGAAAAGGATGATGACATGAGTGTGTGTCCTACTTTATTAGATATCTAAATACAAAGAGATTATATTACACAATGTATGTCCATAGGTTGGTTGTTGTTGCTATGACTATCATTATCTCTTTAGGGGCCTTGATGGGTTTCTAGATTCTGATCTTGGTCTATGAATAGTATTCACTACTATTGAGATAAGGTCTTAGAGGGTCACACATAATAGCATATTCAAAAGTCTTCCCTATTCTAGTGAATAAGAGTTTTGGATATGGTGGGACCCACCATTGGGGTCCTAGTTTTTTTTCAAGGTTATACGATCACTAAAAGAATAAATAAATTAAAATTATTCCAATTAAGAATAATTGGTATTGAATTTATTTATTATGAAATATATTATTTGAATGAATATTAGTTTAAAATATTCAAGGTTCATTTAATATCTATGGGAATGACGAGTTAAGTTAATGGATTGAGTTTTATCACATAATATATTTATTATATTACAATAAATTGATAAAAATATAAATGATATTTATGATTCATTTTAGTAGTTATAAAATATCATTTATTTAGTGACAAATAGATATTCGGATATCAGGAGTTTATTTTAGATATTTATTGATTCACTATAAATAGAAGAAAGAGAGCACTCACCAAATAATATTCACTGTTAAATGGTGAGAGGCTCTCTATCTTCTCCTTTCTGTCAGTTCCTAGATATAGATGCTCAGGTTCTAGGTTCTCGATCACAATTCTTCTTTGTAGATCGATGAAACAGAGCAGCGGTGGTCGTCGTGACATTGAAGGAGTTGTTAGAACTCCATGCTAGCACCTAGATTCTAACGATTGAATTTCTTGCAGGCTTTTGAAGGGTGTGTGGAGGATCTAAAGGGATTCAAATTTGGATAATTTGAGAAATGATAACCAAAGACGAGTAGATGTTGAGCATAGATTCAGATCTAACTAAGTATTTATGGTTTTTTTTGTTCTTAAACATTCTCACGTGATAATACTCAGGCTTATACCAGACATAGTTTCACTGAAGACAATGTTTCCATGTCAATTTTTGATGGAAATTTTTTAAAATCATAAGTCTCAGAACTTCTACTACGTTCTCGATAACTTCAACCTACCCCTTTCCTATATCACGGAAACAACATCTGCATACGTACCAAAGTGAATATATAGGGGTGAGTAATCATACATAGTATGAAACCTCCATGATACTTTTCCAACATTCCACTAAGACCATAAATAGGTTAGATCACAAGATTATAAAAAAAATTGAAAGAATATAAAAAAAATAAAGCAGTTTCCATAATATTAAATAAGCTAATGAGAATACTTTCAAAAATAAATATAACCAAAGATGAGTTTTCCATTCAAGCATCAGAAGCAATTTATTTATTCAATTTGGCATAACCCACCCATGTACACGCATGACTTAGGTCTCCCTATACTCATGAGTGGTGAATCGTCCTTTCACCTAGTCGTTACTTGGTGACCCAATTTGATGGTGGTATTTATAACCATGATTAATCCCATGTTTCCTAAATTGATGAAGGTACTTCTGATCATAATCTTATCCACATGAACATGAACACACAAAACCCAACTATACCAAGAACACATGTCAAAAACCAAATTTCTTTGAAAAATCCATTAAATCAATTTATCAAACATGTTATGGGTCACACCCACAAACTAGATTTCATGAACCAACCTGTAGAGACCCAAAGCTTGACGTACATGGAAATTACATTACTTTTACGGAATACTTAATACATAACAAAAATAGACACACAAGGACTGTAATAGTTTAGTATCTTTGGAAACTTGGAACATAATCTTCTAATCTTGGTGAAAGATCTTCAACATCTCCCATAAAGATCTTCCCTTTTTTTTCTTACCTAAAACCTTTCTTTATATCCTGGGGAAAATAAAACATATAAAGGGTGAGCTCAAATGCTCATTAAGGGTAATCATGGAGAAATTAAAAAAAACCCTATAAATTTGAACTTCAAAACATGAACATAATATTTAAACATCAAATTCTTGAGCAATGACATAAAACATGGCAGTAAAAAAGGCATAGATCATAATGGAACATAAATCATGATAAAATGGCATGGGAAAAAACATTTAATTGTGGAAACCATTAAGCACATGTTATTATTTCTATAGCATCCAAGGCATTGCTGCCAAGACCATCTTAGCGGAAAAAGTCCCTTACTGAACCAGGTATACTTGCCGTTCCAACACTGTATTACTGAACCAGATTTACTTACCGTTCCAGCCATGTGTATCTCATGAGATAAAAATCTTTACCCAATTAATTGGAGGGAGATAGAGGTCCCACCCATCTCATAATGAAATCATTCTTTCGTGTGCCACAAAAATCATAAATCATACATAATAGCATAACCCATGTAATAGAATGTGATTCTTAAACATCATGCCATCATAACATTATCAATATAAAAAAATGGATATCATTTCATCATAAGAAAAATAAAACCATGTAAATAATGGATACATTATACATGAAACATAAACATATTAAATAATTTCATTTTAGATGGAAAACAGTTTTGAGAGAACAATTGAAATGAATTCTTAAGGAAAATTTCCTTTATTCTTCAAAATCATTTTCTTCTCACAAAATGCCATGAAATTTTAAAATAAGTTGATTTTGTTGAAAATAGTCATGAAATATTGTAGAGTAAGTTTTGTGAAAATAAGGTGTTATGAAACCATAAAAATCCGTTCATTCCGTATAAGTTAAAAAAAATTATCCTCGTACTTTTGTCAGAAAAGTCAAAAAGTACCTCATATGGTAAACAAAAGAAAGATTCCTTAAAAACCTTGTGGTAAAAGTCATAAAAGGGTAAAAATGACTTTAAACATACATGAAAACATTTTTATAATACTTGGACATGGATGATAAATATAACCCCAGTAAATACTTACATATAAGCAATCTCATATAGAAAACAATTGAGATTGCAACATTATCCCTTCCCTTAGGTCCGAAATGCTTCGTACGTATCCAAACCTCTTGTATAATGATTTAAATAATGTCATTGAATTGTTACAGAATCATATTCATTGTTATGATATCATATATGGTTCAATTCTGACTTTATATTACCCGTTCTTTTGTAAATTCATGTTAAAGTAGTGTTTTGGGTAAAATCATTTTATTTATCGTACATGTTTGGACTTGTTGTTCTTGATATTATTATTACTTATATCATGATTTACTTACTTCTAGAATGTGAATAATGATTTATATATCATATATATTCAGTATATATATATATATATATATAATAGATAGATAAATGAAATGAAACACACCGTTCATGGAGACGGTAGGCCGTACGTACGCATGAACGTTGTTTTCCTTTCCTTATTGACTTGAATGTAAGTACGTAGATGACATATATATATATACATAAATCTAGTAGCATTATCATGTCATATATTTCATTATTATTCATTATATATACTTAATAATTATTCTTGAGTGGTTAACATGGAGAATTAATCTCATCGCGTCGTGGAGACCGTAATCCGTACATACGCACGAGCGATGATATCGTTCCCATATTTATTGAATGTAATTGGAGTGAATGATATAATTTATTAGAATCATTATGATGTTATAATAATCATATTTAGTTATTCTTTACACCATTATACCCATCCAAGTAAGGTGGTGGCGGAAAAACAGATTACACCACGGCGTGGAGACGGTATTCTGTACCTACGCATGCGCGGTGATTTCATTTTTTTAGGATGGATAGAAGGTGAAATGAGTTTGTTTCATATTTATAATAACATATCAGTATATGAAGGATACTTATGTTATTACATCAAAATTAAACCACTAAATAAGAAGAATTATAAGAAGAAATAAATTTGAAAGAATCGGTAACAGATATTACCTCTTCTTCGACACGCCTCTTTGAAACCTCCTCTTAAGGCACTAAGATTGGACTTTGAAGAAGACCAGGAACTCTAGAATGTTTCTAGGGAAGTGGATAAGAGAAATGGGCAGGGTTTTGCCGATCTTGAAGGATCTAAATTGTGTAAAGAGGAGAGGGAGGAGGTGCCCTTTTATAAGGGAGGAGAGGGGCACCTTTGGAATTATAAGAAATATTAATTTATAATAAATTCCAACCCCACTTAAAAACCTCCAAAATGACCCAAATCAAAATATTAAATGATATAGGGTTGAAATATTATCAACCAATAAAATTTAGACAAGTTGGAAATTTATTTTAAACATTATCAACTTGATTTATCCTTATACAATCTATTAAAGTTTATTTGTGGTAATAACATTCTAAATTTTAAATTATTATAAATAATTACTTATATGTTTTGAATTTTCCATAATTGTATGATTTATTACATTTTAGACCATATAAATTTTAATTTATAATTTTTAAATATTTTTGTGATTTTTAAACTATTTTATAATATGTAATTTTTATAAAATAACAATAGTGTCAATTTTGACACTATTCATTTATTTGAATTTAAATAAAATATATACAGAAGAAATGTTCAACATAAAAGATTTAATAGATTATTAACATATCATATTTATCTAGAAAATTATTGGAGAACATTAAATAGTTCATATAATATTTATTTTAATATTTTTAAAACCTTTTATTTGGTATATCTCTTAATAAAATAATTACTACAACATTTTTGTATAATTATTTAATATACTTATTGTTTCATAAAAATGTCAAATAAATTCCTATGATGAATATAAATATAATAAATTTAATAATAATATTCTTACTCGAATTTATAATACTAAAATCACAACATTTAAATTGTTATATTTACTAAATTATGAAGGTGACATCTTTGATATCATCTAAAATAAAATAATATAAATGTCATAATCAGTTTTATAAGGCTCCAAATGGTCCAAAAATCTACCCTTGGATTATTAGTCTATATATATACTCGTACAATAATGTTTGGTCAAGTTTCTGGTCCTTTTAATAGGTATTGTTATTTTAATAAAAACTATATTATTGATTTTTCACTAAATAAACAATTTCTGCATCACTATTGTGTCACCATTAATGACAATTATTTAATCCCTAAAAATTTTAAATAAATTCTCATGATGTAAATAATTTTGTTATATTTCTGGAGACTATTCATTTTCTTAGTTTCATGAAGTTTATCACTAAATTAAAATTATTATACTTATAAGATTTAAGAGAGTGACATGTTGTCACTTTCTATGGTTTTAATAATAATTAAATTATTTTCATGGTCAAAAGTACATAAAATGAATATAATAATACCATTAGGTTATATGGGTTGACTTTTAGTCATCCAATATTATTTTGTCATGTGCTAGGGTAATTTTATAATCTTAGGTTTACCCTTAATTACCCGATTTATCTTTAACTGAAATAAATAAAAATTACCGTAGTTAATATTCATAGTTCCCAAAAATAAAAAGTAGCCTATTAACATAATTTGGACCTACTGATTCCAAATATGGAATCCATTTTTCAAAATTCAAAACACAAAAGTGTAATTAATTAATTTAAAATTAATCCCGCTATTAAGAAAATGAGTTTTAAAAGTTAAAATATTGCAAAAGATTGAAATGATTTTACCTATGAATTCAATGTAAAATCAATGATAATGACATAAATTATATTAAATGGTAAAAATATATTCTATCTATACTTTAAACCCATTCAATATTATAATTTAACCATATAAATTATTACGATGAAAAAAGTTGTTTTTAATTAAAATATAGCGTGTTTTTACTATTCATTAAAATATGAAAGTTATCAGAATAATATGAAAATTTTATCCAAAGTAAATATTAATATCCTGATTCTAAATAAGAATTTTATTTTTTCAAATTTAAGTTATAAACATGTCAAAAACTAGATTTAAAGTGGGTGCACCATCAAAAGGCGGCAAAACTGCATTTTTTGAAAAATACTTATTTTCCCTGATTTTTTTTGTTCTTATACCATGTTATAGAAAATGTGTAAGATGAATAATAATGTTATAAAATTCAAAATTTAGTTAATACTATTCATAACGGCTAGTTCATAATAATATTATAATAATATATCGTTGTTTAGTGAAACCTGGTATTTCATGCAACACACGCTATCGAGGAAGGTCGCGATTGCGTGTAATACAAGCCAAATTAGGGATGAGTGTAGTGAAAGCTCCCTTTGGTTTTGCATATAACATAATCAAAACTTATTTCATTGACACATTAATCAAAATCTATACTTAATGTTGCGTAGAATAATTTCTCCAAAACGAACTTGAAATTGTGTGTAACACGAGCCAAGAATATTGTTGCATATACTGCAAGTTAATACGGTGTTGCGTATAGCGCAAGGTAATCTTGATGTAGCATAAAACACAAGATATCAATGAAATCAAAAGAATGTTTTTCATAAAATCTTGTGGTCTTACACAACCAATAATATATAAAATGCAATAGTGTTTTAGAAGGGGAAAATCATTTGAAAACATAATAGTGTTCTTTAAAAAAACCCATGATCATTATATTCCAATACAAAACCCCAATATCCTTCACATTACAATAAAAGTGTAAGTAAAGTAGGGAAAAAACACCCACCTTAGAAACGTTTGGTGAAACAAAACTCACACAAATATATAAATCTAGGATCGTCTTTTCATTTTTCTAACGAATCATAAGGTTTGAACAAAACTTATTCAATACCATAGGTCTGGCCACAACAAACTTGATATAGAGTTTTGTTCAAGAGGAAACAAGAAGATCTAGATGATAAAGGAAGATTAGAGCCCTTAAAGTTTTCTTCCAAAGCCCAATTTCAATGATTCATTGAAGTAATCATTCAGAAGTTGAAGATTACTGAAAACCATCTAAAATAATCCTAGGAGTTGAGAGGAAGAGAAAGAAGATAATGAGAGCTGAAAGGAGTGCATGAATTATAAAACAGGCTAGACTCGACTTAATTCACGGTGTGAAAAAGAAATTTGCATCATTAATCTTATATATTTTACACACATCAAAATTCATTCCTCCTCTACTTAAAATCTCAAAAATTAGTTCACATCATGAATGAAATATCATGTTGTGAACCAATTTTTTCAAGAAAACCATTCATGGCCTGAATCATATTCATGGATTCTTCCCTAAATCATTCACGTCATGAACGACATGAACTAGTTCCCATAGCCAAAAATTTTGATTCCCTTCTCTTTATCCATTCAAACTCCTATGAAAACTTATCCAAACAACTCTAAACATAAAACAATGACATACCTAAAATTGAGGGTGCTATAAGAATGGTCGTAGAAAAAACCCAAATGAAATAATCAACAAGATTTATCTAAAAAACATGACAACTATAACCAAAATCAATAACCATCCACATTCTAGATACACCTAAGATTTCTTCTTCTGATATTTCAACTTAAAAAACATCTAAATATGGCCTAGAAAACTACATTGAAGACATGCTATTAAATATTTTAGATAATAAGGCTTAGAGTTCTCAGGAGCTCCATGCTAAAAGCACACAAAAAATATTATCTTCTGAGAAACATCAATCCTTTAATGAAATTTTCCCTCACCACCCACTCCTCCAACTCAAGATCAACCTACCCATATTTCATACAAGCCATATATCCTTACTCATATCAACCAGGTCCAAAGCACCACCCACTATAGGTTTCCATGTCCGACCATCCCCTAATAATAAGGCCCTCACAATGAATTACTTCTAAGAGGTTAGGCCGAACTCAAACACAACAGCTCCATAATTTGGGTGAATGACTCTTTTTAAGAAATGATCTTTTAGAGTTTCATTACTAAATGACTTTGGAGAAATGAATAATAAATCTGAGAAATGATTGACATGCCCCTTTGTTAACCACTCACCCTGATAAGGGATCCTGAACTCAATGGCCTTCACCACTTTCATGACTTAAAAAACTCCCAAGACATTTACTCATTCACCTACAAAGGAACCATATTCTCACACTACACTCAGTTGAGTCCTTTAAATAAAGCAAAAAATACCTTAATTCTTGAATTTTTAGGAGTTTATAGGGAATTATGTCTCCCTAAATTATCTCTAACCACTCCATTTCTTCAAGAGGACCTTGATCTCCATAGAAGGAAGACAAACATTGATTCAAAAAAATTTGGATGGGGTTTATGTGTAAAGAATATCTTGAATCCACCATTTAGTTCTGAGTCTGGGTATATTTTTCAAATAGAGGAAGAACTCTAAAACATCAAGAGGAATCACCCTAAGGACCGTTCCTAGGAATAGACATTACACTCTTATTCAAATTTTTTTGGAGGTATACTCTATACAACACAAGACATAAACTCAATTGGTTCACGTTTCACGAATCAAACCAATCAACCCCATACAAAGTCGCATAAAAAATGTTATCCATTTGAACCACAAGAATTAATTTAGAATCTCAAAAATATTTTATTTAAAACATGCTTACTTTGAAAACATCCAATACTATTAAAACATTAAACTTTCATTTAGAAAACCAAGGGATTCCATTTCAAAAATCCATTACAAATTGGAATCCAATTTTATTAAATTCCACCATCCTGAGAATCCAAAACACTCATACTTGCTTTGAAGAACACCAATTTGTCTGAAAATAAAGAAGTTCACTTTCATTTTAAAATACATCCAAAATATCATTTTGAAATAAATTACTTTTGAAAAAAATTACCAAAATAATTTATAACACCTCGTGAAAGTCAAAAACTTTTCAAGAAAAACATAAATTTCTCTTTTTCCATCCAAACCAGTTTTCTAAAATATAAATCTAATAAAAAAGGAATAAACATCAATAACAATTTCACCCAAAAACATCAATTCACATTAAAACCTACCTTAATTGACCCCAAATCAATTATAAACACTATTGGAATTAATTTATAAAATAAGGGAGAGAAAATAACACATTTAGGGTGAGGGAAGAACTCTGCACAGTTTAGCTACACAGGTTAGAAAACCATGCGTTGACCAAGAAATGACCTTGGTATGGTTTCTAGAACCATTCATAATAGAACCACATAGTGTTCCATATCATGCTGGGTAACCACATGGTTTGGGTTCTTCATCCATTTCCAACCATAAAACTCAAGAATACCCCCAAAATTATTGATATAATCAATATGGAGTAAAATATCATCATCTAAAATTGAAAATCAAGAAAAATATTCATAATTTAAACCCAAAAATTAGGACTCAATCCAAACTACCCATGACAACTCTAGTTTCATCATTAAAGGTGATGACCAGACACCCACCCATGATCTACCTCTTGAGTTCCAATGACGATCCTATATCATTTTTACCAAGATGAATGCCAAATAATAAGATAGGGATTTGATATCATTTTCTAATGAACCAAACCTTTTTGACCTAACACGTCACTCGACCTGGCTCCCCACAAGGCTCAGGGCATGTTACTGACAGCCCCGAGTTGACAAGTAGTGCCAAATCATCAAAATATATCATTTGAGAATGATTTCACCCCCAAAATCCAAATAAAAACATCATGAACTCCACCAAAAAAACTGGCATTACCTTTCCTTATATCATATGCTCATGAAAAAAATGAATACATAAATAAAAACTCTAAATAGAGTAATGCAAAATAGTAATAATAAAAAAAACTAATAAACTGCATCAATGCATAGATTGAATATATGGTGAACATCACATATACAAATCTAAATAAAATAAAGATCTGGGCTGACAAGGATGATACATAATCATTAAAAAATAAAACCATAATTGAACCACCACCAACCTTCTCCTTGTGACCCATCATTACTCACCATATACCATATCATCTGTCATAATACCTACCAAAACATAAATAACAAAAGAGATCATTGCCTGAACACCTAAAAGAAAACATGAGAGATGCATACACCCATTGATTTATGCAGGGTGTGAGCTAATCGATCCTAGTAGTATACCACTAAGGAGTTTAAAAAATTCATTTAAAAAGACTTTTCATTGTTTCTAGTTTAAAATATAAATATAAAATAGTCTTTTATCATAAACAAGTGCATGGAAAATAAGTAAAATTCCATAACTACTTTTATAAAACATACACCCTTTAAATTTTAAGTGAAACACTTTCAAACCAAGGAAAAATGACTTTTAAATTCATGAAACAAATCCAAACCTTTCCCCACTGTTTCAAAACCATTCCTAAAAAACAATCCCTTTTTTATATCAAACTTCGAATTTTTCTTTAAAATCACTCTTTCTAAGCCATTTTGGAATTCAGTTTAAATATAAACCAAAACCATAATTGAAATGGAATATGAACACAAGTGGAACTAAGATATCAATGAGGCAAAAATGAACATAAGAAAAAACTGAATCAATAGTGTCATATAACCATGTCAAGAGCTAGGGGATACAAACAAGGAAGAGGATGAGTTACCCTAATTAATCCTCAATGACATCTAAACATCATTAGAAACCCACTAGGATCTAGTTTGAATGATACTAGGTATGGTTCATCATAAAACCACTAGGACCCTATGTGAAACCGGAACATCCCAATCACCTTATATTTTGGGTCCTATCGAGTACAATATTTACTCCTAGGAGGATGATACTCACCTAGGGACCTATCTATCTTGAGAACACTAAGCTAGTGTAACACACATTCTGACCTTCCATCTAACTACATGATATTTCTATGAAATTAATCCATTGTAGGTGAGAAAATAAGTGAATCACATGACCATCACATTAATAATCAATAATGGAATCAATATAAATATTTTTACACCTCCAATTCCCCCATACAAAGAAACCCATTTTCAAATAATCTATATAAAAATTAATATACAACATATCCCTCTAGGGTCATAGTACATATCAAGCATAATAAAAAACAAGGGGCACAACTGAGGGAATCATACACATTATAAAAATATCTTTTATAAATTACCAAACAATCCATTTCAAAAAATAACATAGAATGTTAAGTCGTTTCCACCAATGAAAAACTTGCAATAAAAAATTCTTAAAAACAAATCCATAAAAATCACACATAAAACCATTCAAAACACACACCCTTTTTTTGAAAGCATTCGAAAAGGCCAACCTCTTCATTCCATTCAAATAATTCCATGGAAACTATGACTTTACTCCTCTCAAAAACTAGAAAAGGTCAAATGCATTTATTCATCAAATTTATTTAAATTAAGGCTTTGAGGGCTTTTTACAACCACTTGGCACTCAAACATTCCTTAAAATTTTATAAATCCATTAAAACATCCTTTATGATAAGCGGTAAAACCCTTAAAACATTTATGAAATCCACTTTAGTTATCCCATATCAATTTAATATAACAAACAAGGCACTAGAAGACACCAAGAATTCAATGACAAGTCATGTAATTCAAGTGTGTAAACACATCTACCTCAATCAAGTGGAAATCAAGTCACAATGAGTTTCCTTCAATGGAGGAGCTTGACCAAGAAAAGAGGATCCCAATACAAGACCTAAACAACAAAAACCCAAAAATTAGAACCACCTCATACCCTAATATTATCCAACACACCGCTTATGGTTCATGGGAGATGACCAAACTAATAAATAATAGGCACAGTGGAGTGGAAATGGAGATAACGATAGGAAATGAAGGATTTACCTCAAGAGTTTTTCTAAAATAACTAGAAGAGGGTGTCAAAATTGAATAGGAAGGGAGGGATATCTCCCTTGTGCACACCTAATGCTCGACTGAATGAGTGTGGGGTAAAGGGAGGGAAAATTCCTTAAAATTGAAGAGGGTTTAAATAATAAATTCACTTTTAATTAAACCTGTGCAGCCTACAATCTTTTTCCAAACATTTTACCAAAATGTGCACTAATCATATGAAAACCATAAGATCGACCATAGATATATTAGATGATTTATCAAACCTTACACTAACCATTCATGAGAGTCCCACTAGAAAAAGGATCCTTCACGGTTTCTCTTGAAACCTACATAGTTTTACAAAACTGTGGGGTAACTATGAAACACCCAAAAAACATCAAAAATTCCAAATTCCAAGTCTAAAACTCCAAAAAAGTAAAAGTTCCCCAAAGTAATATAAAATATAAAATAATAGTGACATGAGTTTATCACAATTGGGATCAATTTTTATTCTTCTAAAATGTTCTAGATCATTCCATATGTCAACACAATTAGTTTGGTCAAGAACATGCATCCAAACTCTAGTCAAACTTTTGAATTATCAAGACAAAGACGTCTATTTTAAATTCAAACCAAATCTATAATTAACTTATATTATCTTCTTTAAGAACCAAGTATATTTATTGTGGTTTAGTTTCATTTTTCTATCCCACTATTGCAGTATGGGACATCTAAACCATATCCAAAAAACTCATCTTACTCATAAAATTGTTCTGTAAATATTGTAATTAAAATCCTCTTTACGATCACCTATTTGACCAAGATTGTATCATGGTACTTAAGTTTCATGACACAATCTTATTTTCCTCCAAAAAACTAAAAAAAATCTACTTCTAATTTTGGAATCATCACAACAAGACCTTCACTTCACGATGTAAGATTCTTCTTATGAACATGTCCTTCACATCCTTCCCTTCTTCCTTCAATGCGCTACACTTTCTTCATAGTGAAACCCACACTTCAATCTCCATGATATCTAGATTTTAAAACTTGAAAATTAGAAAAAAATATTCCATTTATCCCTATAGAATATATATGGTCAATCTTTACTCTAAATTTATATGATCACCTCTATACAATTATCTATTGTAATTTCTCTTAAAATTATCCATTAAAATCATACTTTTATTATCTATGTAATTCCCCACACAATTCCCTAAATAATTCCCACAATTTCTTCTTCATACTGTAGACACAAACTCCTTCATCATCAAACCATGATGAGACCAATATTCCATGACACAAAATCAACCACTCAAAGTGATAATAACACTCCCCATGATTTTTATGCTCTTCACTATCTAATATCTTCTTATTCATTACAATAAAACCTCCATAATCAAGACCCAACATCACCATCTCATTTTGATCAATTTAGATCTATGAAGATGCTCAAAATGAAAGCTATAGGTTACGGAGTGAACGGGTTCTTTGACCTCATCATTTTCATCTTCTACAGTGATAAAATCCCCTAAGTTATTATTACCCAAGCTTGAGGAAATTTCTGTTAATATCACACATTAGTGAGTTCACATGGAATATCCCATATTCACAAAGATATTGACATGATAGTCTAATTATATTCTTATTCATCCTCAAAAATTCTTGTGCTATTCTCACGTATCTCATTTGAAACTCATGTTAATTGAACATGAGTTAATCTGAAATGGGACCTATTTATTCATCTATTTCATAAACACATAGATTCACAATGATAGAGTTTTGTTGATGAAGAAAATACCGAATCAAAAGAAGAAGAAGATGATGAACACAGACACAAAAATTTACGTAGTTTGGGAAAAAATCATTACGTCCATGGAGAGGCATAATAACTTCACTAATTCGGGAGCACAATTATAGGGAGAAAATAGAATTTTAACCACACTAAAAATTTTTATAGAATGAGACCATAAAATAAGATTATAGAGCTATACCATCAACTGCACAAAAAATCCACACTTCTATGGCATCATAGCCACCCATGTCCAAACTGCTATAGTGTTGGTGGTAGGAATTTCATGGAGCTACTGTGACTGATGGATAAAATTTGGAAAAGATACAGTGACCTGTCACATTTTTCTATAGTAATTCCACACCCCTACAGTGCTCTGTTGGTGTCACTATTCACCTATGCTATAATGAGTCTACAGAGTTACGGTCTGCTGTACAGTTTGGCCTGCTAGCATTCAACCCAATTTTTATCCAAATAGATTGGTGCTACACTATTCCAACGTAATTTTAAATCCAACTAATTCCTATATGATTCATTCTTACAAGACATATTTACATTTTAACTTAATATCACACAACACATTATAATCTCAGCTTCACCTTCCACAACCTCAAAAACATGATGCTAATCTTAGACAACTTCTCGAAATGCGGATTTAACCTTATGTAAACACATTTTCACTAAATTTAATATTACACAGCTCTTTGAATTTATATTTAATTATACGTAAATAGTATATTACTTGGTTTAATGCTAAAAACCTATAAAAATATATTTAATCATACACAACTACCAAATTCTCCCAAATTTCATCTCGGTCTTCTCAAAACATCTTCAGACCTTCTCACACCTCTTTTAAAGTGAGGATACAATTGAATTAGCTCATTTATAACCTGTTAAACCCAGATATACCATCACACTCTAAAATATTATCTCCCCTTTAAAAAAATTTCAAAACAAAGTATTATTTATCATGTAACATCTCCAAGTAGAGAATTGTAAGTTCTCAAATCCAAGTACTACTTATTATCATGGGTATCTCCATATGATCAAGTAAACCAAGCCTTGTTCACCATTGCACTTCATGATACTAGTTATTGAAAACAAATATAACACCAAACACACATTTGGTTCTAACATTACCCCTCATTAGATTTTATATTCAATATTATTATAAATCCATCCTCTAATATAATACCAAAAAACTTTAAGCCCTAGATTAATGATCCATTTATTTTCTCACCCTTTGGCATCAAAATAAAAAGGGTAAAATAAAGCTAGGCGTATACTTCATGACTCAAATTCCATCTCATCTTTTTAATCTTAATCTCTTGTAAACACTTGAGATATCATCTTACAATTCAAAATATTAATTGTAAGACCTTCATGAGCCCTGATTTTATCACTTAACTCCATGAATTGTTAGCTTTGAAAAATTATTGTTGAAAATTAATTCTCCACCATAGCTCTTCTTACCACATGTGGAAATCCAGATTTTAACTCCCCATCTTCTCTCCATGATTTATTCCACTAGATGTAATATCAAGTTCTTTAGAATCAACTATCCACTTTTCACTTTATTTTATGAAACCACCTTTTAGATAAACCTTTTGTTCTGTTTTCCATTTAGCATCAAACTCTTCAACCTCCAACTTCATTTTCTAAACAATTTTAGAGAATAAATTTAAAACTTGAAAAACGAGTCATTAACCGGTCCTCTAAACCTGTTTATTTTGAACTCAGTGTAGGAAATAAGATTCAAAGTTAATTATATAGAAGTTTTCCATGTAAATCACATCAAAAAATATCAAGAAAATTGATCAATTCTCTTTTTCCAACATTTATTTCTATGATATCAAACATGATTATGAAAAAACAATTAGTAAATAAACCTTAAATAGAAATATTTGTGAGTAATAACACTTATAAATGAACCTCAATTGATATACAAGGCATAAAAATAGGAATCTATGATTTCTTTATAACCAGTATTTATCAAATATTAAATTTTAGCAAGCCCTCCCTACAAATATGCTCTCTAAGTATCAATAATTTTTTTTTCAAGAACATCCATTTGTTAGATAGTTTTCCTTTCAAGGTACCCATGTATTAGTTTTCATGATAAACAATCATATATATAATGAGAAAACATATCAAGATCATCCAAAACCCATGCTATTGTAGCTACTATTATTATTCCATCATGTGATGTCCTATATATTTATGGAATGATACCACCATAAATACCTCTTAATACCATTTATTAATCCTTAAATTCTTTTTGATACTTCTAAACACTTTAGATAGGTCTTTGACTCCATTTTAATTCCAAATTGGGCTCCACAACAATTGTTATTCTTCATCTTAGCAAGAAATTCTAGATTGTTTTACACCCATAATGGTTTATTGACAAAACTTGTTAATTCATATTAATCCTTGATACCATTGGTGATTTATCCAACACCTCTTTCTATATGTATTTTAGTTTACAATGCACACATCTTCATTTAGCTCATACATCCCATGGATCATATCTCCCACTTAATATGTATCACATTAAATAATCAATTAAAAACTTTTAAGAGCATGGGAAGAGGGGAACTTCCTGGTTATCCCAAATTAGATGAATGTGTATGGTTATGGTAGACACATCCCTTTCTTCGAACTTTCTTCTTATCCCTCTTAGTGGTTCTCCTTTGAGTGATACCACTTATACAAATTTCATTTGGGATTCTTTATCCAATATTTTTCCTCTTACTTGGAATGGGATTCGCCTCCATCGTGAGAATCATTATAATGGTCTATGCCTTCTCGACCCATTAATTTTCCAATTTTGGTGTTGGAGATTGCTCATATGAGGCTATAGGAGGATCAATGGAGGTTTGAGCTACAACATAACTACAAAAGTATTTTTACACCATAAATGAGGGGGTTACGACATAAGATAGTGGTTTAAGGATTGTGTGGTTGGATGGTTTAAAACTTGTATACAGATTAGGGGTGATCATGAAAAATAGTTTTACGCCACATGATGAGTATTTATGATGTAAATAAATTAATACATAACCACTATTTTTTAGTGGAAGTTGAGGTTTTGAGGGTTTTATGGCATAAAAGGTTCATTTTATAGTGTAAGTTTTCAAAACCATGAAATTTACTTCATAAATATGGGTTTTACACCATAAAAATGGTTAGTTGAAGGTTTTTTATAACCCCCATTAGACCTACTCTTCATTAATTTAGCTTACCATCACTCTCTCATTGTAGACAAACCCTAAGAAATTTTGGGAGGATTTCCAGCTCATCTTCCCTTTCCTTGATCCTTGGGTTCTGGTGGTTGGTCATTGGTGATCAGTAGTGAGTTATACTCCATTTTCCCTTTGTTTTCTCTCATTATTCTCTTGAATATTCTCTACAGTGTTGTAGATTTTTTTAGTTGTGTTGGGATGTATTTTTTACAACCCTTTGGTGGAGTTTAGGTTGATCTAATGTTTTCTTGTGCTGTTGTGGTTTGCAGGATTTTTCTTCTTCACCATGTGGCATGCAATGAGACCAAAAAAATTCTTTGAGGTAAGGGATCATCTTTATCACTTGTTTAGGTGCTATGCATTATATTTTTATGCTTTTACTTTCTTTTGGGTGGATATTAATGGTTTACATAACCAAGATAAGTAATTGGTATAATTGAAATTCATGAGTATGGGGAGATATCACATGATCTACTAATTTTATATATGTTAATGATATTATGCATGTTTCCAATACTAGAACTAAAATATGTTGGAATCCCTATTTGCATGGTAGATGGAATATATTGATACCCTTTTTGTGTTGTTGTGTTTTCACACCTTGAATAAAAGGATAAAGAACGTATATCTATATAAAAAATTGGTTACCCATGGAAAGCCAGTTTGAGTGATAATACCTATTCTAAATAAATAGGTAATGTGATAAAATCCCCAAAATAATTTTGTAATATGGTGTGTGTTTATACTTTATGTGCTTGTGATTTTTATATTTCCCTACATGGTTTGGTAGAGTTGTTTTACAAAGATGGAGGTGATCAGATGGGTTTTTTGATGTGTGGGTATATGATGTGATGTGGTGGTTGGTTAACATGGATGTGATATGGGCAGTTGTGGTGTGGTTGTATTGAGAGAGTTTGCAGTGCGTAGGGGTTGTGGTGTACAATGATGATAATGTGCAGTGGTGATGTCTGGTGGTGATGTGTAGTTTTTGTGTGTGGTGGTTTTTCTTTGAGATGTGGTTGGGATGTGTGATGTGTGTTTGTTTTGGTGGGATAGTTCGACTTGGTCGATAATGTGTGACGATGATGTTTTATGTGAGTTAGGCTAGTTATGATGCAATGTGATTGTGTTAGTTGCCCAGGTAGAAATGAAATAAATGATGATGCTGAATGAAGTGAATAAATTAATGGGTTGTTAAGTGAATATAATGAGATATAAATTGTTATGTGGTGAATGAATTAAATAGAATGAATAAATGAATGGGATGTGTGGATGTGAAAGAAATGGATAATGAATAAATCTGGTGAAACTTGAAACTTGAAGTGAGAAATGTTGTGCGGTGGCTATGTGAAGTTGCATATAGTGGTGGAAACAGTTGTGAAAGTTGATGTGTGGAATGGTGGTGGTGATCTGTCATGCACTAGTGTATTTTTTTTGTGAACCCATAGGTTGGATGTTGTCTTCTATATATATATAATGTACGTTTATGTTTTTTCTATATGAGCCCCACTCGAGTTGGATAATCCTACCAATGCTCATAGTTTATGGGTTACAGGTGTTGTCCCCAACATTCAGGATAGTGGTGATATAGATGTATGGATATTCCCTCTTCCCCTCTCTTCCTTTAGTAGTTGTGATGATATGATTTGGTGTTATAGATTACCCAACATTGTTAGACCAGGTGTTTTTAGGTGAGATGTTATGTGATATATATTGGGGTTCATACGTCATAGGAGGATGAAATGAGGTTGATTTCATTCACATTCCTGATACCCACCACTTTTGTTATGTGATGATATGTGCTGTGATGGCCGTTTTTTCTCCAAATGAGACATGGTATGATGTGGATATGATGTGATGGTAATTAATGCTAGCACTAGATGATAGACCTTACTGGGGGGGTAGGTAAAGATGCATCCCAATCCACATCAGAGATGGATGGTATGAGATGTGTATGGAAGGGATGGGAGCATAATTCATTCTAACTTAGATTGTGAGAGTGGAGAATCAGTGGGGCAATGGAAACAGGGTTCCATTCTTTGTTATGATCTTGAGGCTATATTATTATATTGGATGCATGATCTGGTGAGTGATACATGGTGAGTCTGAGATGGTTAGTTGACCTGTTTAGGTTCTTACTGGTTGTACTATTTTTTTACAGGCGCATTAACATGCACTTTTCACATGTTCACTTGAGACATTGGGTATGTCCTTAATAAGTATACATGTTATGATCACCCTAAATAGATAAACTATTTTCTAGGATTTTAGGAGGACTTTGGGGACCTAGCTGGACATTTCTATCTTGGGTTTAGAGATGTTGTTGTGTCACTACTATGGACTTTTGTTTTGGTATATTTAGATACTTTTATATGTATAATTTTAAATTTTTCATGTAATGTGAGATGATTTTAGGTTTATTTTATATTATATGACGAATTTTTTTTGTATTTTTTATCCTATCTCTAAATATTGTTTCATTTATAGAGGGTAATGCCTCCCATATTGTGATATTTTTATACCCTCGGTGTGAGTTTCTAACCCATGGCCTATTAGAGGAAGGAATAAAGTGCCATTATTTATCATCCTTCAATGTGGAATATTTGGGGGGAGGGTGTTGTGAAACGCATCCCACTTGTACTTGTTTTTTCTATTGATGCACCACCATTGCATATTTCTTCCTGGCTCTCCCACTGGTCTTCACTTCTTTCTTTATGGTTTAATATATGAAACCACTAAGGCATTCTTTGTAACACCCCAAGAATTTAAAAATATATTTAAAATTGAACGTGTAAAACACTAAGTCTCTACAAAACACCACTTTGTTATAACCTATCCAATAAACATAATTTCTCCACCTCTGCGATTTAAATTTTGAAAAACTGACATACACGGTTGTGTTCAGTAAGATATTTAGAGTCTAACAACACAAACTTAATTTTTGGTATACAGTAACATACCCTTATGAATAGTACCATAACTTTATGAATAGTAATTAAAAGTAATGAATAGTAAATTGGACAAAAAAATATAAACTTCACCCATGAATGTATAAATACAATTTAGACATCTTAAAAGTGAAAAACGATCATAGTATAAGTGTCAGTATTTTTTATATGTCATAAATATTTTAATTACAATTTTCTTATTAATTTAATAATTTAAAATGAAAATTTATTTTTATAAAATTTAATAATAAATTTTTACTTTATTTTATTATGGTCATAAGATAATTTTATGGGACCTTGATTAATTTCTCAAGGTGTTATAAAACAAGTTGTGGTTTTAAAGTTGTTTTTCTGGAATAAAGTTTGTTTTTATTTAAAAATTAAATTAAAAAAATTTTAAAAAATTAATTTCCAAAAATGGTTTTCATTTTTTAATTCTACACTATGAAAATTGGTTAGGGTAATTTTTTTTGTATTTTTCTAAAATACTTGAATTTTTCGTGAATAATAAAAATACAGTTTTGAGTTTTTGGTATTTTTAATGAAATCATAGTGATGAAATAATTAAAATAAAAATAAGGTAGACTTGTGTATAGTAAAATAAGATATTAGGTGTCCCGAGTGGCTAATGCTATGGGAAAATACCATGGGAAAGCCCATGGTTTTAAAAAAATCACTAATAAGGTTTCTTTTTAAATTAATAAACAATTCTCTCTCTTTTACTATAAATACCCACTCATACCTTAGTTTTATATCATTAAAAATAAATCATCCTAGAATCTAGGGTGGTTTTACCTCCCTAGGAGTCTTTCCACGGTGTCCTTAATCCCCTAAGGTCCCAACCTTCAAGTTCTAGGAGTTACTCTACAGGGTAAGGGAACCTTTCACCTTCCTCTTTTAGCCAACACTTATTTTATGTTATCTATTTGAATTTAAATTCTTATATGTTGGGGTTTGATATTATGTATTCCTCTTACTGTCCTTTTTTATTTCCATATGATTAGATACCCTTTTTCTCTCATCAATTCATTTTATAAAATTTTAAGCGACGCCGTTAGGCTGCAGAATTTGCATAAGGGATCTCTCAACTTTTCTTTTATTTTCAAGTTCATCTCTTTTATTTTTTCCCATATATATACTTTATATATATCATGTGAATGGAAGAACCATAATCAATATTCTTACTCCCTCCCTTTTATTTTTATAAATGAAATCAACGTCCATGAGGTTCAAATTTATAACCTTCGTGGACAACGAAGTTTCATTCTTCAATTTCTCATTAATTACTGGTCATTAAACCATTTAGATGGTTTATACAGACTATAATATATGTATTATAACCTAATAAAAATTAAGTAATGAGTATATGTACATATTATTAATTTATATTACAAAACTAGTTCATAATAATCCATATACCGCCAAATAATCGAAGTGGTTTTCATCTAACGATTCATCCTATTTTCATGTAACCAAATGATATAAATGACCATTAACACTTCTGGATGTTCATAAATAATATTTAATTTCAATTTTTTAGATTTAAATCCCTTCCACATGAACTATGTTACTTAAGAACAAGTGAACCGATTATGAAAATAAAGAAAACGAACACTCCAGAACGACGAAATTCAAAATAATAAGTTATTAATAAGGGCATAAAAAACTAAAAAGAATTATGATAAACTAAATAAATTCCTAATAGGTTCTTAAATAAGTTATTAATAAGTATAATTTCATATTCTAGGACCTTAATTTCAAGAGTGGAACACATTCGGACTTAAGGTAAGGGTTTCTTCATCTCACTTCCATTTTTGTGATATTTTCCATATTCACTACTAATACTTGTGTATGGTGTCTGTATACTTCCCATTGATGTAACATATCATGAATATATTGATTTTAATCGTATTAAATTTATCATTTTAAAATTATTAATTTTTGGGCATACGAATCGTTTGATTACAAAATGGTAAGGGTTTTCCACCCGAACCTCCATTTTCATTTGGGTTATTTTTATTATCTAATTACCTCAACGAAATTCTTGAGTATTATTATGTAATACTCATAAATTCTATGTGATTTTTCTATATATGTTTACCAACCATAATAATACTTTAATTTAATGGGAGTTATATGTTCTAAAAGTGTCTTTCAAAAATCCTTCCCAAAATACAATCCCGATTCAAGGGAATTTCTCAAATTCATACATATTTTCAAGGGCACCATATAATATGTTTTTAGAAACCGTTATCTTTATAAAATTAATCATTTTATTATGATAGTATTATCTTACTTCACTTTTGGTTTTATACAAATATTTTTCCAAAAGAACTCTTCTTTTCAAAGTAAAACGATATTTATCCCAAGAATTACTCGGATATTTTATAAGAGTATCTTCATCTATTTCAAAACTCTTGTTTATTATTATGTATTCTTGTGATTAATATTTCATGTTATAATCTACCATATTTAATTTAATTTTTTGATTATTTTGGTTGTGTATTTTCAATATTAAAACCATTCACCAATTTACTCTGAATGGTTAGTGTTTTTGCTTAAATTATGGGGAAAGTTATTTACATGTAATATATTAGTTTCTATATGAATATATATATTTCTTATATTTATACTTGTTCATATGAAGAATTCATTGGACATATAAAGTTTCAAGTGGGCCCCACTATATCCCCTTGGTGCATCAGTAAGTCTCATGATACAAACTTCAATCTTGGAACAAGGCCTTGACAAAATGATTATTTATGGTCATGGAATGAGGCCTTGAGGGTATAATGATGATGTCCCACATTATGCATTCCCTCATTATGAAAATATTATTGATGGTTCATGTGGTTATTCGACTAGTAGAATACCCTTGATAATGTTTTGTTATGGCATTACTTACTCATCTCTTATTCTAGGCATAATGTGTTCAAGTTTATTATTTGTTGAAGGCGTATGTTTTTAGTTATTCAACTTGCATAATGTTTATATATCTTCCACTATATTTCTTACCTTTACTAAGTGTTTTATCTCACCCCTTTCTTATGTTTCTTTTTCTCAGAACATGAATAAGTTTTTCATGATTGACCTACAAGGTTAATATTAGAATGATGGATGTTACCAATAAAACTTATATGTTGTTTTTATTTTCAAGTTGTAATGTTGAACTTATGTATGTATCTAGATTTACAAAAAATACTAAAATACTCAGTCCTTTGGGATTTTATTCCTTGTAATCGTACCAATGTAATAAAATAAGGCACTGACTCTAGACAACTAGGGTCAGGTCCTTTCAGTTGGTATGAAAGGAAGTTTAGTAGCAAACATGGAAACTAGATTAGAAAATGCAGATTAGGGAACAAATCCCTAAGGTGGTATTTGAAAAAAAACATACAAGAACGTCCTAGAATCATGGTAATGAATAGATTATGTAGATCTTTCTTGAAAATACATCCCTATCTAAATACAGATATGTAGAGGTGGCTCTAGCACAGATATACCTAGGAGTGAAAACTCCGATAAAGAGTTTTGGGCTTGACCTGGGGTATCCTAACACACAACAATGGGCCTTTCTGCACTCTTGGGATTGACACTCCTGAGAGATATACTTAAGATAATTCCCATTTTCTTTACAAGCCATTATGAAGGATTTATGCCCAAAAAGTAACCAAAGTATATTGTTCTAGTATTTATGATGCATAAATTTATGTTATGTGTTATACCATGTTTAGAGATATAGAGAGTTCATAATTTTAGGAGCTAATATAAAATATGGAATTGATTAGAAATGGAACCTAGTATAAGAAATGAGAACTTCACCAATGCACGAGATGTGAAGATTAAGATGGATTATATCTCTGATGGTATTAATCCATCATTTCAAAGGAAGATTGTCTCCCAAGTATCCTCATCATATGAAGAAATAGTATCATGTGTTGACAAGGAATGTAAATACTTCTTTGAGTCTTATGGCTTTGAAATGAAGAAAAAGAAGAAAAGGATGGTAGGGAAAAACATGAATAAAGGGAAGAAGGGAAAGATGTATTTTCCCACATGTGATAATTTTGGAAGGAAACACCATGGCATATGCTTGAGAGGAAAATGAGTTTTCTTCAAGTCTGGAGAAAAAGGACACCATGCTCATAATTTCAAGTCAAGGAAAGAATTCCCCTATATTCAATGCTTCAAGTGCAAGGATATGGGACGCTATGTGAATCAATATCCCAAGCATCAAAGGAATCTACCCCAAATGATGATTTAGGATAATGATAAAGTTAGGATGCTACCACAGATGAAGTAGAATGATTAATATTCATAGTCAAGAATCATGTCATTTGAATATTTTTTCAGTATTTTACTGGTTGTAAGAATTATGAGATTTATAAGGATTGTACTATAGTAATATTTCATTAAGGATTTGAGGTCATATGGTGAATGGTACAAAAGAAAAGTGATTCATTAGAAAGTTAAACTTTTTAGAAAACAAATGATTGAGGGAGAGATCACCCTTAATATATATATATATATATCTCATTTTGAGATAATGATGAAGAAATGATTGATTTGGATAAGTACTGACTACCTTGGAACTAATTATTGACTTGTTGAGAAGTGGTCTATGCTATCATCGATGGAGTTTACAACACTTTTTGATTTAAGAATACATACAATAACATGTATCTTACATAAGGAATATAGAGGAATACATGTTTCTGATATGGTTTTCATGGTAATTCAAGTTATTACCATATTTTAAGAGGATACATGATGGTGTTATTCACATGTTTGGAAAGTGAATTTTAGAGATGCTTCTTTTTGATTAATGGTTAATGATAAGTTCATCTTGGAAATTTATAGGCCTTCATTATAATGTGTTGAATCATTATATTTTTAAATTTTTAACCATTTACGAAATGGTTTAAGTTGATTATTGTATGGGTTTTAGTGTTTAATGTCCTACATCATGCTTTAGTTATTCTTCCTTGACCATTTTTTCGAATTAGAATGCATTGTTTTGTAGTAACCAATGCTTTTCCCTTTCCCCTTATTAATAGAATATTTTAGCTATATTATTGATGCGGTTTTCCCACAAGGGAATTTTCAAGTGTCAACTATTAACTTTTGAACTTCAATTTCAAATTTCAAGGACGATATTTTTGTAAGGAAGGGATAATGTAACACCCCAAGAATTTACAAATAGATTTAAAATTGAATGCGTGAAACACTAAGTCTCTAAAAAACACCACTTTGTTATAACCTACCCAATAAACATAATTTTTCTACCTTTGCGATTTGAATTTTGAAAAACTAACATACACGGTTGCGTTCAGTAAGATATTTAGAGTCTAACAAGACAAACATAGTTTTTGATAAATTGTAATATACCCTTATGAATAGTAACATACCCTTTTGAATAGTAATGAACACTAATTAATAGTAAATTGGAAAAAAATAGAAACTTAACCCATGAATGTATAAATACAATTTATACATCATAAAAGTGAAAAAATGATCACAGTATAAGTGTTGGTATTTTTTGTATGTAATAAATATTTTAATTAAAATTTTCTGATTAATTTAATAATTTAAAATGGAAATGTATTTTCTTAAAAATTTAAAATAATTTTTTAATTTATTATCTTATGGTCATAAGATAATTTTATGGGACCTTGATTAATTTCTCAAGGTATTATAAAACGAGTTATGGGTTTAAAGTTGTTTTTTGGAATAAATTATGTTTTTATTTAAGAATTAAATTATAAATATATAGAAAATTATTTTACAAAAATTGATTTAATTATTTAATTCTACACATCGAGAAATTTTTAGGATGAATTTTTGGGATTTTTCTAAAATACTTGAATTTTCTGTGAATAGTAAAAAAAACAATTGTGAGTTTTTGGTATGTTTAATGACATCATAATGATGTAATAATAAAAATAAAATTATGGTAGACTTTTTTACAGTAAAATAATATATTAGGTGTCCCAAGTGGATAATACCATGGTCAAATACCATTTTAAAGCCCATGGTTTTACAAAAACCACTAATGATGTGTCTTTTTAAATTAATAAAAAATTATTTCTCTTTTAATATAAATACACACTCATACCTTAGTTTTAATTCATTAAAAATCACTCATCATAGAATATATGGTGTTTTTATCTCCCTAGGAGTCATCTCAAGGTGTCTTTAAGCCCCCAAGGTCCCAACCTTCAAGTTCTAGGAGTTACTCTACAAGGTAAGGGAACCTTTCACCTTCCTCTTTTAGCCAACACTTTTTTATGTTATCTCTTTGAATTTCCATTCTTATATGTTGGGGTTTGATATTATGTATTACTATTAAAATAATTTTTATTTAAATATTATGAGATACCTTTTTTCTCTCATCAATTCATTTTATGAAATTTTAAGCGACGCCGTTAGGCTGCTGAATTTTCATAAGGGATCTCTCAACTTTTCTTTTATTTTCAAGTTCATATATTTTCTTTTTCTCTCCTCACATACTCTATACAAATGAACATGATAACTCTAGTATAATATATATACTAGAATTATATCATGTTAGTGGAAGAACCATAACCAATATTCTTACTCCCTCCCTTTTATTTTTATAAACAAAATCAACGTCCATGAGGTTCCAATTTATAACCTTCGTGGACAAAGAAGTTTCGTTCTTAAATTTCTCCTTAATTACCAGCCATAAAACCATTTAGATGGTTGAAACAGACTTTAATATATTTATTATAACCTAATTTATATTCAGGAAGTAGTATATGTACATATTATTAATATATATGACAAAACTAGTTCATAATAACCCAAATACCGCCAATTAATCGAGGTGGTTTTCATCTAATGATCCATCCTCTTTCCATGTAAAAAAATGATATAAATGACTATTAACACTTATTTAAGTTCATAAATAATATGTAATTTAAATTCTGAATATTTACATCCTTTCCACATGAACTCCAATACTTAAGAACAAGTGAACCGATTATGAAAATAAAGAAAACGAACACTCTGGAACGGTGAAATTCAATATAATAACTTATCAATAAGGGCATAAATAAATGAAACAAAATTATGATAAAATAAATACATGTATAATAGTTTCTTAAATAATTTATTAATATGTATAATTTCATATTCCAAGACCATAAGTTTAATAGTGGAACACATTGGGACTTAAGGTAAGAGTTTCTTCATCTCACTTCCATTTTTGTGAGATTTCCATATTCACTACTAATAATTGTGTGTGGTGTATGTATACTGACCATTTATGTAACATATCATGAATATATTAATTTTCATGGTATTAAATGTATTATTTTAATATTTTTATTTTGTTGGCATATGAATCGTTTGATTACAAAAATGGTAGGGGTTTTTCCACCCAAACCTCCATTTTCATTTGGGTTATTTTTATTGTCTAATTACCCCAATGAAATTCTTGTGTATTATTATTTACTCCTCATAAATTATGTTTTATTTTTCTATATATTTTTACTAAACATAATAATAGTTTCATTTAATTGGAGTTATATGTTCTAAAAGGATCTTTTAAAAATACTTCCTGAAATACAAGCCCGATTCAAGGGAATTTCGAAAATTCATACCTATTTTCAAGGGAACCCTATAATCTGTTTTTGGAAACCATTATCTTTATAAAATAAATAATTTTATTATGAAAATATTATCTTACTTCAATTTTGGTTTTATACAAATATTTTTCCAAAATAACTCTTCTTTTCAAAATAATAGGGTATTTATCTCAAGAATTACATGAAGATTTTATAAGAGTATCTTCACCTATTTCAACACACTTATTGATTATTTTGTGTTATTGGGATTAATATTTCATGGTATAATCTACCATATTTAATTTAATGGTTTATTATTATTTTGGTTTTGGATGTTCTATCTTAAAACCATTCACCAATTTACTCTGAATGGTTAGTGTTTATGCTTAATGTTCGGGGAATGTTATTTATATTTCATATTTTAGTTTTCATATGATTGTATATGTGGTTTATATTTATCCCCATTCATATGAGGAATTAATTGGACATAGAAAGTTTCATGTGGGCCCCACTATATCCCCTCGGTGCATCGGTAGGTCTCATGAGACAAACTACGGTCTTGGCACAGGGCCTTGAAAAAACAATTATTTATGGTCTTGGCATGAGGTCGTGATGGTATAGTGATGATTTCCCACATTATGCATTCCCTCATTATAAAAATAGTATTGATGGTTCATGTGGTTATTCGACTAGTAGAAAACTGATGGTTATGTTTTGTTATGGAATTACTTACTCAGCTCTTATTCCAACCATAATGTGTTCAAGATTATTATTTGTTAAAGGTGTATGTTTTTAGTTATTCAAATTTACTAATGTTTATATATGTTCAACTGTATCTGTTACCCTTTCTAAGCATTTTATCTCACCCATTTCTTATGTTTCATTTGCTCAGGACATGAATAATTTTTTTATGATTGACCTATAAGGATTATCTTAGAATGGTGGATGTTCCCAAAAAAACTTATATTTTGTTTTTCTTTTCATGTTGTAATGTTGAAATTATGTATGTATCTCGATTTCCAAAAATACTGAACTACTCGGTCCTTTGAGATTTGATTCCTTTTAATGAAGCCAATGTAATAAAATAAGGCACCATCCCCACATAACTGGGGTCAGGTCCTTACAGTTGGTATCAAAAGAACTTTAGTAGCAAACTTGGAAACTAGAATAGAAAATGTAGATTAGGGAATAATTCCCTATGGTAATATTTGAGGACAAACATACAATAACGTGCTAGAATCATGGTAAAGAACAAATTATATGGAGATTTCTAGAAAATACATCCCTATCTGGATACAAACAGGTATAGGTGGATCTAGCACAGATGTACCTAGGAGTGAAAACTCTGACAATGAGTTTCGGGCTTGATCTGAGGTATCCTGGTACATGACAATGGGCCTTGATGCACTCTTGGTATTGACACTCTTGGGGGATATGCTTATGATAATTCACATTTTCTTTACAAGCCATTATGAAGGATTTATTTCCCAAAAGTAACCAAAGTATATGGTTATAGTATTTATGATGCATAAATTTATGTTATGTGTTATACCATGTTTAGATATATAGAGATTTCATAATTTTATGAGCTAATATATAATATGGAATTGATTATAAATGGAACTTATAATAATAAATGAGAACGTCACCAATGCACGAGATGTGAAGAGTAAGAAGGATTATATATCTGATGGTATTAAGCCATCATTTCAAAGGAATATTGTCACCCAAGTAGCCTCGTCATATGAAGAAATTATATCATGTGTTGAAAAGTAATGTAAATACTTCTCTGAGTCCTATGGATTTGAAAGGAAGAAAAAGAAGAAGATGATAATAGGGAAAAACATGGATAAAGGGAAAAAGGGAATGATGTATTTTCCCACATGTGATAATTGTGGAATGAAACACCTTGTTATATGCTTGAGAGGACAAGGGGTTTTCTTCAAGTGTGGAGAAAAAGAACACCATGCTCATAATTAAAAGACAAGAAAATAATTTCCCTATATTCAATGATTCAAATACAAGGATATAGAACACTATAAAAATCAATGTCCCAAAGCGTCAATGGAATATAACCCAAATGATGATTTAGGATAATGATAAAGTTATGATTCTACCGTAGATGAAGTAGAATGATTAATATTACTAGTCAAGAATCATGTCATTGGAATATTTTGTTATTATTGTTCTGGTTGTATGAATTAAGATATTTATAAGGATTGTACTATATTATTATTTCATTAAGTATTTGAAGTCATATAGTGAATGGTATAAATGAAAAATTATTCCTTAGAAAGTTAAACTTTTTAGAAAACACATGATTGAAGGAAAAGCACCCTTAATATATATATCTCATGTTGAGATAATGATGAACACATGATTGATTCAGATAAGTATTGAATACCTTTTAAATTATTATTGAATTGTCGAGAAGTGGTATATGCAATCATAGATGGAGTTTACAATACTTTTGGATTTAAGTAATATATCCAAAAACATTTATCTTACATAATGAATACAGAGGAATGCATGTTTCTGATATGGTTTTCATGGTAATTCAAGTTATTACCATATTTTAAGAGGATACGTGATGATGTTATTCACATGTTTGGAATTTGAATTTTAGAGTTGATTCTTATTGATCAAGTGTTAATGATAAGTTCATCTTGGAAATTTATAGGCCTTCATTATAATGTTTGGAATTATTATATTTTAAATTTTTTAACCATTTACGAAATGGTTTAAATTGATCATTGTATGAGTTTTAGAGTTTAATGCCCTAGATTATGGTTTGGTTATTATCCCTTGACCATGTTTTCCAATTATAATGCTTTGTTTTGTAGTAACTGATGCTTTTACCTTTCCTCTTATTAATAGAATATTTTAACTATATTCTAGATGTGGTTTTCCCACAAGGGAATTTTTAAGTATCAACCATTAGCTTTTGAAATTCAATTTCAAATTTCGAGGATGAAATTTTTGTAAGGATGGGGTAATGTAACACCCCAAGAATTTAAAAATAGATTTAAAATTGAATTCATGAAATACTAAGTCTCTAAAAAACACCACTTTGTTATAACCTATCCAATAGACAAAAAATTTCCACCTCTGTGATTTGATTTTGAAAAACTGACACACACAGTTGCGTTCAATGTGATATTTAGATTCTCACAAGATAAAATTAATTTTTAGTGTATAGTAACATACCCTTATGAATAGTAATGAATAGTAAATTTGAAAAAAAATAGAAACTTCACCCATGAATGTATAAATAGAATTTAGACATCTTAAAAGTGGAAAAATGATCATAGTATTAGTGTTGATATTTTTTGTATGTCATAAATATTTTAATTACAATTTTATGATTAATTTAATAATTTAAAATGCAAATTTATTTTCATAAAATTTAATAATAAATTGTTGCTTTATTGTCTTATAGTTATAAGATAATTTTATGGAACCTTGATTAATTTCTCAAGGTGTTATAAAATGAGTTATGGTTTTAATGTTGTTTTTTTGGAATAAATTATGTTTTTATTTAAAAATTAAATTAAAAATATTTTGAAAATAATTATCCAAAAATGGATTTAATTTTATAATTCTAAACATCCAAAAAAATTTAGGGTGAATTTTTGAGATTTTTCTAAAATACATGAATTTTCCGTGAATAGTAAAAATACAGTTTTGAGTTTTTGGTATGTTTAATGACATAATAATGATGTAATAATTAAAATAAAATGATGATATACTTTTGTACAATAAAATAAGATATTATGTGTCCCAATTGGCTAATACCATGGGTAAGCCCATGGTTTTACAAAAACCACTAATGTGGTGTCTTTTTAAATTAATAAAAAATTCTATCTCTTTTACTATAAATACCCACTCATCCCTTAATTTTCATTCATTCCAAATAATTAATCCTTGGAGATATGGTTTGTTTACCACCCTATGAGTCCTCCCAATGTGTCCTTAATCCCCCAAGGTCCTAACCTTCAAGTTCTAGGAGTTACTCTACAAGGTAAGAGAACCTTTCACCTTCCTCTTTTAGCCAACAATTCTTTTATGTTATCTCTTTGAATTTTTATTCTTATATGTTGGTGTTTGATATTATGTATTAATATTACTGTACTTTTTATTTACATATTATTATATAACATTTTTCTCTCATCAATTCATTTTATGAAATTTTAAGTGACGCTGTTAGGCTACCAAATTTTCATAAGAGATCTCTCAAATTTTCTTTTATTTTCAAGTTCATCTCTTTTCTTTTTCTATCCTCAAATACTCTATCCAAATGACCTTTATAACTCTATTATAATATATATACTTGAATTATATCATGTTAATGGAATAATCATCATCAATATTCTTACTCCCTCCCTTTTATTTTTATATATGAAATCAACGTCCATGAGGTTCCAATTTATAACCTTTTTGGACGAAGAAGTTTTGTTCTTCAATTTCTCCTTCATTACTGGTCATGAAACCATTTATATGGTTTAATTATACTATAATATATGTATCATAACCTAATTAATATTCAGTAAAAAGTATATGTACATATTATTAATTTATATGACAAAAGTAGTTCATAATAATCCAAATACCGCAAAATAATTGAAGTGGTTTTCATCTAATGATTCATCCTATTTTTGTGTAACCAAATGATAGAAATGACCATTAAAACTTCTGTATGTTCATAAATAATATTTAATTTCAATTTTTTAGATTTAAATCCTTTCCACATGAACTCCATTACTTATGAACAAGTGAACATATTATAAAAATAAAGAAATTGAACACTCCAGAACCACAAAATTCAATATAATAACTTATAAATAAGGTAATAAATAAACTAAAAAGAACTATGATAAACTAAATAAATTAATAATAGGTTCTTAAATAAGTTATTAATAATTATAATTTCATATTCCCAGACCTCATGTTCAAGAGAGGAACACATTCAGACTTAAGGTAATGGTTTCTTCATCTCACTTCCATTTTTTTGAGATTTTCCATATTCACTACTGATACTTGTGTATGGTGTAAGTATACTACCCATTTATGTAACATATCATGAATATATTTAATTTAATCGTATTAAATGTATCATTTTAATATTATTAATTTTTGGGTATACGAATCGTCTGATTACAAAATGGTTAGGGTTTTTCCACCCAAACCTCCATTTTCATTCGGGTTATTTTTGTTGTCTAATTACCTCAATGGAATTATTGTGTATTATTATGTACTCCTCATATATTATATGTGAGTGTTCTATATATTTTTTCCAACCATAATCTTACTTTCATTTAATGGGAGTTATATGTTCTAAATTATCTTTTAAAAATCCTTCCCAAAATATATGCCCGATTCAAGGGAATTTCGCAAATTAAAACCTATTTTCAAGGGAAACATATAATATGTTTTTTGAAACCATTATATTTATAAAATAAATAATTTTAATATGAAAATATTATCTTACTTCACTTTTGTTTTTATACAAATATTTTTCCAAAATAAATCTTCTTTTAAAAGTAAAAGGGTATTTATCCCAAGAATTACTCGAAGATTTTATAAGGGTATCTTCATCTATTTAAACACTATTATTGATTATTATGTATTATTGGGATTAATATTTCATGGTATAATCTACGATATTTAATTAAATTTTTTATGATTATTTTGGTTTTGGATGTTCTATCTTAAAACCATTCACTAATTTACTCTGAATGGTTAGTGTTTATACTTAATGTTCGAGGAAAGTTATTTAAATTTCATATATTAGTTTTTATAAGAATGTATAAGTTGTTTATAATTATCCTCAATCATATGAGGAATGAATTTGAAATAGAAAGTTCCATGTGGGACCTGCTATAGCCTCTCGGTGCATTAGTAGGTCTCAAGAGACAAATTACGGTATTGGAACAAGGCTTTGACAAAATAATTATTTATGGTCTTGGAATGAGGCCTTGACTGTATAGTGATGATGTTACAAATTATGCATTACCTAATTATAAAAATAGCATTGATGGTTTATCTGGTTATTCTACTAGTATAATACCCATGATTATGTTTTTTATGTCATTACTTACTCATATCTTATTCCATACATAATGTGTTCAAGTTTATTATTTGTTAAAGGCGTATGTTTTTAGTTATTCAACTTGTATAATGTTTATATATCTTTTGTTGTATTGCTTATCCTTATGGAGCTTTTGAGATCAACCCTTTATTATGTTTAATTTTCTCAATACATGAAGATGTTTTTATGATTTACCTACAAGGATAATCTTATAATGGTGGATGTTCCCAATAAAACTTTTATGTTGTTTTTCTTTTAAAGTTGTAATGTTGAAACTATGTATGTATCTAGATTTCCAAAACTACTAAACTACTCTGTCCTTCAGGATTTGATTCCTTGTAATCATTCCAATGTAATAAAATAAGGCACCGGCTTAGGGCAACTAGGGTCGGGTCCTTACAGTTTGTATCAATGAAAGTTTAGTAGCAAACTTGGAAACTAAATTAGAAAATGTAGATTAGGGAACAAAGACCTAAGGTAGTATTTGAGGACAAACAAACAAGAACGTCCTAGAATCATGGTAAAGAATAGATTTTGTGGATATTTCTAGAAAATACATCCCTGTCTGGATACAAATAGGTAGAGGTGGCTCTAGCACAGATGTACCTAGGAGTGAAAACTCCGACAAGGAGTTTTGGGCTTGACTCGGGGTATCCTAGTACACGACAACGGGCCTTGATTCACTCTTGGTATTGAAACTCCTGGGAGATATTCTTGGGATAATTCCCATTTTCTTTACAAGTAATTATGAAGGATTTATTCCCCAAAATTAACAAAAGTATATGGTTCTAGTATTTATGATGCATAAATTTATGTTATGTGTTATACCATGTTTAGAGATATAGAGAGTTCATAATTTTATGAGCTAATATATAATATTAAATTGATTAGAAATGACTTCTAGAAGAATAAATTAGAACTTAAACAATGCACGAGATGCAAAGATTAAGAAGGATTATATCTCTGATGGTCTTAATCCATCATTTCAAAGGAATATTGTCTCCTAAGTATCCTCATCATATGAAGAAATAGTATCATGTGTTGACAAGGAATGTAACGACTTATCTGAGTCTTATGGATTTGAAGGGAAGAAAAAGAAGAAGAGTATGGTAGGGAAAAACATGGATAAAAGGAAGAAGGGAAAGATGTATTTTCCCACATGTGACAATTGTGGAAGGAAACACCTTGGTATATGATTGAGTGGAAAAGGAGTTTGCTTCATGTGTGGAGAAAAGGGAGACCATGCTCGTAATTGCAAGACAGGGAAAAAATTTCCCTATATTAAACGCTTCAACTACAAGGAGACGGGACACTATAAAAATAAATATCCTAATAATTAAAGTAATATATCATAAATGATGATTTAGGATAATGATAAAGTTATGATGCTACCGCAGATGAAGTAGAATGATTAATAATCCTAGTCAAAAATCATGTTATTTGAATATTTTGTCAGTATTGTACTGGTTGTAAGAATTATGAGATTTATAAGGATTGTACTGTAGTACTATTTCATTAAGGATATGAGGTCATATGATGAATGGTATAAAAGAAAATTGATTCAGTATAAAGTTAAACTTTTTAGAAAACACATGATTGAGGGAAAGACCACCCTTAATATATATATCTCATGTTGAGATAATGATGAAGAAAAGATCGATTCAGATAAGTACTGACTACCTTGGAACTAATTATTGACTTGTCGAGAATTGGTTTTGCAATCATCTATGAAGTTTATATCAATTTTGGATTTAAGGAATATATATAATAACATGTATCTTACATAAGGAATACAGAGGAATGCATGTTTCTAATAGGGTTTTTATGGTAATTGAAGTTATTAACACATTTCAAGAGGATACATGATGATGTTATTCACATGTTTTGATTGTTAATTTTAGATATTCTTCTTGTTTATTAAGGGTTAATGATAAGTTCATCTTTGAAAGTTAGATGCCATCATTATAATTTTTTGAATCATTATATTTTGGAATTTTTAACCATTTATGAAATTGTTTAAGTTGATCATTATATGGGTTTTAGAGTTTAATGTCCTACATGATGGTTTGGTTATTCTTCCTTGAACATGTTTTCCAATTAGAATGTGTTGTTTTTTAGTAACCAGTGCATTTCCATTTCATATTATTAATATAATATTCTAACTATATTCTTGATGTGGTTTTCCCACAAGGGAATTTTCAAGTACCAACCATTAACTTTCAATGTTCAATTTCAAATTTTGAGGATGAAATTTTGTATGGAGGTGATAATGTAACACCCCAAGAATTTACAAATATATTTAAAATTGAATGAATGAAACACTGAGTCTCTAAGAAACACCACTTTGTTATAACCTATCAAATAAACATAATTTTTCCACCTCTCCAATTTCAATTTTGAAAAACTGACCTACATAGTTGCATTCAGTAATATATTTAGAGTCTAACAATACAAACTTAATTTTTGGTGAATAGTATCATACCCTTATGAATAGTAATATACCCTTATGAATAGTAATGAATAGTAAATTGGAAAAAATTAGAAACTTCACGCATGAATGTATAAATACAATTTATACATCTTAAAAGTGAAAAAACGATCACAGTATAAGTGTTGGTATTTTTTGAATGTCATAAATATTTTAATTACAATTTTCTGATTAATTTAATAATTTAAAATGGAAATTTATTTTCATAAAATTTAATAATAAATTGATACTTTATTGTCGTATGGTTATAAGATAAATTTATGGGACCTTGATTAATTTTTCAAGGTGTTGTAAAATGAGTTATGGTTTTAAAGTTGTTTTTTTAGAATAAATTTTATTTTTATTTAAAAATTAAATTAAAAACATTTATAAAACTATTTTCCAAAAATTTATTTTATTTTTTAATTCTACACATCATAAAATTCTTAGGGTGAATTTTTTGGATTTTTCTAAAATACCTGAATTTTCTATGAATATTAAAAATAGAGTTTTGAGTTTTTGGTATGATTAATGACATCATAACGATGTAATAATTAAAATAAAATTATGGTCGACTTATGAAAAGTAAAATAATTTATTTTGTGTACCAAGTTTTTAATACCATGGGAAAATACCATGGGCAATCCCATTGTTTTACAAAAACCACTAATGAGGTGTCTTTTTAAATTAATAAATAATTATCTCTCTTTTACTATAAATACCCACTCATCCCTTCGTTTTATTTCATTAAAAATCCCTAATACTTGTAGATATGATGTATTTAACTCCCTAGGAGTCCTCCCAAGGTTCCCTTAATCCCCCAAGGTCCCAACATTCATGTTCTAGGAGTTACTCTACAAGGTAAGGGAACATTTCACCTTCCTCTTTAAGCCAACACTTCTTTTATGTTATCTCCTTGAATTTCCATTATTATATGTTGGGGTTTGATATTATGCATTCATATTAATTTTATTTTTATTTAAATATTATTAGATACCATTTTTATCTCATCAAATCATTTTATGAAATTTTAAGCGACGTCGTTAGGCTGCCTAATTTTCATAAGGGATCTCTCAACTTTTCTTTTATTTTCATGTTCATATCTTTTCTTTTTCTCTACTCACCTACTCTTTATGAATGAACATTATAACTCCAGTATAATCTATATACTATAATTATATCATGTTAATGGAAGAACCATCATCAATATTCTTACTCCCTCACTTTTATTTTTATAAACGAAATCAACGACTATGAGGTTCCAATTTATAACCTTTGCGGACGATGAATTTTCGTTCTTCAATTTCTCCTTCATTACTAGTCATGAATCCATTTATATGGTTTAACCAGACTATAATACATGTATTATAACCTAACTAATATTTATTAACCATTATATGTACATGTTATTAATTTATATGACAAAACTGGTTCATAATAATCCAAATACCTCCAAATAATCGAAGTGGTTTTCATCTAATGATTCATCCTCTTTTCAGGTAACAAAATGATAGAAATGACCATTAAAACTTATGGATTTTTATAAATATTATGTAATTTCAATTCTGTATATTTACATCCTTTCCACATGAAATCCATTACTTAAGAACAAATGAACCAATTATGAAAACAAAGATAATGAACACTCTATAACGAAAAAATTCAATATAATAACTTGTCAATAAGGGCATAAATAAACTAAAAATAATTATGATAAACTAAATAAATGTATAATAGGTTCTTAAATAAGTTATTAATAAGTATAATTTCATATTTCAGGACCTTAAGTTCAAGAGCGGAACACATTCAGACTTTAGGTAAGGGTTTCTTCATCTCACTTCCATTTTTGTGAGATTTTCCATATTCACTACTAATACTTGTGTTGGGTGTATATATAATTCCAATTGATGTAAAATATCATTAATATATTTATTTTCATAGTATTAAATGTACCATTTTAATATTTGTAATTTTTGTTCAAATGAATCGTTTGATTACAAAATGGAAAGGGTTTTTTCACCCGAAAAATCCATTTTCATTCGGGTTATTTTGATTGGATAATTACCTCAATGAACTTCTTTTGTATTAGTATTTACTCCTCCTATATTATTTTTGAGTTTTCTATATATTTTTATCAACCATAATCATACTTTCATTTAATGTTAGTTATATGTTCTAAAATGATCTTTTAAAAATCCTCCCCGAAATACAAGCCCAATTCAAGGGAATTTCTCAAATTCATACCTTTTTTGAAGGGCACCCTATAATATGTTTTTCTAAACCATTATCTATATAAAATAAATAATTTTATTATTAAAATATTATCTTATGTAAATTTTGGTTTTATACAAATAATTTTCCAAAATAACTCTTATTTTCAAAGTAAAAGGGTATTTATCTCAAGAATTACTCGAAGATTTTATAAGAGTATCTTCATCAATTTCAACACTCTTGTTGATTATTATGTATTATTAGAATTAATATTTCATCGTATAATATATCATATTTAATTTAATTTTTTGTGATTATTTTGGTTGTTGATTTTTTATCTTAAAACCATTCTCCAATTTACACCGAATGGTTAGTGTTTATGCTTAATGTTCGAGGAAAGTTATTTAAATTTAATATATTAATTTTTATATGAATGTATATGTTGTTTATATTAATCACTATTCACATGAAGAATGAATCAGACATAGAATGTGTCAGGTGGACTCTAGTACAGCCCCTCGGAGCATCGGTAGGTCTCATGAGACAAACTACGGTCTTGGCATAAGGCCTTGAGAAAATGATTATTTATGGTCTTGGAAAGAGGCCTTTCGGTATAAAGATGATGTCCCAAATTATAAATTCCCTAATTATGAAAATATTATTGATGGTTCATGTGGTTATTCAACTATTAGAATACCCATGATTATGTTTTATTATGGCATTACTTACTCAGCTCTTATTCCAACCATAATGTGTTCAAGTTTATTATTTGTTAAAGGCATATGTTTTTAGTTATTAAAAATGCCTAATGTTTATATATATTCCACTGTATTTCTTACCATTACTAAGAATTTGATCTTACCCTTTTCTTATGTTTCATTTTCTCAAGACATGAAAAAGTTTTTTATGATCGACCTACAAGTATAATCTTATAATGTTAGATGTTTCAAATAAAACTTATATGTTATTTTTCTCTTCAAGTTGTAATATTGAACTTATGTATGTATCTAGATTTCCAAAACTACTAAACTACTCAGTACTTCAGGATATGATTCCTTTTAATCATGATAATATAATAAAATAATGCTCAGAATCTGAGAAACTAGGGTTGGGTCCTTACAGTTGGTATCAAAGGAATTTTAGTAGCAAACTTGGAAACTAGATTAGAAAATGTAGATTAAGGAAAAAATCTCTAAGGTATTATTTGAGAAAAAACATACAATAACGTCCTAAAATCATGATGAGGAATAGATTATGTGGATATTTCTAGAAAATAAATCCATGTGTGGATACAAATAGGTAGAGGTGGCTCTGGCACAGATGTATCTAGGAGTGAAAATTCTGACAAAGAGTTTCGGGCTTGACCCGAGTTATCCTAGTACACGACAATGGGCCTTGCTGCACTCTTGGTATTGACACTCTTGGGGGATATTCTTAGGATAATTCACATTTTCTTTAAAATCCATTATGAAAGATTTATGCCCTAAAAGTAACCAAAGTATATGGTTATAGTATTTATGATGCATAAATTTATGTTATGTGTTATACCATGTTTAGAGATATTGAGAGTTCATAATTTTATGAGCTAATATATAATATGTAATTGATTAGAAATGAAACCTGGTAGAAGAAATGAGAAATACACCGGTGAATAAGATGAGAAGCGTAAGAAGGATTATATCTCTGATTCTCTTAAGCCATCATTTCAAAGGAATATTTTCTCCTAAGTATCCTCATCATATGAAGAAATAGTATCATGTGTTGACAAGGAATATAAATACTTCTCTGATTCCTATGGCTTTGAAGGGAAGAAAAAGAAGAAGTGGATGGTAGGGAAAACATGGATAAAGGGAAGAAGGGAAATATGTATTTTCCCACATGTGATAATTGTGGAAGGAATCACCTTGGTATATGCTTGAGAAGAAAAGTATTTTGCTTCAAGTGTAGATAAAAAGGACACCATGCTCATAATTTCTAGACAAGGAAAGAATTTCCCTATATTCAATTCTTCAACTGCAAGGAGATGGGACACTGTGCGAATCAATGTCCCAAGCATCAAAGGAATATACCCCAAATTATGATTTAGGATAATTATATAGTTATTATGATACCAAAGATTAAGAAGAATGATTAATATTCTTAGTCAAGAATCATGTCATATGAATGTTTTGTCATTATTGTACTGGTTGTAAGAATTATGAGATTTATAAGGATTGTACTGTAGTACTATTTTATTAAGGATTTGAGGTCATATGGTGAATGGTACAAAGGAAAAGTGATTCAGTATAAAGTTAAACTTTTTAGAAAACACATGATTGAGGGAAAGACATCCCTTAATATATATATCTCATGTTGAGATAATGATGAAGAAATGATTGATTCAGATAAGTACTGACTACCTTGGAACTGATTATTGACTTGTTGAGAAGTGGTATATGCTATCATTGATGGAGTTTACAAAACTTTTTGATTTAAGGAATATATGCAAAAACATGTATCTTACATAAGGAATATAGGGGAATGCATGTTTCTGATACAGTTTTTACGGTAATTCATGTTATTACCATATTTTAAGAGGATACATGATGATTTTATTCACATGTTTGGAATGTGAATTTTAGATCTTATTCTTAGTGATTAAGGGCTAATGATAATTTCATATTGTAAATTTATATGCCTTTATTATAATGTGTTGAATCATTATATTTTGGAATTTTTAACCATTTTCGAAATGGTTTAAGTTGATCATTGTATGGGTTTTAGAGTTTAATGTCCTACATGATGGTTTGGTTATTCTTCCTTGAGCATGTTTTCCAATTATAATGTGTTGGTTTTTAGTAATCGATGCTTTTACCTTTCCTATTATTAATGGAATATTTTAACTATATTCTTGACGTGGTTTTTCCACAAGGTAATTTTCAAGTATCAACCGTTAACTTTCGAAGTTCAATTTCAAATTTTTAGGATGAAATTTTTGTAAGGAGGGGATAATGTAACACCCTAAGAATTTATAAACATATTTAAAATTTAATTCTTGAAACACTAAGTCTCTACAAAACACCACTTTATTAGAGCTTATCCAATAAACATAATTTTTTCACCTCTGGGATTTGAATTTTGAAAAATTGACATACCCTGTTGCGTTGAGTAAGGTATTTAGAGTCAAACACGGAAAAATTAATTTTTAGTTAATAGTAACATACCCTTATGAATAGTAACATACCCTTATTAATAATAATGAATAGTAAATTGAATAAAATAGAAAATTCACCCTTGAATGTATAAATACAATTTAGACATCTTAAAAGTGGAAAAAATGATCATAGTATAAGTTTTGGTATTTTTTATATGTCATAAATATTTTAATCAAAATTTTCTAATGAATTTAATAATTTAAAATGGAAATTTATTTTCATAAAATTTAATAATAAATTGTTACTTTTTTTTCTTATGGCCATAAGATAATTTTATGGGACCTTGATTTATTTCTCAAGGTGTTATAAAACGAGTTATGGTTTTAATGTTGTTTTTTTGGAAAAAATTATGTTTTTACTTAAAAATTAAATTAAAAATAATTAGAAAATTATTTTCAAAAAATGGATTTTATTTTTTAATTATAAACGTCGAAAAATGGTTAGGGTGAATTTTTGGGATTTTTCTAAAATACTTGAATTTTTGTGGATAGTAAAAATACAGTTTTGAGTTTTCGACATGTTTAATGACATCATAATGATGTAATAATTAAAATAAAATGATGGTATAATTTTGTACAGTAAAATAAGATATTAGGTGTCCCAAGTGGCTAATACCATGGGTAAATACCATGGTAATGACCATGGTTTTACAAAAACCACTAATGAGGTGTCTTTTAAAATTAATAAAAAATTATCTCTTTTACAATAAATACCCACTCATCCCTTAGTTTTAATTCATTAAAAATCCCACATCATCAAAGAAGTTGTGTTTTTACCTCCCTATGAGTCCTCCCAAGGTGTCCTTAAGCCCACAAGGTCCCTACCTTCAATTTCTAGGAGTTACTCTACAAGGTAATGGAAGATTTCACCTTCCTCTTTTAGCCAAAACTTCTTTTATATTATCTCTTAGAATTTTCATTCTTATATGTTTGGGTTTGATATTATGTATTCAAATTAATTTCATTTTTTATGTCCATATGATGATATACCATTTTTATCTCATCAATTCATTTTATGAAATTTTAAATAACGCTGTTAGGGTGCGGAATTTTAATAAGGGATCTCCCAACTTTTCTTTTATTTTCAAGTTCATCCCTTTTCTTTTTCTCTTCTCACCTCTTATGTCCAAATTAACATGATAACTAAAGTATCATATATATACTATAATTATATCATGTGAATCAAAGTATCATCATCAATATTCTTACTCCCTCCCTTTTATTTTTATAAACGAAATCAACGTCCATGAGGTTCTAATTTATAACCTTCGTGGACGATGGAGTTTCATTCTTCAATTTCTCCTTCATTACTGGACATGTAACCATTTATATGGTTGAAACAGACTATAATATATGTATTATAACCTAATTAATATTATAGAACTAGTATATGTACATATTATTAATTTATATGACAAAACTAGTTCATAATAATCCAAATACTGCCAAATAATCGAAGTGGTTTTCATCTAATGATTCATCCTTTTTACATGTAACAAAATGAAAGAAATGACCATTTAAACTTATGTATGTTCATAAATAATATTTAATTTCAATTCTGGATATTTACATCCTTTCCACATGAACTCCATTACTTAAGAACAAGTGAACTGATTATGAAAATAATGAAAACAAACACTTCGGAATGATAAAATTCAATATAATAACTTATCAATAAGGGAATAAATAAACTAAAAATAATTATTATAAACTAAATAAATTTATAATAGATTCTTAAATATGTTATTAATAAGTATAATTTCATAATCCAGGACCTTAAGTTCAAGAGTGGAACACATTTGGGCTTAAGGTAAGTTTTTCTTCATCTCAATTCCATTTTTTGTGAGATTTTCTATATTCACAAGTAATAATTGTGCATGGTGTATGTTTAATTCCCATTTATGTAACATATAATGAATATATTTATTTTTAGTGTATTAAATATATAATTTTAATATTATTAATTATTGGTCATATGAATCGTTTGATTACAAAATGGTAAGGATTTTTTCACCCGAACCTCCATTTTCATTCAGGTTATTTTTATTGTCTATTTACCTCAATGAAATTCTTGTGTATTATTATATACTACTCCTAAATTCTGTTTGAGTGTTCTATATATGTTTATAAACCATAATCTTACTTTCATTTAATGTGATTTATATGATCTAAAAGGATCTTATAAAAATCTTTTCCGAAATAAAAGCCCGATTCAAGGGAATTTTTCAAATTCATACCTATTTTCTAGAAAACCCTATAATATGTTTTTAAAAACCATTATCTTTATAAAATATATAATTTTATTATGAAAATATTATATTACTTCACTTTTTGTTTTATAAAAAAAAAATTCCCAAAGAACTCTTCTTTTCAAAGTAAAAGGGTATTTATCTCAAGAATTACTCAAATATTTTATAAGAGTATCTTCATCTATTTCAACAATGTTGTTGATTATTATGTATTATTGGGATTAGTATTTCATGGTATAATATACCATATTTATTTTAATGGTTTATTATTATTTTTTTGTGTATTTTATATCTTAAAACCATTCCACAATTTACTCCGAATGGTTAGTGTTTATGCTTAATGTTCAGGGAAAGTTGTTTACATTTCATATATTAGTTTTTATATGAATGTATATGTTGTTTATATTTATATTAATTCATATGAGGAATGAATTAGACATATAAAGTGTTGGGTGTGCCCCGCTATATCTCCTCGGTGCATCAGCAGGTTTCGTGAGACAAACTACGGTCTTGGCACAAGGACTTGACAAAATGATTATTTATGGTCTTAGCACAAGGCCTTGAAAATATAATGATGATGTCCCACATTATGAATTATCTCATTATTAAAATATTATTGATGGTTAATGTGGTTATTTGACTAGTATAATACCCATGATTATGTTTTATTATGGCATTACTTACTCACCTCTTATTCCATTCGTAATGTGTTCAAGTTTATTATTTATTAAAGGTGTATATTTTTAGTTATTCAACTTTCCTAATGTTTATATATATTATACTGTATTTCTTACCCTTCCTGAGTGTTTTATCTCACCCCTTTCTTATGTTTTATTTTCTCAAGAAATTAATAAGTTTTTTATGACTGAACTATAAGGATAATCTTAGAATGGTGTATTTTCCCAAAAAACATATATGTTGTTTTTATTTTCAAGTTGTAATGTTGAACTTATGTTTGTATTTGGATTTACAAAACTACTAAACTACATAGTCCTTAGGGATTTTATTCCTTTCAATCATACCAATATAATAAAATAAGGCACCAAATCTGGGAAACTGTGGTCGGGTCCTTACATTCTTCGTGGTTATACTTTTCAATTTCTATTAGATCCGCCTTTGAATTATTCATCTTTTGTGAGTCTTTCTTCAAGGGTACATCATCCTTTTTTCAAAAAACAACTATTTATTTTTTTTATCTATATTTTCTAAGTTCTATATATGAGTCTTTAGGTGGATAATCCATCATTTGTGAGTGATGCACCTATCATTGAGCTCCATCACCACTTATTTTCAACCTAGTGAATTTATTTTTCAATAAATAAAAATTTTATTCCTTTCATACATGATTTAATCTTAACATGGGAACAGGGTCTATCTTATTATCATCATATTTATTTTTCAAGCTATAATATCTCAACATATGGATCTATTTAGCATAAATAAAACATCTCTTGAAAAAAATACCTCATATAGCCATGCATTGGTTGATATGATGTATCCAAATTTCTTCTATATTTGATATTCATTGCTTTCAAACACATACCCATGTTTTGTCCCATAATTCTCCACAATAGCGGTATCTTATTGCCACATTTCGTTCAAAACTATCTATTCTATATTTGGTAAGAATATTCCTTTTTTCATCATTTCCATATTTTTACTTTTGTGGAATTTACTTACCATGAATGATTTATGAGGGATCCCCACTTTTTTTCTTTTTATTTGGGGATTTTATCTTTGAATCAAGATCTTTAATATTTGCATACTTCTCCTTTAGTTGGGTAGAAATTTATTCCATACTTGAGCCAACTTCATTTCCATATTTTATCTTCTCCCATGTTGAGTTTTGAGAGGAATAATACTAAATTTCAGTTCCTTTTCTATAGTCATATGTTAACTCAATTCATGTGTAAGTTCTCTGAATATATCACTTTACTCTTTCATATTTGTACTAATTTTGATAGTGGATTTGAAATGGACCAGACCCTTCTAGCTAATTACATTGTGATTTTTGGGTGTTGGGGGGCTTGAGATGAGTTTGAAAAGGGAGGGGAGGAACAAGATTCAAATATGAAACCGTATGTGGTAATTCTTATTGTGAATATTATTGTAGAAAATGTCAGGAGAAAATAATATAAAAACAATCACAGAAGATTAAAATGAAAAAAATAGAATGATAACACAATGATTTATGTGGTTCAGAAATAATACCTATGTACATGGAGAGGTATAATTTCACTACTTATTTGGGAGCATAATTTTACATGGAGTTTCAGGGTTCTTAATCACTAACAAAACCCTAGCCCAAAATGGGATGAAAAAGGAGGAAGAGGACCCACTGTTCCACCAACCACAAAGAAATTATGCATCAATATAATGAAAGGTGGCCACCCAAGTCCAAATTTCTAGAGTGACAGACATCAAGAATTAAAATGAGCTACAGTACTATTGACTCCAAAGTCCACACTACTACAATGCCTTGTTAGTGACTGATAGCTTACGTCATGAGCACCCACATGGATCTAAATGGGTCAAAATGTTATGGTGATGTTGGGACATGATTATGTAGGTTATTCCTAAATGAAAAAGAATATGTTAGATAATTAAGAGTTTAAAAATCATGTGGAATGTTCTTAGCACTATGAGAGGTTGATGTTGTGTCGTGGAGTATTTCTTGCATCACAGTTTGATGATGGAGGAGTTTGTGTTTATGGTATAAAGAAGAAATCATAGTAATTATTTAGGTAATTGTGTGGGGAATTAATTGGATAATAAAAGGTTTATTTTAATGGATAAATTGAATAGAAATTACAATAAGGGGTTTGACAGAGGGGATCATGGATATTTAGAGTAAAGCTTGACCTGAGATATTCTGTAGGAATAAGGTGAATATTTTTTTCTAAATTTCAAGTTAGAAAATCTAGATATCATGGAGATTTGAAGTGTATATTACATCATGAAGATAATGGTGTGCAGTTAAGGAAGAAGAGAAGGTTTTGAAAGACTAGTTCATAAGAAGAATCTTGTGTCATGAAGAGCAGGTCATGCTACAATGATTCAAAAATTGGGAGTAGCACGATTTTCAATTTTCAGGATGAAAAGAAGACTGTGATGTGAAACTTCAACACTTGCTAAAATATTGGTCAAACAAGATATCATAAAGAGGATTTTCATTTCTAAATTTAAAGAATGGTTTTAGGAGAGTAAGCTGATATTTTTGATATGGTTTTAACCAGTTATCATGTTGCAATTAGATTTCCCACACTACAATAGTGGTATAGGAAAAGGAAACAAAAACACAATAAATACACTTGTTTCCTGGAGAAGATAATATCAGTTTACTAAAAATTTATTTTGAATTTAAAAAAGAAATATTTGGCTTGAGAATTTAGAAGGTTGACTCGAATTTGAATGCACATTATTGGCCACACTAACTATGTAGACACATGGAATGATCTGTAACATTTGAGGGGAATCAAAATTGATCCCAATTGTGAAAAAATCATGTCACTATTGTTTTATATTATATATTATTTTGGATTAATTTGAATTTTTGGGAGTTTTAGACTCTATATTTTTAATTTTTAATGTTTTTTGGGTGTTGCATGGTTGTCACATAGTTTTCTGAAATTGTATTGGTTTCAAAAGAAATTGTGCAGGGTCCTTTTTCAGGTGGGAATATCATGAATGATTGGAGAAAGGTTTCACAAACAGGGTGATAAATCTCTGATTGATCCAGTGGAGTCTATATGATTGGAACATGGTTTGGTAAATTGGGTGGCCAAATCATGTGGCTCGATCAGGTTCACTTAAAAGTGAATTTATCAATTAACTGCTCTTCAATTTTAAGGTTTTGGCACCCCCTTTCCTTTCCACTCATCCATTCAAGTCATAATTAGGTGTGTGTAAGGTAGATATACCTCCCTTACTTTTTTATTTTGACCCTCTCTTCCAGTGACTTCAAGCAGATTCTTGAGGCAAATCCTTCATTTCCTCTTGTTATTCCCCTCTCCACTCCACTATTCCTATTATTTATTGGTTTTTCCTTCTCTCATAATCCTTAAGATATGTGTTTGATGAGATTAGGGTATTAGGTGGTTCTAATTTAGGGGTTTTTAGTGTTTAGGTCTTGGGTAGGGATCCTTTTTTCTAGTTCGAGCTTCTCCATTGAAGGCAACTCATTGCGACTTGATTTACACTTGATTGAGGTAGGTGTTTTTTTGAACTTACTTTACTCGAAATGTCATTGAATTCTTGGTATTTTCTAGTGCCTTTTTTGTTAAATTAAACTGATATAGGATAATCTCAATGGATTTCATAAATTTTTTAAGGGTTTTCCCACTTTTCATAAAGTATGTTTTAATGGATTTCTAAAATTTTAAAGTGATGTTTGAGTGATAAGTGGTTGTAAAAGGCCTGAAAGTCTTATTTTAAATAAATTTTATTATTAAAGGAATTTGACCTTACTTGGTTCTCTAATGGAGTAAAGGCATGGTTTCCATGTACATATTTGAATAGAAGGAAGAGGTTGGACTTTTAGAATGGTTCCAAAATAAAAGGATTTTCATTTTGATAGGTTTTATGTGTGATTTTCATGGATTGGTTTATAATAATTTTTTATTGTGGGTTTTCTAATAATGGAAATGAAATTCTGAGTTAGTTTTTTAAAAGTCTTATTTTTCACTTTATAAAAGATGTTTTCATAATGTGTGTGAGAACCTCAGTTATTCCCCTTATTTTTTATTATACTTTATTTGGATTGTGGCCCCCCGAGAGGGATGTTGTATATTATATGTGATATGGATTATGTTAAAAGGGGTTTTTTTGTGAGAGCGTTTGAGGTGAGTAGAGATTTATATTGATTTCATTATTGATGATTGATGTGACAATCATGTGATTCACTTATTTTCTCAACACCATTGGATTATTTCATGGGAATCCTAGGTAACTAGATGTAAGGTCTAAATGTATGTCACACTATTTTAGTGTGCACAATATATCTAGGTCTTTAGGAGATTAGTGACCTCCTAGGAGTTTATATTGTACTCAACAGGACCCAAAAGATGTTCCGAAACACCAGGAGTCACAATAACAAAATAGTTTTGCAGATAAAGAAAACATAGAAGAAATAATCACAAAGGAAATAGAGATTTATGTGATTCAGGAATAATCCCTTTGTCCACAGATATTCAGAATCAATTCACTATAAAATTTGGGAGCATAATTACAGGGAGTATCTCAATGTTTCTAACACGCAGAAACTCTAGCCTAAATGAGATAATAAAGAATATGAAGTTTTGTTCCACAAACAACATAGAAAGTATAAATCTCTATAGTGATTGGTGGATGGAAGTCCTCATCACTACAATGTCGCAGCCACCCAAGCCCAAGATTCTACCATGGTTGGAGGTTGGATGTCCGTAGAGCTACAATACCAATGTCTCCAAAGTCCTCCATGCTACAGTGCCCTATCAATTTCATTCGATCAACTATGTTACAGTTGGTTATAGTTTCTATAGTTCCCCAAAATTTTAACCAAGGGCCTTCAACCCTCGAAGTAGGGGTACATTGCGCATAAAACCCCCAATGATCTCATTGTGGAGCTCAACCCGTAGACTTAAGGCCTGGTGTGCAGTATGGGCCATTAAAATTTGCCCCAATAATCATCCAGAATGGATTGAGATACACCAATCCAACAAAAGAGAAGATGAATGGGATGTTATAGTTTTAAAGGGTTTCCTTTAAAAGTTAAAGGGTGGATGTTTTATAAAAGTACTTATGTATTGTTACTTTTTTTCCATGCACTTTTTTATGAGAAAACCATATTTTCTATTTATATTTCGAACTAGCATCAATGAAATGTATTTTGAAATGATTGTTTCAAACTTCTTAGAGATATACTAATGGGAACAATTAGATCACACCCTATATACACCAATGGTTGTACACAGGTCTCATGTTTTATTTCATGTGATCAGGCTATGATCTCTTTTGGGATTTATGTTTAGGTTGGTTTGATGATGGACAATATGGTATGTGGTGAGGGATAATGCATCACAAGGAGATGGTTAGTGGTTGTTTAGGTTTGGTTTTATGTTTGGATGTTTTTGTATAATTCTTATTATCCCAAATATTTCTTTTAGCTTGTTTTGTATATGTTGTTCACGTTATATTCAGTTTATGTATTGATGTGGATTAGGAGTTATTTTTATTATTAGCATTGTGTAGCACTATGTTTGGTTGTTTTATTTATATGTTCATTTTGTGCATGGGAATTTGATACACGGATAGGTAATTAAAAATTTCTAGGTGGAGTTTGTGATGTGGTTATTTATATTATTAGGGTGAAATCATTCTCAAGTGTCATATTTTAATTCTATTATTGTGGAAACTTCGGGAGTTGCATCGAAAAATGGGTTTACAGATGAAGAAAAGATTTAATAAATCAATGAAAAAAGAACAAGAAGAAGACCCCACAGAAAAAAAAAATTTACATGGTTTAGGAATAATCCTTACGTCCGCATAGTGGAAAAAACATCACTATGATTGGGGATTATAAATTATAGAGATATCATAGTTTATCACATAGAAAACCTAGCTCGAAACGAGGTAATAAAAAGGAAAAAGCATTGTTCCACCAACCACATAGAAATTCTAATGTGATATAGTGAAATGTGGCTGGAAGTATTTACTGATACAGTATTGTGGTCACCCAAGTCCAAGCTACTATAGTGATCATGCCAAAATTTTCACTACTACAATGTCATGTCGTCGTTTTATGTTCATCTCTACTACAGTCAGTCAGAGTTGTTGTAGTGACCCAAAAAATTGGGTCAGGGTCCTTTAACCCCTAGACCTTTGGTGTAGGGGCACATTACCCTTATAACCACCAATGAGCTCACCATAGATCTCAAAATGCAAGAGTTTTGGCCTAGTGTATAGTATGGGCTGATAACATTGAACCCAACATCATTCAAACGGATCAGGCTACACCAATCCAATAGTTCTAGCACTACTTGTTATCCCAGGGTGATCGGGAACATGCCCTGGGCCTTGAGGTGAGTTGGGTCGGGTGATGTGTTGGGTTGATTAGGGTTGGTTTGTTACAAAATGGTATCAAATCACTCTCTAGTAATTTAGGGTGCATCTTGGTAAAAAAGATATAGGACCGTCATTGGAACTCAAGAGGTATATCATGGGTAGGTGTGGTCATCACCTTTTATGATGAAACTAGAGTTATCATGGGTAGTCAATATTGATTCCTCGTTTTTTTAGTTTCATTTCTAAATATTTTTTATGGATTCTGATTTGATATGATGATATTTTATCCTCTACTGAGTATATCAATGATTTTTGGGGTCTTATTGAATTTTAAGGTTGGAAATGGATGAAGAACCCGAGTTGAGTGGTTGTCTCACACGATATAAAAATACATTTTGGGCCCGTGTGAATGGTTTTGGAAACTATACTAAGGTCGTTTCATGGTCGATGCATGGTTTTCCAACCAGTGCGGCTGAATAGTGCACAGTTTTCCCCTATCCCCCTGAATGTGTTATTTTGTCTCCCTTTTTTTTTGAATTGATTCCAATATTGTTTACCATTTATGTGAGGTTAATTAAGGGATTAATCATTTTGAATTAATGTTTTTGGGTTTTATTTTGATTAATGTTTATGCCTTGTTGATTGGATTTATATTTTTGAAAACTAGTTTGGATGGAAAAGGAGATTTTTTTTGGTTTTCTTGAAAAGTTTTTGGATTTCATAGGATGTTCTAAATTGGTTTAGTAGTGTGTTTTCAAAGGTAATTAATTTCAAAATGAAAATTTTTAATTATTTTAAAATGAAAGTGAACTTCTTTATTTTAATAAAAATTGGTGGTCTTTAAAGAAAGTGTGAGTGTTTTTAATTCTATGGACGGTGGGCTTTAATAAAATTGGATTCCAATTTGTAATGGGTTTATGAAATGGTGTCCCATGGTTTTTTAAATTAAAGTGGAATGTTTTAATAGGATTGGATGTTATAAAATAAATCATGTTTTAAAGAAAACAATTTTGGGATTCTAAATGGATGCTTGTGGTTTAAATGGAGAATTTTTTTATGCATCTTTGTATATGGTTGATTGGTTTGATTTTTGAAACATGAACTGATTTAGTTCATGTATTGTGTTGTTTAGAGTGTGGATCCAAGAAATTATTTGATGGAAAGTGGAAATTCTATTCCTAGTAATGATCCCCAGGGTGATTCTTTTCAATGTTTAAGAGTGCTTCATCTGTTTTATAACTCTACCCAGACTCAAAACTAAATGTTGGAGTCGAGATCCTCTTTTAACTTGGACCCCATCCAATTTTTTTGAATCAATGTTTGTTTTCCTTATATGTTGATCGAGGTTCTCTTTAAGAAATGGAGTGTCTAGAGAGAATTACTAGAGACTTTGATTCTTTAGAAACTTCTAAAACTTCAAGAATTAAGGTCATTTTTACTTTATTTAAAGGACTCGGCTATGTGTGGTGGGAGATTATGGTTCCTTCGCGGCTGTATGAGGGCATGTCTTGGGAGCTTTTCAATATGACATTTATTCAATGGTGTTATCCTAAAGGCATGAAAGTGGATAAGGCCATTGAGTTCACAAGCACTCATCAGGGTGAGTGGTCAATGAAGGAACATGTTGATCTTTTCTTAGAGTTAGTATTCTTTTCTCCAAAGTCAGTTAGTAATGACACTCTAAAATATCATTTCTCATTCTCCCAGATCATGGAGTTTTTGTGTTTGAGTTCAACCAAACCTCTTATAAGGATTTCATTATGAGGGCCTTATTATTTGGAGCAGGTAAGATAGGGAAACCTATAGTGGGTGGTTCCTTGTCCCCAGTTGATATGAGTAAGAATATTTGGTCTGGTGTGAAATAGGGGTAGGTTGATCCCAAGATGGAAGGGTGGGTTAGTGAAGGGATGTTCCCTTAGAGGATTGTTTCTTCTCGGAAGAAGAGAATACTTTTTTTGTGCTTCTAGTATGGATCTCATAAGAACTCTAACCCTTATTTTCTATAAGATATGACCAAATGTATTTAGTGCAGTTGTCTAGGTAATATTTAGATGTTTTTTAAGTTAAATTATTGAAATAATAAATCTAATGTGTAGCTAGAATCTGGATATTTATTGGTTTTGGGTTATATTGGTAAAGTTTTTTATGTAATTCTTGTTGATTATTTAATTTTGGTTTTTCTGTGATCATTATTGTAGAACCCCCAGTTTGAGTTATGTCATTTTTTTGTGTTTAGAGTGGTTGTGATAAGTTAATGGAGGAGTTTCAAGGGGTAAAGAAAACATAATCTGAAAATACGTCTAGAAGAACTACTTCATGTTGTGAGTGGTTATTCACAACGTGAATGGTTCTGGGTAGAATCCATTAATTTAATTCAGGGGAAAAAATGTTTTCAAGGAATAATTAGTTCACGACATGATATTTCATTCACAACATGAACTGGTTTTGGGATTTTAAGATGAGGGGATGTGAATTTCGATGCATGTGACCTCTAAAAGATTCATGACGTGAATTTCCTTTTCTGGTCATGAATGAGACTGGGTCTAGCCAGTTTTATAATTTCAGCACTCCTTTTGGCTCTAATTATCTCCTTTCTCTACCTCTCAAATCTTAGGGTTCTTTTAGGTAGTTTTCAACAATATTTTTCTTCTAAATGATGTCTTCAATAGATCTTTGAGTGTTAGACTTTTGAAGAAAAAGGTAAGGTATTTGATCTTCCTTTATCATCTATATATGCTTGTTTTCTCTTGAATGAAGCTCTAGACTAAGTACATCATGGATAGATCTATGGGATTGAACAATTTTTGATCAAAACTTCTTGTGATTCGTTAGAAAAATGGAAGGAAAAACCTCGATCCATAGATTCATGAGAGTTTTTTTGTGCCAAATGTATCTGAGGTGAGTGGTTTTTCCCTCTTTATACTTATTGGAATGTGAAGGATCTTGGGTTTCTTTAAATAAATATCTTATGTTTTCAAATGATTTTTTTTGCTGAAACTGTACTAGATTTTCTATATTATTGTTTGGTTTATGAATTTTTTTGTGGGCATCACCCACAACATGTTTGACAAGTTGATTAAAAGTGCTTCCCAAATAAAGATGTTTTTTTATGTTTGTTATTGGCATAGATGGGTTTTGTGTGTTCATGTTCATGTGAGGAATATCATGATCAGAATTACCATTTTCAATTAGGAAAACATGGGATGAATCATGGTCAGAAGTACCACCATCAAATTGGGTCACCAAGCAGCAGCTTGGTGAAAGGATGACTCACCACTCGCGAGTATAGGGAGGCTTGTATCTTGCATGTACATGGGTGGGTTATTAAAATTTTAATTAATGAATTTATTCTATTACTTTAAAATAAAACTCATTTTGGTTATATTTATTTTGGAAAATTTGCTCATCTACTTATTTAATATTCTGGAAACTATGTTATTTGTTTTTGATATTCTTTATACCTATTTTATAATCTTGTGTGATAACCTATTTATGGTCTTAGTGGAATATGGGAAAAGTCTCTTGGGGGTTTCCTACTGGGTATTATTACTCACCCCATGCATATGGGCTTTGGTGAATATGAAAATTTTGTTTCTGAGATATAGGAAAGTGGCAGGTTTCTTACTTCTATAATATAACTTCTTAATATTGTTGTCATAGTTGGTGGACATGGATATTCAAAATAGTTTGAATATTTGTGTGGAGTGGTGTCACCTTGTTTCTAGAGTCATTTACTACTTTGGAGTCTTAGTTATATTATTTACATTGTTTTTTTGTTACAATGATGTTGGTATTTGATACATTTATTATTATTGGGGTTTGTTGCATGAATAATTTATAGAGACGTCCTTGGTTTTATTTATTTAATTTTTATCATGTGAAGGTTGTGTGTGTGCATTAAATTGGTAAATTGTTCCTCTCTTATAGCTTTGTGTTTAAACCCTTATCATTTATTTTCACCTTTTGGTGTCTAGGGAATGTCACCTAAGGCTAGTAGCACCTTCATCCTAGTCCAAGAAAATGGGTTTGGAAGGGATATTATAAATGGAATTATTTTGGACGATCTGTTGGTTGGGATGGTAGTAAAGAGATAGGATGCATTGAGACTTGAAATATATAGCATAAAAAGATGCAGTTAATTTTTTTATGTTGAACTTCAAGTTACCGGGGTAGTCTAGGTACAAAATGTGTTGTTAAGCACTTCTGGGTGTGTTGTAAACCCATCAACATGGGTTTAGCCAGTGAGTACTAGGTTTAATGCATTAGTAAAGATACTTCCCACTATAATTGCATTATCCACAAGATTACTTGATTTTGGGTACTGAGATATTGTGATTTTTTATGATATATATATATATATATAATATAACCATGAATAGATAAATATTAAAAGGGATTAATTGATAATTTTGGGAATGGTTTATAGAATGATAATGTTACCAGTAAGGAGAATGAGAAACAATGTTATTTCCATAGAAGCTCGCTTATGCACAAAAATAAGGAATGTACTACACCACTGAGGAATTAACACAATTGAATCAAGAAATAGAATCTCAAGAAGCATTTTCATAAACTTCTAAAATCAGTATGTGAAGCTGGTTCAACTCAGCCTCAAGCTTCATATGCTTAGAACGAATAATCTCATCTGAATAGTTCTCATCTAAAAAAACTAGGTGAACCAGGATACCTCTAGTAAAACTTTGGCTTTCCAGTCAACACCTCAGTAATGAATTAATAACTATCCTATGGATACTGATTGAAAATTATATAGAATAGAGTAGGCTATCATGACCAATCAATTAGGTCCTTTCAATATGTGAGGTATCATCCTTTTAAACTTGACTCATATTCATGTCTTGTTTGATACTGGCACATTAAACTTTTCCCTTTCTTCTTGTGCGGTTAAATAATTGGGATTACATGTGGAAATTATGTCTCACATTATGAGTATCAAGACACCCCTTGTATAGTGGGAGTGAAGAAGATTCAAGTGATCAACATGTTCCATTACCATTGATGTGGTGTAATTTTTCTTAGAGTTTACAGTCCTAGAGATGGATACTTTTGATCTGATATTTATAATGGATTAGATGGTGGAATTTAAAGCTCATATCGACATCTACACTAAACAAGTGACATTCATATCCACAAATGGAACTCTTCATGTATTCGAGGGGTATTTGGATATAAATTTTGGTAGAGAGGGACCTTTAACCTCAGTGGAGGGAACCATCTCAGACCAGTTAGTAGAAATGACCCTGGGAATTATAGATGAAAATGGAAATGGGAGTCTTCCTATAATAGTTAATCGATACCCAAATGTCTTTCCGAGCAATTTCTCTGGGTTACCACGTGACCAGAAAATATGATTTTCTATAAATCTACTCCTGGGAATGAGCCTTATTTTTATCTCGTCATATATAATTGATTTTAAAGAGTTGTAAGAAATAAAATTACAACTAGAATGATTAGAGAGTAAAGTATTCATCAATTCTAGCACATCACCTTAGCCTGAATCAGTTTTATTTGTAAAGAAGATAAGTAGTTTCCTTAAATTATGTGTTAATTATCGTAAACTGAATAAAATTACAATAAAAAATTGGTATCATATTTGTAACATAGATGATCTATATGATCAATTAAATGAATCTAAGTGGTTATCCAAGATTAATTTATGATCATGATATCATCAGTTAATATTTAGAAAAGAGATATTCTGAATACAATATTCTAAAGTCAATATGGTCATTATGAATATGTCATTATACCCTTTTGTCTAAAGAATGAACCTGTGGTCTTCATGGCCTTGATGAATCATATCTTCCATGGGTACCTGGATTATTTTATTATGGTATTTGTTGAATATTTTTTTTTACTCTTGAAGCAATAATGACCACAAGGAGAACTTGGAAATTATACAATGCACATAGAGTAATGACCAATGATATGAAATTATTTCTAAGTGTAAAATTAGGATACAATAAGTCTATTTTCTTGGGAATGTAATTTTTGAAGAGGAAATATTAGTTGACCTCAGGAATACTAAAGTTGTAATCTCTTTGTAGTAACCACAAAAATAACTTTGAAATACGAAGGTTTCTGGGACTAGAAGACTATTATCACCGCTTTATTCAAGATTTATCAAGGTTTTATTTTAATATAAGTGCTCTGATGAGAAAGGGTGTTTCATTTTCATGGAATTATGGATATAGAAAATGATTTCTAGAGCTTAAATCTCATCTCACCTCGACACTCATGATAATATTTCAAGAACCAGGTTAGGGATATGTGGTATATTGTAATGGGTATGGATCTGATATGAGTTCTGTTCTCATGTGGGGATATATGTTATGGCCTATGGTTTGAGGAAGTTGTGAATGCATAAGAAGAAGTATCCAATGCATGACCAGAATTACCTATAGCATTCCCTGTGTTAAAGAAATGACATCACTATTTCTAGGGATAACAGTTCACATTATTCACTTATTATAAGTGTAGTACCCCCCAGTTTTAGGTACTTTACCCTTTTTTATGCACTTTGTGATTTTATAATTCTTTGGTTGATTTTCAAGAGGTTGTGAATAGTTTTGGTATTTTTTGGAGGCATTTCTGGGGGTGCACAGTTTGTGCATGGTTAGTAGAAACCATGCACCATCTCTAGGAAGCTGTACAAGGGAAGATAATAGTCTCTGAGTAGGCACACAGTTTTGTTAAACAATGTGAGTTCCTAGGGGAAACCATGCACCATCTTCAGGAAGCTGTACAAGGGAAGATAATATTCTCTGGGTAGGCACACAGTTTTGTTAAACAATGTGAGTTCCTTGGAGAAACCATGCATTTATAGGTAGTAAGGAAAGTACGGTTGGCACAAGGTTTGTCTAATCGTACGAGGGGTTGTCTTGAGACATTAGCATTACACAATTGGTGCACAGTTTTCCAAACTGTGTGGACTAACCATGTGGCATACAGCTAGCCCTCTGAAATTTTTGGATCTAATCTAAATTTAACATCCTTTAGTCACCTATTAATCTAATATCTTGAATTATTTTTTCTCCCTTGGATTGATATATGATCCCATTTGATCATGAAGAGATTCTTAGGCAAATCAAAGTGTGATAGAGATCTGAATTTGTATATAAGTACCCATTATTATTTATTCTTGTAAGATCCATTGTTCTTACCTCTCTTGGAACCATATATCTAGTCTGTTACAGATAGATCTACGTTGTGTAATGTCAATATTGATAATATCATGTTGGATCTAGTTTAGGGAACATAGTTTGTGAATAAATGCAGAAGTTTTAAGCATCGTTCTTTGCTTTCGCCAACCATTGAGAGGTAGGTGGATTCTCTCGCATATACACTTTTTCTATAACTTGAAGGCTTAGTTTTTAATTAAATTGTTAGATATAAATGGTGATGAAATCCTTGTGCAATATTTTTTGGAAAATCAATTTTTCATTATGGATTCAAAATTGTGAAAAAATTGATTAGTTTTCAGAAAACTCTTTTGTTATAATTTTAAAATGACAGTTTTAAAATTATGGTATGGTTTTGATGTATGTAAATCTTTTATTGAAATGATTAAAATAAATAAATTCTTTTATTTGGAAGGATTTGCATGATTTTGGCATAACCAGTTTGGCATGTGTTTAGTGGATGGATTCTGGTCACGAACCACCACCATCAAAGTGGGACGGAGTATGGATGTGAAGTTCTACCATCAATAGAGACACCAAGATTGAGTGTGTTTATATATATGGTTGTGTGGGTGGAAATGGAAAAACCTATTCTAAATAAATGGGGAAACATTTTTTTATTGCTTTCCATGGAAAATTTTCTTATATTTTTGGTATAAATTGTTTAATTATTTTAAACTTTCTATATAAAATTTGTTAATCGGTTCTTATCCTAGTGATGTGAGTTGGGAATTATTTGGGGGAAACCCTATTGAGTTTAGAATCACCCCCTTCTTGGGAACTATTGTGTGTTTTCAGATCTCATATATCAGGACATAGGTAATGGCAATGTATCTTAGTTATTTAGCGATGCTTCTTGATACCATGGGTGAGGCATGTGGAGTTGAAGCTTGAGTAGATTGGTAGTTGGTTGTATTGTTGTCTTGGTCTTGTTGGATATTTTATTTTTATCTTTTTTTCCCATTTTAACTATGATATGGTTATCAATTATTGGTTTTTCTTTTGGTTGTAGTTGTTTTGGAAACGTCGGGAGTCACAGTGATAGATATGTTTTCATATGAAGAAAAGACAGAACAAAAGAAGAAGAAGAAGAAGGATACAAACACAAGAATTAACATGGTCAGGGAATAATAACTCTATCCACAAATTGGTAGAATCGCTTTAGTAAAATTGAGAGAATAATTACCTGGAGGTTTCATAGTTTCACACACATTAAAACCCTAGCTCGAATGATCTAATAAAGAAGACGAAGCATTCTGTAACCAATCTCATGGTGGATGGAAGTCAACACTACTACAATGCTATATCCACCCAAGTCTGTGTTGGTACTGTGTATGGTGGTTGTAAGTTCACAGAGCTATAGTACTATTGTCTCCAAAGTCTAAGATGCTACTGTAACTATGTCAAAATCTGCACTACTATAGTGACTTTTCGATGTATCCAGATCAGTTCTGATACAGTTCCCAAAATTTGGGTTGGGGACCTTCCACCCCTGGACCTTCAAAGCAGGGTAACATTTCCCCTTTAAACCCCTAATGAGCTCACTGTGGATCTTGAACCACAATATTTGTTGGTTTGGTTTCCAGTATAGGCTGCTAGAATTCAGATCAACATCATCTAAATGGATTAAGCTACACCAATCCAATAATGAACTCATTCGTCTCTTCTTCTTCCTGACCATCATCAATAGTGATCTTCTTCATGACCTTGAATTCCACCTCTTTGGGATTCCCTTTTTCCACAGACTCATTATCATAATTTATCATCTTGTATGTGATAATAATGTTTTATGGAAATTTCAAGAGAAAAAAAGCAAAAAAATGATTCATAGAAGAATAAAAGGAAAAAATAAAAGATGAATAAGATCTTAGAAACATGGATTTATGTGGTTTGAGAAATTTTCCCTATGTCCATGGAGAGGCAGAAATATCACTATGAAATCTTGGAGCACAATTTTAAGGAGATTTCCCAGTTTTTCTAACAATATAGAAACCCTTTCCCAAAATGGGATAATAAAGAGGATGAATCACTATTACACCAACAACATAGAAATTCCACTGTACTATAGTGAAAGGTGGATGGAAGTCCACATCACAATAGTGTCACATCCATATAATTCAAAAGTGCTATAGTGTCTAGCAGCTAGAAGTGCATAGTGATATAGTACTGTTAACTCCAAAGTATGACCTACTATAGTGCCCTGTCGGTGTCAGTCAGTCAACATGACCCATAGAAGTTACGGCCTGGTGCAGTACATTCTACAAGTATTCCACCCAAACATCATCCAAACCAGATCATGCTACACCAATCTATCAAAACATTGTTTCATTATGTTTAATGTTTCATAGGGTGGTTTTAAAACTTGTTCTAGAGTTTCCACTTAGTGTGATTCATGACATGAAAAATTATTCACTTCATGAAATTTCATGGTATAGTTTTTAGATATTCTATCTTTGAAGGTTTCACGATGTGAAAGTGAATATTCAAAATGTGAAATCCCTCTAGGGTTGTTGGATCTGACAACTTATTTTTCAGGGGATATGTATTGCATGAGATTCATGGAATGAACCGGCCATTCACATCATGAATGGGGAAATTTTCATACTATATATTAATTATAACCTCCCTCTAATATTCCTTATTATCCCTTTGGTTCTATCTAATTTTAGGTGATTCCCATGAAAATATTTGTTCTAGAATAGCCTCAAATATTTAGAGTTCACCCTTAACTTCAAATGATTCAATATTGATGATTTCGAGTGAGTTTTCCTCTATTTATCTCTGAGTTCCTCTTTTTCATTCTAGGATCTCTCAACAACTGTTTTATTTGGAGTTGGAAGTTTGTTGGGATTTAATTTTAAAGAGGTATCACTGCATTTTAGATTGATTCTAGGATCCTTGTGTGATTGTTTCCCCATGGTTCATCCTCTCTTGCTTCAAGCATACATAATGAATCAAAAAGATTCTTTCAAGCCAGTGAATTTGATCTCAATATATTTTATGTGAATCTATGATATTATCATGATTTTTATTTTCTTTAGGTGGATGTTATGCATTGAAATAATAAAGACAATAAACTAGACCAATGAAATTGAAAGAAAATTCTGTGATGCGAATGTGGTCACTAGTTTTCATGATGACGTTGATATTGTTTTATGCTATATACTTATTATTGGATTATGAATTGTAGTGATGACTTGATTATAGAATTCCATTTAAATGGTTAAATACTTAAAGCTAGTAAGTAAAAAGGACTATGTTTATATTCATGTTTTATGCTTGACTTGGTTGTTTGTGGCTTGGTGGACTTGGTTGTTTGCAGTGGCTTGACATAGTGGTAGCTTGATAGTGGCTCAGTGGAAATGGAATGATGTTAAAATATATAAATATGTTTATGTATAAATAGATCATTGGTTCAATTTTAAACTAATAATTAAATGAATAAATTTTGATATATAATTTATTAAAAAAATAATGGGAAATGGAAATCGGGTTGTGGCCCTTTTGTGTGATGTTCAAGGATAGTTGTTATGAATTAGAGGTAGTACTTGGTGAAAAAATATCAAAAGTAACCAAAAGGTGGTTGTGACAGTGTTACTTTTGTAAACCCATAGGTGTGAGCTTGTGTGAGACTACTTGTAATGAACTAGCCTAGTTCGACCTAACACATCACTCGATCTGGCCCTCCACATGGCCTTAAGTGCGCCTCCTCGAATGTCAAAGGATTCTGACCAATGGAGAGGGTCTAAAAGGTGTAGTATGGAGACTATACCCTTTTTTTAGAGTGTAATAATAAAGGAAAATAACCAAACTCATAAACAAAGATCAACATCAGATTATGGATAATAAATAAATTGAAATAGTGCATGCTATGATAAATGAAATGTAGCATGTAGTCATACATACTCAAATCATGAAAAATATAAAATAGATGGGAACCCAATAGTTTTACCATATACAAAATAAGAAACTGAAAATAAAATACAATAGGCTCTACTACCAACACCGACCCTACCCATATACCTGATCTCCATGATGCTTGAGATACAAAAACCCAGTCTTGAGACTCCACACTAGTGGCTTCACTCAATAGAGAAACATTGGGCCTTGACCCCATCCATCATGCTACCCATTATCCAACCTGAAATAATACATCAGTTTTGCACACACATCAAGGTTCACGTACAAGGGGTGAGAAATAAATCTCAGTATTTCACCACTAATGGTGGGCCTATAATCGATTTTCATAACAAGTGCACACACACATGATATTCCCAGCCTAGCTGAAAAATAAAAATAGTTGGCATAAAAGAAAAAAATTCATAAAAAGATGGAAAACAAAAAAAATAAAGCAACCAACCCATGATTTCAAGCATGAAACTCATAGTAAATATATCCCCACTTTGACACATGCCAGAGGATTATAACATGCGGCTCACTCATCCACACAACAACCATCACATATGATAGATATACATATGAGATTCATGAAGTGTAAATGAAATTGGCATGAATGATAAACCCTAGGGTGTAACCATAGGAATCTATGACCACAAATCATAACTATCGGGCTCTAGGACTCTAGTGGAACAATCTGAAATGCCTATGGGAACATCTATGTCGACACAACTAGAGAACTCCTTATCATTTGATGTCCTATAGAAAAAATTGAGCCCTAGATATGGACCCAAATAATCAGGATCCAAAAAAAACTGGGATCGCTAACAACATCCATGGGCTCTAAGAGAACAACGATATCCACAAAACATAAAAAACCACTTCATGAGTGCCACGACACCTCACGATCCCGAAACCACACTAGTTAGAGATAACACTCAACTATATAGGGGTTTCACTCACCAATATTTTCCATTTTCTCCCTAATACCATCTAAAAATATCAATCCAATAGAGGGAGAACCAAATAAAAACTTAGGTTTAATACCCGATCCAAGATATCTTAATGGTATCCTCCTCAAACCACAGTATCAAGCAAAAACTATCTGAAACATCATGGTTAAAGGCCAACAAAATGTGGGATGATCCAACTTAAAACCCAATACCCAAAAAGATGAACTAGTAGCACTGATCAACTCTTGACCAACAAAGAATGAGACCTCTATCAGCACCTTGGATCTCAACATCCAACACACCGCCACCACATGCTCTCAACGACCCACCTCAAGGCCAAACAAAAACTCAGGGCTACCATGGTCCCCAAGGTCAATACATAAGTAGAATTACACCACATGACTCCACTAATTCCCCCAAGATCTTGGTACACACCTAAAGAAACATCATTGAATGTCCAAAAAGGACACAACTAGAGAAATACACCCTATTAGGGTTCCTCTAGATTATCAAAAAGCATGAGACACGTCCAATACAAAAACATCCCAAACATCCCTTAGAAAAATCCAATTAATGCTCGATCAATAATGAATCCTATAGACATACAAAATCAAAATCCCTCTAATAGGGGCATTCACAATGATTCTCATGACCACCTCAAAAGTAGGACCCTCTATAAGGGAATCCCATTACAATCCCAAAAAAACATTCCATATGGACATTCTCAATAGTCGACTACGGTTACCATTGATCCCTTGATCAAAAACTAGCCCATAAGGGCATATTCAAGAGTCCCTCAGACTCATCTCAGAAGTTTAACTACACCCAGTCATAACCTCCATCCAAAAGTGGTTACCCAGACCAAAGGCTCAAACACCTTTTCTATCCTTAAACCAAAGAGATAATCATCAACTGCTCTAACCTCAAGAAACCAATCCCAAAACATAAGAAAAAGACAAGATCTAATCAAATATACTACTATATCCCCCCTTACAATATAATTTTTAATGAATCTCAAACAAACCTAGATAGAATCTAAAATCCAAAGTCATTAACGAGCTTATAACCCTCACTCGGGCCTTATATCTCACACCATACCCACTAGAGGATTCTGAATCAAAACCTCAAAGAAGTACTCTTAATGAACTCTCATAGTACAAAACAGCATACAAATGGACTCTAAATTCCAAAATCATACCACCATCATGATCTATGCGAAAAAAACTCTTGAAATAGACTACTCACAAGTCCAATTCTGACATAAGGGTGAAAAATAGATAAAACTAGCGAAGTTAGGAATAATTACACGGTGTATACCTCAGGCATACGATGTGTATCCAAAAAGTTATCCATTTCCATGTTCTATATGACACTTGGTGTGTATTTTCCTAAATTACACAATGTTTTGTCACTATAAATGGTGTGTTCCCCCATGTGGGCACCTGATCATGTACCACAACCACACTCGGTGTGTAAAACGCCTGAGTACATGACATGCAACACCAGTACATTGAATGTACACCTACATGGGTACCCACCCATGCAGTTGAACATGTACTCAATCAAGGAATGTATTCCAACATGGTGTTCACCCTAAATGGTGGTTGTACATATAACCTACATGACCATGTACCCCTCCCCCACGGGATGTCTGACCGAGTACTCGACCATACCACATAAGCCTACTATATGGCTTGTACCCCTAGTACACAGGGTGTAGTCCCAAAAACATAATCTTCCCAAAACATAAAGAGTACATGACATGTTTTATATAAACAATATGTCATGTACACGGGTTTTCCAAAACAAAACCCCATCAAAATGTCCCAAAACCCCATGTTTCCCCCCAATTAAGCCTATATTGACCCACTAGGGATCCCCAACAACCCATTTAAGGATTTAAAACTGTAAAAAATAAGATACATTTATTTGAGAGATAAAATGTAAACAATTTATACCACTAGGAATAAATCGATGACGCTTTGGTCTAATCCACGATCCATATATGCCTCACAACGATCCAGCGCGACCCAAGCTTTGCGGAAGTACTTCATATTCTTCCTCTCAATCTATTCTCTCCCTATCCATATCTCAGTTGAGCGACGAAAATAGGGTGGTGGGGGAGATCCACACACAAAAATCCAAAGTTGTAAGGGAAAATAAAAAAAGATAAAAGAAAAAAAGTGAAAAAAGAAAATGAAATGAAAAGAAAAGGGTTTTGGGCCATCCCTGAAGCTCGATGCAAGGTAATGAATTGCCTAGAAAAATACCCCATTATAGACTCAACTTTGGAGACATAATATTAATTAGAAACTCCATTTAAATGATATTAATGAATGAAAATGCATGAAAAAATTAATATTAAATTAATTAAATATTAAATATTTCATGAAAATTCAAACGACTCATTTTTCAAAAAAATCATTTCCTAGGGTAAAAACCCTATTCCAAGACCAACAGAGTGGTTAGAAAAATTATCTAAGATCATCTAATATGTGAAATTACCATTTCCCCTAAAACATTTTCAAGAACAAAAAGTTCAAATTTCCCTTGATTTTCACAATCTGTGATGACGTAGGTCATCACAGATTCCCCGCCACTAATGTTTCCTACACCCCAAGAAACCTTGATGGATAGATAGAATCCATGCTCTCCCAAATGTAATGATGCATCCAACACTATCTCAATTGTGAAACAATTGATCCTAAAATGTCACCAACACTCTCCCATCATGAGATAAGTTCTAATAATATTGATCTGATGCTCCCCACAATATAAGTATCCTTATCGTCATCCCACTACCCAAATATAAAACCAAACAACCCATGCCACATCTATCCCCGAACTCAATGGATATACGAGGCCAAACCGCTCATACCTAAGTGCCAGTATGAAAACCTGAAACCTCCATGCTCAACAAACCCCTTAAACATGGCTCAAAACCTCCAACATCCTACGATGTACTCCCCACCACAAGTATTTCCTTACTCCACTATAAAAAACACAACAGGACTTGTGTTCATGTGGGTCAAGACCTAAAAAAACAATGATAACTCACCCTTAAAAACTAATGACCCTACTTATTATGTAGGTTAGTTTAGAAAAAAAAGAGCACCCTCGACACCCCCCTTCAACATCAAGGCATCCCCCTCATTCCAGGATCAACCACTCGACCACCCTTCACATGGGCTTTGATCCAAAACCCCAAAAATATAAACACGTTTCCACAACGCTACCCAAGGTGAAACCAAAATGCGTAGAGGCAGAGGTCCAACCAAACCCTCCCTTTTAATCCATCTATGAGATAGGGAGCACTCCCAACACTCAACTTATCAAACACTAGGAATCCTCATGCCTAAACACACCCTAGTGATATTATACCTCAATGACCCCACCAAGAAAGTACCACCACACCCACCCAAGTCATAGGTGATCGAAAGAACACTTGCCCTACCACATGACCCAATAGAAAACATGTGGAAAGAATAGTTCCATCCAAAGGAACATGAACCCAGGACTTTAGGGGAACCATCAGATCAAGGAAGTTCTATCCCAATCCTAAGACCCCTCAGGCATACTTACCCTCATCGAACCACCAACAAGGGAATCAGAGCTCAATTTCCACCCACATGGGTCTCTATGCATCCCTCATCGAAGAGACTACATCTCCACAACTAGTGAACCTCTCTCCACATGATCAACATGACCTGGAATCATAAGAAAACATATAGTAAAACTCCATAAATAGGAATATGTCATGTGAATCTTATATGCCTAGAATGATGCATGAAGCCTCTTGGCCATGGACCAAGATCCAAAAACCATAACAAATAATAAATACAAAAACCAAGTGAATCACACTAGGTGAAATCACAAAACCATAAAAATGGAATCCAAGAATATCAATCCCATTCCCATACAAATTGGACTTCCTATCAGCAAAGGTTCTCATGACACACCAATCCGATATCCACCACAAGTTCCAAAACATTCCAAGACCACCTATCTACCAAATTCCTAAATCATAATACCAAAATACTTTGATACCATTTTTAACTAACCAACCTAGTTAAACCTAACACATCACCTGATCAGGCCCACCACAAGTCCTCAAACATGCCTCCCTAAGAACGAGATGTTTTGAACCAGCTGTGAGGGTCTAAAAGGTGTAGTGGCCAGACTATACCCTCTTTCCAGAGTGTGATAATGGTGGAAAATAACTAAACCCATACAAAAGGTTCAACATCAGAATATTCATAATAAATAAACTGAAATAGAGAATTCTATAATAAATGAAATGTTTCATACAGTCATACAGAATCAAATCATGAAAAATATACAACAGATAGTTTCCCACTGGACAGAGCACATACAAAGTAAAGAAGCTAAAAATAAAATACAATAGGTTCTACTTCCAACATCAAGTCAACACACATACCTGGTCTCCATGATGCTCGAGCTACACCATCCTGATCCTGAGACTCCACATGAGTGGCTCTACTTGATCAATAAACACTAGGCCTCAACCCCATCCATCACATAACCTATGATCCAACCTAAAAGCATATGTTAAGTATGCATGCACACCAAGGTTAATGTATAAGGGGTGAGAAATAAATATTAGTATGCCACCTTGAATGGTGGACCTATATTTTGTTATCATAACAAGTGCATGTAGGTGTGATATTCCCATCCAAGAAAAAAACTAACAAAAATTATTATAAAAGAAACAACTGCATAAAAAGGGGGAAAACAAACACAAGAAATAAGAAAAACAATGAGTTATAGCCTGAGATCAATAGTAAATATACCTTTTCTTTGGACCACACTGAAATATTATAACAAACAGATTACTCAACCATGAAACAACTGGTACGTACTATATCTACATAGGAGCTCAAATATGTCTAAATGCAAGGGGAATGAATGCTATACCCTTAGGCATAACCATAGGCATCCACAACTACAAATTGAAACTACTAGGCTCAAGGATTACAATATCATAATATAAACTGGTGATAAGAATATCTAGGTCAACACAACTAGAGAACCTGTCTGTCCCGAGAGTCCTACAGAACATATTGGGAACCATTGATGAACCCAACAATGGGAGCTCCATAAAAAACTGAGAGAACGAACAACATCCATAGACCCTGGGATCACAATGACATCTACAACACATAAAAATACACTCTATGAGTGCCTTATCACCTCATGTTCCCAGAGCCACATTATTCAGGGATAATAATCAACTAGATAGGGGTTTCACTCATCCAAATCACCCATTATCTCCATAATCCCATATAAAAATATCCATCCAATAGAGGAGAGAACTAGATCACAACTCAAGGACAATGCCCAATCTAAGATATTTCAAGGGTCTCCTCCTAAAACCACAATATGGAGTTGAAAATTCCTAAAACATCATGTCCAAAGTTCAACCTGACATGGAACGGTCCAACCTTGAATCCACTATCCAAAAGGATAAAAACGCAGCACTGATCAACTCTCATCCTCTATCAACGCCCTGGATCTGAGTATCCAAAAAACAGAGACCACAAGCTCTCAACAACCCACCTCAAGGAAAAATGAAAATCTGAGGCTACCACTATCCTTGTGGTCACAACATAAAGTGATGTTCACTATGGGGCTCCCCTGATGCACCCAATCTCTCAAGACACACCCACATATACATCATCAAACGTCCAAAAATTCCACAATAAGATAAGGATGAAGGTACCAGGGCATGCAGCAGAAGTTGGTGGGATGAGGATTTAAAAATTTTCATCACCGGAGGGATGAAACTTGTCATATCTGGTGATCTGATCCTTGGTAGGGTTCTGAGGATATTGTATGAATTTAATAAGCACTAAAATTAAAATGAATAGTTACTTAATTTGAATTGAAGCATGCTCGACTGTAGCTCTTTTTTTGTGACCATTGCTTGAAGGATATAAATTTGAACCCCTATATATTATCCATAAACACTCCAAGAATCTACATGCTCATTGGTTATCAAATTATGGATGCTAGCACATAGCTCTAATGAATCCTTCGGCATCACGATCTCGATCTCGTGCCTTCGATCTGTCAAAGGTGTTCTTGGATCGATGGATTAGAGAGATACTTTCTCTATATAGAAAGAGGGAGTAGATAGTGGATATCATTCTGTTGGAATGAAAAATGCACATCAAATGATCTCATCTCTTCTTCTTATTTAGTGGGAGGTTCCGGAAAGGGTTCCCCAACCCCTAGAAATAAAATCTTCACTAAATAAGAAATAAATGACACATGATGATGAAATAATTGCATCATATTGTTATGAATATTTTTATCACTTCCTTTTAAAATAATAAATATATTACGTGATAAAAATTGGTTCATTAACTTGAATCATAATTTCCACTAATATTAAATGAACATTAAATATTAAAATAATATTCATTAATATAATATTTTTATTCTATTTACTTAAACACATGTAAATACATTTAATAAATAAAGTCAACCCAAGTATTATATACTCGAATAATAATGAATTTATTTATTTTTTAGTGATCATTAATACTTAGACAACTCTTAGATCCCATGGTGGGTCCCACCATGTCTAATATGCCTATTCACAAAAATATGGTAGATTCTTGAATATGTTATTATGTGTGAGATTTTAGTCCCTTACCTCGATAGAAGTGAATAGTATTCATAGAGAAAGAGCGGAGTTTAGCAAACTATCAAGGCCCCTAAAGAGATAAGAAATAGTTATAACAATGATAACCATCCTATGCACATACACTATATAATATAATATCTTTGTCTTTAGATATCTCATAATGTAGGATACACACTTTTTTGATCATCCTTTCTTGATTTATTATTTATTGATCTAATCATACATACATACATTTGACTACCTTGTCTAAGGATTTATGAAGGTACTACCATCTTGATCAACTAGGCCTGAGATATTACTTCCTTAACTCAAAAGAATTTTGTTTATCTTGATCATTAAACCAATGTCATACCACCATTGAAACTCCCAACAAAAATTACCTTGCCACAAATTCATTATCATAATTTTTTTTGCATCAAAGTATGTGATCAAATGACACACATTGATAATGATATCAAGTCAGGATAAAAATGCACATGTTCATAGATAGGAACATCCAATGAAACCCAAAACATGTGGTGTTCCTATTTGCAGGTTTATCCTCATGATCTCACCAGCTAGATATCATTAAATGAGAACTTCATAAGAAGAAGTATCAATGATTATGAGCCCCCATCACCTGATAGTCATACATAAATTGTCTCCAGTCAGTATGATGTATCTAGACCATATTACATTTGTTTAAGATTAATTTCATAGTATCTCATGGTTCTCACTATAGCATGGGAATGGATATAACCTTTTGATATGAAAATTATTCTATGAAAATTACCATTTAAATAGTGGATAAAAAAAGTCTACACTATAATGGTAAGGGTACATCTTGCATATATCACTGTATACATGAAATGGTAATCAAAGAGTACTGATAAAGTTGGGTCTAGGGCACCCACTTTTACAACATAGAACACCCTTCAAGGGTTCTTCTATATCATCCAAAATCATGGGACACACTCAATGTAGAAACATCCAAAGTGGCCCTCAGCGACCTCCAACTGATCCTCAATCAAAAACAAACCCAAAAACAATCTAAAAGCACAATCCCTACAATAGGGGCATTCACAATGGTCCTCATGACCACCTAAAAAGTATGACCCTCTACAAGGGCTCCTCAGCACAAGCCCAAACAAAACATGTCATACAAGCATCCTCAACAACCGAATATGACGACCATTGATCACTTGATCAAAAACTATCCCACACGTGTATCCTTGAGAGTTCCTCAAAATCATATTAGAATATTAATGACACTAAGTCATAACCTCTATCCAAAGGTGGTTTCCAATCCAAAAGGATCCAATTGCTTTGGTCTCCTCAAAACCAAGAGCTAAAACTCAACTTATCAAACCTTGAGAAACCAATCCTGATATGTAGGGAAACACCAAAATATTCTCATATATACTACTCAGTCCCACATTTTGGGATCCATCTAAAATAACCCCAAAAAACACTAGCCGACATCCACAATCCAGACCCACTAACGAGCTCACAACCATCACTCGAGCCTCACAACTCACACCCAACCCACTGGAGGATTCCAAAACAAAACCTCAAAGAAATACTCCTACTAAACTCTCATTGTCTAAAACACCATCCACATGGACTATTAACTCATAAAGGATACCACCATCATGATATATTGAAAAAAACACTCAAAGTGGATTACTTACAAGTCTAATTCTGACATGACGGAGAAAAATAGGAAAACAATCTAAGGTAAGAAAAAGTACATGAAATGTTCCCAGGTTACAAAGTGTGTATCCCATAATTCCTCCATTTTTCCATTCCATAGGATACTCAACATGTACTTTATCAAAGTACATGGCTTTTACCCCCATGTCAGTACTTGTTCGTGTACCCCATCTCCACTCGGCATGTAAAATGCACGAGTACACGATGTGTACCCCCACATGGGTACCCACCCGTGTACTTGGACATGTACTCTTATGGGGTGTGTATGCTAACATGGAGTGCACCCCACATGTTGATATGTTATGTACCCTACAATAGAAAGTACCCCCACATGGGGTGTCTGATCGAGTACTCAACCACACCCCAAAAGTCCACTACATTGAGTGCATCCCCAAGTATGCGATATATAGTCCTAAAACTCCATCTCCCCCAAATAGGAAGAACACACGTTGTGGGTTCTATAAACCACATTCCATGTACATGGGTTTTCTTTGACAAAAACCCCTCAAAATGGCCTGAAACTTCCATTTCTCCTCAATTAAGCCTATATCAACTCACTTGGGTTCCCTATAAACCCATTTAAGGATGTAAAAACTAAAAAAATAATCTAATATTATTTAGAAAATAAAATGTAAAATGGGCCTACGTTTGAGTAGAAACCACTGACGATTCAGTCTAATCTGCCATCCACAACTGTTGTACATCGATCTGACAAAGTCTGAGCTCCACAGTGGCACCTCCTCACCCCCCCTCTCCATCTTCTCTCCAACTAACTATCTCGATTGAGATACACCCACAGGGGGGAGAATTGTATGTGAAAATTCAATAGAGAAAGGGAAATGGAAAAGGATAAAAGAAAAAAAAGAATAAATAAATGAAAAAGAAAAAAGAAAAGAAAAGGGGCTTGACGCAAGGTTATGCCTCACCTAGGAAAATCCCCCATTCTGGACTCAACTGAGGAGACATAATATCAAATATATGATCCATTTAAAATATAAAACTGAATGAACATGTGAAAATAAATTAATATTTAATAAATTAAATATTAAATAGTTTTCAAAAAATTTGAATGACTCATATTTCAACCAAAATCTTGTCCTAGGGTAAGAACCCTATTCTAGGACCAACAGAGTGGTCAGAAAAATTATTTGATACCATCTTAGAGGTGAAATAACCATTTTCCCCTAAAATACATTTAGGAATTGTTTTTGAAATTTCCTCTCTTTTTTTCAATCTGTGACGATGCGAGTCACCACACTATTATATACTTTTATTATTTTATGACTTTTCTATGAACTCCAAACATGTAGAGTAACCTGAATAATACATAGATACTATATGGGGTGATTTCTCTAACATCCGGGATGGAGTGGATATAGCTGGCTAACTTCCACATATCCCTCATTTTCCTTTCATTAGTAGCTTCTGGTGATACCAGCGGTGGATGATGAGATATATGGTGGGGGTCATGCATGGTAAGAGGAGGAAATGAGATTGGTGTCCTTAATATTCATGATACCCTATTTCCTTGGTTTCTAGATACTGGTTATGTGGTTGGTTCCGTGAGACTAGATATGCAGTTGGTGTTGTCAGACATTGCATATGGTTAATGCCGTTATTGGTGGATATTGAAGGGATGAGAGAAAAAGACATCTTCTCATTGGGTGAGAGTGGTAAATCCATGGTTAAATAGTTATGAGGAGCCTTTTTCAATATTATTATGATATTACATTCCACTATTGGATGGATTATTTGGTGAGGGATCCATGGTGATGTTGGGGGACAAGTTGACCTATATAGGTGTAGGTTAGTTCTAATGTTTGTTCCCTGGGGAATTAATTTTCTTTTCTCACTGTTTCTTAAGAGATCTTGATTATTATCCTATGGAGTGTACATGTTATGCACACCCAACATATATATAAACTATTTTCAAGTTTCAATGAGGGATTTTATAATCAATCTGGTTAGTACTATCTCAAAGCTTGGGTTGTTGCAGTTTCTACCACATGATTTACTCTTTAAATTATTTTATCCTTGGAGTTGTTTTTGATTATTTTATATTTATGCATGTTGTATATTTATTATATGGGATTTGGGTTATTTATTTTATAGTATGTTGGATTGGTCAATAGTATTATGTCATGATTTAGGGATACTAAGGGAAATTCCTCCCATTTGAGTTTTTTATACCCTCAGTGCTAGTCGCCAACTAGGGCCTAATAAACAAGAGACTCAGGGGTCACTACTTCCCTTTATCATTGGATTGGGAGGGGAAGTAGTAGAGGGGGGTTATAAAAGAGTGATATCAAAGGTTTTGGTTAAGAGATAGAGTGGAGTTTGGATTTTGGCCCTGGTGGAGACTGTGTGGGTTTGGTAAGACAAAAACGTTAGCCAAACATAGCATACAATGATAGTAATAAAGACCAACTAAGACATAATAATATGGCCCCCTATTATCTGATGAAAGGAACTCAAGATCTCAAAATGTACAAGGTAAAGTGACACTGCTTTTTAGGAAAATACTTAGGAGAGATACATGCAACATAATTTATTGGGTTCTATTTTTAATAGAGTAGTTCTGGGAATAAATAAAAAAATTAATTAAATGAATTAAATAAATCCATTTATATTAGAATTAGGAATTTATTCTTTATTTTTAGAGACTCAAATTGGTCGATTCCCATATATGGTTTGAGTTGGGGAGGTCCAACTAGCTAAACCAATAGACTATCAAAGGGTTGATCCCAATCTGGAGGATGAGTAGTGGAAGTAGGCATTTCACACCTTTTAGTATCAGAATCTAACAAAGTATGAGGGAAAATTATTTGATATGGAGACTGTGCATTGGCTGTAGGATTTGGAGATCACTTTTGGCTTAATTACATCCCAATCTGAGCTTTGGGTTCCCATATCAGTGATTTAGTTGAGGGGATCAATGTGTTGGAGGTGGTTGTTGTATCTGGAGGAGTGAAATGAGGCTAATGTGTTGTGGGATGATTTACATCGGGAGTTTAGGGAATATTTCTTATCATTGATTCCGAAGGAAATGAAGAGGAAAGAGTTTCTCTCCCTTCATAAATTTAGCATGAGCATTTGGGAGTTGGGGATTAAGTTTGAGGACCTTCTGTTATTTTCCCCTAAAGTCTTTACAGATGATAAGTCCCAAACACAGTTCTTGGAGGTGGCATTGTGCCCCAACCTTTATTTTGTAGCCACCCAATTTACATTGCCTACATATTTGGAGGTGCATAAAAAGGTGGAGGTTATGAAGTGGGGGAAATTTGGGCTGGATAACCCATGATCGAGATTCAGTAGGGACCTATGAGAAGTGGGACGTCAGATAGAGGGTCATGCAAGACATGCTAGTCGAGGTTCTGATCGGTAGGGAAACAACCCCAACAGTTAACATAACATTTCTCAAGGACTGGAGGTTCTTGTGTGTCTACTAAGAGAACTTTTGTTTTGTGATTTGACTATGGAGGTTCTGGTCATTACTAGTGGTAGTTCCCCTTCACCCCGAATAGTCAGTATGGCTTGGGAAGTTGGTCCCCCTTCCAACAGCAATGACAGTTACCCTCGAAGAGATTAAATAACAGGGCCCTCTAGCTTATGTTTAGCAACATATTTAGTGGGCTTATGCTCAGCCAAGAGGAGGTGAAGTTGGTAGAGGGAATCCCCTGGATGTCCCTTTCCATATGAGTTGTAAAAGTGGGTGCCATGGATCCAAATTTAATAGTACTTTTTGATTAACATACCATGCATACAGTGAGTGATGCATGATATACTCTTAACATAATAGTGTTAATATTTCTGAGTTCACTATTTTTGGTAATGTCCCTATATTAATTATCATATCAATAGGTCATATAATTTATCATGATATAATGAGAACCTCAAGATAATATGATAATGATCTTAAACATATGTCATATGGTCTAGATAAATCATACTGATAGGACATAAATGATGTATGACCATTATGTGCTGGAGGCTCATAAGCATTGAGACTTCTTATCATGAAGTTCGCACTTAGTAATATTGAGTAGATGAGATCATGTGGACTGACCCACCAATATGAACACTATATGTTTCATGTTTTTCTTGGTAGTTCCTATCTACAAACATGTGTAATAGTCTCTTGAATTGAGATTATTATCATGGTAGAAAAAGGTAAGTCCATTCTGTTAGGTCAAAAAATAAAAAAACAAGAAAGGATGATGACACAATGTGTGCATCCTATTTTATGAGATATCACGAGATAAATAGATTATATTAAATGATGTTTGTATGTAAGAAAGGTCATCGTTACTGTGAATTTTAACTATCTCCGTAGGGGTTTTAATGAGTTTCTAGACTCTACTTATGATCTATGAATAATATTCACTATTATCGAGATAAGGGCCTAGAGAGTCACACACTTAGGGTATTCAAAATTTGGGCATATTCTAATGAATACGAGTTTAGGAGATGGTGAGTTCCACCATGGGGTTTGGGATATGTTTGAAGATATATGATTACAAAGAAATAAATAAATACATATTATTTGAGTTTAGTATTGAATTTATTTATTAAATATATTTACAAATATTAAAGTAAATACATTAAAAAATACCATAAGAACAAATATTATTTTAATATTCAAGGTTTTTTTAATATTTGTAGGAATATCAAGTCAAGTTAATGAATTAGTTTTATCACATAATATATTTGTTATATTATAAGTGATAAAAATATAAATGATATTTATAGGTCAATAAAGTGGTCAAAAGATGTTTTTTATAGTGGGAAATAAATATCTAGGGACCAGGATCCATTTTTGAGTATTTTAGAATCCCACTATATAAAGGAAGAGAGGCTCTCATGCACACTAATATTCACTGTACACCAGTTGAGAGTCTCTCTCTCCTTACCCAATTCCCTAAGAAAGAAACTCTCAATCTAAGTAACCATATCAAGATCTTCTTCACAGATTGAAGGAACATCAATGTGGTGATCATCAAGATGTCGAAGGCATCGTCATATCACCATGCTAGCACCCAAAATTTGACGATCGATTCTCTTGTGGAATTTCAAATCATGTGTGGATGATATATAAGGATCCGAATTCGGTTCCATTGAGAAATGTTTGTCAGTGACGAACGATCGGCGAATGCGATATTTTTTTCATGCTTAAAAACTCCATACGAGATCCTTGGGATTTGTACCAAGATGTCACTACCAAAAAATTGGATTTATACAGTGCTACCCTTTAACAACGCTAAAACAAGCACTGATAAAGGGGGTACCATTATCAACGCTTAAAAAAGTGCTGATAAATGGTACTTTTAATGGTGCTAAAAAAGAACTGTTAAAAGTTCCCCTTTATCAGCGATTTTTTAATGCTAATAAAGGTACCCCCTTTATCAGTGCTTTCTTTTAGAACTGTTAAAGGTACCCCCTTTATCATCAATTTTTTAGTAGCGCTGATAAAGGGGGGTCTTTATCAATGTTTTTTTACTAGCGCTGATAAAGGGTATTTTTCAAAAACAATATTTCATTAAAAATAATATATTGATATATAAATATATAAATATAAATTTATATTTTTATATTTTTATAAATATCAAATATATATTTTAAATATGTTTTAGATAAGTATAAATAGACATTTACACTTAATAAATAATATATATAGTGAAAATGGAATATAAAATATTTTAAAAAATATTATTAATTAATAATTTTCTAATTATTATCATGTAATAGTCATTTAGTAACAATTTGAAGATAAAAAAAATCAAAAAATCAAATATATATATATATAATAAGTTGAAAACCTAACTCAAAGTTCAAACGACCATAACTTTTGACCTGAGTGTCCATTTGGGCTCTATAAGAAATAAAATCGAATCCTACAATGCGATTTACGTTCTATTGACTTAGGGTAAACCCTATATCATGTTTTTCAAGCCCAAATAGGCCTAGAAGTCCTCTAAAACTGTGTTTTTATTTGGAGTGCCCTAATTTTTTAACATTTGATGGAATTTCAGCCTCGTTTAAGTGGGGTTTTTTCCCCTTTTCAATGGATACTAAATTTATTCCGAGGTATTACATTAATATTAATATTATGACTCTGAAATTTTATCTTTTTTCACAACTTACTATTATTTATAATCAAATATATAAAAATATATATACATTTTTTATATTTTCAATCATAAAAATTTAATTTTATAAATATATAATTAAACATATTTACATATAAAATATATTTCTCAATATATAAGCCTTATCTAAATAAAAAATACTATCCATTTTTTTTAAAATACAAATATATGAATATTTACATACCTATATAATGTGTGTGTGTGCATTTGTATTAACAAACTGATATGTTATCTATATATTCTAATATATGTATATACATATTAATATATAATATTTGTAAATATATATAAATATATAGAATTATACTTATAGATACACATATATATATAATATATAAATATATATATATATATATATCTGTGTGTGTGTGTTGTAAATATGTATTTATTTTTTTATTTATAAACACACACAAAAAAACAAATTTTATAAATGTATTTAAAACTGATCTTAAAGATATATATTAATATACAAATAAATATACCGATAAAAATATATAAATAAATAGATATAAATAAATAGATATAAATAAATAGATATAAATAAATAGATATAAATAGATATTAATATATGAATAATCATATAAATATATAAATATAAATAACTATATATATATATATATTAATATATGAATAAATATATAAATATATATATGTATATGTATATATATATTTTAATATACATATATATATATATATATATATTAATACAAATATATATATATATATATATATTAATATATGAATAAATTTAACTATGTATATATATATATTATTAAATGGAGAACAAACCAATATAGAGGAGTGGTAAAGGGTCTAGGCGCGTATAGGGGAGGTCTTGAGATTGAATCCTGGGCGAGGTAGGGGCGCATACGTGGGTGAAATTAAGGATATCGATGTTAATGGGTGGGGGGAGGTGGGTCGTGTGGGTAGGGGTGGGGGACTTCACATAGAACTGTTGAAAAGGCTCTAGTACAGTTAAAACCCTCCTATTTGTAGAAATATTTTTTATTTTTTAAATATTTTTTAAACTTTTATCAGTGTTAAAAAATGCACTGATAAAGGACCCTATTATTAGCACTTTTTTTATCACTTATAAAAATGGACTTTATTAGCACATTTTTTAGCACTGATAAAAGGGACCCCCTTTTAATAACGACTCGATTATCATCGCTTTTTTAGCGTTGCTAAAGGTCTTTTTTATCAATGATAAAACTCTGTTTTTTAGTAGTGTGTGCTTCACTAGTGATGAAATAATTATGTCAATTGTCGGTGAAAGTTTATAAATCATCGGCCCATCGACATCTAATGGACACTCCAATACCTTCAAATGATATCAAAATTATTTCTTGTTGGTTTAAGTCAAAGTAAAATTATATTTACATTAAATTTATGTAGAGGGCATCATGACGATCCTAATGCTACAAACATTAATCCAATTTGACATCTGATGATGGGGATATGACCATCTAAAGATAGAAAGGAGGATCATCATAAATTTTTCAAGTATTAATTTTAAGAACATATTATATATATATATATATGTTAAAATTTTACCTGAAGACAGTGAACGATGACACTTTCCTGTTAAACCAAGCTATTCTGGTCAAATTCCTATATCCAAAATAGTGTTTTTCGACCAATCATTATTCCAATAGTTTTTGGAAAGATTAAAATAATAATAATTATTTTAGTCCAATGTCTATATAAGTAGGATTTTGAAATAAAAAATATATTTAAAATGGAAAATTGTTTGAGGTGGTTGGCTAATACACGACAATTTTAAAAAAAGATAAAAAGTTTTCTTTTCTAATGAGGCATGGCAGGCCACAAGAAAATAAATAATAATTAAAATTAATATTAAGTTTATAGAGGTCGAGGTCCTAATCAGCCGGAACTACCATCGAACCCTCACCAGATCCCTCCTGTCGTGACTGCTGCTGACAAAATCTACTTGGCTTCTGGTTAGACTCAGGCCACCACACACCTCCTGCTAAACCGCAGTCCCTGGATAGTCCTTACTAAGCCCCTCTAATTCAGATCCTTCTATATTTTGTACCTGCTAGCTAACCTGTGGTCAATCCTAGTAGTCCCTTTCTTGGCTAGGGCAGGGCAGGGTTTGCAATACCCGCTTGACCCATTTTGGGCCATGTCAAGGCTCAATATCCCTATTATGGATTTTACTAGATGTGACCCATCATAAAAAAATCACATATATATATGTATATATGTATTTATGTTACTAAATCATCAGGTCCAAAGAATCATTCATGCTTTTCAAGATTAGCTCGTAAGGGGTTCCGGCGTGGTAGGGTTTCCCCTGTCGTCCCCTCTCTTCCACGTCAGATCAACTTCGGATCTTATCTTCGGCGCTATCATGAGGATGGTTATTCTCCCATTGGAAGTATCATGGACTTCATGGGAATTACCTTCTTGTCTTTTCCCACCGTTTCCTGACCTACTTTCTCTCCCCGCTTCATCTCTAGGTAGGACTTTTTTGGCAGTGCAGTGGCACCATCGGTCATTGATAGAGTTTCTCCAAGATGAGGGTTAGCGCAAAGATTATGGTTCGAGATTAGAGTGCGTGTAGCAGGTCGAGGTGGTCACCAGGTGATAATGTAAAGACAATGATGAAATATGGTTCCGGTTTGCAGTAAGGCCTCATGGATTTCTTTACGGTTTTGGTTTTTTCCATGATTTTATAACCCTTTGAATTGGATTTGAGTGTGTTTGAGGACTATTTGTGGTCTGGGTTCACGTTCATACTACTCTGAGAAGCTCATCGATTTGTTGCTGGTGGCGGTGTGGACGAGATGCATCTGGATCATATTTCTTCGGTGGGTTTTTATGTATGTTTCTGTTTTTTATTGGGATGCATTTGTTTTTTCTATGTTTGTGTGATGGGGATGGTATTGCTTTTTCTGAATTCATGAATTGGTTGATTCTTTGATGTCAGATGAGTGTATGGTTCTCCAAAAATTTGTTTCATTAAAGTGTTAGATGGAGAGGATGACAGTGCTGTTTTTTACTGTTTTGGAAGGGCTGGAAAGGATTATAGTTGGTTTTGGCCTTGGTGGTCCGCGACTCAAGGGATTCTGCAACCATTTGTCTACAAGAAGCTACTCCAGATGAGGTTTAGGACAAGGAGTTTTCATTGTTTCATGGATTTTCAGAATTAGATGTTTGAGAGGGTATGTCTTTTTTCTATTAGTACCAGTCCCATGCTCTTTAGCACGAGACAACTAGTCGTTTTGCAATGAGATTATGGAAGCTAGATTTAATGTTTTTTGTTGCTGGGAGGATATTATCTCTTATAGTGAGGGTTTTTTTTGATCTTGAGTTTTGTTTCATTGGGGATTGGTTTTTGTTTAAGTCTTGATGTCGTGATGGGTTCCCCCTCATCCCTTAAAAGGGGGTCTATCTCAATAAAAAATTATTTTCATCCAGTAATTTTATTACTCATTTAATTTTTGCGTCGTCTGATTTTGAGAATAGAACGACCAATTTATGTTAGGATATAATTTAATTTATTCAATTAATTATTGCAACTACATGGGATGTTTTTAATTAATCAATTAAATAGATGATCTAAAAATTGTCTTTACTCACATAATATGTATAATGGTTTTCCAATTCATCAGTTTTATTCTATATGTATTTTTCTCTTTTTAAGACCCCCTCGTCTATATGTGAGTATTTATGTATTATGACAAGCATTTTGTAAGATATGGACCACGCTGAAACAAGGCAGTACTCCAGATGAGACTGTGATACATTGGACCGAGGTGTGAGCTATCAAACAAGAGAAAGATGACTCAAGTATTTTACTACCATGTTTGCAATTGATTCATTGAGAATAAATGGATTAAGCGATATCAAATGATCAGGATCAGTCACATTGTTTTTTTAATTTATGCATTTTCTTTATTTTTGTGAATATGAAATTTTGGGTGAAGTCATAAAATAATAAAAAATAATGCATAGATTAAATTAATTTAAGATTTGATGAATGTTTTTTATTTATTGCATTGTTTTGTTGTGAGTGTGATCACATAATATGTGCATCATAGATAGAAAATGAATTAATTCATTGAGAAATAATAAAAACCCCAAAAAAGTTGCAATGACTTCTATCATTTGAATTTAATAAAATTGGGTGTACGAGGTGCTTGTTATCCCTAATTGAGGGTGCCTCATACTACTGGAGAGTTCTTATAAGAGAGATGAGTTGAATTAACTTAATATTGTATCAAATAAGTGTTCATATCTAGCTCTTTGTATCTTTAGAGGTAAAATGTTGAGTAAATCATGTTTATGATTTTTATAATCTGAGACTTTACTCAATAGTTCAAAGATCTGTGAGTTAATGTGATTGACCAGTCAAATGTCTACCTTGAATATAATAAAACGTACATTACACACACACACACACACATATATATATATATATATATTACTTCAAAATTGAAGAATATACATTACAAAACATAATAAAACCATGTTAGGACCATATGGATTTAGTTTGTTTAGAAACTGGGAAACAAAAACAATTGGTTCATAAGACATCAACATTGTCTCCCACTTATTCCTTCATAACTAGACCCCATTTTGACATTTCTTACTTAATACCCTTCTTCACAACCTGGGGAAAATAAACACAAGAAAGTGTGATCTTAGATGGCCAGTAAGGGTAAAAAAGGGAGATACCAATCATATCATTATCATAAAACATAAGAACATAACATTTGAAAATCTTATCCTACATATGAAAGATCACGATATCATGTCATAGAATAAATCATAAAAGTTCATAAAAAATCAATGAACATATTCCCAAAAAGTTATAAAATAAGACATGGAATTTTTGGAATACACATAAACAAAGAATATCATTTCTGATTAGTCAAGTCTTATTTTTAAGACAATCATAGCAGACAAAGTCTATTACTGAATCGAGTTCACTCCTCATTCCAGCCCTGTATTACTGAACAAGTTTTACTTCCAGTTCTAGCCCTGTATTAATGAACCGAGATCATTTCTCATTGCAGCCTTATCTTTATCATGAGATATAAATCTTTACCCAATGAATTGGAGAGATATATTAGTCCCACACATGTCATAATTAAATCATTATTAAGTGTTCCACAAAAACATAAATCATTTATCATAACATAACCTAAGGAATAAAATGGGTTTCTTAAACATCATTCCATCCTTACATAATCCATGTAAAATAAATGGATATCATAAATAGAATTACATTATAAACATAATCAAACCATATGAATAATAGGGATATTATACATGAAACATAACCCTATTAAATAATTCCATCTTATATGGAAAACAATTTTTATAGAACACTTGAAATTAATTCTTAGGAAAAATATCCATTCTTCTTCAAAAAAAATTTCTTTTTTCAAAATCCCATGCAATTTTAAAATAAAATAATTTCTTTGAAAATAACTTTGAAATATTGTAAAGGAAGCTTCATTGAAATAAGGCATTATGAAAACGTGAAAATCCATTCATGCCATATAAGTTAAAATAAAACCTTTTTCTCATACTTCTTTCTGATAAGTCAAAAGGTACCTTGTATCAAAAATAACAAAAGATTCCTTTTATACTATTTAATAAAAATTCAGAAATGGGTAAAATTGACTTTAAATTTTTTTAGAAGAATAGAAAGAATATTTTGGAATAAATATTTAAGAAACATGGATGTGGATGATAAATATACCCTAGTAAATACTTAAATATAAAAAACCTTGGATAATAATGCGATTGCAAAATTATCCACTACCTTAGGTCCAATATACTTTATATGTATCCAAAACTCCTATATAATGATTTAAATAATGTCATTGACTTATTCTGAAATCATATTCATTTTTATTATATCATATATTATCGTATTATCATCCTTTGGTTAATAACATTTCATTATAACTCGTTATTCAGGTATTAACTGCTTCATTTTCTTATGCATGTTTTGTTGAATAAGTTCTGGTTATCCTTCTTCGGTCACAGTTATATAATTTCAAATTGATATTAACATAATATATGTCATATTTATTCATTATTTTATATAATCATGCTTTAATGGATATCATGTAGAATGAATCGCATCACGTCGTGGAGACAATAGGTTATACGTACGCACGAGCGATGATATCATTCTCATAATTGTGAAAGGGTATGAAAGTGGATGATATATATTTTTTCCAGAATCCATATCATATTATAATAATCATATATAGTTATTATTTCCATTATTATACCCATCCAAGTAAGGTGGTGGTGAAAAATAGATTACACCACTGTGTGGAGACAATAAGTCCTACGTACACACACGTGGTGATTACATTTTTCATAGGATGGATAAAAGGTGGAATATGGATGTTCCATAATCATAATAACTTCTTAGTATATAATAAATACTTGATTTATTACTTTATAATGGAAACAGATCATGAAGAGTAAGTACAAGAAAAAATAATTTTTAAATAATTGGTAGAGGAAATTACCTCTTCTTCAATGATCTCCCTCTAGATCTCCTCTAAATGCACTAGAGAAAGTATTTGGAGAAGACCAGAACCTATATAATGTGTCTAGGGATGTTGATAATGGAAATGGGTAGGGGATGGAGAATATTGAATGGTCATAGTGAAGTGAATAAGTGATGGAGAATGTGCCCTTTTATAATTGAGGTGAGGGTCACTTTTGGAATCTCCAAAAATATTAATTTATAATAAAATTAAACCCCATCCAAAAACCTCCAAAATGTCATAAACCCTAATATTAGATGAGATAATGTTCTAATATCATCAACCAAAAAATTTTACAGAAGTTTTTCTACCAATTTAAATTTTCTCATTTTAATTTAACAATTATTTATTTTATTTAATTTTTAACTAAGGTAAAAAAAGTTCAATATTAAAAGGGTGAAATATTTAATTATTTAATGTAAATTAGACAATAAATGAATAATTTAGACTGTTTTAGACCATATAATAATTATTAAGTATTTTTAAAAATGTTTTATGATTTTTAAATAATTTAATAATACATTAATTTGATAAATAGTCAAAAGTGTCAATTTTGACACTATTCAATTCATTGATTATTAAAAATATAAAGATAACAAGTTAAATTCAAAAAAAATATTTTATTATATTCCTAATAGGTAAAAGGAATATAGAAATTTTATTGGATATATTAATTATCCAAAATTATATTTATTTTAATATTTATAATAACATTTATTTGTTATCTTCATTAATAAAATAAATACTACATCAGTATTGTGTAATTTTTTAATATAATTATTTGTTGAATAAAAATTAAAAATAAAATACCATGAAGAAAATAAATCCTCTATATTTAATAATAATATTTATAGTCAAATATATCTTTTGGAAAATCTTATATTAAAAATTTTATATCTACTAAAACATAAATGTGAAAAATTTAACATAACTTTAAATAAAATATTATAAGTGTCATAATATTTTCCATATGGCTCCAAATGATCAATAAATAGACCCTTGGATGATTATGGTCGAGATATAATCAACCAATATGATTTGGTCAAGTTGTTTTGTATTTTAATGGTCATTATCATTTTAATAAAAATTATTTTATTTATTTTTCATCAATTAAATAATTTCTGTATCATCAATGTATAAGACTTTAAGGTAATTATTTATTTCCTAAAAAGTAAAAAAAAAATTACCATGATAAATAAAAACATTTTATATTTAAAATGAGTATTTATATTTTAATTTATCTTCTGTATAAACTTATGTTAAAAATGAAATAATTATTAAAATTTGAGTAAGACATATTTAACTTTTCATCAAATAAAATAAATTAAATGTCATTATCTCATCCAAGTGTCTTATAAAGGATACCATTTCAACCCAAGGATAATTTAGGTCTAAAAAACCCATCTAATGAAATTAGGACAAGTTTTAGTGTAATTTTATAATATTTGTTTACCCTTAAATACCCGATTTACCCTTTTACCGTATTAATAAAAATTACCGAAATTACTATTCATAATGCCAGAAAATAAAATAAATATATTTAAATTATTTGTATATATTGATTTCAAATATTGGATCCATTTTTAAAAATTAAAAATACAGAATTTATGGTAATTAGTATAAAATTAATCTCATTATCGGAATGAGAAAACAAGTTTTAAGAAGTTAAAACATTGCAAAATATTGAACTATTTTTACATCTAAATTCAATGAAAAATTAATTCCAATGACCTAAATTATATTAAATTAAAAAATATATAATATATTTATACTTTAAAACTATTCAATAATATAATTTAACCATATAAATTATTTCAATGAAAAAAGTTGTTTTCAATTAAAATTTAGTATATTTTTACCATTCATCAAAACATGAATGTTATTAGAAAAAATATCAAAAATTAATCCAAAGTAAAATTTTATATACTTATTCTAAATAAGTGGTTTATTTTTTCATATAAAAATTATTAACTTGTCAAAATTTTAATTTAAAATGGGTTTTCCATTAAAAGGTGGTAAAATGGCCCTTTTGAAAAATATTGGTTTTTATACATAAAATAGGGTTTATTCATATCCTATGACTAAAAAATATATTGGAAGAATATAAAAAATATTTATTTAATTTTATAACTTATATATTTCATTAATTTCATTTACTAATTATAATTCACTTAATTTATTAATACAAAAATACAAATAGTTCCTTTACATTTAATTGGTTTATATTTTTTATAAATAATTGGTAGACAATGAATTAACCATACACATTTATAAGTTAGTTATATTTATTCCTGCTAACTTAAGAGCTAGGTTAGAATGGTCATTTTATACTAATGGTGTCTCTTGATTCATTAAAACTCACGATTGTGTGAAATTAGAGCTATTGAAGAATTAAAATTATTTAAAGAAAATATTTCATAAAAATATCCTGGTGTTATATTGAAACTATCTTATTAGTGGTGTAGCTATAGTTTAAACATTGATGGGGGGTTTTATATATCTTTTCCATTTGAATACTCAAGACATTGGGTATTTTGAATCTAATAGTGAGGACTATATGGATTCAATAAAATAGTGGGAGAAATCTAATGATTTAATTAATCTATAATGTCTAATAGGTAATCAAGATAAAATTACTAATCTTATTGTGTTTATTTTTTGTATAAAATTAAAAATAATACAAAAAATATACTACAATTATTATTAGAAAAATCACATGTTCAAACCAGCATCGATTTCCAAGAGTAGTAGATGTGCTTGCACAAAGTACTGTGATATAGGAAATTCTAAGTTCCAAAGTTGCCAATGCATGTTATGCCACCTGAGGAAGTGAGGGTGAGAAAAGTGCTTATAGGAGACTCATGTATATCACATTTTATTTTCACATCATGATACAATCACTAATATCTAATGATTTGTGGATAAATCATCAGGATATGGATGATAAGACATGTTGTTTCATCTATGATAAGTCTTCAAGTAGAAAATTTTACAACATATGAATGAGTGATGATTACACTAAATACATGAAAATTGAAAGATGGAACATTTTATTTCAATATATCCCATTCTTATATCTTTATCTCCAACTTTCTAAAGTTTCATCTAGGATCAAAAAATGAATAGTATGAAGAAAATTCTTCATTACCTTTTGGGTAAGGTTCTCCAGGTTGATAAGAACTTAAAGAAAGATTAATCTTTAGTTCTTATGATAAAAAAGTTGGAAGACAATGAAAAAAGGCCAATAGAAAGTATGAATCCAAAGTCACCATCATAACATTCTTCAAAGAAAAGAGTAAATACATTATACAAGAGGTTATTTTCTTTGCATGTCACGAGATAAGTCCATAGGAGAATAAATGCGGTGAATTGAATAAGCAAGTAGTTACTTCCTTTCAGGTATATTCATCAATATATATGTAATGTTTATGTCATACTTCTCAGTTATTAAATAAAATACACCTATCACATATGTGTATTTAAATACAGTATCCATGTAAGAAAATAAAAATTACCTAAAGTAAAGTGAATTCTTCATGTGGATAAGAAAGAGTAATCTCTAAGTCAGCGGTGAAAAGTACACTAATTTTAATTTATATTCTTAATGATTCTATTTGAACGTTTATTAATTATAAACCAAACATTTATATCAGTTTTTCATTGGAAACAATGATACATTATTCAATTTTTGAATGAATGTTGTTTGTGGTGTTTAAATACTCAACCAATAGTTAAGTAATGATTTAATCATTGGTAGTATCTAATGAATATGACAATGTAAGACACATTTATACCCAATTGTGGTAAGATGTGTATTTTTCTGGTAAAAATATGTAGTTTTCAGGGATGTACCTAGTATTTTTTTAGAATCTTTGGATTTAAAGACCTTAGGTATTATTGACACATTTACTTACATAGCTTTGGATAAGAAAATCTTTATAAATATAGGTAAGCCACAAAGTTTCCATAATTAGTTTAGCTATTGAGCGTGGAGTATTCCAAGGATAATCTAGTGGTAAATATACTTCATATGAATTTTTAAAGTTTATTACAATGAATGCTAATGTGAAGTATATAACATTCAATTTTAAAATATATGAGTTTCTTCAGGCCTATTTTTCCATGAATATATTGACCAAGCATTCATAAATCATTAAAATTTTGCATGAAGTAATTCTTAAATGCATATTTCCTTACACAAATCAAAGCTATGATTTAAGTTATTAGGATCTATGGAGTGTCTTACATGAAAACATTGACCATTACAATGCAGCATGGAGTTATTATTAAATGAAAATTTCTTTATACACATCAGAGTCATGATGTAAGTAAAAGAAGCATCAATGTTGAGACTTATATGCATTACAAAAACTTCCATTATGTTTTGAGACATGCTTAAAAAGTAGTAGCATTATCCCATAACCATATGCCATGTATAATGAAAAATGGATATCACATGAGTTAATGTATTATATAAATCTATCATGTCATAATAACATGTGTTTGAATGGAAAGAGTTTGTTAAGAATATAAACAAACTTGCATCAAGAGAAACACAAAGGGAATCACTATTAGTATCCTAAAGCTCATATGGGATATTATATAAATCCATATGATAGAAGTGTTATAGTTAAATGAAAGACTATATTTCTATAAAAGAGTGCACATCTATATTCAAGATATTGGGGGCATGATTTACTTAGATATAGTCAATGATGAAGATGCATAAATAGTTTTCATAAGAACAAGTTCCACATGATCTTGTGGTAAAGTAATTTTCTAGAGATACATACTTCATAGAAAGGATAAAACCATGGTAATGGTTTTACATTCACCGCGGCTGGTGATAATTTATTCATTGAGAGTAAAGAATCCTAAAAGTAAGTAGTAAATGAAAAGAAGTTAAGATTGAAAAGATCAATTAAAATTCAATATTGGATTCCATGTATCAATGTATAGGGGCTTATTATTTTGAATATTGTAGTGGGTATTCAACTGAGACTATACATGGGTGGTACAAGTGTGGTACAAATAAGGCTTGATTGGTAATAAAAAGTTGTTACGACTAACTCCATTAAAATTTTACTTTATATAACTAATTTTAATGATCATTGTATTTGAAATTGGTTATCAGGACCACCAATCTTGGAAGGTGTATATACAATGAAACCAGAAAGGGTTAGGGACACTATATAATGATATAAAAAGGTTCATGTTACTAAAATATAGTTTAGGATTTATGTAAGCAACAAGATCATAAAAAATAAATTGAAATGAATTTTTTCCATGTGTCTACAACAGGTTAGTGGGAGCACCACTATTTTCCAAGTAAAATATGTTTAATAACACATGGAAAACAATAATTGGTCTTAGAATTAGTTAAGATCGTAATGAAAATAAATCTCTAAAGATTAACTTAAAGTATCAACCAATGTTCTTGGGAACATGATATAATGAGGTAGATCTAACAATTTCATAGACCAAGTAAATAGTATATATAATGATAAGCTATCAAAAAATTAAAGGTGGAGCAATTTGAGAGAGAATTGTTACCAATTTCACATGAAAAAAATCTATCCAAAAAGGCATTATTAGGGAATAATAAAAGATTATAGGGGAGTATAATTCCATAAGTTCTAGAAATGTATCTATCAAATATTCCATGTTATGTAATATATATGATATTTCCAACATATACTTAATGGTAGGAAAATATCAGTTATATCTAATAGAATTTCATAGGAAGCATTCAAAACTATCCAATTATAATTGAGCAAGTATAAAAGATATATACCTGGTATGTGGAGAGAAGGGATAATAGTTAAAAGGGGACACAAACTAGTCTTCCTATATATTAATAGGATATAATATCATAAACATTTTAAGGTAATAAGTAGGGGAAGATCATTAAAGGCAGTGGTATCCATATCAACAAATACTGAGTGTGTTGTGGATTTTGAGGCATCTAAAGAAGTAATGTATAATACAAAATGATTTGTTCTAGTTCATATAATTACACCTTGTAAGTAAATTTTTATCATAATATAAATTTTAAAATTATACTACTTTTACTAGCCAAGATTTTAAGTTTTGATAGTGGAAAAAAGAAATATACTTGGGGATATCATCACTTGAGGAATCTTACTTAAGGAGGTGATGTCATAAATAACATAGTATCCACACAATAGATATGTGGTAGGCCCAATGAATAAATCCATAAGTCGGTAGAATCATGATCTTATCATGTGAGAGCTAACAAGTTTTATTAGCAAGTTAACTCTAGAGTAAGTGGGAGTGTTGTAAAAGTGGGTTCCCTAGACCCAATGTGAATAGTACTTTTCAATTACCATACCATGGATATAGTGAGTTACACATGATGTATTATTACCATAATATTGTTGATTTTTCTATATCTATTATTTATGGTAATTTCCTTATATTACTCGTCATATCAAAAAGTTATATCATTTCCCAAGTTATAATGAGAACCTCTAGAAACTATTAAAATGATCTTAAACATATTCTATATGTTCTAGATACATTATACAGATAGAGCATAGATGATATGTGACCATCAGGTGCTAGGGGATCATAAAAATTGATACTTCTTCTCATGAAATTTTCACTCAGAGACCTCGAGTAGATGAGATCACGAGGAATGAACCACCAATAAGAACACCACATGTTTCATGTGTCATTGGAAGTTACTATCTACAAACACGTGTGATGGTCTCTTGACTTGAGATTATTATAATTATATACTATTTGGTCACGTACTTTAATGCAAGACAAAAACTTTGGAATTGAAGTCATAGAAAAGTATCTTTAATTGGGTGCATCATTGGTAATATGAAATTGATTAAATAATGAAAATAGAATTTTTCACTTCTAAAAGGAAGTAATATCTCAAGCTTAGTTGATCAGGATGATAGTGCCTTAATTAAATCCATAACCATGGTAGAAGATGGTAAGTCTATCTAGTTAGGTCAAAAAAATAAAGCAAGAAAGGATAATGACACAAAGTGTGCATCCTTATTTATGAGATATTGTAAGAAAAAAGAGATTATATTGCAAGGAGTCTATTCATATTAAAGGTTTCTAGAGGGTGACACACTTAGGGTATTCAAAAGTTTGGCCTATTCTAATGAATAAGAGTTTAGAACATGGTGGGCCCCACCTCAGGGTCTAGGACACGTTTGATGACATATGATTGATAGGAATAAATAAATTCATATTATTTGAGTTTAGAATAATTTTTTTTGAATTTATTTATTAGATTTATTTAAAAGTATTAAAGTAAATACATGGAAAATATTATACAAATGAATATTATTTTAATATTCAAGGTTCATTTAATATGTGTGGGAATATTGAGTTGATTTAATAGCTTAGTTTTATCACATAATATATTTTTTATATTATAAGTAAGAGATAAAAATATAAATGAAATTTATGACTTAGTAAACCAGTCATAGGATTTCATTTATAGTGTGTAATAATTATCCAGGGGATAGGATCCATTTTCGGGTATTTTATAACCCCAATATATATTATTTTATAGGCTCTCATGCACACTAATATTCACCAGTGAGCACCTCTATCTCATTTCCCACTTCATAGAGGGAGAGGATCTCAATCCTAGAAACCAGATTAAGCTCATCTTTATTCATCAAATGAATATCAATACGATGATAATTAAGAAATCAAAGGCATCATCAAATCACCATGATAACATCTAAGATTTGATGATTCATGCTCTTACATACTTTCAATGAACATGTGGATGATCTAGAGGGATCCAGCTTTAGTTCCCTTGTGAAACAATTATCGATGAATAATGATCAATGAACATGAATTTAGATCAAACTAGGTATTCTTTGTTTTATTTTTTTGTGTTTAAAAACCTCACATAGGATCCTTGGGACTTATACTGGGTTGTGCCTCAGTGGCGACGATGTAGTTACGTCAATCATCGGTGAAACATTTTAAATACCCCACCCATCTACTTCTGGTGCGCACTTCGACACCTTCAATATGTGACCTAGAAAAGAGCATGGACATAGAGGTCATTCATAGTGAGTAAGAAGAGCCAATCAAGCCTAGATGTATGTGACAGAGGTTTCAGTTCCATAGGGGATAGAGGTTGTTTGAGGTACGATCAGTTTTTAATTTACCTTGGTTTTTATTTTTTCTTATTATGGATATTTTTTCTCCTTTGTTGCACCCAACTTGGTTCGATCTTTGGGACTAGACGTGGAGAGGCTTTCTGTACCCATGGTGTTTTCTGTATCTATTAAATTTCTAGCTAGCTTTCTTGATGTGTGTTGGGGATGTAGACATATGATGAGACAACATCAGTCATTAGGAAATTTCTTTATGTTGTAGATAGGACCATACAATTTCATTATCAGTATGGATTTATTGTATTCTGTTCATGCAGTGGTTGAATATTTTCAAAGGACTGTTGAGTTATTTGATGTGAAAGGGAGACATGTGTTTTTCACCAATGAGTGAGGTTTTTGGATGGGAAGTAGGTGAGAAGAAACCTTTATGACCATGATGTATGAGTCATCGATAGTTCCAGTGAGGGATCATGCAGTGGTGATCCCTAGAGTTGTTATGGAGTTTTTAGATGATTTTCCTAAAGAGGTTTTGACACAACCCCCTCGATATGATGTGAAGTTTGGAATAGAGTTAAAATTGAGTGTTACATCTATTTTTATGGATCCTTATTGGATGACACACTCAGAGTTGTGGGCATTGAGAATCTAGATTAATGAACTAATGTGTAAAGGATTTATTAGGCCTAGTGTGACACTGTGGGGAGCACTATTTCTATTCACCGATAAGGGGAATGGTATCCTGAGGTTGTTCATAGACTATCAGTGACTAAATCGGGTGATGATCAAGAATTGATACCCTATTATGAGGATTGAAAAACTCTTTGATTTTTTGAGAGGAGTTATCCTCTTTTATAAAATTGATATGTGATCTAGATATCATCAGATGAGGGTGAAGGAGGTGGATATTCTGAAGACTGCCTTTCAGTGCCAGTATAAGCACTTCAATTTTTGAGTCATGCCATTTGGTGTCACGAATTCATAAAATGTGTTCATGGGACTCACAAAATATGTATTTTGTGAATTTCTATACTAGTTTGTAGTCATTTTCATTGATGATCTCCTCAAATACTAGTGATTGGAGGAGCATGTCAAGAACCTAAGGATTATTCTATATACTCCTTGATGCCACTAATTATATGGGGAATTTTCTAAGTGTATGTTTTGGATGGGAGAGGTGCATTCCAGGGACATGTGGTGTCCTAGTGTGGGGTAGATGTAACGTCTCGACTCGGGGTCCACTTAACCCATGCCCCAAGATGATGGGTCACATGGCCTCAATCGCACCTCCCCATAAACCAGAGGCTATCGACTAGTAGTTAGGGTGTAAAGGTGGTATGGTGGGGAGACTATAACCTCATGTAAGATTAGCACAATAGATATAATAGATAACAATCAACAAGATATTCATAAAATATACAATAAGAATAAATAAACTATAGAAGTGTAAATAGATAACTGAATAAATAATCAATGGAATAAATATCTAACTGAACAACTAAATAAATATAACAAAGGCCTCTAAGGTAGTGTCAATACATTATACCTGGCATGTTGATATAAAAAAGGGAACATGGGAAAAAACATACAGTCAAGCTACAAAAAATACAAAAAGAACAAAATGATGATCCACAAGTATTTCAAGAGCATGCTTGGTCCTCTTCTCATAAGATTCATCCAAGAAAAATAATATCAACAACCTATAGAAGGGAGATTTCCCTTACCCATACCTGTAGGCAAAGAGTATTCTTAGGTACTAAAGGCATCCCGAGTAGGGCGTGAGATAAAAATCTTAGTAGGCCACCACCAACGATGTCTACATGTAATACAAGTAGTGTTTGTAACTAAATAGTGTGCAGGAATAAGTAGAATAGTAAAAAATGATAAAATAGATAAATAAATAACCTCCCACACAGGTTCCTGAAGGACACCTAGTAGGTCTACCTTCTTTGGATCAAGGTTGGAGGGAGTGTCTCATCATGTCACTATATATATATATATATATATAAGTAGTAATAGTAACAAAAATAACAACAACAAGAATAATAATATATAGTTTAGTTTTATATTGCATCCACCTATATGAGACAAGTTTGTGCATATGACTAATGTCAATATACCTATAATACTAGTTCTAGACTGGACTAGTTCATAACTCAGACATCCCTAACCAGTCTAATGAGCCTATAAGTTCAAGCCCAAGGGTACATTCCCAACATCCCAAGAAGAGTGAGAGGCGTCATGCAAAAACACTCGGGATGGGGAGTGAGCCATCATATCCACACTCTAATCATGAAATGTGGCACCTCATCCCAACACCCATATAGTATCACTCGTGTGAGATGCCATGAACTCAACACCCGATGTAAGGGAGTGTGATTATATTCCATGCTCAACAACCCTTGCCATCATACATATCCCATATAAAGGAGTATTCATTTATAATAAAAGGTACAGAGCATAACTTATCATGAAACTTATTTAACAAACCCTTATATATAAGAGCAATGAATATTCATTCATAGTACAATACACAGGACATAACCTCTTATTCATTCATTAGTCAAGTTTAATTAATCCATTTATCCATATAACACAGCATGGAATAGAAATTAAAGTTACAAAACTCATGAAGGAACTTAGGGGGTGCCAACATGGATGGGAAATTACCTACAAGTCTAATTACCTTTATAAAGTAAGCTAGAAAGAAAAATATATTCCATATTAATAATCCATTTGATTCATTATAATAAGGAAACCCAATCATACATTATCCATTCCATTAGTTCAAGCAATTAAATTTATTAAGGCATGGAAATTTCATTTCTACAGATCAAGTGTCAAGGGAAGGTGTTTTGGGAAACATGGAATATGCCTAATTGGGAAATTATAACCATAAAAGGGATAAACACCTATGAGGTTCCATTGGTTACATTAAATACACTATTATCAAAGGAATTTTTATTTAAAATACAAGACAAAATCTATTTATGAGTTTCATCCATTTGATCCAATTGACCAAAATGTTCACTTTTAATGGAACACCCATTGGGTGTCCATAAATTATATGTGTACCATCTACACCACCAAGAGAGGATCAATAATCATGTATCTAGGTACAAGGGTCAATTAGACATGAATAAATCAATATAACTGGGATACTTAACAAAATATGAAGAGCGGCACAACGTCATAATTATGAGATGAAAAAAAAATAATGGAAAAATAATGTGACCACCTACCTCAAGGTCATAGAAAAATCCTTGATTGATATTGTACTCATATTTGAAGAAGTTTGGAAAAGATCTGAAAAATAGTCCAATGAACTAAAAATGGGGAAAATGATCCCGAACCTAAATATCATGATGGATGGAAAGATAAACATAGATGGGAATATAAATACTAGGATAGATTATTGATGCAGATTCATATCTTCTGATGGATTGAAGAATGGACACCGGAGGAATAATTTTTCTCAAAGCCTACGTGAGGGTATTTTGGAGATCAAAAGAGGAGAATTCTTTTTTTCATCTATTGGAGAAAGAAGGAAAAGGAAAAAAGGGTTATAACTTAAGTGAGTGGAATTTTGTACATTTTACCCCAAAATATCAAAGGGCATGGTTAGTCAAACCATGCGCAAACCATGCACGGTTGTCCATAGAGAAGGGAACCCCACACAGTTTGACAAACCATGTGAAAACTGTGCATAATTCATATGTCCCATATCTGCAACTGGACACATGGTCATGCGCCTAGGGTTGCACGGTTTTAGAAAACCTATGTGTCCTAGTCTGTTTTCACAATTTTGGAACTCTAGGTTCCAAACGAGCCATGGATGCTCCTAGAACCTCCGTGACTTGATTAGAAATCAATATTAGGGATGTTTAAGGAGTTCAAATAAAAAAATGATTCATACATTTTTTGAAAATATGGTTCGTTATAACCTTTCCTCCTTAAAGAAACTCATCCTTGATTTGGTCTTCTAAGGGTAAAGAGGTATCATCATCAAAGTGTTTTGGCCACTAAGATCATACATCAACTTCCCACTTCCAGATACCATCATTTACTTGTCTGTGCTACTATAAAAACCATGCTCGAGGAAAAAACCTACCTCATAGTGACTTTATGCTTTGATCCACTATAAGAATGGGGTACTACTCAAAGGAAGCATCCATATACAATTCAAACATATCAGGATGAAAAACATGTGATGGGTATGGATAGTATTAGCAATGCTAAGATACATGAAAGACATCATGCATAGATCAATATCTCTGAGGAAGTTCAAACTGGTAATCCCTTGGTCTGATCCATTTCACAACCTCAAAGGTTCCAATGAACCTTAGTGAGAGCTTACCCTACTTCCAGATATGTTTATTCCCTAAACTGGGAAGGACTCGCAAGAAAATTTAGTCTTCGGCCTTAAACTCAAGATGTCACCAACTTCTGTTGGCATACAACTACACTCTAGAATGAGCTATCAATATTTTATTTTTGATCAACTAGACCTATTCTATAGTATCCTGGACAATATATGGTCTATGAATAGATTCTTCCCCTACCTCTAGCCAGCACACAAGTGAGTGTAAAGGCCTACCATATAAGGATTCCTAAGGAGGCATCTTGATGGTAGCCAGAAATCTATTGTTATAAATGAAATCAATTAGGGGAATGTGATTCTCCCAAGAACCCACAAAGGAAAGGACACATGCATAGATTATGTCCTCCAGAACCTGAATTGTATGCTCTTTATTTCCATTAGCATGTGGGTGAAAGGATGTGCTCAGATGAACCAGTGTACCCAAGGAATTCCGTAATACTTTCCAGAACCGTGACATGAAATATGCATCCCTATCAGAAATGATAGAATGTGGAGCTCCATGAAGATGTACAACCTCTCTAATGTACAAGATTCCTATCTCATATATGAATAAGGTCCCTCACATAGGTTTGAAGTGTGCAACCTTTGTTAAAAGATCAATGACCACCCACACTGTATCATTGCCCCGAGGTGATCTGGGTAGACCAGTCACGAATTCAATTGAAACATCATCCCATTTCCACTCATTAATGGACAATGGTTGAAAAATACCTACTAGTAACTTATGTTATTCCTTCACCTACTGATAGGTGGAACACTTTGTGATGAATCCATAAATCTCATGTTTCATACTAGGACACCAATATCGGCATCGTAGATCTCGATACATTTTGGTGACATTGGGGGGAACTCCCCATGCCGAGGCATGATATTCTCACATAATCTCCTCTTTGATGTATTATGGGACCCATACACTCCCATGGAACAACATAGTATCATTCCCATCCATAGTTTAACTAAAATATGTATCGTCATCAGAGACACTTTCCCGTAGGGAAATGACTTTGGTATCAGATAGTTGTCTCATTCATATCCATTATATAAGATTGGAATTCATTTCTATGTCTGAGAGGATAGTATGAACATGGTCCCCCTAAACCTAAACATGAATCTCTGATAATAAGTCCATAAGATTCCATTCTACATTGGATTCCTAAACTTCATGTGTCTAAGTCTTTCGGCTCAGATCATTAGCCATATAATTTCCTTTTCTAGGCGTGTAGGAAAGATCCAAATCAAACAACTGTAGGTACTCGACCCATCTATATTATATGAGATTAAAATACTGCTATGTAAATATATACTTGAGGATTTTTGGTTAGTGAATACCACAAAACACTCTCCAAGTAGTTAGTATCTCCAACAACATAGATCATGAACTACATTAGCTAGCTCAAGATCAAGAATCAAGTAATTATGCTTGGGAGGCCTCAACTGATGAGGCATGTACATAAATACTCAGTCATCCTACATCATAATAGATCCAAAACCAATATGTGATGCATCACCGTATACAATGTATCTTTTTCAGGATCTATAAGAAGCATTATTGACACTGAAGTCAACTAACCCTTCAAATCCTGAAAGGATTCTTCATTCGCTTCTGACCATAGAAATTTCACACCCTTATTTTTCAATCCCATAACTAGCACTAAAAGGCATGATAAATCCTATATGAAGCATTTTTAATATCTTTAAATCCCTAATAAACACTTAATTTCAAATATGTTCTTGGGATTCTCCCAATAAACTACAACTCTCAATTTCTTTGGGACTATTGAAACTCATTACTCTGAGATGATGTGACCTAGAAAGTGGACTTTGTCAATCCAAAAGTGGCATTTTTAGAGTTTAGAATTGATTTGATTCTATATCAGTGTATTTGGAATGATTTCAAGATATTTTTCATGGTCATGTATGGAGTGTGAATAGCCTAATATATCATCAACAAATACTACCACAAATGATTCCAGATACGGGTGGAAAACCTGATCCGTAAGGGCCATGAAGACCAAAGGTGCATTTGTGAGTCCAAAAAACATGACCAGGTACTCTTATAGACCATACCTATTCCTGAAATTTGTGTGAGGTATGTATGAATTTTTAACACACAACAGATGATAGCCCAACCTCAGATCTATATTTTAAAAAACCTTTTCTCTCCTCAGATATGATCAAAGAGATTGTCTATTTTGGGTAGTGGATACTGATTATTTAGAGTGAGATGATTCAAATGACGGTAATCCACAAAGATCCCAAGGGTATTGTTTGACTTCTTGGAAAATAGAATCAGTGAACCCCAAAAAGAAGTGTTGGGGCATATAAAGCCTTTAGCCTCCAGATCCTCTAATTGCTTCTTGAGTTTCATAAGCTCATTAGGTTCCATCCTATAACGAGGAATGGTCACTATTGCTACTCCTGGAAAAAGCTCAATAGTAAAATTTACCTCTCTAAATGGAGGTACACCAGAGAATTTTTCAGGAAAAATGTATCTAAAATGATCCACTATAGGAGGAAAACAATGGGTTGTAACCCTTGACCATCAATAAAAATACTAGTGATCTGTGCTCTCACATTACCCAGCCTTTGCTGCTCAGATCTTGATTGTGAAGCTTTCACATCCCATTCTCCCTTATGCACATGATTACCACCCTATAGCGATGTAAATTTTACCCTTAGATGATAAAATTCAATGTGGAATCGATAGGGAACTAACCAGTATATCCAAATGATTACATCAAATCTTATCATGTCGAGTACGGAAAGATTCCACATGAAAAGGTAAACTCGTATCTCAATGGGAAAATTCTTACCATAGTGAACACCCTCTGACTAGATACCTAATAGGGTATCAAGAAATTGAGAAGATTGAATTTAAGAAACTAGTATAGGAGTAAATATTTCCTATAAGAATGATCATGCCTCTCTGCCTGCTTTAAAATCTAGGTCTTGACAATAGAACAAACCAAAAAGGCCATAAGAATAAAAGAGATTCCCAACACCCACTACTAAGGTTGGGTTTGGGTCTAAGTTTCTATGTTATATATATATATAATATGGAATTTAAATTTAAGATTTATATTTATTGTGATATTATGCTCATTTACACATTTAAATCTCTTAAAACTGGTTGATTCATATGGTTTACCATTTTATGATCCATAACGGACCATACTCCTTATGAACCAAAACATGGAATCCACTTGACCCACACCATAACACATTCCATCCCATGTGACTAATGGTCCATGACTCAACATTCCATAATTGAATGCTTTAACCTATCTAGGAAAATACTGTTTGGCTAAGGCAGGTAATTTAAGTATCAATCATGTTTTACAATACCTTCAAGAAGTGTTAGCAAAATTAAATACATCTCAAGTAACAATCAATATTCAATAAAAAAATTCATTCTAAACATAAATGTGGCATGGAAAAAATGCATGGAATATTCATCTTTCTATGCCTATAGTAATGCTAGTCCTAATAAAAATCCCTCATCACATCAGTCCAAATAAAGAAATTATAATTCGAATCATAAAAATATCGATAACATCCCAAATCAAGTTCTTTAACCAATGATGAAATCATATGAATAGTAATAAGAAAAATCAGAATAACAATTCTAATTTAGGAAACTCGTCCTTTACCACAAAACTAGGTTTGTGACACCCAATAATGACTTATGACCAAGTTCCAAGCATTACCAATCTCTAATATGTTGTCTCTAAATAGTAAATTAAGAAATGAACCGCTCTAACACCACTTTGTAACATCCAAACCCAGAGTCCACTTAACTTGTTACCTAAGCTGGTGGGTCACATGACCTCAAGCATGCCTCCCCATACCCCAAAGGTCATCAAATACTAGTGTGGGTGTAAAGGTGGTTCGGTGGGGAGACTATACACTCATGTCATAGTAGCACAATGGATATAACAGATAATAATCAACTATGGAAGAATTATATAAATAATCAAAATTAGTAAACTATGGAGGTGTAAACAGATAATTAAAAAAATAAGTAGTGGAAGAAATAAATAACTAAAAACTGATTAAATATAAAAAATGCCTCTAAGGTAGTTTCAATACATGATGCATGACATGCTGATATACAAATGGGAACATGGAAACATTCATACAGTATTGTTACACAAAAACAGACAAAAACGATGCTCCACAAGAATCTCGAGTGCATGGTCAGTCCTTTACTCTTAATCTCTAACTAAGAAAAATCATATCAACAACCTGTAGAAGGGATATTTTCCTTATACACACCTATAGGTAGAGACTCTTCTTGGGTACCAAAGGTTTCCTGAGTAGGGTGTGAGAAAAAAAATCTTAGTAGGCCACCACCAGTAGTGTCTACGTGTAATTAGAGTGGTGCTCATAACTAAACAGTGTGTAGGTATAAGCTGAACAATAAAAAAATCTGAAATAAATAAATAAATAATCACCCACTCAGGTTCCTAAAGGACACTTGGTGGGTCTTCCTGCTAAAACTCATGGATGGAGGGAGTGTCTGATCATGTCACTATATATATATAAATAGTAATAATATATATACAATTTAGCTCTATATTTCATCCACCTATATGAACTAAGTGTGTGGGGATTCTTAATGGCCATATACCTAGAATACTAGTGCTAGACTGGACCAGGGCGCAACTCAAACATACATAACCAATCTAAAGAGCCTATAAGATCAAGCCAAAGGGTACATTCCCTACATCACAAGAAGAGAGAGAGATGTCATGCAACAACACTCGAGATGGTGAGTGATCCATCATGTCAACACTCTAATCATGGAATGTAGTGCCTCAACCTAATTCCCATATAGTATCACTACTGTGAGATGCCATGAACTCACCACTAGATGTAAGGGATCATGATTATATACCATGATCAACACACCTTAACATCATACACAACCCATATAAAGGAATATTCATTTATAATAAAAGGCACGAGGCATAAAATCTCATACAACTTATTTAACAAACCCTTATATATATAAGCAAGGCATATTCATTCATAGAATAATACATTAGAAATTACCTCTTATTCATTTTTTAGTCAATTTCAATTAATCCATTTATCCATATAAAACAATAATACAGGTAAATTAAAGTTATAAAATTCATTAAGGCACTTAGTGGGTGCCAACATGGATGGTAAATTACCTACAAGTCCAATTCCATTTACAAAGCAAGCTAACAAGAAAAATTTATTCCATATAAACAACCCATTTGATTCATTATAATAAGGAAACTCAATAATGAATTATCTATTCCATTAGTTCAACCCATTCAATTTTTTAAGGAATGGAAATTCCATTTCTAAGGCTCAAGTGTCCAGGGAAGGTGTCATGGGAAATATGGAATATGCCTACTTGGGAAATTCTAACTACAAGAGGTACAAACACCTATGAGGTGCCTTGGATTACATTAAATACACATATCTCAAAGGAAAATTTATTTAAAATCTAAGCCATAATCTATTTTGGAGTTTCATACATTTGATCCAATTGACCAAAATGGCCACTTTCGATGGAACACCCATGGGGCGTCTATATATGGTATGTGCAACCTCTAAACCTGTAACACCCTGAGATTTTTATGAGATATATTTTTTATTTTCTTCTCTTTATTTATTTATGTTTTTTTATTTCTTTGATTTATTGTGTTATACAAAAAACCAAGATAATCTTGAACTACACGCAACACCATCGTAGCTTGTGATATACGCAACACTATGTATGGCTTGTGTTGCACACAATTTCAAGTTCTTTTGATGTAATTCATTTCACACAACCGAGTGTAAGTGAAAAAACTAAGTATTATTATGTTACATTATAACCTAGACATTATAATGGAGAGTATGAACAGTATTATCTAAATTATTACAATATTATTTACACATGTATATATAATTAATTATTTGGTGAGTAATTAATTAAAAATGAAAATAAAACCCTTTTTAAATAAAAGGAAATGTTTTTCTAAAAAACTATTTAAATAAAAATAAGCAAGTTTATTAAATAACAAAATCACTCTTGATGGATTTTATTAATGAAATATATATGTAATATATTCAATGTAATGTTTAAAATTTATATTATATGTTTTCTAGACATGATAAATAACAAATTCAACTTTTTGTATAAAAGAACTATTATTTTTTCAAAAAATGTAGTTTTTCCACCTTTTGATGGAGAACCCATTTTAAATATAATTTTGAAACTTTTATATATTATATCTAAGAAAATAAAATTTTTCTTTGGAAGTGGGATATACAAATTTACATTGTATTATTTTTTGATATTTTTCTGATAAGTTTTATGTTTTGAGGAATAGTAAAAATATACTAAATTTTAATTGAAAACAATTTTTTTCATCAAAAAATATTATAAGGATAAATTATATTATTTTACTTTTTTAAAGTATAAATAGACTATATTTTTATCATTTAATATAATTTAGGTCATTTATATTAAATTTACATTTAATTTTGATATAAAAAAATTTCAAGCTTTTGAAATGTTTTAACTTTTAAAACTCATTTTCTCATTCAGAAAATAGAATTAATTTTAAATTAATTACTAAAACTTCTATGTTTTGAATTTTGAAAAATAGATTCCATATTTGGAATCATTGGGTCCAAATTATGTATATAACTTTCTTTTATTTTTTAGCATTATGAATAGTAACTTTGTTAATTTTTATTAATATGGTAAAAGGGTAATCGAGTAATTAAGGGTAAAAATAATGTTATAAAATTACCCTAACACTTATCCAAATATCATTGGATGGTTTTTTTAAACCTAAATCATCCTTTTTTTAAAATCTTATCCTTTAAAATCCACTTGGATGAGATTAGGACATTGAATTTATTTTATTTAAAGAAAAGTTAAATATGTCTTACTCAAATTTTAATAATTATATCATTTTTAATATAAGGTTATACAGAAGATAAATTAGACTACAAAAACTCATTTTAAATTTAATGTTTTTTTTATTTATCATGTAAATTTATTTTAAATTTTTATGAAATAAATAATTACCTTAATAGCCTATGCATTAATGATGCTGAAATTATTTAGTTGATGAGAAATCAATAAAATATTTTTTATTAAAATGAAAATAACCTTTAAAAGGAAATAACACTTGAAAAAATATTATTGGTTGAGTATATATCAACCATATTCATCCATGAGTCATGTTATTAACCATTTGGATTCATATAGAAAATATTATGACACCTATAATCTTTTATTTAAAGTGATATTAAAGTTGTCCCATTCATATTTTAATAAATATAACAATTTTAATGAATGATTTTATAGAATATATATTCAACTATATGTAATATTATAAAATATAGAGGATTGTTTTCTTCATAGTATTTAATTTTTAATTTTTATTCAACAAATAATTATGTTAAATAATTACACAAAATTGATGTAGTAATTATTTTTTTAATGGAGATATCAAATAAATGTGGATAAAAATATTAAAATAAATATAATTTTGGATAATTAATATATCTAACTAATTTCATAGGTGACCTTGATCTCTTATAAATATAAGATTTTTTTTCCAAAATTAACTTGTTATATTAATATTTTTAAAAATCAATGAATTGAATAGTTTTATAATTGACATTATTATGTGTTTATCAAAATAATGTTTTATTAAACTATTTAAAAAACATAAAACTATTTTTCAAAAATATATAATTATTAATAAATGGTTAAATGTTCTAAATTATTCATTTATGGTCTAATTTACAATAAATAAGTAAATATTTTTCCCTTTTAATATTGAAATATTTATTACCTTAGTGAAAATTAAATAGAATAACTAAGTGTTCAATGAAAATGATAAGGTTTAAATAGATATAAAAACATTTCTAAAAATTATTGGTTGATTATATTATATCCTTATCTCATATCATCTTTAAAAGTAATAAATTTTAGAGGTTTTTGGATGTGGTTTGAATTTATTATAAATTAATATTTTTAGAAATTATAAAGGTGCCCCCAAACTCAACTATAAAAGGGAACCTCCTCTCTCATTTAATCATAACTAATTGAGCCTTATATATCTTCCATACCCTACTAATTAACTTTGTAAACTTCCCTAATCAAATTCTATAGGTTCTGGTATTTTCAAAAGACCAACTCTAGTGCCATTAAGAAGAGATCTAGAGGGAGCTCGTTGAAGAAGAGGTAATCTCCTTTACCGACTCTCCCAAGATCATTTCTTCTTATACTTCATATTTATTTGTTTTTTTCAATATAAATTAAAAAAATATAGTACCAAATATATATTGAGATGTTATTGTGGTTATGGAACAACCTTATTACACCTTCTATCCATCCTACAAAAAATGAAATCACCACGCGTGCATACGTACAACTTATCATCTCCACGTCATAGTGTAATATTTTTTTCATCACCAATTTACATGGATGGGTATAATGATGAAAATAATTACTATATATGATTATTATAACAATATTTTTTTGGAAAAATATATATACCAAACACTAACATACCATTCCACAATTATGGGAATGATATCATCACTCGTGCGTATGTACGATCAACCGTCTCCACAATGTGATACGATTCATTCTACATGATATAAATTAGATCATGATTATATAAATGTATATAATTAATAAAAATGATGTTAATATCATTTTTTAATGTTATAACTATGACCTAGATAAGGGGAACCATAACTTATTCAATAAAACATGCATAAGAAAATGAAGAAGTTAATACCCAAATAACGAGTAATAATGAAATGTTATTAACAAAAGGATGATAATATGATCATATATGATATCATAAAAAAGACTATGATTCTGGAATAATTCAATGAAATTATCTAAATCATTGTACATGAGGTTTATATATATACAAAGGATATCATACCTAAGGTATAGGATAATTTCACATTCTCATTATTATCTGAGATTGTATATATGTAAGTATTTACTGGGGTATATTTATCATTTATATCCATGTTTCATAAATATAAACTCCAAAATATTCTTTCTATCCTTCTAAAAAATTTTAAAGTCAATTTTACCCAATTGGTTAATTTTTATTAAATAGTATGAAAGGAATATTTTTTCATTTTTCGATATGAGTTACTTTTTGACTTATGCAACAATAGTATGAGAAGAATGTTTTATTTTATCTTATATGAAATGATGGGTTTTTACTTTTTTATAACACCGTATTTCTATGAATCTTTCTTTATAATATTTCAAGGTTATTTTCAAATAAATTATTTTCTTTTAAAATTTCATGGAATTTTGAGGAAAGAAATTTTTTTTGAAGAAGAAAGGATATTTTCCTTAAGAATTAATTTCAAGTGTTCAATCAAAATTATCTTCAATCTAAAATGGAATTATTTAATAGGGTTATGTTTCATGTATACTATCCCTATTATTATTATGAATTTATTATGTTTATTTATGGAATAAAATTTATGAAATCCATTTGTTTTACATGGATTATCTTATGATGGAATTATGTTTAAGAAACCCATTTTATTCCTTGGGTTGTGCTATGATGAATGATTTATTTATTTTTGGAACATGTAAGAATTATTTAATTATAATATGGGTGAGATCAGTTCAGTAATTGACATTGTCCGCTATGATGGTATTTTCAATGAGACTTCACTAATATGAAATGATTTTATATGATTATGTGTATGCCCCAAAATTTCATGTCTTATTTTATGCCTTTTAGGATTACATTTTTTGATTATTATGAAATCTTATGATTTATCCCATGGTATGATGTCATGATCTTTCATATACAGGATAATATTTTAAAATGTTATGTTTTTATGAGTTATAATTATGATATGATTGATATCTCCATGTTTATCCTTATTGAGCATCTGAGATCACCCTTTCTTATGTTTCTTTTCCCCATGGCATGAAGAATTGTATTAAGTAAGATATGTAAAAAAGGGGTCTAGTTATAAATGAATAAGTGGGAGGAAATATATATGTCTTATGAAATAGTTGTTTGTGTTTCCCAATTTCTAAAGACACTATACCTATAAGGTTATATCATGGATTTGTTATATTTTTAATGAATATTCTTCAATTTTGAAGTAATATCTATGTGTTTAAAGTATGGGTCATCATAAAACCACCAAGTGAGGATAAATAATCTTGTATATAGGTACAGGGATCAATTAGACATTAAGGAATCAATATAATAGGGATGATTAGAAAAAGATAACGAACAACATAATGACATAATTACATGATTAAAAAACTCTAAGGGAAAAGAATGTGACCACTAACCTCAAAGTCATAGATGATGACTTACTCGATATCAACCTTATATTTGAAGTAGGTTAGAAGAGATATAAGAAATGGTACAATGCCCTAAAAATTGGGAAACATATCCCACACCAAAATAGAATGATTTATGACAAGATAAACTTAAATAGGAATAGAGAGACCATGGGAGCTTACCGAGACATATTCGTAGCTTCTGACGGATCGAAGAATGGACACCAAAGGCATAAGTTGTCTCAAAGCCTAGGTGAGGGTGTTTTTTAGCTCATAAAAGGAGGAAGATTCTATTTAATCCACTGGAGAATGAAGAAAAAGTTAAAAGAGGTTTATAACTTAATTGAGAGTAATTTTCGACATTTCACCCCAAAATATCAAAGTGTATGATTTAGGTGCGTGGTTAGTCAAACTGTGTAAAAACCATGCACAGTTGTCTATAGAGAAGGGAACCCCACATAGTTAGGCACACAATTTGACTAACCATGTGCAAACCATTCATAATTACTCTTTCCCATATCTATAACTGGTTGCACGACCATGCACCCTTGGTCACACGATTTCAGAAAAACTTTGCAGACCGGTCTGTTTTCCCCATTTTTAAAATCTATGCTCTAAAAAAGGCATGGATGCTCTTAGAACCTCTATGAATTGATTAGAAATCAATATTAGGGTTATTTAAGGATTTTAAATTGTAATTAATAATTTTTACCTTTATTTAAAAGATGGTTTGTTACAGTAGCACTGAATCCAAAAAATATTGAGATCATTGTTTCATGGAAAACACCCAAGAATGTGGAAAAGGTTCACAGATTTATTGGTCTTGAAGGTTATTAATAGAGGTTTGTATATGATTTCTATCAGATTTTAGCACAATTTACCTCTATTAATAGATTATATCTAGATTTAATTTGAACTAATCAATTCCAGAATACTTTAGACTACTTGAAGGAGAAGTTGGTCAGTGTCATAGTTCTTCAGTTTCCTAAGGAATGCTTAATGTTTGAGGTGTTCTATGATGCTTATTTCTTGGTAATGGGGTGTGTCTTGATGCAGAAATAAACAATGATCTCCTTTGAGTCAATACAATTATTCCTTCATAATCTTAACTATTCCACCCATGATCTGGTGATGGAAATAGTGGTGTTTTTCTTGAAGTTGTGGTGATATCATCTCATCAGGAAATATTTTGTGGTCTCTAAAGATCAGAAAAACTTGATGTATGTTTTCTCTCCGCACAACCTGAATAGATTATAGTATAGGTTTATGAATTTCCTCTAGGAATATGATTTCAAGATCTTCTATATGCTAGTAAATGGAAACATTGAAGAAGATGTGCTGACCAAAAAGTCATGGGGAGCAGTTCAAGAGTCTGTGGATGCCTGGAGGGTGATGGAGTAGTTGATTACTTTGAATATCAGATAAAAAGAGGTTGATGATCAAGGATAATTTATCTAGATGATGGTATATCCTCACTTGTTATAATAGGTTGAGTGTTAGTGGGGAGACTTAGAGTCAGAAGTGAAGTGTGACTGGATCGTTCATAGTGATGCCCTGATGGGATAGCCAGAGGATAAATGAAATCGAGTTATGTTCTAGGGAAGGATGTTTATTCCGATGGTGATACCTATCCTATAGGATATTCATATATTTCCTCTAGATATGAACCCCCACATATCTAAGATGTAAAATAGCTTAAGGAGGTGGTTCTGGTGGCTAGGAATGAAGTATATGATGATGGATTTCATGGCGTGATGTCTAGTCTGTCAGTAGGTAAAGTCTAGATATCGTGTCCTCGATGCTTTTTTATAGCCATTTGATATCCCAGAATGGAAGTGGGAGAAAATATCAATGGATTTATTTACATTTTACCCCGATATTAGGGTGGATATGATACCATATGGGTGATCATGGACCGACTGATGAAGTTGGATCACTTTCTGGTGATCTGGGAATCATGTAACGTGGACATACAAGTAGGATGGTATATGGGTGGTGTGGTGAGGCTTCATCAATCCCAAAGGACTATCATTTATGACTGAGACCCTTATTTTAATTTGTGGGTCTATATGGTATTACATTACTCCATTGGCTCTCAGTTTCACCTTAGCCCTAGGTTCCACCCCTAGATGGACGGGTAGATGGTGCAGAACCTCTAGACGTTAGAGGATATTATGAAAATGTGTATTTTGTATTTTAGTGGGTCCTATGTTTTGAGTGGGTTCCCTATACCCAAATCCTTTTCATAATTTTGTTACCATTACATATATACAATTTGATATATAAAAACATGCGTTTATCTTACCATAATAGTATAATTACTTTTACATGTACTATTCATATAGTAATGTCCTTAGATTACATATCATATCAAAATGTTATATAATTTCCCAGAATATAATTAGAACCATAATATACCAAGATAGTAATGTTAAATATATGTCATATGTTCTAGAAACATCATGCTAATAGGACAAAAATGATGTTTGACTATCAGGTGTTGGAGGCTCATAAGCATTGAAACTTATTCTCATGAAGTTCTCACTTAGTGATCATGAGTAGATAAGATCATGAGGAATGACTCGCTGACTGGAACACCACTTATTTCAAGTGTCATTGGTAGTTCTTATCTATGAATAGGTGTATTGGTCTCATAAATTTAGTTTATTATTAGTGTGTACCATTTGATTATATACTTTGATCCAAGAAAAAAACCATGACATTTATATCATAGTGAGGTATCTTGTGTTGGTTATGCCATTAGTGGTATGAAATTGATTGAATTAACAAGATAGAGTTTGTCACTTCTGAAAGGAAGTGTTATCTCAGGCCGATTTGATCAAGATGTAAGTAACTTCACTTAATACATGACTATGGTAGAAGAACGAGAGTTTGTAAAGTAAGATCAATGAATAATAAATCAATAAAGGACGATGACACAAAGTGTACATCCTTATTTATGAGATATCCCAAATCAAAGAGATTATATTACACGATGTGTTTTCGTAGGAGGTAGTTATTTCTATGAATATACATTATCTTCTTAGGGGGCTTGATGGGTTGCTAGACTCCACTTATGTTATAAATGTAATACTTACTACTATCGAGATAAGGGGCTAGAGGGTTACACACTTGACTTATTCAAAAGTTTGACCTATTCTTATGAATAAGAGAATAGGACATGGTGGGACCCACCACATTGTCCAAGATATTTTTGAGCTTAAATGATCATTGTAAAATAAATAAATTCATATTATTCACATTTAGAATAATTGATATTGAATTTATCTATTAATAGTATTCATAAGTTTTAGTGGATACATGAAAAATATTTAATAAAAATTATTTAATATTAAAGTTTCATTTAATATTTACAGTAATAACTAGTTGAGTTAATGACTTTATTTTATCACAAAATATATTTTTTATATTACAAGTAAATGATAAAAATATAAATTACATTTATAAAATTTATGAAATTTATGACATGATTAATAGGCCATAAAAGGCCATTTATGATTTATTTAGTGGTTAATATATTTTTGAGGGTCATGGAGCCATTTATAGGTGTTTTTACACCACTATATATGGAGTAAGCTCATTTTTTAGGGAGTATTTATCCACTCAAATTTGAGATATCTTCTCTCATCTCTCCCATATTTGAGAGAGAGAATCATCTTTTCCAAGCAATCGATCCCAGTTCTCCTTCACAAATCGAAGAAACGACATAGCAGTGATTATCAAGACATCGAAGGAATTTTTAGATATTTATTAAAGAACCAAAATAATGGACATTTACATACCATAGAATTTTAAAGAACATATGGACGATCTAAAGAGATCAGACATCAGTTATTTAAAGTAGTGTTCATCGATTATGAGAATATTTCATCGACATATTTAAATAGAAATAGGTATTGTTTGATTTAATTTTTGATCTTAAATTATTTCATGAAGGATATTTGGGTTTGTTTTTGGGTTTCTCAGCACCAGATACAACATTGTTATGCTGATCTAATGATAAAAAATTTAAATTCCCAATTTATCTACTTTCGTTGTGCGCCTCGATACAAACATTGGATATTAGAAAGAACACATGAATATTAAGGCCTATAATAAATTAAATTTTCATTAAATTCATGTAGAGGGATTCATAAAGGTACTATTTCAATGAAAAATGCTTTGATTTTATCATGGATGATAATGTTATGACCATCAAAATATTTTAATCAGATCGAAACTAATTAATTTTGGAATATAAAATTCAATAAATTAGTGATTTCAAAAATTAAATAAAAATAATAATGGTGGTGTCTCAGCCAAAACCATTGAATAAAAATAACCACCCTTAATTAGGGGCATCACTGGATTTTACCCACACCTTTAAGAAGAGGATTTTTTATAAAAAACTAAAATAAAACAAATTTTCTTCTTTTTTTGTTTAGAACCAGACCTAGCACCAGCAATGACCTTCCACCTCCCCACTACCCCATGTCATGCATGAGGTTTCATTCACTATCTAGTCAATTAACTTGACTAGGTCAAACTCTTCCCAACTCTCCCAGTCCCTTATGGGTCTAGAAATGGCCTAGAAACCCTTTTAGGGGGTTTCTGGGCAACCCGGGGGTCTGAAAATTTTAAAAAATTATCAAAATTTTAGCTTTTTTTTTAATTTTTTTAAAAATATTTCTAGGACCTTGTAATTAATATTTTATGAATTAAAAAAAAGAAAATTATTTTAATTCATAAAAAATTTCATCATGTAGAATTTATTACATAATTAATTTTATATCGCATGTTTATCACCTACCAACTGATCTTTAGCATCGACCGGCCGACGTATGTTTTAATTTTATATAACTATTTTATTATTTAAATTACATGTGATAATTGTAATAATTAATTTCTTTTTTATTTTCTACACATCTTCCTTCCCCACTTTATATGTATAAGGTTATGCGCTTCCATATGAATTATTCTACATGTACTTTGTGAAGGAACCCATGGCACAATGGAAGCATGAAAAATGCACAATTTAAATTTTTTTGGTTTGAATTAATGTTAAAAAACACTAAATCTATAAAAACACATTTTTATAATTTCTTAAAGGATCACAAGTAATTCAATTTAATAAATAAAAATAAAATTGAATGAATGTTTAAAAGACACCTTGTTCATTTGAAGTAGCTAGTTTGATTCACTCGGTGTCAACGTGTCGTGGCTCAAAGGCACCAAGATCGAAATCCTATATATTGTCTACATGTGCACCATAGCTCCTCAATCATTTATATACCTTTTCTGGGTTCTAGTGTGGGAATTCGAAGAGATTTATGATGTTCCTTCAATCATGTGAAGAATGAAGACTCGATCGTGAAGACGAGATCGATCCGACCTTGTCCTTTCTACATATATTCTCTCAAAGAACTTGAAAGGTGAGAAGAGGAGATATTATCTGACTAAATTCTTTGAAATGGTGTATTTTACCATTCAAGAGGCTAAAATAAGCTTTTATAACTAGGTTATACTTTTTAAAATTTCATATTGGTCCCTAGAATGTAATAACCTTTATTTTTAACCTTTGTGAACACATATGATATAATAAAAATGTCATAAATGTTATAAATATTTTATCACTCACTTATAAAAATATAAAATGTTATGTGATAAAATATGAAGCATTAACCTGACTTGTAAGATTCCAAAATAATTTAATGAACCTTGAACATACTATGTTTGTTTGAAAAACTATATTTTTTTGTATTCAATTTTATGATAAAAAACTTGTGAATACATTGAGAAATAAATTCAATCACTATTATTCTAAACATGAATAATATAATTGAATTATTTTTACTTGTGATTGATCATACTTGGATACTCACCAGCCCCTGCACATGGGGCCCACTTTTTCTAAAACTCCTATTCATTAGAATATGTAGAACTTGTGGATAAACTTAGTGTTTGGACCTATAGGTCCTTATCTCAATACTAGTGAGTCCAACTAATAGACCAAGAGTGAATTCTAATAACCCATCATAACCCTTAAGGATACAAGGAATTCCATAGCTTTAACTACCTCTTATGGACATGTTATGTGTAATATAATCTCTTTATCTTGTGAAATCTCATAAATCAAGATGCTTTAATTTATATATTTCATGAACTTACTTAATGGAATTACCTTCCTGAACTATTACCATGTATTTAAGGAAGGTACTACCATCCTAGTCAAACTGGACCCACAAGATATATCGTCCTTAATGAAGAAGTGAAATTTTTAGATTGATCATTCAAACAATTCCATACCACCAAAGATCCACCCAATACAAGAAACTTCTCCATGAATTTGATGTTAAGTTTTTTCCATGCATAGAAGTATGCGATCAAATGGTAAACATTTATAATGATCACAATTCCATAGAATAATACACATGTTCATAGATAGAAACAACCAATGACACCCAAAACATGAGGTGCTCCTATTAGCAGGTCCATCTTCATGATATCATCTACTTGAGATCACCAAGTCTGAACTTCATGAAAATAAGTCTCAATGACTATGATCCCCCAACACATGATAGTTAGACACCTTTTATGTCCTGTTAGTATGATGTATTTATTCCATGGTATATATGTTTAAGATTACTATCATAGTATCTAACGTTTCTCACTATAGTTGGGAACTTCTATAAGCTTTTGATACGAAACGTAATCTAAGGAAATTACCATGTAAACACTGGTTGTAGAGGTATGCACATTATTATGGTAAGAATAAATACATTTATATATCAAATTCTATAAATATAATGGTAATAAAATTACATAAAGGAGTTGGGTCTAGGTCACCCACTCACAACACGCCCACTTGAACTAGATCCAATTGCTAAAAATTATCAACTTGCTATCTCTCACATGAGTATCATGCTTTTGGTGAGATATGGATTTATTCATGGAGACTACCAAATTATCCTAGGAAGCTACTTATCGAACAATAAACTCACCTATATGAGTAAAATACCTCAATATATGAATCCTATAATGTATATTCTTTGTCTTATGGTGTGACCTCGGCTCGTTGGAAAGCACCACTGCCATAATATTATCACAATATACTATAATTGAGCTTACACTTCTAGGTAAAATTACAAGATTGGAAGTAATGATTAATATCCAAAATGATTTATTAGCTTCATCATAATCCACTATATACTCATGACCATCTGAAGAATTTGAAACTATGGACTACTTTGATATCCTCCATCTTATCGCACCATCATTTAAGAAAAATACATAGCTTGACTGTGATTTCAGATCATCAAGATCTGTTTGGAAGCTAGAATCAGTGTATCCCTTTACAACTAGCTTCTCATATCCTTCATACACCTATAATATATCCTTTGTATGTTACAAATACTTTAGGATAGTTTTTATAGCTTCCCAATGAATCTTTCCTGGATTGTATTGATATCTTCCTAACATGCTTAAAATAAAGGCAACATGAAACCTAATACATAACATGACATACATGATAGATCCCACTACTGAATAATAAGGGATTATACTAATTCTTTCAATATCATCCTATGTTTTTGGACACATCTTCTTAGAGATATTAATTAAATGGGACACTGGAAACAATCCCCTCTTAGATTGTTCCATATGGTAGATTTTGTTTACCTTGTCAATATATATAATTTGACTTATCCCAAGTAGCATATGAGATCTATCTTGATAGATAATGATCCCTTGAATATGTTCTTCTTCACCGAAGTCTTTCATTGAGAATAATTCATCCAAACAAGTCTTCAATGAATATAAAATTCATTTTCCATTAATAATATGTCATCAATATATAATACTAGGGAAACGATGAAACTTTCACTAACCTTCTTATAAACGTATGCATTGATTTGATTATTAATGAAACCATGCCCAATGGGATTTAAATCTATTAGTGGGTCTACCAAAATCCAAAATTGATTTTGTTACATAGAATCCATTTCATAATGCAGGGATTATTTCTATTTAGAATCATCCTTTACATATACTACTTTCTTATAGTTCCAAGGTTCATTATTCTTTAGGAGTATTGTGTCATCTGACTCGATAAAAATAAAACCACATCTCTCTAGTTTTCTAACCTCTCTAGTAGAACTATATAGTACTTGTGTCTTGGGAACATCTTTCTCTCCCACTTTCCCTTGTGGATATTGTTCCCATAACAACTCTTTTTCATCTGGAGCATCAACTTCATCAAAGTAAATCTTTCTCCCACTATTTCCATTGGAAATGTGTTACCTTTCTAGAAATATATAATGTATTTATATAAATAATTTTCTACCTAAAGGTTTATATAATAAATATCCTTTATTATCCTTATGATAACCTATAAAGATGCACTTCATGCTATGAGATGATAATTTTTCACTAGGTATAGTCTTTACAAAAGCCTCATATCTCCATACACGTATATGTGATAGAATGAATTTCTTTTCATACCAAAAATTTTACGGAATATCATATAATACGTTCATTGGTATTTAGTTTAGGGTATATGACAAATTATTTAGTGTATATCCCCACAAGGTTAATGGTAGAGTTTCATGAATCATCATCGATCTGACCAAGTCAAGCAGGGTCTGATTCCTCCTTTCACTAACACCATTCCACTGAGGTGTATAAGGAGGAGTGTGTTGGGAAATTATCCCACGATCCATTAAATGGTCAATTAAATCTTGGTTAAGATAATTTAAACCATGGTCTGAGTGGAGTTTCTTAATCTTTTTATCAATTTTATTCTATACTTCATTCTGATAATCCTTAAACATTCTAAAGGAAGTGGACTTATACCTTATTAAGTTGATATATCCATATCTGTACTATCCATTGGTAAAAGTGATGAAGTAAGAAAAACCACCCCTTGTATCTACTATAAATGGACCAAATAAACCAGTATGAACCATTTCAAATGGTTCTTTGGTTCTTTATCCTTCCCTCTAAAAGGTTCTTTGGTTATTTTACCTTATAAACAAGCATGACATACATCCAAGCCATTTAACTATAGGGGGTCTAGATACCCTACTTGATTAGTATATGCAAATTATTATTGTTTAAAAGACCTAGACTAAAGTTCCATAGGTGGTTATAATATAATTCATTCTTTCTAGATTCATCATTGATTTCCAATATTAGATTTTATAGTTTAATTATATATAACCCATAGTTAATATGTGTCATACCATAACACATGTTATCCTTATACATAAGAAAAAATATACTTCCAAACTCAAAATAAAATCACATTGTGTCTAAACTAAACATTGAGATTATGTTTTAGGTAATATATGGTATATAATAACAATTATTTAGTACAGGAACTATCCCACTGGTAAAAGAAAGATGATAATCTCCCACTGTCAAGGCTTCTAGACTCTCACCATTTGCATCTTGGAGATAAAATTCACCTTTTTCAATTGTATTGAATCTTTTTGGTTATTATATTTGAATAAAATGTGTCATACACATGCATTATACAATACCCAACTTGTATAAATTGATATATTTCATTCAATTACAAATATACCTAAAGCAGATGTGTCAACTTGCTTATTCTTCTCGGCTATGAAATTCTTCTTCCATTAACCTTTCTTACCAAATTCAAAGAATAATTTCTTCTACTCATTTCTCTCCATATGATATTTTTCTTCTTGAAAGAGTGATACATCAGTTTCTTTGACTTAGACTTAACCCTTGGAACTTTATCCTTGTGTTTCCTCCTCTTGTTCGCCATAAGGTACGAAGAGTTAGAATTATTTATATTCTTATCTACTTAGTGAACTAAAGAAAAAAAATCTTGGGGTGACTTATTCATGTTATTAATATTATAATTAACAATGAAAGTCAAGAATATATGTGGTAAAGAGGCAATAATTATATTAGTTTCTAGATCATGGTTCAGTTTGAACCTAAGGGACTAAAGTATCTCAATGTATCCGACCATCTTGAGTACATGAGGTCCTGTTTGGTTTCCTTATTCTAGCCTACCTCTATACATATCACTTTATATCTCATATATTTCTTTATAAGATCTCTCATAGTATAAATATTAAATAAAAATATCATTTTGAAATCATCTTTGTCCTCATGGATTTTTTATAGTTCACTGGACATAGATGACATCATAAAACACTAAACATTTAGTGAATCATCCATATAATTCTTATATTTATACTTATCTACCTTTAAAGATTACTGAGGGTGATTGGATAGAATTTGGGATTCTAACATATAAAGCTTACCCTCTTGGCATAGTACTATGTGCAGGTTCCTGTACTAATATTAGAAGTTATGGTCGATCGGGATATTCTATTTATCCAATATTGATCATAGTGAAATTTAATTGGCGGTGGTTTCCATTTTATCTATAATAAATAAACATAGTATATTAGTACTTTATCTTGATTAACAGTATCCATTTTCAAATTATTAATTTAAAATGTCTCCCACTATTTAATCAAATCCCAGTACCCCTCAACTAATAGATTTAGAATTACTAGTCACTTGAGTATTCTAGTGGTAGGGATCCTTGTAACATCTCCTCATATTTTATAAGATTTGACAATGACACTACTTGAAGAATTTCATGGAAGGTGTCTGACTAACCAACCACATTAACTCATTTCTCCTTGATTTGTTGAGTAGTGTCTCATATCCTGTAAAGAATTACTTTTCATTTCTCAACACTTTGACTCTAAAGTTTCAAAAAGAAAGATATGGATTCTCATTTAATGCCATATTTAGTTGAGTTGACCCACCACTCTCATAAGAAATCCCCAGTAGTAAGAGGCACCTTCAACTAGGGATGACAAGCACCTCGAACAATTGTTTTTTTTCAAATTAAAAAGATTGAAGGCATTTAATGACTTAATATTTTCTTTTAGGGATTTGGTAAATTTAATCTCAATGAATGTAATCCATTTCTATTTAACATGCTTGGTCTATGTGTTTTTACTAACAAGTTAACCATTATTTTAAATAGAAAACATTCACTACACATGTTCATTTTATCCTTACATGTTTGTTTATTATTGTACTATGTGATCATGTGTAATAAATACACATTCAAAAAATAATAATCCATGCACATGATAAAATAAGTAAATAATGATGTGATCATGATCTGTTAACTATTGGTTAATCCATCAAGAAAATAATGGATTAACCGATACCCTAGGGTAATTTATTATGTTAATACCTAACATGAATTGTAGTACCCACAACACCCTTGTACTTCACATATTTGTTTTACACCATCTCTTGACTCGAACCGCTTTTCCATGAATTCCTCCGATTTTTACAATGTATACTCACATGCAGGTGAGGGGAAATTGGGGTGAAAATTACATTTTATCAATTAAATGTGGAGAAACATTCCCTTATACAAATTAAATATCTAGGTACAATTCATATATCATAAAAATAAAATAATTATTATATTTTAAAAACTTAAATGCAATAATTAAATTAAATAAATAATAAACCAAACATGCATTGGTAGGTCTCAGCTCGTGATCAGTCAATATGAAATTATTTTACTTAAGTAAAATTAAATTTGATAAAATTAAAATTAAGGGTATTTTTAATGCGTTAAATTTCATTAAAATAATTTTAAGTAATTATTGATACATCCCTCAGCACCCAAAATAATTTTATTAAATATCATGAAATTAAATTTAATTTCTGATTTTTTTCATAAATTTTTTAGTCTATTTGGACCTAAATAAGATCCCTAAAAATTAATTTAGGGGTTATGATAGGTTAAATGGGTCAGATCTGTTGGACCCAAATCAATTTTGTTTGGTCTGAGATGGGGCATCCTTTTAAGGGAACATACACACAAATGCACACACAACAATATAAAAGGATAACAAGCATACAACGAAAGATTTTTTATTTTTTAAAACAATATCGGAAGGAAATATTTTAAGAAGATTCTAAGAGAACATTTTTCATTTTAATTAAACAATATTACAAGATAATCTTTGAACAATATTCTAAGAGAAGCTTTTTCTATTTAATTAAACAAGCTTCTAAGGGAATATTCTTTCTTTTTTTATTTTTGGGAAATAAATAAAGCTTACATAGAAATATTTTCTTGAAAATGGACTACCCTAAAATAATTTAATTATATACATCTAACACACAATATACTCACATAATTATCAGGTTAAAAATTCATTACATCGGTAGCCATTAAAGGGAAAAAATAAAACTTTAATTTTCATCACAATTTTTATGAAAAATATGTCGATCTTTGATTGACCATATCCTGGTGATACAAACTCAGATTGATATGATGTCACCTATTTTGGGACTTTATGAAAACCCTATTTCCAAATCATTAAAAATTAATTGAAATTTTAATGTTTTTGACATAGATAATTACATGTTCCCTCTAACACCAATTGACGAAACCTGGGGCGTAACAGAAGCACGAAAAATGCGCAATTTAATATTTTTGGGTTTGGATCCATGTTAAAAAACATTGAATCCATAGAACCACTTTCCTATATTTCTAAAAGGATCATGTGTAATTTATTTTAATCATAAAAAATAAAATTGAATGAATGCGTAGAGGGTACCATGTTCGTTTGAAGTCGCTGATTTGATCTGCTCGTTGTCGACATGTCATGGCTTAAAGGAGCCAAGCTAGGAATCCTATAGATTTTCCACATGTGAACCATAGATCCTGGATCATCTATACACATTTCCAAGGTTCTATCATAGAAAATTAAATATCTTTACGATGTCCCTTTGATCGCATGAAGAACACCATCTTAATCATGAATACGTGATCGATCTGAAATTATTATTTCTTTATATTATCTCTCTAAAAACATGATAGGAGGTGAGAGGAGATATTACCACACTAAATTAATCCAAATGGTGGATCATGCTATTCTAGAGTCTATGTTGATCTTTTATACCTAGGTTATACTTTCTAAAATTTCACTTTGGTCCCTGGAAAGTAATGACCTTCATTTTTACCTTTTTGCACATGTATGACTTGATAAACTTTTCAAAAATGTTACAAATATTTTATCACTCACTTATAATACTATAAAATTTTATGTGATAAAATAATAAGCATTAACTTGACCCTTAGGCTCCCCAAATAATTTAACAAACCTTGAACATCCTATGTTGTTTTGAAAAATTATATTTTCTCGTATTAATTTTACAATCAAACAAGTTGAGAATACCTTGAAAAATGAATTCAATCAACATCATTCTAAAAATTAATAGTATAATTGAATTATTTTAACTTGTGATTGATCATACTCAGATGTTCGTTGCCCTCGCATATGGGGCTCACTTCATCCTAAACTCCTATTCATTAGAATAAGTGGAACTTGTGGATACACTTAATGTGTAACCCTCTAGGTCCTTATCTTGATAGTAGGGAGTACAATCCATAGACCAAGAGAGGATTATAATAACCCATCATGAACCCTAAGGTGATAAGGAATTTTATAGTTATGACTACCTAATATGAACACATTCTGTGTAATATAATCTATTTTTATCATGATATCTCATAAATCAGGATGCACACTTGTGACATCATCCTTTTTTTTATTTATATATTTTGTGACCTTTTTTAATGGGTTTGCTATATTGTACCATGACCATGTATTTAATGAAGGTACTACCATCCTGGTCAATCAGGACCCAGGTGATATCTCTTCCTCTACTTGAGAGATAAAAATTCTATCATGATCATTCAACCAATTCCATACCACGAATGATGCAACCAACACAAGCTACCTTACAAGGACTTCGATGTCATGGTTTTTTTTCTTACATTAACTTACACAATCAAATGGTACACATTTATAATGATATCAAGTCCAGAGACCGATACACTTATTCATAGATAAAAACAACCAATGACACCCAAAACATGTGGTGTTCCTATTGGAAAGCATGTCATCATGTCCTCGTCTACTTGAGATCAACAAGTTCAAAATTCATGAGAATAAGTCTAGATTATTATGATCCCCAACACCTGATAGTCAGGTATAATCTATGTCCCTAAGTATGATGTTTCTAGACCATAATAAATATGTTTAAGATCACAGTCATAGTATCTCTAGGTTCTCATTATAGCTTGGAACTGCTATAACCTTTTGATATGACATGTAATATAAGGGCATTGCCATGTAAATAGTGAATGTAGAAGTGTCAACACTATTATTGTAATAATAAAAATATGCATATATTAAACTTTATAGATGTAATGGTAATCAAAATACATAAAGGAGTTGGGTCTTGGGAACCCACTCACAACACATTGGGCATTCTTGTGTGTTTACGTATAATGTCAAGGATTCTATGAGAGATGGAACATGTCGAGACTGGGATATATTCCTGATGAGGCAAGTTATATTAGACAGGTGTGAAAACTACAACATGAGTCAGAAATGACTCAGGTATTCTACTCCTAGGGTCATATTTTATCCATTTATGCTCAATGAATAAACTAATTATAAATTCTAAAGATAATTCATGTTATTTATTTAATTTATGATAAAAAAACTTTCGTATACTAAAAAAAGTAGGTCATGATGAATGTTTTCTATTTAATGCATTGTAAAGTTGTGAGTGTGATCATATAGTATGAGAAAATAAAATAGAAAATAATTTCATTCATCAAGTAATAATGAAAAATATCAAAGAAATATTTATTCAAAATACTTTATATTTCTTAAATTTGAAAAAAAATAGGTGTAAGAGGTGCTTGTCAGCCATAGTTTAGGGTTCCTCCATATACTAGGGAATTATTATAAATGCATTGGGTAGATTTATCTAAAGCTGACAACAAATAAATAGTCATAGATCCCTTTTTTATCTTTAGAGACAAAGTGCTGAGTAAATCTAGGTTAAAATTCCTAGAAGTTGAGAATTCACTCAATAGTTCAAGGATCCACTAGTCAATATGGTTGGCCAGTCTAAATCCTACCTTGAAACTCTTCGAGTAGTAATATAGAAATAACTTGGACTATTAAGAGAGCTTTCAAGGATCTTTTCCACATGAATACTCAAGAAACTATGCATTTTGAATCGAGTAGTGAGAGACAATAGGGTTCAATAAAATAGTGGGATACATTTAATGATTTAATTAATTAGTAATAAAGATAATGTACTAACTACTTAGTTTATTTTTTGTAGATAAAATGGAAATTACCAATACCAGTTCAATTAACCTACTACATATATTGGATAAATAGAATATCCTCACCGACCATAACTTCCAAGAGTGGTATAGATGCTTACGCATAGTACTATGCCAAGAGATAAAGATTTCTGTGTTGAAATCCCCATATCCTATTGATCCTCCTTAGGGATAAATAAATGTGGATAAATATAAATATATGATTCATATTAATGATTCACTAGATGCGTAGTGTATCATTTTTTCATTGATGTATAGTCAACTGTATAAAATGAATGATGAGAAAGATTCCTACAAGATGTTATCTCATCTCCAAGAGTTATATCAGAAGAGGGAAATACAACAAAGATATGAGATATCAAGTCTAATATATAGGTGAAGGCTAACAAAATAGAATTAAGCATGACTTAATGTACTCAAAATGATTGGGTACATTGAGGGATTTGAATCCATTGAGTTCAAACTGAATCACAAACTAGTGACAGATATTATTCTTACAACTTTAATATATAAATTTTCAACATTTATTATTAATTACAATGTGAATAACATGAAAATTTCACTCCCGAACCTATTGGATTTAATTCACCAAGATGATAAGGAAATGAAAAATACTAACTCTTTAGTCAGTATGGTGAATAAGAGGAGGGAGGGTAAGACTAAGGGGTCTAAGTCTAAATCCAAAATAAAGACTCCAAAATACCATCCTTCTATGAAGAAAAAGATATAGAGGGAGGAAAATGAGAAGGGAGTTGTCTTATTTGAATGTGGAAAGAAAGAACGCCAAAAGAATAATTGCACAAATGTGAAGAGGAAGCAAGGTGATACTTCTTCCTCAGGTATATTTTTCATTTAATTCAATCTATATTTATTAACAAGTTGGGTAATGGATACAATATGTAGATGAAGTATTTTTATTCACATACATGAACCAAGTAGATTCTAGAAGATTACAAAGGGATAGGTGGATCTCTTGGTGGTAAATGGTGTGGGACTAGCAGCCTTGATAGTGGTAGCTTATCATATAACTTTTTTAGTGGTTTGGTTCTTGTATTAAACAATTATTGTTATACTAATTTACTAACTAGAAACATAAACATAGTATCGATTTTGTAAACTATAAGATTTTATTTCATGTTTAGAAATAAGTGTTGTCTCTTTTATAAGGATAACATATGTTATGGTATGATACATATTAATAATGGATAGTATATAATTAAACATGAAAATAGTTGGTATCAGGGTGTGAAGTGAAAGCTGGTGGGTCAGGGAATTTTAAATTTTCATTTTCGGATTAACATATCTTAATCATATATGGTGATCTATGTCTTGGTAAAGTCCTGAGGATCTCACGTGAATTTATTTAAGTACAAAATTAAAATGAATGAGTACCTTGTTAAAATTGATGGAACATTCGACAAAAAATCATCACCAATGACCATTTCTTTAAGTATTTGAGGTCAAATCCCTCTAGATAATTCACACATGCTTCAAGAGTCTATGGAAACACCAATCATCCGAATCTGGGAGCAAGCGCAGAGGTTTGATGATGCCTTTAAAATATGGATGATCACCGTTACTCCATTACTTCGATCAAAAAAGGTGTTCTTGGATCATTTTATAAGAAGGATAATTTCTTTTTCTAGGATACAGGAGGGAGGAGAGAAGATGTTTCAAATCTGAGTGGATGAATAGTCACTCAGAAATGAGCTCCCTCTTGCTTATATAGTGAGAATTAAACACCTGAAAAGGGTTCCCAACCCATATATACCTAATATCCACTAAATAATCCATAAATGACACATTATGATTAATTAAATGTTTCATTTCATCATTTATATTATTAAAACTTGTAATATATAATAAATATATTACATGATAAAAGTGATCTATTAACTCGACTTATAATTCTCGTAAATATTAAATGAACCTTGAATATTAAAATAATATTAATTCATATAATATTTTCCCATGAAATAACTTAGTACCTTGTGAATACTTTTAATAAATAAATTCAACTCCAATTTTTCTATAATTTAATAATAATGAATTTATTTATTCATTGGTTATTGTCTATTCTCATACACCTCTTGAACCCCAAGGTGAGACCCACTATATCTTATACTCCAATTCACCAGAATAGGGAATAATTTTGAATATGATAATTGTGTGACCCTCTAGGACCATATATTGATAGTGATGAATACTATTAATAAACTAGGAGTGAAATGTAACAACCCATTAAGGCCCCTAAGAAGATAAGGAAAAGTGATAACAAGGGAAACCTTTCCTATCAATACATCCCATGTAATATAATATCTTTGTCTCATGATATATCATAAAGTAGGATGAACACCTTAAGTCATCATCTATTCTTGATTTATTATTCATTGACCTATCTAGACAGACTTACCTTCTTCGAACATGACCACAGATTTAGTAATTTTATTACCATCATGATCAACTAGGCAAGATATATCATTTTCTTTCAGATGAGAAAAATTCTATATTGATTATTAAATCAATTCCATACCAACAATGAAACACCCAACACAATATTCCTTTTTACGACATTAATTCTATAGTTTTTGTCTTACATAGAAGTACATAATCAAATAGTATACACTGATAATAATCTCAAGCCTAGAAACTATTATAGGTGTTTATAGATAGAAACTACTAATTACACGTGAAACATGTGGTGTTCCTATAGGTAATTCATTCATCATGATCTCATCTACTTGATACCACCAAGTTTGAACTTCATGACAAGAATTCTCAATGTTTATGAGCCCCCAACACTTAATAGTCAAACATCATCTTTTTCTTATCAGCATGACATATCTAGACTATATGACATAACTTTAAGATTTCAATCATAGTATCTCTAGGTTCCCATTATATCCTAGAGACTATTATAACCTTTTTATATGACATGTAATCTATGGAAATTAATATAAATATAGTGGTCACATAAGTATAAAAACTATTATGTTAAGGTAAAAACGTCTATATATTAAACTATATACATGTAATGGTTATAAAAGTACATATATGATTTGGGTATATAGAATCCACTAAAAACACTCCCATTGTCACTATATAAAACTTATAATAAGTCTCAACCAGCTAGATCTCACACAAGAATCATGATTTTCCTAGTATATGGACTTAGTCAGGGGGTCTACCATGTTATCATCTATAGATACTTTGTTAACTAAAACATCACCTCTCTAAGTAAAATCCCTCAAGAGATGAACATTATGAAGTATATGATTTGGTGTGAAATGAGATCCATGGAAAATAGCTTTTCTATAGTATTATCATAATAAATTAGAATAGTGTCTATACTACTAGGAATAACACCAATGTCTGAGATAAATCTATGTATACAAATTACCTCATTAGATTCATATGAAGCTGTTATATACTTAGATTTTTCTATAGATTTGGAGACCATAAGTTGATTCAAGATTATCTTGTTCACCGCACCTCCATTAAAGAAAAATACACAACCAAATTGCAATTTCAAATAATTATGATCCATTTGGAAACTACCATCAGTGTATCCCCTCACTACTAGTTCCCCATTACATCTATATACTAGGAATATATCCTTTTTACATATAAATTACTTCAGGATAGTATTTATAATTGCCCAATATAGCTCTCTTAGATTAGCTTGATATCTTCCCACCATGATTATGGCAAAGAAAACATCAAACCTAGTACAAAGAATGACATACATGATAGATCCTACTGATGAGAAATAAGGTATTATACTCATTATGTCAATCTACTCCTATGTTTGTGAACAAATTTTCTTGGAGAGATTGATACCATGTGACATTCACAAAAACTCTCTCTTGTATTGTTATGTATTGTAACTTTTGAGTACTTTATCAATATATATACTTTGACTTAGCCCAAGACGCCCCTGGGATCTATCCTGATAAATCTTAATCCCTAAGATGTAGGTTATTTCACATAATTGCTTCATAGAGAAGCATTCATTTAAACAATTATTAACTGAATATAAGTATTGTACTTCATTTACCACAATTAATTTTTCATCAACATATAATATAAGGAAAATTATGGAATTCCCACTAATCTTCTTATAAAAACATGTCCGGCTTTCATTCTTGAAGAAACCATATTCTCTTATGGCCTCATGAAAACAAACATTCCATGATCATGATTATTGCTTCAGCATGTAAATGGAACTCTAGAGGTTTCATACTTTATTGTCAGTATTTAACATAAATAACCCTTTGGGTTGATTTATATAGAAATTTTCAGCCAACTACCCATTTAGAAAATTATTTTTTACATATATTTTCCAAATTTCTTAATCATGGAAGACTTCTATAGTAAGTAATATTTTGATAGACTTTAGCATAGCTACTAGTGATGTGGTTTATTCATAGTCTATTCCTTGAGATTTATTGAAACCCTTCACTGTCATTCATGCCTTATGGGTATTGAATTTACCATAAATGTCCAATTTTTTCTTGAATTTTCATTTTCACCCAATGATTTTTACATCAACTTGGGGGGTCTACCAAAATCTACACTTGATTTTTATACATGGATTCCATTTCAAAATTCATGAAATCCTTCCATTTATAAGAATATTTACCTTATACTTCATCCTTGTAGGCTATATGTTCATCATTATCTAAGATTCATGTGTCACCTAACTTAGTGATAAGAAAACCACATCACTTTGGTTCTCTAACCTATCGAGTTGACCTATGAAGTACCTATGTCTTTGGAACATATTCATCTCCCACTGACTTTTGTAGATATTTTTTTCATACCAAATCATGTGCATATGAAGCCTAAATTTCATTAAAGGCAATCTTTCTCCCACTATTTCCATTTTAAATGCGTTTTCATTTTATAAATATGGCATATATTACTGTAATCACTTTTCTATATGAAGGTTTATATAGTTAATATCCTTTAGTTTCTTTAGGATAACCTATAAAGATGCACTTCATGATTTGGGATGATAATTTATCACTAGGTATCTAGGAAAAGTTAGATGATAATCTCCCACTACCAAGGATGCTTGTCTCACATAATTTTCAGCTTGGAGATCCAACTCACCCTTTATAATATACTAGAATCTAATTGATTCATGTATATGAGTAAAAATATGTGGGCCACATCACTACTAGAAAAGTTATGGTTAGTGGAAATTTATTCAAGAAAGTTATAGTAATTTCCACAAAATAAATCTGGTTAAAATATATATAATATCACAGAGGTTTCATGAAACCACTACAATTTTTTTATGTTCTCAATTAGAATAGATTTAAATTAAACCACCGCTAAATGTTTTAAAAAACCTTAATCTCTCCCCCTCCCCACTCCCTCCGTGTGACCCAGAACCCTTCCCACTTCTCTCAGCCTCCTCTTCTCTCTCCAATGGTGACCCCAAGCCCATGAACCCCTTTCCCCCCACCCTCCTACTCTCCTCTCCATAGAGGTGACCCTGAACCCTTGATCCCCTTTCCCCCCAACCCTCCTCCTATATTCTCCCTAGTGATGACCCCGAGTCCATGACCCATGACCCCTCCCTCTGCGAACCTCCCCCCTACAACCTCCTCTCTAGTCGTCTTCCCGGAGACATGACCCCCCCCCCCTCCCACTCTGACCTCCCTCACCCCCAGATTTGTTCCCATTCTTGGCTCCAACGCAGACCCCCTCTCTGACTTCCCTATCCCCGACTTGGATTCCCTCCTTAGTGGAAATGAAGACCCCCCTTAAAGGTTGCATCATCCTCACCCTAAATCTATTATTGAGTTTCATTATAGTGTATGATACTATAAGATGTTATCACTGGTTATTTTTTTAATGTGGCCAGCTGTGTTAAGAATGCATAAATAGTTATTTTTTTAATTTATATATAATAATGTTAGTATTTTTGAATCAAAATATTTGAATTCAATATGTGAATATAGATTATTCTGTGTTCAAAAAGAATGATAATATAATATATCTAAATATATATAGATATAAGGATATAGAGTATCAATAGTACTCTTCTGATGTATGAAGATTGTGGGTTCTTTTATAAAAATTCATGTAACGAAAATTATTTTTTACATAAATCACTTGGAGAGACTGTGATCACTGATCAATGTCAATCAATATAGAAACATCATTTTATAATTAATATTAAAAGGGTTTCAAAATTTTATTCTTAATTATAACATGAATGAGTTCAAATGGGATTGTTGAGATGATCATATTCTCATAAATTGTAGATTGAACTCTTTTAAATATGAATATATCATCAAAAAATAAAAATAAAAAAAAATAAAGTAAAATAACTATATATACCACAAGTAATTTTTGATATATATCAATAAATTATACTTTATTATGATTACTAGGAAATGGATTTTTTTTCTCTTTCCTCTAATGTTTTTATAACAGTCACCAAAATCTACCTATGCTATGTTAGGATTGATAAATCACAAATATTTGTCTGATAACCATATCATTGAATATTAATAAGTGGTAAGAAGAAAGAATAATCTAGTATTGTTTCTTTAACAACACCAAAAACATATATGGATCACATTCTTTATTTTTCATTACATCATTAAATAATATTTTAGGACAGATATATCTAATTTGTAGCTACCAAAATTTACGGATGTTCATATATAATAATTTATGAACATTCTTATGATTATATATTTATTATAAATTATTATATGAATCATTATAATGATTAATATTAGAATAATAATAAATATGGAATATGAATTTAAACATTATATTACATAAACTATATCATAGATCTACTGTATGATATAATATATGACTTTGATAAATACCCTATGATTCAGTTATGATTATGATTTTTTGTTCGACATATATAATATTAAAATAATATATTAAACTATATTAGTGATTCATACTATATGATTCACCCATTTTGTTTAATATTTATCAGTTTCATACAAGAAATATATTCCTTTAAAGATTCTTTGATATACTTTACAATTCCATGAGAATCCATAAAAACTTCATTAAAAATGGTTTATAAATACATTCATTTTCTGAATAAAAAATTTGTAATCATTTTAATTAATTTTCTAAAACATAAATTTTTAAAAATATATTCTTTAATTATTTGAAATGTAGGAATTTCGAGAGAAAAAAAAATCATGATCCTAGCCAATCAGCATCTCATAGCACACCACCACTATCGCCATCTTCTGTGGATTCTAGTGATTTTGTTGTACCTGATAGTGGTAGAGAGCCAGCCATTTCCCCAGATTCCATTGGTAGCCCACCTTCTTATTCAACTCTGGTGATGAAGCATTTCATCAACCCTCCATCTAGGGGTATTAACGAGTTTCCATTAATGGTATGTATTTCATTTTTCAAAAAAAATAATATTTTATTAATTATTTAATTCATTTTTAAAATATATAAATACAACCATAGAAGGAATAAAAATATGAACATGACAGATGTATGGGACCTGATGGAATTCAAGATTATAGTTTGAAAAAATAAGGGTTTTTATACTCAAGTAAGTATAATATTAATTTAATATTCCTTGAAAAATAATTTAAAAGGCATGAGTAAATTTTTTTCATATACTAAGAAAGTGTAATGTTTTTTATATCTAGATGTTTTTTCATTTTAATGTTCCCAACTCTGTTTCACGCCCATGGAATTTGAAGAATTTTTGAATGAAATATAGATAATTTAAATTGAGATTATGGAATTAGTTTAATGAATCTTCTCTAATCTCAAGAAAAATATATGAGAAAGTGTCTAAAGTCATTTTCTGTGAGAAATGGAGGATCTTTGTCTATATCAACAGAGATGCATCTCATGAGGCATTTTAATATTTTATAGTATCTTAATATCATAAACAAAATAAAAATATAATTTTAATTAATGTTTCCATTTTGTAGGAATTATCTATAAAAATTCTATGAATCCTGAGAATAAAGTCATTCCTCACATTGCAGGGTCTCAGAGTTTTTCTAGAAAAAGAAAAACTTTTGGTTTGTATTTTATTCCTTGTTATATATATAATTTTATTACAACTCAAGGTTTTTTATAAAATTTTTACATTTTTTTATAAATTCTAATCAATTAGGTCACTCTTTTGGCCAAATAGAGATGTGGTTTAATGTGAATAAGAAACCCCATGGTAGTTTTGAAAATGACCCTACCAAAGAAGTTGGAGTAATAACTTTTCATTACCATTTCATATTATTCCATTACCATAAAAAATATATTATAAAAAATAACAGGCCTTAAACCTAATTAAATATGGACAGATACATGGGTTAAAAGATGCCAATATGACATCATTTGATACATCTAGCTGATCGAAATTAATTAGGTTTAAGGCTTGTTTATTTTTATAATATAATTTTTAATATTATGTTTTTATAGTTTTGAAATAACAATAAATATTGATGAAAACATTATCAATGAACTTAAAATATTTTAAAAAATAATTGTTAATATTTTTGTATTAACAGGTTAAAATTCAAGAAGTCTAGGATGCAAACCCTTCATAATCAGCATCGGTTTCCCAGAATTATGTAGTTGGAATTTTTTTAGGGAATGATCATCCCGAATGTGTATGAGGGATGGGTTCATGTCATAATCCTTCATCTATCTTTATTAGGGAAGTTTCATCCAATACCGATACACCAAGTGGGGTTTTAGTAGCGTCGTTGATCGTGAATCACAAAGATAAATTATAATATTGAAAGAAAAAGTGCAAGAACAAGATTGTTATAGGTAAAAATAGGATCTGTGGTGGTCAAAAATGGAAATTTTTTGTATTTCAGTAGATGACCAGCATGATTGATGAAGAAATTTCCAGCCTTATAGCTCATCCTGGAGAGGTAAATTCTAAATTATATAGATCATTCACACATTTTCAAAGAACACATACAACATCCCCAATCTCTTTAGCTTCAATTTCTGATAATCATCACTAAAAAATTTATTTTACTTATTTAGTGATGGTTCACTAGTTCAAAAACACGATTTAACATCAGTTTTTTTTAATTTCAATATTGTTTTTTAACTGATATCTATAAAGGTGATGTAAAAAATAAGGTTTTCAATGTCAGTTTTTAAAAAACCAACTTGGAAAATGATAGTTTGCTTAGTTTTCAGAGTTAGATAATTACATAAACTGATGTCGAAAACTGATCTCAGATTGGTTTTTAGTGTCGATTTTCATGAATGATGATGCTGAAAACTGTACTATTTTATTTTAATTATTCGGTGTCGATTTATAAAAAAACTAACGTCGAAATTTAATTTTTTTAGAAATATTTCAATATTACATCCCCATAATAACCAGAATCTCTGTAATAGAAAAATAGTATACAAAAATCAAAGAACAAATATCATTGACTAAAAATCTATAAAAACATACATAATTGTATCTAGTTAATCAAAAAATTATTTAAACATTTGTATTATAAAGTAGTATTAAAAATCAAGTACCTGAAATTTTCAACATTATCATTGTTGGTTATTATTGAATCATTCATTTGACATCATTACGTTTAAACACCTATTATAACAAAAAAATTAGTTTTTTGAACATATTTTATTAGTAAAATGTAATAGTAATTAGAGACATAAGAATATACATACATTAAATCTTAATCATACAAAACAAATAGTTTTCAAACAAAGATCTAATATGGTTAAGTTCATCTTGCATGTACGGATCGACAACATTGAACCCCTAAAATGATGTCGTATGATATAAGATTAAAAAACATAATACTATGATAGAAAATATAAAATAATTAATATGACTAACCTCATCATAATCAGTCATTACCCCAGTTGTGATTATCTCATAAATGAATCGTAAAACATAATAAACACATTAGACATATCCTTGTTGACGATGAAACTACTGTTAATAAAACATTAACTTGAAAATAAAAACCAATATATATATATATATATCAAAAAATCAAAATAATATCTAATATAAAAAATAATTACCTTTACTTTCACATAGTTGATTGCATTTGGCTTCTGTATTGACAAGTGATCTTTGTTAATTTTTTCCACGACCTATATTTTCATATATATCAACTAATAAAACATTTATAAATAATGAGAATTAAATATAATGAGTAAATAAAAAACACAAAAAACTTACTTGTCTAACAAGGTGGAAAATTTTATACGAACACCACCTAATAAATAGAAAAACCTATAATGTTTTTTTCACATGGGTAGAATAAACCTAACATCCAATGCCCCTATAATACAAAAAGTTCACACTTAATGACATTATTATGAATATTCATTCAAAATTATGTTTTTTCTCTTACACATCAAGAAATGGTATAAACAAACACCCAATATTTGTCATTGAAAACCTCTCATGTAAAGACCTGTAATTTCCATGTAAGTTTTTTTTAAATATATGGGAATTTTAAGAGTCCACAAAAATTGACGGCGCATGATTCCGAGGCCCGGAGTGCTCGAAATGAATTTCAGAAGTTTTGTTCGGGTACGTTCAGTAAACGTGAAAGCGGGTTTTCCTAACATTTGAACCGGTTCCCAAAAGTGAAATCTGAGGGCACCGTTGAACTCACAGTGCCAGAGTTCGCTTAAGAAGACTTTCACCTTGACGACAGTTGGTCAAGGGTAAAAGTTATTTTTTGGGATTTTCATGTAAATAATAAAATAAAATACATGTTTTATTTTATTTTGTTGTTACCAACCTCCTTATGGAAGTTGGTGGTGGGGACCACTAAACCTTAACCTCCCATAAGAGGTTATGGTGGTGGGGACCACCCGATCTTAACCTCCCATGAGAGGTTATAGTGGTGGGGACCACCCGGGATTAAACCCCATTGAAACCTCCCCTTTAATTGGGAGAAAAACCTCAAATCCCTCATAAATATAGGGAAACCTCTTCAACTCCCTCATTAATGGGGAGGAGCCTCTTGAGATTCCTCCACATTAATTGTGCCAACCCTCGCCCACTTAATTATTCCAACGCACCACTTAGTTGAGCCAATTTAAATAATCCAATTTGAATTGTGCCAACGATTAAATTGGGAAAAAACTTTTTATTATATTGTCTATCTCTTTTATTTTTGTGGGTTCTTATTTTGAGAACATCTGTTGGCAAAGGAGAGAGTTCTCTTGGTGGGAGAAAACTCTCCAACGAAGAACACGTTCTTCCACGAAGAACGCTCCGCCGACGAAGAACGCCGACCTCGACTTCAAGCTTCTTCCTCAGGACTTCTTCCGACATGGGACATCTTCATCTACGAAGAATCAACGACCATACTACCTCCTTGCACCAACATAATCAAGCGAATGAGATAGAGGTTTCTTCCTAAATTTTTATCACTTTCCATGTACTCCATTCTTTTCTTGTGTGGTTTGGGAACAAACATTGCGGAAGATTATGGTTTCACGTTCATGCTTTGTTCTTTGTGAACCACTTGGTACCACTCTAAACGCGGAGGGTGTGGGCCAAAAAAACACGGCCTGGCCTCTCCGCCGTTTTTCTTTGGTGTGTTCTTCGAAGTGGAGGAATTCAACGAAGATGACGGAGGCAACGACGCTGCCTCCCGCGGCCTCGCCGCACCGCCCCGGCCAGCCTGCAGCCTTACCGCGCCACCCCAGATGACCCGCGCCCTCGTCGCACCACCCCGGCCGACCCTCGGTCTGAGCTGAGCCGTGCCGCCATCTTCCGAGCCGCGTCGTCGTCCGAGTCGAGCTAAGTCGAACCGTCATTCGAGTTGAGTCGGACCACCGTCTGAGCCAAGCCGTGCCGCTGAGCTGAGCCGCGCCGCCGTCTGAGCCAAGCTGCGCCGCCGTCCGCCGAGCCGCGCCACCGTCTACCGATCCACGTCACCGTTCGAGTTGAGCGTGCCACTGCTGAGCTGGGTCGTACCACTGAGTCAAGCCGCTCCGCCCTCCTGACCGAACCGCCGTCGAACCGCGGTCGGTCCGCCGACCCGTGGTCGGTCTACTAACCTGCGGCCGGTCTGTGCCCTCGCGGCCAGTCTTCCACCCTCTTGTCCCTCGCGGGACAGGATGGACCCAAAGTTCTAGGCTAGACCCAAAGGGTAAGTCCGGGTGAGGCCGGGTTAGTCCAACCGTGTCGGACCGGACCCGGGCCCACTATGACCCTTTACTTTATTTTGGACATAACTTTGGCACCAGACATCCGTTTGACAAACCGTTAGCGGTGATAGAAATCTTGGAGCGAGATGGTCCCTTTTAGTATACTCCACTGGAGTTTTGGTTTGAGATGGGAAATGGTTAGGTTGAATTGAGCATGAATCCAACCGGGCCCCCGGGACTAAAAGGATAATAACTTACAGACTGGGCGTCCGATTGGAGTTTCGTCTGTTACGTTGAGACTCATTTGATGTGGAAGCCCTTTAAGATACTTCTTTATGGGACTTCGTGACAGTTAGAGTATCGACTAGTAGCTCGTGGAGCGGATCCCCCCAGAGACGAGCGAGCATAGTGTGAAGACCTAGTAGCTAGCTGAGACCTGATGACTGCTGACTGATTCGACTCAGAGTGACTCGACTAGCCCAGTGGGGAGTGACTTGGTGTCGTGGAAGATCCACAGTGGGGAGTACATTGGTGTAGCAGCAGACCCACGGTACTCGATAGGAGCATTACCTTAGCTGGCCACGAGGGGGAGCGCCTTGGTGACGTGACTAACCCACAGTGGGGAGCGCCTTGGTGACATGGTAGACCCATGGTACTCAACAAGAGGAGTACCTCAGCAGTCCAAGGTTAGTGGGAAGCACCTCTGTGTGATGCGGTAGGCCCACTGTACTCGATAGAGGAGGAGTTCTCTAGTAGCAGAGGTGTTCGACATTGTGTATGGGAATGTTACTTGATACTACCCCTAGAATAAATCCTGGTGTGATTTGAGTCAGTACCTCTATGTTTTCCTCATGATTGAGATGGATTACATGATAACTTAGGTATATGTAAGGGAATATACCTAAGTAAGGTTATCTGTTGATTTCATACTTTTTGATTTATCCTAAATAGATTTTGTGAGACCGAGAGGGTCTCGGGGTCCCTACTGAGTATCGTTATACTCACCCCTACACGGGCTATGCCTGCACCTTGTTGTGTTGGATGGAGATGACAGACAGCGCTGACTAAGGCTGAGTGTATCAGGACTGGATGGTACCTGAAGGTGGACCTTACAACTAGTCGGTACATAGAGGAGACAAACGGACGAGGAGTGCTAAGGAGGCAATCTATACCAAACCTTCAAGTAGGAACCTCGTAGGACGAACCCACAACTGACTTTCCCTTTTCTTCAGTTGTATTGTATCATAGTTGTACATGTAGTTTCCAGTTGGGCTTGTATTCTGGCCCCTTGTACTTACTACACTCACTCTATTTACATTTTAGTTTACTTGTGTTCCTATCTTGCTATGTACTTGGTTACGTGTGCTTACAGGTTATAAAGGAAATGCGTTCTCAATTTTATGGAATACGCCTTCGGTGCTAGTCGCCAGCCCCTGGCCTATGGAAGGTGGGCTTGGAGTTGTCACGGAACAGGCCCCGGGGGACGGGTCGTGAAAAACTGGTATTAGAGGATTCGGTTCTACTACAGAACATAGGACTCTAGTCTTTTCTGTGAGGAAATAGTGTTAAGTGTAGTGAGTGAGGTTTTCAGTTCAGGGAGTCTAGTGTTGTTGCAACTGCCTCCACACGGACAACCAGTTAGAGTTCCGAGATTCGTATGCACAGATAGACCACCGAGCGTTGAGGCCTAGGTACATGGCCCTTTTCCAATAGAGGCATCAGCGGAGGCACTAGCAGTACCACTCCCTGTTGGGCCACCGATTCCACCAGCCCTAGCAGCAGACAGTGCACGCCGATTGACTGCATTTCACGACTTCCAGCACCAGAGGCCACCCAGGTTTAGGGGAGAGACAGACTCGCAAGCGGCTGATGATTGGCTGGAGGCTGTGGTGAGAGTCTTCCGACTCGTATGGACACCATCTGATCTCATAGTAATCCTAGAAACTATCCTTCTACAAGAAGCAGCAAGTAGATGGTGGAGCTTGATGCTCCAGGTTCACGAAGAGGTGATGCTTCTCTGGGCAGATTTCGAGAGCCTGTTTCGGGCAGATTTTTTTCCAGCGACTCTTCATGAAATGTGCATATAGGAGATTCTTCATCTATAGTAGGGCAGCATGACTGTGGCTCAGTACTCAGAGAGGTTCACTGACCTCTCATGCTACTCTACAGATATGGTGTGGGACCTTTTTTTCAGGGACCAGACCTTCGAACAGGGGCTCAGGTGAGATATCAAGGCTTCGACGATCACACTCAGCATCCTGACATAGGTGAGGGTATTAGAGAGATCCCTCTTGGGGGAGAGTTTCCTTGATGAGTAGTCACCAGTAGCAAGACCCACTACCAGTCATCACGTAGCGGAGTCTTCTGTAGTTGGCAGTAGACATATGTCACAGAGGTCCAAGAGGACTACACCTACAGACGGACGACCGCATGATTCAGAGTCAGTTGTGCGGGGCACCCAAGGTGGAGATAGACATTCCAGGAGTGGGTAGTGTTTCACATGCGACGGGCAGGGTCACATGGCTCGTGACTGTCCGAACCGCCGTACGGATGATCAGCAGACGGTCAAAGGATCGCCTAGGAAGAGACAGAGCTTCGACCGAGGAGGTCCACAGGGAGCTGGTGGACGTGGTAGAGGAGTTGTCCATGCATATGGCAGTGGGTGACAATTTGATATGTTACCACCACTACCACCAGGAGGTCCACCCCAACCGTAGGTAGCAGGTGGATAGGGGAGAGCTCAGCTCTAGGAAGCGGAGTCCTACGATCACGATGCTATGGATATGATATGATGTACGATCTGTTTCTACTCCACTTTAGCTGCAGTACTTATAGATAGATGTGCCATTCATTCTTTCATTTCCACTACCCTCGTTCAAAGCTTGGAGATTTTGACGAAGTCGTTGGATCAATCCTTTCGGCTAGAGACTTCTACGAGAGCGGATTCGATGATTACGCACTGGTGCTAGCAGTGCGAGATTACTCTAGGAGGCGATAGCTTCATTTCGGATCTCCTAGTAGCAGTGTTGAGGCCTTACGACATAATCTTGGGTATGAAATGATTATCTACATTCCATGCTCAGATAGACTGTATTAGGCGCAAGGTTCAGTTTGTCCGCACGGATGGGACCAGGTTTACCTTCACCAATGAGAAGGGATCCTTTATAGTGTAGGATGGACTTACCCAGAGGATAGTGTAGTTTATCACTCATCAGTTGGCTAGCCTTACCCTTGGAATGGTTGATGTGTAGAGTCCGAGTTATCCTGCAGTTTTGGACCAGTACGCGAATGTTTTCCCTGAAGATGTTTCGGGTCTACTTCCTCACAGAGAGGTAGAATTTTACATTGACTTATACCCTGGGATGACACCGATATCTACACCACCCTATTGGATGGATCCCGCGGAGCTTTGTGAGATGCGGGTACAGCTTGAGGACTTTCAAGGGAAGGGATTCATTCGTCATAGAGTTTCACATTGTCCATCCCTGATTATATTCACCAAAAATGAGGATAGGAGCTTGAGACTTTGTATTGACTATTAGTGCCTGAATCAGGTGACCGTGAAGAACACGTACCCACTCCTGAGGATTGACGACCTCTTCGATTAGATAAAGGGAGCACGATGTTTCTCAAAGATAGACCTCAGATCAGGCTATCACCAGCTCAGAGTACAAGATGAGGATGTGCAGAAGACAGCCTTCAGGTGTCGGTATAGCCACTACGAGTTCTTGGTTATTCCATTCGGCATAACCAATGCTCCAGAAGTGCTCATGGGACTCATGAATAGGATCTTTCATCCGTAACTTAATCGCTTCGTAGTAGTCTTCATCGATGACATTATGATCTAATCAACTACTGAGGAGGAGCATGCCTACCATTTGCAGGTAGTACTGGACACACTCCGAGAGCACCAACTTTATGGTAAGCTCTCGAAGTTCTGTTCTGGATTTGAGATGTTCACTTTCTGGGACATGTCATATCAGAGGCTGGAGTTGTAGTGTATCCAGTGAATATTGAGGCGGTACATTCTTGGGATCCACCCAGGAGTGTGATGGAGGTATGAAGTTTCCTGGGTTAGGCTGGATACTACCAAATATTTGTGTCAAATTTATCTAGAGTTCTAGCACCACTATCAGTCTTGATGAAGAAGGGGAAACCCTTTGTGTGGTCGGCGAGATTCTAGCAGAGCTTTCAGGAGTTGAGGTAGAGGCTGACTAGTGCCCCCATCTTGAGGCTTCTAGAGGAAGGTGTAGGGTATGTAGTCTACTGCGACGCATCAGGGAAAGGACTCGGATGTGTCTTGATGCAGCAGAAAGTAGTGATCGCATATGGTTCTTGATAGCTGAGACAAGATGAACAAAACTACACTACCCATGACCTAGATTTAGTAGCAGTGGTCTTCGCCTTGAAGATGTGGCGACACTATCTTATGGGTAAATGTTTTACAGTGTACTCTGATCACAAGAGACTCAGGTATATCTTATATCAGAAGGACCTAAACTTGAGACAATGATGTTGGCTTGAGTTCCTCCAGGACTATGACTTCAAGATAATCTATACTCCTGGGAATTGGAATGTTGTTTCAGATGCACTTAGCATGAGGTCTGGTATACAGCTTCTAGGTGAGGTGACGGAGCAGCTGGCCGCTTTGTAGATATCCTTTGTGGATTGAGATAGAGAATCTTTTCTTCAGTCTCTTACAGTCACACCCCAAATTCTTCAGAGGTTCAGGGAGGCGCAACGTGGGGATGATGACTACGAGGCACGACGTGCTCATATATCCACAGGATAAGCACTTTATGGATTTTCTAAAGGTGGGGAGCACGTCATCCTTTTTAGAGGACGTACCATGGTACCAGTGTCACTTTAGGAGGAAGTGTTGAGGGAGTTTCACACATCCCCTCTAGCGGTACATCCGAGAGGGTAAAATATGTACCCGGATCTCTGATGACATCACTGGTGGCTGGAAATGAAGAAATCAGTTGCAGAGTTTGTTTCTCGGTGACTCACTTGTCAGCAAGTGAAGGCAGAGCATCAGCTACCAACAGGCTTGGTTAATCCTTTAGAGGTCCCAGAGTGGAAGTGGGATGGGATATCCATGGAATTCGTGACAGGACTTCCATGTACATCTAGGGGACATGACTTGATTTGGGTGACCCTCGATAGACTCACCAAGTCAGCCCACTTCCTACCGATCAGAGAGCAGGGTTCAGTAGAGAGCATGATATGCCTCTATGTGTCGGAGATTGTGAGATTACTTGGAGTACACTCGAATATTGTCTTAAATCGTGATACATGTTTTACTTATCGGATATGGAAGGGGTTATAGGATGATTTCAGGACGCATCTTCATTTTAGCACTGCCTTCCATCCTCAGATGGATGGTCAGACTGAGCAGACCATTCAGACTGTCGAGGACTTGCTGCGTGCTTGTGTCCTTGACTTAGGTCGCAGCTGGGAGGATAACTTACCTTTGGTTGAGTTTGAATACAAAAACAGCTATCCCTCCACCATTGGGATGACACCTTTTGAGGCTTTGTACAAGCGATCGTGCAGATCACCTTTGTGTTGGACTGTCCCAAGGGAGTCAGCACTAGTGGGACCAGAGATGGTACGGGCTACCATAGAGAAGGTGCAGATCATCCAAGAGTAGATGAAGACTACACAGAGTAGGCAGAAGTCATATACCGATAGTTGATGGAGACCTCTGAAGTTTGAGGATGGTGACCACGTCTTTCTACGGGTCTCACCCCGACGAGGTCTATGAATATTTGGCCGAGTCGACAAGTTATCTCTGAGATTCATTGAACCTTTTTAGGTCCTTAGTAGAGTTGGTGAGGTGGCATAATTCTTCGTTCTTCAACGTCAACTGCACTGGGTGCATGACCTCTTGCACGTGTCTCAGCTGAGGAGATACGTGCATGACCCTACTTACATCATCAACCATGGAAATTTGGACGTCGACGATGGGGAGACTTTTACGGAGGTTCCAGTGGAGATTGAGGATCGACATGAGTGGGTCCTTTGTGGATGGTTGATACCTCTGGTGCACGTTCTCTGTCAGCACGAGAACCTCCAAGAGAGTACATGGGAGTGGGAGGCTCAGATGCGTGCTCAGTAACACACTTTTTCCCTTAGTTTGAGTTGTGGATTACGAGGACGCAGAGCCCTGAGGTGGGTAGAATGTAAAGACCCAGAATTTCAATGTAATTTTTTTAAATATGTGGGAATTTTACAAGTCCTCAAAAATTTAAGGTGCGTGATTCCGAGGCCCGGAGTTCCAGGAATGAATTTTTGATGTTTTTTTCAGGTTCGTTCAGTAAACATGCGAGTGGGTTTTTCTAACTTTTGAACCGGTGCTCAGAAGTGAAATCTGAGGGCACCTTTGAACTCACAGCGCCGATGATCGCTTAAGAATACTTTCACCTTGATGGAAATTGGTCGAGGGTGAATGTTATTTTCTAGGTTTTTCATGGAAATTATAAAATAAAATAAACACACATTTAATTTAATTTTGTTGTAACCAACCTCCTTGTGGAAGTTGGTGGTGGGGACCACCATACCTTAACCTCCCATGAGAGGTTATGGTGGTGGGGACCACCCGAGACTAACCTCCCATGATAGGTTATAGTGGTAGGGACCACCCTGGATTAAACCCCCTTGAAACCCCCCTTTAATTGGGAGAAAAACCTCAACTCCCTCATAAATATAGGTAAACCTCTTCAACTCCCTCATTAATGTGGAGAATCCTCTTGAGCTTCCTCCACATTAATTGTGCCAACCCTCCCTCACTTAATTATTCCAACACACCACTTAGTTGAGATAATTTAATTAATCCAATTTGAATTATGCCAATGATTAAATTAGGGAAACACTTTTTATTATATTGGTTATCTCTTTTATTTTGGTGGGTTCTTCTTTTGAGAACATCTGTTGGAAAAGGAGAGAGAGCTATTGGTGGGAGAAAACTCTCCAACGAAGAACACGTTCTTCCACAAAGAACACTCCACCGATGAAGAATGCCGACCTTGACTTCGAGCTACTTCCTCGGGGCTTCTTCCTACGTGGGACGTCTTCATCTACAAAGAATCGACGACCATACTACCTTCTTATGCCAATGTCATCAAGCGAATGAGGTAAGGGTTTATTCCTAAATGTTTATAACTTTCCATGCACTCTCTTCTTTTCTTGTGCAGGTTGGAAACAAACATTGCAGAAGATTATGGTTTCATGTTCATGCTTAGTTCTTTGTGAAACACTTTCTACCACTCTAAACATGGAGGGTGCAGGACAAACAAACAAGGCCAGACCCCTCCGTCATTCTTCTTTGTTGTGTTCTTAGAAGTGCAGGAAGGAGACGAAGATTATGAAGGCAATGGCGCTGCCACCCACGACCTCACCGTGCCGCCCCGGCCGACCTGCGGTCTGAGCCAAGCCATGCTGCCATCTGCTGAGTTGTGCTGCTGTCCAAGATGATCTGCGACACCGAGCTGATCCACGCCACCATCTGAGCCAAGCCGCTCCACCGAGCCGAGTCACGCTGCCATCTGAGCCAAGTCGTGCCACAGTCCACCGATTTGCACTGCCGTCCGAGCTGAGTCGTTCCGCCTTCTGCCAAGTTGTGCCGCCGTATGAGCCGAGCCGCGCCGCCACTGAGCCGAGTCGCGCCGCCGAGCTGAGCCACTCCGCCGTCCTGGACGAACCGCTGTCGAACCACGACCGGTCCGCCGACCTGTGGCCGGACCGCTGAACCGCGGCTGGTCCATGCCCTCGCAAACGGTCCTACACCATTTTGGCCCTCTCAGGTCAGGCCAAACCCAAAGGGTCAGGCCAGGTCAGGCAAGGTCATTCCGACTATGTCGGACCAGACCCGGGCCCACTACAACCCTTTACTTTTTTTGGCCATAACTTTGGCACCAGATGTCCATTTGACGAACCATCAGTGGCACTAGAAATATTGGAGCGAAACGGTCCCTTTGAGTATACTCCACTAGATTTTTGGTTTGATATGGGAAATGGTCAGGGTTGATTGAGCACGAATCCAACGAGGCCCCCGGGAATGAAAGGCCAATAACTCACAGACTGGGCATCTGATTGAATCACCATCTATTACGTTGAGACCCCTTGGACATGACATACCTTTGAGATACTTCTTCATGGGACTTCGTGACAGTTGGAGTATCGACTAGTATCTCATGAATCAGATCCTCTTGGAGACAAGCGAGCATAGTGCAGAAACATAGTATCTAGATGAGACCAGATGACTGCAGACCGATTCGACTCCGAGTGACTCAACTAGCCCAATTGGGAGTGATTTGGTGTCATGGAAGACCTAAAGTACTTGACAGTAGGAGTACCTCTGCAGGCCACGAGGGTGAGCACCTTGGTGACACGGCAGAACCACGGTGGGGAGCACCTTGGTGACGCGGTAGACCCACGGTACTCAGCAAGAGGAGTATCTTAGCAGTCCAAGGTTAGTGGGAAGTGCCTCTATGTGACACGACAGGACCACTGTACTCGATATAGGAGGAGTTCTCCAGTGGCCTAGGTGTTCAAAGTTGTGTCTATGAATGTTACTTGATACTACCCCGAGAATAAATCCCAGTGTGAGTTGAGTCAGTACCTCTGTGTTTTCCTCATGATTCAGATGGGTTAATTGATAACTTAAGCATATGTATGGGCATATACCTAAGTAAGGTTATCTGTTGATTTCATACTTTGTGATTTATCCTAGATGGATTTTGTGCGGCCAAGAGGGTCTCGGGGTCCCTACTGAGTATCTTTATACTCACCTCTACATGGGATATGCCCGCACCTTGTTGTGTTGGATGAAAACGATGGACAACACTGACTGAGGCAGAGTGTACTAGGACTAGATGGTAACTGAAGGTGGAACTTACGACGAGTCGGTACACGGAGGAGACTGACATACGAGGAGTGATCAAGAGGCGATCTGTACCTATCCTTCAGGTAGGAACCTCGGAGGATGACCCAGCAGCTGACTTTCCCTTTTCTTCAGTTGTATTTTATCACAGTTGTACATGTACTTTCCAGTTGGGCTTGTATTCTGGACCCTTTTACTTACTGCACTCACTCTGTTTACAGTTCAGTTTACTTGTGTTCCTATCTTGTTGTGTGCTTGGTTACATGTGCTTACTAGTTATAAAGGAAATTCCTTACCAGTTTTAGGGAATACGCCTTTGGTGGTAGTCGCCAACCCCTGGCCTATGGAAGGTGGGCTTGGGGTATTCATGGCACAGGCTCCGGGGGATGGGTTGTGACATCTCACATATAAATGACACTCTATTTTTAATCGACACATATTTCACATCCGTTGAAATAAATTCTGGATCCATAAAACTGCAAATTCTTGTCCTGTCATTTTGAACAAATATCGTGTGTGAATGCCTCATTAAAAAAGTAATATAGTTACTCAATTTAAACTATCTTTAATAAATATAATAAAAATAGAAAGGTCAATTTACTTACATGGAAAACAACTGCAACAAATTCACACCTAGATCTTTAAAATCAATTAGATGCATGATATCTTTTTAGAATATTCTCAATGGATATTCTCTTCCACATATATGAGATGACATTAAAAACTCATGGATATTAGACAAGGAAGAATAAAACCAATATAATATTTCTATCCGATCATAAATACCTGAAGTATATATAGTTGTTTTCTCCTGAACATTTTGTTTCCTTTGTGCCATTTCATTGGATTTCAGATACTACTATATAAGTTAAATTTCAGAAAACATCATAAGTAATTCTAAATCATATGTAATTAATATTTAAAAAACAGATACCACCTATGAAATATGAAGAAAAATGTTAGATGGCCAATGTAAAAAATAACCCATACAATCCCCAGATCTGGTAATTTTCATGGTAGGGAATGGTAGTAGAGTAGTGTGATAAATAATTTCATGTATCAATACTCCAACCTAACCCATATGAATAGGCTGGTGATGTATATAATCCCCAAAAAAATTCATCACTTCAAATATTAGAATATGTACATCAGTATCTTCTACATAAAACCCACAATATAAGGTTGGGTCCGAGCGAGGAGGTGGAAGATCTAAGTAGGCAAGCTAGGAAGGATGGGAAGGTTGGGAAGGCTGCACAAACTATGAATATCTCTTCATTTGTTCTAACATATCCTACTGAACAACTTCTTTAATTTGATATCCCATGGATTGTTTCATATCTTTCAGCTGAAATTTTAAGGATTCGAGTTCTGGGTCTCTTGATTGTTTACTTTGATGACCAAAAAATTTTCAAATACTAACAAATGACTCATATCCTCTAATGTATCCAGGGTGTTCTAGATTTCTTAATGTAGTGGCTAGGATGTCCATCCTAACCTCAGGAATAAAAGTTCCCTGTGTGCATTTCTGGTGAAGTTTGTCATGAAATGAAAAAAGAAAATGGCATATTATTATTATTAATTTATAAATTACAATAATTCATTAAAATAATTATAATTTACTTACAATTATTTTAGCTACTTCATTAGATTTCTCTGTAAGATAATTTTCATTTTTTCTTGTTCTCGCTCTTTTTCATTTCTCATGGTGGGTGGGTGGAGATGGAGGACCAAATTGGACCTCATTAGAACCACTATTTGAGTGATCCCTTAGTGATTCAAACTTTTCCTCAATCATTTTTTTCTCTAATAAATGATACCATCTATGTGATAAAGTGTGAGGGTAACATTATAAAACATGATGTCTTGCTGGGATTTCCCAAGTACCTATTATATAAAAAGTAAACTAATAATTAATTAGGTACATATATAAGAAATTTTACAATAAAATATAATATAATTATCATACCTGAAATGTTTCATCATGTCGGGTGGAAACAAATTTATTCCGTGCATATTCATCTAAAAATGAATACTTGAGGAATGGGATTTCATTTTTTCTCTTTCCAAACACATAAATTTTTGTACTTTTTTTTAAATCCCTCCATTGAACTACCACTAATGTAAGAAATATTTTATTAACTACTTTTTATTTATTTAAAATTTAATATCATCTATAGTTTGTAATATAAATATTAGTCATTTAAAATATATCATATTCTAAAAATGAGATAAAACAAATCAATTGGTATATTTTACCTTCACAACCTCCCAAAGATGATCTATCACCATCTTATTGATAGACTTCCTATCAGGATATAAAATTCTAATCATGTAATGGCTCTACATGCCAATATAGTTGATAAATTGTGTTGCATTTGGTCTAGTTTCATTATTGTTATCATCAAAAAGAATATGTAATCTCTCCTCTCCATGAGAAAGTTATAGATTTGGTAAACGTGAAATGATGCGTTTACAAACTTGTGAATTCAATTTCTAACTACTAATAGTAGAAGACTCCCCTTATGAAGTCTCTTCAATACCCCTGCAATTATTTTTTTTTAAATAAAAATTTTCTTTCAGTAACTAAGTATATTACTGGATATTTAATAATATAGAAAAAGAAAAATATCTTAGTGGGTGTTCCTCTATCTCTGTCTCTTTATCCGTCATTGTAATGGGAAAATTTAATGAAATTCTTGTATACCTGAATATTATAAGACAAGTTAGTAATTATAAAATAGGAAAACAAAAACATATAAGTAAAAAAAGTGGCACACATGTGTAGGTTTTAAAAAAATAATGATGTTATGATTCTTAATCCAGAAAAATATGCAAGTTGAACTATTAAATATAAACATTAAATCTAAAAATATATAAACATTTAAAAATTTAAATATTAAAGTTTGAAAAGGTGTTCTCATATGAATAAATTAAACCAATATATAATTATGTATTTGGGTATTTCAATGAAAAAAAAGTTTAATCATAACTATGGAATATCAAAATTCAACACAAAAAAATCAAATATATAAGAAAATATATATAATTAAATATCCAATAGTTATTAAATAATATGGTTTTTACACATGTAAATTTCAAGAAAGAAATACAATATAAATAATTACCAGATTAATTAGGAGAGTAATTTACTGTTTTCCCATATCCCTCCAGCATGATATTTTCATATTGCATGAACTATGTTTGTGTTATGTTCATTTTTATCTAGAAATTGTCTAATAGATGATGAATCCTAATATAAATAAATAACATCATCATCATCCTCATTATCCAAATGGATTATTTTTCCTTTCAAAATGATGGACCACTAGAAATTTGATGGATCAATGATATAAAATATTTTCCTTTCATGTGTGGCCATGATAAATATTTCCTCATTGCAACTAAATCTTTTCAAATCAACCAGTTTAAACCCATATTCACCATGTCTCACACCACTATTACTTGAAACTCAATTACACTTAGACCTGATGAATCAAATTTTAATATAATAAATTTACCATATGTCTTCAAGAACTCCAAAATATGGCATTGATGCAGAAATTGGGTTTTTATCTTTTACACTCGAAAAACGCATCCATTCAGCGAGGACCATTACACCACTTTTTTGAATGGTACTCTTGTCATCAAGATTCTTTGTGGAAAATTTATACCCATTAATATCAGAACCAGACCATGTGATCACATTAAAAGATGGTCCCCCTTCCAACCATTTTAATGTTTCTAATGCATATATATCTGTTATGACTTTGTCTTTAAACCATGAATCAAATATCTTTTTATTCTTAATCATCATCCAATTTTCATTTTTTTGGATATAATAACTTTAATTCTTCAATACGTGATGATATATATGATTGAACCTCATTTTTTTGTTGAAAATATATAAATGTTTCTGAATCACTTCATCATGTTAAATGATCTTTACCTTTAAGCCTTGAATCCCTCTACCATCACTATCAACTGTCATATGTTGAGATATAGGGAGACCAATATGCTCCAATGAATATAAATAATCAATAACGAACTCAATCACCCCTTCCAATACATCTTTTTGAATAATAGAGGCCTCTGGTCGATAAGTATTTTTAACATATCCTTTCAAAATTTTCATATATCTTTCAAAAGGATACGTCCATCATAAATAAACAGGCCCACATATTCTTATCTCATGCACCAAATGAATCACTAGATGAACCATTATATCAAAATACATAGGTGGGAAATACAATTATAGTTGAAAAGGAATAAGATATACTTCATTATCTAACACATCTATCAAATTTGGATAAATAACTTTGCTACAAATGGATTTAAAAAAATTACATAACTGAATGATAGTATTTCCGAAAGCTATTAGAAATATTCCACACAATGTGATTGGTTGAAGTTGTTGCATCAATACATGACAATCATGAGATTTCATACCTATTAATTTACAATACTTTAATAACACCAAATTCTTCACATTTGAATAATAACCATGGGGTACTTTAATACCATGAAGACACTAAAAAAATTCATCTTCTCTATACTACTTAATGTGTGATATGTCAGAGGTAAATATGTTCTATTTAATTTCATAGTGGGAGCTAACTCTAAACATATTCCCATTGATATCGAGTTTAATATAGCATGCAATCCATATTTTGTCTTTCCTTTTATGTCAAAAAAAATTCCAATCAAACAATCACATATGTTTTTCTCAACATGCATAACATCGATGTTATGTTTTATCTCTAAAAATATCTAATAAGGTAGTTCAAAAAAGATAGACTGTTTATTCCTGATATTTTTTGAAGACCATAACCTCTTTTCTCTGTAAATGTCAAATAAGTATTTTTCACCCTATCATAATATTATTCAATTGAAAATGGTCGAGGGGGAAGGTTGTATTCCTATAAATCATTAAATGCTTTTTTCAATTTGCGATAAGGATGACCAATTTGAAAAAATCTTCAACTTCCCATGTACACTATCTTTCTTCCATTATTAAATTGATAATATGAAGTCTCTTATTCAAAAAATGGAAATGATTTACATCCCTTAACATTGTATCCAGATATGTTTCCATATGTAGGAAAGTCATTTATAGTGAACATTATCATACTATGAAAAAAAATACTCTATCCTATATTCATTAAAAACATTAACACATGTCTCTCATATTAGTTTCAAATCATCAATAAATGGTGAAAGATACACATTAATATCGTTTCTTGACTATTTTGGTCATGAAATCATCAAGATCATCATAATATATTTTTCTTTATACATAGATGTTGAGACAAGTTGTAAACTACCAAAAAATAGGTGATGGACTATGTCAGCTACTTAGTCTTTGATATGGATTCATTCCATTATCACACAATACCATTCTGAGATTTCTAACTTCACTTCCAAAATCAGGAAATTGTTTATCAAATCTCTTCCACTATGGTGAATCAGTAGGGTGATGTAAGTTACTATTAGAGATGTGCTCATCTGAATGTCATCTTAACCTTTTGCGTCAATTGAATTTGTAAATAGATTCTTTGAAATGAGATATTATTAGAAGGTACCAAATTTATTTCACATGAGCTTTGATTATGCTACCTAAGAAAGAATAACAGTTGAATTATCAGAATTGTATGAAAGAATTTTTGGATGATATTATTAGAAAGTACAAAATTGATTTTTCATGAGGTCAGATGTTAGTACCGAAGAATGAATCTGAGTTGAAATTTTCATCCATCTTATAGAATGATGAACCACATGTAGGAAAAATTGATTAATATTCATATTATTTCCTATAAAATACACAATCATTAGGGAAATAATGTATATTTTTATACCCAATCCCATTAGGTATAATTTTTCTTCGCCTCATAATTGGAATCTGAAATCGCACTACCTTATGGAAGTAGCTCTTTTAAAAGATCAGGTAAGTTGAAGAAACTTTTATCACTCCACCCATTTCTTGTTTTCTAGTTAACTAATCTCAAAACTAATGATAACACTATATATTTACTACAACATGGGAAAAATGGTTTCTTATAATCTCCATAAAATCATTCAACAATTACTATTTTTTTATGCTTTTAACACCTAAATCATGAATTAATTATTTAATACAATATTATGCCTCATTATGAATATTTTCATCAACATGGGATATTGAATTTTTAGTTCTTTCACCATGCTAGATCCAACATGTATAATTAAGGCTAAAACCATAGAAAAAGTGATGATCCTTGATTTCTATGGAGTTTAAATTTATTGTATTCAAACACTTCACACATGGACAGAAAATCAAATCTATGTTTTTAAGATTTCGTTTAGAATATTCCAAAAATTCATAAACTCATTTTTCATATTCACAGGTGGTTTTTCATAAATTTATCTTATTACGATCCATTCAATACCTGAGATCACAATATAATTAGTTAATATATTGAAACATATAAACATTTAATATATATATATAAATGGATAAATTTTAAACATAAAAACATATAATAAAAATGATTGGTATTCATACAAGAAATATTAATGATTAGTAGGAATACAACAAAAACTAATCTACTATAGGTATTTAATTTTCATGATGTTTCATGCTGATCTAAAAGTAGATGATTTGTTTAGAATCCAAAATTAAAAATATCAAAACTAATTTAAACTGATATCTATACACATATATACAAACACACATATATATACATATAAAACTTATAAACATTTAATTATATATATAAACAGATAAATTTTAAACACAAAAAAAAATTAATCAAAAAATTTTATGATATGGTGAAAGATATCAATAGTTATTAGTAATAAAATAAAAAACAAATTACTCTAGGTATTTATTTTATTTAAATAAATAATTATAAACAATGCTCGATGTTCATAGTTAAGGAATAAATATATTTCTGTTAGGTTTAGATAGATTTTTTTAAACAAATATCAGACCAAAATCCTTCTGTTCTACCTAGATTCATCAAAATAGAAATCAATATTCCTATTATTTATGACCTAGAAAAAAACCATTTGATAATACCATAACATAAATAATTTATATAATTAAGAAAACTTTAAAAAAATTATAATAAAAGTAAAATTCATACAAAACAATGAAGGAGTGAATCAAATTTATAACTTACATATAACAAATTTATCTTAATTTGTTTTTGCAAAACACATACAAATTTCAGAATTGTGCACTAAAATATTAATATTGAATATAGATAACGTCCCTTTAATTAATTTATAGCAAGAACACTAAAACAAATATGATAAAAGAAAAACAAAAAACCTATAATCGTGGTGTCTCTTGACCGTAATAGGGTCACCAGAGACAAAATATATCGATAATAGCCCTTGAATTTGTTGGAAAGAAACACGCTAAATTGAACAATTATAAAATTTGAAAAAAAAAATGAACAAGAAGAAAGAACAAAAAAAATAATCCGAGTGAAAATCGATAGTAAAAGAGTTATAGAGATGAAATAAATACATGGATCGTGAAAGGAGGAAAGATTTATGGTCAAGAATCGTTAAAATGTGATTCAAATAAAACAAACTCTACCACAATACCCATCATAAGGGTGTTGGTCACAATTGGGAGCATCGTAGGTTGAGAGGAAAATGAATCCACAATAAAAGAAATAAGGGATTCGTGTTAGGGTTTTTTTTAAGAGTTTTAACGGTGGTTTTTATTAAAACCAGTGTTAAAAAAATTAATTTTTTCCGGCGTCGGTTTTTATAAAACCAATGCCGAATATCCAAGATAAGATACTTTTTGCATCAGTTTTTAATAAAACCGATGTGAAAAACAACATTTTTGGTGTCGGTTTGTAGGAAAACTGACACTAAATACATATTTTTCCACATTCTTTTTATTAATAATCGATACCAAAAATGAAACTATATATTTTTCAGCATCAATTATTCTAATAACCGATGCCAAAATATAAATTGGTCACCATTATAGCATCGTTTATGTAGAAGTGACATTATAAATGTGATGTTAACATTATTGTTTCTTCTAGTGGTTCCTGATAACTGCCGAAAAATAATTTAACAATGGTTATATTAAATTCTACCATGTTTTTTTTTGTTAAAAAAAATTCTCCAACTAAACAAAAACCCACCGCTGAGTTACCAAAAAACAACACATATAAAAACTACCGCTCAACTATAAAAATATCCACTAAATGATTTTTGGCTGTGAAATACATTACATTTTAGAAAGTAAATTTATTTTGTCAATCAAATTTGGGCACCGAAGGATATAAAATAATCAATATACATTTTATTAATTAATTAAACTAATATTATAAATAGTTAAATTTTATTAATTTTATTAATAATATATTAATTATAGAAAAATAATTTTTAAAAAATATTTAATGATTATAAAAGTTATCATAGTAAAAGAACCACATATTGATTTGTGAAATGTAATAATCGACACCACATCAATCCATGTTATGGTTTTCTTGTAATTCCTGTAAATATGTTTTTAGTGTTTTAAAACACTAAAATGCATGTTTAATGATCAAAAAAATAACAACATTTCTCTTATTAACGTGAAATCATGGGGAAACCACCATTGAATTATTTATGACATGTACAAGAAAACAACACATCCATTAAATTTGCAGTATGCTTTGAATGACTCAATAATAAGTTTTAAAAGATATCAAAGTTTTAGAAACATGCATTATAGAGTGAAAACCAGACAAAAGAAATCATATTGTCCTTAAATTAGGGGGGAAACACCATAGATTTAATTATGAAATGTAGGAACTGAAGATACATCAATCTGAATGAAGGTTTACCCGTTATGACAGTAAACATGTTTTTAGTGTTTTAAAACACTAAAGCATGCATGGAACAATCAAAACCACAAAAACAAATTCATATTGTCATGAAATGAGGGGACAACCACCAAAGATTTAATTTTGAAATGTAGAAACTAATGGCACATCATTCTGAATGAAGGTTTTCCTATTATGACCATAAATGTGTTTTTAGTGTTTTGAAACACTAAAATGTGCATGGAATAGTCAAAAACTAGTAAACAATGTCATATTTTTCTGAAATATGTGAAAAAATCAAGGATTTAATTGTCAAATTTAGGTACCTATGACACATCATTCCTTATAATAGTTTTCCCATTATGGTCGTAAATGTGTTTTTAGTGTTTTAAAACACCAAAATGTGCATGGAAAGGTCAAAATTGTGAAAACAATGTTGGATTGTCCTTAAATTAGGGAAAAACTTCTGTAGATTTAATTTTTCAATGTAGGAACCGAAAATATGTCATTCCGAATTATGGTTTTTCTGTTATGGATATAAAAGAGTTTTTAGTGTTTTAAAATAGTAAAGTGTGTGTGGATTGTTCAAAATGAGAAAAAAGATACTAGATTTTCCTGAAATAAGGGAAAAATTACTATAGAATTAATTATGAAATTTAGGAACCGACAGAACGTCATTCCGAATGATGGTTTTCTCATTATGGTTGTAAACTCATTTTTAGTGTTTTAAAACACTAAAATGTGTGTGGAGTAATAAAATCTAGGTAAATTATGTCAAAATATCTTGAAATCAAGGTAAAACCACTGTATATTTAAATTTAAAATAAAGGAACCAACGAATCACCATTCAGAATGAAGGTTTTCCCGTTATGGTGATAAACATGTTTTTAGTGTTTTAAAATACTAAAACATGTGTATAATGGTCAAAAATAGAAAAACGATGTTGAATTGTATTGAAATCAGGGGAAAACCATTGCTTATTTTTTTGACATGTACACACAGACAACACATCAATTCGATGTGTGTTGTGGTTAGAATTACTCGTTAAACAATTATAAAAGGTACAAAAACCTTTAAAAACAAGTGTTGGAGGGTAAAAACTAGGAAAATGACATTTGATTGTCTTGAAATCATGATACAATGACCTTATATGTTATTTTAAAATGTAGGAACTGATGGTATGTCATTACAAAATATGGTTTTCCCATTATGGTTGTAAATGCATTTTTATTATTTTAAAACACTAAAATGTGTGTGAAACAGCCAAAACAAAAAAAATGATGTTAGATTGTCCTTAAATCAATGGAAAACCACTTTATATTTAATTTTGAAATGTAGGAACTAACAATATTTCATTTGGAATGATTTTTTTCTATTATGGTCGTAAATATGTTTTTAGTGTTTTAAAACACTAAAACATGTGTGGAACAGTTGTCAGAACCCGAACCTTCTTTTCAGGTATGTTTTCTTTCTTCTGGTCATTTTTGAGAAAAAGGGGAATTTCTGTAAATTTCTGAAGTGCACATCGTGTACTTTATTTGTACACGTCGTGTATTGGGTCACCACAGGAGTTCGTGTTTTGGCCGTGTGACGGCCACACACACGACCATGTGGGGGTGACCTGGAGGCTGCCTAATGCAGGGTACGGAAATAGAAAGTACACGTCGTGTACTTCCAAAGTACACACCGTGTATTTTTTTCATTAAACTCACCGGGGTTGCATCTGATAGAAAAAACCACCTCCTTCTATATTTGGTTCTTCCGAGAGCAAGAGAATGACACATATCTTCGCCGAGCCCCCGATCAAGTGTCCTTTCTCCGAATCGAACTCCATCGGTTGCTTTGTAATCGCATCAGTAAACTATCTCTTCTGCTTAAGCTTCATTTCATGATTCCTCTTCTCTCTCAAGTTATCCTCTATTGAAAGTTTTATATGTTTTTGTAGATATTTGACGTTATAAGGTGATTCAAGCCCTGAGACTCAAGTATATTGATCTTCCAACACTGAGGTAGGTGGTTTGTGCCTTTCCGTTGAGAGGCTTTAAGTTATATGTGTAATTTTTCCCAATACCCATGAACGGGGTATTGCGAGTTTACAGTTTTAGCCCTATTGTTTTCTTTATATGCTTGTATGCTTGAGTAGAGGTTAATTTTATGTGAATAGGGTTAATTTCTATGCTTTGGATGTGTTTTCCCATGCATGTTTTTCCTGTTTGGACCATTGGGTCTAGTCTTCCTGTTAGGCTACTGTTTACTTTCCCATGCCTAGTTGTAGGATGATGTGACTGTTGTTCTAAAATGATGTTTTGCTGTAGACATCTAGCCAAGTAGTTATTGAGGTTTAATTTGTCCGATACACGCTTCTATGCTTGCTTGACTTACACAGGGCTGTGAGAACCTAGTGTAGTAGACCATAGAGAGAATGGACGTTGATGGCTTCTCCCGAGTATCTGTTTTACTTACAATGCAAGACCCCATGGGTAATTGATGTAAGTGCTTCCTCAGATATTCTTTAGTTCCTCAATGTGGGCCACAGAGGGAATGAGATGTAAGTACTTCCCTATAGAGCCTTTAGTTACGATACGAGACTATAAGGGGAATTGACGGTGAGTGCTTCCTCAGAGAGTCTATTATTAAGCTAAACCAGAGGGGTTAGACTAAGTGTACTTCCCCGTAAAGACCCGTAAAATTCAAGGGAAATTTTTTCTTAATTTTATTTTGGATTTTACAAGAATGCAGTTTCAGACGGCACTTGATTCCGAGGCCCGGTGTGCCCGGAACTTCAATCTGAAGTTTAGCTCGGGTACGTTCAGTGAATGAATGAGCGGGTTTTTCTAACTTTTGAACCGGTGCCCGGAATCGAATTCCGGGGGCACCGATGGAACCGCAGCGCCAGTAATTGCTTAGGAACTCCTGTTTCGGAGTTGCGTTATCATGGGTGTGGATGATAAAAATTGTGGAAGTTAATTTATTAATATTCTACAATTTTTATTTTCCTTTGTGTTTTAAGGCTATGGGTGGAAGTTGGGTAACTACCCAACCTCCCTTGGGAGGTTATGAGGGTGTTGGGGCCCACACGAACCCCACCCCTTCATATTCTTCAACTCTTCAACTCCCCATTAACTCCCCTTCATTTAATTTGACAACTTGTGCAATTTTAATGAGGTGAGTTAAGTGTAGTTAATTGAATTTCAAACTCTTGAAATTCAAAAGGGTAAGTTGTATTAATAAATTAAGACTTGGGCTTATTTTATTAATGTTAGAGTTTATGCCACGTTGAGAGGTTTTGGGAAGCGTAAAGATCTTCTTCATCTCCAACGAATAACATCTTCGATGAAGAACGTGAAGAACACCTCGGACTCTGACGAAGAACACCATTCTTCAACGAAGAACATCTCCGCCGAAGAACGCGGAGAAATTCTCCAACGATGTTTCCTCTTCAGACGCACCTCGACGACAACGGAATCGACGTTCATTTTCCGTGACGCCCGACCTCCGCGACGTTCGTCTTCTGAGGCTCGTTGACGTGCACCGTTCTTGAAACGGAGGTAGGGGATTGTATTTAATTAATTTGTTCGTGATTACTTCCATGAATTTCTTCGTGAAATTTAACCAACTGCTATCGATTAATGTGAGGGGGGGGGGACCGCACAAACACGGCCGACCCACCTCTTTATTTTTCTTGTTGGATTCTTTTGGATTGAAATGGAAGTGGCGTGGTGCCGTCGCACCACGTGGAATTATTGCGGCAAGAAATATGCGTCACTGACGCGTCGCGCCGCGCCGCGAATTAATACAAGGACGCGATGCCATTGCGCCGCGTCGGAGACATCTGAAAATACCGCGGCCGGTACCGGGGCCGTAGTGGAGGGGCGCGGCGCCATCGCGCGGCACCGGATGACAAGGGTCGCGGACGGTTCCGGGCCGCGGCGGAGTAGGGTGACCGGCGGCCAGTACTGGGCCGCCGGCGTCAGAGCTGGAAGGGGATCGACCATCACCGGTCCCGTTAAGCAGGAACCGGCCGGCCAAGTCGGGCTGGCCGGACGAGGAGAAGCCGGGGGAATTAATTCCCCCGGCCGACCATCAATGCGGCCCCCAATTAAAAGTCCGCGGTTACAAGAAAACGGGAAAGGCATCCCCCCCCCCCCCCCCGCGCGATCCAAAAACAGCTCGGCCGTTTTGGCCGAGCAACCGACCAGCGCGCCCAGCGCGCGGGTCGCCGGTCCGGGCCGCCGGGCCGGGCCGCGCCCAGGCCGCGCCGGGCCGTGCCTGCTGGTCCGGGCCGCGCCCAGCCGGGTCGGGCCGTGCCGGGCCGGTTTGACCCGAACCCAGGTCGGTTCGACCCAGTTCGGGCCGACCCAGGGGGTCTCGGGCCGGGTCGGTCCGGGCCCGAAACCCCCGTTTTCGGACCTTTTGGGTTCAATTTCCCATAACATGGGCTACGGACCTCCGATCGACGCGCCGTCAGCGGCGACACGATCCTCGGAACGAGACGGTCGTTTCGGTATATCGCACTCAAGGTTTTGAAATACGTTGCGTTCGGCCGGGTTGGTTCGTACACGAAACCAACCGGGCCCTCGGAGCAGAAATGCTCATATCTTAAGCTACGGACGTCCGAATGACGTTCCATCGACTTTGTTGGATTCCTCTTAGTGAGACGGATCTTTTGGCTTACTCCTCCTGAGGTTTGTACGCAGGTGGAGTATGTTCGGGTTGGTTTTGCCTTAAAAAACCAACTGGACCCCTGGGACGAAAAAGCCAATAACTCTCAGACCGGGCGTCCGATTGACGCGATGTCTGCGACGTTGAGTTCCTGTTGACGATACGGAACTTTTGGATACATCAAATCTGGACTATGTGTCAGTTGATGTATCATCCTCTCGGCTCGTGGAGCAGACCCTCCCGAACGAGCTTGCTATGTGCGTGAACCCTAGTGCTGGCTGCGACTGCTACTGTGACGACGACGACGACTGTGCAGAGATCCTCAGTGGATTCGACGACGACGACTACAGCACTCAGTGATCCTGTTTGGATCAGTGCTACCGATCCTGTGTGGGTTCGATCCTGTGTGGGTCAGCGCTCAGCGGTTCTGTGTGAGCCAGCGCCTACAGATCCTGTGTGGGTCCGATCCTATGTGGGTCATTGTGGGGGTTAGTACCTATCGATCCTTTGTGGGTCCGACGACTTAGATGGATCAGTGATCATCTCTGTCGTCTTTCGAAAAAGTATACCTGTGTGAGCTGAATCCTGTTTGCTTTCCTGTGTGGATTGTGTTGTGCTATCCTGTGTGGATTACGTTTTACTTTCCTGTGTGGAATATGTATGCTTTCCTGTGTGGACTGGGTTGTACTTGGGCTCGGAGGTTGGAGCGTATTGGAATTGATGACTTAGGTATATGTATGGGCATATACCTAAGCAGTGTCGGTTGTTACTTTATGATTGTATCTTTACTTTTTGGTTTATCCTTTTTGGATTTTGGGAGACCTTCGGGGGTCTCGGGGTCCCTATTGAGTAGCTTATACTCACCCCTACACGGGCTATGCCCGCACTACGTTGTGTTGGTTGCAGATGACGGACAACGCTGATCGTTGTCGAGGTTGGCAGAGCAGGACAGTACCTGGAGGTGGACCACTGGGCGGGGTGTACTCGGAGCGGACGGCTGGACCGAGGAGCTGTGGAGGTTATATGTACCCTGTAGAGACCCGAAGCCTGACGTAAATTGACATTACATTACATTTGCGGAATACTTAGTACATAACAAAAACACACACACAAGGATCGTAATAGTTTAGTGTCTTTGGAAACTCGGAATATAATCTTCTAATTCCTGGTGAAAGATCTTCAACATCTCCCATAAAGATCTTCTTTTTTTTATACCTAAAACCTTTCTTTATATCCTAGGGAAAAGAAAACATAAAAGCGTGATCTCAAATGCTCAGTAAGGGTAAACAAAAGAAATATCAATCACATCATATACATAAGCACATAACTTTTGGAAATCTTATCCTGCAAAAGAGATCATAATTTCATAACATGGGATAAATCATGGCAGTGAAAATGAGATCCCCATAATCATAACATGAAACTTGAAACTTTGTGGCATGCACACATAATCATGGAAAATCATTTCTTGTTAGTCATGACTCATTGCCAAGACTATCTTAGTGGACAAAGTCCCTTTCTGAACCGAGTCACCCTCGTTCCAGTCTTGTTTCACTGAACCGGTATAACCTACAGTTCCAGCCATGTCTATCTCATGAGATATAAAATCTTTACCCAATGCATTGGAGGGAGATATAGGTCCCACCCATCTTATAATGAATCCTTTCTTATGTGTGCCACATAATCATAAACCATACATCATAGCGTAACCCATGTAATAAAAATGGGATTCTTAAACAACATGACATCATAAAACAATTCATATAAGATAAAGGAATTCATAAAAAATATTTCCATCACAACATAATCAAACCAATGTAATAATAGGGATAAAAACAGAACCCTTTTATTATCTTAGATGGAAAATAATTTTGATAAAATACTTGAACTCCATTCTTGAGGAAAATATCCTTTCTACTTCAAAAACATTTTTCCTTTCATAACATGTCATACGACTTTAAAATAAAAGAAGTTAATTAAAAATAAACTTGAAAACTTGTAAAGGAAGTTTCTTAAAAATCCATTCATGCCGTATAAGTTAAAAAAACATTCTTCGTACTTTTGTCGGAAAAGTCAAAAAGTACCTCATACGAAAAAGGACAAAAGATTCCTTTCATACATATTACTAAGAACTCACCGAAGGGTAAAAATGGATTTAAACAATTGTAGGTGGATGGAAATAATATTACATTTTGATGAAACATGGATGTGGATGATAAAATACACCCCAGTAAATACTTACAAATAAACAATCTCGGATAAAAATGAGATTGTGATATTTCCCTTACCTTAAGTCCGATTTGCTTCGTAAGTGTCCGAACCTCCTGTATAACGATTTAAATCATGTTATTGACTTATTCCAGAATCATATTCATTGTTATTATATCATATATGGTCCACTTATGACTTTATATTACCCGTTCTTTTGTAAATTCATGTTAAAGTAGCGTTTTGGGTAAAATCGTCTCATTTGTCGTTCGTGTTTTTAACTTGTAATTATTAATATGATTACTTGGATCATGATTACATATATCCAGAATGTAAAACATGATTTATATATAATATATATTTAGAATATATATATATATATATAATATACCGATAAATGGAATGAAATACACCGTTCATGGAGACGGTAGTCCGTACGTACGCATGAACGCTGTTTTCGTTTCCTTATTGAAGTGAATGGAATTAAGTAGATGACAAAAATATAAATTTATATAAATAAAGTATCATTATTATGTCATATATTTCATTAGTACTTATTATACATACTTTATAATCATTCATGAATGGTTAATCATTGAGAATGAATCTCATCGCGTCGTGGAGACGGTAGTTCGTACGTACGCACGAGCGATGATATCGTTCCCATGGTCGTGGAATTGTGTTGAAGTGTATGTAGACTATTTCAGTATCAATATCACTTTATAATAATCATATATAGTTACTCATTACACCGTTATACCCATCCTATTAAGGTGGTGGTGGAAAATAGATTACACCACGGCGTGGAGACGGTATTCCGTACGTACGCACGCGCGGTGATTTCATTTCTCCGTAGGATGGATAGAAGGTGAATTAGGGTTGTTTCATATTTATAATAACATATCAGTATGTAAGTAATACTTATGTTATTACTTTGTCATGAAACAACTAAAGAAGAAGAATTTGAAAAAGAAAGAAATTGAAAAGATCGGTAATGGGTATTACCTCTTCTTTGAAACGCCTCTTTGAATCCTCCACTTAGGGAACTAAGATTGGTCTTTGAAGAAGACCAGGACCTCTAGGATTATTACAGGGAAGTGGAGAAGGGATTTTGGCAGGGTTTGGCCAAGCTTGAGTGCTCAAATTGGTGTGAGGAGGAGGGGGAGGAGGTGTCCTTTTATAAGGGAGGAGAGGGGCACCTTAGGAATATCTCAAAATATTATTTTATAATAAAGTCAAAATCGGTTTATAATGGTTCCAAAGGTTCTTATTTCGAAGCTAAAGTGGGGATGGGTCGAATTCCTATCAACCAATAGGATTTAGACAAGTTTAGTATTTATTTTAACCTTATCAATTAGATTTAACTCTAAGTTAAATAATTTAACTTTTACCGTGTCTTTTTGTTTTCTTACACTATATGGTTAATACACTTAATATAACATGCCAAACGAACCCCAAATTGTTTATTATTAATATATATATCCTTATCTAAGTCATTTGGCCTAACCTTAGATTTTTAGGAATAAAATAACAATTAATAATATAATATTTGATTTAAAAACTATTTTGTGTCAATTTTGACACTATTTGATATATGATTTTTGTGAAAGTCATAACAGAATTATATGTTCGAACCAAGTTTATTAAATCAACACTAATATATCATAGTAACCTAAAAAATTAGTGTAATTCATAAAAAGTATCAAATTAAATTTATTTTTGTGTTTATAACATCAATTATGTCAATATTTCATTAATAAGATAATTACTGCATCATCATTGTGTCATAAATAAATTACATTATTTAATATCTAAAAATTACAAATAAAATACCATTATATAGGAAATCTTTCTAGCTTTCTAATGAATATTTATAGTCTAATTTATTTTACTTATAACCCCATATTAAAAATGATTTACTTATTAAACTTTGATTTTAACTATTTTAACTATTCATTAAATAAAATAATATTAAATGTCATAATCTAATCCAAGTGGACCTAAATGGTCATATTATATTCATAAGGTTGTTTTTGGTCGAATTACACTTATCCAATAGAATTAGGACATGTTTTAGGGTAATAGTAATATCATATTTACCCTTAGTTACCCTATTTACTATTAACCGTGGTAAAAAAAAGTAAAAAGTTACTATTCACCAAAAATTATTTTCATCTCATTGAACCACATTTTAGTCTTTGATATTAACCGTGTCTGTCGGATTTTCGAAATTCCATTCACAGAAGCGGTAAAATTAAGTTTTATGCAAAATTCAGTTTTTAACCTACCACTTAGTGGTTTCACTATTCATCAAAAATTGAAAGTTTTCAGAAAAATACCAAAATTTCACCCTAGGCTAATTTCGGTATTCCGAATCCAAAAATGAGGTCCATTTTGAAAGATAAAATTTCAAAAATTTCAAAAAGTGGTTATTACTATTCATAACAGCTAGTTTTAATAATATCTTTATAGCATATCGTTGAAACTCGGTATTGCGTACTACACACGCTATCGAGGAAGGTCGCGATTGCGTATAATGAAAGGCAAGTCAAGGATGCGTGTTGAGGAAGCTCCTTTTGATGTAGCGTACAACACAAGACATTAATGAAATTAAAAAGAATATTTTTCATAAGATCTCGGGGTGTTACATTCTACCTCCCTTAAAATGAATTTCGCCCTCGAAATTCGTTAGGGTTATAAATGGTTTACTATTCGAAAGTTTCTTTAATCGAAACCCACATCGTAAAAAGGAATACCAAAACCAATCTTTAAAAACAAAAGTATGAAACGTAACGGTTACCCAAATAAACTAATCACTGGGTTTCCACATAGGTGAAAATATGGATATGGAAGAGAAATCTAAACATCATGTTCTGATGGAGAGTGGTAAGAACATGGCTATGGAAAAGCTAGAAATCACAAAGCCATAAATTTGTGACGATCTAAGGTACCATCTGATTCATCAGATATAAGAGCACTAAGACAAAATTTTTTGTTTTCAAGATCATTTCCCTAAAGTTGATGAAATTGGAATTAGAAGAAATACTTTTGTGATTTTGGAATAGTCTCACCGTTTGTCGTTCTTTGGACAATTTCCACTTTATCTCTTAAAGAAATGAAGTTGAATTTGTCATTGTTAGCAAATCATGTGATAGAATGATGGGTCATTCCATCTCTTTCAAAAAAAAGGTTAGCAAAAGTTATAAGTCCATCTTATGGTTAATCGTATATGGTTCCAAAAATGAACTTATACTTCATATATCATACCGCTTAATAAAATAAAACTAGTTTCTACTAACCAAGGACTTCCTGTAGGCCAGTGGTAGGCGATAAAGGCCAGTCGCACTTCGGTTGTGGGTTTGATTCCCACAGCCTTGTCCGATGCGATGGGATGTCGCCCGTCCTGCAGGTTGTCCTTTTTCTAAAGCTATATTACTATAACATCCCATCAATAATATAGAAAAACGTTTTATCCTAACTTAGGTCCAACATAATCCATTCTAATCTTTAGGCTTATCTAAAATACTTCGGTCCAAGCTCATTGTATAAAGAAAATGATTACTTGAAATGTCACAGAATAATCACGTGAATGCCATCATTTATCCCCCATATATCATAAGATATATCTTGTTGGTCAAATTACAAACATGTGAATACCTTAATCATGTATTCTCTTGAAGAATGAATACCCATTGAACCTTAGTGAAAACATGAATGCAGTTAAAAGTTAACACTTTCCACATACCACAATCCTCAAAATTCTATATACTCAAACCATGATATCACTTAATCCTTATATCAATCATGAGCTCATGAATACAATCAAACATCTCATTATCTTCTTATCCCTTCATTATGCTCATATCATCTGTTTACCAAAAATGTCTCAATCACTTTTCATGGTTACCGGTACCATAAAATTATTGAAATCCAAAACATAAATATTCCAATATTCCACGATACTATATACAACATTATTTTGGAATCCCATTACATAAACACTTAATAATTCCACCACATCGTTGTCATATTCAACATTGCCAATAGTGATCGCATGTGACTTCCCTTTGTCCTTTTCCTTAAACGGTTGCTCATGTTGATTATCACTAACCCTTGGATTAGGGCATTTATTATCATAATGCCCCATTTCCTTGCACATGAAGCATTGAAGTGTTGGTGGTGCGTTCTCTGTAGTGTTTGCTTTATTCACATCATTAGAATCCCTTTTTCCATTACTTTGACACTCAGCTACTCGATGACCTTCTTTTCCACACTAAAAACATTTTCTAGTCCCTTTAAGACAATCTCCACCATGCCTCTTTCCACACTTTGTGCATAAGGAAACATTCATCTTCTTTTCACCATTATTCTGAGATTTATCCTTGAACTCCATCTTTCGTTTCTTGTCAAAACCATGAGATGGATATGTAACACCAACTTCCATTTTTACCTTGATATCACAACGCACAATTTCTTCATAGCTACTAAAGTCTCTTATAGCTAATGCCCTTCGAAGACTTGGTTTTAAGCCACTGAAAAATCGATCAACTTTACTTTCAGGTTGGATGATAATGCCAGAAGCATACCTTGCAAGTCTTGTAAAATTCACTTCGTATATACCAACAGATTCATCATCCTTCTACTTCATCTCAAGAAACTCCTTTTCCATCTTTGTTTGAAGAATACGAGGGAAGTACTTACTGAAAAACAAGTTCTTGAACTCGTCCCATTCCATGGACTCAATTTCATCTCATGGCCTCGTATTCTTGATAAGATTCCACCATTGATCAGCGTCACCTTCCAAACGATATACTACTAAGATGACTTTATCATGTTCAGAACATTGAAGAACTGAAAATATCATTTCAGTGGTACTGATCCATTGTTCAGCAACAAGTGGCTCGGAAGACCCATTGAAAGAAGGTGGACGTTGCCTCATGAAGGACTCAATAGAATATTGTTCCCTTCTCTGTTCATTTGGAAGTCTAGAATGATTCATAGCTTGTGTAAGTATAGCAATAAGATCTTGCACTCCATCTCCCATAACATTTGTTTGTTCAGGAGGTCAATCATTGCATTGTCTATTGCATTGATCAACACGGTTCCTTCGGGTTCCATCCATCGTCTAAAACCCAAAAAAAATAGTGTGAGAGGCAAAAATCATGCTAGGGAAAACAACATTAGAAAGGGGGAGTACCCTTAATATCTAACATCTTAGGTTAAATTATAAGATCGTTAGCGCAATTCTAGGACTATAACCTATATGTATACTTAACCTTAGAGACATCCCTAGACATACCTTAGAAATATCTCTAGGAATCTCACTAAAGTTCTCGCATCCTAGTTTCCAAAGGTTGACTAAACCTTTCCTATGATACCAACTGTAGAGACCCGAAGCCTGATGTACATTGACATTACATTACATTTGAGGAATACTTAGTACATAACAAAAACACACACACAAGGATCGTAATAGTTTAGTGTCTTTGGAAACTCAGAATATAATCTTCTAATTCCTGGTGAAAGATCTTCAACATCTCCCATAAAGATCTTCTTTGTTTTATACCTAAAACCTTTCTTTATATCCTGGGGAAAAGAAAACATAAAAGGGTGAGCTCAAATGCTCAGTAAGGGTAAAAAAAGAAATATCAATCACATCATATACATAAGCACATAACTTTTGGAAATCTTATCCTGCAAAAGAGATCATAATTTCATAACATGGGATAAATCATGGTAGTGAAAATGAGATCCCCATAATCATAACATGAAACTTGAAACTTTGTGGCATGCACACATAATCATGGAAAATCATTTCTTGTTAGTCTTGACTCATTGCCAAGACTATCTTAGTGGACAAAGTCCCTTTCTGAACCGAGTCACCCTCGTTCAAGTCCTGTTTCACTGAACCGGTATAACCTACCGTTCCAGCCATGTCTATCTCATGAGATATAAAATCTTTACCCAATGCATTTGAGGGAGATATAGGTCCCACCCACCTTATAATGAATCCTTTCTTATGTGTGCCACATAATCATAAACCATACATCATAGCGTTACCCATGTAATAAAAATGGGATTCTTAAACAACATGACATCATAAAACAATTCATATAAGATAAAGGAATTCATAAAAAATATTTCCATCACAACATAATCAAACCAATGTAATAATAGGGATAAAAACAGAACCCTTTTATTATCTTAGATGGAAAATAATTTTGATAAAATACTTGAACTCCATTCTTGAGGAAAATATACTTTCTACTTCAAAAACATTTTTCCTTTCATAACATGTCATACGACATTAATATAAAAGAATTTGATTAAAAATAAACTTCAAAACTTGTAAAGGAAGTTTCTTAAAAATCCATTCATGCCGTATAAGTTAAAAAACATTCTTCGTACTTTTGTCGGAAAAGTCAAAAAGTACCTCGTATGAAAAACGACAAAAGATTCCTTTCATACATATTACTAAGAAATCACCGAAGGGTAAAAATGGATTTAAAAAATTGTAGGTGGATGGAAATAATATTACATATTGATGAAACATGGATGTGGATGATAAAATACACCCAGTAAATACTTACAAATAAACAATCTCGGATAAAAATGAGATTGTGATATTTCCCTTACCTTAAGTCCGATTTGCTTCGTAAGTGTCCGAACCTCCTGTATAACGATTTAAATCATGTTATTGACTTATTCCAGAATCATATTCATTGTTATTTTATCATATATGGTCCACTTATGACTTTATATTACCCGTTCTTTTGTAAATTCATGTTAAAGTAGCGTTTTGGGTAAAATCGTCTCATTTGTCGTTCGTGTTTTTAACTTGTAATTATTAATATGATTACTTGGATCATGATTACTTATATCCAGAATGTAAAACATTATTTATATATAATATATATTCAGAATATATATATATATAATATACCGATAAATGGAATGAAATACACCGTTCATGGAGACGGTTGTCCGTACGTACGCATGAACGCTGTTTTCGTTTCCTTATTGAAGTGAATGGAATTAAGTAGATGACATACATATAAATTTACATAAATACAGTATCATTATTATGTCATATATTTCATTAGTACTTATTATACATACTTTATAATCATTCATGAATGGTTAATCATTGAGAATGAATCTCATCGCGTCGTGGAGACGGCAGTCCGTACGTACGCACGAGCGATGATATCGTTCCCGTGGTCGTGGAATTGTGTTGAAGTGTATGTAGACTATTTCAGTATCAATATCACTTTATAATAATCATATATAGTTACTCATTACACCATTATACCCATCCTATTAAGGTGGTGGTGTAAAATAGATTACACCACGGCGTGGAGACGGTATTTCGTACGTACGCACGCGCGGTGATTTCATTTTTCCGTAGGATGGATAGAAGGTGAATTAGGGTTGTTTCATATTTATAATAACATATCAGTATGTAAGTAATACTTATGTTATTACTTTGTCATGAAACAACTAAAGAAGAAGAATTTGAAGAAGAAAGAAATTGAAAAGATCGGTAATGGGTATTACCTCTTCTTTGAAACGCCTCTTTGAATCATCCACTTAGGGAACTAAGATTGGTCTTTGAAGAAGACCAGGACCTCTAGGATTATTACAGGGAAGTGGATAAGAGATTTTGGCAGGGGTTGTCTGAGCTTGAGTGCTCAAATTGGTGTGAGGAGGAGGGTAAGGAAGTGTCCTTTTATAAGGGAGGAGAGGGGCACCTTAGGAATATCTCAAAATATTATTTTATAATAAAGTCAAAATCGGTTTATAATGGTTCCAAAGGGTCTTATTTCGAAGATAAAGTGGGGATGGGTCGAAATACTATCAACCAATAAGATTTAGACAAGTTTAGGTTATTATTTTAACCTTATCAATTAGATTTAACTCTAAGTTAAATAATTTAACTTTTACCGTGTCTTTTTGTTTTCTTACACTATATGGTTAATAAACTTACTATAACATGCCAAACGAACCCCAAATTGTTTATTATTAATATATATATCCTTATCTAAGTCATTTGGCTGGACCTTAGATTTTTAGGAATAAAATAACAATTAATAATATAATATTTTATTTAAAAACTATTTTGTGTCAATTTTGACACCATTTGATATATGATTTTTGTGAAAGTCATAACAGAATTATATGTTCGAACCAAGTTGATTAAATCAACACTGATATATCATGGTAACCTAAAAAATTAGTGGAATTCATAAAAAGTCTCAAATTACATTTATTTTGGTGTTTATAACATCAATTATGTCAATATTTCATTAATAAGATAATTACTGCATCGTCATTGTGTCATAAATAAATTAATTTATTTAATATCTAAAAATTACAAATAAAATACCATTATATAGGAAATATTTTTAGCTTTCTAATGAATATTTATAGTTGAATTTATCTTATTTATAACCTCATATTAAAAATTATTTACTTATTAAACTTTGATTTTAACTATTTTAACTATTCATTAAATAAAATAATATTAAATGTCATAATCTAATACAAGTGGACCTAAATGGTCATATTATATTCATAAGGTTGTTTTTGGTCGAATTAAACTTATTCAATAGAATTAGGACATGTGTTAGGGTAATAGTAATATCATATTTACCCTTAGTTACCCTATTTACTATTAACCGTGGTAAAAAAAGTAAAAAGTTACTATTCACCAAAAATTATTTTCATCTCATTGAACCACATTTTAGTCCTTGATATTAACCGTGTCTGTCAGATTTTCGAAATTCCATTCACAGAAGCGGTAAAATTAAGTTTTATGCAAAATTCAGTTTTTAACCTACCACTTAGTGGTTTCACTATTCATCAAAAATTGAAAGTTTTCAGAAAAATACCAAAATTTCACCCTAGGATAATTTCGGTATTCCGAATCCAAAAATGAGGTCCATTTTGAAAGATAAAATTTCAAAAATTTCAAAAAGTGGTTATTACTATTCATAACGGCTAGTTTTAATAATATCTTAATAGCATATCGTTGAAACTCGGTATTGCGTACTACACACGCTATCGAGGAAGGTCGCGATTGCGTATAATGAAAGGCAAGTCAAGGATGCGTGTTGAGCAAGCTCCTTTTGGTGTAGCGTACAACACAAGACATTAATGAAATTAAAAAGAATATTTTTCATAAAATCTCGGGGTGTTACATTCTACCCCCCTTAAAATGAATTTCGCCCTCGAAATTCTTTAGGGTTATAAATGGTTTACTATTAGAAAGTTTCTTTAATCGAAACCCACATCGTAAAAAGGAATACCAAAACCAATCTTTAAAAACAAAAGTATGAAACGTAACGGTTACCCAAATAAACTAATCACTAGGTTTCCACATAGGTGAAAATATGGATATGGAAGAGAAATCTAAACATCATGTTCTGATGGAGAGTGGTAAGAACATGGCTATGGAAAAGCTAGCAATCACAAAGCCATAAATTTGTGACGATCTAAGGTACCATCTGATTCATCAGATATAAGATCACTAAGATAAAAATTTTTGTTTTCAAGATCATTTCCCTAAAGTTGATGAAATTGGAATTAGAAGAAATACTTTTGTGATTTTGGTATAGTCTCACCGTTTGTCGTTCTTTGGACAATTTCCACTTTATCTCTTAAAGAAATGAAGTTGAATTTGTCATTGTTAGCAAATCATGTGATAGAATGATGGGTCATTCCATCTCTTTCAAACAAAAGGTTAGCAAAAGTTATAAGTCCATCTTATGGTTAATCATATATGGTTCCAAAAATGAACTTATACTTCATATATCATACCTCTTAATAAAATAAAACTAGTTTCTACTAACCAGGGACTTCCTGTAGGCCAGTGGTAGGCAATAAAGGCCAGTCGCACTTCAGTTGTGGGTTCGATTCACACAGCCTTGTCCGATGCGATGGGTTGTCGCCCGTCCTGCAGGTTGTCCTTTTTCTAAAGCTATATTACTATAACATCCCATCAATAATATCGAAAAACGTTTTATCCTAACTTATGTCCAACATAATCCATTCTAATCTTTAGGCTTATCTAAAATACTTCGGTCCAAGCTCATAGTATAAAGAAAATGATTACTTGAAATGTCACAGAATAATCACGTGAATGCCATCATTTATCCCCCATATATCATAAGATATATCTTGTTGGTCAAATTACAAACATGTGAATACCTTAATCATGTATTCTCTTGAAGAATGAATACCCATTGAACCTTAGTGAAAACATGAATGCAGTTAAAAGTTAACACTTTCCACATACCAAAATCCTCAAAATTCTATATACTCAAACCATGATATCACTTAATCCTTATATCAATCATGAGCTCATGAATACAATCAAACATCTCATTATCTTCTTATCCCTTCATTATGCTCATATCATCTGTTTACCAAAAATGTCTCAATCACTTTTCATGGTTACCGGTACCATAAAATTATTGAAATCCAAAACATAAATATTCCAATATTCCACGATACTATATACAACATTATTTTGGAATCCCATTACATAAACACTTAATCATTCCACCACATCGTTGTCATATTCAACATCGCCAATAGTGATTGCATGTGACTTCCCTTTGTCCTTTTCCTAAAACGGTTTCTCATGTTGATCATCACTAACCCTTGGATTAGGGCATTTATTAGCATAATGCCCCATTTCCTTGCACATGAAGCATTGAAGTGTTGGTGGTGCGTTCTCTGCAGTGTTTGCTTTATTCACATCATTAGAATCCCTTTTTCCATTACTTTGAAACTCATCTGCTCGATGACCTTCTTTTCCACACTTAAAACATTTTCTAGTCCCTTTAAGACAATCTCCACCATGCTTCTTTCCACACTTTGTGCATAAGGAAACATTCATCTTCTTTTCACCATTATTCTGAGATTTCTCCTTGAACTCCATCTTTCGTTTCTTGTCAAAACCATGAGATGGATATGTAACACCAACTTCCATTTCTACCTTGATAGCAAAACGCACAATTTATTCATAGCTACTAAAGTCTCTTATAGCTAATGCCCTTCGAAGACTTGGTTTTAAGCCATTGAAAAATCGATCAACTTTACTTTCAGGTTGGATGATAATGCCAGATGCATACCTTGCAAGTCTTGTAAAATTCGCTTTGTATATACCAACAGATTCATCATCCTTCTACTTCAGCTCAAGAAACTCCTGTTCCATCTTTGTTTGAAGAATACGAGGGACGTACTTACTGAAAAACAAGTTCTTGAACTCGTCCCATTCCATGGACTCAATTTCATCTCTTGGCCTCGTATTCTTGATAAGATTCCACCATTGATCAGCTTCACCTTACAAACGATATACTGCTAAGATGAATTTATCATGTTCAGAACATTGAAGAACTGAAAATATCTTTCCAGTGGTACTGATCCATTGTTCAGCAACAAGTGGATCGGAAGACCCATTGAAAGAAGGTGGACGTTTCCTCATGAAGGACTCAATAGAATATTGTTCCCTTCTCTGTTCATTTGGAAGTCCAGAATGATTCATAGCTTGTGTAAGTATAGAAAAAAGATTTTTCACTCCATCTCCCATAACATTTGTTTGTTCAGGAGGGCAATCATTGCATTGTCTATTGCATTGATCAACACGGTTCCTTCGGGTTCCAGCCATCGTCTAAAACCCAAAAAAAATAGTGTGAGAGGCAAAAATCATGCTAGGGAAAACAACATTAGAAAGGGGGAGTACCCTTAATATCTAACATCTTAGGTTAAATTATAAGATCGTTAGCGCAATTGTAGGACTATAACCTATACGTATACTTAACCTTAGAGACATCCCTAGACATACCTTAGAAATATCTCTAGGAATCTCACTAAAGTTCTCGCATCCTAGTTTCCAAAGGTTGACTAAACCTTTCCTCTGATACCAACTGTAGAGACCCAAAGCCTGACGTACATTGACATTACATTACATTTGCGGAATACTTAGTACATAACAAAAACACACAAACAAGGATCGTAATAGTTTAGTGTCTTTGGAAACTCAGAATATAATCTTCTAATTCCTGGTGAAAGATCTTCAACATCTCCCATAAAGATCTTCTTTTTTTTATACCTAAAACCTTTCTTTATATCCTAGGGAAAAGAAAACATAAAAGGGTGAGCTCAAATGCTCAGTAAGGGTAAACAAAAGAAATATCAATCACATCATATACATAAGCACATAACTTTTGGAAATCTTATCCTGAAAAAGAGATCATAATTTCATAACATGGGATAAATCATGGCAGTGAAAATGAGATCCCCATAATCATAACATGAAACTTGAAACTTTGTGGCATGCACACATAATCATGGAAAATCATTTCTTGTTAGTCATGACTCATTGCCAAGACTATCTTAGTGGACAAAGTCCCTTTCTGAACCGAGTCACCCTCGTTCCAGTCCTGTTTCACTGAACCGGTATAACCTATCATTCCAGCCATGTCTATCTCATGAGATATAAAATCTTTTCCCAATGCATTGGAGGGAGATATAGGTCCCACCCACCTTATAATGAATCCTTTCTTATGTGTGCCACATAATCATAAACCATACATCATAACGTAACCCATGTAATAAAAATGGGATTCTTAAACAACATGACATCATAAAACAATTCATATAAGATAAAGGAATTCATAAAAAATATTTCCATCACAACATAATCAAACCAATGTAATAATAGGGATAAAAACAGAACCCTTTTATTATCTTATATGGAAAATAATTTTGATAAAATACTTGAACTCCATTCTTGAGGAAAATATCCTTTCTACTTCAAAAACATTTTTCCTTTCATAACATGTCATACGACTTTAAAATAAAATAATTTGATTAAAAATAAACTTGAAAACTTGTAAAGGAAGTTTCTTAAAAATCCATTCATTCCGTATAAGTTAAAAAAAACATTCTTCGTACTTTTGTCGGAAAAGTCAAAAAGTACCTCGTACGAAAAACGACAAAAGATTCCTTTCATACATATTACTAAGAACTCACCGAAGGGTAAAAATGGATTTAAACAATTGTAGGTGGATGGAAATAATATTACATATTTATGAAACATGGATGTTGATGATAAAATACACCCCAGTAAATACTTACAAATAAACAATCTCGGATAAAAATGAGATTGTGATATTTCCCTTACCTTAAGTCCGATTTGCTTCGTAATTGTCCGAACCTCCTGTATAACGATTTAAATTATGTTATTGACTTATTCAAGAATCATATTCATTGTTATTATATCATATATGGTCCACTTATGACTTTATATTACCCGTTCTTTTGTAAATTCATGTTAAAGTAGCGTTTTGGATAAAATCGTCTCATTTGTCGTTCGTGTTTTTAACTTGTAATTATTAATATGATTACTTGGATCATGATTACTTATATCCAGAATGTAAAACATGATTTATATATAATATATATTCAGAATATATATATATATATAATATACCGATAAATGGAATGAAATACACCGTTCATGGAGACGGTAGTCCGTACGTACGCATGAACGCTGTTTTCGTTTCCTTATTGAAGTGAATGGAATTAAGTAGATGACATACATATAAATTTACATAAATACAGTATCATTATTATGTCATATATTTCATTAGTACTTATTATACATACTTTATAATCATTCATGAATGGTTAATCATTGAGAATGAATCTCATCGCGTCGTGGAGACGGTAGTCCGTACGTACGCACGAGCGATGATATCGTTCCCATGGTCGTGGAATTGTGTTGAAGTGTATGTAGACTATTTCAGTATCAATATCACTTTATAATAATCATATATAGTTACTCATTACACCATTATACCCATCCTATTAAGGTGGTGGTGGAAAATAGATTACACCACGGCGTGGAGACGGTATTCCGTACGTACGCACGCGCGGTGATTTCATTTTTCCGTAGGATGGATAGAAGGTGAATTAGGGTTGTTTCATATTTATAATAACATATCAGTATGTAAGTAATACTTATGTTATTACTTGTCATGAAACAACTAAAGAAGAAGAATTTGAAGAAGAAAGAAATTGAAAAGATCGGTAATGGGTATTACCTCTTCTTTGAAACGCCTCTTTGAATCCTCCACTTAGGGAACTAAGATTGGTCTTTGAAGAAGACCAGGACCTCTAGTATTATTACAGGGAAGTGGAGAAGGGATTTTTTCAGGGTTTTGCCGAGCTTGAGTGCTCAAATTGGTGTGAGGAGGAGGGGGAGGAGGTGTCCTTTTATAAGGGAGGAGAGGGGCACCTTAAGAATATCTCAAAATATTATTTTATAATAAAGTGAAAATCGGTTTATAATGGTTACAAAGGGTATTATTTCTAAGCTAAAGTGGGTATGGGTCGAAATCCTATCAACCAATATGATTTATACAAGTTTAGGTTATTATTTTAACCTTATCAATTAGATTTAACTCTAAGTTAAATAATTTAACTTTTACCGTGTCTTTTTGTGTTCTTACACTATATGGTTAATACACTTACTATAACATGCCAAAAGAACCCCAAATTATTTATTATTAATATATATATCTTTATCTAAGTCATTTTTCCGAACCTTAGATTTTTAGGAATAAAATAACAATTAATAATATAATATTTGATTTAAAAACTATTTTGTGTCAATTTTGACACTATTTGATATATGATTTTTGTGAAAGTCATAACAGAATTATATGTTCAAACCAAGTTGATTAAATCAACACTAATATATCATAGTAACCTAAAAAATTAGTGGAATTCATAAAAAGTCTCAAATTACATTTATTTTGGTGTTTATAACATCAATTATGTCAATATTTCATTAATAAGATAATTACTGCATCATCATTGTGTCATAAATAAATTAAATTATTTAATATCTAAAAATTACAAATAAATTACCATTATATAGGAAATCTTTTTATCTTTCTAATGAATATTTATAGTTGAATTTATCATATTTATAACCCCATATTAAAAATGATTTACTTATTAAACTTTGATTTTAACTATTTTAACTATTCATTAAATAAAATAATATTAAATGTCAAAATCTAATCCAAGTGGACCTAAATGGTCATATTATATTCATAAGGTTGTTTTTGGTCGAATTACACTTATCCAATAGAATTAGGACATGTGTTAGGGTAATAGTAATATCATATTTACCCTTAGTTGCCCAATTTACTATTAACCGTGGTAAAAAAAAGTAAAAAGTTACTATTCACCAAAAATTATTTTCATCTCATTGAACCACATTTTAGTCCTTGATATTAACCGTGTCTGTCGGATTTTCGAAATTCCATTCACAGAAGCGGTAAAATTAAGTTTTATGCAAAATTCAGTTTTTAACCTACCACTTAGTGGTTTCACTATTCATCAAAAATTGAAAGTTTTCAGAAAAATACCAAAATTTCACCCTAGGCTAATTTCGGTATTCCGAATCCAAAAATGAGGTCCATTTTGAAAGATAAAATTTCAAAAATTTCAAAAAGTGGTTATTACTATTCATAATGGCTAGTTTTAATAATATCTTAATAGCATATCGTTGAAACTCGGTATTGCGTACTACACACGCTATCGAGGAAGGTCCCGATTGCGTATAATGAAAGGCAAGTCAAGGATGCGTGTTGAGCAAGCTCCTTTTGGTGTAGCGTATAACACAAGACATTAATGAAATTAAAAAGAATATTTTTCATAAAATCTCGGGGTGTTACATTCTACCCCCCTTAAAATGAATTTCGCCCTCGAAATTCGTTAGGGTTATAAATGGTTTACTATTAGAAAGTTTTTTTAATCGAAACCCACATCGTAAAAAGGAATACCAAAACCAATCTTTAAAAACAAAAGTATGAAACGTAACGGTTACCCAAATAAACTAATCACTGGGTTTCCACATAGGTGAAAATATGGATATGGAAGAGAAATCTAAACATCATGTTCTGATGGAGAGTGGTAAGAACATCGCTATGGAAAAGCTAGCAATCACAAAGCCATAAATTTGTGACGATCTAAGGTACCATCTGATTCATCAGATATAAGAGCACTAAGACAAAAATTTTTGTTTTCAAGATCATTTCCCTAAAGTTGATGAAATTGGAATTAGAAGAAATACTTTTGTGATTTTGGTATAGTCTCACCGTTTGTCGTTCTTTGGACAATTTCCTCTTTATCTCTTAAAGAAATGAAGTTGAATTTGTCATTGTTAGCAAATCATGTGATAGAATGATGGGTCATTCCATCTCTTTCAAACAAAAGGTTAGCAAAAGTTATAAGTCCATCTTATGGTTAATCGTATATGGTTCCAAAAATGAACTTATACTTCATATATCATACCTCTTAATAAAATAAAACTAGTTTCTACTAACCAGGGACTTCCTGTAGGCCAGTGGTAGGCGATAAAGGCCAGTCGCACTTCGGTTGTGGGTTCGATTCCCACAGCCTTGTCCGATGCGATGGGCTGTCGCCCGTCCTGCAGGTTGTCCTTTTTCTAAAGCTATATTACTATAACATCCCATCAATAATATCGAAAAACGTTTTATCCTAACTTATGTCCAACATAATCCATTCTAATCTTTAGGCTTATCTAAAATACTTCGGTCCAAGCTCATAGTATAAAGAAAATGATTACTTGAAATGTCATAGAATAATCACATGAATGCCATCATTTATCCCCCATATATCATAAGATATATCTTGTTGGCAAAATTACAAACATGTGAATACCTTAATCATGTATTCTCTTGAAGAATGAATACCCATTGAACCTTAGTGAAAACATGAATGCAGTTAAAAGTTAACACTTTCCACATACCAAAATCCTCAAAATTCTATATACTCAAACCATGATATCACTTAATCCTTATATCAATCATGAGCTCATGAATACAATCAAACATCTCATTATCTTCTTATCCCTTCATTATGCTCATATCATCTGTTTAACAAAAATGTCTCAATCACTTTTCATGGTTACTGGTACCATAAAATTATTGAAATCCAAAACATAAATATTCCAATATTCCACGATAATATATACAACATTATTTTGGAATCCCATTACATAAACACTGAATCATTCCACCAGATCATTATCATATTCAACATCGCCAATAGTGATCGCATGTGACTTCCCTTTGTCCTTTGCCTTAAACGGTTGCTCATGTTGATCATCACTAACCCTTGGATTAGGGCATTTATTATCATAATGCCCCATTTCCTTGCACATGAAGCATTGAAGTTTTGGTGGTGCGTTCTCTGCAGTGTTTGCTTTATTCACATCATTAGAATCCCTTTTTCCATTACTTTGACACTCAGATGCTCGATGACCTTCTTTTCCACACTTAAAACATTTTCTAGTCCCTTTAAGACAATCTCCACCATGCTTCTTTCCACACTTTGTGCATAAGGAAACATTCATATTCTTTTCACCATTATTCTGAGATTTCTCCTTGAACTGCATCTTTCGTTTCTTGTCAAAACCATGAGATGGATATGTAACACCAACTTCCATTTCTACCTTGATAGCACAACACACAATTTCTTCATAGCTACTAAAGTCTCTTATAGCTAATGCCCTTCGAAGACTTGGTTTTAAGCCACTGAAAAAATGATCAACTTTACTTTCAGGTTGGATGATAATGCCAGATGCATACCTTGCAAGTCTTGTAAAATTCGCTTCGTATATACCAACAGATTCATCATCCTTCTACTTCAGCTCAAGAAACTCCTTTTCCATATTTGTTTGAAGAATACGAGGGAAGTACTTACTGAAAAACAAGTTCTTGAACTCGTCCCATTCCATGGACTCAATTTCATCTCTTGGCCTCGTATTCTTGATAAGATTCCACCATTGATCAGCTTCACCTTCTAAACGATATACTGCTAAGATGTCTTTATCATGTTCAGAACATTGAATAACTGAAAATATCTTTTCAGTGGTACTGATCCATTGTTCAGCAAGAAGTGGATCGGAAGACCCATTGAAAGAAGGTGGACGTTGCCTCATGAAGGACTCAATAGAATATTGTTCCCTTCTCTGTTCATTTGGAAGTCCAGAATGATTCATAGCTTGTGTAAGTATAGAAATAAGATTTTGCACTCCATCTCCCATAACATTTGTTTGTTCAGGAGGGAAATCATTGCATTGTCTATTGCATTGATCAACACGGTTCCTTCGGGTTCCAGAAATCGTCTAAAACCCAAAAAAAATAGTGTGAGAGGCAAAAATCATGCTAGGGAAAACAACATTAGAAAGGGGGAGTACCCTTAATATCTAACATCTTAGGTTAAATTATAAGATCGTTAGCGCAATTCTAGGACTATAACCTATACGTATACTTAACCTTAGAGACATCCCTAGACATACCTTAGAAATATCTCTAGGAATCTCACTAAAGTTCTCGCATCCTAGTTTCCAAAGGTTGACTAAACCTTTCCTCTGATACCAACTGTAGAGACCCGAAGCCTGAAGTACATTGACATAACATTACATTTGCGGAATACTTAGTACATAACAAAAACACACACACAAGGATCGTAATAGTTTAGTGTCTTTGGAAACTCAGAATATAATCTTCTAATTCCTGGTGAAAGATCTTCAACATCTCCCATAAAGATCTTCTTTTTTTTATACCTAAAACCTTTCTTTATATCCTGGGGAAAAGAAAACATAAAAGGGTGAGCTCAAATGCTCAGTAAGGGTAAACAAAAGAAATATCAATCACATCATATACATAAGCACATAACTTTTGGAAATCTTATCCTGCAAAAGAGATCATAATTTCATAACATGGGATAAATCATGGCAGTGAAAATGAGATCCCCATAATCATAACATGAAACTTGAAACTTTGTGGCATGCACACATAATCATGGAAAATCATTTCTTGTTAGTCATGACTCATTGCCAAGACTATCTTAGTGGACAAAGTCCCTTTCTGAACTGAGTCACCCTCGTTCCAGTCTTGTTTCACTGAACCGGTATAACCTACCGTTCCAGCCATGTCTATATCATGAGATATAAAATCTTTACCCAATTAATTGTAGGGAGATATAGGTCCCACCCCCCTTATAATGAATTTTTTCTTATGTGTGCCACATAATCATAAACCATACATCATAGCGTAACCCATGTAATAAAAATGGGATTCTTAAACAACATGACATCATAAAACAATTCATATAAGATAAAGGAATTCATAAAAAATATTTCCATCACAACATAATCAAACCAATGTAATAATAGGGATAAAAACATAACCCTTTTATTATCTTAGATGGAAAATAATTTTGATAAAATACTTGAACTCCATTCTTGAGGAAAATATCCTTTCTACTTCAAAAACATTTTTCCTTTCATAACATGTCATACGACTTTAAAATAAAAGAAGTTGATTAAAAATAAACTTGAAAACTTGTAAAGGAAGTTTCTTAAAAATCCATTCATGCCGTATAAGTTAAAAAAAACATTCTTCGTACTTTTGTCGGAAAATTCAAAAAGTACCTCGTACGAAAAACGACAAAAGATTCCTTTCATACATATTACTAAGAAATCACCGAAGGGTAAAAATGGATTTAAACAATTTTAGGTGGATGGAAATAATATTACATATTGATGAAACATGGATGTGGATGATAAAATACACCCCAGTAAATACTTACAAATAAACAATCTCGGATAAAAATGAGATTGTGATATTTCCCTTACCTTAAGTCCGATTTGCTTCGTAAGTGTCCGAACCTCCTGTATAATGATTTAAATAATGTTATTGACTTATTCCAGAATCATATTCATTGTTATTATATCATATATGGTCCACTTATGACTTTATATTACCCGTTCTTTTGTAAATTCATGTTAAAGTAGCGTTTTGGGTAAAATCGTCTCATTTGTCGTTCGTGTTTTTAACTTGTAATTATTAATATGATTACTTGGATCATGATTACTTATATCCAGAATGTAAAACATGATTTATATATAATATATATTCAGAATATATATATATATATATAATATACCGATAAATGGAATGAAATACACCGTTCATGGAGACGGTAGTCCGTACGTACGCATGAACGCTGTTTTCGTTTCCTTATTGAAGTGAATGGAATTAAGTAGATGACATACATATAAATTTACATAAATACAGTATCATTATTATGTAATATATTTCATTAGTACTTATTATACATACTTTATAATCATTCATGAATGGTTAATCATTGAGAATGAATCTCATCGCGTCGTGGAGACGGTAATCCGCACGTACGCACGAGCGATGATATCGTTCCCATGGTCGTGGAATTGTGTTTAAGTGTATGTAGACTATTTCAGTATAAATATCACTTTATAATAATCATATATAGTTACTCATTACACCATTATACCCATCCTATTAAGGTGGTGGTGGAAAATAGATTACACCACGGCGTGGAGACGGTATTCCGTACGTACGCACGCGCGGTGATTTCATTTTTCCGTAGGATGGATAGAAGGTGAATTAGGGTTGTTTCATATTTATAATAACATATCAGTATGTAAGTAATACTTATGTTATTACTTTGTCATGAAACAACTAAAGAAGAAGAATTTGAAGAAGAAAGAAATTGAAAAGATCGGTAATGGGTATTACCTCTTCTTTGAAACGCCTCTTTGAATCCTCCACTTAGGGAACTAAGATTGGTCTTTGAAGAAGACCAGGACCTCTAGGATTATTACAGGGAAGTGGAGAAGGGATTTTGGCAGGGGTTGGCCGAGCTTGAGTGCTCAAATTGGTGTGAGGAGGAGGGGGAGGAGGTGTGCTTTTATAAGGGAGGAGAGGGGCACCTTAGGAATATCTCAAAATATTATTTTATAATAAAGTCAAAATCGGTTTATAATGGTTCCAAAGGGTCTTATTTCGAAGCTAAAGTGGGTATGGGTCGAAATCCTATCAACCAATAGGATTTAGACAAGTTTAGGTTATTATTTTAACCTTATCAATTAGATTTAACTCTAAGTTAAATAATTTAACTTTTACCGTGTCTTTTTGTTTTCTTACACTATATGGTTAATACACTTACTATAACATGCCAAACGAACCCCAAATTGTTTATTATTAATATATATATCGTTATCTAAGTCATTTGGCCGAACCTTAGATTTTTAGGAATAAAATAACAATTAATAATATAATATTTGATTTAAAAACTATTTTGTGTCAATTTTGACACTATTTGATATATGATTTTTGTGAAAGTCATAACAGAATTATATGTTCTAACCAAGTTTATTAAATCAACACTAATATATCATAGTAACCTACAAAATTAGTGGAATTCATAAAAAGTCTCAAATTACATTTATTTTGGTGTTTATAACATCAATTATGTCAATATTTCATTAATAAGATAATTACTGCATCATCATTGTGTCATAAATAAATTAAATTATTTAATATCTAAAAATTACAAATAAAATACCATTATATATTAAATATTTTTATCTTTCTAATGAATATTTATAGTTGAATTTATCTTATTTATAACCCCATATTAAAAATGATTTACTTATTAAACTTTGATTTTAACTATTTTAACTATTCATTAAATAAAATAATATTAAATGTCATAATCTAATCCAAGTGGACCTAAATGGTCATATTATATTCATAAGGTTGTTTTTGGTCGAATTACACTTATCCAATAGAATTAGGACATGTGTTAGGGTAATAGTAATATCATATTTACCCTTAGTTACCCTATTTACTATTAACCGTGGAAAAAAAAGTAAAAAGTTACTATTCACCAAAAATTATTTTCATCTCATTGAACCACATTTTAGTCCTTGATATTAACCGTGTCTGTTGGATTTTTGAAATTCCATTCACAGAAGCGGTAAAATTAAGTTTTATGCAAAATTTAGTTTTTAACCTACCACTTAGTGGTTTCACTATTCATCAGAAATTGAAAGTTTTCAGAAAAATACCAAAATTTCACCCTAGGATAATTTCGGTATTCCGAATCCAAAAATGAGGTCCATTTTGAAAGATAAAATTTCAAAAATTTCAAAAAGTGGTTATTACTATTCATAACGGCTAGTTTTAATAATATCTTAATAGCATATCGTTGAAACTCGGTATTGCGTACTACACACGCTATCGAGGAAGGTCGCGATTGCGTATAATGAAAGGCAAGTCAAGGATGCGTGTTGAGGAAGCTCCTTTTGGTGTAGCGTACAACACAAGACATTAATGAAATTAAAAAGAATATTTTTCATAAAATCTCGGGGTGTTACATTCTACCCCCCTTAAAATGAATTTCGCCCTCGAAATTCGTTAGGGTTATAAATGGTTACTATTCGAAAGTTTCTTTAATCGAAACCCACATCGTAAAAAGGAATACCAAAACCAATCTTTAAAAACAAAAGTATGAAACGTTACGGTTACCCAAGTAAACTAATAACTGGGTTTCCACATATGTGAAAATATGGATATGGAAGAGAAATCTAAACATCATGTTCTGATGGAGAGTGGTAAGAACATGGCTATGGAAAAGCTAGAAATCACAAAGCCATAAATTTGTGACGATCTAAGGTACCATCTGATTCATCAGATATAAGAGCACTAAGACAAATTTTTTTGTTTTCAAGATCATTTCCCTAAAGTTGATGAAATTGGAATTAGAAGAAATACTTTTGTGATTTTGGTATAGTCTCGCCGTTTGTCGTTCTTTGGACAATTTCCACTTTATCTCTTAAAGAAATGAAGTTGAATTTGTCATTGTTATCAAATCATGTGATAGAATGATGGGTCATTCCATCTCTTTCAAACAAAAGGTTAGCAAAAGTTATAAGTCCATCTTATGGTTAATCGTATATGGTTCCAAAAATGAACTTATACTTCATATATCATACCGCTTAATAAAATAAAACTAGTTTCTACTAACCAGGGACTTCCTGTAGGCCAGTGGTAGGCGATAAAGGTCAGTCACACTTCGATTGTGGGTTCGATTCCCACAGCCTTGTCCGATGCGATGGGATGTCGCCCGTCCTGCAGGTTGTCCTTTTTCTAAAGCTATATTACTATAACATCCCATAAATAATATCGAAAAACATTTTATCCTAACTTATGTCCAACATAATCCATTCTAATATTTAGGCTTATCTAAAATACTTTGGTCCAAGCTCATAGTATAAAGAAAATGATTACTTGAAATGTCACAGAATAATCACGTGAATGCCATCATTTATCCCCCATATATCATAAGATATATCTTGTTGGTCAAATTACAAACATGTGAATACCTTAATCATGTATTCTCTTGAAGAATGAATACCCATTGAACCTTAGTGAAAACATGAATGCAGTTAAAAGTTAACACTTTCCACATACCAAAATCCTCAAAATTCTATATACTCAAACCATGATATCACTTAATCCTTATATCAATCATGAGCTCATGAATACAATCAAACATCTCATTATCTTCTTATCCCTTCATTATGCTCATATCATCTGTTTACCAAAAATGTCTCAATCACTTTTCATGGTTACCGGTACTATAAAATTATTGAAATCCAAAACATAGATATTCCAATATTCCACGATACTATATACAACATTATTTTGGAATCCCATTACATAAACACTTAATCATTCCACCACATCGTTGTCATATTCAACATCGCCAATAGTGATCGCATGTGACTTCCCTTTGTCCTTTGCCTTAAACGGTTGCTCATGTTGATCATCACTAACCCTTGGATTAGGGCATTTATTAGCATAATGCCCCATTTCATTGCACATGAAGCATTGAAGTGTTGGTGGTGCGTTCTCTGCAGTGTTTGCTTTATTCACATCATTAGAATCCCTTTTTCCATTACTTTGACACTCAGCTGCTCGATGAACTTCTTTTCCACACTTAAAACATTTTCTAGTCCCTTTAAGACAATCTCCACCATGCTTCTTTCCACACTTTGTGCATAAGGAAACATTCATCTTCTTTTCACCATTATTCTGAGATTTCTCCTTGAACTCCATCTTTCGTTTCTTGTCAAAACCATGAGATGGATATGTAACACCAACTTCCATTTCTACCTTGATAGCACAATGCACAATTTCTTCATAGCTACTAAAGTCTCTTATAGCTAATGCCCTTCGAAGACTTGGTTTTAAGCCACTGAAAAATCGATCAACTTTACTTTCAGGTTGGATGATAATGCCAGATGCATACCTTGCAAGTCTTGTAAAATTCGCTTCGTATATACCAACAGATTCATCATCCTTCTACTTCAGCTCAAGAAACTTTTTTTCCATATTTTTTTGAAGAATTCGAGGGAAGTACTTACTGAAAAACAAATTCTTGAACTCATCCCATTCCATGGACTCAATTTCATCTCTTGGCCTCGTATTCTTGATAAGATTCCACCATTGATCAGCTTCACCTTCCAAACGATATACTGCTAAGATGACTTTATCATGTTCAGAACATTGAAGAACTAAAAATATCTTTTCAGTGGTACTGATCCATTGTTCAGCAACAAGTGGATCGGAAGACCCATTGAAAGAAGGTGGACGTTGCCTCATGAAGGACTCAATAGAATATTGTTCCCTTCTCTGTTCATTTGGAAGTCCAGAATGATTCATAGCTTGTGTAAGTATAGCAATAAGATTTTTCACTCCATCTCCCATAACATTTGTTTGTTCAGGAGGGCAATCATTGCATTGTCTATTGCATTGATCAACACGGTTCCTTCGGGCTCCAGCCATCGTCTAAAACCCAAAAAAAATAGTGTGAGAGGAAAAAATCATGCTAGGGAAAACAACATTAGAAAGGGGGAGTACCCTTAATATCAAACATCTTAGGTTAAATTATAATATCGTTAGTTCAATTCTAGGACTATAACCTATTCGTATACCTAACCTTAGAGACATCCCTAGACATACCTTAGAAATATCTCTAGGAATCTCACTAAAGTTCTCGCATCCTAGTTTCCAAAGGTTGACTAAACCTTTCCTCTGATACCAACTATAGAGACCCGAAGCCTGACGTACATTGACATTACATTACATTTGCGGAATACTTAGTACATAACAAAAACACACACACAAGGATCGTAATAGTTTAGTGTCTTTGGAAACTCGGAATATAATCTTCTAATTCCTGGTGAAAGATCTTCAACATCTCCCATAAATATCTTCTTTTTTTTATACCTAAAACCTTTCTTTATATCCTGGGGAAAAGAAAACATAAAAGGGTGAGCTCAAATGCTCAGTAAGGGTAAACAAAAGAAATATCAATCACATCATATACATAAGCACATAACTTTTGGAAATCTTATTCTGCAAAAGAGATCATAATTTCATAACATGGGATAAATCATGGCAGTGAAAATGAGATCCCCATAATCATAACTTGAAACTTGAAACTTTGTGGCATGCACACATAATCATGGAAAATCATTTCTTGTTAGTCATGACTCATTTCCAAGACTATCTTAGTGGACAAAGTCCCTTTCTGAACCGAGTCACCCTCGTTCCAGTCCTGTTTCACTGAACCGGTATAACCTACCGTTCCAGCCATGCCTATCTCATGAGATATAAAATCTTTACCCAATGCATTGGAGGGAGATATAGGTCCTACCCACCTTATAATGAATCCTTTCTTATGTGTTCCACATAATCATAAACCATATATCATAGCGTAACCCATGTAATAAAAATGGGATTCTTAAACAACATGACATCATAAAACAATTCATATAAGATAAAGGAATTCATAAAAAATATTTCCATCACAACATAATCAAATCAATGTAATAATAGGGATAAAAACAGAACCCTTTTATTATCTTAGATGCAAAATAATTTTGATAAAATACTTGAACTCCATTCTTGAGGAAAATATCCTTTCTACTTCAAAAACATTTTCCTTTAATAACATGTCATACGACTTTAAAATAAAAGAAGTTGATTAAAAATAAACTTGAAAACTTGTAAAGGAAGTTTCTTAAAAATCCATTCATGCCGTATAAGTTAAAAAACACATTCTTCGTACTTTTTTCGGAAAAGTCAAAAAGTACCTCGTACGAAAAACGACAAAAGATTCCTTTCATACATATTACTAAGAACTCACCGAAGGGTAAAAATGGATATAAACAATTGTAGGTGGATGGAAATAATATTACATATTGATGAAACATGGATGTGGATGATAAAATACACCCCATTAAATACTTACAAATAAACAATCTCGGATAAAAATGAGATTGTGATATTTCCCTTACCTTAAGTCCGATTTGCTTCGTAAGTGTCCGAACCTCCTTTATAACGATTTAAATCATGTTATTGACTTATTCCAGAATCATATTCATTGTTATTATATCATATATGGTCCACTTATGACTTTATATTACCCGTTCTTTTGTAAATTCATGTTAAAGTAGCGTTTTGGGTAAAATCGTCTCATTTGTCGTTCGTGTTTTTATCTTGTAATTATTAATATGATTACTTGGATCATGATTACTTATATCCATAATGTAAAAAATGATTTATATATAATATATATTCAGAATATATATATATATATATATAATATACCGATAAATGGAATGAAATACACCGTTCATGGAGACGGTAGTCCGTACGTACGCATGAACGCTGTTTTCGTTTCCTTGTTGAAGTGAATGGAATTAAGTAGATGACATACATATAAATTTACATAAATAAAGTATCATTATTATGTCATATATTTCATTAGTACTTATTATACATACTTTATAATCATTCATGAATGGTTAATCATTGAGAATGAATCTCATCGCGTCGTGGAGACGGTAGTCCGTACGTACGCATGAGCGATGATATCGTTCCCATGGTCGTGGAATTGTGTTGAAGTGTATGTAGACTATTTCAGTATCAATATAACTTTATAACAATCATATATAATTACTCATTACACCATTATACCCATCCTATTAAGGTGGTGGTGGAAAATAGATTACACCACGGCGTGGAGACGGTATTCCGTACGTACGCACGCGCGGTGATTTCATTTTTCCGTAGGATGGATAGAAGGTGAATTAGGGTTGTTTCATATTTATAATAACATATCAGTATGTAAGTAATACTTATGTTATTACTTTTTCATGAAACAACTAAAGAAGAAGAATTTGAAGAAGAAAGAAATTGAAAAGATCGGTAATGGGTATTACCTCTTCTTTGAAACGCCTCTTTGAATCCTCCACTTAGGGAACTAAGATTGGTCTTTGAAGAAGACCAGGACCTCTAGGATTATTACAGGGAAGTGGAGAAGGGATTTTGGCAGGGGTTGTCTGAGCTTGAGTGCTCAAATTGGTGTGAGGAGGAGGGGGCGGAGGTGTCCTTTTATAAGGGAGGAGAGGGGCACCTTAGGAATATCTCAAAATATTATTTTATAATAAAGTCAAAATCGGTTTATAATGGTTCCAAAGGGTCTTATTTCGAAGCTAAAGTGGGGATGGGTCGAAATACTATCAACCAATAGGATTTAGACAAGTTTAGGTTATTATTTTAACCTTATCAATTAGATTTAACTCTAAGTTAAATAATTTAACTTTTACCGTGTCTTTTTGTTTTCTTACACTATATGGTTAATACACTTACTATAACATGCCAAACGAACCCCAAATTGTTTATTATTAATATATATATCCTTATCTAAGTCATTTGGCCGAACCTTAGATTTTTAGGAATAAAATAACAATTAATAATATAATATTTGATTTAAAAACTATTTTGTGTCAATTTTGAAACTATTTGATATATGATTTTTGTGAAAGTCATAACATAATTATATGTTCAAACCAAGTTTATTAAATCAACACTAATATATCATAGTAACCTAAAAAATTAGTGTAATTCATAAAAAGTCTAAAATTACATTTATTTTGGTGTTTATAACATCAATTATGTCAATATTTCATTAATAAGATAATTACTGCGTCATCATTGTGTCATAAATAAATTAAATTATTTAATATCTAAAAATTACAAATAAAATACCATTATATAGGAAATCGTTTTATCTTTCTAATGAATATTTATAGTCGAATTTATCTTATTTATAACCCCATATTAAAAATGATTTACTTATTAAACTTTGATTTTAACTATTTTAACTATTCATTAAATAAAATAATATTAAATGTCATAATCTAATCCAAGTGGACCTAAATGGTCATATTATATTCATAAGATTGTTTTTGGTCGAATTACACTTATCCAATAGAATTAGGACATGTGTTAGGGTAATAGTAATATCATATTTACCCTTAGTTACCCTATTTACTATTAACCGTGGTAAAAAAAAGTAAAAAGTTACTATTCACCAAAAATTATTTTCATCTCATTGAACCACATTTTAGTCCTTGATATTAACCGTGTCTGTTGGATTTTCAAAATTCCATTCACAGAAGCGATAAAATTAAGTTTTATGCAAAATTCAGTTTTTAACCTACCACTTAGTGGTTTCACTATTCATCAAAAATTGAAAGTTTTCAGAAAAATACCAAAATTTCACCCTTGGCTAATTTCGGTATTCCGAATCCAAAAATGAGGTCCATTTTGAAAGATAAAATTTCAAAAATTTCAAAAAGGGGTTATTACTATTCATAACGGCTAGTTTTAATAATATCTTAATAGCATATTGTTGAAACTCGGTATTGCGTACTACACACGCTATCGAGGAAGGTCGCGATTGCGTATAATGAAAGGCAAGTCAAGGATGCGTGTTGAGCAAGCTCCTTTTGGTGTAGCGTACAACACAATACATTAATGAAATTAAAAAGAATATTTTTCATAAAATCTCGGGGTGTTACATACCCACCCATCAGGCGGGGCTTCCAGAGGACGGCTCGACGCTGCGGCTTTTCTTTTCTGTTGCTGTTTTCCCTTTCCATTTGTACTTTACTTTCAGTTTGGGTTTGTATACTGGCCCACTTACTTTTCCGCACTTACTCTTGTACCAGCTTTTACTTAGTGTTTACTTCTACTGCTTGTTTACTCTGTGGTGTTTGTTTATTTTACAAAGGCAATGCCTTCCCTTTTACCAGGATTTACGCCTTGGTGCTAGTCTCCAGCCCCTGGCCTATGGAAGGAAGGCTTGGGGTAGTCACGGCACGGGCCCCGAGGACGGGTCGTGACAAATTGGTATCAAAGGAGTTCGGTTCTACCGCGGACTCTGATCTTTTCTTTGTGAAGTAATAGTGTTAAGCGTACTGGGTGTGGTTATCAGTCCAGGGAGTCCAGTGTTGGTGCAGCGGCCGACGTATCCGTACACCAGGACCCTGACTTCTGATTTCCGACTTAATGCACGAAAACATTGATTGCATGTGTGTTTCATGTTTTCTTTGTGATTACTATATGTCAGCCCACCAGGTATACTGTTCTGACCGTGGCGCACCTGTTTCTTTTCAGAATGGCCCCACGACGACAGCCAGCTAGGGTTCCGACAGTCGAGCGTGACGACAGCCCACCAAGCGACGAGGCCTCGGTGCAGGGCCCTTTGTCAGCAGTGGCACCGGCGGTAGCCCTACCCGCCGAGCCACCAATGCTTCCAGCCCCAGCCGCTGATGATGCACGTCGCCTCAGTGCACTGCATGAGTTCCAGCGCCAGTGACCGCCCAGGTTCTGCGGGGAGACGGATCCCCAGGCAGCCGAGGACTGGCTAGAGGCAATAGTGAGAGTTTTCAGGTTAATGAGGACACCATCAGACCTCATGGTGATCCTCATAGCGAGCCTACTGCACGCAGCAACAAGAAGATGGTGGAGCTTGATGCTCCAGGTTCACGATGAGGCATCTCTTATCTGGATGGACTTTGAGAGGCTCTTCCGCTCAGAGTTCGTCCCACCCACCCTCCGTGCGGTGCGCATCTAGGAGCTTCTTCAGCTGCGGCAGGGCAGCATGACGGTCGCCCAGTACTCGGCGAGATTTACCGATCTCTCGCGCTACTCGACCGACATGGTACGGGACCCATTCTTCCGGGCCTAGACCTTTGAGCAGGGATTGAGACACGAGATCAGGGCATCACTGATCTCCCTCAGCATTCCGACTCACGCGAGCCCTTTTGGTCGAGAGCTTTCTTGCTGAGTCTACACCAACGCCGAGACCCACCGCAGGGCAGCACGTAGCAGAGTCTTCTGCAGCAGGCAGTCGACGGATGACTCATGGGTCCAGGCAGACCAGACCCTCAGGCAGACGACCTCAGGACACTGGCTCAGCAGTGCGGGACACACAGCGCGGAGCTAGTCTTTCGAGAGGCAGGCAATGCTACTCATGCGGTGGGAAGGGCCACATGGCTCATGACTGCCCGACCCGCCGTGCTGAGGAGAAGCACATGGTTGAGGGACCACCGAGGCAGAGGCAGAGGGTCGACCGTGGCGGTCCGCAGGGAGTAGGCGGATGAGGCCGAGGAGCTGGCCGAGCAGCAGGTGGTGGGCGATGCTTTGAGGCTTTACCACCACCACCACTAGGAGGTCCACCCCGACCATAGGGAGCTGGCGGGAAGAGACAGGCACAGCTCCAGGAAGTGGAGGCCTACGACCATGGTGCGCCCGAGATGATTCGAGGTACTATCTGTGTCTATTCCACCCTTTCTGCAGTACTTATAGACACAGGAGCGAGTCACTCTTTCATAGCCGCTGCCCTTGTTCGGAGCTCAGAGATTCCGACAGAGCCGTTTCCTCGATCCTTACGGATAGAGACTCCTACGGGAGCAGACTTGACAATTACACACTGGTGCCGGCAGTGTGAGCTTACTCTAGGAGGTGAGAGCTTCGGCAGGGATCTTCTTATAGCAGCTTCGAGGCCTTACGACGTCATCTTGGGCATGGATTAGTTGTCTACATTCCATGCACAGATTGACTGTATTAGGCGCAAGGTGTGATGTGTACGCACCGACGGGAGCAGGTTCACCTTCACCGGCGATAAGGGAGCCTTTGCAGCACAGGATAGACTTCCGCAGAGGAGAGGACAACCCATCACTCATCAGTTGGCTAGTCTCATCCTGGGAGCAGTTGACGTGCGGAGTCCTGGTTTTCCTGCAGTGGTGGATCAGTATGCGGACGTTTTCCCCGATGACATTCCAGGGCTACCTCCTCGTAGAGAGGTAGACTTTTATATTGACCTGTACCCTGGGATAGCCCCGATATCGACTCCAGCATATCGGATGGCCCCCGCCGAGTTTTGAGAGCTGCGGGTACAGTTGGAGGACTTGCAGGGCAAGGGATTCATCCGACCCAGTGTTTCACCCTGGGCTTCCCCGATATTTTTCGCCAAGAAGGCGGATGGGAGCTTGCGACTTTGTGTCGATTATCGTCGCCTGAACCAGGTGACAGTGAGGAATAATTATCCGCTACCGAGGATTGATGACCTCTTCGATCAGCTCAAGGGAGCACGGTGGTTCTCGAAGATAGACATCAGGTCAGGCTATCATCAGCTCAGAGTTCAAGACGAGGACGTGCAGAAGATGGCCTTCAGATGTCGGTATGGCCACTATGAGTTCTTGGTTATGCCTTTCGGTGTAACCAATGATCCAGCAGTGTTCATGGCCCTCATGAACAGGATCTTTCAGCCATACCTCGATCGATTTGTAGTGGTCTTCATCGACGACATTTTGATTTACTCGACGACTGAGGAGGAGCATGCCTACCACTTACGGGTTGTATTAGACACACTCTGAGAGCACTAGCTTTATGGAAATCTCTCGAAGTGTCAGTTCTGGATACATGAGGTCCACTTCTTGGGACACGTCATCTCTGAGGTGGGAGTTGTAGTGGATCCTACGAAGATCGAGGCAGTGCTAGCTTGGGAGCCACCCAGGAGCATAATGGAGGTGCGGAGTTTCTTGGGTCTAGCTGGATACTACTGGAGGTTTGTTCCAGACTTCTCCAGAGTTGCGACACCACTCTCAGATTTGATGAATAAGGGGAAACCCTTCGTTTGGTCAGACAAATGTCAGCAGAGCTTCCAAGAGCTGAGACAGAGATTGACCAGCGCACCTATCTTGAGTTTGCCTGAGGAGGGAGTAGGGTACGTAGTCTACTGCGATGCATCAGGGACCAGACTCGGATGTCTCCTGATGTAGGAGCGGGCAGTGATCGCCTATGGATCACGTCAGTTGAGGCCGCATGAGCAGAACTACACTACCCAAGACCTGGAGTTAGCAGCAGTGGTCTTTGCTCTGAAGACATGGCGACACTACCTGATGGGAGAGCGCTTTACAGTCTTTTCTGACCATCAGAGTCTCAGATACATCTTCTCTCAGAAAGATATGAATCTGAGATAGCGGCGATGGCTCGAGTTCCTCCAGGACTATGACTTTGAGATAGTATATACTCCTAGGAAGGGAAACGTGGTAGCCGATGCTCTTAGTAAGAGGACGGGAATTCAGCTACTTGAGGAGGCGACAGAGCAGATAGCCTCTTTGCAGATATCCTTCGTGGATAGAGATGGAGCATCCTTCCTCCAGTCTCTCACTGTCACTCCTCCACTACTGCAGTGGGTCAGAGAGGCACAGCGTGGGGACGCTGACTGTGAGACGTGACGTGCACAGATATCCTCAGGACAGGCACCTGATGGTTTCTCCTTTGGAGCAGAGCATGACATCCTTTTCAGAGGACGTACCTTGGTACCAGTCACTTTTTCGGGAGGAGGTGCTGAGAGAGTTTCACACCTCTCCCTTGGCGGTACATCCCAGAGTGGCAAAGATGTACCAGGATCTCAGATGACAGCACTGGTGGCCGGGCATGAAGAAGGCTGTGGCGGAGTTCGTTTCTCGATGCCTCACCTGTCAGCAGATGAAGGCAGAGAACCAGGTACCAGCAGGCATAGTACAACCTTTGGATGTCCCGGAGTGGAAGTGGGACGGGATATCTATGGACTTCGTGACTAGACTTCCACGAACTTCTAGAGGTCACGACTCCATTTGGGTGATTGTCGACCGACTCACCAAGTCGGCACACTTCTTACCCATTAGAGAGCAGGGCTCAGTAGAGATCTTGGGATGACTTTACGTTCAGGAGATTGTACAGCTTCACGGTGTGCCATCATCTATCATCTCCGATCGAGATGCTCACTTTACTTCCTGGCTTTGTAAGGGGTTGCAGGAGGCATTCAGGACGCAGGTACGTCTGAGAACAGCCTTTCACCCTCAGACGGATGGTCAGACGGAGAGGACCATTCAGACTCTCGAGGACATGCTCTGCGCATGTGTCCTCGACTTTGGTCACATATGGGAGGACCACCTACCCTTGGTGGAGTTTTCGTACAACAACAGCTACCACTCCACCATCGGGATGGCACCATACGAGGCGTTGTACGACCGACCTTGTAGATCTCCTTTGTGCTGGACAGACCCTGGGGAGTTAGCACTTGTAGGACCGGAGATGGTCCAGGCCATGACAGAGAAGGTCCAGGTCATCCAGGAGCGGATGAGGACAGCTCAGAGCTGACAGATTTCTTATGCTGACAGGAGGCAGAGACCACTAGAGTTCGAGGATGGCGACCACGTCTTCTTGCGTGTCTCACCTCGACGTGGATTACGGAGATTTGGCCGAGGCGGCAAGTTGTCTCCACGCTTCATCAAACCATTCCAGGTCCTCAGCAGGATTGGAGAGGTGGCTTATCGTCTGGCTCTACCACCTCAGTTGCACCGGGTGCAAGACGTCTTCCACGTATCTCAGCTGAGGAGATACGTGCACAACCTGAAGCATATCATTGACCATGGGGAGCTTGACGTTGATGATGGGGAGACTTTTGCAGAGGTCCCAGTGGAGATCGAGGATCGATAGGAGCGGGTCCTACGTGTACAGTCGATTCCTCTAGTGCACATCAGATGGCAGCATGGGAACCTCCAGGAGAGCACTTGGGAGCGGGAGGCTAAGATGCATGCTCAATACCCTCATTTGTTTCCCTAGTTTTCGATGTATCTTTACGGGGACGTAAAGCCCTAAGGTGGGAGTAATGTAAAGACCCGTAAAATTGAAGGGAAATTTTTTCTTAATTTTCTTTGCGATTTTACAAGAACGCAGTTTTAGAAGGTACTTGATTCTGAGGCCCGGTGTGCCTGGAACTTCAATCTGAAGTTTAGCTCGGGTACGTTCAGTGAACGAATGATTGGGTTTTTCTAACTTTTGAACCGTTTCCCGGAACCGAATTCTGAGGGCACCGATGGAACCGCAACGCCGGTAATTTCTTAGGAACTCCTGTTCCGGAGTTGCGTTATCACGGGTGTGGATGATAATATTCTACAATTTTTATTTTCCTTTGTGTTTTAAGGATATGGGTGGAAGTTGGGTAACTACCCAACCTCCCTTGGGAGGTTATGAGGGTGGTGGGGCCCACACAAACCCCACCCCTTCATATTCTTCAACTCTTCAACTCCCCATTAACTCCCCTTCATTTAATTTGACAACTTGTGCAATTTTAATGAGGTGAGTTAAGTGTAGTTAATTGAATTTCAAACTCTTGAAATTCAAAAGGGTAAGTTGTGTTAATAAATTAAGACTTGGGCTTATTTTATTAATGTTAGAGTTTATGCCACATTGAGAGGTTTTGGGAAGCGTGAAGATCTTCTTTATCTCCAAAAAAGAACATCTTCGACGAAGAACGTGAAGAACACCTCGGACTCCGACGAAGAACATCGTTCTTCAACGAAGAACATCTCTGCCGAAGAACGTGGAGAACTTCTCCAATGACATTTCCTCTTCAGACGCACCTCGACGACAACGAAATCAATGTTCGTTTTCCGCGACGCCCGACCTCCGCGACGCTCGTCTTCAGCGGCTCGTTGACGTGCACCGTTCTTGAAACCGAGGTAGGGGATTGAATTTAATTAATTTGTTCGTGATTACTTCCCTGAATTTCTTCGTGAAATTTAACCAACTGCTATCGATTAAAGTGAGGGGGGGGGGACCGCACAAACACGGCCGACCCACCTCCTTATTTTTCTTGTTGGATTATTTTGGATTTAAATGGAAGTGGTGCAGTGCCGTCGCACCGCACGGAATTATTGTGGAAAGAAATACGTGGCGCCGACGCGTCGCGCCGTGAATTAATACAAGGACGTGACGCCATTGCGCCACGTCGGAGACATCCGAAAATACCGCGGCTGGTACCGGGGCCGCGGAGGATCAGGGTGACCGGCGGCCGGTACCGGGCCGCTGGCGTCGGAGCTGGAAGGGGACCGGCCATCGCCGGTCCCGTTAAGCAGGAACCAGTCGGCCAAGTCAGGCTGGCCGGACGAGGAGAAGTCGGGGGAATTAATTCCCCCAGCCGGCCATCAATGCGGACCCCAATTAAGGGGCTGCGGTTACAAGAAAAATGGAGGGGCAGCGCCCCCCCCCCCCCCCACCCCCCCGCGCGAGCCAAAAACGGCTCGGCCGTTTTGGCCGAGCAACCGAACAGCGCGCCCAACGCGCGGGTCGTCGGGCCAGGCCGCGCCTGCTGGGCCGGGCCATGCCTAGCCAGGCCAGGCCGTGTCGAGCTGGGTCGAATCGGACCCAGGTCGGGTCGACCCGGTTCGGACCGACCCAGGGGGTCCCGGGTCGGGTCGGTCCGGGCCCGAAACCCCCGTTTTCGGACCGTTTGGGTTCAATTACCCATAACTCGGGCTACAGACCTCCGATCGATGCGCCGTCAGTGGCGACACGATTCTTGGAACGAGACGGTCGTTTCGGTATATCGCACTCAAGGTTTCGGAATACTTTGTGTTTGTCCGGGTTGGTTCGTACACGAAACAAACCGGGCCCTCGGAGCGGAAACGCTCATATCTTAAGCTCCGAACGTCCGAATGACGTGTCGTCGACTCTATTGGATTCCTCTTAGTGAGAAGGATCTTTTGGCTTACTCCGCCTGAGGTTTGGATGCAAGTGGAGTACGGTCGGGTTGGTTTTTCCTTAAAAAATCAATCCGGCCCCTGGGACGAAAAAGCCAATAACTCTCAGACCGGGCGTCCGATTGACGCGCCGTCTGCGACGTTGAGTTCCTGTTGACGATACGGAACTTTTGGATACATAAACTCTGGACTACGTATCAGTTGATGTATCATCCTCTCGGCTCGTGGAGTGGACCCTCCCGAACGAGCTTGCTTTGTGCGGGAACCCTAGTGCTGGCTGCGACTGCTACTGTGACTGCGATGACGACTATGCAGAGATTCTCAGTGGATTCGACGACGACGACTACAGCACTCAACGATCTTTTGTGGATCAGTGCTACCGATCCTATGTGGGTCCGATCCTGTGTGGGTCAGCGCTCAGCGGTTCTGTGTGAGCCCGCGCCTACAGATCCTCTGTGGGTCCGATCCTGTGTGGGTCATTGCGGGGTTTAGTACCTATCGATCCTTTGTGGGTCCTAAGACTTATATGGATCAGTGATCATATCTATCGTCTTTCGAAGAAGTATACCTGTGTGAGCTGAATCCTGTTTGCTTTCCTGTGTGGATTGTGTTGTGCTATCCTGTGTGGATTACGTTTTACTTTCCTGTGTGGAATACGTATGCTTTCCTGTGTGGACTGGGTTGTACTTGGGCTCGGAGGTTGGAGCGTATTGGAATTGATGACTTAGGTATATTTATGGGCATATACCTAAGCAGTGTCGGTTGTTACTTCGTGATTGTATCTTTCCTTTGTGGTTTATCCTTTGTGGATTTTGGGAGACCTTCGGGGGTCTCGGGGTCCCTATTGAGTAGCTTATACTCACCCCTGCACGGGATATGCCCGCACTACGTTGTGTTGGTTGCAGACGACGGACATCGCTGATCGTGGTCGAGGTTGGCAGAGCAGGATGGTACCTGGAGGTGGACCACTGGGTGGGGTGTACTCGGAGCGGACGGCTAGACTGAGGATCTTTGGAGGTTATCTGTACCCACCCTTCAGGTGGGGCTTCCAGAGGATGGCTCGATGCTGCGGATTTTCTTTTCTGTTTCTTTTTTCCCTTTCCAGTTGTACTTTACATTCAGTTTGGGTTTGTATACTGGCCCACTTAATTTTCCGCACTTACTCTTATACCAGCTTTTACTTAGTGTTTACTTCTACTGCTTGTTTACTATGTGGTGTTTGTTTATTTTACAAAGGCAATGCCATCCCTTTTACCAGGATTTACGCCTTGGTGCTAGTCGCCAGCCCCTGGCCTATGGAAGGCGGGCTTAGGGTAGTCACAGCACGGGCCCCGAGGACGGGTCGTGACATTCCCAAAGGTTTGTATATACTTGTTAGGTAGGACCAGAGGGGATAGGCAGTGAGTACTTCCCAAAGGGTTAACTTTTGTGTTTAGCTAGTTTCTTGTGTTTCTAGGTAGGACAAGATGCGATAGGCTGTGAGTACTTCCCAAAGGGTTACCAGTTTGTATATATCAACTTTGATTAGCTATTGCAGGATATTTTGAAACTGTGGATTGTTACTGCTGATTACTTCCTTGTTTACTACATTTATTTAATTATTGCCTGCCATATATTCATTGACTGTTAGGCACAGATATCTTGGTGGTTGCCTACTGGTATTTAGTCTTACACCCTATTTGGTCCATGATTTTGGGCCCAAACAGATTATATTTTTGCAAGTATAGATAAAGGTAGGTGCCCTTTTACTTCAGGTAATTGATTTTCTATGGAGTTGGAGAGCATGGGATCAAGCTATAACCTGTGATGTTGAGGATTTGTTCACTGATTTTTTGTTTTACTTAGGTTAGTATTGTTTTATTCCATCATTGTGTTTTGTTTGGCTGCTTTCCTAGACATATTTGTCATGCATCATTCATATATATATATATGTGTGTGTGTGTGTGTGTGTGTGTGTGTGTGTGTGTGCTCCAGTTTATTATTTCTAGTCTTCTGCTGTTTACTTTTGTATGGATTATTCCTGCTTCCGCTATTTCTATTTTTTTTACTTCCACTGTGTTACTCATCCAATGAGGGAATAGTTTCCCCACTATCACACCCAAGGCCCTCACTACTAGTCAACAGCCTCTGGAGTTTGGTTAATTGTGCTTGAGGCCATGTGACCAACTGGGTAAGGGGCGCCTCTGGGTGGATCCCAGAACCGAGACATTACGAAGTGGTATCAGAGGGATTCTTTTCTCTTGACTTACATTTTGGTGCCTTTAGCCAAGGATATGAAGGAATAGGTACTTGGTAATAAACTGTTCCCATGAGTAGCTAACCCGTGTACAGGTAAAATCCAATATACCTATTTTATTACAATTTTTCTAGATTTGCAAGTTTATGGTTGCCTTGATTTTCGCCATTGGGTGACTTGTGTGTTTTGTGCTATTATTGTTGATGTTATTGAGGTTCTATTTTTGTTGCAATCGGATGAGATGAGGGTATTCCATCTCTTGCATCATATAGGCACTTTATAGAAATCACATGTCATGCATTATTTTCATGCCATTTAGGGTGCATTAGCAATTGCATGTTGTTGTGATAGATGTTGTGTAGAATATGCATGATGTTGAGATAGTTTCCTTGATATAATACATTCTATTAATAGGGTATCGTTTTTATAAGGTTTTGTTTAAATGTATTCCAAATTTTTGTTCCTGAGGTGTTATGGGCCCTCATGAACCGGAACATGGTGGATTATTTCCTTGTTTTTTTCTTGTTTATAACATGTATAAGATGCCAATATTTGATTCTCGGGGAGTATGGGCCCTCAAGGATTGGAATTTGGCACTTTAATGTTCGTTTCAGTGTTTTTCTGGGCTCTAGAGTAGTTTCTGAGGCTTACTATATGGAAAAACCCAGAATAAAAACCGTGTAGTTTTTGACTACATACTGTGTAATCTTCTGTTTGGGAAGAAACTGTTTTTCTTAAGTACACTCCATGTACTGTATGTACACGCCGTGTAGTCTTTAACCGTGTCATAGGCCATGTGGGTAGAGACACAGGATAGGGAAATCCTGGGGTGAACATTCCGTGTACCATCCATACACACCGTGTTGTGTTGACCTCATGTCCACCCATGTAACTAACAACACAGGTCGGTGCTATCTTTCCTAGAACATGTCATGTCCGTCTAGAACACACCTTGTAGTGTCAGCCATGTAGCTGGCCGCGTAACTAACAACATGGGTCAGTGTTATCTTTCCTAGTACACTCCATGTCTGTCTATAACACGCTTTGTGGTGTGAACCATGTATCCAGACGTGTCTCTAACAACACGGGTCTATGAAACTCATTTAGTACACGCCGTGTCTGGCACAAACACGCCGTGTAGTCTCATTCTAAGGAGAACTGTGTGGTTTAGCCATGTAGAAGGACTCGGGAAGGGGAAGAGGATTCAAGTACACACTGTGTGTTAGGAGAACATGCCATGTGTCTGGGGTGTTACACGATCAGTTTGGTAGAAGTTAACACCCATGTGTTTGGCTTATGGGAACACGCCGTGTAGGGGATGTACACGCTGTGTAGTCATGTTATGCAAATCCCGAATGTTTCTTTCTCTTGTTCCCTTCTTATACCTTCTAGTTTTTAGTCCTTAATATTCTTGATCTAAGGTGTGCGTTTGACCTTGTAGAGTCATGTCGTCGAGACGTCCTCCAGTTTTTCGCCAGTTCCAAGGCGGTGATCAGATGCCAAATATGGCTGATCAAGGACTTCCTGCAGATCCTCCCGTTATTCCAGTCATAACACCAGTAGTTATACCTGATACAAGTGCTGATGCAAAGTTCAGGGAGGGCATTCTGAGGATGATACAGACTTTCCAGGGAGCGCCGCCTCCTGCCCCGTCGATGGCAGATTTGACACGGGTCTTTCAGCAGCTGCATCCTTCCACTTTCTCAAGGGATAGAGGACCCTAGGATACAGAGTCATAGATATAAGCTATGATGATGATGTTTGAGAATATGGAGACGCCTCTAGATAGGTGGGTCAAGTTCTCTACATATATACTTCGGGACTCCGCAAAGAAGTGGTGGGATGTGATCTCACAAGCGGGACACCAGCAGTTTATGACTTGGGAGGAGTTCCAGTATATCTTCTATGACTACTTCTACCCGGAGACTTTGAGGGCCTGAAATGCACGACCAATTGTCGCCTATCGACCGGTCAAAGTTCCGGTGCTCTGATAATGTGTATAGCAGCACTCGGGTCGAATACTCAGCGATGATACTTTAAAATAGTCGTTTGTTTTTAGTTGATTGTATTCTGATTGGGGGGGTTTTGATTGCAGAGCTTAATTGAAATGACTAATGGATGATGTTTAATTTAACAAGTTGATAAATATTGGGGTGAGTTCATGATTAGGTTATTTAAGCTTGTGAAATCCTTGAGCTTTGCTTTATATTTCATTTAAATTAACACTCATGTCACAAGTTGACTTTGATTTGAATTCCCAAGTGTTAAGACTTTAATCCAAGACTCAAATTAACTTAGGGTTCTAATCTTTATCATATCTTGTTTATGGTAGTGTATTTATGGTTCAAATAATCCATGGAAACCACAGGTTAAACAAAACAAGTCATTAATCCATGACATGCTAAGTCCAACATACATAATATTAATTCAACGAATACTCATCGAGCGAAAGCTCTCAATCGCTTAACATACCTAAATTAAAACTCACCCCAATGATAGATTTACTTAGACATTATGATTTTTATTAATCTGGTAATATATGTTTATGGTGATGAATTACAAAGAGAAGAAAAATAAAGGGACAAGATAAGAGTAGTGTGCCGAACACACACACGAAATATTTTGAGAATCAAAAATGGAATTTTGATTGAATGAGGAAGCAAAATAAGGGACTGTAATTTAAAATGATTCAAACTATTTTAAGACCATGAATATTATACTATAGAAGGTGGAGAATAATAAGAGGTATTGAAGAAGAAACAAGCACTAAAATTTGATTGAAATGAAAACAAAGTTACACAATTACAATTGAACGCAAACATAAACAAACGTGAAAGAGAAGTGGAGGAGAGGTCTCTCTTGTTGAAACAAGATCAAATAATATCCTACCAGAACCTTTTCAAGGCTCTGGTAATTCCAAACCTCCTCCTTAAGTGCTGAAGTTCCAACCCTTTTGAAAGGAGAGGAGGGGAAGTATTTATAGCCCAAGGTGGTGGACTGTTTACATTCCAGAAATACCCCTCCACTTGGCTCGCTGATATGTACATCCAGATATCCAAATATTGAGAAATATCCTTATTCAAAGTTGTAGATAAAGAGGGATTATGTCTACTGTGAAACTTTGGAGGCCATTGGAATTATTTATCCAAAGTTATGGCGGTTTTAGTAAATAATTCAGATCTGTCCATTTCAATACATACTTTTTCAAAGTCCATAATGTGAATCGGTTTTCGAATAAGAATATGCCCTCAAATAAAATTTATTTCTTCAACAAAGTTGGCCGGCCAAATCTCCTCTTTCACACTGCAAAGTTTCATCTCTAATGGATGTCTACATCAGGATAAATTTCAATATTAGTGTGCTATTTTTAATTCCCGGACAGAATGGTGGGCTGGACTTCAATGCATCAGTTGGTCCCCTTTTATTTGTGATTGGGTTCTGAAATTTTTATCATGGACTCCTTTAAATGTCTTTCGAACTTGAGAGGATAATTAAGGTATTTAGACTTCTGGATTGATCCCAGTAATTTGACCTTCATATATGGTCTAGTTTCTTCACAGTTTCCTTGGGCCTTCTTGTGGGGTCCATATGACCCTTTAAATGGATGAATTTGCCAAATGTGACTTCTAATGAAATGTTGGAATCGGAATTGGGAACCCTAAAAACAAGAATCATGCAATTTGGATAAGTAGGTTGATAGTTATTGTTAAAACATTAAAGAGACTTGAATCTGGATAAATCCAAATAGTGCTCAAAAATTATATTTAATATTTAAACATTAATATTTCACAAAAAAATTTCACATTTCATATAAAATCAGTAAATGGAGTATGTAAAAAGATATGAAAATATTAATAACATCAACTCCCCCACACTTAGTTTTGTGCATGTCCTCATGTGCAACAAATATAAAAACATGACAAAATCATTTTTACTCACCAACAGATTTTAAAATTTTGTTTTCTCCGATCACGGGAGGTTTATAATATTTCACTCATCCATTTTGAATTCCACCACAAGTTGTTACAGAAACAATTTTCCAAAACTAATTCATTTTTTCATGCTCAAATTTATAAATGGAAAATGTGGACACTCAAAACTCACACCTCTCAAGATGATAAAATTCATTTGTGGAGGTTCACTCTTTCACTAACCAAAAGTGAAAATATTAGAGTTTGAAAAGAGATCTCAGCTTCCAATCCCTATCCTAAGTGAACAAGAATCAAGAGGTCTTTTTAAGGGGTTTTTCTGTGGCTATGGGACGATAGGAATATAATGTCCAAGAGAGAGAAGAAGAGGGTTAAAATACCAACATAGAAAAAGCAATGCACATTTTTTTGAAATGAAACATGGAAGGAAATGAAAACACATATTTACAAGGGAATGATTGTGTGAAGAAATACACAATAGAGGAATAAAATATAAAGGTAATGAGAAGATGGAATATTTACAAAACAAAAAACTTCTCCCAATAAGAATATAATGCAAGTGTAATTTTTTTTCTTTTTCTTTTTTTTCTTTGTTTTTTCGAATGTTGACCTTGAAATAGATCTCACACTAATATCCCAACCCATGTTTGATCTCCTCATGACACTAATTGTAATATATATAACAAGATCAAAGGTTGAGGAAGAGTGATTTTTGACCTACCCAAGACACAACCCATTTTTTTCATTTTTTTTGATATTTTTTTTGATTTTGATTTTGATTTTTTTAATTTTTTTTGAACACTTTTCAATATCATTTGTAAAATACATTCCCAAATCCCACTGAATGACAACCTCCTCCCCCCACACTAAAATGTATGCTTGCCCTCAAGCATATGATAACACACCGGAAAGTAAGGAAATGATACCCAAAAATGAAATCCATTCCCCCCAACACTTAAATTTCAAAAACATATGCAATGAAAATACATGTTGATATTAGGTGGGATAAGGTATTGGGCTTGTAATGTGGCTATCAAAGAAAAGGTTTTCATAGGCTTGAAGGGGCTTTCAAAAGGAGGATTAATGTAAGGGTAATGAGAGGCTATTTGGCTATTGTGATTCTCATGTGGTTCAAAAAATGCCTCTATCATATTAATGCACACTAAGGAAGGAAATTCGGCTCGAATTTCCACAAACTCAAGACTCAAAAATGGGGGTGAAAACACACATTTTGAAAAGATGGTCATAGGTGGCCTTGGCATGAAAGCAATTGTTAGTTCTCACGGTTTGGGAAAAGCATTTTCCAAATCAAAAATTGAGCATTCAAAATTTGTTAATATTGACACAAAAATCTTTATCCAAAGTCATGATGAAAATAAAAAAATTTTGAGATGAAAACATGTCTGTTAACTCCCCAAAATGGTTGGACAAAATTTCAAAACTCGGTGGTGAGTAAGCATGAATCTTTTTTTTTGTAATTTTTTAAGTAATTGTGTTTTTTTGGTTTTTTTAGTTTTTAAGGTTTTTTTTAAAATAAAAACCCACAAAAGAAAGAGAAAAAGAAAGGGTTTTATGAATAAAGTGGTAAAAAATGAAAGAGAGAGGAAGAAGAAGAAAGAGTTAGAGAGAGGAAGAGATAGAGAGAGAGTTAAAGGGAAAGAGGTGCCCCCTGGTTTAGATTTGGTGGGTCACCTTCTCCATCGAGTGGTAAGTCGGCTAGAGAATTTGGGGATCCAGTGGAAGTTGATGTTGTTCCAGGATTGCATGTCCTCTCATGGTGATGTTTCAACCGATGTCCATTTACCATAAATGTCTTTTTGGAGGAGGGGTCTTGGACTTTCACTACACCAAATGGATAAACATTATTGATAATAAAAGGACCTTCCCAACGAGAATTAAGCTTACCTGGGTGAAGTTGGAATTGATAATTGAAGAGAATTACCTTTTCACCTTCATGAAATACCTTTCTCAGAATGTTTCTGTCATGGAGTACCTTAGCCTTCTCTTTGTACAGATTGGAATTCTCATTGGATTCAAGTCGAAGCTCCTCCAGTTCATCCAATTGCAACAATCTTTCTTCACTAGATTTTTCAAGATAAAAATTACATGTTTTCACTGCCCAAAATGACTTATGTTGTATTTCAACTGGTAAGTGACATGCTTTACCAAAAACAAGCCGAATAGGAGACATCCCAATGGGTGTTTTATAGGCAGTTCGATAAGCCCAAAGTGCTTCACCAAGTCTTTCAGGCCAGTCTTTTCTGGTGGGTTTTACAATTCTATCAACCACTCTTTTCACTTCTCTATTAGAAAGTTCAGCCATACCATTTATTTGGGGGTGATATGCAGTTGATGTTTTATGAACAACCCCATTCTTTTTCAAAAGAGATTCTATGGTTTTATTACAAAAATGGGTTCCTAAGTCACTTATCAAGGCACGAGGTGTGCCAAATCTATGGAAGATGTGTGTCTTTAGGAACTCACTAACAGTATGTGAATCATCCTTTCTAGTGGGTTTGGCCTCAACCCACCTTGAAACATAATCAACTGCCAGAAGGATGTATGAGAATCCATTGGAAGGAGGAAATGGTCCCATGAAATCGATGCCCCAAACATCAAAGATTTCACAAAATATTAAGGGCTTTTGGGGCATTTAATTTCTTTTGGAGATTGTGCTGAACTTTTGGAAAGTGGGACATGATTGAAAGAACTCATGTGAGTCCTTGAAGAGCGAAGGCCAGAAGAATCCAGAGTCTAGGACCATTCGGGAGGTCCTTTGTGGTCCAAAGTGGCCACCTCCGGGAAGTGAGTGACAGAATTATAAGATGGAAGAATGCTCATTTTCTTCAACACATCTCCTAATTACCATGTCAGCCCCAGTTTTCCAAATTTTATTTTCTTCCCAAAAATGTTATTTTGAATCACTTTTCAACTTCATTTTTTGTTCTTTTGAAAAAATTTCAGGAAAAACACCAGAAACCAAGTAATATATAATTGGGGCATACCATGGTATTTTTGGAGTGAGAGATGAAAGGTGCTCAGTGGGGAATTTAGGATCGATGATTTCAGATTGAGAAGAATTAGAAATTCTACTCAAGTGATCAGCCAAAGGGTTTTCTTTTTCCAGGTCTATCTTTGATTTCAAGGTCAAACTCTTGGAGCATTAGGATCCATCTTATTAGCCTCGGTTTGGAATCACTTTTCTTGAGTAAGAACTTTATAGCAGAATGGTCTGTGAAGATTATTATTTTGGCACCTAAGAGATAGGGACAGAATTTATCTAAGGCAAAAACCACTATTACAAGTTCCTTTTCAGTCACAGTGTAGTGAGATTGAGTTTTATCCAATGTTTTTGAGTCATAATAGATGACATGAGGAATCTTTTCTCTTCTTTGACCAAGAAAAGCCCCAACAGCTCTATCATAAGCATCACACATTAACTCAAAGGGTAAGGACCAATCTGGGGGTTGGATTATTGGGGCAGATGTTAGAGCAGTTTTGAGTTCAAAAAAGGCTCTCTTGCAAACCTCATCGAAATGGAAAGTGACATAATTTTGGAGCAAATGAGTGAGTGGGAGGGAAATTTTACTGAAGTTATGGATGAATCTCTGATAGAAACCAGCATGACCGAGAAATGAACGGATGTCTCGAACAGATTTGGGTTAAGGAAGTGATTGGATCACTTCAATTTTGGTAGGATCGACTTCAATACCATCTTTTGAAACTATGTGCCCTAGAACAATCCCTTTTGCAACCATAAAGTGACATTTTTCAAAATTTAACACAAGGTTACACTTGACACACTTTTGAAGGACTAGAGAGAGTGAATGCAAACAAGATTCAAATGACTCACCATAAATGGTGAAGTCATCCATGAATACTTCCATGCAGTGTTCAATGAATTCAGAAAAGGTACTCATCATACACCTCTGGAATGTTACAGGAGCATTCCAAAGTCTAAAAGGCATTCTTCTATACGCATATGTTCCAAAGGGGCATGTGAAAGTAGTCTTTTCTTGGTCCTAAGGTGATATTGGGATTTGAAAATAGCCAGTGTATCCATCAAGAAAGCAATAGTGTCAATTTACAGCTAATCTTTCTAGCATTTGATCAAGGAATGGAAGAGGGTAGTGATATTTTCATGTTTCAGCATTCAATTTTCGATAATCAATGAATAAACGCCATTTATTCTTCACTCGAGTTGTGACTACCTCCCCATGTTCATTTGTGACAACAGTTATCCCACCCTTCTTTGGTACAACCTGAATTGGACTAACCCATTCACTATCAGAAATTGGGTAGATAATACCAGCTTGAAGAAGCTTGGTGATATCTTCCCTAACTACCTCAAGGATGAGTGGATTGAGTCTTCTTTGTGGTTTTCTAATTGGGTTGGATGACTCATCAAGATGGATGTGATGTATGCAAAGGGCAGGTTTGATTCCTGGTATGTCATCTAGGGTCCAACCTAAGGCCTTTTTGTTTTCCTCTAACACTTGAACAAGTTTGGACTCCTCGGTTTCAGCAAGGGTGGTAGAGATAATGACAGGATATGAGTGATCATGGAAGAGGAATGCATATTTTAGGTGTGAAGGAATAGGTTTCAGATCAGTCTCATCTTTCGCTTTTGGGCTCGACAACTCAGGAATGGAAGAAGGGACTTCAGTTGCTTCAGGTTTATTTTCCTTAATACTATCTAAGGTGGAGCAGTAGAGATCATAATTGATGTGGAATTCAAGAGAGTTTTCAAGTTCCTCTAGATTGATGGAGTCTATGAATGAGAGGTCCACATCAACTTCACCATTTATGACTTTGTTAATCATGGTGTAGATTTCACAAGATCCTTTATCATTAGAACATGAAGAACATGGTGGATTGGGGTTCGATTGACTCTTAGAGGTGTCCTCAGAAGCATGGATTGAGAATGCAGAGTGATCCTCAGATGGGTATCACATGGCTTAGAAAATGTTGAACTTGACCAGTTGGTCACCGAATTACATGGATAAGATGCCTGAATGGACATCAATATTGGTTCTCGCAATCATGAGGAATGGTCTTCCTAGAATTAGGGGAGATCGAGAAGAGTTCATCTCACCTTCCATGTCAAGGACATAGAAATTGGCAGGGAAGATAAGATCATTGACTTGGACAAGGACATCCTCAATTATTCCCTTAGGACTGGTTGTGCTTCGATTGGCTAACTGAATGACAACACCCGTTGGGTGCAAGGGACCTAGACCAAGGTTGGAGAATATGGATTTGGGAATCACATTAATTGAGGCTCCTAGGTCTATGAGTTCATCATCAAAGTTGGAACTTCCAATTTGGCATGGAACCGTAAAGGTACCTGGATCTTGGCACTTAATGGGTATGGACTGCTGGGTGGAAACATTTTCAAAGGTCCTAAGTTGCCTCTTGTGGGTACACAACTCCTTGAGAAACTTGGCATACTTAGGAATTTGTTTTATGGAATCTAAGAGGGTAATGTTGACTTCAACACGTCTAAACATGTCAAGCATTTCAGGATTAGGTTCAAAGGACTTCCTTGGTTTAGATACAGCTTGAGGAAAATTAATTGGGTTCCTAAGTGGAATTGAAGGAGGTGATGGAATGGATTCAGATTCCTTTTCAATTTCCTTTTTCTTTTCATTTTCTAGGTCAACATTCAAAGGAGGGTTTGAGGATTTATCTTGAGGCATAGCAAGTTGCTTTCCTGATCTAAGTGCAATTGCACTTACATTACCCTTGGGGTTGGGTAATGGTTGAGCTGGGAGTTGGGAAGAATTTGATTTTTGTTGCTGGCTCAGGTGGGATGCATGTTGACCTATTTGAGTTTCAATGTTTTTAAGGATAGAATGGGTGAAGGAGGCAAGATCTTCCACTGCACTTTCCCATGGTTGCTTGGAAGAAGAGGCTTGTCCTGGATTGGGATTTCCTTGATTTTGGTTCTTGGGAAATCGATTGTATTGGTTTTGGAATTTGGAAGGCTCACTATGATAATGGAATCCAGGAGGAGGACTGTTCCTTTGAGGTTGAGGAACAAAAGGATAAGGTTGATGGAAGTTACCACCACCTTGACCATATTGGAATTGGTTTGGGTTTTGAGGATGGAATTGAGGAGGGTGAGATATGGGATTACCATACCCAAGGCCTTGGTTATAGGAAGAAGAGAAGGGCTCAGAGTGAGGCTGGTTGAAGTTTCTAACAAACTGACCTGATAGTTGAGGGTTGGTGTTCCGCTGAGCATATGCTGCATTGAGCTCCATTGGTCCAGATGAATCGGATTGATACTCTTGAAGTTGTGGACATGTTTCAGTTGGATGAGATGGAGAGTTTCATATTCCACAGTTTTTGACAGGTCCAGGAAACATTGATTGTGGAGAAGAATAGGTTGGGGATTTGGTAGCCACAGCTAGCTGTCTCACAAGACCTGTAAGTTCACTCATCCACTCGGTCATTTTTTTCGTCTCAATTGATTGATTATCTTGGGCTTGTTTGACTTGAGCATGTGCTCGAGTATGGAATTGTTGTGTGTTTGCAGCCATGTTACTTATGAGATCTCTTGCAGCTGCAGTAGTTTTATCAACAAGAGCACCGCCACTTACGACATCAATGAGAGTTCTCTCCATAGCCAATAACCCCTCATAGAAGTATTGGATCAAGAGTTGGTCAGGGATTTGATGGTGTGGGTAGGTTTCAACAAGATTTTTGAACCTCTCCCAGTACTCATTGAGTGATTCAATTGGGAACTTATGGATACCACTTATTTCCTTTCGGATAGAAGAAGTACGAGAAGCAGGAAAGAATTTCTCTAAGAAGAGTCTCTTCATGTCATTCCATGTGGTTATGGAACCAGGAGGAAGGTAGTAGAGCCATGACTTAGCAGTTTCATCTAGGGAGAAAGGGAATGCTCGAAGTTTGATTTGTTCTTTAGAAACCCCTTGAGGCTTTATGGTAGAGCACACTACTTGGAACTCTTTAAGGTGGAGATGTGGATCCTCACCGGCTAGCCTGTGGAAATGAGGAAGAAGATGAATCAAACCTGATTTGAGTTTGAAGTCAGACTATATGTTTTGATATTGAATACCAAGGGGTTGGTAATTCATATCAGGTGTAGCGAGTTCTTTAAGGGTTTGTTCCCTAGGATTGGCCATTTCAATTTCAACTGGTTGGATGAGGACTGGTTCTTGAATTATTTTAGTATCTCTGATGTTCCTCCTATGTTGGCGAAGTGTTCACTCAATTTCAGGGTAAAAAAAAATCCGAGGGATTGTTTGGAAGACTACGGGGCATTCAGAGAGATTTTGGAAGAAAGAGGAAGACAGGTTTTTCTTTGTATTTTTTCAGTTTATGATTTTTAAGAGGAAGACGGGTTTTTCTTTGTGTTTTTTTTCAATTTCTTTTTAAATTTTTTTTTTTTGGGTTTTTTATTACAATAACCAGAAACTAACGTATAATTAAAGAACCATCCCCAGAAACAGATCCATTTGAAACACATGTCCGATTTTTGCCTATCGACCGGTCAAAGTTCCGGTGCTCTGCTAATGTGTATAGCAGCACTCGGGTCGAATCCTTGGTGATGATACTTTGAAATAGTCGTTTGTTTTTAGTTGATTGTATTCTGATTGTGGGGTTTTGATTGTAGAGCTTAATTGAAATGACTAATGGATGATGTTTAATTTAACAAGTTGATAAATATTGGGGTGAGTTCATCATTAGGTTATTTAAGCTTGTGATATCCTTGAGTTTTGCTTTATATTGCATTTAAATTAACACTCATGTCACAAGTTGACTTTGATTTGAATTCCCAAGTGTTAAGACTTTAATCCAAGCCTCAAATTAACTTAGGGTTCTAATCTTGATCATATCTTATTTATGGTAGTGTATTTATGGTTCCAATAATCCATGTAAACCACACGTTAAACAAAACAAGTCATTAATCCATGACATGATAAGTCCAACATACACAATGTTAATTCAACGAATACTCATCGAGTGAAAGATCTCAATCGCTTAACATACCTAAATTAAAACTTACCCCAATGAGAGATTTACTCAGCCATTATTATGTTTATTAATCTGGTAATATATGTTTATGGTGATGAATTACAAAGAGAATAAAAAGAAAGGGACAAGATAAGAGTAGTGTGCCGAACACACACACGAAATATTTTGAGAATCAAAAATGGAATTTCGATTGAGTGAGGAAGAAAAATAAGGGACTGTAATTTAAAATGATTTCAACTATTTTAAGACCATGAATATTATACTACAGAATGTGGAGAATAATAAGAGTTATTGAAGAAGAAACAAGCACTAAAATTTGGTTGAAATGAAAACAAAGTTACACAATTACAATTGAACGCAAACATAAACAAACGTGAAAGAGAAGTGGAGGAGAGGTCTCTCTTGTTGAAACAAGATCAAAGAATATCCTCACAGAACCTTTTCAAGGCTCTAGTAATTCCAAACCTCCTCCTTAAGTGATTAAGTGCCAACAGTTTTGAAAGGAGAGGAGGGTATGTATTTATAGCCCAAGGTGGTGGACTGTTTACATTCCAGAAATACCCCTCCACTTGGATCGCCGATATGTACATCCAGACAGCCTAATCTTGAGAAATATCCTTCTTAAAAGTTGTATATAAAGAGGTCTTATGTCTACTGTGAAAATCTGGAGGCCATTGGAATTATTTATCCAAAGTTATGGCAGTTTTAGTAAATAATTATGATCTGTCCATTTCAATACATACTTTTTCAAAGTCCATAATGTGAATCGGTTTTTGAATAGGAATATTCCATAAAATAAAAATCATTTCTTCAACAAAGTTTTCCGGCCGAATATCCTCTTTCACACTGCAAAAGTTCATCTCGAATGGATGTCTACATCAGGAGAAATTTCAATATTAGTGTGCTAATTTTAATTCCCGTCCAGAATGGTGGACTGGACTTCAATGCATCAATTGGGCCCCTTGTATTTGTGATTGGGTTCTGAAATTTTTATCATCGACTCCTTTAAGTGTCCTCAGAACTTGGGAGGAGAATTAAGGTATTTGGATTTCTGTATTGAGCCCAGTAATTCGACCTTCATATATGGGTCAGTTTCTTCACAGTTTCCTTGGGCCTTCTTGTGGGGTCCATATGACGCTCTAAATGGACGAATTTTCCAAATGTGACTTCTAATGAAATGTTGTAATTGGAATTGGGAACCCTAAAAAACAATAATAATGCAATTTGGATAAGTATGGTGATAGTTATTGTTAAAACATTAAACAGACTTGAATCTGGATAAATCCAAATAGTGCTCAAAAATTATATTTAATATTTAAACATTAATATTTTACAAAAATTTTCATTTCATATAAAATCAGTAAAGGAAGTATGTAAAAAGATATGAAAATATTAATAACATCAGGGCCAATCGAGCCCGAGAGTTTATGAGTCTAGAGCAGAGAACTCTTTCTGTCATGGAGTATTCCTCTCACTTTACCGAGTTGCAGCATTTCACGCCTATTCCAGGAGGTAATCAGTTATTCCTAGAAAGGAAGTTTGACGATGGTCTAAAGAACAACATCCGGTTGTAGGTGAACATCTTCTGGTTGAATTCTATTACTTCTATCGTCTACCAGGCACTGATCACTGAGCAAAATTGAAGGGATTTTGGAGTTGTGAGCCATGGAGGCTCGACATTTGGAGTTAGTATTCCTCCTGCTGATGGAAGGAAGCGCCGCAGGGAGTCTACGTGTAGAGATCCAGGGAGGAGAGATACTTATTCTAGTAGTTAGGTGTTGTGATACCAGTGTGGGAAGAGCGGTCATACGAGGCCACACTACCTGAGATACCTGGTGAAGTTCCAGTGTTGCGGCAAGATGGGTCATATTCAACACTTCTATCGGATCTTCTCACCAGAAGCTGGTGACAGGGGTTCTTCTATGACTCCTCCTTCAGAAGCCGCACCACCATTTTCTCACCAGTCTAGGAACTGGAGTTCTTCTGGCTGTTCAGGTCGGGTTTGGGGTCATGGTTGTGGTATCCAGTGGCCCGGTTTTGACCAACAATTGGGTGGATCAGCTCAGGGTGGCCAGACAGGGTCATAGGGCCGCGATGCGGGTTAGACTTTTGCAGTGGATCAGACCCAACAGGAGCAGGATTCTGAACCGTCTATAGTTCGAGGTACGATCTTAGTTTCCTCAGTTTTAGCTTCTGCTCTTTTCGATACAGGGGCTTCCCATAGCTTTATATCTGTTGTTGTTGTAGAGAGCCTTAGGCTCTGCATCTTTTCTTCTGCTGATATCTTGATGCTAGAAACTCGATTGGGGACTAGAATGACGAGTGTATGTTAGTGCAAGGAGTTCCCTCTATAGGTTGGTGGGTGTCACTTTTTAGGGGACCTCTATGTCCTAGAGATGATAGGTTATGATGTCATTCTCGAAATGGACTGGTTAGTTTCCTTCTAGGTAGTTGTCGACTGTTATTGTCGTAGGGTGAGCTTCACATCACCAGAGGGTGGATAATTTCTTCATAAGGTTGAATGGGATGTCCAGGCGAGCAGATCAGTACCCGAGCATCATGGGTTAGGAGGATTTATAGCCCATATTTCTAGTCTATATCTGGATGACCAGGGGATTTCACAGATGGACTTTCCTCCAGTGGTGGATCGTTTCAGGGATGTCTTTCCAGAGGAATTTTCAGGTTTGCCTCTGGAGCAAGAGGTGGAATTTTCTATTGATCTTGTGCCAGGAGGGGAACTAGTGTACATTCCTCCTTATAGGATGGCTACACCAGAGTTGCAGGAGCTCAAGAAGCAGTTGGAGGAGTTGCAGGAAAAGAGTTTCTTCTTCTACACCGCCTTGCTAGGGAAATTCGGGGACAAATTTCATTAAGGGGGGAAGTTTGTAAGAACCCGAATCTTTTTTTCAGGTATGTTTTCTTTCTTCTGATCATTTTTGAGAAAAAGGGGAATTTATGGAAATTTATGAAGTACACGCCGTGTACATTATTATTACACGCCATGTACTGGGTCACAACAGGAAGTCGTGTGCTGGATGTGTGATGGCCACACACACGACCATGTGGGGGTGACCTGGAGGAAACCTAATGCAGAGTACGGAAATGGTAAGTACACACCATGTACTTCCAAAGTACACGTCGTGTATTTTTTTCATTAAATGCACCGGGGTCTCGTCTGACAGACAGAACCACCTCTTTCTAGGTTTGGTTCATTCGAGAGTGAGAGAAAAACATTGATCTTCTCCAAGCCCTCGATCGAGCATCCATTCCCCGAATTGAACTTTGTCAGTTGCGTTGGAATCGTATCGGTAATATCTCTCTTCTTCTTGAGCTTAGTTTCACGATTCCACTTCTTTCTCAGGTTATCCTCTGTTGAAAATTTTAGAAATTTTTGTAGATATTCGGCGTTCTAATGTGATTCAAGCCCTGATACTCAAGTATATTGATCTTCCAACAACAAGGTAGGTGGTTTATGCCTTTCCGTTGAGAGTCTTTGAGTTATATGTGCAATTTTTTCTAATACCCATGAACGGGGTATTGCGTGTTTACAGTTTTAGTCCTATTGTTTTCCTTCTATGATTGTATTTTATAGTAGAGGTTTTTTTTATGTGAATAGAGTTAATTGCTATGTTTTGGAAGTGTTTTCCCATGCATTTTTTTCCTATTTTGACCATTAGGTCTAGTCTTCCTGTTAGGCTTTTATTTACTTTCCCATGCCTAGTTGTAGGATGGTGTGACGATTGTTTTGACATGTTGTTTTGTTGTATACTGCTATCCAAGTAGTTCTTGAGGTTTACTTTGGCCGATACGTGCTGCTATGCTTTCTTGACTTACACAGGGCCGTGAGAACCTGGTGTAGTAGACCATAGGGAAAATGGACATTGAGGGCTTCTCTAGAGTGTCTGTTTTACTTAAGATGCGAGACCACATGGGGAATTTATGTAAGTGCTTCCTTAGAGTGTCTGTAGTTCCTCGACGTGGGACACATAGGTAATGAGACATAAGTGCTTCCCTAGAGCACCTTTAGTTACAATACAATACTATAGGAGGAATTGATGGTGAGTGCTTCCTCAGTGATTCAATGCTTAAGCTGAACCAGAGGGGTTAGACTGAGTGTACTACCCAGAGGGTTTCTTGAACTTGTTAGGTAGGACCAGGGGGGATAGGCTATGAGTACTTCCCATAGGGTTAACTTTTGTGTTTGACTACTTTCTTGTGTTACAAGGTAGGACCAGAGGGGATAGGCTGTGAGTACTTTCCAGAGGGTTACCCATTTTTGTTTATCTGCTTTGATTAGTAGTTGCTGGATATTTTGAAACTGTGGATTTTTACTACTGAGTACTTCCTTGTTTACTGCATTTATTTACTTACTGCCTACCATATATTCACTGACTATTAGGCACAGATCTCATGGTGGTTGCCTACTGGGATTTAATCTCACGCCCTGTTTGGGCCATGCTTTTGGGCCCAAACAGATTATATTGTTGCAGGTATAGATAAGGGAAAGTGCCCTTCTACTTCAGTTACTTGATTTTATATGGAGTTGGAGAGCATGGGACCAAGCTATAGCTTGTGATTATGAGGAGTTGTTTACTGCTTTTCATTTTTACTTGGCTTAGTACTATTGTATTCCAGCATTGTGATTTTTTTGGCTTCATTCCTATACATATGTGCCATGCATAATTCATATATATATGTGTGTGTGTGTGTGCTCTAGTTTATTGTTTCTAGTCTTCGGCTGTTTACTTTTGTATGGATTATTCCTGCTTCTCCTACTGCTATTTTTTTTCTTCCACTGTGTTGCTCTGCCAATGAGGGAATAGTTTCCCCACTACCACACCCAAGGCCCTCGCTGCTAGTCATCCACCTCTGGCATTCAGGGAAATGCACTTGAATCCATGTGACCAACTGAGTATGGGGCACCTCTGGGTGGCTCCCAAAACTGGGATGTTACAATGATCAAAACTAGGAAAGAGACATCATATTGTCCTAAAATCATGGGAAAATGACCATAGATTTAATTTTGAAATTTAGGAACTAATAGAACATCATTTTGAATGGTTGTTGCTCTGTTATGAATTTAAATGTGTTTTTAGTGTCTTAAAACACTAAAACGTGCATGGAATGATCAAAACTAGGAAAACAATATTATATAGTCCTGAGATCAGGGTAACACCACCGTATATTTAAATTTTAAATGTAGGAACTAAAGACACGAAATTCCGAATGACGTTTTTCCCATTATGCTCGTAAACCCATTTTTAGTGTTTTAAAACCCAAAAACGTGGGTGAAATGATTAAAACTAGGAAAACAACATTGTATTGTCCTAAAATATGAGGAAAAGAACCATATTTTTAATTGTGAAATTTAGGAACTGACATCACTTCATTCCGAATGATGGTTTTCCTGTTATAACTGTAAAGTGATTTCTAGCATTTTAAAACACTAAAATGTGTGTGGAGTGGTCAAAACCAAGAAAATGACATCATATTTTCATGAAATCAGTGGATAATGACCATAGATATAATTTTTAAATTTAGGAATATACAACACATCATTCTGAATGAAGGTTTGACCGTTATTGATCTAAAAGCATTTTTAGTGTTTTAAAACACTAAAACGTGCATGGAACAATCAAAACCAGGAAAATAATGTAATATTGTCCTGAAATTAGAGGAAACCGTCATATATTTAATTGTAAAATTTAGGTAATAACATAACATAATTCTAAATGACAGTTATACCGTTATGACCATAAAGGTATTTTTTGTGTTTTAAAACACTAAAATGTGTGTGGAATGGTCAAACCTAGGAAAACAATGTCATATTGTCTTAAAATTAGGGAAAAACCACTGTATATTTAATTTTTAAATGTAGGAACCAACAGAACATCATTCTGAATGAGGTTTTTCTTGTTATTCCTGTAAACGTGTTTTTAGTGTTTTAAAACACTAAAACCTGTGTGGAATGGTCAAAACCATGAAAAAAATGTTATATTTTACTAAAATTAGGGGAAAACTATAGTAGATTTAATTATGAAATGTGGGAATCAAAGGAACTTCATTTTGAATGACGGTTTTCCTGTTATGTCTGTAAATGCATTTTTATTGTTTTAAGACACAAAAACGTGCGTGGAATGATCAAAATCATAATAAAAGATCTCATATTGATGTGAAATCATGATACAACCACTATTTAGTTGTTTTCAAAATATTGGACATGTAGGTATATCAATATCCTTAAAAAAACTATTAAAATAAATTTCCAGAACATTGCATGTCACTTTAGAAATAAATTAGAATATTTACTTACCCTTTTCAATTTCAAGAGTTGAATCTTATATTAAATATATATGTTTCTATTTTTAAATTGTTTTTCATTATATATTATTTTTTTATGTTAAAATATATTCTGTTTTATTAATAAAATAAAAAAATTTATGTGCAACATTCTGAATATATTCGGTGTCTTTTATCTTTTTCATTTCTTATCTTAAATGTTCTAGTTTTTATTGTAGGTGGTAGATTCCAATAGTAAGAAGGATATTGACCATTTTGATCCATGACATTCTTTAAAATTCAATCAAGATGTTTCTTAGTTTCTCGTGATAAAGTTTCTAAAGGCATTTCCTGTGAACAATGGAAGCTCTTTGTCGATATCAATAGAGATGCATCTCATGAGGAATTTTCATATTTTATATATCTTAATAACATTTACAGAATAATATTATAATTTTAATTAAAATTTCTATTTATTAGTAATTATCTAAAAACATTCTATGAAACATGAGAATAAAGTCATTCCTCACATTTCATGGGCTCATATTTTTTCGAGAAAAAGAAAAATTTTGGTTTGTATTTTATTCATTATTGTTTATATCATTTTATTACAACTCAATGTTTTTTATTATTTTTTACATTTTTTTATAAATTATAATCAATTAGGTCACTCTTTTGGCCAAACAGTGATGTGGTTTAATGTGAATAAGAAACCCAATGGTATTTTTGTAAATAACCCTACCAAAGAAGTTGGAGTAAGTACTTTTCATTACCATTTCATATTATCTCATTACCATAAAAACGTAATAATAAAAAATATATTATAACAACTAACAGGCCTTAAACCAAATTAAATAGGGATAGTTATATTGTAACAACCCGATATTTTATGATAAGTATTCTTTTTAATTTATTTGACGTCATGTGTTTTATACTACAACAAGATTATCTTGCACTATATGCAACACCATATTATCTTGCAGTATACGCAACATTATTCTTGGATCATGTTACACACAATTTCAAGTTTGTTTGATAGTTGTTATTCTACGCAACATTGAGTGTGTATGAATATATTTATATATATATATTCAATGTATAAATGAAATATTGTTATATTTTTTTATACGCAACAACAAAGGAGTCTTGCACTACACGCAATCCTAACTTGGCTTGCATTACATGCAATCACGACCTTCCTCGATAGCGTGTGTAGTACGCAGTACCGGGTTTCACTAAACAACGATATATTGTTATAATATTATTACGGACTAGCCGTTATGAATAGTATTAAATAAATTTTGAATTGTATAAAATTATTATTCATCTTACACATTTTCTAGAACAGGGTATGAGAACAAAATAAATTTTTCGGGTAAAATAAGTATTTTTCAAAAAATGCAGTTTTGCCGCCTTTTAATGGCGCACCCACATTAAATCTAGTTTTTGACATGTTTATAAGTTCAATTTTACAAAATAAACTTCTTCTTTTGAATCAGGATATAAAAATTTACATTGGATAAAGTTTTGATATTTTTCTGATAACTTTCATATTTTAATGAATAGTAAAAACACGCTATATTTTAATTAAAAACAACTTTTTTCATCGTAATAATTTATATGGTTAAATTATATTATTAAATGGTTTTGAAGTATAAATAGAATATATTTTTTTCATTTAATATAATTTATGTCATTATCATTGATTTTACCTTGAATTCGTAGGTTAAATCAATTCAATCTTTTGGAATGTTTTAAACAAAAACCCGTTTTCTTTCGACAACGGGATTAATTTTAATTTAATTTCTGCAAATTTTGTGTATTGAATTTGGAAAAATGGATTCCATATTTGGAATAATTGGGTCCAAATTATGTTAATAAGCTACTTTTTATTTTTGGGCATTATGAATAGTAACTACGGTAAATTTTATTTACCATAATTAAAGGTAAATCGGGTAATTAAGGGTAAATATAAGATAATACAATTACCCTAACACCTTACAAAATCATATTATATGACTAAAAGTCGACCCATATCACCTAAGGGTCGGATTAGATTCATTTAATGGACTTTGTTTCATGAAAATAATTTAATTATTATTAAAACCAAAGAAAGTGACAACATGTCACTTTCTTAAATCTTATAAGTATAATAATTTTAATTTAGTGATAAAATTAATGAAACTTCGAATATAAATAGTCACCAGAAATATAATAAAACTATATACATCATATGAATTTATTTAGAATTTTTAGGGATTAAATAATTATCATTAAAGGTGACATAATAGTGACGTTCAAATTATTTTATTAAGAGAAATATCAAATAAATGGTTTTAAAAATATTAAAATAAATATTATATGAACTATTTAATGTTCTACACTAATTTTCTAGATAAATATGACATGTTATGAATCTATTAAATCTTTTCATTCTAACATATCTTCTGTATATTGTTTATTTAAATTCAAATAAATGAATAATGTCAAAATTGACACTATTGTTATTTTATAAAAATAACATATTATAAAATTGTTTAAAAATCACAAAAATATTTAAAAATTATAAATTAAAATTTATATGATCGAAAATGTCATAAAGTGTCAAATTATGGAAAATTCAAAACACATATGTAATTATTTTTAATAATTTAAAATTTAGAATATTATTACCACAAATAAAATAAAATTGATAAATAAGGATAAATCAAGTTGATAATGTTTAAAATAATTTTCTAACATGTCTAAATTTTATTGGTTGATGATATTACAACCCTATCTCATCTAATATTCGGATATGAGTCATTTTGGAAGTTTTTTAGTGGGGTTGGGATTTAATATAAACTAATATTTTTTATATTTCCAAAGGTGCCCCTCTCCTCGCTTATAAAAGGTCACATCCTCCCTCTCTTCCTCACACCACTTTGAGCCTTAAAGATCGGCCAAACACTACCAAATTCTCTTCTCCACTTCCCTAAAAACATCCTATAGGTCCTGGTCTTCTTAAAAGACCAATTTTAGTGCCCTAAGAGAAGGTTTAAAGGAGGCACTTTGAGAAAGAGGTAATACCTTCTACCGTTTTCTTCAAGTTCCATTCTTCTTATACTCCCTCTTCTTTAGTTGTTTCATTATGAAGTAATAACATAAGTATCCATAATATACTTATATGTTATTATAGATATTAAACAACCATATTTCACCTTCTATCCATCCTACGGAAAACAAAATCACCATCCGTGCGTACGTATGGAATACCGTCTCCACACCGTGGTGTAATCTGTTTTTTCACCAACACCTTACATGGATGGGTATAATGGTGTAAAGAATAACTATATATGGTCATTATAACATCATACTGATTCTGATATATTATACCATCCACTCCAATTCTATTCAATAATTATGGGAATGATATCATCTCTCGTGCGTACGTATGGATTACCATTTCCACGACGCGATGAGATTCATTCTCCATGTTAACCATACATGAATGATTATAAAGTTTATATAATGAATAATAATGAAATATGTGAAATAATAATTCTAATGGATTTATGTATATATATATGTATGTCATCTATTTAGTTTCATTCAATTCAATAAGGAAACGAAAACAACGTTCATGCGTACGTACGGCCTACAGTCTCCATGAACGGTGTATTTCATTCTTTTTATCGATCTATAATATATATGTATATGATGAATATATTTTATATATAAATCATGTTTTACATTCTGGAATTATGTAAATCAGGATATAAGTAATAATATCAAGAATGGCAAGTCGAAACACATACGATAAATGAAATGATTTTACCCAAAACGCTGTTTTAACATGGAATTTACAAAAGAATGGGTAATATAAAGTCATAAGTGAAACATATATGATATCATAACAATAAATATGATTATGTAAAAAGTAAATGACATTATTTAAATCATTATACAGGAGGTTCGGATCCATACGAAGCATATCAGACCTAAGGTAAGGGATAATTTTTCAAATCTCATGTTTATCCGAGATTGCTTATTCGTAAGTATTTACTGGGGTTATTTCCATCATCTATGTCCATGTTTTATAAAAGTGTTTTCATGTATGTTTAAAGTCCTTTTTACCCATTTTTGACTTTTACTACATGGTATGTAAGGAATATTTCTTTTGTTTATGTTACGAGGTACTTTTTTACTTTTTCGGCAAAAGTACGAGAAGAATGTTTTTTTAACCTATACGGCATGAAAGGATTTTTACGGTTTTATAAAGCCTTATTTTCCTGAAGCTTCATAGAAACGATTTCATGACTATTTTCAACAAAATCCTTTTCTTTTAAAATTGCATTACATTTTGTGAAAAGAAAATGATTTTGAAGAAGAAAGGATATTTTCCTTTAGAATTAAGTTCAAGTGTTTTATCAAAACCATTTTTCACCTAAGATGAAATTATTTCATATGTGTATGTTTCAAGTATAATGTCTCTATAATTTACATGGTTTCACTTTTCTTATTATGAAATGATATCCATTTCTTTTATATGGATTATGTGATAATGGGATGATGTTTATGAAACCCATTTTATTTATTGGGTTATTATGAATGATGTATGTTTATTTTGTGGTACAAGTAATAATGATTTCATTATGAGATGGGTGGGACCTATATCTCCCTCCAATGCATTGGGTAAAGATTTATATCTCATGAGATAGACATGGCTGAAACGGCAAGTAAATCTAGTTCAGTAATACAGGGCTGGAACGGCAAGTAAACCTGGTTCAATAAGGGACTTTGTCCATTAAGATGGTCTTGGCAGAAATGGCTTGGATACTATAGAAATCATATCATGTTCTTAATGGTTTCCACAATTACATGTTTTATTCCCATGCTATTTTATCATGATTAATGTTTCTTTATGATCTATGCCTTATGTACTGATATGTTTTATGTCATTGCTCAAGATTTTAATGTTTAGATTTTATGCTCATGTTTTTTTTACATTCAAATGTATAAGGATTGTTTTATGTTCTCTATGCTTACCCTTACTGGGCATTTGAGCTCACCCTTTATATTTTTTTCTTTTCCTTAGGATTTAAAGAAAGGTTTTAGGTAATAAAACAAAAGGGGAAGACCATTAATGGAGATGTTGAAGATTTTTCACCATGATTAGAAGATTATATTCCGAGTTTCCAAAGACACTAAACTATTACGATCCTTGTGTGTTTGTTTTTTTTATGTATTAAGTATTCCGCAAAAGTAATGTAATGTCCATGTACATCAAGCTTTGAGTCTCTACAGTTGGTATCAGAAGAAAGGTTTAGTCAACCTTTGGAAACTAGGATGCGAAAACGTTAGTGAGATCCCTAGAGATATTTCTAAGGTATGTCTAGGGATTTACCTAAGGATAAGTATACGTATAGGATATAGTACTATAACTATGGTAACGATATTAGAATTTAACCTACAATGTTAGATATTGATGGTACTCCCCCTTTACTATGTTGTTTTCCCTAGCATGATTTTTTCCTCTCACACTATTCTTTTTGGGTTTTAGAAAATGGTTGGAAATAGGAAGATTCACGATAATGGAGGATATGACGGACAATGGAATGATATTCTTCATGAGCAACCAAATGAAATGGGATTTGGAAGTCCAAACATCATTATTATGCCTAATCATCAATCTCATAATATGATCAATAATCTCAACTTTGGTAAGTTTCCCAACTCAGATAATAAGAGAAAGATGGAGTTTCATGATGATCATAGAGGAAAGAAAGTTAAATTTCCCTCATGTAAATCATGTGGGAAGAGGCATCGGGGAGATTGTTTCAAAGGAACTGGAAGATGCTTTGGGTGTGGAAAAGAAGGAAACAAAGACAGTAAGTGCAAAGGAAAAGGTTCAATTAACACCATGGACAAGGATAATGGTATTTCTACGACATCAACAATGATTAGATGTTTTAAATGTGGAATGTATGGGCATTATTCAAACCAATTCCCTAAGGGAAAATCTCATGAAGAGAATCAGCATGGTCATATGAGTAGTATTTATGTGGATGATGATGAAGAGACTACAAATGAAATATGATATGAAAGAAATGATGAAGCTCAGCTAGTGGTTTAAGAAGGTAGTGGAATGATTTTTTGTTTATCAAGAATAATGTATGGTACTATGGAATAAAGAATCATCTAAGAATTGTTACACTATTGTTTTTTCTAAAGTATTTGAAAGTATATTTTGAATGGTATTGGTAACCATGAAAGGTTATTCAGATATTTTTGGAAAGAAGATGATATGCGCATAATGAAGGGATAAGGAGAAAATAATATGTTTGATAGTATTCATGAGCTCATGGCTGATAAAAAGAAAAAGTGATATCATGATTTGAGTATATAGATTTTATTTGGGATTTTTGTATGTGGAAAGAGTTAACTTTTGACAGAATTCATGTTTCTGCTAAGGTTCTATGGTAATTCATGTTTCAAAAGAATACATGATTAAGGTATTCACATGTTTGGAATGTGACCAAAAAGATATATCTTATGATATATGGGGGACAAATGAAGGAATTCACATGCTCGGTAAATGAAATTTCTAATAATCAGACAGAAGTATTTTCGATAAGCCTAATGGTCGGAATGGACATCATATAGTATTGGTTAAGGATATAACTTTTTATTTCTAAAATGTTATTATAGTATAGTTTTAGAAAAAGGATAACCTGCAGGACGGATGACAACCCGTCGCATCAGACAAGGCTGTGGGAATCGAACCCACAACCGAAGTGCGACAGGCCTTTATCGCCTACCACTAGCCTACAAGAAGTCACTGGTTAGTAGAAACTAGTTTTATTTTATTAAGAGGTATGATAGATAAAGTATAGGTCCATTTTTGGAACCATATACGATTAATCTCACCATAAGATGGACTTATAACTTTTGCTAACATTTTGTTTGAAACAGATAGAATGACCCATCATTCTATCACATGATCTGCTAACACTTCACGAATAAAAAATTCAACTTCATTTCTTTAAGAGATGAAGTGGAAAATTGTTTAAATCATGAACAATAGTGAGATTGTACCAAAATCATGTAAGTATTTCTTTTAATTCATCAACTTTAGGGAAATGATCTTGAAAACCAAAAATGTTGTCCTAGTGCCATTATATCCGATGAATCATATGGTACCTTAGATCATCAAAAATCTATGGCTTTGTGATTGTTGGCTTTTTCATAGCCATGTTCTCTACCACTCTCCATCAGAACATGATGGTTAGATTTCTCTTCCATATCCATATTTTCAACTATGTTTTCCTATGTGGAAACCCAGTGATTAGTTAATTTGGGTAACCATTACGTTTCATACTTTAGTTTATTAAAGTTAATTTTTGGTATTTTATTTTACGATGTGGGTTTCAATTAAAGAAACTTTCAAGTATAAAACCATGTATAACCCCGAAGAATTTCGAGGGCGAAATTCATTTTTAAGGGGGGTAAAATGTAACAACCCGATATTTTATGATTAGTATTCTTTTTAATTTATTTTATGTCATATGTTTTATGCTACAACAAGATTATCTTTCACTATACGCAACACCGTATTATCTTGAAGTATACGCAACATTATTCTTGGATCGTGTTACACACAATTTCAAGTTTGTTTGATAGTTGTTATTCTACGCAACATTGAGTGTCTATGAATATATATATATATATATATTCAATGTATAAATGAAATATGGTTGTATTTTGTTATACGCAACAAAAAATGAGTCTTGCACTATACGCAACCCTGACTTGGCTTGCATTACACGCAATCACGACCTTCCTCGATAGCGTGTGTAGAACGCAGTATCGGGTTTCACTAAACAATGAGATATTGTTATAATATTATTATGTACTAGCCATTATGAATATTATTAACTACATTTTGAATTTTATAACATTATTATTCATCTTACACATTTTCTAGAACATGGTATGAGAACAAAATAATTTTTTTGGGTAAAATAAGTATTTTTCAAAAAATGCAGTTTTGCCGCCTTTTAATGGTGCACCCACATTAAATATAGTTTTTGACATGTTTATAAGTTAAATTTTAAAAAATAAACTTCTTATTTTGAATCAGGATATAAAAATTTACATTGGATAAAGTTTTGATATTTTTCTGATAACTTTCATATTTTAATGAATAGTAGAAACACGCTATATTTTAATTAAAAACTTTTTTCATCGTAATAATTTATATGGTTAAATTATATTATTGAACGGTTTTAAAGTATAAATAGAATATATTTTTACCATTTAATATAATTTATGTCATTATCATTGATTTTACCTTGAATTCGTAGGTTAAATCAATTCAATCTTTTGCAATGTTTTAAACAAAAACCCATTTTCTTTCGACAACGGGATTAATTTTAATTTAATTTCTGAAATTTTTGTGTATTGAATTTGGAAAAATGGATTTCATATTTGGAATCAGTGGGTCCAAATTACGTTAATAAGCTACTTTTTATTTTTGGGCATTATGAATAGTAACTACGGTAAATTTTATTTACCATAATTAAAGGTAAATCGGGTAATTAAGGGTAAATATAAGATAATAAAATTACACTAACACCTGCCAAAATACTATTGGATGACTAAAAGTCGACCCATATCACCTAAGGGTCGGATTAGATTCATTTAATGGACTTTGTTTCATGAAAATAATTTAATTATTATTAAAACCAAAGAAAGTGACAACATGTCACTTTCTTAAATCTTATAAGTATAATAATTTTAATTTAGTTATAAAATTAATGAAACTTAGAATATAAATAGTCTCTAGAAATATAATAAAATTATCTACATAATATGAATTTATTTATAATTTTTAGGGATTAAATAATTATCATTAAAGGTGACATAATAGTGATGTTGAAATTATTTTATTAAGAGAAATATCAAATAAATGGTTTTAAAAATATTAATATAAATATTATATGAACTATTTAATGTTCTCCACTAATTTTATAGATAAATATGACATGTTATGAATATATTAAATCTTTTAGTTCAAACATTTCTTCTGTATATTTTTTATTTAAATTCAAATAAATGAATAATGTCAAAATTGAGACTATTGTAATTTTATAAAAATAACATATTATAAAATTGTTTAAAAATCACAAAAATATTTAAAAATTATAAATTAAAATTTATATGGTCTAAAATATCATAAAGTGTCAAATTATGGAAAATTAACAACACATATGTAATTATTTGTAATAATTTAAAATTTAGAATATTATTACCACAAATAAAATTAAATTGATAAATAAAGATAAATCAAGTTGATAATGTTTAAAATAAATTCATAACGTGTCTAAATTTTATTGGTTGATGATATTACAACCCTATCTCATCCAATATTTGGATATGAGTCATTTTAGAAGTTTTTAAGTGGGGTTGGGATTTAATATAAACTAATATGTTTTATATTTCCAAAGGTGCCCCTCTCCTCCCTTATAAAAGGGCACCTCCTCCCTATCTTCCTCACACCACTTTGAGCCTTAAATCTCGGAAAAACCCTAAGAAATTATCTTCTCCACTTCCCTAGAAACATACTAGAGGTCATGGTCTTCTTAAAAGAGCAATTTTAGTTCCCTAAGAGAAAGTTTAAAGGAGGCACATCGAGAAAGAGGTAATACCTTCTACCGTTTTCTTCAAGTTCCATTCTTCTTCTACTCCCTCTTCTTTAGTTGTTTCATTATTAAGTAATAACATAATTATCCCTAATATACTTATATATTATTATAAATATGAAACAACCCTATTTCACCTTCTATCCATCCTACGAAAAACAAAAACACCGCGCGTGCGTACGTACGGAATACCGTCTCCACGCCATGGTGTAATCAGTTTTTCCACCAACACCTTACATGGATGGTTATAATGGTGTAAAGAATAACTATATATGGTTATTATAACATCATAATGATTCTGATATATTATATCATCCACTCTAATTCTATTCAATAATTATGGGAACGATATCATCGCTCGTGCGTACGTAAGGATTACCGTCTCCACGACGCGATGAGATTCATTCTCCATGTTAACCATACATGAATGATTATAAAGTTTATATAATGAATAATAATGAAATATATGAAATAATAATTCTACTGTATTTATGTATATATATATTTATGACATCTATTTAGTTTCATTCAATTCAATAAGGAAACGAAAACAGCGTTCATGCGTAGGTACGGCCTACCGTCTCCATGAACGGTGTATTTCATTCCTTTTATCGATCTATAATATATATGTATATGATGAATATAATTTATATATAAATCATGTTTTACATTCTGTAATTATGTAAATCAGGATATAAGTAATAATATAAATAACGACAAGTCGAAACACATACGATAAATGAAATGATTTTACCCAAAACGCTGCTTTAACATGGAATTTACAAAAGAACGGGTAATATAAAGTCATAAGTGAAACATATATGATATCATAACAATAAATATGATTATTTAATAAGTCAATGACATTATTTAAATCATTATACAGTAGGTTTGGATCCATACTAATCATATCGGACCTAAGGTAAGGGATAATTTTGCAAATCTCATTTTTATCCGAGATTGCTTATTCGTACGTATTTACTAGGGTTATTTCCATCATCCATTTCCATGTTTTATAAAAGTGTTTTCATGTATTTTTAAATTCATTTTTACCCATTTTTGACTTTTACTACATGGTATGTAAGGAATATTTCTTTTGTTTACGTTACGAGGTACTTTTTTACTTTTCCGGCAAAAGTACGAGAAGAATGTTTTTTTAACTTATACGGCATGAAAGGATTTTTACGGTTTTATAAAGCCTTATTTTCATGAAGCTTCATCGAAAATATTTCATGAATATTTTCAACAAAATCCTTTTCTTTTAAAATTGCATGACATTTTGTGAAAAGAAAATGATTTTGAAGAAGAAAGGATATTTTCCTCAAGAATTAATTTCCAGTGTTTTATCAAAACCATTTTTCACCTAAGATAACATTATTTCATATGTGTATGTTTCAAGTATAATGTATCTATAATTTACATGGTTTCACTTTTCTTATTATGAAATGATATCCATTTCTTTCATATGGATTATGTGATAATGGTATTATGTTTATGAAACCCATTTTATTTATTGGGTTATTATAAATGATGTATGTTTATTTTGTGGCACAAGAAAGAATGATTTCATTATGAGATGGGTGGGACCTATATCTCCCTCCAATTAATTGGGTAACGATTTATATCTAATGAGATAGACATGGATGAAACGGAAAGTAAATCTGGTTCAGTAATACAGGGCTGGAACGACAAGTAAACTCGGTTCAGTAGGGGATTTTGTCCACTAAGATGGTCTTGGCAGCAATGTCTTGGCTACTATGGAAATCATATCATGTGATTAATGGTTTCCAAAATTACATGTTTTATTCCCATGCTATTTTATCATGATTAATGTTTCTTTATGATCTATGCTTTATGTACTGACATGTTTTATGTCATTTCTCAAGATTTTGATGTTTAGATTTTTATGCTCATGTTTTTTTTACATTCAAATGTCTAAGGATTGTTTTATGTTCTCTATGCTTACCCTTAATGAGCATTTGATCTCACCCTTTATATTTTTTTTCTTTTCCCCAGGATTTAAAGAAAGGTTTTAGGTAAGAAAACAAAAGGGGAAGATCATTAATGGAGATGTTGAAGATCTTTCACCACGATTAGAAGATTATATTCCGAGTTTCCAAAGACACTAAACTATTACGATCTTTGTGTGTCTGTTTTTTGTTATGTATTAAGTATTTCGAAAAATTAATGTAATGTCCATGTACATCAAGCTTCGAGTCTCTACATATATAAATAAAATGATGCCAATTTGACATCATTTGATAAATCTAGATGGCTAAAATTAATTGGGTTTAAGGATTGTTTGTTTTTATAATATAATTTTTAATATTATGTTTTTATAGTTTTGAAATAACAATAAATACATATGAAAACTTTATCAATGAAGTTCAAATATTTTAAACAATAATTGTTAATATTTTTGTATTAACAGGTTAAAATTCAAGAAGTCTAGGATGTGAACCCTTCACAATCAGTATGTCTTTCCCAGAATGATGCAGTTGGAATATTTTTAGGGAAGGATCATCTCGAACATGTATGAGGGGTGGGTTCATGGAATAATACTGAAACTGTTTTTTTCAGGGTGATGTCATCCAATACTGATACACCCAGTGGAGTTTTAGTAGTGTCGTTGATCATGAATCAAAAAGAGAAATTACAAGATTGAAAGAAAAAGTGCAAGAACAAGATTGTTATAGGAAAAATAGGATCCGTGGCGGTCAAAAATGGAAGGTTTCTATATTTTAGTAGATAGCTAGCATGATCCATGAAGAAATTTCCAGCCTTATATCTCATCTTAGAGAGGTAAATTTTAAATTCCATAGATTATTCACACAATTTCAAAGAACACATACAACATCCACAACATCTTTAGCTTAAATTTCTAACAATCATCACTAAAAAATTTATTTTATCTATTTATCAATGGTTCACTAGTGAAAAAACATGATTTAACATCGGTTTTTTTTAATTTCAATGTTGGTTTTTAACTGATGTTTATAAAGGTGATGTAAAAAATAAGGTTTTTGAAATCAATTTTTAAAAAACCAACATAAAAAATGACAGTTTTTTTAGTTTTTAGAGTTGTCTAATTACATAAACCGATGTCGGAAACCGATCTTAGTTTGGTCTTCAGTGTCGATTTTCATGAACGGTGATGATGAAAACCGTGCTATTGTATTTTCACTATTCGGTGTCGGTTTATAAAAAAACTAATGTTGAAATTTAGTTTTTTTTAATATTTCAATATTACATCCCCATAAAAATCATAATACCTGTAATAGAAAAATAGTACAAAACAAACAAAGAAAATGTATCATTGACTAAAAATCTATAAAAACATAAATACTTTTATCTAGTTAATCGAAAAATTATCTACACATTTGTATTATAAAGTATAATTAAAAAAACATTACCTAAAATTTTCAACATTATCATTGTTGGTTACCATTAAAGCATTTTTTTGATATCATTATGTTTAACACCTATTATAACAAAAAAATTAGTTTTTTGAACATATTTTATTAGTAAATGTTATAATAATCAGAGAAATAATAATATACATACCTTAAATCCTAATCATATAAAACAAATAGTTTTCAAACAAAGATCTAAGATGGTTAAGTTTATCTTGCATGTACGGATCAACATCATTGAACTCCTATAATGATGTCGAATGATATAAGATTAAAAAACAGAATACTATGATAGAAAATATAAAATAATTAATATGACTGACCTCATCATAATCAATCATTACCTCAGTTGTGATTATCTCATAAATGAATCATAGAACATAATAAACACATTCGACATATTCTTTTTGATGATGACACTGCAGTTAATAAAACATTAACTTGATAATAAAAATCAATATATATATATATATATATCTATATGTACATATTTATATCCAAAAATCAAAATAATATCTAATATAAAAAATAATTACCTTTACTTTCACATAGTTTATTGAATTTGGATTCCGTTTTGACAAGTGATCTTTGTCAATTTTTTTCCATGACCTGTATTTTCATCTATATCAACTAATAATACATTTATAAAAAATGAGAATTAAACATAATGATTATATAAAAAAAATTACTTGTCTAACAAGGTGGAAAATTATATATGAACACCACCTAATAAAGAGAACAACCAATAAAATGTTTTTTCACTTGGGAATAATATGCCAAACATCCAATTCCCCTACAATACAAAAAGTTCACATTTAATGACATTATAATGAACATTCATTCAAAATTATGTTTTTTCTCTTACCCATTAAGATATGGTATAAACAAACACCCAATATCTGTCATTGACAACCTATCACATATAAATGCCACTCTATTTTCAGTCGACACATATTTGACATCTGTTGAAATAAATTTTGGATCTATAAAACAATAAATTTATGTGCTATCATTTTTAACAATTATGATTTGTGGATACCTAATTAAAAAAATTAATATAGTTACTCAATTTAAACTATCTTTAATTAATAAAATAAAAAACTAAAAGGTCAATTTACTTACATGGAAAACAACTCCAAAACATTCATGTTGAGATCTTTAAAACTAATTAGATGCATGATATCTTTTAGGAATATTATCTGTTGGTTGGAGTAGAATAATTAAGAGGGGGTGAATTGAGTATCTATAAAAATTTATGTTTAAAAAGGCGTTCTTAAAAATATTTCCCCATCATGTTAAATAAATCCCAGTTAATCAAAGTAATACAGTTATAATGGTTTGACTGTTTAAATAACTTATTAGAAGCTTGATTATTTCTCAGCAATAATAATAGCTATTAATATTACTTTTGAAACTATTTTACTAATACAAAGAAATTATAACTTATTTTCCAGATTAAATATGAAAGTAAGTTTAGAGATTTCTAAATTATACAGTAGATCAATAAAACTAAGAAAACTAAATTAAGTAGCATAACAGATATACAACAAGTGGTATAGTCTCAATCTGAGACCTAATCCACTCCACTTGGGGATCACCATCCACCAAGCAGTTTATATAAATAAACTTGATCCACACCCTGGATCGGGGTTAAACAAGAGTATACAGGACTGTCCAGGTCACACAAGGACCTCTTCCACAGTTCTTCATGGGTATAAACTATCAGGACACACAGAGGCCTCTTCCATGCTTATCCTTGGGTATACACAAGAGTAAATGAGTGTTTGAGTAAGGATATCTTGTATCCTTCAGTTTAATGTAGGAGACAGAGTGTGTTTTTATACATATACACACTCTACTCAAAAGTTAATAAAATGATACACAACAGAGAAATAATATTGAGATAGGTTTAGAAGTGCTCTAAGTGTTGGTCTTTGCAGCTCTGTACTTTTGAGACAAGGCAGATGCATAACTCAAGTCCTCGTATAGAATATAGAGTGTTACAAGTTAGACAGATTCAGCTTTTGTTCTTCGTGGTGTTTTAGATGTTCTCGGGATTCTAGTATGCTTCTTGTGTTCTTTAGCAGAATCGGTTTGCATGATCCAATTCGCAAAAATGTATTCTGTTATAATGCTCATTCCCACCAGCTTGTTCTTTTGTATCGTGTTTTTCCTAAAAGATTTTCACACTTTGTTTTTGGGTCGCACTACTCTTTTTATCTTGGAGTGCATGTGTTGGAGCTGACAGGTTTCATGTATTATGCACCTCATACCTTGTACTGTTTGATGATATGTCTACAAAGAAACATTAATTATGTCAGTGCATTAAAATCATCAAATATGACCGTGAGAGATTAAATTGAAAGATGACAAAATATATTAGGAAATGGTGTCACAGTATGTCATGGAAACAATGTATCCTTCACACGGTGTCTGGATTGATCACAGTGTCTCGTAGTCACAGTGTCTCGTGGTCACGATGTCTCATGGTCATGGTGTCTCATGGTCACGATGTCTCACGGTCACTATGTCTCATGGTCACGTTTTCTAGATGTCATGATTTCTTATTCACAGTGTCTCATGGTCATGGTGTTTGCTTGTTCACGGTGTCTGATCCTTCACGGTGTCTGATTTTCATAAATACATAACCAATGGCAGACTCACGGTGTCTCAGAGTTTTCAAAATAATTTTATTCATACTTAAGCAATGATGATCATATAATGGATTGGACTTAATCATTTGTCAAAGAAGTTATTATAAAAGTAAATTAAGGATAGTATAAAGTAATTAAACTTAATGTAGGTAAATTAAGATCTTGAATGGATATTCTAAAAGCATGAGAAAAATTAAACAATAATAAACATGATTTGATATAATTTATAGGATTTAACCAGGTTGGATAGAATTTTTTATCATTAAAACATGATTAGTACATGAGGAGTCCAAAAATCTCCCCATTTTTTATGATCACAAATCGTGTATATTTGATTCAACTATAGATATAGAGATAAATTTCTAACATATAGATATTTCTCCCCCTTTTGGGATTATCAAAAAGATAGAATAAGAGAAGTCATGAAAAGTGCACATTTCATTAAAGAAAATAAGATCCAGTACAAACAAAAAGAATCAAAACAAAAGAAACATCATTCCTATCAAAAAGGAGTAACCACTGTTCTTCTTTAGGGGATAGACTTCTCTTGGCCTTTAGCAGCAGTAGTAGAAGTGGAAGCCATGGGAGCAGAGGTCGAGGTAGAAGAAGGGAGTGAGGTGGTTGATAGAGAAGGTAAAAGAAATCCTTCAAATACCGATGGATCCATAGTAGGAGTAGTAGAAGATCAAGTTAGGTGTTGATCAAGGATAACATGCCTAATATGACTCAGATGTTGGCTGACAAACATAGTAGTGGAGGCTAGGGTATAGGTGAAGGTAGGAAATCCAGGTCTTAGAGGTGCAGCCGCAGGAGCAATAATGGTTGTACTCTGTACATGAAGGTAAGGCCTCAGAAGCTTAATGAAATCTGCAATGATCTATCCACTATACTGCATGGATTTCTCAAAATCATCTTTGTTTTCTATAAACTTATCCAACAATCGAGTGAACTCTATGAGCTTTTGGACTTGAATATTAAAAGATTTAGTAACAGGTGGAATCTGAAGATTTTCCACAAGATACTTGAAATGATTATTCATGTCTGTCTAGGAGAACATTCTGTTGAAGTAGAAATCCACTTTCTTGGAAATATCTTGTGGAGTATCATTAGAAATTTTAGAATGGATTTGGACCAGGTCAAGAACTCTGTCACTGTTCTTGATAACTACAGAGAGAGAAGCTTTATTGAAGACACTAAGCATAGTTTGAAGTACTTATTTGACAACTATTCTGATTAGATCACTGTCTAAAGAGGGTTAAGAGGATTGACCAGAGTCTTTAGAAATATTGGCAGTGATGGTGAGAGATTTCAGTTGATTCAGCACTTTCTGAAGAGACCCTGTATACTCATCAGTGAGTTTGTTTATCTTAACCACAATCTCTTGCATTTCTTTCACAATTTGTTTGTTCTTTTCTGTGACCTTTTCATCTAAGGAAGCTAGATGTGGCTGAATATCAGAGACAACATTCTATGGGGTTTGAGGAAAAACAGGTTCCACAAGATGAGAAATGATCTTTGATCTCAAATGCATCTATTTCTGTATGTCTTCAATCTTACATCTTAGGATCTTCACTTCATCACTAAGTAGTCTGTTCTCAACTCTTAATTTCTGAATCTCATGAAGCATTATGGGTATTATTTTCCAAATAACTTTCTCCAACAATAATGAGGCATCTTTATCACTTAGATGTGTCACAAGAGAAGGTTGGGAATTTAGAAATTTTTCAACACTAGACAAAAGGGTAGCACCAAATTCCTTTAGATCATCCTTACTCACAAAGGATGGTTGTTCTGATGAAGGTTTAGAAATAGGGACTGATACAAGCTCAGGTTCCTTCTCAAGAGTAAGATTAGAGACAGATTTCAGTTGAAACATAGTAGAAAGTTCAAGGCATTTTACTGAAACTTTCTAAGAGTCACCCACATCATAGAAACTGGGGAACTTATACTGAGTATCTACAGGGCTCGGATCAACCGGATTTGGTACTTCAATAGATTCTAGATTTGGGGTTTTCTCCCCCTCAACAATTACATCCTTCTCAGGACTGAGAGGCTTATGATATTGATCAAATTCCACAAACTCATCTCATAGTTCTTATCTCATTTCCTACCGGACAGCTTAAAAGTCGGCTCCATCATTTCTTCAACCGAAGGAATGACTTCTGGAACAGATTGTTCCACTGGGATTTCTTCAATATCAGCTTCTTGTATAGCAGGTAATTCTTCTTCGGTAGGTTCTTCCACAACATTCTTCTTAGTTTATTTGACAGTAGATTCTATTTCATCCTTGAGTTGATCATCCAAAGTAACAACTTCTATAGGTGCAAGGACTTCTTTTTCACTTACCACAAGAGGGATATGAGTACTGTCTTCCTCAATAGAAATAGTTTCCCTGGGGGGCACAACATCCTATTATTCTTCTTCTTCAGAATATTCAACAACCTCATTTGGTTCCAAACCAATATCAGAAATATCTCTTGGTCTTGAGGGATTTTCCACAGGATTTAATTTTTCATAAATTCTATCATTGTCTTCCACCCATGATTTTTTTCAAGGATTTTAATTTATCTTCATCCTCTTGATAGTGAATTTTGGAAGGTAGTACTCGAAATCCTTTATAACTTCCTCATTAGGTCCAACCATACCTTTGGAAAGAAGCATGGCTAAGATAAGCCGAGAGTAAAACAGGGAGGTTGACTTGGATGTGGATTTTATCATTTCACACATGTGGTGAATGATATACTTTAAAAGGTTGATATTATGCACATTTTTCATAAGGTGGATCAGAAACACATCCTGATATTTCAAAACAGAAAAATCACCTTTTCTTGGGCTAACCAGATTCTGAGTAAACTTGAATAGAAGCCTTGATTATCAATCTAGTTCAGTAGCAATGGATCTCCTCTTGGTGCTATTTCCAGTTAAGATTTTCATAGCATCTTTCAAATCAAAGAATTCGGTTGAAGGTGGAGGTCCTCTCTGATAATCCTCACAGATTCTTTAATGAGGTATCCTAAGGAATGAATCCTATAACATCAAAGAGAATGAGAATTTATGGACATTTATCCAGCTTCTCATGACATAACTATCACTAGAATCAAAAGAGAACTGCACATACTAATAAAAATGATCCACTAACTTAGGGTAGATAGGTCTATCTTACGTTGAAAACCACTCTAACCAACCTTTCTATTCTAAAACATTCAAAACCAGAGACTTACAAGACAGAATCCACTTGGGGAAAACCTATTTCTCAGGTACTACAACTCGGTTTTCTAGATTTGGATTTAGAGGTCCTTCAGGTACTAGCTTAGGTGCAATATTATTCTTCTTTGAGCTACGCTTCTCAGGAGTCGACGATGAAGGGAGTTTCATCCTAGGAAAATACCGAAGGTTCAAGAGAGAGAAAAGGGTTATAGGGTTGAAGAATGATTCGAAATGAGTGAATAGAAGAAAGCTCAAGTGAATAATCAAGAGATACTTTTTTTATTTTATCATTTAGGAATACCAAACGTCGCAAAAGTAAAAACACGGGAAAAAAAGGTGAAATGAATAATTACCATGATACCATTTTTAATTTATAACTAAACATTAAAGAAAATCTTTACGGTGAGACCATATCAGGTCTTTACGGTGAGGCAGAGAATGAATGTTATGGTGAGACAGTAACTGAGAATTATGGTCAGATAGTAATACAGTGAGACAATAATACGGTGAGATAGTAACTGAGAATTACAGTGAGATAGTAATATGGTGAGACAGTAAATTAGCATTACGATGAGACAGTAACTATCAGACAGTAGTCACGAAATACTAACTATGTGACCATAATCATGAAACAGTAAGAGATATAACAGTAAGACATAAAACAATAAAATATAAACCAGTAATACATTTACTTAAGATTTATCATGCCTAATTCATATATGATGTAGTCTATTCTTTCATAATTTAGTGGTTTGGTGAATATATCAGTAAGCTGATACTCAATACCAATGAATTCCAAAGTGATATCTCCCTTTTGATAATGATCTCTCAAAAAGTGATGTCTTACATCAATATTCCTTTTCTTAGAATGTGAAACATGATTTTTTCGAGATGTTAATAACACTTGTGTTGTCAAAATTTATAGGTACATGCCTGAATTGATATCAATAATCTAGTAATGTGTGGTTCATCCACAAGATTTGTGCACAACAGCTGCCAGCAGCTATATATTCAGCTTCTGTAGTAGATTATGAAACAGAATTTTGTTTCTTACTACACCATGATACTAGTGACTTGACTAAAAAGTGAAATGTTCCATAGGTGATTTTTCTATCTAACTTACATCCACCGAAGTCAGCATAAGAATAAATAATTAATTCAAATGATTTTCCTCTAGGATAGAACAGTCCTAGATTGGGTGTATGGTTGAGGTATTTGAAAATTCTCTTTATAACATTTAAATGAGATTCCTTATGATTTGCTTGAAAACGAGCACACATACACACACTAAACATAATGTCAGGTCGACTAACAGTTAAGTAGAGTAAACTTGCAAGCATTCCTCTATAAGTGGTTTGATCAATAGATTTTCTATCTTCATCAAGATCTAACATACAAGTGGTACTCATTGGAGTGTTACTACTTTTAGTGTTATCGAATCAAAAATGTTTTAGATGATCTCTAGTATATTTACTTTGAGTTAAGTTAATACTATCGTTATTTTGAAAGATTTGAAATCCAAAAAAGAATTTTAGTTCACCCATTAAACTCATTTAAAATTCATTTTGCATCATTTTATAAAAATCAACACATAAAGAATTTCTTGAGGATACAAAGATAATGTCATCTACACAGATTTGAACAACTAAAACATCATTAGAAGTTCATTTTATAAAAAGGGTAGGATCAGATATTCCTTATGTAAAACCTTTGGAAATGAGAAAAGTACTTAATCTATCATACTAGGCTCTTGGATCTTGTTTTAAACCATATAATTCTTTTGATAATTTAAAAATATGATTTTGAAAATGGGGGTTTGTAAAACCAGGGGGTTGTTCAACAAATACATCCTTAACAATATACCCATTTAAGAATGCACTCTTAACATCCATTTAATATAGTTTGAAATTCAGATGTGTAGAATAACCAAGAAAGATTCTGATGGCTTCAAGTCTAGCTAGTGGTGCAAAGGTCTCCTCATAGTCAATTCCTTCTTCTTGAAGACAGCCTTGTGCAACCAATCTAGCATTGTTTCTAACTATGTTACCAGCTTCACATACCTTATTTCTAAACACCCATTTAGTTCCTATGGTGAATGTGTCCTTAGGTCTTTCAACAAGTTTCCAAACTTTATTCCATTCAAACTGATTAAGTTCTTCTTGAATATCCATCACCCAAAATTCATCATTGATAGCATTATTAATGTTTTTAGGTTCAAGTTGAGACAACAAGACTTGATGTTCAACCTGATTTCTAAGAGAAGATCTAGTTTGAGTTCCTTTGTCTAGTTCTCCTACAAAATCATCTAAGGGATGGTTCTTAAGAGTTCTAATAGCTCTAGTAAAGGAGGGACTAGTGATTTCAGGTTCATCAGTAGGTTCAGGTTCTAAGGAATTTTCAGAACTTGAAGTTTTGACTGATTCTTTCACAGAATGGTTTGAGGATCTTGGATTAATGTTCATATTCAATAGATCATCCTCCAAGTTTTCTAGAATGGTTTTAGACTCATGTGTATTTGTTTTATCAAATTTAAAATGGAAAGATTCTTCCACGCATTTAGTTCTTTTATTGAACACTCTATAGGCTTTACTAAACATGAAATATCCTGAAAATATAACTTCATCACTTTTGGATGAAAATTTATCAAGATTTTTCTTAGTATTAAGGATATATACTTTGATACCAAAAACATTGAAGTAGTTAACCTTGGTTTTTCGATTGTTCCATAAATCATAAGGATTCATTTTAAGAATAGGTATGATCAACACTCTATTGATAATGTATCATGCTGTATTGATAGCTTCAGCCCAAAAATAAATAGGCATGTCATATTCACTTAGCATTGTTCTAGAAATCTCTTGCAGGGTTTTATTTATTCTCTCTACAAATCCATTTTGTTGAGGTGCTCTAGGGGCAGTGAAATTGGGATTATAACCATTTTGTGAGCAAAAGGATTCAAACTCTTGATTTTCAAACTCACGTCCATGATCACTTCTTAAGGATTTGATTCTATGTCCACTAAGATTTTCCATAGACTTGGCATATTTAGTAAAATAAGAACAGGCTTCACTTTTGTGAGCCATAAATAAGGTCCAAGTATATCTAGAAAAGTCATATACAAGAGAATAAACATAGTGCTTCCCATTTAAACTAGAAACTCTAGATGGTCCAAATAAAACCATGTGAACCAGTTCGAGAGGTTGAGAAGTTGACACTTCTATATTTGGTTTGAAGGAAACTTTGTGTTGTTTTCCCTTTTGACAGGGATTACATACTTTGTCATTTGGAAAATCAAGTTTGGGTAAGTCTTTAACTATGATTCTTCTAGTTAGCTTTCTAAGGGAGTGGATATTACAGTTTCCTAGTCTCCTACGCTAGAGCCAAGACTCTTTATGAAATACACTTAAGCATGAAGCATTTTGAGAAGCTAAGGAATCTAATTTAACAGAGTAAACATTTTAATTTATTAAATCAGAAAACACTAATTCATCTTTATAATTAAAGACATTTCAAGCATCATCTTCAAAACATGAAATCCATCATAACATAACTGTGAGATACTGAGTAGATTGTATTTTAATCCATCAACAAACAGTACTTTGGAAATTAAAAGTGTGTTAGAGTTACCGATTTGGCCGAGGCCAATTATCTTTCCTTTGGCATTGTCACCAAATGTGACATGTCCTCCATCTATTTTTATTAGATTCTTGAAGCATGCGTATTCTCTTATCATGTGCCTCGAACATCTATTGTCCAAGTACCATACACTTTTACAGGAACTCTTTAAGCATATTTCCTAGAAAATGATCAAGCAAAAATAGATTTTGGAACCCATACTTGTTTGGGTCCAGTAATATTAGCAATAAGTGCTTTAGGAACCCATATATGTCTCATAGGTTTACTATAAGCATTAAGTAAAGTGTTTGAAAGATAAACTCTATTTTTTCTGGGAAAACATGTAATAGTAGGCAATGTATCATAACTTGAAATAGATGATTTGTGTCCAGAATTGGAAGTAAAACAGTATGTCCTAGATTTAGAAAAAAACTTTGTTCTACCATGGTTTATTTTTCTAGGTTAATAACAGATGCCAGTGTTGTATTTAGGGGCAATTTGTTTTCCTATAATTTGTGTAAGGGTATTTTTCCCTTTGGTAACCTTTTCTAGGTCATTATTCAATTGCTCATTAGACATTTTTAATTCGTTGTTCTCTTTGAGCAGTTGGGAATTTTTCTCCTTTTCAGTTGTGAGTTCAGATTTAATAGTAACGGTAAGAGCATGTTATTTCTTCAATGATTTATATTTGTCATTTAGTTCATTGCATGCTTCTTCAAGCATGTTACAATATTCAAACATTTCTTTATTAGTCATTTTTTCATATTCACTCTCATTTTCAGAATAGTATGAATTATGTATATGAGAGTCCAGTGTTACCTCAGATGTGTTTATCATAAAACACATTTTGGATTTGTTATCATGTTCATCATGTGATGTTTTTGAGTCGCTTGAACTGTCCTCAGAGGCACTCCAGGTTGCTTTCATTTCCTTTTTATACTTCCTGTCCTTGTCCTCATATCTCTTTTTGTACTTGAGCTTTGTACAGTCAGCATTGATATGTCCCTTGTGCTTACATTCATAGAAGAAAATCTCATCAGTCTTGTCACTTCTTTTCCAGTCCTTCTTCCAACTTCCTTTTTGGTCATATTTTCCCTTGAAGTTAGGCTTTCGGTAAAAGTTCTTCTTATTGTAAAATCTTTTAAATATTCTGGCTAGTTGAGCCATCTCCTCATCACTATCAGGTGATGATTGTTCACTAATAGAACTTTCTACAGAAGTTTCCAATTTTCCTTTATCTTTTTGTTTAGAGGTGGTGGTCTGGAATGCAACAAATTTCCTTTTTGGTTCATCCTCCTCCTCCTTGTTAACTTTCAGCTCTTCTTAATACATCATCAGTTTCCCAATGAGTTATTTTATAGGTACCTTGTTGATGTCCAATGATTCTCTAATATAGATAGAGGTTCCCCTCCATCTATCAAGCAGACATCTGAGAATTCTCATGATCTGTTCCTTGGCAGTGACTTCTCTTCCAAGAGAAATCATTGTGTTGACAATCTCATTGAACATAATATACATTTTAGAGATAGGTTCATCAGGTTTCATTTTAAAGTTATCATATTTAATATTATAAGTATTAAGTCTCATTTATTTTACACTAGATGTTCCTTCATGTGAAACAGATAGGGTATCCCAAATTTCATGGGAAGTTTTACAAGCAGAAATTATATTGAATTCCGCATCTCATAAGGAGCAATATAAAACATTCATAGATTTTCAATTGTTATTGTAGGAAGTTTTGATAGGTTCATCCCATGTAATTCTATTAGTAGCAGGAATCTTGTATTCATCTATAATGGATAACCAAAACTCAAAGCCCATACTCTCTAAGTGTATTTTCATTTTAATTTTTCATTGAGCATAGTTGGTTCCATTAAAGAATGGTCGTATGTTGGGTGCACCACCTTCCAATATATTATCCATAATAACAGAATATGTTTAAAGTGCTAGAAATTTAGAATTGATATAAATTTAAAGATATTTAAAAGTAAAACTACAATCACATTTGAAGTAGGTTAAACAAAGTCTTAATAAACAGACTTTGATACCAAATGTTGGTCGGATTAGAATACTCAAGAGGGGGGTGAATTGAGTATCTATAAAAAATTCTGTTTAAAAAGGTTTTTTAAAAGGATTTCCTCTTCATGTTAAATACAACCCAATTAATCAAAGTAATATGGTTATGAAGGTTTTCCTGTATAAATAACTTCATAGAAGATTGATTATTTCTCAGTAATAATAATAGTTATTAATATTACTTTTGAAACTATTTTACTAAGACAAAGCAATTATAACTTATTTCCAAGATTAACTATCAAAGTAAGTTTAGTGATTTTTGAATTATATAGTAGAGTAGTAAAACAGAGAAAACTAATGTAAGAAACATAGCGGATATACAACAAGTGGTTGAGTCTCAATCCGAGACCTAATCCACTCCACTTGGTGATCACCTACCACCAAGCAGTTTATATAAATAAACTTGATCCACACCCTGGATTGGGGTTAAAAAACATTATACAGGACTTTCCATGTTGCACAAGGAGCTCTTCTACAGTTCCTCGTGGGTACAAACTACTAGGCCACACATGGACCTATTCCACACTTATCCGTGGGTATACACAAGAGTAAATTAGTTTTTGAGTAAGGATATCTTGTATCCTTCAGTTTAATGTAGGAGAAAGAGTGTGTTGATATACAGTTACACACTCTACTCAAAAGTTAATAAAATGATACAAAATAGAGAAATAATATTGAGATAGGTTTAGAAGTGCTCTGAGTGTTGGTCTTTGCAGCTCTGGACTTTTGAGATGAGGTAGATGCAGAACTCAAGTCCTCGTAGGCAAAACAGAGTGTCACAGGTTAGACAGATTCAGCTTGTGTTCTTTGTGGTGTTTTACAGCACAAATATGTTCTAGGGATTCTATTATGATTCATGTGTTCTTCAGAAGAATCAGGTTGCATGAGACAATTCAAAAAAATGTATTCTGTTATAATGCTCACTCCAGCAGCTTGTTCTTTTGTATCGTGTTTTTGCTACAATATTTTCACAATTTGTTTCTGGGCCGCACTACTCTTTTTATATTGGAGTGCATGTGTTGGATCTGACAGTTTTCATGTATTCTACACCTTGTACCTCATAGTATCTGATGATATGTCTACAAAGAAAAATTAATTATGTCAGTGTATTAAAATCTTCAAATATGACTGTTAGAGATTAAATTGAAAGACGAAAAAATATATTAGGAAATGGTGTCACATTATGTCATGGAAATGGTGTCTCCTTTACATAGTGTCTGGATTGATCATGGTGTCTCGTAGTCACAGTGTCTCATGGTCACGGTGTCTCATGGTCACGGTGTCTCATGTTCACAGTCTCTCATGGTTACGGTGTCTGGATGTCACGATGTCTTGTTCACGGTGTCTCATGGTCACGGTGTCTGCTTGTTCACGATGTTTGAGCCTTCACGGTGTCTGATTGTCATGGTGTCTAATCCTTAATGGTGTCTGATTTTCACAGTGTCTGATCTTTCACACTGTTTGATTGTCAGAAAGACATATCCAGTGGCAGACTCACGGTGTCTCAGACTTTTCAAAATAACTATATTTAGACTTAAGAAATGATGATCATAGAATGGATTAGACTTAATCATTTGTCAAAGAAGGTATTATGAAATTAAATCAAGGATATTATAATGTATTTAAACTGAATGTAGAGCAATTAAGATCTTGAATGGATCTTATGAAAGCCTGATAATACTTAAACAATAATACACATGATTTGATATAATTTATAGGATTTAACCAGGTTGAATAGGATTTGTGATAATTAAAACATGATTAGTACATGATGAGTCCAACATTATAAATGTATGGTCACTTCAACATATATCATATGACTTCAAAAACTCATAGATATTAGACAAGGAAGAAGAAACCAGATATAATCTTTATATCCCATCAGAAATACCAGAAGTATCTACATTTGTTTTTTCCTAAACCTTTTGTTTCCTTTGTGGAATTTCATTGGATTTCAGATAATCCTATATATGTTAAATGTTATAAAACATTATAAGTAATTTTCAATCAATGTAATTAATATTTAAAAAATAAAAACCGCATATAAAATATGACGAAGAAGGTTAGATGGCTAAATTAAAAAATAACCCATACAATCCCCAACTCTGGTAATCTCTATTGTAGGGAATGGTAGTAGAGTAGTGGGATCAATAATATCATGTATCAATACTATAACATAATCCATATGAATATTCTGGTGATTTACATAATCCCCTAAAAATGAATCACTCTAAACGCTACAATATGTACATCAATATCTTCTTCATACAACTCACAGTATAAGGTTGGGTCTGAGCGAGGAGGTGAAGGATCTGAGTAGGCAAGCTAGGAAGGATACAAAAACTATGAATATCTCTTCATTTATTCTAAAATATACTTTTGCATAACTATTTTAATTTTATCTTCCATGTATTGTTTCACATCTTTCAGCTGAACTTTTAAGGATTTGATTTCTGGGTCTCTTGATTGTTTACTTTGATGACCAAAAACTTTTTGAATAATAACACCTACATCATATCCTCTTATGTATTAGGAGTGTTCTGGATTTCTAAATGTAGTGGCTTGGATTTCCATCCTACCCTAGGGATAACAGTTTCTTATGTCAATTTCTACTGAAGTTCATCCTGAAATGAAAAAAGAAAATGGCATATTACTATTGTTAATTTATAAATTACAATAATTCATTAAAATAATAATTTTTTACCTATAAATATTTCATCTACTTCATTAGTTTTCTCTGTAAGATACATTTAATTTTTTCTTATTCTCTCTCTTTTTAATTTCTCATGGCAGGTGGGTGGATATGGAGGACCAAATTGGACCTCATCAGAACCACTAGTTGAGTGATCCCTTAGTTCTTCAAACTTTTCCTCAATCATTTTTTCTCCAATAAATGATACCCTCCATGTGATAAAGTATGAGGGTAGCATTCTTAAACTGGATGTCTTGATGGGATTTCCCAGAGGCTAGTTATATAAAAATTAAACTAATAAGTAATTAGGTACATATATAAGAAATTTTACAATACAATATAATATAATTATTATACCTGAAATGTTTCATAATTTCGGGTGGAAACATATTTCTTATGTGCATATTCATCTAAAAATTAATAATTTAGGAATGGTATTTCATTTTTTCTCTTTCTAAACACATAACTTTTTGTTAACTTTTTCTTGAAATCCCTCTTTTGAACTGCCACTAATATAAGACATCTTTTCTTAACTACTTTTGTTTCTTCAAAATTGAATGTCATCTATAGTTTCATAATATAAATATTATTCATTTAAAATATATCACATTCTAAAAATGTGATAAAATATTTAAATTGAAATATTTTACCTTCGCGACCTCCAAAATATGATTTATCACTATATTGTCAATAAACTTCCAATCAAGATATAAAATTCTAATCCTGCAATGGTTATGCATGCCAATATAGTTGATAAATTACGTTGCATTTGGTCTAGTTGCATTATTGTTATCATGAAAATGAATATGTAATCTCTCCTCTCCATGAGAAAGTGATAGTTTTGGTAAACATGTAATGACATGTTTACCAACTTGAGAATTAAATTTCCAAATATTAATAGTAGAATACTCCACTGCTGAAGTCTCTTCAATATCCCTACAATTATTTTTTTGTAAATAAAAATTGTCTTTCATTAACTAAGTATATTACTAGATATTTAATAACATAGAAAAAGAAAAATACCTTAATGGATGTCCCTCTATCTTTGTCTTTATATCTATCATTGTAACAGGGAAATGTAATGAAATTATTATGTACCTAAATATTATAAGTCAAGTCAATAATTATAAAATAAGAAAAAAACATATAAGTAAAAAAAGTTTCACACAAGTGTAAGTTTAAAAATAATAATTATGTTATGATTCTTAACCCAAAAAAATATACAAGGTAAACTATTAAATATAAATATTACTTCTAAAAATATATAAACATTTAAATATTTAAATATCAATGTTTGAAAATGTGTTCTCAAATGAGTAAATTAAACCAAAATATAATTATGTACGTTAGGTATTTCAATAAAAAATGTTTAAACATAACTGTGGAGTATCAAAATTCAACACACAAAAAATCAAAAAAATCAAAAAGAATATATAATTAAATATCCAATATTTATTAAATAATATGGTTTTCAAACATGTAAATTTAAAAAATAAATACAATGTAAATAATTACCATATTAATTAGGAGAGTAATTTAGTGTTTTCCCATACCCTTCAGCACGATAATTTCATATTGCATGCACTATGTCTGTGTTATAGTCATTGTTATCCAGAAATAGTGTAATAGATGAAGAATCCACATATAAATAAATAAAATCATCATCATCCTCATCATCCAAATGGATTATTTTCCTGTTCAAAATGATGGACCACTGGCCATTCGATGGATCAATGATATAAAATATTTTATTTTCATGTGTGGACATGATAAATGGTTCCTCATTGCAACTTAATCTTTTCAAATAAACTAGTTTAAACCCATATTCATCATGTATCACACCACTATTACTTTCAAATCAATTAAAATTAGACACGGTGACTCAAAATTTAATATAATAAATTTACCATATGTCTTCAAGAAATCAAAAATATGGCGTTGATTCAGAAATTGGGTTTTTATCTTTTGTACTCGAAAAACGTAGCACTTCTACGAGGACCATTACACCACCTTTTTGAATGGTACTCTTTTCATCTAGCTTCTTTGTGTAAAATGTGTACCCATTAATATCAAAACCAGACCATGTGATCACATTAAGAGATGGTCCCCCTTCTAACTATTTTAATGTTTCAAATTTAGATATATCTATGATGAATTTCTCTATAAGCCATGAATCAAATATCTTTTTATTCTTAATCATCAGCCACTTTTCATTTATTTTCAGATATTATAACTTTAACTCTTCAATATGTGAGGATATATATGATTGAACCTCATTAGTGTTGTTCAAAATATATAAATGTTTTTGCATCACTTCATAATGTTGAAAGATATTTACCTTTAAGCCTTGAATCCCTCTACCTTCACTGTCAATTGTAATATGTTGAGATATAGGGAGACCAATATTCTCTAATTCGTACAAATAATCCGTAAAGAACTCAATCACCTATTCCGATACATATTTTTTAACTATAGAGGCCTCTGGTCGATAAGTATTTTTAACATATCCCTTCAAAATTTTCATGTATCTTTCAAAAGGATACATCTATCATAAATAAACAGGCACACATATTCTAATCTCATGAACCAAATGAATCACTAGATGAACCATTATATCAAAAAACATAGGTGGGAAATAAAATTATATTTGACAAAGAATAAGAGCTGATTCATTCTCTAACACATCTATAAAATTTGGATCAATGACTTTGCTACAAATGGATTTGAAAAAATTACATAACCTGATGATAGTCTTTCTGACAGCTATTAGTAATATACCACGTAGTGCGACTGGTAGAAATTGTTGCATCAATACATAAAAATCCTGAGATTTCATACATATTAATTTAAAATCCCTTAATGACACCAAATTCTTCACATTTGAAGAATAACCACTGGGTACTTTAATACTATGAAGACACTAAAAAAAATTATCTTCTCAATCCTGCTTAATGTGTGACAAGCAGAAGGTAAATATGTTCTATTTAATTTCATAGTGGGAGCTAACTCTAAACGTATTCCCATTGATATCAAGTCCAATATAGCATGCAATCCATATTTTTTATTTCCTTTTATGTCGAAAAAATTTCCAATAAAACTTTCACATATTTTTTTTCTCAACATGCATAACATCGATGTTATGTTTTATCTCTAAAAATCTCCAATAAGGTATTTCGAAAAAGTTAGACTATTTCTTCTATATATTTTTTTGAAGACCATAAATTATTTTTTTTCTAAATGTTGAATCAATATTTTTCACCCTATCATAATATTATTCAACTGACAATGGTCAAGGGGTAATGTTGTATTCTTATAAACCGTTAAATTATTTTTTCAATTTGTGATAAGGATGTCCAATTTTCAATGATCGTCGATGAACCATGTATACTATCTTTCTTCCATTATTAAATTGATAATATGAAGTCTTTTCTTCAAAAATTGGAAATGATTTATGTTCCTTATCATTTTTTCTAGATAAGTTTCCATATGTAGGAATGTCATTTATAGTAAACATTATCATACAATGCAAAAGAAAATACTCAGTCTTGTATTCATAAAAAACTTTAACACATGACTCCCATTGCAGTTTCAAATCATCTATAAATGGTTAAAGACACACATCAATATCATTTCTCAACTGTTTTGGTCATGAAATCATCAAGATCATCATAATATATTTTTATATATATACATAGATGTGGGGAAAAGTTGTAAACTATTAAAAAAAATAGGCCATGAACTATGTCATCTATTTAGGATTCAATATGGATTCATTCCATTAGCACACAATCCCATTCTGTGATTTCTAACTTCACTTACAAAATCAGGAAATGTTTTATCAAATATCTTCCACTATGGTGAATCAGTAGGGTGACATAAGTTACCATCAGATATGCACTCATATGAATACCATCTTAACCTTTTACGTCAATTGAATTTGCAAATAGATGCTTCAAACGAGATATTATTGGAAGGTATCAAATTGATTCAACATTAGCTTTGATTCTGCCACCTAAGAATGAATCAAAGTTTAATTATCAGAATTGTATGAAAGAATTATTGGATGACATTCTTAGAAAGTACAAAATTGATTTTTCATGAGGTCGAATGTTAATACCTAAGAATGAATCTGAGTTGAAATTTTCATCCATATTATAGCATGATGTACCACATGTAGTAAAACTTGATAAATATTCCTGGAAAGCATGTATATTTTTATACCCTAATCCCATTAGGTATAATTTTTCTTCACCTCATAATTGGAATCTAAAAGCCCGCTGCCTTTTGGAAGTAGCTCTTTTAAAAGCTCAAGTAAGTTGGAGAAACTTTATTACTCCACCCATTTCTTTCTTTCTAGTTAACTAATCTCAAAACAGTTGATAACACTATATATTTACTACAACATGGGAATAATGGTTTCTCAAAATCTCCATACAATTGTTCAATAGTTACTATTTTTTCGATGCTTTCAACACATAAATCATGAATTAATTCTTCAATATGATTCTCTACCTCATTATGAATATTTTCAACGACATTGGATGTTGAATTTTCAGTACTTTCACCATGATAGATCCAACATGTATAATTAAGGCTAAAACCCTAGCAAAAAAGATGATACTTGAATTTTATAGAGTTTAACTTTATCATATTCAAACACTTCACACATGGACAGAAAATCAAATCTATGTTTTGAAGCTTTCATTTAGAAAATTCCAAAAATTCAGTAACTCCTTTTTCATATTCACTATGGTTTTTCATAAATTTATCTAATTATGATCCATTAAATACCTGAGATCATAATATAATTAGTGAATATATTAAAACTTATAAACATTAAGAATATGTATATAAATGGATAAATTTTAAACATTAAAACCTACAATAAAAATTATTGGTATTTATACATAAAATATTAACGATTAGTAGGAATACAATAAAAACTAATCTACTCTAGGTATTTAATTTTCATGATGTGTCATAATGATCCAAAAGTAGATGATTTGTTTATAATCAAAAATTAAAAATATCACAACTAATTTCATCTAAAATATATACACATATATACAAATATATATATATATATATACATATAAAACATATAAACATTTAAATATTTATATATAAATAGATAAATTTTAATCACAAAAAAATTAATAAAAGACTTTTATGATCTGGTGAGATATATCAATGATTATTAGTAATAAAATAAAAAAAATTACTATAGGTATTTTTTTATTTAAAGAAATAATTATAAACAATGCTTGATGTTCATAGTTAAGGAATAAATATGTTTCTTTTAAGTTTAGATAGATTTTTGTAAATGACTATCAGACAACACTACTTCTGTTCTTCCTAGATTCATCAAAATAGAAATAAATATTATTATTATTTAGGAACTAGAACAAAACCATTTGATAATACCATAAAATAAATAATTTATATAATTAAACAGACCTTAAAAAATTTAAAATTTAAATTCAAATGCAAACAAAAAATGAAGGGGGGAATCATATTTATAATTTACATAAAACAAATTTATCTTAATTTTTTTTTGCAAACTACTTACAAATTTCGGAGTTGTACACTTCAAGATTGATCTTGAATATAGATAACATCCCTTTAATTCATTTACATGAAGAACAATAAAACATGATAAAAGAACAACAAAAAAACCTCTAATAGTGGTGTTTCTTGACCGTAATAGGGTTACCTGAGACAATATATATTGATAATATCCCTTCAATTTTTTGAAAAGAAAAATACTAAATCAAACAATTATAAAATTTGAAAAACGATGAAAAAGAAAAAATAACAAAAAAAATTACAATCTAAGTGAGAATCGATAGTAAAAGAGTTATGGAGATGAAATAACTACCCGAATCATTAATGGGGAAACATTTGATAGCCAAGAATTGTTAAAATGTGATTCAAATAAAACAAACTCTACCACAATACCCATCATAAGGGTGTTGTTCACAATCAAGAGCATCTTAGGTTGAGAGGAAAATGAATCCAAAATATATGAAATAAGGTCTTCGTGTTAGGGTTGTTTTTTAAGAGTTTTAATGACGGTTTTTAATAAAACGAGCATTAATTTTTTTTTTCAGCATCGGTTTTTTCTAAAACTAATGCCGAATATCCATGATGATCTACTTTTTGCATCAGTTTTTAATAAAACCAAGGTGAAAACAACATTTTTTGTGTCGATTTGTAGGAAAAATGACATCAAATACCAATTTTTTGACATTAGTTTTATAAACAATCGACACTGAAAATGAAACTATATATTTTTCAGCATCGATTATTCTAATAAATGATTCCAAAATATAAATTATTCACCATTATAGCATCAGTTATGTAGAAGCGACATTATAAATGTGATGTTAAAATTATTTTTTCTTCTAGTGGTTCTTGATAACTGTCGTAAAATAATTTAACAATGGTTGTATTAAATTATACCATGTATTTTTTGTTAAAAAATTGTCTCCAACTGAATAAAAACCAAATGTTGAGTACCCAAAAAACACATATAAAAACTACCGCTCAACTATAAAAATATTTTCTAAATTATTTTTGACCATGAAATACATGGCAGTTTAGAAAGTAAATTTCTTTTTCAATCAAATTTGAGAACCGAAAGATATAAAATAATCAATCTAAATTTTAGTAATTAATTAAACTAATATTATAAATATTGAAATTTTATTAATTTTATTAATAATATATTAATTATAAAAATATAATTTTTAAAAAATACTTAATGATTACAAAAGTCATCATTCACAAATAACCACATTGATTTGTGAAATGTAGGAATCGACGACACATCAATACATGTTATGATTTTCTTGTAATGCCTGTAAATATTTTTTTAGTGTTTTAAAACAATAAAATGAATGTTTAACAATCAAAACAAAAACAAAATTTCTCTTATTAATGTGAAATCATGGGGAAACCACTGTTGAATTATTTATGACATGTACAAGCAAACAACACATACATTCGATGCTCATTATGCTCTGAATAACTTAATAATAAGTTTTAAAATATATCAAAGATTTAAAAACATGCATTATGGAGTGAAAACCGAATAAACAAAATCATATTGTCCTTAAATTAGGGGGACCATATATTTAATTGTGAAATATAGGAACTGAAGGTATATCATTCCGAATGAATTTTTACCTATTGTGGAAGTAAACATGTTTTTAATGTTTTAAAACTCTAAAGCATACATGGAATGGTCAAAACCAAAAAATGGCTTCAGATTGTCATGAAATCAGGGGAAAACCACCAAATATTTAATTGTGAAATGTAGAAACCTATGGTACATCATTCCGAATGACAGTTTTCCTGTTATGACCGTAAATGTGTTTTTAGTGATTTAAAACACTAAAATATGCATGGAATAGTCAAAACGAGGTAAAAAAATTCATATTTTCCTAAAATCTATGGAAAATAATCATAGATTTAAATTTCAAATTTATGTACCTATGACACATCATTCTGAATGACAGTTTTCTTGTTATGGTTGTAAATGTGTTTTTAGTGTTTTAAAACACCAAAATGTGCGTAGAAATGTCAAACCCGCGAAAAGAATGTTGTATTGTCTTGAAATTAGGGGAAAACTACCATATATTTAATTTTTCAATATAGGAACTAAAAATATGTCATTCTAATTTATGGTTTGTTTTTTATGCCTGTAAACGCGTTTTTAATGTTTTGAAATAGTAAAATGTGTGTGGATTGTTCAAAACTAGAAAAAAGATATCATATTGTCTTGATATAATGGGAAAATGACCATAGAATTAATTATTAAATGTAGGAACTGACGAAACATCATTCCAAATGACGGTTTTCCCGTTGTGGTCGTAAAGTCATTTTTAGTGTTTTAAAACACTAAAACGTGCGTGGAGTAGTAAAAACTAAATAAATGATGTCAAAATATCCTGAAATCAGGGTAAAATCACTATATATTTAATTTTGAAATAAAGGAACCAACGAGTCATCATTCTAAATGAAGGTTTTCCCGTTATGGCCATAAACATGTTTTTAGTGTTTTAAAACATTAAAACATGCATGGAATGGTAAAAAATAGAAAAACTATGTTGAATTGTATTGAAATCAAGGGAACCCATTTATTTTCTTTTGGAATGTACACACAGACAACACGTTAATTCGACGTGTGGTGTGGTAAGAATTACTCAGTAAACACTTACAAAAGGTACAAAAACCTTTAAAAACAAGTGTTGGGGGTTCAAAACAAGAAAAATTACATCCAATTATCTTGAAATCATGGGACAATGACCTTATATTTTATTTTGAAATGTAGAAACTCACGGTATTTCATTACAAATGACGGTTTTCCCGTTATGGCTGTAAATGAATTTTTAGTGTTTTAAAACTCTAAAACATGTGTAAAACAGTTATAACCAAAAAAATGATGTTAGATTATACTTAAATCAAGGGAAAATCACTTTAAATTTAATTTTAAAATGTAGGAACTAACAACATGTCATTTGGAATGAGAGTTTTTCTGTTATGGTTGTAAATGTGATTTTCTTGTTTTAAAACACTAAAACATGCGTGGAATGGAAAAAACTATGGAAAAGACATCAGATTGTCCTAAAATCATGGGAAAATGACCATAGGTTTAATTTTTAAATTTTGGAACTGATGGCACATCATTCCGAATGATTTTTTGTCTGTTATGGCTGTAAATGTGTTTTTAGTGTTTTAAAACACAAAAACGTGCGAGGAATGGTCAAAACAAGACAACCGATATCAAATTGTCATGAAATCAGGGTAAAACCACTGTATATTTAAATTTAAAATATATGAACTAATGACACATAATTCTGAATGACTGTTTTCCCATCATGACCGTAAAAACGTTTTTAGTGTCCTAAAACCCAAAAACGTGGGTGAAATGGTTAGATCTAGGAAAACGACATTGGATTATCCTGAAATCTAGGGAAAATCACCATTTGTTTAATTGTGAAATTTAGGAACTTACATCACTTCATTCCGAATGAAAGTTTTCCCATTATGATCGTAAAGTGATTTTTAGCATTTTAAAACACTGAAATGTGCATGGAATGGTCAATACCAGGAAAACAACATCATATTTTCATGAAATCAGGGGTTAATAACCAAATATTTGATTTTGAAATGTAGGAATATACAACACATCATTCCAAATGAAGGTTTTCCTATTATTTCTCTAAATGCATTTTTAGTGTTTTAAAACACTAAAATCTGTGTGGAACAATCAAAACTAGAAAAACAGTGTCATATTGTTCTGAAATTAGAGGAAACCACCATATATTTAATTGTGAAATTCAGGAACTAACGAAACATAATTCCTAATGACGGTTTTCTCGTTATGGTCGTAAACATATTTTTAGTGTTTTAAAATTCTAAAATGTGTGTGGAATAGTCAAAATTAGGAAAACAATGTCATATTATCTTAAAATTAGGGGGAAATTATTGTATATTTAATTGTGAAATGTAGTAACCAAAGACACATCATCCTGAATGATGGTTTTCCTGTTATGCCTGTAAATGTGTTTTTAGTGTTTTAAAACACTAAAATGTGTGTGGGAGGGTCAAAACCATGAAAACAATATTGTAGTTTCTTGAAACTAGAGGAAAGCTATCATATATTTAATTGTGAAATGTAGGAATCGAAGGCACTTCATTCCGAATTACGGTTTTCCTGTTATGTCTATAAACTCATTTTTAATATTTTAAGACACTAAAACAAGTGTTGAATGATCAAAACCATATTAAATGATCTCATATTGACGTGAAATCATGATACAACCACCATTTTGTTGTTTTTGAACAATAAGATATGTAGGTATATCAAAATCATTAGAATTTGGTTATTAAAATAAATTTCAGGCACATTTCATGTCTCTTTAGAAATAAAATAGAATATTTACTTATCCCTTTTCAATTTCAAGTGTTGAATCTTATCTTAAATAGATATGTTTCTATTTTCAAAGTTTTTTTCATTATATATTATTTTTTATGTTAAAATATATTCTGTTTGATTAAAAAAATAACAAATTTTATGTGCAACATTCTGAATATATTCTGTGTCTTTTCTCTTTCACATTTCTTATCTTAAATGTCCTAGTTTTTATTGTAGGTGGTAGATTCTAATAGAAAGTAGGATATTGACCATTCTAATCCATGAAATTCTTCATAATTAAATCATGATGGTTCTTAGTTTCCATGGTATGTGAAAATTTTATCAATTATTCTACTGTAATTCTGATTTATTATGTGTATTTTTTATTTTTATTTTCTTTTTTGTTAATGTTTATGAGATAATGTTGATAGTATTAGGTGATTATATTATGTGGAGGAAGAATTATGTGGTGGAGGTTGTGACATGGATGTATATTAGGCATTGATTCTTGTCGGAAATATTATTATGAATATTGATAGATTTAAGGGTTGACTTATATTGAGGTTATTATGTCTGGATGTTTGTATATGACTATGAATGTATGATATATGTATGATGATTTTATCATATATTTATGTTTTATTTTATCATATATTACTTTCTTTTTATATTTATAGTTGTTATTACTCGTTTAAATGTGAATTTGATTTAAATGCGGTTACTCAAAACTGCTGCAAAATATATTGCATAAACTCTTTTTAGAGGCGGTTACAAGTAACCACTCCTAATATGTTCCACGGTGGTTTATTTTATTTTATTTAAGTTTCCCCCAGATATTTTTTAAAATAAGAAAACTGCCACTAAATTCTCCAAAATAAACCCTTAAAAAACTACCACGAAATAATAAAAACGACTTCTAAATGACTAACAACCGTTCAATACATGGCAGTTTTAATAACTGCCACTAATCCTAAAGGTGCTGGTTTAAACCACCACTAGATCATGAAAAATTTACCGCTACTTTCCCTTTTTTTATAATGCATGTTGTACCCAATTTCCAAAGTATAGATAAAGACATATTACATTCAATGACAAAAAACATTAAGTAGAACTCTCACCTTTCTTCTTTTTCTAGCCTTAAAATTCTTATTCCAATTGCCTTTATTTCCACATGAAAATAAAAAAACATCTTTCTCATTGAATTCCCTCTATATCTTTGTATTTTTTGAAGGATGGTTCATCGATGTCTTTAGATTGGCTTTAGCCTTAGACCCCTTAGCCTTGACCTTATTCCTCTTGTTCACCAGAAGAACTGAAGAATTGATATTCTTCATATCCATTTATTCTTGGAGAACTAAATCCAATAGATCTAGAAGTGATATTTTCATGTTATTCATGCTGTAATTAACAATAAAATTTGATAATCTTGATGGTAAATAGGAAAAAATGAGATCATTCGCTAGTTCATGGAACAACTTGAACGTAATGGATTCAAGTCTCTTGATGTACCTAACAATCTTGAGTACATGAGGTCTCGCTTGAGTCCCTTTTTCTATCTTGCACCTATACAGTGAACTTGATATCTATATATTTATTTCCTTTATCTCTCTAAATATAACTCTTAGATATGAGTAATCGTCTTGTAGGAATATCCATCCTCATGCATTTTTTGTAGTTGACCAAACATTAATGACAACATGATACACTATACATCTAGTGCATCATATACATGATTCTTATGTTTGTCTTTATCCACCTTTCTTTCTCCCTTAGGGGTCTCAATAGTGTTGTGGAAACATCAGGAGTCACAATGACAAAATAGGTTTGTAGATGATGAAAATATAGAAGAAAGAATCACACAGGACACACAAATTTACGTGGTGAGGGAAATGATCCCTACATCTATAGAGAGGAATAATTTCATTATTTTAAGGATCGCAAAATATAGATCGATCTCAATGTTTCACATATATAAACCCTAACCCGAAATGATCCAATAAAGAAGATGAAGTACTATTCCACCAACTGCATAGAAATCCCACACTACTATAGTGAACAACGGCTAGAAGTCTGTATAACTACAGTGTCATGAAAATCCAAGTCGAAGCTACTACAGTGGCCGACAGTTGGAAGTCCATGGAGCTACAGTACTATTGTCTTCAAAGTTTGACCTGCTATAATATCCATGTCAAAATTCCTCACTACTACAGTGTCGTATTAGTGTCTTCTGGTCAACTCTACTACATTCGTTCAGAGTTGCATCTTGATGCGTATTATGAGCCACAAACATTTGTCCCAACATCATCCAGTCAGATTAGGCTACACCAATCCAAAAAAATTGAAGTGATTAATCCATCATATAAATCTCCCTCTCTTGGCATAGTACTATGCACAGGCGCATGTACCACTCCTAAAAGTTATGATCAGTCAGGATATTTTATTTATCCAAAATTGATCATAGTGATAATGTTTTAGTGGTGATGATTTCCATTTTTTCTATAATTTTTTAGAATTTAGTACTTTATCCTGATTACCATTTAGATGTTAACAATTAACTAACTCATTAAATATCTCCCATTATTTTATCAAACCCTAGTATCCCTCACTACTAGATTCAGAATACTCGGTCATTTGAGTATTCTAGTGGTAAGGATCCTTAAAACCTCCCCTTACTGTCCAAGCTATTCCTACACCACTACTCATAGAGTTACAAGTTAGGCACTAAACCGACCAACCACATTGAGTCACGACTCCTTGAACTATTGATTGAATTCCCAGCTTCTCAAAATCATAACCTTGATTACCTCAATTCTTGCCTCTAAAGTGGAAAAAAGCTAGCTATAACTACTTCTTTGCTACCAAATTTAGTCAAGATGACCCATCAATATCATAATAACTCTCTGGTAGTAGGCGATACACTCAAAAAGGGATGTTGTGCACCCCGTACACCAAGTTTTGTACAAATTTAAGTGATGTAAGGCATTACAACTTAATATTACATTGATGGGTTTTTATTATTAATTGAATAATGAATTAATTTTCTATTTGATATATTCATACTATGTGATTTCTATCACAACTAAATAATGCATTAATATAAAAAATTCATCACATCTATATTTGTTTTAATATATGAATTATTTGTTTATTATTTTATGTGTCCCCGATAGCATGAATATTTATAAAAATAATAATAAATTCATAAATTTAATAAAATACCTTACTGATATTTAGTATTTGGTATTGGATTATCCATTTATACATAATGTATCAACCAGGACCTTAGGATTATAATACTTTAGTCAGCCTGACTCATATCTCAGCTCACACATCAGTTTAATGTTTTCACATATCATATGGGTAACCACCTCATCTTGGCATAATCTACATCTTATAGCATCTGCATCATAATACCTAAATACTCATACACAATAAAGGGGGTATCAAGAAGTGTAAAATACATACAGAATTACATTGATGGAAAAACATATCCTTATACATATTAATCAAAGATAGATGATACACATACCTTCAAAAATAAATAAATTATTACATCCATCACATGCAGTTGTAATAATTAATTAAATAAATAAAAACCTAGACACACAATGGTTTCTCAATGCTCAAGAAAAGTTGACAAATTTAAAATTCATAATAAAAATTTAAATGCAATAAATTAAAGTTGAGGGAAAGTAAATGAATTATTTTAATTCAAATAATTTATTTTTTTTGGACCCAAAATTAATTTAATTTTATTCCAAAATTAAATTATTTTTTGAAAATTAAATTTATTTTTATTTTTAAATAAAAAATTATAAATTAATTTTTAGATGTTTTAAAAATTCCATTGGACCCAGAATCCACCTAGACCCATTGTAGATCGGGCAGAACCGACACAGACCTATTGCGGGTTGGGAAAACCCCTCCCATGCTCATTGTTGGTCAAAATAACCATATATGGTCATTATGGATTGAGTCCATCCACAGGAGGCTGATGTTTAGTTGGGTTCACTGGGTTTGGCTGGAAGGAGGTCATGTGGGGGGGTGGAATGGTCGGGCGACAGTGCAACGAGGATACTATGCGGAGGGCCTCGCTATAGAGGGGTGATTAACTGAGAGACGACAGTGAGGGGGTGGCTCGGAAGAGGTAGGTCGGCCATGCGGCATGCAGGTGTGCTGACCAGGAGCACACAGACAAAAGTGATGGGTGTATGTAGCTGAGAGTGGTGTGGAAGGGGTGTAAGTTAACCCAGGTGGCAATGGCTACTGGTCAAGTGGGATATAGTGGTGCTAACGAGATATGGGTGGCATGTCAAGGGAAGCATCCTTGGGGTGGAAGTTGAGATGGGTCTTGTAGCATGGTTGATGCATGGTGGAGAAGACATCAATGGTGGGGAGTTCCAACCCTATCCAAATTTTTAATTAAAAAATATTTTTTATGTAGCTTCTAAAGGAATCCGCCTTCCCCAAGCCCATTTACATTTTAATTTTTTCTTTGCTGATTTATCAACCCTCCGTATAGAAGTTACCCACTCCCTTTCAGATCACTGACAACAATTTCTCAAATTGTCCAAGGTAAAATCCATATAGATCTCCCACAGACACTTTAATAATTTTCAAGATTTCTGATCATTAAAATAAAGGTGCTAGCGTAGAGGTTCAATGAAGCCTTTAACATCCTGATGATCACCGCTACTCCGTTCCTTTGATCCGTGAATATGTTGTGGGATCATTTTATTATGAGTGTTTCTCTCTATAGGATGTATGATGGAGGATAGAGGAGCTCTCAAATTCTAGTGGGTGAATAATCACTTTGTAATGATCTCCCTTTTGCTTCTATAGTGGTAATTAAACACCCAAAAAGGGATCTCGAGCCACCGTATAAATAAAACCCACTAAATATTTCATAAATGAAAACTTATGAATAACTAACCATGTCATAACATCATTTATATTTTTATCAGTTTTAATATATAATAAATATATAATGTGATAAAATCGAACTATTAAATTAACTTGTAATTCTAACAAATATTAAACAAACCTTTATTATTAAAGTAATATTCATTCATATAATATCATTCCACAGATTCACTTCATAGCATGTGAATACTTTTAATAAATAAATTCAACTCCAATTATTATATACCTAAATAATAATGAATTTATTTATTTTTTGATCATTTATTCCTAGAAACCTCTCTAACCCTGAGGTGGGTCCCACCATATCCTATACTAATATTCATCAGAATAGGGAAACCTTTTGAATATGATAAGTATGTGACCCTCTAGGCCCTTATCTTGATAGCATTGAATATTATTCATAGACTAGGAGGGAAGTCTAGAAGCTCATAAATGACCTTAAGGATATAAGGAAAGGGCGTAGTAATGATAACCTTTCCCATGAACACACGTCGTGTAATATAATCTCTTTGTCTCGATATCTCATAAAGTAAGATTCACACTTTGTATCATCATCCTTTATTTCATTATTATTCATTGATATTATTGGATGGACTTAACATCTTCTACCATGACCATGGATTTGGAGAAGGTACTACTATCCTGAGTAACTAGCCTTGGGATATCACTTCCTTTTGGAAGCAACAAATTGTATCCTGATTATTCAATCAAATCCATACCACCAATGATGCACCCAACACAAGCTACCTCACTATGACATCAATTCCATAATTTTAATCTTTCATCAAAGTACATAATAAAATGGTATAAATCGATAATAACCTCAAGTCAAGAGACCAATATTTGTTTTCATTGATAGAAACAACCAATGACACATGAAACATGTGTTGTTACTATTGGTGGGTCAGTCCTCATGATCTCATCTACTCAAGATCACTAAGTGTGAACTTCATGAGAAGAAGTCTCAATGCTTATGATCTCCCGAAACCTGATAGTTAAAAATCATATGTAACTTGTCAGCATGATGTATCTAGACCATAATACATAACATTAATATTACTATCATTATATCTATAGGTTATCATTATATCTTGGGAAATTCTATAACCTTTTGAGATGATATATAATCCATGGACATTTCCATAAATATAGTGGTCTTAGAAGTATCAACACTATTATGGTAAGGTACACACGTGTATATATCAAAATTTATACATGTAATGGTAATTAAAGTATATACATGAGTTTGTTCTAGGGAACCCACTCATAAAAAAACCATGTATTGGAAATCAATGAAAAAACCAACAAAAATGACTCATATAATACATGCCAATGTCACTTCTGGCTTGACCATGTAAATGGGAAGGATTTAAAAAAGTTAAATCATGTAGAGTATTTATAATCTACTTATTTAAAACCCTTGTATGTATATAATTATTGTTTACAAGGGAAAATTACCAAAACACCATTCACTAGGAAAGTTGTATGGACCACAATGCTACAAAAATAGATTCACACTGATGTGTGTGGTCTGTTTCTAATAGAGAAAAGGGGTGTATTTTGAAGGTACTAGGGTGATTAGTGGAAGCTGATGGGTTGGGGATTTTAAAAAATTTCATCATTGGTATGATGATACTGCTCATCTCTGATGATCTAAGCCCCAGTACGATCCGAGGATCTCATGTAAATTAAAAGAGAAGATAAATTTAAAAACTAAAAACATACCTGTTTAGATATGAAGTTGTGTTCGACTAAAACTCATCACTAATGATTGTTTATTAAAGTAACCATAGCAGGATCCCTCTAGATCATCCAAACGTGCTTCAAAAATCCATGAGAGCACCGATCATCGAATTCTGAAAGCTAGCATGATGATATTATGATATCTTAGACGCCCCGAAAATCACTAAAATCCTATGTCTTCGATGCTTGAAGGAATTCTTGGATCATCACTTGAGAGAGAACTTTCTCTCTAGAAAGTGGGAGGTGAGAGAGGCTCTCATTCAAGAATGAATGAATAGTGAATTGTGTGAGATCCTCTCTCTATTTATAGTGGAGGTTCTAAATACCTGATAGGGTCCCCTAACCCCCTTTTATTTAACATCCACTGAATAAATAATTATGACGAACTAAACTACATCAATATTATTTATTATTTTCTCACATACTTGTAATATATATAAAATATATTATATGATAAACCCAAGTCATTTATCACGACTTGTAATTCCCGCTTAATATTAAAGGAATCTGGAATATTAAAATAATATTTATTCAATTAATATTATTTCTCGTATTTACTTAAATTGTAAATAATTTAAATAAATTAAACCAAATTATTTACAACATTAATAATAATGAATTTATTTATTTCTTGGGTGATAGATACCTTGGACAACACTCAAACTATGTGGTGGGGCCCACCATGTCCAATATACCTATTCAACTGAATCGGGTGAATTCATGAATACGCTATTATGTGTGATCCTCTAGACCCTTATCTCGATAACAATGAACAAAATCCACATACCAAGAGTAGAGTCTAACAACCCATCAAGGCCCCTACAGAGATAAGGATTGTCATAACAATGACAACCAACCTACAAACACATACTGTATAATATAATCTATTTTTCTTTAGATATCTCATAAAGCAGGATGCACACTTATGTCATATCTTTTTTCTTGATATAATATTTGTTGATCTAATCAGATGGATTTACCTTTCAAGTGCTTTGGAAAAAGACTTATGGAGGTATCACCATCCTAATCAAATAGGCCTAAGATATATAACTTCCTTAACTTGGAAGTGAAAAATCCTATCTTGACCATTCAACCAATGTCATACCATCAATTATGCACTTAACACAAGCTACCTCACCACGATTTCAATATCATGTTTTTTCTTTCATCAGAGTATGCAATCAAATGGCACACACTGGTAATGATCTCAAGTCAGGAGACCAATACGCATGTTTGTAGATAGGAACAACCAATTACACCCAAAACATGTGGTGTTCATATTGGTGGGTCTGTGCTCATGGTCTCACTACTATAGCTCACCAAGTGCGAACTTCATGAGAAGAAGTATCAATGCTTATGAGGCCTCAATAACTAATAGTCAAATATCTAATGTTTCCAGTTAATAAGATGTATCTAGACCATAATACTTATGTTTAAGATTAATTTCATAGTATATAAAGGTTATAATTATAGCTTGGGATCTTCTATAACCTTTTTATATGAAAATTAATCTATGGAAATTACCATTAAATAGTGGATATAGAAAAGTATACACTATAATGGTAACAGTACATCATGTATATCTAACTGTATATATGATATGGTAATCAAAATAATTGTATAGATGAGTCTAGGTAACCCACTGTTACAACACTTACACTTACACTAGATCTAACTTTCTAACCGACCTTGTTCACTCTCACATGATAAAGTTCATTTTTTTGACGAGTCACAATTTTTGTTGCAGGGTCTACCACATTTCCACCATGTGGCTATTTTGATATATGAAACCTCAAATCCTTGAGTAAAACTTTTCAATAGTTGGTATCTCTGAGTTATCCTATTTTTCCATAGTCATACTTGACATCTTTTCTTGAGCCAAAAACAGATTTATCATTATGATAAAACTTTACTATCCAGGTGTGATTCCAAGAACTGGAACAAATCATTGCATTTGGTAATTACTTCTTAGTTGACTTAGAAGCTACAATGTACTCTGTTTATTTAGGTATGGATACCACTGGCCTTTATGAGCTTGTATCACTCAGCACCTTTAGCCTAACTATGATACTAGATATAATTGTTCTAAGGAAGAATAGTTTTTGTCCCATCAAACTAGTATCCTATCTTATCCACTTACCAGGTACATGTCTTTTGTACTTTCCAATGTACAATCAAATAGATCTAGATGCATCCCTTAATGTGCTCTTGGATATAACTAATATTTTTCAACTATAAAGTATATCTTGTCAATATCAGTTATTATACATATTATAGAATATGTGATTGATCCAAAGCTTAAGAAAATGGATTTCATCTCACCATATTAATATCCTTTCATTTCCCAAACATTAATTCCTATAGTGATTATTCCATGTGACATTGGTAATAATTATTCCCTTGAATTTTTCCAACTTGAATTTTTCAATACCATGATAGTATATGTATGATTGACTAGGTCCAAGAAACCGTTAGATCTACCTCAGTGTATCTTGTTCCCTTGAACTTAGGTTGCTACTTTAAGTCAATAACTAGTGAATTACTTTTATCCTGGTATTAACTAACTGTAAGACTAATATAAGTTTTTCGTATGTTTCTTAACATGTTTAATTTGAAAAATTATGGCACTCCCACTAACCTTGGGTAGACACATGTCAATGTTTCATTCCAAATTAATGTTCTATGATCATGTTGCTTACTTCAATCTTAAAATGGATTTCATTAACTTTTAAACTTTATTTTCATTTTTTTGACATGACCATACCTTTATAGTGGAATCTTATAGACACCTCCATGAATAGTGATCATGAAATCCAATGATCAATAAAATGATCACAAATATTAACTATCAAAAGTAAAATTCTAATGGGTTTAGGCATACTGACTTGGTATTACCAATCGATACTTATTGGTACACCGCTTGTACTATCCATGTATAATATCATTTGAATACCCATCATAATATTCTAAATAATATTCCTCCTTGAACTTTGATACATTAAATCCATTATTGAATTTTAATTGGTCTTTCCAATCTTAACTTATTTCCATGTACTTTTTACTTATAGGAATTATTATTTTCACTAAATATCACCGACCGTAGTGAATATAAAACCATCTCTACAGTTTTAAACTTCCTATGCAGTATGTGTCTCTGGAACATTCCTATTCCACATACACATGTGGGACCTATTCCTATGCCAACTATTTTTGTATCTTAAGCATTGACTAAACCTAAGCAAATCTTGCTCCCACTAACTCTAATAGTGATTTGTACCCTTTTATAGAAATCTAGCATATCACTTTACTACCACTTTTCTATCTTAGTCATTTATGTAATATCCTAATAAAATTTTAGGATTATTACTTTAGATTCACTTTGTGTTTATTTTGATATAGGTTTGTTTATATCCTAACAAACACCTTGCATCGAAACACATATTATTATTAAATTAAGGATTTTCATCATATTATGACTTATATGATATCCATTTGTTATGTTAGTTGGCATATGGTTATAGGATATCGCCATTATTTTCAAAGCACATCTTGAAATATAATGGAAGTTTCTGTATGTTACAACATTGATACTATATACATCATGAATTTGATGTATAAAATGTGTGTTTAGGAATTTCTCCATGCCAAATTTTTTTGATCAATGTTAACATGTAAAACTTTTCATCAATCCACCTTATTTTCATCAATTCCATGATGTGGATAAGGTAACATGTATTTCAAAATTTCACCATGCTATATTATATAGATCGATAATTCTTGGTCAAGATATTCTGCATCATGTTGACCCAAAGCAACTCATTTATTCTAACCATGCATATACTTCACTATCACGTTCCTTAATTATTTAAATGAGTCTTATGAAGTATATTTACCATTATCTTCCCATTGGAATAGTTAACACTCTATTTTTGAACTAATTATGATATATTTGTGTAAATTCTTTATTTTTAATGGTTATTTTTCCAAACGAAATACATCAATAACACCAAATGTATTTAGATTTACCGAGCCTTAAAAAAACTGGTTATATTATTGACACCCATTTTAGTTTTACTTGAAAAATAATAAACTTTCCATAATTGTGTAAAAGTATTAAATTTTATATTCATCATGGTTTTCCTATGATTCAAGTTCCACTAAACTATTGGTTGAGTATGAAACAGAAAAAACAACATTCATTCTGAAACCTGGAATAATGTCTCCTTGTTTCCAAAGGACGCATGAGATAAATGTTTTGTTTATACTAAATTATATTTCTACTAGAATCAATAACTTGAAAATTATAATTTATGTGTTTCTCACCATTTACTTAGGAATCACCCTTTCTCAGCCACTTGGAGAATACACCATACTTCTTGTATTGTTTCTATTACTTTCTATTTTAAAATACTTATGTTTCTGATGCTTTCACCGAGGTTCACATCTGTCTCTTTCGGAGGAGGAGGCACTAATTGTTTCCCCGAATTCCCACTGTCCAAAGGATGGCTGCATCCGTTGCTTATTTAGGGATGTTTTCTCCTTGATCAAAATGGGATGATGAGATGTCGGTTCCTCCTTCTGTAGCTTCCTCCTCAGAACTCGTTACCTAATCTAGGTCTCCCTTAAAGATTGATTCACTATTCATGAATCTCATTCCTAGTGCCATATCTTTGTGGATTCTGGTTAATTACACTACTTCCATTAGGAAATTCCATGCATTCTTGACATGGTAGCAACCTTCAATCAGAGTATATGGTAACATTAGGCATGTCAGGGAATCTCTGGATGCATGGACATCAGGGAACCTGTATTCCTCCTCATAAAAGGGTATCGCAAGGGTGCAGAACCTGAGTCATCCCATGCCAGTCGTGGTGTATCTTATGTCATAGGCATGTCTCTAAGGTTTTCATCAGCTTCCCATGTTTAACACGGGGTATGTAATGAGTTTAATGTCTTGTAGAGATGGTTATGCTAAAGGTGTGTATTTTGAGGTTTTCCTTAGGCATCTCATGTTTAACACAAGGTAGTCCCTGAGTTTAACATCTTACGGAGATGGAATGAGAGTGATCAGAACATCTCATAGAGATATATTAGATTGGTACATCCACCTGAGGGAGCACCTGGATGGTTTACTAGATGTATGGATCAGAATGACCAATAAGGATGGATCAGAGGTGGTGTGTCCCATAGAGGGAAGATATCACACTGTGAATAATGATCTGGATGCCACTGAGGGTGAATCAAAAAGAGTGCACTTGAAAATGGGGAACACCGCATGGATAGGTCAAAATTATCAATGAGAGCGGACCTAGGGTGGTGTATCCCATAAAGGAAAGATGTCACACCATGAAGGATAATCTAGACACCACTGAGGGCAGATCAGGGATAGTGCACCCTAGAATGGGGGAGACCAAGGTTTTCCGTTGGTTGGGATTGAACCTCTTGGAGGTTTCCTACGTATACCATGTAGATGACTGGGATCAAAACCCATGTAGTTTGAAGGGCGAGACATGGAATCAGGGTGTACACAAAGGATTACAACCCAGAGTCATGTTGGGGATTACGTGTGTTTAGCGGCACATCACAATAGGGGCACTCTTGGTTGGATAATTATGGATTTTGTTTGGATTATGCATCATTACCTTCCTGTGTGCCGTAGGGGGGGCAGTGATGGGGAGAATGGAATGATCTCACCGGGATGTGGCAACCAGGGTAAGAATATAGATGGATAATGGAAGGTTGAATGAAGTGGGTGGTGAATGAGATGGAACCATTGTGAAGGTGACAGTAGTGTTGGACTTGAACCCTAGATATGCTTCCTATGTATCCCTATAGAGGGGAATAAAATTCCGCATAGTTAGGTGGGGTGATGGGACACCTGAGGAGGCATCCCGTGTGGATGGACACATTGATGGGATCTGGAGGAAGTAGAACATCTAGGTTGGGGATTTACCTTCCCGAAACACATAGGCTCGTGGGAGAGACCATGATGGGACATGAGTGATGGGATTGAACCTTAGGGAGGCTTCCTACATATCCCCGTGGCAGGGATTCAGATTCCACGTAGTTCAGGATGGGTCCTGGAATTGGGGTCTATATAGAGGACAGTGACCCAATGGCATGTTGGGGCTTATGCGTGCTAAGCATCTCAGTGTTGGTCTAATGCTCGAGGGGCGGACCAGAGATGTGGGTCCCAACAGGTGGACACCAAAGTTCACTAGTGTTTGGGGTTAGACCTCTGGGAGGCTTTTTACACACCATGTCTAGAAGATAGGGATCAAACCCACATAGTTGATATTACAACAGTTTACTGTCATATGGGGCTGACAACGGCCTACCACTGGTCGGGATACAATGGGTTACCGCTGGATGGGGAACACGACGACTTACCATCGATTGTGGAACATGATGACTTACCATCGATTAGGAAACAACATGACTTACCATCGATTGGGGAACGCAATGGCTTACCATCGGTTGGGGAACACAATGGCTTACCGTCGGTTGGATAACACAATGGCTTACCTTCGGTTGGGGAACACAAAGGGTTACCGTCGATTGGGGAACACAATGGCTTACCGTCAGTTGGGGAACACAAAGACTTACCATGGATTGGGGAACATGACGATTTACCATTTATTGGGGAACAAAATGGATTATTGTGTATTAAGAAACATGATGGATTACCATTGATTGGGGAACACGATGGTTTACCGTCGATTAGGGAACACGACGTCTTACCTTCGATTGGGGAACACAACGTCTTACCGTCGATTGGGGAACATGATGGCTTACCATTGATTAGGGAAAACGACGACTTACTATTGATTGGGGTTGGACCTCGAGGATGCTTCCTACATACCTTGCCTAGTATACAAGGATCAAAGCACATGTAGTTAGAATGGGTATAGTTTAATGTCATACATGATGAAAAGGGTCGTACAGTTTAACATCATGTGTGACGAAGGTGAACCGACATGAAGGGGGTCGGGACAAGTATGTGTTGGGATTGAACCTCATAGAGGCTTCCTATATACCTTTCCTAGGAGACAAGGATCAAATTCCACATAGTTTGGGATGGTTTGGGGCTACAGTTTAACATCATGTGGGATGCGTGAACCGACGTGAAGGGGTCAGGACAAGTAGGCGTTGGGCTTGAACCTTAGAGAGGGTTACTACATACCTTGCCTAGGAGACAAGGATCAAAGTCTATGTAGTTCAGGATGAGGGATACAGTTTAAGGCTGTGCAGGATGAAGGTGAACCAACGTGAAGGGGTCGGGACAAGTAGGTGTTGGGGTTGAACCTCAGGGAGGATTCCTATGTACCTTACCTTGGCAAGGATCAAAGTCCACGTAGTTTGGGAGGGGGCTAGGGTATTATACACTAAAGAGGCCCATAGAGGATTCTATGGCCGATACTTACTCTAAGATCACGTGAATCATGCTCGGTGTGAGAAATAAGAGGAAACAACAGACCTAACAATCATGGTGCAGAGGTATGACCACAAAGGATAGTAAATGGGGATTACACATGGAAGATGCTCGGGTGCCTCTATGGAGTGGCAACGATGGATGGGACTTACGTATGGGAACTTACTAGGAGCCTTTATGGAGTGACAAAAATGAATGGGGCTTACACATGGAAGTAGCCCGTGGTGTTGTTAAGGAGTGGAAATGGTGAATGGGGCTTACGCATGGAAGCAACCCGAGTTCCGCTGAGGAGATGCAATGGTGGAAAGGATTACGCATGGAAGCAACCTGGTGTCACTATGGAGTGGGAGAAATGTATGGGGATTATGCATGGACACTGCACGAGTGCCTCTATGGAGCAAAAATGGTGGATGGGGCTTACACATGGAAGCTTCTCTGGTTCCGCCAAGGAGCAACAATGGTGAATGGGGCTTACGCATGGAAGCTTCCCATAATGTCTTCCTCATGTATAGCCATGAGGGAATCCCAACTCACTAGTGGGTTGACGTATATAATTTAAGTCTACACTTATGTGCTGGTGCACAAGCGGGATAATTACAAGGGCATTGGAATCAATCCGAACAAAGAAAGATAAAAAGTTTGAATCACGTGCCCGAAATTCGGAAAGCGGTGAGAGTGGAATGACGATGGAGGATAAATATCGACCATGTTTGAAACACAACATCCATATCATGTTATCTTGAAACAGGGAGAAAAATGAGGGTTGACTGTTGACCATGTTCGAAACACATGACCTGACTCGAAGTGTCATCCAAAGTCTTCTGGGGTGTTGGCCTAGAATGGTAGGCGAGCCGATGCGGCATGGGACCGGGCCAGTAGGGGGTCCTTTCAAACATGAAATAGGATTAATATCCTAATATAGGACACATGAAGAATGAGGTGGAGTGTTGGAATACTCAATCAGATTCAAACGCTCTTGAAATTGCGTCACTATAATCATGGCATGAGGTATCTTATGCTTTTCATATAATCCATCTCTTATTTGGAATAAGAGGCATCCTATTATTAAAGGATAAGGAATGCTACAGTTTATAGTCATGTGTAGAGGAGTGTTGGCATATTATTCTTAGAGCATAAGGCATCTCTTGTTTGGAGTAAGAGGCATCCTATATTTTTCACATAGGGAGTACTACAGTTTATAGTCATATAGATAAGATTCTTAGCATCTTATGCTTAGGGCATAAGGCATCTCCTGTTTAGAGCAAGAGGCATCCTATGATTGGAACATAGGGTGAGATACAAATTATAGTCATGTAGAGAGGACTATTGGCATATTATTCTTGGCGCATAAGGCATCTCTTGTTTGAAGCAAGAGGCGTCCATAGATTGTGGAGGGAGCTTTGCAAAAGGGCTACACAAACCATTTTTCCATCCCAACTTTGAATGTCCACAACTACTAATTCGCAACTTCGTTCAGGCTCTACGACCAGTCAAATCAAAGATTGTGAAATGGGATATGATCTTGGATCATGTATGGAAGCATTCTTAATATTTTGTGGATGCGTTTTTTGGTGCCTACAACACATATGTTATTGGTATATTGTATTTGATACCCAAGAAGTATATCAGAAACAATACTTATATATGATCAATATACACTAAAGAAGAAGAGGGTAATTGCTTATTCATTTCAGTTCATTACATTTAAACATCCATAGATTTATTTCATGATACACTAAGAAAATAACATCATATTAATACCTCTAATCATTAAATGATGTTGAAAAGGTTTCTTTGGAATTACTCTTTTCATTGGCCTTATTGCCCTGTCTTTCAATTTCTTCACCATAAGAACTAAATATTAACCTATATTTAATATTCTTATTACTTGGAAAACCTTACTTAAAAGGTAATGAAGAGATTACTGCATCCAGTTCATTTTGTAACCTTGAATGAAACTAGATTATTTGGGTGTAAAATATGTAATAGTGGTATGCCTTGAAAGATCATGACCCATATTTCATATTTACACAAAGCTACTATAATTATCACTCATTCATATTTCACTTCAATTTCTCCTCATAAACTTCTCAGAGATGAGACCACATGTTATATCATCCATGTACTGATGTAGTGACAACAAAAAAATCAGAAATTGGTGATATCATTATGAAATAACCATCATAGGCTTCATATATGTGTCTCTTATAAGAAATTTTACACCCTCGCTTCCTAAGGTGCCTTAATAGGAATTGGGATACCAACACCTTGAATTTCCTGTATCGTAGTAGTGTGCGTAAGTACATGTACCACACTTGAAAATTCATGCTAGTTTGGACATTTACTTTTCCTTTTATTTATTATAGTTTATCTTGTGATATTACTTTACATTTTCTACAAAAAGAAAATAGCATATAGTACTTTTATCTTGATTACCGAATTAGACATTATTGATTAATTATATCATTAAATGTCTCCCACTATATTATCGAATTCCCTGAAACCTCTATACTAGAATTAGAATACTATGTCTCTTGATTATTCTAGTAGAAAGGATCCATGAATCTCCTCTCATAGTCTACAAGTTATGGCTATGCCACTACTCATAGGGTTCAAGGTAGACGTTTTACTGACCAACCGCATTAACTCGTGGTTCCTTGATCTGTTGAATGAAGTCCTAGCTTCTAAAATAAAAACGTTATTTACTCAACATTTGCCTCTAAAATGATAGAAAATTATATATGGATAATCCTTACTACCACTTTAGTTAAGTCAACCCACCACTCCCATAAGAACTCCTTGGTAGTAAGAGGAACTCTCAGCTATGGCATGAAGAGTAGAACAAACACCCAGTTTTACTCAAATTTGAATAATAGAAGGCGGTAATGAATTAATATTTCATTGAGGGTTTTTGTGTTTTTCTCTCGATGAATGTAATACATTTCTATTAATCATGTTCATTCTATGTTATCATGCTCAAAAATGAACATTAATAAAAAAATATACATCTCTTCTTTATGCATTTTATTATTTATTATTTTATGACTTTTCCCACTGTTATAAAATGCATAAAATAATAAATAAAAACCTAAAGTAAATCTATTACTCGACTGGTCTTGAGTATCTAAAACTGATTAATCCATTTAAACATAATGGATCAATCATGACCTAGGGGTAACATATATGAGTCATAACTTGACTCATGAAGCAGCTTATCCCTATCATGTATGTCCACTTCCTGTCTGGACTTTGCCTCATCTTGGCAGGGTCCACATCACGTCTCGTGTACCACCTCATCTTGGCGGGGTCCACTTTGTGCATCATCTTTGTCAAGGGGTACTGTCTCATCTTGGAGGGGTCCACGCCATACACGATCTTTGCCCAATATACAAAATTATTCACATGTAAGTGAGGGGAATTAGGGGTGAAATGTACATTATAAAAAATTGGGCACGCATGCCCTTGTACATTTGATCGAAAAACAAAATGCGATGTGAAGACCATCTTAATTAATTAATTAAAAACATCACACATAGTTAAATAACTAATTTAATAAAAGATGACATACACAGGTCAGTTCATTGCTCAAGACCGATCATGGGTAAATTAAATGTATGATAAAATTAAATGTAATAAATTAAGTATGAGGGTATTATAATTAAATTAAATGAATTAATTAAATTTCAAATAGTTTAATTATATTTGGTCCCTTGTTAATTTAATGTTAACTCCAGAGGGCTGCTGCCAGGCAGGGTTGAAGGTTGAACGCACGATGGAGGGGAGGAAACCTTCTCCTAGATCTGGATGGCAATGTCTCATACCAGTGGATGGAGGTGGTTGCCCCAGCAGGGGGGGGGGGCATGATGGTGACGCCGACATTGGGAGCTCGGTAAGGGGCATAGTGCAGGAGGTGGGAATCGATAGGTTCATGATATAAAGATACTACAATGGCCTCTAGTTCACTGGTTGGTCACCGCCGGTCTGTGAGGAAGGCGCTGGGGAGGGCTGCCAATGCCGGCAAGGAGGAGGCCGATCACTAGTCGAGGCGGTGTGGTGGTCCAATCGAGGTGGTCGGCTGGTGAAGGGGCGGCTGACCAAGGTGGGTGCTAGAAGACCCTCATGGAATTATATATATATATATATATATATATATTTTTTGATTCTTTTGGCATGGAAGTCAAGAGGCTTTCCCTTTGGTTTTTCCACGCGTCAATTTGATTTTGTTTTGTGGGGGAGAACTCCACACATATGGCCAATCATCACATTCAATTTTTTTCCAAAGGATACTTATTAGACTATATTTATAACATTATTTTAATAAAAAATATTAATTATTATTATAATAAAATTATCATGAAAATTTTAAAAAAAATTAAAATTAAAATTTTCACATAACGGATATTATTTCCGATGAAAAGAAACTGACCAGATCTTGGCAGGATATTGATCTGAAATAATCATTGAAATTTTAATACCTGATAACTAAAACATTATTCATATTAAAAATTTCATATGGCCATAACTTGGCCGTTCGAAATTGGATCGATATGCAGTTTGTTTCATTGGGACTGAAATCAAATACATTACTTAAATTGAATATGAATTACTTTTTCTTTTTCCCAAAAAATCTACATGATCTCTCTGATACCAATTGAAGGTACCAGGGTGCTCCACCAAAGTCGGTGGGCTAGAGATTTTAAGATTTTTCATTGTCAGGACAATGATACTTCTCGTCTCTGACGATCTGAGACCCAATATAGTCCAAGGATCTTACGAGAATTAAAAGAGCACATAAATTTAAAAAACTTAAAACATACCTCTTCATATCTAAAGCTGTGCTCGACTGCAACTTGTCGCCAGTGATCATTGCATGAAGGATCTATAGCAGGATCCATCTAGATCATCCTCACGTACTTCAAAAATCCACAAGAGTGCCGATCCACAAATTTCATTCGATGCTTCAAGTTGTTCTTAGATTGACACTTGAGAGAGAGAGACTCTACCTAGAAAGTGGGAGGCGAGAGAGGTTGTCATTCAAGAATGAATGAATAATGCATTTTGTGAGAGACTCTCTCTCTATTTATAGTGGATGTTCTAAATACCCAGTAGGGTTCCCCAACTCCTGTTTATTTAACGTACACTAAATAAATAATTGTGATGAACTAAACTGTGTTAATATTATTTATTATTTTATCATATACCTTTAATATATATAAAATATATTACGTGATAAACCCGAGTCATTTAGCTCGACTCATAATTCTTCCTTGATATTAAATGAACTTAGAATATTAAAATAACATTCATTCGATTAATATTATTTCTAGTATTTACTTAACTTATAAATAATTTAAATAAATTCAACCTAATAATTCGTAACTTGAATAATAATGATTTTTTTATTTATTTGTTGATTGATACCATGGACAACACTTGGACCCCCGGTGGGGCCCACCATGTCCAATATACCTATTCAAATGAATAGATAATATTCTTGAATATGTTATTATGTGTGACCCTCTAAGACCTTATCTCAATATAAGCGAATAAAATCCACATATTAAGAGAATAGTTTACCAACCCATCAAGTCCCCTAAAGAGCTAAGGATAGTCATAGCAACGAAAACCTACCTATGAACACCAATTGTGTAATATAATCTCTTTGTATTTAGATATATCATAATGCAGTATGCACACTTGTGTCATCACCCTTTTCTTGCTTTTTTATTTTTTGATCTAATCAGATGGATTTACCTTTCGATTACTTTGGCCAAAGACTTATAAAGGTAGCACCATCTTGATCAATCAGACCTGAGATATATAACTTCCTTAACTTGTAAGTGACGAATTCTGTCTTGACCATTCAACCAATTCCATACCACCAATGATGCACCCAATATAAGCTACCACACCATTATTTCATTTTCATTAGTTTTTCCTTGCATCAAAGTACACAATCAAATGGCACACACTAGTAATGTTCTCAATTCAGTATACCAATACACATGTCCATAGATAGAAACAACCAATGACACCCAAAACATGTGGTTTTCCTATTGGAGGGTCTACCCTTGTGATCTTACTACAAGATATCACAAATTGTGAACTTCACTAGAATAAGTCTCATTGCTTATGAGCCCCCAACACCTGATAGTAAAACATCTACTATTTCTAGTTAGTAAGATGTATCTAGACCATATGACCTATGTTTAAGATTAATTTCATAGTATCTATAGGTTCTCATTATAGCCTAGAATCAGCTATAACCTTTTGATATGAAAATTAATCTATGGAAATTAACATTAAATAGTGGATATAGAAAAGTCTACACAATAATGGTAAGAAAAGATCACATATATCTAACTGTATACATGATATGGTTATCAAAATCACTGTACAGTTGGGTCTAGGGAACCCACTATGGCAAAATATTTTCGTACTTCCCTACTCATAACAATGACTATAATGGGTATCAATATGTCTACTTAATGAGGTATAAGTCAAATTCCTTTCATATTTTTAAGGAATACCATTATGAAGTATAAAACCATCTTAGAAAGAAGATTAATGAACTCCACTCAGATCAAGGTGGATATTATCTCAACCAAATTTTCATTGATCACTTAAAGGAGTGTTAGATAGTATCCCAACTCACTCCTCTAATACACCTTAGTTGAATTATGTTAGTGAAAGAAAAAATTAGACCTTATTTGACATGTCTAGATCAATGATGAGTCAAGAAACTCTTGCATTATCCTTTCGGGGATATGTGTTTTATACATTTACATGTACACTTAATCATGTACCAAAAAAAGTTAGAAATGGTATTACATATGAGTTATGGTATGAAAAGAAACCAATTATATCACAAGTATGTGTGTGGGGATGTGAAGTTTTTTTCAAGACTATACTTAGTGAAAAATTAGTATCCCGAAGCTCGAAGTTCATCTTCATAGGTCATCCTAATGAAACTAAAGGATATTACCTATACAATCCTTCATATAGAAAAGTGATTGTGGTATGACTTGCCATATTTATTGAAATGGGTCACATTTACAATGGAAATAGTGATAGAAATATTAAATTCTTTGAAATTGATGCATCAGATGCATAAGAGTTGGTACAAGAATAATCTCCACAAGAGAAATTGAGATTTGAAGATGTTCTCCAGACACAAGTAATGTGTATGTTTACTTAAGAGGTTGAAGAACCAGAAAAATATGGTTTTCATGTCAGCAAGTTAAGTGATGCATTAATTATAGATAATTATGAACCTATAACCTACAAGGAAGCATTAAATGGAAAGGGTGCTGCTAAATGACAAGAAGTCGTGCATTCCGTGATGGGTTTTATGTATCAAAATCATGTTTGGATTTTGGTAGACTCTCCAACTAATGTAAAACCCAGTAGTTGAAAATGGGTATTTAATAAAAAGTATAAAATGAATGGTAAAGTTATACCTATAAAGCATGATTGGTTGTGAAGGGTTTTAGGAAACTTCAAGGCATGGACAATGACAAAATCTTTTCACTAGTTTCAATGAAAAAAATCCATCATAATATTTCTTGTAATAATAACCTTCCATGATTATGAAATTTGAAAAATGGATGTCAAAACTAATTTCTTAAATGGAATGTTGGTTGAATATTTATATATAACTCAACCCAAAGGGCTCATTAGGCCAAAGAGTTCAAATAAAGCATGTAAGATAAAAATAACTATTTATGTGTTAATTTATCATTGTGATTATGAATTATTTGTTTTGATAAGGCCATAAAAGAATATAGTTTCATCAAGAATGAAATAAATTCATGTGTCTATAATATGGTTAGTGGTAATTCCATTGTTTTCTTAGTATTATATATTGAGGGCATATTAATTATGGGAAAAAAGTGAAAGTCTTATAGTCAGTTATGACTTGGTTAAATGAATTATTTTCTATGAAAGACTTGGGTGAAGCAGCCTACATCTTGGGGATCAAAATCTATCAAGATAGATCTCAGAGGTTTCTTAGAATAAGTCAATGTACATATATTTACATGGTAATCAAAAGGTAAAATATGGAACAATCCAAGAGCATATTTCTACCAATGTCACATGTTATCAATCTCTATAAGAAAATGTGTCCATAAACATTTAAAGAGTTTGAAAAGATGAATAAAATTACTTGTTTTTGAGAATTTGTATCTATCATGTATTCCATTATATTTACTAGGTTTGATTTTGACTTTTCTTTAAGAATGGCGGTTAAATATCAAGATAATTTAGGATAGGTACATTGGATATTTGTAAAAATTATCTAAAAGTACTTGAGATGTACAAAGCATATATTCTTGATTTATGGATGAGATGAGGAACTAGTAGCGATGGGATACACTAATACTAGTTTCAAGATATATCATGATGATTTGAAATCATAGTGAGGATATATATTTTTGATGAATGGTGGTGCAATGAGCTTGAGAAGTTTGAAGAAACTGATGGTCATCGATTATACAGTAGAATCAAATTATATTATAGCTTTTGATGTAGTTAAGGAGGAAATATGGATACACATCTTTGTCTCAAATATAGATATTTTTCCTAGTAATAAGAACATTATTACAGTTTATTATGATAATACTATAGCATTAGTGCTTTCTAAGGAGACCAAGTCACATCGGAGGATAAAATATATTCTTCATAAGTTTCATCTCTTGAGGTATTTTACTTAGAGAGGTGAATTCATAGTTAATAGAGTATCCACATAGGATAACATGGAATACCTCTTGAATAAATCCATATCTCAGTAGAAGCATGATTCTCATGTGAGAGCTAACAGATTGAGGATTGCTAGAATTTTACTATAGTGAAAGTGAGATTGTTGTGAGTGGGTTCCCTATTGTAATAGAGGGTTCCCTAGAACCAACTTGAATAGTTATTTTTATTACAATTTCTTGTATACAATTGGATATGCATGATTTATTCTTACCATTATAGTGTAAAAATTTTGCGTCTACTATTTAAATTGTAATTTTAATAGATTATTTGTCATATAAGAAGGTTATAGCAGATCCTAGGATATATTAGAACCTCGAGATTCTATGAAATTAATCATAAACACATGTACTATAGTCTAGATACATCATTCTGACTAGACACATATGAATTTTTACTATCAGGTGCTAAGGGATCATAAACATTGAGACTTATTATCATAAAGTTCTCACTTAGTGATCTCTAGTAGTGAAATCATGATAACAGAACCACCAATAGGAACACCACATGTTTTAGGTGTCATTGGATGTTCCTATCTCTGGGCATGTGTATTTGCCTTCGGAATTGGGATAATTATCAATGTGTTCCATTTGATTTCATACTTTTATGCAAGAAAAAACCCATGATAATTAAATCATGGCGAGGTATATTGTGTTGGGTGTGTCTTTAGTGGCATGCCATTGGTTGAATGGTCAATATAGAATTTGTCACTTCCAAGTTGAGGAAGTTATATCTCGGGCCTGGTTGATCAGGATGGTAGTACCTTCATAAGACTACGAACATGAAATTAGAGGGTAAATCTATACAATTAGATCAACAAATAATAAAGAAAGGATGATGACATGGTTGTGTGTCCTTCTTTAGGATATATTCAAAGACAAAGAGGTTATATTACACAGTGCATGTTCATAGGTTGTTTTTCATTGCTATGACTATTACTTATATATTTAGGGTCCATGATGGGTTGCTAGACTCCACTCTTGGTTTGTAAATACTATTCACTATTATTGAGATAATATCCTAGAGGGTCACACACAATAGCGTATTCAATAATCTACCCTATTTTTTTGAATAGGTATATCAGACATATTGGGACCCACCACTGGGTTCTGAGATTTTTCCAAGGATGTATCACCACCACTGTTCCCCTAGCCACTAATCTCCCCTCTACAGAGGATCCCTCCTTCGGTTGGAGCCACCTAGCCAGAACTGGCCTCCCTGTTTAGCCACACTATCTCATCGTGTTACTGTTGACTAAAAAGTAGTACACTGGTCAGCTCCCTTTAACCAAAAGAGTAACCCTCTGGTGTCGCCTTCCCCTTCGTCATATACTACCCAAATGAGATCTGCCACTTACCTCGGTGGCCTGCGGACAACCTATACCTCCTCCTCAACCACTGACCTTGGCCCCTCCACCGCAATGAGCCACTCTGATGCTACCCTTCATCTTGAACACCTCCCTCACTATCCTAGACTATCGCTACCTCATCGTTCGACCTCTACACTAACTAGCTATTTCGAAAAGATCCATATCGGTCGCACCCAAGACCCTACCACTACTAGATGCAATAGAGGCACTGTCTTCTAGGACCTGTCAACCTTGAAGGGTGATTTGTCAGTGGGTTTCCTCATCAGTGGATGAGGAAGATGCCAACCCGATGCCCTTTGTAGGTTCCTTTAGGCAATCATCAAGTCGGGTTGTTACCGCGAAGTACCTTCTTTGGTCCCATTGAATCAGATCTGTTCCGAAAAGGTCTTGTGTGGGTCATCCCAGCCTGGAATGGGCATGGGTGGCCCTTCCTGGCCTAGATCATCCCTTCATGGGGTCAGCACAGCCCGATATGGGCTTGTGAGGGTTCAGTCCAACCAGCATAGGCCCTTGTGGGGTTTTAGGATCCGTTTAATTTTATATAATCATAAATTAATTAATTTAATTAGGTTATAAATTAAATTAATTAAATATTTTTTTATTAAAATTTAATTTAATTTTACTGGAAAAAATTAATTTAATTTAGCTGTTAAATAAAATTAATTAATTAATTTAATTTTTGGCATTAAAAAAAATTAATTAATGAGGCCCAATGACATAAATATTGAATTAAAAATAATATTGAATTTTTAATTCAATAAACTTCCCTCATAAAAACCATTTAATATAATTTTAATTTTATATCTGTATTTAATTTAAATATGTGATCATAATGCATATTAACTGATCAAGATCCATATATCAACCAATGCATATATGGTGTATGTTTAAATTATTTATTAATTTATTGTAATGGTGATTTGTAATAAGTAGTTTAATAAATGATGATCTATCTATCGTCTAAGCATTATTATTCGTATAAGGGCCTGCGTGTCCATTTTATTAGTTTTATTCTGTACTGCCTAGATTCCCTTGCTTGTGTGTGAGTATTATTGTATAATGAAGAAGACAAGTAGTGACGTACTTCATGTTGAGTTATGGTGGTGCACCATACGAGAGTTTGACGCATTGTATATATGAGCACTGCAACTCGATTCGCAGGTGATATGAATCAAGGAGTTACCCTAGAATCTAGGTTGATCCATTATTCACTCAATGGATCGACCATTACTATCAACTCATGATCAATTCATAATTTTATTTCTACATGGTTATTATTTTGAATAATAATCAAGAATGCACAAATAAAATGAACATGTGAGGTGATGGATATTTTATATTTATTTCATAGTCAGTTTGGAGTGATATCACATATCACTTATTTATCAAATAGAAAAAAAAATTCATTTTTTCTTTTTGAAAAATATAAACCCTAAAATAAATATTAAGTTGGGGTGCTCTTCAGAAAAATTTGAGGGTGCCTCTTACTTCTATAGAGTTCTTATGAGAGTGATGGTTTGACTTAACTGAAGTTGGAAACAAAGAAGTAGTGAAATCTATATTTTCTACAAATTTAGAGGCAAGAGTTGAGTAAATCAAGTTTATTATTTTTTAATTTGTGGCTTCACTCAATAGATCATGTAACTATGAGTTAATGTGGTTGGCTATTCAAATTCCAACCTTGAACCCTCTAAGTAGTGGCATCGCCAAAGCTTGTAGACTATGAGGGGAGGTTCAAGGATCCTTTCCACTAGAAGGCTGAAGCGATAGATTATTACAATTATAGTACAGATGATTCCTAAAATTAAATAAAATAACAGGATACATTTAATGATTTAATTAATTAATAAATAATGTCTAAATTGGTAATCAAGATTACAGTAATAATCAGCTAGAATTTATATTTGTAGAAAAATTCAAGTAATACCAAAAGAAATACTACAATATCTAAAGTAAAAAAAATTAAATTTCCAAATTGACCCAAATTTCCCAGTGTAATACAAGCGCTTGTGCACAATACTACAAAATAAGAAATTCATGGTGATGGTGTCCCTATACCTAATAAGCCACCTCAAAAATAGAGGGTGTAAAATTTCTTACATGAGAATCATGTATAGAGAATATGATGGTTATGTCATTATGATATCATCAATTTATGATATTAGTTATGATAACTACATCAAGACATGGATGATATAATATTTAGTATCATCAATGAGTAATTTTTAAGGTGAAAGTGAAGCAGGATATGAATAAGGCGATGATTACACTAGACATGAGTAAATTGAAAGATGGATCATGATATTTCAATGGATCCCTTTATCATTTTCACCGAGTTATTACATTCTTGTTTTAGGTTATGAGATGAAAAAATTGATTAAATTCTTCATCACATTTTTAGGTAAGGTTTTCCAAGTAAATAAGAATATTATAAATAGATTAATATTTAGTTATTATGTCGAACTAATTGAAAGGAAAGGTGATAAGGCCATTGATAAGAGTAAATTCAAAGAAACATTCTCAATTTCCTTCAATTAAATGATTTTTTTGTTAAACATGAGGTTATTTTCATTGCATATCAGGAAATAAAACTATATATAAGTTTAAATGCAATGAACTGAATTAAATAAGGAAGTACCCACTTATTCTTCAATGTATATTCATGAAACATAAGTATTGTTTCTCACACAATTTTTCAATATTAAAATAAAATATGTTTATCACATATTTGTATTGAAATACATGAACTAATTAAGTATAGAAACATTACAATAAGTAAGGTGTATTCTCCAAGCGGCTAAGAAAGGATGATTCCTAAGTCAGTGGTGAGAAACACGCAACTTCTAATTGCCAATATAATGATTTAATTCAAACTATTATTTAGTATATCCAAAACATTTATCTCATGTTTATATTGGACATAAGGAGATATTATTCCAAGTTTATGTATAAATGGTGTTTGTGGAGTTACATTCTCAACCAATTGTTCAATGATACTTGAATCATAGGCAATATGTGATGAATATAAAATGTAAGACTTATATACCCATTTGTGGATAAATAATTATTTCTCAAGAAAAGCTAAAGTGGAAATCCAAGATATACTTAGTATGGTATTTTTACTCTATTCACCTAAAAACCTTTGGTATTATTGATGTACATACGTATTTAGTTTTGGGGAAAGATCCCTTTATAAATAATGGTATGTCACAAAGATTACGGGACTAGTTCATCTGGAGAGCGTGAACTATTCCAATGGTAATCTAGAGGTATATTCATATACTTAATTAGATTACTTTAAGTGATTAAGGAATATGAAACTAAATAATATATATTCATGCTTAGAAGATATGATTTTCTTTGAGTCGACATTCTGAAAAATTTCTTGACCAAGCATTCATCGATCAATATAATGTAGCATGGAGTAATTATTAAATTCATATTAACTTATATATATATATAAATTGATGTTATTAAGTATTATTAATTATGAGTGTTATAAGTTAACATTTATCACTAAAATATAGCATAGAGTAATTCCTAAACACATATTTTATACATCAGAGTCATGATGTAAGGAGTATCAATGTATGAACTTGTAGAAACATCCATTATATTTCAAGATGTTCTATGAAAATAATGGTGATATCCCATAACCATGTTACAATTATCATGAAAAGTGGATATCATAATAGTTCTATAATGATGGAAATCCATTATTTTATAAGTATATGTGTTTAGATTCAGAGAGTTTGTTAGGATACAAGCAAACTTACATCAATAAAAACATAATGTGCATCTAAAGTAATTATCCTAAAAGATTCTTAGGATATTAAAAAAATACCAATGATAGAAAAGTGGTAGCCAAGTGATAGACACATTTCTATTAAAGGGTACACTTCTCTACTTGAGATAGTGGGAGAAATATTTACTTGGGTTTAGTAAATTTCAGAGATTCAAAAGTAGTTGGAATAGGAACATGTTTCACAAAGCATGTGGAAGAGGAATGTTTCCCATAGAAACATACTGCATAGGAAGGTTAAAACCATATTGATAGTTTTATATTCACCATGGTTAGTGATACATTATTCATTGTGAATAATAAATCCTACAAGTATGTAGTATATGACAATTTTTCGAGATTGAAAAGATCAATTAAAATTCAATAATGGATTCCATGTATCCAAGTGAAAAAGGGGATTGTTATTTTGAATACTGCAGTGTGTATTCAAGTGAAATGGTATATGGATGGTAAAAGTGTTGTAAAAAATAGGACTTATTTTTTATATGAATTCATTATGCCTAAATCCATCAGAATTTTTGTTTTCATAGCTAATATCTATGTTCATTATATTTAGAATTGGATGTCTAGACCAATTTCATGGAAGGTGTGTATATGTTGCAACTAGAAAGGGGTGGTGACATCACAAAAATACCAATAAGGGTGAAAGTTACTAAAATTAAGTTTAGGATTAAAGCATATTGATCATAGAATATTCATTTTGAATGAATAATTGCCATGTGTCTACCAAATATTAGTGGAAGCACAATTATTTTCCAATTATAATATGTTCAGTAACATATAGAAAATAGTTTTTGGTCATATAGTTAGTTAATACAAGAATGTATATAATTATCTAATGATTGAATTAAATTAGCAACCTAAGTTATAGGGAACATGATCTACTAAGGTAGATCTAATGATTTCTTAGAACTAGTCAATCATATATATATAGACATGGTATTAAAAAATACAAGTTGGAATAATTCGGGAGATAATTGTTACCAGTGTCACATGTTATATCTCTCTAGGTAAACATGTACATGACATTGGAGGAGATTAGCATGGTGATTTGAAACCCATACTCTTTAGCGATTGACCAATCACATATGTTATGATATGTAAAAGTGTTGATATTGCAATGATATACTATATAATAGGAAGATATAAGTTATATATAGGATCACTATACGGGAAGTAGTCATAACTATCAATTTGTACTTGATATAGTATAAAAGATATATAATTGGTAAGTGGAGAAGAAAAGATGCTATTTTTAAGGGGGAAACTAGTTTTTCTATAAGGTTAATATGATCTAATATCACAGTCAGTATAAGGTAATGAGAAAGGAAATATCATCCAGCTAGTGGTAGCCGTACCTAAAAAAACCAAGTATGTTGTAGCTTCTAAGGTAGATAATTAGTAGATAAACACAATGATTTATTTAAATTCTTGGAATCACACCTAGAAAGTACATTATTATCATAATGTAAATTATTATATTCTCCCTATCCAAGATGTCAAGTTATGAAAGTGGTCAAACATGATATACTCAAAGATACCATATCTTGAGGAGTTTTACTCAAGGAGATGAGGTCACACATAATAGAATATTCGTGCAGTGGAAACATGAAAAACCCAATGAATAAATCCATAACTCAATAGAAAAATGATATAAACTATTTGAGATCTAACAAGGTTGGTTATCAAGTTGGATCTAGTGAAAGTTGGAGTGTTTTAATAGTTGGTTCTCTAGAGCCAACTTGAATAGTTATTTTTATTAACATTTAATGTATACAGATATACGTGCATGATGTATTCTTACAATTATAGTATGGATATTTCTGCATCAACTATTTAAATGGTAATGTCCATAGATTATTTTTCATATCAGAAGGTTATAGAAAATCCCAGGCTATAATGTGAACCTCAAGATAAAATGACATTAATATTAAACATATGTATTATGGTCTAGATACATCATTACGAATAGACACAGATGATCTTTGACTCTCAGGTTTTTGGGGCTCATAATAATTGAGGCTTATTCTCATGAAGTTCTCACTTGGTTATCTCTAGTAGCGAGATCATGGTGAAAAACCTTCCAATAGGAACACCACATGTTTTATATGTCATTGGTTGTTTCTATCTATGGGCATGTGTATTAGTCTCCTAACATGATATCATTATCAATGTGTACCATTTTATCACATACTTTAATGCAAGGAAAAAACATGATAATGAAATTGGGGTGATGTAGCTTATGTTGGGTGTGTCTTTGGTGGTGTGAAATTGGTTGAATGATTAAGATAGAATTTTTTTCTTCCGAGTTGAGGAAGATATATCTCGGTCCTAGTTGATCAAGATGGTAGTTCCTTCATTAGATAATGGAAATGGTAATTGAGGGTAAATCCATCCAGTTAGATCAAAAAATAATAAAGAAATAAAGGATGATGACATGGTTGTGCATCCTTCTTTATGTGATACTCAAAGAAAAAGATATTATATCGCATGATACATGTTCGTAGGTTGGTTGTTATTACTATGACTATTCCTTATCTCTTTAGGGGCCTTTATGGGTTTCTAGACTATGCTCTTGGTCTGTAAATATTATTCACTACTATTGAGATAAGGGCCTATATGGTCACACATAATAGAATATTCAATAATATTCTCTATTCCATTGAATAGGTATAAAGAACATGGTGGGACCCACCATAAGGGTCTGAGGTTTGTCCAAGGATGTATGATCAACATGGGAATAAATAAATTCATATTATTTTAGTTATGAATAATTGATATTGATTTTATTTATTAAATGTATTTACAAGTTTAAAATTAAATACATAGAAAATATTATAAGAACGAATATATTTTTAAAATATTCAAGGTTAATTTAATATTTGTGGGAATGAAAAGTTGAGTTAATGACTTATATATTATCATGCAAGATATTTTTTAAATTACAAGAAAGTGATAAAAATATAAATGATATTTATGACTCAGTACAGAATCTATAATATATCATTTATAGTGTGTTAAATATTCAGAGGTTAGGGTGCATTCTGGGTAAGTTATTAATACACTATAAATAGGAGGAGAGTCTCTCACGAACATGACTATTCGTGCTAAGATCCTGAGAAGTTATCTTTCCTCCCCTGCTTTCTAGAGAGAGATGTTATGGATCTAGGTGATCGAATCGATCTCTCCCTCATGCATCACAAGAATAGTTATGTAGTGATCATCAGAGTGTCGAAGGTATCATCAGATCTCCACACTAGCACTCAAAATTTAATAATTAGTGATCCTATAGATTTCTAAGTTCGTTTGTATGATCTAGAGAAATTAAACTTTAGATTCTTCAAGCAATGATCGTCGATGAAGAGTAGAAGTTGAGCACGGATTCAGATCGAACCAAGTATTTATGATTTATTATTTTTGTGCTTAAATTTATTCACAAAAGATCCTAAGGCTTATACTGGGGAATTACATCATCGGAGATGATGTTGTTACGTTGATCACTGGTGAAATTTTTTAAATCCCCAGTCTGCTAACTTCCGTTGTTGCCCTGATACCTTCATTCCCTAGACCCAACTCCTTTGTTTTCTTTGATTATGATTAATTTTATAAAGTCTAATATATATATATATAAATGTTTTTCTCTCATCATAATAGTATAATTACTTCTACACACACTATTCATATGCTAATTTCCTTAGATTACATGTTGTATCAGAAGTTTATAGTAGTTTTCATGCTATAATGAGAACCTTAAGATACAAAGACAATAATATTAAATATATTTCCTATGATCTAGACACATCACGATGACATGATACATATGATGTTTAACTATCAGGTGATAGGGGATTATAATCTTTGAGACTTCTTCTCATGAATTTCACACCTGGTGATCTTGAGTAGATGAGATAATGGGGACTGGCCCGCTAATAGGAACACCACATTTTTCAGGTGTCATTGGTAATTTCTATCTATGAACATGTGTAATGGTCTCCTAACTTGATATTATTATCAATGTATACCATTTTACTACATACTTTGATGTAATATGAAAACCATGGATAGGTATATTTTATTGGGTACACCATTAGCGGAAAGAAATTGATTAAATGGTCATGATATAATTTTTCACTTCTAAAAGGAAGTGATATCTCAGGTCTATTTGATCAGGATGGTAGTACCTTCTCTAAATCCATGGATATGGTAGAAGAAGGTTAATCTATCTATTGAGGTTAATGAATAATAAATACAGAAAGGATGATGACACAAAGTATGCATCTTTCTTCGTGTGATATCATGAGACAAAGAGATTATATTACACAGTGTGTATTCATAGGAGGTAGTTATTGATATGACTATATATTCTATCCTTAGGTTCCTTGATTAGTTAACACTCACTACTATTGAGATAATAGCCTATAGGGTCACAGACTTAGTGCATTCAAAAGTTTGGAATATTCTTATGGATTGAAGTATAGGACATGGTGGACCCCACCATGAGATCTGAGATATTTTTGAGTTCAATGGATCTCCATGAAATAAATAAATTATATTATTTGAGTTTATAATAATTGATATTAAATTTATTTATCAATAATAATCACAAGTTATTATGGATACATGAAGAATATTTAATGAATGAATATTATTAAATATTAAAGTTTTGTTTAAAATTTACAAGAATAAGGAGTCAAGTTAATGTCTCACTTTTATCATGTAATATATTTATTTTATTATACGTAACTGATAAAAATATAAATAATATTTATGACATGGTTAATAGGTAATAATATGTTGTTTATGGTTTATTTAGTGGGTAATATATTTTCAGGGGATGTGGAGCCATTTTTGGGTATTTTTACACCACAATATAAGTAGGAGCAAGAACATTTTTGAGGGACTATTCAACCACTCAAATTTGAGAGCTCCTTTCTCATATCTCTTATATCCTAGAGAGAGAAGCAGATACTACAAGAAATAAATACTAATTCTCCTTCAAGGATCGAAGGAACAATGTAGCAAAGATTATTGGGATGTCAAAGGAATAGTCAGATATTCGTGATAACACCTAGATATCAAAGATCGATGTACCCCCATAGAAAATGAGAATATTTTACTAGCATCTTCAAATCGAATGAGGTCTTGTTTTATTTAACTTTTGTGATTAAATTCCTTCATGCAAGATCCTTGAGTTGTTTATAGTGGTGTGTATATCCAAATATGATGTTATTACATTGATCTAGCTCTATTTTATTTTAAATTCATGGTCTATCTACTTCTACTGTGTACCCTAGTACCAACATCCTAGGTATAACACATAAATTTTATCGAGTTTTCCTATAACGAAACCTATCACTCATCCATTGACATGGATCCATTTTAGGATTTTTTATGGGAGATCGTTTCGATATCTGTTGAGTTGGATAGAGATTGAAGAGGTATTAGTCCCTGGTCTTGATGTGGTAAAAATCATGGTGGAAAAGATCCAAGTAATTTTTGAGAGGATAAAAGTGGCACAAAACCATTAGAATGCTTTTGTCGATCAGTATAGGAGGCCTTTGGAGTTTAAGTATGGAGACCATTTTTTCTTGAAATTTTCCCCTCAGTGTGTATAACTGAGGTTTAACAGAGGAAGTAATCTTTATCCTTGGTATGACATGACTTTTGAGTTGTCAGAGTGTGTTGGAGAGATTACATATCGATTGGAACCTCCACCACATCTGAACTAGATACATGAAATCTTTCATGTGTCCCAACTTCATCGATATATTCATGATGACTCCCACATTCCTGAATAGGGATATATGGATACTATGGATGACATGAAACTCATGGAGTGACCAGTAGAGGTCCAAGATCATCAAGAGAAAGTATTTTTTGGATGAACCATCCCTTTGATTTGAGTTATTTGGAGGAACGATGGTTTGGAGGAGATTACTTGGTATGGTGATGCACCGATGCATGCCCAATATCATTAGTTTTTTTGAGTTTTTCCTTATTTTGTTTTTCTTTGATGATGTGACTTTTTAATATTATTGATTTATAAGGTGTTCTTTTTTCCACTTGTTGGTGGTATTTGATGGAATCAAGAATATGAAGAGGGGAAAACCACATCACAATCAAGAAAAAATATATTTATGACATGTTTTAAAATCATACAGGTGAGTCAATTCCACCCAAATAGACAATATGATATGGAAGGTTGGTTTCCTTGATTTTTTTGATTAAGGAAGTATTGTGTGGGGGTTGTGGTAGTTGTTGGATTGGATTTATGTTCTTGAATAGTGGTAGTGTTTTAGTTTAAATGATATCCCTGAGAGGTATCTCAGGGGGTAGTTGTTCAGACACCTTTTTTTCCCTTTTACAAGGTTTGGTTTGACTCTTGGGGATGATAATTATTTGAGAGGTATCTAATGTAATAACCTAGACTCTTCTATCCCGTAACTTTGCAAGTTTTGGGTGTTGGTGACTTTGAGATGGGTTTGAGGAAGTAAGAGGAGGTACTGTATTCAAATACGCAACTTAAGGTGGTGAGTCATACCGTGAATCACCTTTTCATGACATGTAAAGTTTCATAGGGTGGTTTCATGTCTTGTTCTAGAGTTTTAACTTGGTCTAATTCATGACATGGAACACTATTGATGTCATTAAAGTTAATAGTAGTGTTGTTAGAGGTTTTATATTTGAAAGTATCATGAAATGAAAGTGAATATTCATGACATGAAATACCTCTAGGTTCTTTTGGATTTTATGGCTTGTTTTTTGGTGGATGTAAACCTCATGAGATTCATGACATGAACTGACCATTCATGTCATGAATGGGGTGATTTCTAGGTTGTCTATAAATTCTATCCTCCCTCTGATATTTCTCATTTTCTTTTTGGTTCTCTTTAATTTCAAGTGATTCCTAGGAAAATTGGGGGGGGGGGGGGGGTCCTAACAACCTTTATTCTTTAGCATTCACCCTTGGATTTTGAAGATTCAATATTGGAAATTCTGAGTGATTTTTTCTCACTTTCTCTTTGAGTTCCTATTTGTTCCTTCATAGATCTCACAAAAAATGTTTTTTTTGGATTTGGGTTTTTTTGGTTTATCATATTAATGTGGTATCACTGTGTTTATTATTAATTTGAGGATCCTTATTTGGTTGTATCCCTATAATTCATCCTCTCTTTATTTGGACTTACAAAGAGAATTAAAAAGATTTTTTTTCTAGATATTGAGTTTGAGTTCTCTTTGTTTTATGGTCATATGTGAGGTTATCATGATTTTTATTTATATTGGATGGATGGTATGAATTTATGTAAAAAATATAATAAACAAGAAAAATGAAATTGAAAGGGAATTATGTGATGCTCATGTTGTCACTATTTTTTGATGTTGGTGATGTTGTTTTATTCTATATATTAGTTATTGGATTATGCTTTATAGTGATGGATTTATTTGATAATTCCATTTAAATGGTTAAATAATTAAATATGGTTAGTGAAATGGAATAAGTTGATATTCCTATTTAATGATTTACTTGGTTGTGTACAACTTGGTGGCCTTGGTTGTTTTCAGTTTGGTAGCGTTGGTTGTTTGTAGTGACTTTAAATGGTGGTTTCTTGATACCAATTCAGTGGTAATGGAATAATATTGATATATATAAATATGGTCACAGATAAATATCCCATTGTTGTGAGATTAAAATAATAATTAAATGAATAAATATTGTTGGATGGCTTGTTAAAGTAAATAATGGGAAGTAGAAATCAGATTGTGGCCCCTTTATGATGATGTTTCTTTGTGTAAACTTATAGGCATGGTCTTGTGTAAGACTCATAAATTGTATTCTTTTATGAATTTTATATGCCTCCCACTCTATTTGGGTAACTTAATCAATACTTAGATACTATAGGGGTGTTTTACCTAACATCCAAGATAGAGAGGATATGAATGGATGACTACCCCCTATCCCATTCTCTTCATTCAATAACTGCTTGGAGTGATACATGTGGTGGATGATGAGACATGAAGTGTGGTTTATGCATGGTAGGAGGAGGAAACAAGATGTATGTTTTATAAATTTATGATACCCTGATACCCTGGTTGCATGATATTGGATATATAGTTGGTTTTATGAAATTGGATATGTGGTTGGTGCCCTAAGACACGACATATGGTTGGTGTCATTATTGGTGTATATGAAAGGGATGAGAGAAAATGATGTTTTATTATTAGTTGAGAGAAACAAATCAGTGAATAAGTGGTTGTGGAACACACTTATCTACATTTTTATAATATTAATTGATACTCTTCAATGCATTATTTGGTGAGGGAGCCATGGTGAGGCTGAGGGACTTGTAACATGTATAGGTGCTGGTTAGTTATGTTGTTTGTTAACCATGGAATTAATATCTTCTTTACACATTTTCACAAGATATATTAGGTATGATCCTACTGAGTATACATGTTATACTCACCCTATGTATATATAAACTATTTTCAGGTTTCTAGAAAGGATTTGGAAATCAATCAAGTTAGCATTAGCTCAGAACTTTGGTTGTTTAAATTAAATCCAGAAGATTTACTTTTGGAATTGTTTTATCTTTGGTGATATTCATACCCATTTTATATTAATTCTTTGTGGGGGTATTTATTGTATGATATTTTGGGTTATTTATTTTATAATATGGTGTATTGGTTGGTTGTTTTATGTAATTATCCAGGGACATTGTGGGCAATACCTCCCATTTCATTATTTTATACCCTCGATGCTAGTTTCCAACTAAGGGCCTACTGGAGGTGGGACTCAGGGGTCATTCATTCCCCTTATTGTTTCCCTAGGTTGGAAATTAGTGGGGGGGGGGGGGTCAAGAAATGATTAATATAAGGTCAAACCATATTTATTTAATTTTTTTATTTTCCATCAATAAATATTCTATGAAAACATAATCCACTCCATGGATTATTTCTCCTTGATCTACCTTTTCCTATAAGGCTTGGATCTCATCTTGGTTGCTGCAAAAAACATTCTCTAAATTGAAGGCTTGATGACATTGGAACTTCATCATTTAAATCACCATCCCCTACAAATTTTGTGGAGGAATTTGAAATTATAGATATTCATAAATCTTCCAAGACAATATTTGAATAATATTTATAAAAAAAATCATAATTGTTCACCTCGATTTACAGTACATTCAAAATTTATTTGTTTAAATCTCATAAATTTAAAATTTGAAATATTCTCTTGAGTTAGACTTCCTTGGGATCTATTCATTTCTTATATATTACTTATAAGGTTTTCCATATCTTGAATAGAGTGGAACAATGAGAGGATTTCATGTATACCTCATTAGATATTGATCTTTCCAAGTTCTTATTTTTACTTGCATCACAAATTATTTCAATTCACTTATTTAGATCAACATCTCATTATATATAATATATGATCTCCTTTCCACAAGTCTATATAGAAAATAAGCAACTCTTTCTTCCAATAATTATACTTTGTGCCATTAAAAATAGGATACCTCATCATTGATTCCATATGTGAAACAAATCCAATAAAAAAGTTAGAGATTGAACACCAGTCAAAACATTTCGGTTTTGATACCACTTATTGGGACTATGATAACATAAGCATCCTAGGGGGTGAATTAGGGATCACATAAAAAAACTTTTTCTACTTTTTTATTACAATAGGTTGTACAGATCTTGTTCCCTCACTGAAAGTAACATGTTTAATCTCTCAACATATCTTGATGATGTTATTACCAAATCATTAAACACATATGTAGAAATATAAATCATGCAAAAGGAACATAAATTTTACATGGTTTTCTATAATGGGATAATCCAAGGAGCATATGTTGATGATGTGAAGGATTAACAGAATATAACCCTACTTAATTTAGTTTTTACAAAGTTTTAAGACACAAACACTATTGATCATAGGATCACTCCCTCTTCTTCTCTTCAGAACACTATTTCAGTGATGGAAAATACAATTTATAGACATGAGAGTATCTTAAAGAGTTTATAGACATGAATATCTCTTCCACATCAACATAGGTTTTCAATACACCGTTCATCCCCATCTATAAATAAATTATCTATTAAACCCTACAATTATCACACTCTTTCGCTTCAAATGTAGATGATATCAGCTCCTTATAGAGAGTTTAATATTATGTCTTTAAAGTAATATTCCATATGATATTATACTCTTTCTTTTAGGATTTAATATTTTAATTATACATGATAACAATAATGAAAAACCTCTCCAAATGAATATAACCCCACCCTAGAATTATCTCTGTTACACTCTATCTTCAATTCCTCAAGTTACCAGATGAATCAATGAACCTTCATCTTTTTTCTTCACATGGATGGATATGTCAAAAATCCACTATTACATTATTATAATCTAAAGAAACTATATTTAGAAATATTTTTGATTCCTTTTGTTTTTATCTGAGTTGAATATAGAAATATATATCTTCTCTCCCACACTTTCCAAAACTAATATAATTAGTTTTATATGTCTTCTAAAAAAATTTATATTTTATCGAAGGATTGATATCAATTTTTATTCTCCTCAAATTTTCCATGATCATTTATATTTCCACACAATTAGTGTGTCTATGAACATTCATTCAAATCCGAGTCAAACTCATGAAATCGTGATCCAAAGACTTTCATTTTAAATTAAAACCAAATATGTAGTGAACTGATATTATCTTGTTCATGGAATAATCATATTTATTATCACATGATTTCTATTTTCCCATACTATTGTTGTGTCATGTAAACTTTAACCATGATGTGATAACTAATCAAAACAAAATCCTAAAAACTTGTCTTACTCTCCTAAAACTATTCTATAAAACTAGTAATGAAAATCCTCTTTAAGATCTCTGATTTGAACATGATTTTAGTGTGATGTTTAAGCTTCATGAAAGAATCTTATTTTCCCCAGAAAATTGAAAATAATTATACTACCAATTTTTTCATCATCACGACACAACTTTATCTCCACGATGCAAGCTTCTTCTTATGAATGAGTTCTTTGCAACCTTCCCTTCTTCCTTTACGAAGCATCATTATCTTCATAGTGAAAATTACATTTCAATCCTCCATGATATACAATTTTTCAAGTTTTAAAAACAAAAAAAATTACATTTATGCCTATATAATATCTTAGGTTAATCTTCACTCTAAATATCCATTATTTCTTTTATCAAATTCTTCATTTCAATTTTTACTCTTATTATATATTAAAATCATCCTTTAATACCCCATATAATTTTTCATGTAATTATTTGAATAATTACCATGATTTCTTATTTATAACATATACATAAAGTCCTTCACCATCAAAAAATTATGCGAGAAACATTCCAAAGAATAAAATCAACCTCTCATGTCACAAGAAGTTTCCTCAAGATTTTTAAGCTCTTAACTCTCCAAAGTATTCTTAATTGTGGTGAAACCTCCTTAATTATAGTGAACCAAACCAAATTTTCATTCACTTAGAACCTGAACATGCTCTTTACAAGTTCTACAGGGTGTTCCTGATCCCCATGGGCTGATAATTATTTCCCAAACATCATAGGAATTCATTTAGGATTTATTTGGAATAAATCAGAGTTAAAAGATAGTGGAAAATCTACTGAGAGTTCCTTATAGAACATCCCTAAATTGCATTCCTATGAAGTATCAAACATATAATTTTCCAAATAAAATAATATTAAAAATGGGTCATAACCAAAAACACTAATACAACCCATTTTAATTAATATAAAACATTATTCATATACGGACAATACAACACAACATGATTAGATACAAAAAAAAACTGAAGGCAGTTATACAGATGGCCTTTATGGATGATAAAATAGTAAAAAATATATAATTTATATATAAAAACTTTATCTAAGCCTAAAACCACTCCATGAAACCCATGTATGCTCACAACCACCCAATTAACCCTACATCAGCCTCAAAGAACAAAACACAAATCCAGTTGGAATCCATAAACCTAAAATATATTAGAATGGGCTAAAAAACTCATTAGGTTTCTACATTCAAATATTATGAAATTTATTTCATAAGGAAATTAATAAATTCTAGGTTTAAAAAAACTAAAAAATATGTTTTCAAATCATAAGAAAATGAAAACAACTAACAAGTTCATATCACATTTTCAAAATGTTCTACTTTGTTTTTTTAATCTAAAAACAATCTCTTAGAAAACAATTCCACCGAACTAATCCATTTCAAAACCACACACCCTTAAAACTTATTTAAAAAAATTGTTTTAATTAAATGAAAACAATCACTTCACAAAAATTTTACCAGTGGAATTCTTTTTTAAACCAAAACACCCATTTTGAAATCCACTTCAAAAACCCAACACACAAGTCTTTATTTCAAAAAGTGGTTTATAAAAATATTTGAAAACCATTTTCCAAAGAAAATGAACCAACACACATGGGTCAATAATAAAAAAGTGTCACGAAAATCCATAAGGTATGAAATAAATGAATGGAAAACATGGGTTCCACAATAATATAAGGATAGAAAATGATACAATCAAGAACTAGATCAAATACCCTAATGTCATCTACAAATCAAGAAAAAAATGTGTCATGGGATCTACCTTAGGATCCTAAGGTGATATACATATAACTCTATCAATTTCACTCATGGACCAAATACCATCATATGTGGCATCCAAACCACATTCCATCCAACTAGCCCACACAAGCCTTGTTTCAAATGCCACGCCCCTTATATACCTCGTGCCTTTCAAGAATAGAGGGGCACTAGTAGTGTGTGAACCAACTAGTGTAATATAAGAATAATCCTCCCACTTAGTACTTGGGTTCCCATGACCAATAAAGAAGTGAGGAAAGTGAATATTCAATCCATGATTAACATGAAAGGAATGAAAAAGAACTCTCCCTCACCCTAAACACCCTTGAAATGAATTAACCTATATTTCACATATATCAATGACATTAACAAGAACATTCCCACAAAAGGGAAGCAACACTAATTACATAATGATAAAAAACCTGCACGTGGGGTAAAAAATTCACGGGGAATTCAAGAGGGGTATTTACTAACCAACCTTTTAAAATTAAAGTTACAACAAATATTTTACCATAAAAATGAATCAGAATGACAAGACTTTTCACATCTCATAAAAGACTACTATAGGAATCCTTAATTATCCATTGAAAATAACATAAAATATTAAATCATTTCAAATACACCATTTAAAATATGGTTCTTCCTATTTGAAATCAAAACCAAGGCCAAGGGCCCTCATTTCCATCAAATTATTTTTAAAGAACCATTAAGGAATATTTTCACAAGGGGTAAACCAAATAGTTATTTCAAACCAACATTTAAAATTAATTAAAAAACCCATTTTTATATCACTTTGCGGTAAACACCCCATTTTAAAACAATTTCAACTTTAAAACATAGTTTTCACTCATTGAAAATGAAAACCAGATCAAAATCCAATATGTATAATCAAAACCATTTTAAAAAGACTCATAGGCATCTCACATATTATTAGCACATAAAAATAGTACATTTGAAACATGAAAACATGGAATTAAAAAAATAAACCCTTTATACGAATATCAAATATATTAAAATAGTTTCAAATCATCACATTGATATCACATATATTAATACTTCTAGTAAAAATAGATTTAGAAAGCATATGAAAAATTTAAATTCCAAAATGAAATTATTTCAAAGAAACATGCACTTTGAAGGAGAATAAACTAATCCAAAACATGACACCATCAACAATGCCCCCCCCCCCCGAATAAGAAAGAAGAACTCATATACAAGACAAAAGATTGCACAAACCTATGTTAGAACCACCTATAACCCTATATATAGATTAAAAAGAAAAATGGGGTTCTGGGGGAAGAAAAACCATAGTAAAGAAGGAAGGAAGAAGAATAGGGGAGAAAGAAGAGAAGATTTACCTTGGAACATCTTGAAAATCACCAATGAAGGACTATTAATTGAAGGTAAGGAGGTTGGAGACCATAATTGGGATCCCAAGGTTTGGCCGACACATATAGGGAAGGAAAGGGGTAAAAACCCCTTTTAATTCAAAAGGGGAATTTTGTTCAAATCGCATTTTATGTGATCATGGGTAGGATGCACAGTTTGGATGTGCAGTTTTCCAAACCATGTGCCAACCGTGCATAGGCTACTACCTAGCACAAGACCACCAAAATAGTTTGTGTGTTTCTTTGAGTGGTTTATCAAACCATGTAGAAGTCGTGATTTTTTATCTCCATGACAACATCTTCTGCATGAGCACCACACAATTAATTCTAACCATGTGAGAAAACTATGCAACACCTTGAAATCTTATAAAATTCCAAAATTCTAGAAAAAAATCACTGGAACTCAGAAAAACCCAAGATAAGTTAAAATAAAACAAATTAACCACTACAATTACATGTATGCATTATAATTCATTCCACCATGCCACTTTTTACCCCTATAAAGTATGTGGTTGAAAATATAAATGTAATATAAAATGAAAGATCCAAAGATAGCCAAAATCCTGACAACCCATCAACACAATTCAAACACAACAAAATAAAAAAGATCCTCAAAATGAACAAAAAAATCAAGAAAAATATTCCCAAATATATTTAAGGACAACTGAAACACAAAACTCAAACCAAAAGTACCATGGATTATGAGATACCTAACATTATCTCCCCACCATTTATAATTCCTATAGCTTGGTGAAATCAATGAGAATTACCAAGAGATGCATCCTTGAAACAATCAAGTAACCACATGGGAACCCACTATCAAATAGAAAACAATTAAAAATCAATAGAAGGAAGATCAACCATAAGAAGCCTCAAAATAACGATATGAGATCTCACCTGGTCCACGACACACATGGATGACCTATATAACATCCAGATGCTTTTATGAAATATTTTAAATAGTTTTAATCCTTCAACAGCTTTAATTTCATGAAATCTTCAGTTCAAATGAACCACAAGATGCCCTTAGTATAACATGACCATTATAACCTAGCCATTAGGTTAGAATGAATAAATATAACTGACTTGAGAAAATTTATTGTGAATGAAAAATATAAATAAATTATATATTTTTATTTTTTTTAAGTGATTTATAATTATTAAATGAAATTAATGAAGTATATTTTTTATATATTTAATAAAATATTTTTGATATTCATCCAATGGATATTTTTTTTCACTGGGTATGAATAAACCCTATTTGATGTATAAAAACTTATTTTTTTCAATAGGGCAATTTTCCACCATTTAATAGAGAACCTATTTTAAATTTAGATTTTAACCCATTAATAATTATTATATAGAAAAATAAACATGTTATTTTGATGAAAGATATAAAAATTTACATTTTATGAATTTTTTATATTTTTCTGATAACTTTCAAGTTTAGATGAATAATAAAAATACACAAAATTTTAATTGAAAACAACTTTTTTCATCAAAAAGATTTATATGGTTAAATTATAATATTGAATGGTTTTAAAGAATAAATTTAATATATTTTTATCATTTAATATAATTGATATCATTTTCCTCAATTTTACATTGAATTCAGATGTAAAAACATTTAAATATTTTTCAATGTTTTAACTTTTAAAACTCGTTTTTTCTTTCCAAAAATAAGATTAATTTTAAATTAATTACTAAAAATTATGTGATTTTAATTTTCAAAATGGATTAAATATTTGGAATCAGTAATTCCAAATTATGTAACTAGATTAATTTTATTTTTGGGTATTATTAATAGTAACTTCATTAATTTTTATTAATAGTGTAAAAGGGTAAATCGAGTAATTAAGGGTAAAATTAATATTATGAAATTATCCTAAATTTTTTCATAATATCATATGATGAGTTTTTTGTGACCTAAATCATACTTGGGTCAAAATGGTGTCCTTTAGAATACATTTGGATGATATTAGAACATTTAATTTATTATATTTAAAGAAAAGTTAAATATGTATTACTCAAATTTAAATAACTATATCATTTTTAATATAAGGTTATATTGAAGATAAATTAGATTATAAATACCCATTTGAAATATAATTTTGTTATTTATCATGATAATTTATTTTTAATTTTTATGAAATAAATAATTACCTTAAGGACTTATACTTTAATGATGAAAAAATTATTTCATTGATGAGAAATCAACAAAATAATTATTATTAAAATTTTAATAACCATTAAAATACCCAAACACTTAAAAAAATATTATTTATCGAGTAGATATTGACCATAACCATCCAAGGGTCGAGTTATTGACCATTTGGAGCCTTATATAATAGATTATGACACTTATATAACTTTATGTAAAGTGATGAAAAACTTGTCACATTCATGTTTTAATAAGTATAATTTTTTTAATGATAGATGATACGTAAGATATATTTGAATATAAGTATTATTAAAAAATATAGAGGATTTATATATTTAATATTATTATTTTTAATTTTTATTAAACAAATAAGCGTATTAAATAATCACACAAAACTGTTGTTGTAGTTATTTTATTAAGGGAAATATCAAATAAATATTTTTACAAATATAAAAATAAATATAAATTTGGATAATTAATATGTAAAATTAATTTTATATATGACCTTGACTTCTTAGGAATATAATAATATATTTTGTTCGAAGTTATCCTGTTATCTTAATATTTTTAAAAATCAATGAATTGAATAGTGTCAAAATTGATATTATCGATTGTTTATCAAAATAATGTTTATTAAATTTTTTAAAAATCATAAACCATTTTTTAAAATATATAATAATTATGATCATGTATAAATGTTTTTAAGGTATTTATTTATGGTCTAATTGACATCATATAAGTAAATATTTCACCCTTTTAATACTTAAATATTTGTTTCCCTAGTTAAAAATTAAATAGAATAACTAAGTGTTAATTAAAATGATAAGGTTTAAATTGATATAAAAACTTGTATAAAATTTATTATCTGATTATTTTACAATTCTATCTCATATAATATTATAAATTGGGACATTTTGGATGTTTTTGGATGGGGTTTGATTTTATTATTAATTAATATTTTTGGGAATCCCAAAAGTGCCCCTCACCTCAATTATAAAATGGCACATACTCCCTCACCTCTTAACTTTATTTTGAGACTTCAATATATACCATACCATGAAAATTTAATTTCTAAACTTACCTAGTTACATTCTATAGGTTTTTGTTTTTTTCAAAGACCAACTCTAGTGCTTTAAGAGGATATTTAGACGGATCAAGTCGAAGAAGAGGTAATCCCCTCTACTGATTCTTTCAAACGTCTTTCTTCTTCTACTTCATATTCATGAGTTGTTACATTATAAAGTAATAAATATAGAATCAATTATATACTGATATTTTATTAATATTATTATCAAATAACCACGTCCCATCTTCTATCCATCCTATTAAAAACGTAATCACCACACATGCGTACGTACAGCTTACCGTCTCCATGCTATGGTGTAATCAAGTTTTCACCACCACCTTACTTGGATGGGTATAATGTTGGAAATAATAAATATATATGATTATTATAACATTATATTGTTTCTAAAATATTATACACATCCAATTAAATACCATTAAACAATTATGGGAATGATATCATCGCTCGTGCATACGTACGACCTACTATATCCACAATGTGATGTGATTCATTCTACATGATCTTCATTAAATCATGATTATATAAATGAATAGACTGAATAAATATGATATAAATTATACTAAAATCATTTTTTAAATAATATAACTATACCCTAAGAAGATTAACAAGAACTTATCTGAAAAAGCATGCGTAAGAAAATAAAAAAGTTAACACCCAATGGATGGGTAATAATGTTACTAAGAAACGGATGATAATATCATCATATATGATATCATAAAAATGACTATGATTATAAAATAAGACAATGAAATTATTTAAATCATTATACAAGAGGTTCATATACATACAAAGGAAATCTGACCTAAGGTAATAAATAATTTCACAATCTCATTATTATCCAAGATTTTTTTATGTAAGTATTTACTAGGGTATATTTATCATCCATGTCCATGTTTCTTAAATATGTATTCCAAAATATTATTTCCATTCTTCTAAAATTATTTAAAGTCATTATGGGATGGGTGGGACCTATATCTCCCTCTAATGAATTGGGTAATGATTTATATCTCATGATATAGACATGGCTAGAATGGGAAATGGTCTCAATTCAGTAGTATAGGGTTGGAGAGAGGAGTGAACTTAGTTCAGTAATGGAATTTGTCTACTATGATGGTCTTGGAAATGAGCCTTGAATAATATGAAATTATTTTCTAGGATTATGTGTATACAAAAAAATTTCATGTCTTATGTTATGACTTTTGGGTTTACATTCATTGATTCTTATGATCTTTTATGATTTATCCCATTGCATGATATCATGATATTTCCTATATAGGATAATATTTTCAAATGTTATGTTCTTATATCTTATTATTATGATATTATTGATCCCTTGTTTACCTTTACTGAACATTTTACCACACCGTTTTATATGTTTCTTTTCCCTAGGTCATTAAAAATTGTATTAAGTAAGATATGTCAAAAAGGGGTCAAGTTATGATTAAATAAGTAGGAGATGGTGAAGATGTCTTATGAACCAGTTGTTTATGTTTTTTAGTTTCTAAATACATTATACCTATACGGTCCTATCGTAGCTTTATTATAATTTTAATGAATATTATTCAGTACTGAAGTAATATCTATATATGTAAATTATGGGTCATTATAGTTGGTATTAGAGGAAAGATATAGTTAACCTTTGGAAAATAGGATAAGAAAACCATAGTAAAGAACCCTAAAGATATGTCAATGTATAGGTTAAAATCCCAGTGTTTTAGAAATAATATTGAATATCCTAGGATAAAACCTAAAGTGTCCTAAATTGAAATTTTATTCTTGGTGTGGTTTTCCCATTATGATTAGTGCTTCTCACACTATGCTTCTTGGTTTAAGTCAATTACTAGATCCTGAAGAAACTATGTTAATTATGAATACGATGATAAATATAATGACTGTCCTCAAGAGATAGCAAATGTTATGGGAGTTGGAATGAAAAATCTTGTAGCTATGCTCACAAAAATTTCTCAAGCTATGAATCATGCAGGACATCCAAATGAGTAAAGGAGGGAATAACATTATGTTGAGTCCTTCATAAGGTAGTGTCAACCTTATTTTAATGGGTCTTATGATCTATTAGTGGATTAAAAATGGATCATTACCACTAAAAATATATTTTTGGTTCTCCAATGTTCAGAACATGATAAATTCATCTTAGCAGTCTATCATTTGGAAGCTGAAGCTGATCAATGGTGGAACCTTCTCAAGAATATATGGAAAAGAGATGAAATTGAATCCATGGAATGGGATGAATTTAAAAACTTATTTTTTAATAATTACATTCCTCATATTATTTAGAAAAATATAAACAAGGAGTTCCTTGAACTTAAGAAAAAGGATAATGAATCCATTGGTGCCTGTGAAGAAAATTTTACAAGACTTTCAAGATAGGATTCTGGATTTCTTGTCCAACCTGAGAGTAAAATTGATCAATTATTTAGTGGATTAAAACCAAATCTCCGAAGGGAATTATCCATAACAGAATTAAATAGCTATGAGGAAATCATTTGATGTGATCTCAAGGTTGAGATGGAGATTGAAGTAACCCATCCATCCTATGGGTTTGACCAGAAGAGAAAAATGGAATTCAAGGGAAAATATAAAGACCACACTAAAAATAATATGGGGTTTCCCTTATTATAAAAGTGTGGAAAGAAACATGGAGGAAATTTTCTTAAAGGTACTTGAAAATGTTTTAAGTGTGGGAGAGAAGTTCATCAGGCAGGTAATACTAAAGTGATGGAAAAAATATGTCTAATGATGCGAATAGAGAAGAGGCTACACAAAAATACACCTCCTACACTTCAATGTTACAAGTGAAATGAAATGGTAAAATATGACAATTAATTCCATAACCCAAGGGTTATTTATGATGATTGACATCAGCAAACTCTTAAGGACAATGACAAAGGAAATTCACATGCAATCACTATAGGCGATGTAGAGTACGATAATGAAGTGGTGAAAGGTACACTTACTATCCACTCTAAATTATAAAATGTTTTATTTCATTCTAGAACCAACCACTCTTTTATTTATAAAGAATTTTATAAGATTATCACCGTATTACCTCAATAATTAGATGTTGAGTTAGCTATGACAAATCATAATGGAATAACGGTCACATAACAAGTTTATATTTATTCTCTGATTGAAGTTTGTGGGAATGTTATTCCTAAAAATATTGTGCTCCTTACTATAGTGGAATTTTATGTGATTCTTGGCATGGATTTTATTTCTCTATATGGATCTCATATTAATCTCCATTGAAGGGAATTCATATTTCATATTCTGAATCAATCTATGATTATATATCAATGCAATGATAAATATGAATTTCTAGTATACATTTCTTTCATATTATGGGTCTTGATTACTATAAATGAAGGTTATCTATCTCAAATGGTTGAGGATAAACCCACAATTAATAATACACCCATTGTATGATATTTTTATGATATCATTCTGAAAGAATTTCTAGGTCTTCTACCAGATCATGAGGTTTATTTTTCATTAAAACTCATACAGGGTGCTATGCCTATTTTAAAGACACCTTATAGAATGGAACAAATTGACTGACATGAATTATAGAAAAAAACTCCAAGATAATATTAACAAGGGATTCATATGACCTGGTTCATCCCCTTTGGGTGCACATGTTCTATTTTTTAAGATGAAAGATGGATCAATGAGACTCTACATTGATTATCGAGAACTTAACAAGATCACTATCAAGAAAAAATATCCACTTAACCACACTGATAACTTATTTGACCAACTACACAAGGCTCAATACTTTTCCAAAATTGATCTTTATTCAAGATATCACCAACTAAGTTTCAAGAAGGAGGATATACCAAAGATGAAATTCTGTAAAAGGTATGGACATGATAAATATATAGTGATGCCTTTTGGTCTTACTATTCCCCTGGTATATTCATGGATCTAATGAATATATTCTTTTGATACTATATTGATAAGTTTTTTTAGTATTTATAGAAGATATTCTTGTATATTAAAAGATAAAGGAAGAGAATGAAGATCACTTGAGAATTGTAATAAAGACATGAACAAAGGATAAGATTTATGTAAAATTTACTAAGTGTAAATTTTGGCTTTATAAAGTTTCATTTTTGGGTCACATAATCTCAATAGAGGAGATATCTATGGATCCCTAAAAAATAGTTGTTTTTGAAAGTTGGATGAATCCAACAATGGTAACTGATATCTGAAGTTTTCTTGGATTAACTAGATATTATCAAAGTTTTATGTAATTTTTTTCATGATTATATAATGCACTCACCAAGTTGATCTAGAATGGAGTTAAGTTTGTGTGGATAAAGGAATGTGAAAAAAAATTCAAAGATCTAAAAACAGGGTCAGCTAGTGCACCTATACTCACACTGCCTTGTAATGGAGAATGGTTTTTGGTCTACAGGGATGCATCCTAGAAGGGGATGAGTTTGTTATCATGAAAAATGATATGGTGATAGCTTATGCCACATGAAAATTGTAAATCCATGAGAAAAATTACCCAACTCATGATTTGGAGTTAGTTGTGGTAATATTTTCACTAAAGATATGTAGGTATTATCTATATGGTAAATGGTGTGATATTTATATTGATCATAAAAGTTTAACTTATATTTTCGCACAAAAGGTGCTTAATATGAACCAAATAAGATGGTTGGATTTTATTAAAGATTATGACTTCTCAATACATTATCACCGAGGGAAAATGAACAATGTGGCATATGCTTTTAGTTGAAAGGACCATGCCAGCCTATCTATGACGAGGATCACAAAAGATGCAATATTTATGGATTTTTAAAGGATGGATCTTAAAATTTTAAAGGAAGGGGATAAATAATATATTTCTAAAATGAATTTTCAACCATCTATAAAAGTGAATATTAAGGAGGTGTAGAAGGAAGATGTATAACTACAAAAGAAGGTGAGAAATGTTACTGAATTCAACCTTGATTGTGATGGAATAATAAGGTTCATGAAATAGGTTTATATTCCTACCATACCAGAATTAAAGAAGGATAATTTGGATGAGGGTCATAGTTCTTCATTATATATTAATACTAGAATCATAAATATATACAAGGACCAGAAAGATTATTTCTAGTGGGATGACATGAAAAGAGATATTGATAAATGTTTCTCTCAGTGCTTGGTTTGTCAGAAAGTTATGGCTGAGAGAAAGAAGTCTAATGAGATGTTACAACCATTACCCATACTATAATGGCAATGGGAAAAAATCACTATGGAATTTTCCATTAGTCTTCCCAAAACATCTAAAGGCCATAATTCTATATGGATTATAGTTGATCACCTTACGAAGTCGACACACTTAATATATATTAGAGAGGATTTCTATCTTGATCAGCTTGCCGTGATTTATATAAAGGAAGTGGTAAGATTGAATGGAGTACCACTTTACATTATATCTGATTAGGATCTGAGGTTTACCATGAAGTTCTGGTGAAGTCTTTAGTAGGATCTAGATACAGAGTTAAGATTCATCACTACTTATCATCCTCAGACAGACAATCCTTCTGAGAGGACCATTCAAACACTAGAAGACATGTTGAGAGATTTTTCTATGGATTTCAAAGGTGGTTGGGATCAACAACTACCTTTTGTAGAACTTTAATACAATAATATCTTACACTCTAGTATTCAAATATATTCTTATGAAACTCTCTGTGGAAACAAGTGTAGAACACTAACTTGTTGGGATGAAGTTAGGGAAATAAAGCTATTAGGATCTGATCTTGTTGATGAAATGAAAAAATGCCAGATCTATTCAACAAGGCATAATAATATATTATAGTCCAAGAAAAAGTTATACTGACAACCAAATAAAAGACCTAGAGTTTGAAGTGGTTGACAAGGTGTTTCTATGAATATCTCCCTAGAAGAGAGTAATGAGATTTGGAAATAAGGTCAAGTTGAGGCCTTAGTATATTAGTCCTTTTGAAATTATAGATCATGTTGGGAATGTAGATTAAAGATTGGAACTTCTACCAAATCTATCTCAAGTTCTTGATGTGTTCCAAGTATATCTCCTCAGAAATCACATAACTGATCCTTTACATGTACCAAACTCAAAAGTTGTACCATGAGAGAAACATATTTCTTATAAAGAACAACCAATAGAGATTTTGTATAATACCGAAAAAATTATACAAAACAAGACCACTCGCTTGGTTAATGTTTTATGTCGGAACAACAAATTTGAGGAAGTTATGTGATAACTTGAGGTTGTGATGAGGCAGAAGTATCCTCATCTATTTTTTTTCCAAATGAAGAATTTCGAGGACAAAATTTAATTTAAGGGGGGAGGAATATAACACTGAAATGTTTTTATGAAATAATTTAATTAATTTTAATTATTCAATAGCTTGAATTTCATGAAATTGTGGGTTTAAATGAACCACGATATACCCTTAGTATAACATGACCATTATAACCTATTTGTTAGGCTATCGGGAATAATTATAACTAACTTATAAAAATATATTGTGAATGAAAAATATAAATCAATTATATATTTGTATTTTTGTTAAGTGTTTTAAAATTAGTAGATGAAATTAATGAAATATATTTTTTATATATTTAATATTTTTTTTATATTTATCCAATAGATATTTTTTTCATAGGGTATGAATAAACCCTATTTAATGTATAAAAACCTATATTTTTTTCAAAAAGGGTAATTTTCCACCTTTTATTGGAGAACCCATTTTAAATTAATATTTTTACCCATTAATAATTTTTATATGACAACATAAACATTTTATTTGGATTTGGTATATAAAAATTTACTTTGTATGATTTTCTTATATTTTTCTGATAATTTCAAGTTTTGATGAATAGTAAAAATACACAAAATTTTAATTGAATTTTTTTTTCATAAAAATAATTTATATGGTTAAATTATATTATTTAATGGGTTTAAAGTATCAATAAAATGTATTTTTATCATTTAATATAGTTTTGGTCATTATCATTAAATTTTAATTGAATTTAGATGTAAAAACATTTCAATATTTTGCAATGTTTTAACTTTTAAAACTTGTTCTCTCTTTCCAACAATGGAATTAATTTTAAATTAATTACTGAAAATTATATGCTTTGAATTCTTAAAAATGGATTACATATTTGGAATCAGTATATTCAAATTATGTAAATAGATTACTTTTATTTTTGGGCATTATGAATAGTAACATCGCTAATTTGTATTAATACGGTAAAATAGTAAATCAGGTAATTAAGGGTAAAACTAATATTATAAAATTACCCTAATAATTTTATTAATATAATTGGTTGATAATATTTCTACCTAAATCATATTTGGGTCGAAATGTTGTCATCTGAAAGCCACTTGGATGAGATTAAGACATTTAATTTATTTCATTTAAAGAAAAGTTAAACATGTCTTACTCATATTTTAATAACTATATCTTTTTAATATAAGGTTATACAAAAGATAAATTCAATTATAAATGATCATTTGAAAGATAAAATGTTTTTCTTTATCATGATAATTTATTTTTAATTTTTAGTAAATAAATAACTACCTTAAATACTTATACTTTAATGATGCAGGAATTATTTAATTGATGAGAAATCAATAAAATAATAATTATTAAAATGATAATAACCATCAAAAGACCCAAAAACTTGACCAAATATTGTTTTATGAGTATATCTCGTCCATAACCATCCATGTGTCGAGTTATTTTCCATTTTGAGCCTTATATAAGGGATTATGACACTTATATTATTTTATGTCAAGTGATGATAAACTTGTCACATTCATGTTTTCATAAGTACAACATTTTTAATTATGAATGATATAGAAGATATATTATATTATAAGTACTATTATAAAATCTGGAGGATTTATATTTTTCATATTATTTTATTTTGAATTTTTATTAAAAACAATCATAATAAATAATTACACAGTATTTTCATAGTAGTTATTTTATTAAGGTAAATATCAAATAAATGATAATAAAAATATGAAAATAAATATAATTTTGGATAACTATTATGAATAATTAATTTTATATATGACCTTTACCTCTTAGGAATATAATAAAATAGTTGTTTCGAAGTTAACTTATTATCTTAATATTTTTAAAAATCAATAAATTGAATAGTGTCAAAATTGACATTATTGTTTGTTTATCAAAATAATGTTTTATTAAATTATTTAAAAATAATAAAACATTTTTTAAAATATATAATAATTATTATATGGTATAAAAGTTTCTAAGTTATTTATTTATGATCTAATTGACATCAAATAAGTAAATAGTTTACCCTATTAATATTGAAATATTTGTTACCCTAGTTAAAAGTTAAATGGAATAACTAAGTGTTAATTAAAATGATAAGGTTTAAATTGACATAAAAACTTCTCTAAATTTTTTTAATTGATTATATTACAGCCTTATATCATCTCATAATCTAAATTAGTAAGTTTTTGAGGTTTTTATGGGGTTTTATTTTATTATAAATTAATATTTTTTGAAATCCCAAAAGTGCCCTCACCTCAATTATAAAAGCGCACCTCCTCTCTCACCTATTCACTTGACTTTTAGCCTCCAATATTGGACATACCCTACCCATTTCATTTCTCAACTTCCCAAGTTACATTATAGAGGTTTTTGTCTTCTTCAAATACAAACTCTAGTGCTTTAAGAGGAGATTTTGAGGGAGCACGTCAAAGAAGAGGTAATCCCCTCTACCGATTATTTAGAAATTATTTCTTCTTCTACTTCCTCTTAATGATTTGTTTAATTATAAAGTAATAAAGCTAGTTTCACTTATATACTGAGATGTTATTATGATTATGAAACAACCATATCCTATCTTTTATCCATCTTATGAAAAACAATGACCATGCGTGTGTACTTACATCTTACAATCTCTACACCGTGGTTTAATATATTTTTCACCACCACCTTACGTGTATGGGTATAATGATAGAAATAATAACTATATATTATTATTATAACATTATATTTCCATTAAAAAATTATGATAATGATATCGTCCCTCGTGCGTACGTACGACCTACCGTCTCCACAATGCGATATGATTCATTCTACACGATTTTAATTAAATAATGATTATATTAATGAATTGAATTAATAAATATGATATATATTATAATAATATCATTTTTTAAATTATATAACTATAACCTAATAATAGGAACAAGAACTTATCTGAAAAAATCAAGCGTAAGAAAATAATGAATTTAACACCCGATTGACGAGTAATAATGTTACTAACAAATGTATGATAATATGATCATATATGATATCATAAAAATGAAAATGATTCTGAAATAAGTCAATGAAATTATTTAAATCATTATACACGAGTTTTTAATACATACAAAGAAAATCATTCCTAAGGTACGGGATAATTTCGTAATCTCATTATTATCTTAGATTGTTTATATGTAAGTATTTACTGGGGTATATTTCTCATCCATGTACAAGTTTCATAATTATGTATTTCAAAATATTCTTTATATTCTTCTAAAGTTGTTTGGAGTCAATTTTATCTATTGGTTAATTTTTATTAAATGGTATGAAAGGAATCTTTTATCGTTTTCAATATGAGGTACTTTTTTACTTTTTTAGAAAAAGTATGAGGAGAATGTTTTTTAACTTATAATGCATGACTATATTTTTACATTTTCATAAAATATTATTTCATGAAGATACATTTAAAATATTTCAATTTTATTTTCAGATAAATTCTTTTCTTTTAAAATTGCATGGAATTTTTGTGAAAAGAAAACATTTTTGAAGAAGAAAGAATATTTTCCTCAAGAATTAATTTCAAGTGTTATATCAAAATTATTTTCCATTTAAGATGGAATTATTTAATAAGTTTATATTTCAAGTATAACATCATTATTGTTCCTATGGTTTGATTATGTTTTTGATGAAATGTTATTTATAAAATCAATTTATTTTACATGGATTATATAATAGTATTTAAATAAACCCATTATATTCCTTAGGTTATGATGAATGATTTATGTTATTGAGGAACAAGTAAGAACAATTTAATTATGAGATGGGTGAGACCTATATCTCCCTCAAATTAATTGGGTAAAGATTTATATCTCATGAGATAAACATGGATGTAATGGTAAATGATCTCAGTTTAGTAGTACATGGATGGAACAAGGAGTGAACTCAGTTTAGTAATGGAATTTTCCTACTATGATGGTCTTGGTAATGAGACTTGACTAATATGAAATTATTTTATATACATATGTATAGCCAAAAAAAATCATGTCTTATTTTAAGACTTTTGAGATTAGGTTAATTGATTCTTATGAACTTTTATGATTTATCCCATGGCATGATATCAAGATATTTCATATGTAGGATAAAATGTTATGTTCTTATATATTATGATTACGATATGATGGATATCTCCCCTGTTTACCCTTACTAAGAATTTGAGCTCATCCTTTTATATGTTTCTTTTCCCCTGGTCGTGAAGAAGTCTATTATGTAAGATATGTAAAAAATGGGTCTAATTATGATGAAATAAGTGGGAAACAATAAAGTTGTCTTATGAACCAATTGTTTATGTTTAATAGTTTCAAAATACACTATACCTATATAGTCCTGTAAGGATTTGTTATATTTTTTAATGAATATTCTTCAATTTTGATTTAATATCTATGTATGTAAAGTATGGGTTATTATAACCTAGGTAAATAAACTAAACCATCCCCACACTATGGATCCTAAATTTCCCAATCCAAACACTAGATAGTATGCCACGACCCGTCCTCGGGGCCCGTGCTGTGACTACCCCAAGCCGGCCTTCCATAGGCCAGGGGATGGCGACTAGAACCAAAGGTGTAAATCCCAATAAAAAGGGAAGGCATTGCCTTTAAGAAATGGAAGCACACACAAATAGAGTACAAGCAGAAGCTACACTAAGTAAAGTGGTATAACAAACGTGCTGAAAGTACGAGGGGCCGGAAATACAAGCCCAAAAGAAAGATACTTCTACAACTGAAAGTAAAGTACAACTCAAAGGAAAATAGCTGAAAGGTGACAAGATGCTTCTGGATCGTCCTCCGGGTTCCTACCTAAAGGGTAGGTACATATGTCCTCCTCAACACTCCACGTTTGTCCGTCTCCTCTGGGTACAGACTCGTCGTGAGATCCACCTCCGGGTACCGACTCGTCGTGAGATCCACCTCCGGGTACCGTCCAACTCTACAAGCCTCAACCACGATTAGCGATGTCCATCATTTGCATCCAACACAATGTAGTGCATGCGAAGCCTATGTAGGGGTGAGTATACGATACTCAGTAGGGACCCCGAGACCCCCGAAGTTCTCCCTGAATCCACGAAGGATAAACCACAAAGAAAAGATACAATCACGAAGTATCATCCAACACTACTTAGGTATATGCCCATACATATACCTAAGTCATCAAATCCAGTTCGACTCCAACATTCGAGCCCAAGTTCGATCACGTCCACACAGGATAGTACAACCCAATCCACATAGGAAAGCAAGGCAATCATATCAAAGGTAATGATTGAAAGTCAAGACTCACCTCACACTAGTATACATCATTTGTAAATAAAAAGGATATGATCAGATGTAGTTATTGATTCATCTATCTGGGACCCACGTAGGATACTAGACCAGCTAAGCTGCTGGACCCACGTAAGATACTACAACAGAGGTCAATACTGTCGGACCCATGTAGGATACAAGTACTATAGTCGTCACCGCCGAACCCACAGAGGATTCCAGTACGGTTGTCGTCATCATCAAACCCACAGAGGATTCCAGTACGAAAGTCTTCACCATCGAACCCACAGAGGATTCCAATACAGTTGTCGTCACTGCCGAACCCATGGAGGATTTCTGTGTAGTCGTTGTTGTCGAACCCACGGAGGATTCCAGTACGAAATTCTTCACCGTCTAACCCACAGAGGATTCCAGTACAGTTGTCGTCACTGCCGAAACCATGGAGGATTTCAGTGCAGTCGTCGTCGTCGAACCCACGGAGGATTCGAGTACGAAAGTCTTCACCATCGAACCCACAAAGGATTCCAGTACGGTTTTCGTCACTGCCGAACCCACGAAGGATTTCAGTGCAGTCGTCGTCGTAGACATCTCTAGGGTTCCCGCACACAGCACGCTCGTTTCTGGGAGGGTCCACTCCATGAGCCAAGGGGGTTGATACATCAACTGAAACTTAGTCCGGAGTTGATGTATCCCAAAGTTCTGTCTCAACGATAGGAACTCAACTCGACAGACGGCGGGTCAATCGGACGCCCGGTCTGAGAGTTATTAGCCTTTTCGTCCCAGGGGCCCAATTGGTTTCGTGTACGAACCAACCAAACCATACTCCAACTACATCCAAAACTCGATCTGAGTAAGAAAAAAGGTTTGTCTCACTAATAGGAATCCAACAAAGTCGATGACACGTCAATCGGACATCCAGAGCTCAAGTTATAAGTGTTTCCGCTCCGAGGGCCCGGTTGGTTTCTTGTTCGAACCAACTCTTCCATACCCAAAGTTCTTAAAACTTTGAGTATAATATACCGAAACGGCCGTCTCGATCCAAGGATCCCAACGCAACTGACGGTGCGTCGATCGGAGGTCCGAATCCCAAGATATGGACAGATGACTGAAAATAGTCCGAAATTGGGGGGTCTGGGCCCGACCCGGCCCGACCCAACCCCCCTTGGGTTGGCCCGAACCGGGTCGACCCGACTCGGGTCCGGGTCCGACCCATCAAGGCACGGACCGGCCCGGCCAGCGTGGCCCGGCCCATCCGGCGCGGCCCGACCTGACGCGGGTGACCCGACCCGGCCTGGGAGGCCCGGCCTGGTGCGGCCGGTCCGGCCAGGGCGGGCGCGACCTGCGTGGCCGGTCAGCTCGGCCATTTCGACCGAGCGGGAAATGGGGGGAGGCACTGCCCCCCCCCCCTGATTGGTAACGGTGTGGCTTTAATGCCGCGCCCTCCTCCACTAAACCCGAAACGGCTTAGTCATTCCGGTCCACCGCGGCCGAGCCGCAGCGGTCTTTTCCGGCGGCCCGCTGCCGTCACCGGTCGCCGGCGCCGCCACGCCGGGATGGCGTGCCGCCGCCGCTCTTTGCGGACCACCGGTTGCGCACTGGTGGTCCGTTTCACCCTCCGTCTGTGCCAGAGGTCTTTGCGGGACCCGAACTACACTGTGGGAACTTCAAATCATCTTTGTGGCCCATTTCGTCATCGCCCGTCAATCCGCACATCAACAACAAGCTGCGGAGGGTTGTCAGTCCGTGTTTTTTTGGCCTGCGCCCTTCGCGTTAGGTGTTATCAATTGGCAATCACTTAAACACATGCTTTTAATCATTGATGAGTGTATAATTTATTCAAGTAAAAATTATACTAACATCATATTATTAAAATCTCATGCTCTTGAGATAAATCCACTCGAATGGAAATTAAACAAAAACTTCCCTATCTCAATCCATAATACGTCAATGACTAGGGTATAATTTATTCAAAATAAATTATACAAACACCCTGCAATTAAATACCCATGCACGAGGGTATAATTCACGTAAACACTATATACGAAAACCCCCTACAACCACGAGGGTAAGGTTGGCCGACCAAAGAGTGATCGGCCACACCCTCCTAAGTATGAGTTAAACTGTGCTGCCTGGGGTTTCCTTTTCGCTAACCAAGGAAAAACTGTCCCGACGTCTGCCTAATACCATCAATTTGTGTATGAACTGTGATTGGCCAGTCCATACTCAAACTAACGTCGTAAGGCCTCGACGCTGTAGGAATGCATAGAGAAAAGGTGCTGGCTCAGATGTCCTTAAATATACCCCGCTCAGAAGTCCGATCCCTGAAGCACCAATTGCATCATATTTATCGAGTACCAAGATTAGTTTGGTACTCCCCGATGAATTCTCAGTTACTGACATGTCGTCCTGCCGAAGCTGTATAAGCTCTAGGAAACTCTCAGCCACCACCTCAAGCCAGTCCTCAACCGCCTGTGAGTCGGGCTCACCTCGGAACCTGAGGGGTATAAGATGCTGAAACATGTGTAAGGAACTAAGCCTATATGCGTCACCTACCAATACCACCGGTTGTAACTGCTGACCAATAGGTAGTGATGTATAGCTAACGCCCTACCCGAAGGCACTATCTCAGGCATCGGTCCACATACCAAAGCCTCATCACTATGCGAACCATCCTTATGGTCACTCACTAGAAAAACACTAGTAGCCAAGTCCACCATCCACTCTACTAATGTCTCAGCTAGGTGGAAAACTCTAGCAATCACCTCCATCCAGTCCACTGCTGTCTGGAAATCTGTCTCACCTCGTAACTTCGGAGGCCTCTGCTGCTGGAACCCGAAGGTTCCAACATAGAAAGAGGGCCCTACACCGAAGTCTCGTCGCTTGGTGGGCCGTCATCGAGTACCCTCTCAGAACTCCAACTGACTGTCTGCGTGGAGATGTCCTGAACAGATGTTACATGGTCAATGATATATACCAGGTGAGCTGACCTGGTTTGAGCTGACTTTAAAACTCTTGGAAACACACACGCAATCAGTGTTTTCGTGCACAAAGTCATAAATCAGTAGTCAGGGTCCTGTTGTACGGATATGTCAGCCGCCGTACCATCACTGGACTCCTTGGACTGATAACCACACTCAATACCCTTAACACTATTTCTTCACATAGAAGAAAGATCAGAGTCCTATGTTCTGTGGTAGAACCGACTCCTCTGATACCAATTGTGACAACCGGGTCCCGGTGATAGCACGGACATCCCGCCTTTACATGGTCGTCGGGTTCTGGCCCATCTGGTCCCACCAGTTGCCCCTGCAAACATGTGGGTCCCACCCCGGGGTCCACCCACATGCCTGAACGGGTCATCTGACTAATGATAGTCCTCACAGGCCAACACTTTTCCTTTTCAGTGTGCTTTGTCCTCACTCACACACACCCTGAGAAACTTCCCAGGAGGTCACCCATCCTGATCACTACTCAAGGCGAAGAACGCTTAACTATGGAGTTCTAATCAAACATGCTCTCGAAAAGGAAGGTGCACCTTGTTGACATGAGTCATATAATTTAGTCATTTAACCCTTTATCATTTAGGGATTTTACATAGTAGGAAAACTCAATCGGTGGATCACCCACCCTAGTTATCCAATCATGCACCCAAAGCCTTTCTTAGGTCAAACCAATGAGCACCTGAAAATATCAACACAAAAAATGTACATAAAACACCACTATCAAAAAATGTTTTCCCAAACAATGTGAAATAAGTAAAAACACTCACAACTAACCACAAAAGAGAAAGGAAAACTAGAACATCAACATCCAAATCCATCTATAAGGTATATTCAACAAAAGAAACAAGAAATTCCAATAAATCCATCAAAAAGTAACATCCCAAAAGTAACCATCCACTAAATTTAAAACAACAACATCTAAAGATGTAAAAACCCAACCTATATTATAACCATCAAATGAAAGATCCAAAACAACCCATCCACACAAGGATCAAACTTGATACCTCTTCAGCAAACCTAATATAAAAACTTTTAAAGATTACCAAAATAACCACAACACATAAAAAATCTTGGAGACTTTAAAAAGGTGGTCTTAGAATTATATGGATCTCTACAATGGAAGCACATGAGATTTTACCCCCCCCCCAATTTCAATTAAGTAACCATTTATTTATGATTTTTAAGTAAGTGAAGTGTTTGGGTGAATTTTGGTATGGTTTAGAGGAATTTTGAAATGTTTTTTTGGATTTTATATAGGTACACAGTTTGAGAATGTTTAGTAGAAACCATGAAACTCCTATAGGAATCCATTCAAAGTAAGGCAGTGGCTAATGGGTAGGTGCACGGTTTGAAGCATGGTTTGGCCAAACTGTGTGGCCACCTATTAGTAACTGTGAAAAGTGGAATAGAGGGAAAAATGGTGGTAACATAGTTTTTCTAACCATGTGAAGGGTTTTTGGAGATAGTGATTGGTGCATGGTTGGAACATGGTTTTCCTAACTGTGAGAACCAACCATGCAAAGTTAGTTTTTAGATCCTAAAAAACTAAATATCACTCATTTTTACCCATAAACAACTTTTTTTACTCCATTTCAAGCATAACTAGGTTTTCTTCCTCCCAAAGGATGTGGAGATTTTCCACTTCGATATGGGAGTGATCTGTTGGAAAATATTGGCTCATTGAAGGCCGAATTCCATGTTAAGTCTCTATTCTTGGTGGTTTTCCTTAGATATACCATTATTTTCTCTCTTGGATTCATAGATATGATACATTGGAGATAGATATATGATATTGGATTAAAATCATGATGATAGTTTTCTATATGGATGTTAGGGAACAAGATCTAAGGTAGGTTTTTGAATATTCAACTTGGTTTTGTTGAAGAATTCATGTCGTTTTTAATTTTTCCATAATTTATGAGGTCTATAGCTTCACCCTCGACTCCTTTTTTTATAACTTGAAGGATTTTTTTCCAGTTGATTTTTTATTGAAATTTATTGTGATTTTTTTTGCAATTCTTGATGGAAACCCTCTTTGGTGACGATTTATGGAATTGTGAAAATTGGCTGTTTTGGTGAAAAGTGAAAGTGGTGACATGATTTTAAAATGGATGATTGGTTTTGATGAATAGAAAATTGGTGGGAAAATTATTTTCAATAAAAGGATTTTTTATTGAAATTGTTTGGAATATTTTTTTGGCATGGTTTTTGGCATTAATGGTTGGGCATGAGTTGAATGGGTTGGATAATGGTCATGAAGTACCATCATCAAAGGGACAGGTTATGGACATAAAGTTACACCATCAATGGTAATGCCAATACATTTTGGTTGTGTGTGTGTGTGTAGTTATGTAAAATTAATTGGATAATGCCAATACAATATTTTTATAAATGGTTGAATGACTTGTAAGTTTTCTTTCCTTGGAATGGATTTTGTTTGGAAAACTATTTTGGTATGAAAATTGTTTTACTTAGAAATGGTATAGCTTGGTATAAACTATTTTTAATTTTTTTATACAAATATTCTAACATGTTCTATCATGTAGAATTAGTAGGGAAGTTTTTTGGGGAAAACCTAATAAGTTTCATTACTCACCCAGTGCTTGGGAACTTTGGTGCATTTGAATATATATTTTATCAAGACATAGGTAAGGGTAAAGTATTTCATTTTTTGATACTTGGGAATGTATTATGGATTTGGAGCTTGGATCTTATTATGAGTTATTTAGTTGGTTTTCTTAGAGTCTATTATTTTTGTTGGTTTTGTCTTCCTCTTTGTAGTTGATGTTGATCTCAGTCTCTATTTCATAATCTAATATAGGTGGTTTTATTTTTTATACATTTAGTTGTCTTAAATTATGTTCATACATCATTTTTTGGTGGTTTGGTTGAGGTATGTTGGGTTGTATTTGTTTTAAGAAAAGGTCAAATCATCCCCAAAATGTATAGATTAACTTGGAATTTATTGTTAGCCTTTGGCATCTTGGGGATATCACCTAAGGCAAGTAGCTATTCTGCCTCGACTCAAGCCAATGAGGAGGGGAAGGATGTTACAAGTGGTATCAGTTTTTTTAAACCTTGGTAATCAATTGGATCAATATTAGAGTTTACAATCATTATGGTTTATTCCTTAGGTTGAGATGGTATAAATGAGTTTGATTTTCGAGACTTGAATTATAGATAATAGAAATACATAGATAACCTATATATTCTAAACTTCAAGTTACCAAGGAGTGGGGTGCATAAGTATTTGGGAGACACTTATAGGAGTTGTAATACAATTATCATGTGTTTAACCAATGAGACGAGCATGACATGCATTATAGAAATTAATTCCTACTAGGAGCGAATATTTAATTTTAATTAATTATTTATGATATTGTTCCAAAATATTGAGTTTTAAAAGGTGTTGGAATTGTTTGCAAATGTGAAATTATGAAAAGGCATGATATGGGTATTTTTAAAATGGTTTGATTTTCAAAATTATGATATACTTTTGAAAAATGGGTTGAATAACAGAAAGTGTGGAATTGTGGAAAGCCTTGTTGTGATATGTGTGATATGGTAAAATTTGAAATTGTTAAGACTTTAGTTTTTAGAGAGTGAGAATTATGGAATTTATTTTTTTTATAGAAAATGGAACCTATTAGGCATTGTAGAAACCAACCAGAAGAAGCTATTGAAAATGTGGTTGCACCTGAGGCACAAACCAATAACCGGTTCATAGTATTGTCCAAGATTTTAAGGCTATGGATAAAGGGAACCAAATGGATTAACCAAGTAAAGTGGATCACTACATCTAGTTCTAGAAGAAGAATCCACCCATCTTTTAGGGTAATTCAGAACTAGAGAAGGCAGAGGTGTGGTTGGATGGGATGAATCGAATCTTTGATTTCCTTAGAATACCACTAGAGTTGAATATAAATTTGGTGATTTATATGTTGTAGGATCTTGCACAAAAGTGGTAGAATTTAGTATTTAAGACTAAATTAGACCAAGGCATTACATAGGAATATTTTAAAAAAAATTCAATAAACAATTCCTCCCTCAAAAGTTTAGAATTGCAAGGATGACAAAATTTTTCATCTTTAAGCAGTATAATCTCTTAGTGAAAGAGTATGCAAATATATTTATGAATTTAGTCTTCTTTTCACTCGAAATTTCTTCTAGTACATCCTTAAAGGAACACATTTTTTAAATGGGGATGAGGTAGGAGATTTAGTCAAATATTTTTGTGCTCTATTTAATGGAATATATGGAAATGACCAATAGATAAACTATGGTATAAAGGGAAATCTTAGGAGCTTCATGTGGAGGGAGCATATTGATACCAATGGCAAAAAGTGGGAACTCTAATGATGGTAACAAGTGGAAGAGGGAAACCTATTTCCAAGGTAGTGGGATGACTCAGAATAAAATGATTGGATCAGTGAATCGGTCTCCAAATACGAAGATAAAGCATGAATGATTTCAGTGTGGAAATTTGGATCATATGAAGAAATATTGTACAACATCACCTAGAGCATGCTGCAATTTCAATCAAATAGAGAATCTTTAGCTCTATTTTTGTAGTGCTCTAATGTTAGGTGTTCGGAATACATCCCATGTTCCACAGACATTGTACGCTTTGATAGGGTGAGGGAAAAAAATACCTCTCATCAGCAAAACCAAGCTATCCCTAGTGATTTCAGGAATATAATGACTCTTCAATAAGGTAAAAATCAATAGGGAAATAAATAGAAAATTTTAGTAAGTAAATAGTTATATGGAATTGATCTGGTGATTTTGGATGATCAATCTGGACCATCGATGGTGATAGGTACAATTCTTTTGAATTCTACCCTTATGTAAGATTTTTTTTTTGAAATGGGTTCATCACATTCATTTATTATTTTCTATTCTATTAATAGTTTGGGTTTAAATGTTGAGATTATGCCTTCTATTTTGAAATTTCAAAATCCTCTTTGTCAAAGAGAAGGTCTAGCCTTTGTGTGGAAATCATGTTCTATAACTATTTATAGGGAGGATTTGATATGGTGTTTATCTATTATTTAGATAGATGTATACGACATAATACTAGGTATGGATTGGTTGACAATGTTTAAATCTCACATCAATTGTTATACCAAAATGGTTAGCTTTACGACTGATGATAGTTTCGAGCATCTCTTTAGAGGATAAAGGAATGTAAAGGTAGGTGAAATGAGATTTTTGGAACCAGTAGTCAGAATGATATCAGACCGTTTGGTATCATTGACCTTTTCATTAGTGTAAGAGATCAATAATTTTGGTTTCTAGTAGTTTTTGACCTGTTTCCAAATGTTTTTCCCGAAATTTTTTAGTGTTTCTACCCATAAAAGATGTGGAATTTACGATTTATCTCTTATTAGGAACCAGTCCTACATCACTTCCATATTATCAAATAGAACAAAAAACATTAAGGGAATTTAATGTGTAGTTATAAGATCTAGAAAACAATGGTTTCACTCATCCTAGCACATCTTCGTGGGTAGCACCAATCTTGTTCATCAAAAATGCATATGTAACTCTTTAATTGTGTGTGTATTATAATAAAATTTACAAAGTTAAGATAAATAATTGATATTAACTTACACACATTGATGAAATATTTGATAAATTGAGGGGATCCTTATGGTTCTCAAAAATTGAATTCCGATCTGGATATCAACAACTGTGGGTTCAAAAAGAGGATATTCCAAAGAAAACTTTCAGGAGTAGATATGGACATTATGAATGTGTGGTTATGCATTTAGCTCTTATGAATGCACCAAAAATATTTATGGAATTGATGAATAATATATTTAAATGGTATCTAGATTCATTTGTGGTGGTGTTAATGGATGGAGTATTGGTGTATTCAAGGAAAATGGATGAGCATGAGAAACACTTAGTGACCATGTTGGGGATCTTACTGGATCATCGTCTATATGGAAAATTATCAAAGTGTGATTTTTTATCTATAATAAGTACGTTTCCTTAGCCATGTTATCTATAAAATAAGTGTTTCTATAGATCAAAAAATATTAAAGATGTAATCTGTTGGAAACTTCCAAAAAATGACTTCAGGATACACAATTTCCTTAGATTGGATGGTTATTATCAATGATTTATTTGTGATTTTTCACAATTAGCTTCACCCATGATAGGTTTGAGAAGTAATAATGTTCCATTCCAATGGACCAACGAATGTCATAATTCTTTTCAAGAGATAAAGGTTCACCTTACATTAGTACCAATCTTGATATTTCTAGAATCAGGACAAGGCTACATGGTGTATTGTGATTATTTGGGATTTGGGTTGGGATGTGTTATCATAAAGGGAGATGATGTTGTTGCTTATAGATCACAAAAATTATGGTTACATGCGAATAACTACCCAAATCATGATTTTAAGTGAGATTCTGTAGACCATGCTTTAAAGACTTGGTGTCATTACCTCTTTGCTGAGAAATTTATGATGTTTATGGATCATAAGAGCTTGGAACACATTTTATCACAAATGGATTTTAACCTAAGAAAAAGAATACAGATAGAGTATATCTAAATTTTTGACTTTTAATTGATGTATACACTAGGTAAATTCAATTCTGTGGTGGATTTATTAAAAAAAAGTCATATTATCAATTGGAAAAAGAAGCTTTAGATCAGTGGTAGTTGATGTTAGTGATAGCCGACATACACCAGGATTGTGAAGACCGAGTTAGTGTAATGGTTTTATTTTCAGTTTATATTCTTCATGATTTGGTGGATACTATTAAAGAGTCACATACATCCAATTTAAAATGTGTTGTAGTGAGGTAAAAATTAAATTATGGGTATAAAATTGAGGGATGGATGTTGTAAAAGAGTTTAGTTTTGTGGTTTTAAAATCGGATAGTCATCCCTATAGATTTTTATGAACAGTATCTTCATTCTTACCACCATTAGATATGGGATTTTAATCTCAGAACACAAAATATTTATAAGGTGATGAATGAATAGTTTTAGTAGGATAGTATGAAATTAATGGTTGGTGAGTTTTTCTCAAGATTCTTAACTTTTTCACAGGTTAAAACAGACACCAACGACCAGCAGGTATGTTGCTGTCTTTACCAATTCATGTTTCTAAATGGGAGTAGATAGTAATGTAATTTGTGATAGGTATCCCAAGAATGTGTTGTAGACACTATGTCATATTGGTGATAGTGTATTTAGTCAAAAATTTGTACAATTTAATCCTTATTGATGAATCTCATACGGTTGAGGACTTGTCTAAAATCTGTATCCAAGAACTGGTAAAGAGGCATGACATACTTATTTTGATTTTGGAAGACTGATATATGAGGTTTATGTATCATTTCTATAAATACATATAGAAATACATTGGGACTCAGTTGACCATGATTATGTTGTATCATCTACAAATGGATGGAAAATCTGATAGGATGACAAAAACATTGGAATACATGCATCAAGCTTGTGTAATGGATTTTGGTGGATCTTGCGAAGTGAAAATACCATTTGAAGAATTATCATATAATAACAGTTATCATGACTTCATAAATATGGCTACATTTAAATCATTGTATGATAATCCTTTTTGTTCTCCACTTTTTTGGGTGGAAATAGGCAAGACTTCACTGGTTGGGCTAATCCTTGTCCAAGAGACAACATATAAGATTCAGTTGATCAGTAAAAGAATAGAGATGGATTAGAGTCATCATAAATCATATGCATATCATCATAAATGGATATTTTCATTCTATTTGAGTGATCATGTATTATTTAGAACCACTCCAAGTCTTTGGAATCATCATTTTGGAAAGCAGGGAAAGTTATCTCCTTGATACATAGGCCCTTTTGAGATACTTGAACGAGTTTGTGAGGTGGCATATCAGTTGGTGATAAAGCTAATATTTACACAAATTTTCATGTCAATTTAAATTATTTAAACCCAACCAATTTTACAATTTTGTCTAAATAGATTTTTTTTTTGATTTTAGGGATGTTTTTGAGCTTAAAATTGAAAATTGGAAAATTATGGAATTTTATCTACTTTTAGCAGCTTCTTTATTTTAGGTATAAATTTTTATATATTGATCCAAATTGAGTGAATTTCATTTTCTGGGATTACTATGTTCATGGGATACATATTTTTAAATTGTTTTAAGTCTTAATTTAGACATCTAGATGCCCAAATTAACCATTATTTGTGGAAAGTCGTTCTGGATAGAAAAATGGACCCCACCTCACTGAATGAGGTATAAATTTGGGTAGAATGATTTGTATTCAACAATTAATTTATAACTTTTGTGACATGTGTCCAAAGTATCTGAAAATTGGAGGGTCAATAGAGGACTTATTTTAGAAAAAATATTTATAAATAAATAGAGGGAGATTCGGCAAGGAAGAGTCCCCAAATAGAGATAACATTTGGGGGATAGATTCTAGAAAGAATATTTACAGCCTTCCTCTCTGTATATTACCATCTCCTATTAATTTCAAGGGAGGGTTTGATTTAATGAGGGTGATATTATGGAGAATATATGAATAAAAATTGGATTTTTTTCATGAATATAATTAATACATGATGGTCTAGACTCCATGTGGTGGTGGGCGGTGGAGATCTGATGACACTTCTCATTTGAGTTTGTGCTCTTCTTTGTTTTCCTTTTTTATTTCTCTGGAAAATATTTTTATTGAATGAAGGAGGTATCTTTATTTATTAAATTAAATTTATTATAAATTATTTTTTATTTATGTTTGTCTTATGAATTTAAATTGTTTATTTCCATTGTTTAAATTCCTTTGGGTGAGGTCTCCCCATAGAGCATAGTGAGTGTAATCTGTTTCAAATTCTCATAGGTATTTAGATAATCAGATCACATTCATAAGAGTATAAGGATCCATATTTGAGGTATCAATATGGTTTTTAGGTAATTTAGGCGTATCCCTTTAGGTATTAAGGAATAAACTAATAAATAAAATTGGACAATTCATTTATAAAATTATAAAGGGTGTGTTAGAGGATCAAAGTTTTTCCATTGCTGCCTAATTCAGTTTGTTTTCCTCTTTCCATTTTTCTTCTAATTTCCAATAAAAATTGTATTTCTATATCTTTAATATATTTTCCTTTAATTTAACTTAGTTTAACTCATTTAAAATCCACATTTCTAATTCCTAATTTAAGAAAAAAAATTAACAAAGTTACAGTTTGACAGCTTAGTCTGAAACCTCCTTGAGAGACAACCTTATGGTCACCACTATGGCGCATTTTAAGGGGAAAAATATTGACTGGGGTAATGTGAAAAAACTCCATCATCAATTTGGATTTTTTTTAGGGATATTTCCTAAGTTTTTTTATTTTTTTTGACTCTCTATGATTTTAACCACTAATTTAGAGTCTTTAAAAAATGGATTTTCACAATGATTGCTCATATAACAGGGCTAATTACAAACCATTTTGGGATCTAAGAAATGAAGAATTCATAAAATATAAATTAAATGAAAATGATTTTGTGATCCAAAAATAGAATTTGGTTCTTCAACAAAATACTATTATGATTAATGAATTAAGCAAAAAAATGTAAATTCTCTCCAATGATTTAAAATAATTAAATGAACTGAAATCTCAAAAAGATGCTCAAGAAATGGAAAATCTTGGACCAAAAACTTATTATATTGAAGAAATTTTTTTCAATGAGTTGAAAACCGATTTTAAGTATTCTTTTTTAAATTTTAAGGAAGAAATTTTCACTGATTCACCCATTGATGTGTATTTTGAAAATGAAAAGTCTTTGGAAAATTATTGTATTGAAATGGTTTAAAATGAAATTTCATGTGAAGACTAAATTTTTGAAATTAAAAATTCAGAACCATTATATGAATATTTTTCTAAAGAAGAAGAGAAACTTGAGACATTCATTTTTGAATAGTATTTGGAGGAACTAGAGCTGCTAAAAACTTCCAATACAAATATTTTTCACTCCCAAAAAGAGATGGAACATGTAAATATATAAGGAAATGTCTCAAATATTGATCCAAGTTTTCCTAATTATTTTTATAATAAATTTATAATTTATTATCCTTGTGAATATTTAGTTCCTACTTATTTTGAGTGGAATAATTTTTCAGATGAAGAGGATGTCAAGGTTCAAATTTAAAAACGAGTGGTGTGTGCATTTGAGTACATTGGTTTAGAAGAGGATGGAGGTACCGAGATGATTCATGGAAAACATATTTTATGAAAATTAAAAACTTCCTAGAATTACATTCCATCAACCAGTGGAGGTTGTTTGTGAGGATAAGGTTTTGGGTAGTTGCTTCTAAATTTTATTCCCTCTTCCATTGCATCATTGGATTTAAAATTTCATAGAGGGTAAAATGAATAAATATGTTTTTAGGAGCTTCTAAAATATATGTGACCTGAATAAAATTGGTGAAATTTCTTTATACTGGTTCATGAGTGCACATGAGCCTTAGCCCGGTTGGAAAGGTCTCTGAGGTGCATCTAAGCGACCAGGGATCAAAACCAAGCAGAGGCAGGATTTCCGGGGTACTGTAGCTGTACTATAGCAGGAATTGTAGTAGTACTGTAGCAGGAACTGTAGAAGGCACTGTTTGGCACTGTAGCAGCCAGAGATATGCCCCCGTTTGGGCCTTCGGGCATCATATTTGGTCCTCGAGTCCTTCATTGGCCTTCGGGCACCCAGGCCTTCGGGTCAGTTGGGCCTTCGGGCTATTCTATGGCCTTCAGGTCACCTGAAGATACAAACCAGACCAAAAAACTATAAAGGAACAAGCTCTACAGGGGGATGAGCAAAAGGAGCTTTCACCACAGCAGGAGCTAAATGGATTGCAAGAATGAGAGGGTATGGCACCTGCCATCGGGACAAGCCTGTGTATGCACGGGAATGCCTAGCCGAACAGCCATGCAGAGGTGAAGAGCTGATTTCAAAGATAAAGATGCTGGGGAGGAGCAGTTCCAAGTTGTTAGTCTGGGTTGTATGGTATGTTTGTGCCTACGGGCCATTGGAGGAGGTTCATGAGTAAAAATATACACCAAGCTTCATATTGGGGATGATCAGCCAAAATTGCCTAACTAAGGGATGCGATATCCTAGCACCCACTCGGGGGTTCAAAACAAGTCTCCTTTACCTTCTATATTTTTTATTTTTATTTTCTTTCTTTAATTTAATTTTTTTAGGATTTTTTTTGTTTTTTCATATAGGATTCAAAGTTGCAGCCTTTAGGAGGCTAGCTCAAGGCTATTTCTGCTCAATAAAAACTAGGTTTTGTCTTTCCTTACAATTTTTTTTTCATGTCTTATCTATGTGATTTTAATTTATCATATAAACTATGCACAATGCAGATATTGTAAAAAATAAGTGTGGGAGAGGAATATGCTACATAGATATGGATTTTGTGTGAACTCCATCCAAATTATTATTTTTAGGTTTTATTTAAAATTTTAGTGTGTTTCTTTTCTTTTCTTATTTTTCAATTTTTTTGTGTTTTATTTCAAATTTTGTGTTAAAAAAACTTGTGATCTTAAATGATTATCATTACCATTTTTGAAATCCATATCATAGTATACATTAATTGATCCGTTGAAACCAATCATAAATAAATGCTCAAAATGACACCGTTTCATGTTCAAATCATTGTAACTTTCTTGAAAAGACCTATGATTCTTGAATATCATGTCATATATCACTGTCTTTATCTTTGAAATTCCCTTCCCATAAGGCTTCTAAAACCATTTTTACATCTTCTTAAAATTAACCTATTTTATTGAGATAACCAATCCATGCTTGTTTGAACTTGAACATGATTTATTTCTATAAAAATATGAGGGTTGAAGAAGTTGTGATTTAAATGATTGATGGAAATCATTGGATTTAAAAAGGTAATTTTTTTCTGATAATACTTTTTATTTTGGCCTTCCTTGAACATTTTATCATTGTAATATCTTGGTATCCACGTATATCCTATTAGGTTAGCCACATTATAAGCTAATTTTCCATTTCCAAACTACTCTAGAAGTTAATATTCATGATCTAGATGAACTTAAGTGTGGAGGGAGATGACTTTTGGTGTGCTAACTCATTTGATGTTTCTTTGGTTGGAGATTCAAACTTTTAAGAGACTTGTTTGCTGCTAAAAAAATAGGTTTTTATGAATTATATTTTTTTTCATCTATATATTTTAAAGAAAATGGAGTTGTGCTTATCTAGAGATCTTAATGGAAGAAATATGTTCATATCTAGAGCTTTCCAATAAAAAAGAAGAAGAAAAATTCCATTTTTTTCTGATGAAATATTGATTGAATGGGATGGAAAAGATATTTTCAAAGCAGTTTAGAGTTTATTTTCTTCTAATAGGAGTAATGAGACAATACTTGAGTGAAATTTAGAATCATGCATTTTTTCTTCATAATGATCCAAACCCTCCTAATTCGGACACACATTTTTTTGACATTAAAACCCCCCATCCAAAATATACAAAAAAACCCTTAAATTACTTATGATAATCACATGTTATTATCTCAAATCAGGTGGACATGTTTAATTTTATCAAGCCTATGGTGATTCGTTAATAAGCTTGGATAAAAAAAGAATTGTTTGAAATCCTTATTTGTGTGTTGAGAGAAAATTAATGTGAGGTAAGTGTGTTGTGTACCTGGGAGGAGAAAATAAGTGAAAATGGATTGAATGAGATGAATTGAGAACTTTAAATATTCATTATGAGGCATGCTGTCTTTTTTCCTTGGTGATAAATTGGTGAACTTCATTGGTATGTATTTGGAAATTGCCTTGATTTGATTTTGATGCTCACTTATTCAATAGTATAAGTACAAAGTGTGGGAGAATTGATAGTGCAAATATTTACAATATTTTTCATGTCTATTTCAATGATTTTAACCCAATAAATTTAACAATTTGATATAAATAGCAATGATTTTGGATTTTAGGTATGTTTTCATCTTGAAATTTAAAATTACACAATTATTGAGTTTTAACTATCTTCAATAGATTCTGTATTTCGGGTATATCTTTGTCTATATTGATCTAAATCAAGTGATTATTTTTTAGGATTAATATATTCGTGGGATACATAATTTTCAATTGGAACAAGTCTTGATTCAAACATTTTTAGGCCCAAATAAATCATTCTTTGTGGATTTTTTTATAGACACAAGAATATACCCCAACTAATTTAATGAGATATAACTTTTTATAAAGGTGTATAAAAGAACCTATTAAAAATTGAAAGGAAATAGGACTAAAATTATCATTTTCATGCTTAGTTTTATGGAAATATTCACTCATTAGGTCATAATTTGTGCAAGTAAAACTACAGAAAGATGAAGGCCCCCCTTGATTATAAAAAAAGATACACTCAGTAATTAATTTATAACATTTTCACCATGTCTTCAAAGAATCTAGAAAATAGAGTTTTTATAGAAGAATTAATTTATAAAAAATATTTATAAGATACCAAAGGGATATTATTCCGGTAAGAGGCCCCAAACAGATCCAACATTTAGGGGATAGATTCTGGCTAGAATATTTCCAGCCTTCCTCTCTTTTTATTCCCATCTTCTCTTGATTTCAAGGGAGGGTTGGATTGAAGGAGGAGGACATGATAGAGAATATATGATGGAAAATAAGATTTTTTCCTGAATATAATCAAGGCATGAATATCTAAACTCTATGTAGTGGTGGGAAGCGGAGATCCGATAATACTTTTCTTTTGAGTTTGTCATTTTCTTTGTTTTCCTTTGTATTTCTCTAGAAAATATTTTTCTTGAATAAAGGAGGTCTATTTATTTCATGAATTAAATTTATAATAAATTATTCTGTATTTATTTTCATCATGTGAATGTAAATTGTTTATGATTTTTTTTAAATTTCTTTGGGTGTGGTCTCCCCATTGAGAACAGTGAGTGTAATCTATATCAGTTTCTTGTAGGTCTTCAGGTAATTAGATAACATTCACAAGAGGATCGACACCCATGTTTGAGGTATCAATATGTTTTCTAGGTAATTTAGGTGTATCAATTGAGTTATTTAGGTATACATTGAGAAATAAAATTGGATAATTCATTTATAAAATGATAAGGGGGTGTTAGAGGATTGAATTTTTTCCACCACTTCATTCCTTAGTTTGTTTTCTCCAGTTTAGTTTTCTTCTGATTTCCAATAACTAACATAGATTTATTGTTTTAATTTGTTATCATTTAATTTGACTTAGTTTAAATCATTTCAAACCCCTATTTATAATTCAAACTTTTAAAATTTTTTTAACAAAGTGACAGTTTGACATCTTAGCTTGAAACCTCCTCATGAGACGACCCTGTGGTCACCACTATGATGCATTTTAAGGGAAAAAATATTGACTAGGTTAACATGAAAAAAAAACCAGAGTCAATTGGATTTTAATCCACAGTTTAGTGTATTGCATAATGTGTTTCATGTATCTATGTTGAAGAAGTATTAGCCCGATCCTGACCATGTGATTCAAGGAGATCACATTTACCTAGAGACAAATGCATCTTTGGTACATGTGCTGGTATGCATTTTGGATAGACAAGAGAAAGTTTTGTATGGAAAAAGCATCAATATAGAGTGGTTTTTGTGGAAACATGGTCAAATTCACGAGGAAACATGGGAATGGGATAAATAAATGGTCAAGAAATGGCCAAAACTCTTCCAGGGAAATAGTGCTTTTCTACTTTCTATGGAAGGAAAATCCAATGGTGGGGAGAATGTAGCACCCCTAGTTTCAAGTAAGTAACCCTTTATTTATGATTTTAAGTATTTAAATTATTTGATTAAAGTTTGGGAGGGATTTTTAATTTTTTTGGGGATTTTATGGAGGTTCACTGTTTGAGAATGATTTGTAGAAACTGTAAAACTCCTATAGGAATCCGTGCAAAGTAAGGCAATGGATACTTTGCAGGTACATGGTTAGGAACACAATTTGGAAAAACTGTGATTTCAAATAAGAGTAACCATGAAAAGTGTAATAGAGGAAAAAACACAGTTAGAACATGGTTTTTCTAACTATGCAAGCCAACCATATGAAAGTTTTTGGGAGACATTGGTTGGTTCACGGTTAGCCTAACCATGTTTGCCATTAATGAATAGTTAGTTTTTAGATCTTAAAAACGTGGATCTCACTATATTTTTTCCCAAAACCACTCATTTTTCCTCCATTTCAATCCTAACTCAGTTTTTACTCCTCCCCATGGCTGTGGAGATTTTCCCCTTCGATCTGGGAGCGATCTATTAGAAAATCTTGGTACACCAAAGGATGGATTCTTTGGTAAGTCTCTGTTCATGGTGTTTTTTATTAGATATACTCTTATTACCTCTATTGATTTCATTTATCTAATCTTTTTGAGATATATATATGATAATTAATGCCAATCATGATGATATTTAGCTGTGTGGATGTCAGGAAACAATATCTAAGGTGAGTTTTTGAAGATTTAACCTGTTTTTTGAATAATTCATGTCATTCTTCATTTTCTACATAATTTCCATGTTAGGTGGATTCACTCTCGACTCCAATTATTATAACATAATGGTTTGATTTCAAATTGATTGTTTTTATGGAAATTTATTGGGAAATTATTGAGGGAAACCCTCTTTAGTGATAGTCTATGGAATGGTGAAAATTGGTCATTTTAGTGGAAAGTGAAAGTAGTGACATGATTTTAAAATGATTATTTTAAAATGGTTTAAAGGTTTTGATGAATGTAATTTTTTTTGGAATTTTTTTTTTCAATAAAAGTTTGTTTTATTGAAATGATTTGGCATAATTGTTTGGAATGTTTTTTGGCATTAATGGTTGGGCGCGAGTTGAATGAGATAGTTAATGTAAGATCCTAACCATTTATGGAGTTATATCAAGTGAAAATTTAGGTAATATTTTTATTTAAGTACATTTTATTAGAGTTATGATGTGTGGAAAATTTGGGTGAATTTTGGAGAAAATTTTCAGTAAAGGGGGTTGTGTATGGTTGGTGCATGGTTAGAGTAAACTATGTGCTGAACCTAGATAACCGTACGGACCCAGTTTGTGAGGGATGAATGGTCGGTGCATGATTTGTTAAAACATTCTCCCCTGCCTAGAAAAACCATTCATGTGGTTTTATTTCACCCAGAAATTTATTTTAAAATCCCCTGAACCCCCAAAACACACTCATTTTCACCTTGACTAGGGACTTAACATTTTTGGTAAATTATAGAGCTTTCCAGATGTGTTATAAGGCTCTATGGTATCCGTTCATCAATATTCAAAGCCCGAATCAATGATCTGCTCTTCTCTCAGTATGTGGATCTTATCCCGATCCTTATTTCTATCTATTATTTTTCTTCTCTTGATCCTTTAGGGGATTTTATCCTTCTATTATTTATATCTAAACCATTTTGGTGATATATTGATCTAGGATTGTATATCTATATGTATATTTATTATATCTTGATATCTTTGATCTTGGTTCAGGGATCTAGATTTGTAATATAGATCTATGTCATTGTGCTGCTCGGATTTTGGGTATTTGTTTTGAGAGAAAATTCCTCAATGAATTGAGGTAGGTGGTTTAAAATTCAAATCCCATAGTTCTGATTAAAATTATGTGAATGTAATTGTATAATTTCTATTTCATGATTAAAAATTGTGTTCTTAATTAAATTAATTAGTTTTGTGATTAAATTAATTAAATGAAATGTTGAATTTTGATGTTGGAATTTTAGATCATGGATAATTAATTGTTAAATTTATTATGGAGTCATTAAGATTATTGAACTTAATTAATTAATTGTAGAATTAATTTATAGGTATGTTTTGGATTATGAAATTGTGATTTGAATAATTAATTGCTAAATTAATTATTGATATGTTGAAATTGTTATTGAGATAATTAATTATGGAATTAATTATGTTATTTTGAGTTGGTGGTGGATATTGATTAATTAATTGTCTAATTAGTTAATAGTAATGATGTAATTAATTAATTGTAGAATTAATTAACGTTATTTATATGATTTTTTTGAATTATTAATGATGTTTGGGAATAATTAATTGGTGAATTAATTATTGGAATTTAAGTTGTGAAATGATTAATTAATTATTGACTTAATTAATGGACTTTATTTGGTTAATTAATTGTATAATTAATTAACTAAAGGTTTTTTATTAATTAATTTGTGAATTTATTAATGGTATAGACATGGTTTATTAATTTATTAATTAATTGATGGGTTTATATCATTAATTAATTATGAATTAATTAATTTAATGATTGGTAAAATGGATATCAGTAGTGATTATATTGGAATAGAGTAGCACATGGGATAATGGGGCTGTGAGGAAGGGATTAACTAAGAAGACCAAGAGATATTATATTAATGTTTTTTGAAGGACCGTGTGATCCTTCGAAGAAGAAGACTGCATGAGATTCTATTTTTTTTCTGAAGGACCATGTGAGAATTCAAATAAGAAGATTGTGAGAGATTCTATTTGTTTTTTAAGTACCATGTGAGCCTTTGAGGGCAAATACTAAGAGAGATTTCTCATTCTTCCTTGGAAGCATTTATGCTTCATTTCATATTACTCACTTCATGCCGTTGAGGTTAGGACACATAGTGCACATTACTTATGCCTATCTGATTTACAAGTTTTTTGTATTTGAAAAATTATATACGAATTATGATATTGAATGGTAACATGGACATTTAGATTTGTGATGTCCCTTGGGAATGGTTCAGACTCTAGCAAGAGTCAAAGCAGGTATTGTGGATCAAGTGTCCATGGGAACCTGAGAGAAAATGTGGTTAAATGAAGAGTAACTAAATAAATTTAAAATATTTACCTAATTGATTTATTTATTCTTTATAAAAACGCATACATTTTTATTGAATGGATTTGTTTTAGACATTGTTGGTGGTGAAATACTATGTTTTACTGATACCCTACTCGGGCTGCCTGATCGGTACCTGAATAAACATTATTGTTTCATGACAGGTTAAGGGAAAGGGACCAAGATTAGATTTTTGATTTGTTATGGAGCATGGATGAGGGAACCATACACGGTTTCAGACCCTCTTGATAGTTATTAGTGTGTTTACATTCATATGCATTTTAGACTCATTGGAACTTACTTTAGCATAGTATTTTTTCCTTTTAGTTGAGTACTATATTTCTAGTTTTGGTTATATTATTACATTGGTCCTATTTATGATTATATATGCTTCCATGGTTTCTTATTTACATCTAATGGTGTTTTAATATGACAAAAGAGGGTATAGTCTCCCCATAACTAACATATCATACCATCATTACTAGTTGGCAAGATATGGTGTATGGGGAAGGGTACCTGAGGTTATGTGATGGTCTGACTTAGGAAATGGTGCATGGAACCTGAAACAAGACATTAAAAAGTGGTATCAAAGGGATTTTGTTTTATTATTCTTTCTTATTTCTTTTTAGGGAAATGTAGACGCGATACTATGAAGAGTCAGGGCTTGGTAATGAGCTCGCGCATGGCAGTTGCAAACCCATGTACAGGGGAAAACATAACTACTCAGGGTGGGATTATTGTTATTACTATTTGTTGTTATATTTGAATATTATTTAACATTGTTGACACACTTGTTTTGTGCTTTGATAATTATTGTTGAGATTTCATAGAATTGACTCGTGGACCATAACGGCACAAGAGTTGAGTCTTCATGCATCATTCTAGGCACTCGGGACTATTTTGTTACATTCATCATCTTAGGAACACATGATAAAATGAGTCTTGGGTAAGTTTTTAAACTTACACTACTTTCCTATCTTATGATATTGAATAGAAAAGAATCATAAAAATATTTTTAATGTGGTAAAATTTTGAAATAATTTGAATAAATGGGTGTCTAAATGAGAAAATTGAACAATGATAATGTGGTTACCCTTGTTAACCGAGACTAGGTGTATGGTGGTTAAGAGTAGTAATAACACCTTGGTTTTGACCATTTAGCGAGGGTTGGGGAAGAAATTTTTGTGGCTTATTACTTTTTTCTACTAACTTAATAAGATAAAGTTGTGTTTTGAGTCCTAAGAAGTGTGTTTGGAAATGTAGAGATATGCCTCCATGACGAGGATTATTGAGAGGATGACTGGAGGAAATGGTTGTTGATGATCCTCTAGTGGTGGAACATGAGGAACTGATAGTGCTGGGGGAGGAAGTAGGGGATTGGTTCCAAGAGAACTTCACTCGTTTCATGAAATTGAGGTAAAGAGACCCAGGGCAGGTTGTTAAAATCATGTCTGATCTGATGAGGTTGTTTCAGTTGCAGCACGCTCTGAACTTTACTATAAAGGGTGGACCTGAGAAAGATGAGTTCTAGATTGAATCTATCTATACTATACTTGAACACCTAGAGACTCATGTTTATAAGAGAGTCAAGTTTGAAGCTTACATGTTGTGTGGTCAAGAAAAACATTTGCGGGACATCCAGACTCAGGAAACATAGATGGAAGATATAGAACGGAAGGAATTTTAGTATAAGTTCCTCGAGCAATTCTACCCAGAGACGCTGAAGCAGGGGAGAGAAGCTAAGTTCATACGTTTGAATCATGAAAATATATATATGATGAACTATGCCAGACACATCACATATTTGAAGTGTTTTTCTCTAAATTTTGTTGTAGATGAGGCTACTTTAGTAAAAATATTTCAGGACGCACTTAAGTGTGAAATTAAGTCCCAAGAGAATATCTTCAGGGTGAAGAAGTTTACAAAATTTGTAAATTAGGATCTCATTTTTGAGGTGAACTCGAGGGAGGATTCTAGTTGATAAAATGTGGTTTCTACCATACGGTCTGAAGGTGTGTCTTTTGAGAGAAGGAATTGTCATTACAGAACTATCCCCTAGAGCAGTGGTAGGAAGAGTAGCCATAGGGAGGGTTTGGTACACAAGACCTTACCAAGGTTGTTTTACGCCAGTGTGGTAGGACAAGGAATTTATGGAATCATTTCCCTAACTACCAATAGAGTGTCCAACCTATGGAAGGGTGGGAAATCAATAGAGTTTATACAGGATCCTATGATAGACAGTCAATGAAAGTGTAGCTAGGCAGAATTAGGGTACGGGAAAGGGATTGTCCACACAATATTAGGTGGGTAGTTGGGGTTCCACTGGTAGAGGCGGTAGAGACAGTGGGCATGGTGCTTCTAGGAAATAACACCCACATAAATAGAGTTTCACAACTTAGGGAAGTCAGAAAACATCACAAGAAATAGTGGTAGGACATTTATAAGTGGTGTAACCTACACTTATGGATAGCGAGGCTGGGACATCAATAGTGAGAGGTACTATTCTTGAATCTTCTACATTAGTTAGTGCCTTATTTGATACTAATGCCTCAAATTCATTTATATCTACTAAAATTGTTAATGGTTTGAGCCTGATGGTGGAGTTTATGAGTGCGGTAATGACTATAGATACACCTTTGGGAGTATGATCTAGAGACATCTATATTTTCATGTGATGTTTTCTTGAGATCAGTGAGTACCATTTTCTATGGGATATCTATATCCTTGATAAGATTAGATTTGATCTTATTATGGGTATGGATTTTCTAGTTGCATACTGATCCCACATAGACTGCTATCATTGAAGATTTACATTTACATCTCTTATGGGGGACCATTACATTCATCGGGGAGATTAGGATATCCAGGTAGGCCGAGCAGGGCCATTTACTCAGAAACTATGAGAGATCACAATCCAGGTTGCAAGTATTTTATGGGATAATGAAGGTTTTAAGAAAGATAAACTTCCACCAGTAGTAAAAGTGTTTCAGAATGTAGTTTTTGAATAATTATCAAGGCTTCCACCAGAGAGAGATGTGGAATTCACTATTGAGCTCATGTTGGGGGCTGAGAAAATATCTATTCTACCATACAAAATGGCACAAACGAAGCTTCAAGAGATCAAATCTTAGTTGGAGGAATTAAAAGATAAAGTTTTTATCCATCCAAGTAAGTCACCTTGGGGATCACATGTATTGTTCTCAAAGAAGGATGACCAGAGTATGTTTTTTTGTAGATTATCATAAGTTGAATAAGATGGTTGTCCTCCAAAATGTTTTTTTGTTATTTTCAAACCACTTTTAAAAAGGGAAGTGGGAACCCGCACAATAAAACCATCCCATTACAAACCAAAACCCAAATTCAAAAAGCAGAATTCAAAATTCAAAATTCAAATTTTGAAATGGAATGAACATCACTTGCATTGATCGATCCACGAGGCCATCACACTCACCCAACAACAGAACGACACCACCTCGAATGAATCTCCTACAATCACAGCCATGAATCATTTGATTCTGAGCTGCGTTAATGCATAACATAAAATGTGCCTTTCAAGATTCAGATATCAATTTTCAAACACCACCTCAGTCCACTGAATATTTCAATCCTCGCGTACATTAGGAACCCTAAGCCCCAAGCCAACAGATTGCCCCTCACATCCTGCCAGAACATAGTGACCGACATGAACGTCAGCTGACTTCAGCTCCTCTAGAATAGAATAATTAGCATAGAGATGAAACACTCGAGAAATGAAGAAGAACCCACAAACCATGAAGAACAGTCGCACCACCATCTTCATCAAAAATCGAAGCAGCAAAAATTATGAACCATCACCGAAAGAACATTAAGGGTGAAAAACACCACAAGTCGTGCCTCCTGGAACACCCTATCTCCCCCACAAACACATCCCAAAACCTCTTCTAAAACCATCTCACCCACCCGACCTGGGAAGTAGAAATGGACCTGAAATCCAGAGAAGAGTAAGGGAGGAGAGGGCCTCCAAAGCAAGCCACGATGAATTCAGTACTGGAAAACCCCAATAAATTAGCTTCGTTGAACCTGCACCACAAAAATAGAATACAAATCCATTGAAAATCCATCAAATGACGAGAACAGACATCGTCTTAAACAATAAACATCCCTCGAAACGGAACCACTTGAATCAGATAGTCAAAAGAAGAAATAGAATAGGAGCAAGGGAAATTGTGAAGGAGGTGAAAAGAAGAAAACTGAGATCGTTGTAAGATCCGAAAACAAAGAGGGGGGAAATCAACATCGTGGAAGGAAAGTAAGAATGAGGTGAAAAGGAGGAAACCCTAGGGCAACCGAAGGAGAGATATCTAATCAAGAAGGGAAAAATGGGATCAGAAAGAAGGAAGTATAAAATCACAATTCCAGGAAGTGAGATGAAAGGTCCCTCCATCGCCGGTGGGAAAACCTCGGAGGAGGGGAGCGCTCAAAATGATATCCTCTTCTGCGTATCGATGATCTTTTATATCAGTTAAAGGGGGATTTTATGTTCTCAAAGATTGAATTGAGATCGAGGTATCATCATTTGAGATTACAGAATTTTGATATATCAAGGACTACTTTAAGAAGATAGTATAGGATTTATGAGTTTGTTGTAATACTGTTTGGGTAGAAAAACAAATCGGCAGAGTTTGTGGCCTTAATGAACAGAATATTCCATTCATATCTAGATCGAATTGTGGTGGTATTTTTGGATGACATATTGGTGTACTCTATGAATCATGATGATCACGCCCATTATCTTGACATCTTCTTGAGTACACTTAGGGAGCATCATCTATTCTCTAAGTTATCTAAGTTTCAGTTTTGCATTGTCTTGGTAAAATTTTTGGGGAACATCATCTCAGAGGAAGGTGTTTCATTAGACTGAGAGAAATTTCAGGTAGTGTTTTCTTAGGAACAACATAAGAATGTTTTCGATATCTAAATCATTCTGGGATTAGCTGGATATTACATGATATTCATCCAAGGCATTTCCCAATTGGTAGAACTAATTTCTGGCTTAACCAAGAAGGGGATAAATTTTTGAGTGGATGGAAGCATGAAATAATTCTTTCTAGGATCTAAAGAATAATTTTACATTGAAACTAATTTTTATCCTACCTTAGTTAGGCAAGGATTACATGGTTTATTGTGATTCTTATGGGGTTGGACTTGGAGATATGCTGTTATAGGGGGATCAAGTTGTGGCATATGGGTCTCGTCAATTGAGGGACCATGAATGGAATTACCCTACACACAATCTTTAGTTGGAATCCATTTTTTATTCTTTAAAGTTATGGAAGAACTATCTGTTGGGTGAGAAGTTTGTAGTGTTTATCAATCACAAAAGTTTAAAATATATCTTCTCACAGTGGGTTTTGAATCATCGGAAATAGAGATGGGTTGAGCATATGTAGTCTTTTGATTTTGAACTATCATATAAATTTGGAAAGTTAAATAGTGTGTCTGATGCCTTAAGTAGGTAAAATTAGACTCAAGCTATTTAGGAGTCTAGTTATGAGTGAAAGATGATGATTTTGCAAGATGAGATGCACATTGTAGTTTGGGAGAGTCAGGAGAAGATGACTATGGTTTTAGTTGGAGTGGATTATAAACTTTTGAGATAGATAAAAGACATATAGTATGAGGATACAAAGTTCTTAGCATCGAGGGAAATCTTTAAGGTGGGTGTACAACTTTATACTGGTTGATAGATGAGGATGAGACCATCTATGTGAAGAATCAGGTTGTTCTGCCTACAAGCATGTGAGAGGAGATCATGTGGGAATTTCATGACTTGAATTGGGTGGTACATACAGGAATGAAAAAATGTACCATGAACTATGAAGTGAATTTTGGTGGTCAGGAATGAAAAAAGAGATAGATGGTTTCATGATGTGATGCTACACTTTTCAGCAGGTGAAGGCAGAGAATCTTTGACCTGGAGGTTTTCTACATCTGTTTCCCATTCCATAATGGAAGTGGGATAATGTGACAATTTATTTCTTGGTAGGTCTTCCAAAGACACTAAGGAAGAATGATTCTATCTGGGTTATTTTGGATAGACTAAAAAAGGTAGCATATTTCGTTCCAATATAGGAAACCTTCATAGTAGAGTAGTAAGGAGAACTATATGTTCAAGAGATAATCCATCTACATGGGGTTCCATGGACTATAGTTTTAGACTATGATTCATGATTTACATTGTGCTTCTGGGAGGGATTATAGAAGGCGCTTGGAATACATGTTTTATCAAGTACAACATTCCACCCCAAACAGATTTATAGTCATATCGTACTATACAAGTTCTTGAGGATATGTAGATGAATCCATATGAGAATCTTTATTGTAGGCCATGTAGATTACCAATATGCTAGATGGAGGCTGGTGAGTTAGAGTTGTTGGAGATGATTCTCATATAGGAGATGTTGGATCAAGTGTAGTTGATTCAGAAACGTATGGATATGGCACAACGTAGACAGAAGTCAAATGTTGATAGACAGAGAAGACACCTAGAGTTTATAGAGGGTGATTTTTCATTCCTTTAAGTGTTTCTTAGTTTTGGTCATCGTATGATATAGAGACAAGGTAAGTTGGCGCCCAAATTTGTTGGATCTTTTGAGATTGTGGAGAGAATAAATCCAGTGGAATAACGATTGGATCTTCCACAAAAATATAGTGCAAATCATGATGTTTTTCATATTCCACAACTACAGAGGTATCACCCAGACCCTTCTCATGTGATCAATTTGAATTAGGTTGATCTTGATATAGATGCATCCTTGGAGGATCATCTGATTCATGTGCTATATTGTAGTGAGAAAGTGTTGCGGGGAATGACTATACTGATAGTTTGTGTGTTATGAAAACATGAACTTTTATAAGAGGAAACTTGGGAAAGTTAAGAACATATGAGGGATCAATGGCCCAATCTTTTTGGTTCGCAATCTTAGGAAAACATGGAAGTACATATTGAGGATTATATTTTATAAGGTGTGGAGATTGTAAGATCCCAAACATTTTTAGAGTTATCTCTGGTGAAAATTATGGTAATTTTTGTTTTATTTAAGTATCATTGATTAGAGTTTTGACTTTATGTTCATTTGGGTAGAGTTTTAAGAAAATTTTGAGTAAAGGGGTGTACACGGTTGGTGCACAGTTAGAGTGAACCATGCACCCAACCCATCTAACCATACAAACCCAGGTAGGGAGGGATTCACGATTGGCACATAGTTTGTTAAACTGTGCACCCCTACCTAGATATACCATGTGCACAATTTTATTTCACCCAAAAATTCATTTTAAAATCCCATGAACCCCCAAAACAGCCTCATTTCATCCTTGGATTGGGACATTACTTTTTTTTGGAAATTCCATATCTTTCTAGAGGGGTGCCAAGGTCGTCTAACCTCCACTATTCAAGATTATAATACTGAATCAAAGATCCCCTCTTATCTCGATAAGTGGATCTTATCCTAATCCTTATTTCAATATATTCTTTTATTATCTTGATCCTTTTTTGGAGTTTATCCTCCTGTTCTTCAGATCTAAACCATTTTGGTGAGATCTTGATCTAGTATTGTATATCTAGATCTAGATTGATTAGATCTTGATATTTTTTATCTTGGTTTAGCGATCTAGATCTGGAACTCAAATATACGTTGTTTTTATTCTCAGAATTTGGGGATTTCCTTTGAGTGAACATCCATCAGTAAATTGAGGTAGGTGGTTTAAAATTCAAATCCCATAGTTTTGATTAAAATTATGTATATGTAATTGTAGAATTTCTATTAGATTTTTATCAATTGTGTTCTTGATTAATTTAATTAATTTAGTGATTAAATTAAATAAAGTAAATTTTGAATTGGGATGTTTGAATTTTAGATCATGAATTGTTAATTATTAAATTAATTATGGATTCATTTATATTGTTTAACTTGATTAATTAATTGTAGAATTAATTTATGGGAATGGTTTGGATTATGAAATTGTGATGTGAATAACTAATTGTAGAATTAATTATTGATATTTTGAAATTGTGAGTGAGATAATTAATTATGTAATTAATTATACAATTTTGAGTTGGTGGAGGATAATGATTAATTAATTGTTGAATTATTTAATGGGAATGATGTACTTAATTAATTGGGGAATTAATTAAGGGTATTTCTATGAAAAAATAATTTTTGAATTATTAATGATGTTTGGGAATAATTATTTGGTGAATTAATTATTGGATATTGAGTTTTGAAATGATAAATTCTTTGTTGAATTAATTAATGGACTTTATATGGTTAATTAATTGTCGAATTAATAAACTGAATTGTGGTGATTTATTAATTTGTGAATTAATTAATGGGATAGACATGGTTAATTAATTTTTTAATTAATTGAAGGGTTTTATATGATTAATTAATTGTGAATTAATTAATGGAATTATTAGTTAAATGGATATAGGTTGTGATTATATTGGCATTGAGTAGAATATATGATAACCGAGGTGTGAGGAAGGGGTTAACTGAGAAGACCAAGAGAGCTTCTATTATTTCTTTCCAAAGGACCATGTGAGACTTCAAAGAAGAAGACTAAAAAAGCTTCTATTTTTTTCGATGAACCACGTGAGCCTCCGAAGAAGAAGAATTTGAGAGCTTCTATTTGTTTTTTAAAGGATTGTTTGAGCCTTCTAGGGAAAATACTGAGAGATATTTCTCATTCTGTCTAGGAATCATTTATGATTCATTTCGTATTACTCACTTCAGAACCTTGAGGTTAGGACCCATAGTGTACATTACATATTCCTATCTGATTTACATGTTTTATGTATTTGATAAATTCCATATGAATTATTATAATGAATGGTAACATGGAAATTCAGATTTATGGTATTCCTTGGGAATGGTTCAAACTTTGGTGAGGGCCAAGCAAGTATTGTCGATCGAGTGTCCATGGAAACCTGAGATAAAATGTGGTTAAATGAAGAGTAACAAAATAAATGTAAAATTTTTACCTTATTAATTTTTTATTATTTATATAACTACATACAATATTATTAAATAGATTTTTAAGATTCTGTTAGTGGTGGCCTACTGAGTTTTACTACACCCAACTTGGTCAGCCCGATCAACACCTGAATATACATTATTATTGTGGAACACTTTAAGGGAAACAACCCTAGATTAGATTGATGATTGGGGATGGAGCATGTATGAGGGAACCATACATGGTTCGGTACTCTCTTGAGATTATTTAGTGTCTTTACATTCATATTCATTTTAGACACATTGGGACTTACTTTGACATATCATGTTTCCCTTTTAGTTGAGAATAGTATTTCTGGTTTTGGTTATCTTGTGAAATTCGTACTATTTGTTATTATATATGCTTATTATATTGATTATTTACTTCCAATGGTGTTTCACTCTGATAAAATAGGGTATAGTCTCCCCATGACTGACTTACCAGACCCTCACTACTAGTCAACAACCTCTAACATACGGGGAGGCGCACTTGAGTTCATGTGATGTTTAGGATTAGGGCACCGATGTGTGGCACTCGAGACAATATATTAAAGATAATGGTTGTAATGTACCACCATCAAAGTGAAAGGTTATGGACGTGAAATTACACCGTCAATGGAAACACCATCATTGTGTGGTTGAGTGTGGGTGTGTTTAATTGTGTGAAATGGAATGGAAAATGACAAAATGGGATTTGATAAATGGTTGAATGACATGTTTGGTTTCTTTCATTGTAATGGCATTGATTTCGAAAACTATTTTGGTATGAAAACTATTTTACTTAGAAATGGTATAGGATGATATAAGTTGTTTTGATTTTTTTTTATATAAAGTGTTTTTTATAAAAGTTCTAACATGTTCTATCCTAGTGGCGTGAGTAGGGAAGTCATTTGGGGAAAACCTACTCAGTTTTATTACTCACCCTCAGCTTTGGCACTTTGGTGAATTTGAATATATTATTTATCGAGGCACATATAAGGGGAATGTATCACATTTATTTATTTTTTGTTCATGATACTTGTAAATAGATTGTGAATTTGGATCTTGGAGCTTGTTGAGAGTTGCTGAGTTAGTGTTCTTGGAGTCTTTGATTTTTGTTGGGTTTTTTCTTTCACTTTCTATTTGATGTTGATATTGGTTTCCTCTTGGTTCTCTAATACAGGTGGTATGAATTTTTATACATTTAGTTTTATTACATTTTGTTCATGTATCATATTCTGGTGGTTTGGTTGAGGTATGTTTTGTTGTGGATTTTTTAAAGGAAAAATCGTCCCCCAATTTTATAGAAACCTTTGCATTTATTAGAAGGATTTTGTGTCTTGGGGATGTCACAAAAAGGCCAAGTATAAATTCTACCTTGAATCATGCTAATGAGGAGGTGTAGGATATTACATGAGAGATATTTTCATCCCATGAAAAAGAACCTTTTCCTTCAACTCTGGTTCATTATTCTTATGCTCCATACTCACCAGGTTACCCATGTTCTTATTTGATAGAACAAAGTATTCACCCACTAATTGTTTCCTATACTAGTTATCCTCCACCTGAATGGCCTAATTGAAAACCTATTTAAAAGTTATCAAGCCATACATAATTATAGCTGTACCAAAATCTAGATGAAGATAACCTATTAAGAACTAAGATTTCTCAGAACTGTTGACAACCATATCTGGAGAGAATATGAGAAACTCTAAGAAGTTATTTCTTTACTACTTCACTGATCGAACACCCTGATGAAGGCTCACATGCCGAATAAATTTCTCCAATTTCACAATCTTAGGGAATAAAAACTAGATAAACACCATCCTGAAAAAACTTCTAATACATACCTTCACACAATTGAGAAGGCACAATAGACTCCCACCAAACTCAGTTAAAACCAAAAAAGAAAGCATGTGAATGATCTCATCCATGAATCTTATGGTGTTTTGAGAGAATTGATGATCATAAAAATCCTTTAAAACTACCTTACCACTTCAATCGACCCTTGATCAACATAGAATAAAGGAAAATGATGATTCATAAAGATTGAGACGGGGTCTAAGAGAAAGTAAGGTTCCACGCCCACCATTCTACTCAGAGTCTGGGTAGGTTCCAGAACTAAACTAACAATTTGGACCATTCTAGGAGGCATACAATAAACAACATGAGATATGAGTAATATCAATTCATACCACAAGACATAAACCAAACAATCACATCATAAATTAATGATAAAATAAAAAACATAAATCACTAAAGTATGTAACATCACATTCACACCAAGAAAAGAAACTTTTCTTTCAAAATTAACCAATATTACCAAGAAATTTAAAAAAATCCTCCACTAAGGCATCCAATTGAAAATAAATCCAAAACCACTATTTGGAAATAACCCAAACTTGGTGGGACACAAATCACCCAAAAAAAGCATGTTGTAAAATTACTTTAAAAATTCCATCTTATTTGGAAGACCAAAGTATCCAATTAATGCTCATAAAAACTCAATTTCCTCTCAAAACACCTTCTAAATTTGTTTCAAAATAAAATACCAAAACACTATCAAAAATCCCCTTTTGAAATAACTCACTTTTAGAAATACCCTAAGATACAAATTTGAAACATCACCTCTTTATCATTTTCTAAACACAAAAAAGTAAATAACCATTTTATAAACATTCCTTCAAAATTAAGATAATTTACACTTTCAAACAATTTATAAAACCATGTTTGAAATTAATATTTTCACAAAATTCCCTCATTTTCAAAAACAATGATTTAAAATCAATCACAACTAAATAACCACAAAAAACTCAAAACAAGGTTCATGAGAACCACATCTTAATAGAATTAAAACACTTCTTAATCAATATTTGATAATTGAGAATAAATTTAGGATTTTTTTTAAATGGATAGGAGTAAGAAAAAACTAAATTGGGGAAGAAACAATGTTGTGCACGGTCTAGTCGTATGGGTTAGGAAACCATGTTCCAACCGTGAAACACACTCTATGAATAGGACATAACCAAACTGAACAAGATCCTCATGGTTTCCCAAGTCATGTGAGAAAACTATTTAACTCAAGTTATCCTCTGTTTTCTCCCCAAAATATATAAGCAACCCCAAAAATCACTTATATACTCAAAAAGTATAAATATAATATCAATTAACATAAAAATCCTTTCGAGATAACTAAAAAATAAATCAAATTCTTAATTAAAAACTAAAAACCACCTACCAGCTTGAGAATTGAGATAAGAAAGAGCTTGGTATACTCACCTTTCTCTTAACTCTCTTGCTCTAAAAAACTCAATATCATTTCTACAATGACATCCCCAAATAAAAATAAGGCTACTCAATAAGCTTAGTCACTAACTAAATAACAAAAATCTCTAATACCATTTTTTGACACCCACCGGGTCACTGGTATATCTAATTTTGTGTTTTACTTATCTCTTGATGCGTTTTTGGAGTTCATAGGTGTTGGGGGTCAAAAATGGGAGTTATTTGGGGGATAGAACATGGTGCATAGTAAGTGCATGGTTTGTCAAAACCTATGCCTAACTGTGTGAGGGGGGTATAGTTTTTGAAAATGAATTTTTACATGGTTTTGGCATGGTTTTCCAAACTGCATGACACCCTAGAAGAAATCATGGGGCCTATATTTGGTGTATGGTGGAACCAACACAGTTGGCACATGATTTTCAAAAAACATGTGGCCAAACCATGCGATTATGTCTTGCTCACTTAAAAGTGTTTATTTACCAAACTACCTTATTATGTTTTTTTGTTTTTGGGGCTCTTTCACCTCCATCATCATGTGCATCCCTCCTACCTTGGTGGCAGAGCTCTCCCCCTTCTTCCTTGGTGGTTTTATCATGTATTAATGTTGTGTTTTCTTGAGGCAAGTTGATTTATTCATGATTTATTCTTCCTTTCACCTCCTCAAGCCTTGTTCTTCCTTTTTTTGTGGAAGTGTGGAACCCTAGTATAGAAGTTGGACAAATATAGGGTGACTAATATGGGGTTTTGTTTTTTTTCTTATGACATAGGTGTGTTAGGATTTATTTTACCTTTTTAGGTGGTATTCTTCATGGGTAATGATATTTGTATTGAATCTAATGTAGGTGTCTATGGGAGACCTGTGCCACCAAGGGTTGTGAAATTCAGTGTAAATTTGAACCTTTTTGTTCCTGGGAGTGTTTATGGTAAAAATGGTAATTTATCATCTGATATGATATCATATAATTTTTTTAACCATTATGTTGGCCTCAAAATTGGGTGTCTACCCTAAGATAACAGTTTGGTGGAAATATGATTTGTGTGATTTTTTATAGAATATTTAATATTTAATTAATTTAATATTAATTTATTCACATGTGTTTTTTAACTCATATATTTTAAATGGAGTATCAGATTGAGATTCATTCTACGTCATTGATTCTGGAATGGGAGGTTTTTCTAGGTGAGGCATAACCTTGTGTTGGGTGTTGGGGTTAAACCCCCTTTTCTTTTTTTTTCCTTTTCCTTTTCTTTTTTTCTTTCTTATTTCTTATTTATTTTCACTTTACATGATGCGTTTTACCAATGGTCTCCCACATCCCATTTAGGTTATTGGGATGAGTGAGGGAGAGAGAGAGAGAAAATGGAGAGGGAAGGATGAGGTTCCACTCGAGAGCTCATTCAGAGATAGATCGAGGCTCGAGGGTGTGTGGCACATATTTGATGTGAATCTTTGGTAATTTCTTCCCAAAGAAAGGCCTATTTTATTTTTTTTCATGGTAAATCTCCATAGAATATTTATTTTTTATATTTAAATCCTTGTATGGGTTTCTTGGGACCCCATGTTGGACAATCTAAGAGGTTTGGGGAGAAATATGGTGTTTCAGGTCAATTAGAAGGTTTTTGTTATGGAAAACCCATGTAAATGGTATGTTGTTCAGAGAAAACAAGACATCTATTATTATTGTTCAGGGAAGATGAAGTTTTTGAGACTACACACCATGTACTGGGGGTTCACGCCATATAGAGGGCTCCCATGTAGTGGCTGAGTACTCATCCAGACACCCCGTGCAAGGGTACTTGTCTATGTATTGTACATGACCGATGCCTGTATGGGGTGAACACTGTGTATTAATACTCACCTATTCATGGTACATGTCTAGGTACATGGGTGGGGACCCCATGTGGGGGTACACTCTATACTCAAGCGTTTTACATGCCGAATGGGGTTGAGGTACATGGGATGGTATCCATGCTGGGGTACATGCTATGTATAGGGAGGTAGTTCCATATACTTTTGGAAATTACACACAAAGTTTCTTGAGGCACATGACCAAGGAGGACTTATGGGGTTACAAGATGTGTACCCTAAGTGCATGTTGTGTACTTTTCTTACCTGGTTCCGTTTTTCCTAATTTTACCCCGGAGTTAGAAACAAACCTATGAGTAGTCCATTCTGAGAATTTTTCTACATATATCATGATGGTGGTGTCCTTTTAGCATTCAAATTTCATCTGGATTTGTATTTTGACTATGATATTTTAATAATATGATTTATTATGGTGGTTCTATTTTCCTCCTTATGGCTGGGTTGTGAGGTGTGAGGCCCGTGTGAGGGTTTCAACTTGTTAGATGGACATGGATTGTGGATGTCGACCAGTGTTGTTCAATGTTCTCTTAGATGGATCCTGGATGGTGTGATTGTGTAGTATATCTGATGAGACCTTAGTTTTTCCTATGTTTCAATATCAGTTTCTCGAGATTAGAGATGTTGAGGTTCGAATCATGGTTTTCAAGACTAGAGATGCTAGAGCCTTTAGGCTCTGATGATACCTTTGTATGGTGGTTACGATTGGGTTCCATGAGGCTTATAAGATAAGTACGAGGGACTCTTGAGGATATTATAATTGGCTAGTTTTTGATCAATTGTTCAATGGTTATTGTAGTAATATTTTTAGAGTTCTTTTATGAATTATTTTGTTTGGATTGTGTTGAGGAAACCTTTTAGAGGGTATCCTAATTTTGAGGTGGTAATGAGGACCCTTTTGAATTCCATTTTTGGTGATACTTTTCTTTTGGATGCTCCTTTAGGTGTGTTGTTGATCGAGGATCAGTTGGAGGCCACTGTATAGTGACCATGGCTTGACCTAAATGGATAATAAATCATTTTAGATGAATATTTTTTACATTTAAAAAATACATGCTCGAGAACTGTAATAGTTTAGTGTCTTTAGAAACTCAAAAACAAAATATTCTATCTTGGTGAAAGATCTTAAACATCTCCTATAAAGATCTCCACCTTTATTACTTCTACCCAAAACCCTTCTTTGTACCCTGGGGAAAGGAAACATAAGAAATAGGTGATCTCTGTTTCTTAGTAAGGTTAAATAAAGGAGATTCATAAGCATAATATAAACAAAAATGTATGGAACTTGATCATAACATTTGAAGATAATGCCCTACATATTGGAGTAAATAATAAATAATTTTATGTCATAAGACATGAACCATAATTAAATAAATAACATAAGAAAAGAAGCATAATATAGGAAAATCCATGGAATTGGTGGCATGCACGTTGGTTTATAACATTGTGAACATGTATAGGTAGAGACATGTTCAATCATTAAGTTAAGGGAATGAAATCAGGCCCTGTCATCAACTTGTGGATATATAACTAGGTCCATGCATAACATTGTGAACATGTAATCAGGTTCATTCCTAACATTATATATATGATACCATGTCCGTGCATAACATTGTGAACGTGTAATCTGGTTCACAGATTACTTAATGGACATGAAACCAGGTCTATTCAGAACATTGTGAACATGTAATCAGATTCACGCATAACATTAGGAACATGTAATCAAGTTCACACATACACTTATGGACATGAAACCAGGTCCATCCATAACATTGTGAACACATAATAAGGTTCACTCATAACATTGTGAACATGTAATCAAGTTCACGCATAAAATTATGGACATGCAACCAGGTCCATGCATAAAATTGTGAACATGTAATTAGGTTCATGCATAACATTTATACTCATGATTCATCCATCATTACCCAATGAATTGGAGGGAGATATATTTTAAACCCATCTCATAATAAAATCATTCATACACATTCCATAAGATAATAAAATATTCACCATACCATGACCCATAAAATTCATAGGTTTTATAAATATCAAATCACAACCTATGAAATGAACTATGTATCATTAACATTTAATCACATAAAACCTATGGATAATAGATAGGTTTTATAACCATTTCATCAAATCATAACCCATGAAAAGAAGCAGGTTCCATAAACATGTAACCTGTGAAAGAGAAAGAGGATTCATAAAGACCATGACATTAAGAATAACCCATTCATTAAATAGACATGAAGGGAACCTTTAGATATTTTTTAGAAGTAAATGAGTAGAATCAATAGATTTCATCTTATATGGAAAATAATTTTGAAATATATTTCAAAAACATTTCTTGAGGAAAATATAATTTCTTCTTTGAAAAATAGTTTTTTATAACGTAAAACATTTTGAAAACATTTTTCTTTGAAAATAGAATTGAAAAAACACAAAGGAAGAATTGAAAACAATAAAACATTTAAAATCATTTTTTTATTTAAAATTATCTTCAAGGATATTTTGAAAAAAAATTGATTTTTTTAAAACATGGTTTTTGAATAGAATAGATTTATAACCGAAGAGAGAGACAATCAAATTTTAATTAAAAACATTATATTAAGTACCAATGGGTGGAAAAAGGGTAATAAAACATGAGGATATATGTAATATATATTTTATAAGGAAACTCATGAGTTTTGTTGAGATATGGATCATAATATTTCATTAATGGAAGTATAAACATAAATAATCTTGAAAAGTGATGATATTGCCTCAATAAACTCTTATAACTGGGTAACTTGGGATTATAATCTCCATGTATGAAAAGAAAATTACATGAAGCTTTAAGATATAATTAAAAAAATAGATTCATGATATAACATGAAAAATGGAAGTATGTATACCTATAAAAATAGTTTAGGTTCATAATAAAACATGAGTCTCAAAGAAGGAAAATTGAGACAAAACATTCTTACTGATTTGGTATGTTTTGAAACTTAAACCCCATGAAATAAGGATTATAAAAGTTACATGTGAATACCCATAATTTTAAGTATAATATAAATATAATTCAATCATTTTATGTTTAAACACCACACAAAAGGAAAGGGTGTTTAACCTAACATGAATCTCACAGAAATTAAAAGTGAGATGAAATCCCCTTACCTTGTTCCTTGAATCTCTTTGTACTCATACAAGATTATTGTATAATAAATATATTTTAATTATAAATGTTTTAAACACATATATTCTTATATATAGTACCATATTTTTTATGACCTTATATTACCAACTTGTTAAAGATCTAATGTTAATGTTTCACTTCGGGTAATATTCACATTGTTCTTCACATGCATCTTAATTTGTTATATAATTGGTTAATATAATTATATCATGATTCCAAATTGTAAATAATTATATAAATATCATGTATATACAATATATTTATATAATAATAATTTATATCATATCAAATTATGAAATGGAATACACTGTTCATGGAGACGGTAAGTCGTATGTACGCATGAACATTGTTTCCGTTTTTATTGTTGTATTGAAAGAAAGTAGGTAAAGTACATATATATATATAATTATTAAATTATAATTAATATATAATATATATAATATAATTCCATTTAATCCATCCTTAATACATTCCATGTGTTGTGTGAACGAATCACATCGCTTTGAGGGGCGGTAATCCACATTTCCTCAAATGAGATTATCGTATTAACACCGAATGGAAATAAAAAAGGTACGTGTTTTAAAAAGGAATAAAAAAGAATAAATATATAATAATTATTATATATAACATATATAAATAGGGTTTACATCATAATTTAAATCTTTATTGGTGGTAAAGGAGAAATGAACAATCATCATTTCGTGAGGCAGTAGTTCACCGTACACAGAAACAATATGTTTTCAATCAATTAGATAGTGGTGTTTGTAAGTGTAGGTATAAATATCCACATAAAAATATCCTATTATATGTAAGATACTGGTTTTATCACACAATAATTGAATAAAGAGAGTGTATGGGGTGAAGAATGAAAATAAATGAAAGGAGATTGAGAGAAGACGCTACCTCTTAATCAGGTAAATCCTTTTGGTTTATGACAAAAGGATTACTTGAAAGGATTTATTCATAGAAATAGGATAAAAATTATATGGTAGGAAAGTGGGGAGATTATTTTATTAGTGGTTGGGTGATCCAAGGGTCTTGATATGTTTGATGAAGTGGCAGAGGGCTTGCCTTTGTATAGTGGAGGGGGAGTGTCACTCTTGTAAATACCAAAAGGTATTCATTAATGGATGGTCTAACCTACCTAAAGTTACTCAAAAATGTAAAAACATGTATTATATAGGAATAATGGTCGATTAAAACCTCCACAACACAAAATTATGTAAATTTTAAAAATTTCGTTCCTTAACTTCTAAGATTCCTCAATTTTATCATTTTGGTTTTTATTAAAGCATCTACTTTTCTAATCTAATTAATTTTAACATAAAGACTGAAATAAAGTGATATTTATTAGAAAATATAGATCCACATAATTATAAATATTATATCTAATTTATAAAATAAAATTTCCATTTATTTTTTGGCATTAATTTTAAAATAAGCTCACGTGACGCACTAAAAAACTGCTTAAACCTGGACCTTGTTAACAATATTTTTACAATATATGGGTCAATATGTTAATTATAAAAGATTAATTGGTTACTTAATAGACCATATTTTATATTTATTAACAATTAAAAATTACATGGTATAATATGGGACTTTTATTAATTTTAAATAATTTAATAAAATTTCATTTATTGTAAAATAACAATAATGTCAATTTTGACATTATTTATTTAATGTTAATTTTAAAATATAAATATAATATTATAGTTAAAATATATTAAGTTTACAGATGTGTAAAATGAAATATTAAACTAAAAAATAAAAAAAATAAAAAATTAAATTAATTAACTTCACTTTTAATATTTATAGTATCATTTATTTTACTTATTTATTAACTAAATAATCACTACATTGGTGTTTCTTAAGAATTATAAGTATCTAAACCATATCTAAAAATTATTGATAAATTATTATGATAAAAATAGCCCATATATATTTAAAAAAGACATGTATAACCTAAAATATTATGTTTTTTAAATATCTCAATGTTTTATAAAGGTTAAAGGTAAGGAATATTCCCCTTTTGTTGTTTTCCTTACTTAACCTTTTATATAGGGAACTTCCATTTAATAATATCCAAATAACCCATAAATTTCAAACCATGTTGTGATATGGTCTAAATATTGGTAGTTAATGGATTTTGGACAAGGTTTCAGGTAATTTTGGTTCTTTTTATTAAGGTTTAGTCCCTTATTAAGCTTAATCATGCCTTAATCACCGTAATTAATTTTAATCACATCCACTAATCATTTTGGTCGAAAAAATTAAGTTGATATTATTAGAGAAAAACTATAATAATGATTGAAACCTTTTATTTTAGATTTTCAAAATTTAGAATATATAAATGGGAAAATTAAGATTAACACTAATCCCGTAGATGAGGTGAAATAATAGATTTTTAAAGTAGAAAACATCCAAAGGTTAGTTAAGTTTCTTATATTAAATTCAAAGTAAAATTTATTATAATGAACATAATTGTATAAATATATTTATAATTTATCTAATTTGATTCTAAAAAAAATCTAAAATACAATTTATCATTAATAATTATTTAAATGAAAAGGTGGGTTTTAACTAAAATGTAGTTGTTTTCACTATTCATCAAAAAACAAGGTTTCTCATAAAAATCCAAAAAATTTACCCTAAGATAATTTCAATGTTATAAATTCAAAAATGATGTTTATTTTAAAAAATAAATTTCATAAAAGTGTCAAAAACTATTTTTAAAATATTTTTGTCCTTAAAAGATGGTAAAACTCGGTCTTGTGTGTACCACAAGCTAACTTAGTGTTGCGTGTACCACAAGCTAAGCTGAGTGTTACGTGTAGCGCAAGATCAACTTGGTGATATTTATATTGAATTAAAAACATAAAAAAATATATTTTTAATGTTGAAAAATATAAAAAATTATTAATTAAATCAAAAAAAATATTTCACAAAATGTCGTGGTGTTACATTCTACCCCCCTTAAAAATAAATTTCACTCTCGAAATTCATCTGAGTTATGAATGTTTTAATAATTGAAAGTTTCCTTAATATAAACACACATCATAAAAATAAATACTAAAACTTCCCTTGAAAAGGTAATTCTGGAACCATAACGGTTACCCAAATTAACTCATAATGAGATTCCCACATAGGATAACATAGGTGGGAAGCAAAAACATGGACATGGAAGAAAAATATGAATATCAAGTTTTGATGGAGAGTGATAGAGAACAAGGTCAGGATATAGTTAAAAACAAAAAATCCATAAATCTGGGATGAACTAATGAACCGTCTAATTCATAATAAATTTAGGTACTAGGATAAATTTTTGGTTTCAATATCCTTTTTTCATAAAGTTGAAAAATCTTCATTAAAAGATATACTTTCATGATATCTAGACAATGTCACCCATTTTTTGTTCATTGATCCACTTCACCTCTTTCTATAAAAAGAAAGGTGACTTTTTTCATTTCTAAAGTACTAACATATCATTAGATCCAAGATATTTCATCCCATTTGCCATCAATTATCATAAACACAAAGTAGTTTGAACAGGATATCCAATATACATAAATCATCATATAGAGAGATATTAATTTAATCTTACTCACTTAATATATTATTTAACTTAAACATTCCTTAAATAGTTAACCTCATAACCTCTTCGAAAGATGTAAATTCAAGGCTTTATAAAGAAGGTCATGAGATCATATTAGCATTGATCCCCCATATATCACAAAGTACCACTAAGTTTTCACATTCCCAACATGTTAATAAACTCATCGTATATTCCCTTGAAACATGGTAATTACCATAAATCCTTTTAGAACACATGTATTATTAATTATTCCAATGACTATTGGATATATTATTTAAATCCAAGAAGTTATAAACTTTATCCTTGCTAACATAGAACACTTTTTCAATAATCAGTTCCAGGGTAATTTGTACCATCTGATTTACTTATTCATATCCAACATATCTTTCTCCAAACATCACTGTATCAATACAAGACATTAATTAAGGGTTAAATTCCTTTAAATCAAAATATAACCATGCCATGAAATCATTTTATATGTATTCATCACCATTAAACATGTTTTTTTTAGTCCTTAATTAAAACTTATACAAAAAATACTTATATATTCTATGATTCGTATAACATTTTATTTGAATTCCAAAACATAGATACTTCATCAGTCAAACATTATTCTTAGACCATTAATTATGTTTCATTAACTTATTCCTTAATAATTATTTCCAATAATATGAAATATAAACCATGTATTAAGGTTCCTCAACCTCAAACCAATCATGACTCTTATGATTAATTTAAACAATACTGGAAGAACATCATATACCTTTCACATATTGTTTGCGGTCTCTTTATCTTCATAAGTATAAGAAATACTCATACCATCTTCCTAATTATATTTATTATATTTCCACTTGGGGAATTAATTTTCATAATGCCCATTATTTCCATATATAAAACATTAAATTTTAACCAAGTTTCTTATAGTTCTCTCTATCGAATAAAATATGAAATCATAGCGTGAGAAACATTTTTCATAATTGGATACCATATGATCATGAAAAAGTACTTATTGGATGCCTAGATTATGGATCCTACTTCTTTAATCTATAAAACCTTAGGTTTATCCTAAGTTATTCACAACCAACTTAAATTTAAATCCTTCATTATGGTTAGTGAAGAGTTTGTGAATTCTCAAAGCATATCCCCTGGGAGTTTCAAACTAGGTGTGCAGCAAGACCCGTTGTCATGTACTAGATTACCCCGAGCCAGGCTTAAAACATCTTGTTAGAGTTATACCCCTAGGTAAATATGTTCCATAGAAACATCCACTTAATGTATCAAGACATGGATTTATTCCTAGGAAACCACTCACTTTATCATTTACCAAAAATTCTAGGACATTTTCCTAAACATTAGCTCATCCTTATACATATCCTTAGAGACATTCATAGACATATACTTAGAAATATACCTAGGGATCTCACTAAATTTTTTTCATCATAGATTCCCATGGTTGACTAAAACACCTTTGATACAAACTATAGTGACCCAAGATTAACATACCTGGATATTAAATTATTTTAGATGAATATTTAGTATATTGAAAATATATATTTCTGAGGATTGTAATAGTTTAGTGTCTTTGAAAACTCAAAAAGAAAATCTTATTTCATGGTGAAAGATCTTCAACATCTCCCATAATTATCTACACCTTAACTACTTATTCCTAGAACTCTTATTATTATCATGGGGAAAGTAAACATAAGAAAGGGGCGAGCTCAGATGCTCAGTAAGGGTAAATAAAGGAAATGCATAAGCATAACATAAATAAAAGGGTATGGAACTTGAACATAACATTTGAAGATCATGCCCTAAAAATTTGAGAACATAATAAATAATGGAATTTCATAAGACATTAACCATATGAAAATAGAGAAAAGAATCCAAGGAGGCATAAAAAAGGAAAATAAATGGAATTTGGGGCATAGACATTGGTTTATAACATTGTGAATGTGTATTCATAGAGACAGGATCACTCACTACGTTAAGGAAATTAAATCAGGCCCTAGAATAAACTTGTGAACATGAAACCTGGTCCATGCATAATATTGTGAACATGTAATCAGGTTCATGCATAACCTTATGGACAAGAAACCAAGTACAAGAATAATATTTTGAATGGGTAATTAGGTTCACGCATTACTTAATGGAAATGAAACCAGGGCCATGCATAACATTGTGAACTTGTAATCAGGTTCACACATATGATTTTGAACATGTAATCTGGTTCACACTTATACTTATGGACATGAAACCAGGTCCATGAATAACATTTTCAACATGTAATAAGGTTCACTCATAACATTATGAACATGTAATCAAGTTCATGCATAAAATTAGGGTCATGAAACCAGGTCCAAGCATAACATTATGAACATGTAAGCAGTTTCACGCATAACATTTATACTCATGAGTCATCCATCATTACCAAATTTATTGGAGGTATATATATGTCCCACCCATCTTATAATAAAATCATTCATACATGTTCCATAAGATAATAAAGCATTTATCATATCATGACCCATAAAAATAAATAGGTTTTATAAACATAAAATCATAACACATGAAATGAAATGGGTATCATTAACATTTCATCACATCAATACTTATGGAAAATATATAGGTTTCAGAACCATTTCATCAAAGCATAACCCATGAAAAGAATAAGTTTTCATAAACCTATAACCCGTGAAAGGAAAAAGGGTTTTATAAAGACTATGAAATTAAGTATAACCCATTCATATAAAGTTTATGAATGGAACCTTTAGATAATTTACTAGAAGGTAATAAGTAACATCAACATATGTCATCTTATATGGAAAATAATATTGAAATATCTTTCAAAAACATTTTTTGAAGAAAATATCCTTAATTCTTTAAAATCTATTTTTATATCATTAAACCATTTGAAAACATTTTTCTTTGAAAATATATTATAAAACATATAATGGAATATTTGAAAACAATAAAAAATTTAAAATCCATTTTCCTTGAAAATTATCTTTAAGGATATTTTTAAAACATTTTTTAAAACATTTTTGAAAACATGGTCTTTAATACAATAGATTTCTGACCAAAGAGAGCGACGATAAGATTTTACTTAAAAAAATTATTTTTAGTACCAAAGGGTGGGAAAATGTACTAAACATGAGTATATCTAGAAAAAAAAGTGGATAAGTAAACTCATGAGTCTTCTTGACATATGGATCATAATATTTCATTAAATAATCATAAACATAAACAATATCTAAAATTGATGAGATCACCTCAATAAACTCTTATACCTCGATAACTTGGGATCATTCTTTCCATGTAAGAAAATGAAATTACATGAATCTTTAATATATCATTAAAATATTGATATTAATGATATAACATGTAATATGGAAGTATATTCACCTCAAAAAAGAGTTTAATTACATAACAAAACATGAGTCTCAAACAAGGAAAATTGAGACAAAACAATTTTACCGATTTGGAAACTTTTTAAACATAAACCTCATAAAATAAGGATTATAAAATGAACTTGTGAATAAACAAAATTTTATTTATAATATACATATAATTAAATCATGGTAAGTACATACACCACACAAAAGGAAAGTTGATGAACATAACATGAATCTCACATAAATTAAAAGTGAGATGGAATCCCCTAACCTTGTGCCTTGACCCTCTTCGTACTCGTACAAGCCTCATGTGTAATAAATATAAGTTTATTATGAATATTATAAAAAATAATATTATTATATTTATTACCATATATGGTTGTTTATGACCTTATATTACCCTCTTGTTAATGATCCTTTGTTAAAGTTTCACTTCGGGTAATATTCACTTTATTCTTCGCATACATCTTAATTTGTTATATCATTGGTTCTTATACTTATATCATGATTATAGAATGTAAATAATTATATAAATATCATTTATATAAATTATATTTATATTATAATAATTTATATCATAACTAAGTATGAAATGGAGTACACTGTTCATGGTGACGGTAAGTCGTACGTACACATGAACGTTGTTTTCATTTTTACTGTTGTATTAAAAGAGAGCAGGTATATGAAATATGAATATATATATATATATGTATTTATATATATATATATATAATTATTTATGTATCATTATTATATCATATATATCATATAATATCATTAAATCATCCTTAATACATTCCATGCGGTGTGTGAATGAATCACATCACTTTGAGGGGGCGATAGTCCACACTTCCTCAAATGAGATTATCATATTCACACCAAATGAAAATAAAAAATTTTTGTGTTGTAAAAAGGAATAAAGAATCATAAATACATAATAAGTATTATTTATAACATATATAAATATATTTTACATTATAATGGCCATTGTGATTGGTGGTAAAGGAGAAATGGATAATAATCCTTCTGTGAGGCAATAGTTCATCGTACACAGAAACAATATGTTCGATATCCATTATATGGAGGTGTGTAAGTGTATGTAGAACTATTTTCATAAAAAATCATAGTATATGGAGGATACTAGTGTTTTCAAACAATAATGGAATAAAGAGGGTGGAGGGGGTGATGAAGAAAATTAAAGGAAAGGAGCTTGAGAGAAGACGTTACCTCTTAATCAGGTAACTCCTTTTGTTTTGTGCCAAAATTATTACTTGAGAGGATTTCTATCCAAATGGAGGATTAAAGGTATAGTTAAAACAAGTGGGGATATTATTTTATTAGATTTTGGGTGATCCAAGGGGCATGATATTTGTGATGAAGTGGTAGAGTACTTTCCTTTTTTATAATGGAGGGGGAGTGTCACTCTTGTAAATACAAAAAGGTATTCATTAATGTGTAATATACCCTACCTAAAATGACTAAAAAATAAAAAAAATTATTCATTAGAGATAAATATTGGTCAATTAAAACCTCCACCACACAAAATTATGTGCATTTTAATATTTTGGTTTCTTAACTTCTAAGATTCTCCAATTTTATCAATTTTGGTTTTTATTAAAGAATCTACTTTTATAATATAATTTATTTAACGATCAAGAATAAAATAAATTGATATTTATTAGAAAATATATATCCAATTAAATATTAATATTATATCTAATTTATAAAATAAAATTCCCACGGTTTTTGGAAATTAATTTTAAAATAAGCTCATGTTACGCACTAAAACACTGCTTAAACCTGGACCGTGTTAACAACATTTTTATAATATATGGGTCAATATGTTAATTATATAAGATTAATTGGCTCATTAAAATACCATATTTTATATTTATTAACACTTAAAAATCACATGTTAGAATATACTATTTCTATCGATTTTAAATAATTTAATAAAATTTCATTTATTGTAAAATAATAATAATGTCAATTTTGACATTATTTTTTAAATTTAATTTTAAAATATAAATATAATACTATAATTAAAATATATTATTTTTAAATATGTGTAAAATGATATATTAATTTTAAAAAATTAACATAGACCATAATTTAATCAATTAAATTCACTTTTAATATTTATAGTATCATTTATTTTAGTTAATTATTAACTAAATAATCACTACATTGGAATTTCCTAAGAATTGTAAGTAACTATACCATATATAAAAATTATTGATAAATAATTATGATAAAAATAACACATATATCTTTAAAGAAGATATGTATTACTGAAAATAGGATGTTTTGTACATATCTCAATGTTCTATAAAGGTTAAAGTTAAGGAAAGTTCCCCTTTTATTTTTTACTTACTTAACCTTTTATATAGAGAACTTCCATTCAATAATATCCAAATAACCCATAAACTTCGAACAATTTAGGGATATGGCCAAAATATTGGCATCCAATGGCTTTTGGATAAGTTTCCAAGTCATTTTGGTCCTTTTGATTAAGGTGTAGTCCCTTATTTAGCTTAATCATACCTTAATAACCATAATTAATTTTAATCACATTCACTAATCATTTTTGTCAAAAAAAATTATTTGATCTTAGTAGACAAAAAATATCATATTTATTACAACCAGGTGTGTCAGATTTTTAAAATTCAAATCACATAAGTGGGAAAATTAAGATTAAGTCTAATCCTGCAGACAGTGCGAAATAATAGAGTTTTAAAGCAGAAAAACAATTAAATGTTTGTTAAATTTTTTACCTTCAATTCAAAGTAAAATTGATTCTAATGAACTTAATTGTATAAATTGATGTATAATTAATCTAATTTTAATCTAAAATAATTGAAAAATATCATTTATCTTTAATAACTATTTAAATGAAAAACCATTTTTAACTAAATTGAAGTTGTTTTGACTATTCATCAAAAAATAAAGTTTCTCAGAAAAATCCAAAAAAAAATCATTCTATACCAATTTATACATTTTGAATTAAAAAATGATGTTTGTTTTAAAAAATAAAATTCATTAAATTGTTGATATTTAGTTTTAAAATAGGTTGTCCATTAAACGATGGTAAAACATGGTATTGTGTGTACTTCAAGCTAACTCAGTGTTGCATGTACTACAAGATAAGATAAGTGTTTTATTTAGTGAAAAATCAATTTGGTGTTGCATATATCACATGAAAAACATAAAATAATCTATTTTCAATGTCTCAAAATATAAACAAGATTAATTAAATCGAAAAAAATCACAAAATCTTGGGGTGTTACACTCTAAGGGTCATTTTGGATGTTTTAAAACTGGGTATGTACCATGATTTTGAATGACCTAGAGGAACCCCTCACATCTTTTCATACTATTTCATTGTCCTCTAAGATAGTTGAGGATATTTTTGTTGGTGTTTCCTGAGTGTTTGCATGCAACAGGGGAGTCCCATGGTGGACGCCACTTTATTTTATTTCCATGAGGATTGTGGGAGCCCTAGATTTGGTCTAACCCTGAGGCGGGTCATGGAGGGATCATGGTGGATTCTTTATTGGATAATGAGATTCTGGGTGCTAAGATATTCCATGTGATTTTTTGTTAGAGAGTTGATTAGCGTTTCTAGTTCAACTATTTAGATGGTGGTTTTGAAGTTGGATCATCCCATGTTTGGTTGGATGTTGGCTGTTATGTTTAAGGAAATTTCTATATTGGATTGTGGTTTGAGGAGGAGTCCCTTGAGATATCATGGATTATGCATTATACTTGAGTTTTTATAGGTTCTCTCCTCCATATTTCTAGTTTTGGTTATATGGGCCTAGGGAGCTGATGGATGATATGGATGAGTGGACCCCTCTAGTTGAGTAGTCACCCTATCTAAGGGTTATATACTAGGGATATTGTTCGTTCTCCCAACTTATGGAGTGGGACCCCTTGGATTTGGTATCTATCAAGCTTTTGAGTAAATGGTGTCCACTAGGATAGTATATCTATTGGGTCCATATTCAGAGGTGTCCCATGGGATGGTTTGTACTATCTACCCTTCATTTAAAGCTCAATTTGTTCGGCAATACTTTCAAGACAATGACAATTTCTCATATGTGTGTAATGGAGACCTATCATTGGTTTGATCATTCCATAATATTCCTAGTGCCTTGTAGATATTATTTTTTCATGTAGATGCCTATGATTATGCCCTGAGGTCTAAAATTCAGGTATGTTGCATTTAAATTTCTTGGAACTGTTGTGTAGATATGGAGGACATGACGATTGTCATGTGGTTGGGTGATACACATGATGTAAATCCTATGGAATGGGTATATTGGGCCTAGATCTACCATGGATTTTAGGTTATATCCCATTGGTTGGTAACAAACTTGTGTTTTTGACCTTTCTTTAGTTTTTATTTTATGTCAATTACTGTTAGATATTGGTTAGGATGGGTATATCACTTGCGCATGAACATGTGATGATAGTAGATTTATAGGTTCACCATTGGGGGTAGCCTATTGAGATTTATTTCTAACCCCATTTACAATTAACTCGAAGTTCATGTAGACCCTATGTCTTCTTTCAAGTTATAGCATAGGTTGCACAGTGGATGGGGCTGAGTCCCAATGTTTCTTGATCAAGCCAACCCACCTGTGTAGTGTCTTAGGATCGGACTAGTGTAGCTCAAGCATCATGAAGATCAAGTATGTTGTTTGCGATATCATTTTTAGTAGATCCAATTGTATTTTTTTAGTTTTTTATCTTGTGTTTGTGGTCGGACTAGTGGGTGACCATTTTTTGTATGTTTTTTATTCTTTGAGTCTATAAGATTGTATGTTTCATTCCATTTATTATAACATGATTTATTTTAGTATATTTATTACGTGTAATCTGATTTTGATCCCTATGTATGATTTTGGTTATTCTATAATTTTGTTACACTCTGACCAATGGGTATGGTCTCCCCATTGCACCTTTTATACCCTCACCACTACTCAAAAGCCTCATATGTTTAGGGAGTTTCTCTTGAGGTCTTGTGACATGCCAAATTGGGTGGCATGTCAGGTCAAATTGGGATGATTTGTTACAATATATATTTAAGTGTGTTTTCCTGGCTTACCTTTAAATTTTAAATCACTTTTATTTTTTATTTTTTAAATTTCCATTATGATGATTTATTCTTGGTGTGTATTTCATGTTTTATGTGTTTCATGGATTTATTTGGCAATTTGGTTGTTTAATGATGGTTTTCCAAATGGGGTTGGAATGAATGAACCCAAAGTGTGTGATAAAATGGATCAAAGTGGTTTTGTGGGTTTAAATGGATTTATAAATTGGTTTTACATAAAATTCTATTTTTATTTGATTTTCTAATCCCTCTTTATGGGTGAGAAGGAACCAAAACCAAAAGGAACACAAAAACATAGTTCAAAATTAAAAACATTTCACAAAACCTAAGAAGATCATGAACTAGATTCATCCACATACACCTAAGTCAAGTTGCCTACTACCAAAATCAAGAGTACCCTATCATTGTCACTATCCATCATCTCTTTCGACGTCATCGTTCAACCACCACACCGCCAGAGAACGTCAGAGCCTGTTGAAGCCACCGAAAACCATTACACCACATCATCTTCATTCCCCAGCAAACCAGTGACAACCAAACCATACATGATCACCATACATTAACCATCATCATTTATATCCATCACCAATATCATCATTGACATCGACAACACCACTTTCATCTCGTCTCCATCACCACTGACATCATCACCATCGATGTCCAAAACACCAAACCAGAACACCATCATCTTCCATCACCATTGTCATCATAATTGTTCAAAACATCATATATGAATTCCAGAGGCCAACAAAATCAGTCGTAGTCACGACACAACACTGTCATGAACAAACCAAATATGATCACCAAGATAAAACATAAACCAAAATATGGGAAATTTCTTATGATGCTTTGGCATGGATTAACACATGCTTTAACCATGGTGTGAGCGAGAGGTTTTTTCATGGTACCATTCAATACTTTATAGGGAGGACCATGCAAGCCCCCATTTGTTTCCAAGGGACCAAGTGATCCTTTGGGTAGGGACACCATTTGAGCTTCCATGATGATTTCTAGGAGTCCATGTGAGATCTTGGAGTTGGGACTGAGGAAGACTTTGGGAGCTTCCATTTTCTTATCAAGCTAGAATACTTATTTACTCACTCAAAGTAAGATTAATGTTTAGAGAACTATGTTAACATTACTCATGTTGGATTGTTTATATGATTTATGCATTTGATTAGTTCCATTTTGATGCCATGATATGTATTATTCCCATTTGTTCATTTATTCATTGATATGGTTATATGATATTTATCTTTACACTCACCTTTATTATAATTTCGTAGTTATGTTGATCATTTTTTGAATTATTGACTTGTTTATTTATTAGATCCATGTTTGTAAATTGTTTTGGAGAACCACATTTTGTTTTTAAGAGGAAACACAAAGTGGTTTTACAAGTTTACTTAAATTTGGGGGTTTTTCAAGTAGTTTAGTTTTGAAAATGTTTTCAAACATGTTTATTGTTTCTCATGGGTAAAATAATTAAATAGATTCATTGTATAATCCTACTAGGTTTCATTCCTCTCACCTTTCTTGGGACCTATTTGGGTGTTTGTATATTTTTTTGTAGGACACATGTAATGTCAAGGGCACCATGTTCCTAGGTGGATCTTTTTGATTACCGTCGTCTGATGTTTTGTTGAGGAGACAAGGTCTTATAGAGATTTTTTCATGATTAGTTGTATATGGAATTTTTTATCTATTGGGATGTATGTTTGGGCCTTGTTTTTATTTCCCCCTTTCTTTTGAGTTTTTTGGGGTTTGTTTTGAGATACCATATATATGCATGTGGTGTCTTATTTTGTTTATGATGTTTTTTGTGGTTTATGGAATTTTTTAGCTTATGTTTATTTATTTGGATGCTATTTTGGTAATATTGAATATTATTATGTGCGTGTCTATCATGTTTTATGGATGGGTATTTTTGGTTTACTAGTGAAGAAATTGTTCCCATGTGATTGTTTGTTATGCCTGGTGCTTGTCTCCAACCCATGGAAATCAATAACACGGGTCGGTATGTATAGAGGGATAGATCTGGTGATATGTTAGTTCAATATGGGGTGGTTCATTACACAATAGTATCATAGGCCTTGTTATTTGGAAGTAATTTGTAGACTGGAGCTGGGATCATTAAGACCTAAGATGTAGTAATTGGGGAGTGCATAATTAGCTCTAATTATGTCGAACTGTGAGTTTCCATGGGTGGTCTGAGATTGTGGTTATGTTTTGAGCCTAGTCATGGCTTTTTTGGATGTTGTTTTCAGGTATTTCCCGATTGGTGTAAAGTCTCGTGGTAGACTCAAGACCATTTTGAGTTTTGGGGGGTGAAATAGGGAGGTTTGGAGGAGGCTCATGGTTAGTGTCCATAGTTATTAGAGACCATTCATAGCTCGTGTGGCCTTTCCTACCATCTTTGGAGACACCAGCATGGTTGGAACATGGTTTTCCTAACCATGTATCCAAACCATGCAAAGTGGGAAATACTTTGGATTTTTGATGTTTTTTCCTTTTATCTTGGAGTTTCTTGTGATGCTTATATTGTTTTTTGATACCTATTTTGGGGGTTTATTTTTGTTATATTGATGTGTTTTGATGTTTTATTATGCCTGATGAAGATTTTTTCTTTGTGTATTATAGAAAATGCCTCCTAGAAGGACCTCATCCAGGAATAGAGAGGGTGCTGCAGAGACTACCCCATAGGTGAACCCTCTAGTTGATCCTACTTTGGTGGAGTCGGTGATTCTTATGATCCAAACTCTGGGTCAAGTGGGTGGTCATGAGAAGACACATACTATGTAACATGATCAAAGGTTTTTAAGGAATAATCCACTGGTGTTCCACGGTGATAAGGAACCTAGTGATCCTAAGGTGTAGTTGGATTATACTGAGTGGATATTTGAAATTTTGAAGTCACATAAGACCTATATAGTGGGATTTTCTTGGTATGTGTTGGAAGGACCAGGTAGGAAGTTGTGATAGTCGATGGTGATTTCAGGGAAGCATGAGGATCTCATGTGGACCACTTTCAAAGTGGCATTCAATTAGTAGTTCTAACTAGAGAACTAAAGAGGGGTGAAGGCCCCTAAGTTTCTAAAGCTAGATCAGGGCGATCATTCAGTGATGGAGTATGCTTCCATATTTACTGAGTTGGTTCATGTGTCTCAAAATATCCTCATGAATGATTACCTCAAGGATTTGGGTTTTTATATGGGTTTGAGGACAAACATCAGATCTATGATTATCCTTATTTTTCTACCAACCTATTCAGAGATGGTTGATAATGAAGCTATAGAGGAGGCATATTTGACTAGAAAAATAGGTCTCAGTGGTGTTACTTCAGTGGGAGGTGGTCGGAGTTCTTCATCAAGTCATAACAGGAAGAAAGATGAGTTTCATTGGGGAAGTGGAAAGAGTGTCCAACAGTCTTCCGAGTGTAAGTGTATTACTTTCTATCAGTGTGTTAAGGAAGGAAACACTAGTATTCGGTGATGAAATAATTTGAGAATGTTCCACTGGTGTGGGAAATCAGGACAAATCCAACACTTCTGTTAGTTGGATTTGTAGGGAAATAGTATAGGATTCAACTTCTAGAAAGGCTATTAGGTGAAGTGAGAGGAATTAAAGGGTGGAGGATCCCCCCATGTGAAGGGGTATTCTCACCAGGGAAAGAAGGTGAAAGTTGGTTTTGAACTAGGGAATCTCCATTCAATAGAACATAAGCTAGAGGAATCATATTCAGGACCATCCACCTTTAGAGGTATGGTGTTTATTGATTCTTCTATGACATAAGTTTTTTTGACATAGGTTCATCCCATTATTTAATTTCATATAAGATGATTGATTACATGGTTATATAAGTTGAGTTGTTTCTATATGTTATGGATCTTCTAACCTCGTTGGTTAGGAATAATGGGAAAGGTTTCATGTTCCTTGGCTTCTGTTTTTTGGTAGTTGGCATGGAGGTCATCTGGGACTTGTTTTTGGACCTAGATGTTTTTATACTTATTAAATACATGGATTGGTTGATTATATTTAAGTAATTGGTCAACTATTATCACCATAGGGTATAGTTTCATTCTTTTTATTTGAGGAAAAACGTATTTCAAGGTGAGTGGGATATGAAATTTGGGTGGGAAATACTAATTGCTTCAGAGTTGTAGTTGATCTTGTGTAGGTTATCTAAGTTGTTCCTTGAGACTGTTGAGTAGATTTCTAAAGGATAGATTTCAGTGTTCGTGGATAGGTACCCTGATAAGTTTCTAGAGGATTTCTCAGGAAAACCACTCTAGTGAATGACCAAGTTTACAATTGACCTTCTCATCAGGATGAACCTGATTTCCTTGTTGTCTTACCAAAGGTCTCGAGCTAAGTTAAAGGAGATGAAAGTTCAGATAGAGGATCTTGAGGGAAAGGGGTTTATCTTTCCTATAATGTCAATGTGGTATAAACCATTTCTATTTTCAAATAAGTAAGATGGAATCCTGTGAATTTTCATAGACCATCATAATCTTATCTAAGTGAAAATAAAGAATAAATACCTATTTCCTAGAATTGATGATCTGTTTAATCAGCTTAACAGAGTCCATTGGATTTTAAAGATCGATATGAGATCAACATATATCTAGTTGAGGTTCCAGGAAGAAGATGTTCTAAATACTTTATTTCAAATATGGTTTAAACATGTTTAGTACTTGGTTATGTCATTTTGGCATACCAATGCTCCTAATGTCTTTATGGAACTAATGAACCAGATATTCCATTGCTTCATGGAATCCTTTATAGTTGTGATCGTGGATGAAATATTTTTATATTAAAAGATATAGGATGATCATACCGACCATCTTGAGGTTGTTTTGTATTTTTTAAGATATCATAATCAATTTTAAAAGCTTACCAAGTTCTAGTTTTGGATTCTAGAAGTGAATTTTATAGGCCACATGATTTTTGAGGCAGGAGTTTCAGTGGATATAGAGAAGGTTTGACCAATAATGTCTTGGGAGTATCCCAATAATGTGTTCAATATCCACAATTGTTTGGGATTTTCTAGGTATTATAGGAATTTTTTTGGGGACTTATCCATACTAGCTTCTCCCTTGAGGATTTTAACCAGTAACGGGGTGAAGTTTGAGTGATATGAGAAGTTACATAGTGAATTTGAGTAGTTGTAGATGTTGGATACATGGTTTTTCATAACTGGAAATGGTGTCAAGTTTGGGTTTATTTTGAATCAAAACATGGATGATCATGGAGTTTTCAATTAATATATTCTTATAGTTCATTCTCTCAACAGTGTTGAAGGTGGCGTAGTTTCCCAGTGTTTTCCAAATCTTGGGGTCCAAAATTTTGAGTTTGAGAAAAGTTGTTTTTGGAAAAGGAATATTAACGCAAAATTGAAGGTAAATAAAAATACTACACTTAGGGGGAGTTTCTAGATGAGCTCATAAAATTATGGCAAAGAAAGGAATCATGTGAAAGATGTGTCTCTGTTCGAAAGATAGTTTGCGTGACTGGAATGTTTATGCATAAATTATTCTATGTAAAAGAATATTATGTGCCAAATTCGACATCAAAATGGTCTTATGAGAAAGTGTATTTTTGAGTTCATTACTTCAAAATATGGAAAAGGAATCAGATGCATGAAAAATATGATGTTGATAAAAATTATATTACAAACTGAATACAACGTCAATTTAAAGATTATGCGCATGAGGGTTTTTGTGAAAGGAACATTCATAGAGGATTATGTAGGTCTATAAATATGAAAATACCCCCATTGAAGATTAATAAAATTTTCCAATGAAAATCTGGTGTCTCTACCGTGTAAAAGAGTTGCGTGCAGAAGACTTACATGCAAAAAATATTATACACAAACTAACCCTTGTGTTAATCATGAACAAGTTAATTTCATGGTGTGGTTGTGTGAAAGATAATGTTAGTTCCAAATAAATCGTTAACAAAAAACCCAATATGTTCATGAAATTACAGGCATTACCTGTAAGTGTAAAGTTGAGCCACTTTCTTGTTTTGAATATCCATATTTTTTGAATAGTGCATTCAAGTGCATCAATTTAGGACTTCAATGCCAGAAAAGTCTCATGCTAGACAAGGAAAAAGACTTCATTGTTAATATATTGAAGAAACCTTAATGTGGATAAATTGAGTCAGAATTCACCTAATGCAGTGAGCAAGGGGGATTTGATGAAAGTGTTCTAAGGGATATAGTGTGCTAGCCCTAAAATCTTGTAAAGGTGGAGTGCCAGGATTAGAGTGATTGTGTATGTACTTCTATATTCCACAACTAGTGAACATTAGTCTATTTAATTATGAATGACACAATGTCGGCATATGATCATTGGACTAGCCCTTAGTGTCGAACCATGTAAAACTATTGTGTTTTCTCTTTTCATGGGATTTTTTGTTTTATGATCATTCCCATCAGACATGTTTAAAAAGTTCCTATCAATGTGGGAATAGGATCCGTCACTTTAGAAGAAAAATTTGACACCTTGATTCACCCCAACTTTTTCTAGGTGTTTCAGGGTCCTACAGTATATATGTTTTACATCTACACCTTTTTTGATTCTACCCAGGCATGTGAGATCTTATAAATTGTATTTTTATGCTTCTAATGTGGTTTTGGGGTGTGTTTTGATGGAGTATAATGAAGTGGAATATGGATCGAGGCACCTATTCTCGCATGAGTAGAATTATCCAACCCATGACCTGGTATTGGAATCCCTTATACATTCACTCGATGTGGTGACATTACCTCTTCAGAGAGAATTTTATAGTGTATTCAGATGATAATATCATGGATTTTATTTTCACCCAGAGGGACCTAAAATTAAGAAAAATATGTTGGGTGGAATTCCATTGGAATTTTGATTTTGATATTGCATATATGCTCAGGAAAGGTAACGTGGTCATCGATCTGTTGAGAATGAAGATTCCAGTGTAGGCCATTTGGGGATCAAAAGATGAGTGGGGTCTAATTTTTTTGTTTTATAATATTAGAATATTTGAGCATGAGGATGGAGGGTAGGTATTCATGGCTAGTGTGCCGATTACACCCTATCTTATTGATCAGGTGAGGATTGAGAGGGCATCCAACCTCGTGTGCCAGTATACTAACAGTGATTTAAATGGTGGGTAGACCTTAGGTTATTTGTCTTGATCTCTCGAGGGTTTTGTTCTCTTTTAGAAGATGTTGGTTTCTCCTTTGAGTCGAAGGTAGGAGGTGATGTAAGAGGTGCACCATTCTAGTTGGTTCATTCATCTAGAGGAACCAAGATTTTCTATTCCTTGAGACACCAGTATTGGTGGACAATTATGTGGCATGCCATGGAAGACTTTGTTTTTAGATTCTTGACCTTTCATAGGATCAAAGATGAACATCAGTGACCAATATGGTTGTTGAAGCCACTTCCCATTCTAGTGTAGAAGTGAGATGATATATCTATGGATTTCATGATTGGGAAACCTCATTCTCTAAGTGGGAAATATTTCATATGGGTGATTGGAGATCATCTGAATAAATCAACCAATTTTTTACCCATTAGAGAGTAAATCAATGTAGAGTACCTCAGATGCCAATTTGATCAAGTGGTTTCTTTACTTGAAGGAGTTCCCCCAGTGATAGTGTGAGACTGGGATGCTCTTTTTACATCTCACTTTTGGAAGGGACTTTAGGAGTCTTTGAGAACCTAGTTGAGGTTGAGCACTACATATCACTCTCATATGGATGGCCAGTATGAGTGTAACTTCTAGACTCTTGACGATATGTTATAGGCACGTGTGCTTGAATTTTTTGGTTCATGAAAAAGGAACCTTCCTTTGGATGAGTTTTTATATAATAATAGATATCAATCTTCAATCAAGATGGCCTCGTTTGAGTAGTTATATTGGTAGTAGTGCCAATACACTTTATTTTGTGATGAGGTGGGTGAGTGTCCCTTAGCCATATTAAGCCTCATCCCAAAGACAACTGAGATGAAATGGATGATTCAAAAATGGTTCGCAACAGCTTAGAGTTGACATAAATCATATTCCAACCATTATCATTATCCATTGGATTTTCAAGTGGGTGATCTGGTGTTTTTGTGGGTATCAGTTTGGTTGGGACACAGTAATTTGGGAAAGTAAGTGATGTTGGTGCCACATTTTGTCAGTTCATTCCATGTTGTGGATTTTATTAGGAAGGTATCCTAATATTTGTATTTCCCACCTTATTTTACCTCGATACACAATGTATTTCATGTTTCATAGCTAAATAGATATCATTTAAACCCATATCATGTGTTAAAATATGAAGAGTTGGAGCATGATCCTGATACCACCATGGTGGATTAGCCTATTCATATCACAGATGTTTAGAACAAGGTTATCTATGGAAAGGATATCTTTTTTGTCTGTGTTCTCTTGTAGTGTGGTGGTGATAGCCTTGAAAAATGGGAGTAGGAAGGTTGGATGAGTGAGCAGGGGCCTAAAAATTTCTCTTCTAGGGAATCCTGGGAAATTCCATGGAGAAGAAAGTGTCATTATGGGGTGTTTGTGACACCAGATATGTCATTGGTATGTATAATTTTGAGTTTTATTTATCTCTTGGCGTGTTCATAGAGTTCATGGATTTTGTAGGTCAAAACTAGGAGTTATTTGGGAGATATACTATGGAACGTAGTTAGCACACATTTATTCTACCCATGTGGCTAACCATGTGAGGGGGATTCTAGTTTTTAAAAGTGCGGTTTCACATGGTTTAAGAATGATTTACCAAACCATGTGACACCCTAGAGAAAATCATTCAACCTGTTTTGGGTGGACAGTGGCCCTCGTACGGTTGGCGCATGGGATTTCTAATCGTGTAGCCAAACCGTGTAACCCTAGCCAGCTCACTTAAAAATTGAAAATTTACCAAATTACCCCTTTCAGTTTTTTTATGTTTGTTGGGATATTTATCCTCCCCTATCATGAGAAACCATAATCCATTGGTGGTGAAACTCTTCCCTCCTTCCTTGGTGGGTTTATCTTGGACTCAATGTGTGTTGGGTTGTGGTAAGTTGATTTTTTCATGATTTATTTTTCTTTTTCCTCTCCTCAAGATTCGTTATTCCATTTTTATATAATTTTGGAACCCTAGTGTGGGTGTTGGATGAATATAGGGTGATTAATTGAGGTTTTGTTTTGTTTTCTTATGAATTAGGTGTGTGAGGTTTTGTTCTCCCTCTTCCGGGTGGTCTTCGTTAAGGGCGATGAGCTGTAGACCAAATATGAGGTAGGTGTCTCTATTTAAGTGTGATTTCCTTGGATTACCATTAAATTTCTAACCTTCTTTGGTTTTTATTGTTTAAATTTCCATTATGATGATTTATTCTTGGGGTGTCTTCCATGTTTGACGTGTTTAATTGATTGTTTTGGCAATTTTGGTGTTAAATGAGTGTTTTCCAAATGGGGGTGGCATGCGTGCACCCAAAGTGTTTGATAAAATGGATAAAAGTGGGATTTTTGATTTAAATGGAATTCCAAAGTGGTTTTTGAAATGATGTTACATTGTTTAAGGTGTTTTGATAAAATGGGATTGTATTTTTTTGTGAAAATGTATTGTGAAACGGATTGTGTTATGTCTTGATTGTTATGGGAAATTTCTTATTATATGTTGTTGGCATTGTGTAGAATATAGATTAACTATAGTGAGAGTGATATGGTTTTTGAGGGATTGTGTGATCCTTCAAAGGGAGGACCATATGATCCTCCATTTGTTTCCAAGTGACCTAGTGAGCCTTTGAGAAGGGTTACCATGTGAGCTTCCATGTTGATTACTGATAGAATATGTGAGCTCTTAGAGTTAGGCCCAGGGAATACCGTGAGAGATTTTATTTTCTTAGAAAGCTAGAATACATTTTTACTCACCTACATCAATCCTAATGGTTAGATACCAAGGTGGAAATTATTCATACTATATCGTTTATATTCTTTATTCATTTTATTAGTTCCATTTTTATGTGATGATATGAATTATGATATTTTGTTCATTTTTCATTTATATGGTTATATGATTTTGATGTTTATATTCACCTGTATTATTACTTTTTTTATTTTGATAATGTTGTTTCTTGTGTCCTTATTGATTTATTTTATCCGTTTTTTGATTTTTTTTTGAAATCCACATTTTGTTTTGAAAAATAAAACCAAAGGGGTTTTCAAGATTTAATTCAAATTGGTTCGTTTTCAAGATGTTCAGCTTTGAAAATTGTTAAAAACTAGTTTATTGGTTTGAATGGGTAAAATACCTAAATAGATTCGCAATTTTACTCTATTGGGATTCATGACTCACACCCTTCTTAGTCTCTATTTTGGATTTTTCATATTTTGTTTTGCAGGACATAGGTAATGGTAAGGGTATCATGCTCTAGGGTGTCTCTTCTTAATTATCATCATCAATTACATTATCTAGGAGATGAGGTATCATATGGATTGGCCTTTATGGATTCATTTATGGTATTTCATAACCATTGGGATGTATGTTTGGGCCTTGTTTTAATTTTCCCCTTTATTTTTATTTTTTGGGGTCTGTTTTGAGATACCATGTATATGTACTGTTGTGGAATATTTTATTTATGATGATCTTTATAGTTTATTGTATATATTTTTCATATTTTATGATGATATGAATGTTATTTTGGTATTTTTTACAATTATTATAGGTGTTTCCATCCTATTATATGGATGGGTTATTCAAGTTTACTGGTGGAAAAACCTTTACCAAGTGGTTGATGGTTGTGCATGGTGCTTTTCACAAGCCCATGGTAATTGGAATGGTGCCTCAGAAAATGTGGTAGGGAGAATTGGGTGATGTGTTAGGTTGACTTGGGTTGGTTTGTTATAATTTTATAGCAAACCAACCCAAGATTCCATCCACTTGGTACTCGACCTATCTCTCAAAAAGGCCTGAAGGGTGTTCCCAATCAACACGGGCTGGAAAATAGTGCCTAAGAATCATAGAAATCCCTTTGGGAATTATTTTAACCAAATTAGTGATAAAAGATAGTGAAACATCTTCTTAGAGTCTAGCATAGACCATCCATACATTTAAGTTTATGCAATGTTAAATATATAAATATCCAAAATAAAAGAACCAGACAAATGGGTCATAACCAACAACATTGATCCAACACATTTTAATGAATATAAAAAATAATCCATTGATAAACAATACAACATCATATGATTAAATACTAAAAAAATACAAAACTAAAAGAAGCTACACATATATACTTTTTGGATGATACAACACTAACCAAAAATAAAACAAGATCAATAAACTTGATATTATCCTAAAACCACCTCCATGTAACATTTAATTTCTCACCACCACCCAACTAATTCCATGTTGGACTTATGGGATGAAACTTGAATTCAGTCGGAAACCTGGAACCTAAAATATATAGGCATGATCTAAATTTACAATTAGTTCTCTACCCACCAAGAATATGAAATTAATTTTATAAATTAATTAATAAACGTTAGTTTGAAAATAAAACTAGAAAATAGGTTTTCAAAACATATGTAAGTGAAAATAACTAACAAGTCTATAATACATTTGAAAACATTCCAATTTATTTTCTTAAACTAAAAATGCATCCTTCAAAAAAAATTCCACAGTCCTAATCCATTTCGAAACCATACAATTTTAACACTTCTTAAAAAACATTTGTTTTCCATAAATGAAGACAATCAATTCATAAACATTTATCTAACCAAATCCTACTTTAAACAAAAATTCCCATTTGTAAATCCACATGAAAAACCTAACAGTTGATATTTATTTCAAAATGAGTTTTCCAAACATCTTTGAAAACCATTTTCGAAAAGAAACGACCAAACAGACATGGTTTAAGCATAACCATGTGGCACTAAAAGTCATAATGCATGCAATAAATGAAATAAATATATGAATTTCACAACAACATAAGTCAGGGAAATGATATAATCAAGCACTAGATAAAAACCCCTAATTCCAACTATCAATCAAGAAAATGAATGTGTCATGGGATCTACCCTGGGATCCCTAATGTGAGACATGTCTAACTTTATCAATTTTACTCATGTTCCAACTATCGAAATATGATACATACAAACAATAAGCCCTCCAACTAGCCCATACAAGACACATTGCAAATATAACACCCCTCACAGTCCTAGTTCCTCACACAACTAAAGGGATACTAGTAGCGTGTGTGGGATATTAGAATAGACCAACCACTTAGTACCTGGGTTCACATGACCAATAAATATGTGAGGTGAGTGAACATGCAAGACAAGATTAACACGCAATGAATAAATAAGAAAAATCCCTCACCCCCAACACACTCATAATGAATAACCCCATATCTCAAACATCCATTGAATAAACAATAAAATTTTCACACAATTGGTGAAAAAAGATTCACATAATAATAAACAACCCAAAAAAGTGTTAAACAATTCAAGGGGAAACCAAGAGGGTTATTTCTTAACCATTCATTTAAAACCAAATTTATAACTAGACATTCATAATAAAACATGGCTCATAATTCATAACATTTTCACATTTAATAAAATACCACTATAGGTATCTTTAAATATCCATTTAAATCATGTAAATTATTAAAATATTTCAAATATACCCTCTATAACATGAGTCTTCCTCTTTGAAATCAAAAACATTGCCAAGGGATCTCATTTCTATCAAACACATTTTAAGGATCCATTAAGGCATATTATTACATTGGGTAAACTATACACTTATTTCAAACCAACGTTTGAAATTCATTAAAAAAACCCTTTTTAAATCATTTTGTGGTTAACACCCCATTTTAAAATATTTTCAAAATTAAAAAATAGTTTTCACTCATTGAAAGAGAAAAAAAATATCAAAATCCAATACATATCCTCAAAACCATTTCAAAAATACTCATAATAATTTAACATATGTTTATCATATAAAAAATTTCCATTTCAAAAATGGAAACATGGAATTCAAAATAAAAACCCCTTATACTAAACTCAAAACACATTGAAACAGTTTCAAATCACCAGATGGATATCATATAAATTTATACTTTTAGTAAAAATGTATTTAGAAATAATAAAAACACTTTTAATTTTAAAATTAAATAAATGTATAGAAACACCTACTTGGAAGGAGTCAAAACAAAGACAAAACGTGTCACCATTAATAGCGATCACCTGAATAAGCAAGAAGACCTCATCTGCATGAAAAAAGGCCAAAAACTTAGGTTTGAACTATCTTGAACCCAATCCCGAGATTACACAATGTACATGGTTTTGGGAGTAAGAATAAACCTTATAAAGGAGGAAATAAGAAAAATAAAGTAGAAATAATAGATGATTTAGATTGGAACCTCTTGAAAATCACCGAAGAAGGACCAAGGGGAAAGGTTTGATTTCTTCCTTGAGCATTAAAATTTTGGTTGAATGTTATGGGAGAAGAAATGGGTGAAAACTATTTTAATTTTAAAGAGTAATTTTGGTCAATTCACATTTTAAGTGATAGTGTAAATGTCACATGGTTTGGATGCATGATTTTCCAAACTATGCACAAGCCATTGACTAGGAAAAGAGTACCCACACAGTTTGTGGGTGGCTCTACACAATCTGAAAAACTATATGGAATCCATGAAAACTGTCACTATCTCTGTGAAAACACCCTCTGAACAGGCGTACAAAAATAAAACAAAACAATGCGAGTAAACCGTGAAACACCTAAGAAGCCTCCAAAATTCAAAAAATCTAGTTCAAAAATCAACAAAACTCATAATGGACCAATATAAGTTAAAATAAAACAAATTAAGCACTACATTGACTTTTGGATTTCATAATTATAAAGACACAACATCTCCATCACATTTTGATCTATTCAGATTCTTGTAGATGGTCATGACACAAGCTATAAGCCATGACGTAAACTTGTTGTCCATTATATTTATATTTATCTTTCAGAACAACAACATTTTCCATGTTATTATGATTCAAGATTGAAGAACTTATTGGTAATATCACATAATTGAAAGGAAAATTTATATAACTTATCCTCACAAAGTTATTCACACATGTGTCTCATTCTATCCTTACGTAGCCTCGAAAATTCTCAAGTTGATATCAGGTATCCCCTTTTAAACTCAAGTTACTAGAAAATGAATTAATCTAATTTAGGATATCTTTATTCATATTCAAGACAACTATTTACTACATGATTCATTATTATGTGAGTTTTTTTTTACTATTTTACTTAATATCACACAACACATTAGAATCTCAACTTCACCTTATTGAACTTCAGAAACATGATGATAATATTATAGAACCTCCAAAAAATGTGGATCTAACCCTGCATTGACTAGTTTATGTGAGAGATAATATTATGAATATCATTTAATTATGATTTACTCACACGTACATAGTAAAAATCTTGGTTTAATTATACAAAACCTATACAAAACGATGTTTAATCATACGTAACCTCCAAATTCTCCAAGAACTCATCTCATCCTTCTCAAAACATCTTCAAACTCACTCACACCACTTATAAATCTAGAATAAACTTGAAGAATATCTTTTATAACATTTCAATTCCAAATATACCTTCACACTCCAAAATATGACATATTTAATCCAATTTCCAACCAAAGTTTTCTTTTTTCATTCAACTTCTCCAAGAAGGGAATTGTAAGATCTCTACGCTAAGTACATATTATTATCTTGAGTATTGCCTTATGATTAAGTGAACCAATCCTTCTTGACCACCTCACTTCATGATACCATTTATTGAAAATATATTCAACACCAAATACACCTTTGGTTAGAATAACATCATAGGATGATTCTCTAAGAAGTGGTCTAGAGTTTTCTATACCATGGTCAAAATTCAACTTTTAGATCACCATGACATATTTTAAGACATTTCCATGGTTTCACCAAATAATTGAAATGTATTGGAGAACCAAAACGACCAACCCAAAACACCCGATGTCATTTTATGACCATGAATAAAAAAATTCCAAAAAATTACAACATATTATGTTTCAGAATAAAAAAATGACTTTCACTATTCCATGGTGAAAACCATTTTAGAAATAATTTAAAAAATTATATTTTTGTTAAAATTCTATAAGACCTTTACCATTGTTGGTTTAGGGGGCTTTAGACTATAAGATACAGAGTTTTTCTATGGGGTTTGTATCTTTAAATTTTAGTTTGAATCCTTAGTTTTATCCTTATGAATGTGAATAATCACATAAGGAAAGAATCAGAAGCTTCTAGGATTTTTTTGGAGCCTGAATCTCTAAATTATGAAGAAAATGGTTAGTCTCACAATGCGACCAAATTGTACATAAGATGATGCATTTTTTTTAAAAACTGTTTAGGGTACTACAGGGCTCCACATAGGGGAGCACATGAGCATGGCACGGTTAGACAAACCATGCTCCCCAACCATACAGGCCCACTCTCCATAGACTGTGGTAGAAACAAGGTTGTTTCATGGTCTTTCCAACCATGTTGTCAAACCATGCACCCTATAAAAGTTTGAAAAAGTCCACTTTTTTAATGTCATATCTTGGGAGCCAAAATGATGTGCCACATGACCTCAGGTGTTCCTCCCTGTACGCTAGTGGCTACTGACTAGAATTAAGGGTCTAATGTGACATATAATGAGACTATACCCTCTTTGTTAGAGTAATCCACAATAGATAAAATAAGAAATAATGGAAAAAATGTAAACAATAACCAATAATCAAAATCGATTTTCCAAAACTAGTTACGCACCCACAACCAAATATTAGATATTTAATTTCATTTCATATAGTTTCAAGTTTAAAGTAAAACCCAAAATAATTATAAGCTAAAGAATCACCAAAATGGGTCCTGAAACAAAGTCCAGTTCCCTTATCCATGCACATACCTGATCCCCAAATCACTCATCTAGTATAGAAAATTTTCCCTTGTTCTGACCAGCAAACATGAAGTATGCTCAGGTATCCAATGGAGGCCCGAGTAGGGTGTGATTACAACTTAGTAGGACACCATCAATGATTTCTACAAAATATCCACTCTAAAAAAATATTTCATGCAATATCTTGGTAATAAAAAAGATAAAAAAGGTAAAACATGTTCCATCACATTACAAGTTTTACATTAGCCGCATTCTTCATTAGTTCCATGTGTTACTGAAATTCATAAAAAATGCTTCGGCCCATGTCGGTCATCTTATTATAAATAAGGGACATCTAGTTCCCTTTATCAGAGGGACATTCATTTCACAAGACAAAAATACATAAACATACCTTAGAGCCTCAGTACAAGTAATCATACCATTTGAATTTTTTAGTGGAATAGAGGCTCACTCTAACACCCTAACCCATGAAATACTGGGGTGGGCCTGGAGAAGAAGTCTATCCCAACCTGTGGGAGTAGAGTCTCATTATAACACTCCACTCATACCATTTACCACATAAGCATCATTATTTAACCAATTATCCCATCCACCATTTACATGTCATAACTCATTTAAAGCTAAGCCAAATTCAACCTTATACCATGTTAACAATCTAAACACAAATCATTTGTTCCATTTCATAACCCATGTTAACATTCTAAACGTAACTATCATAGGATCTATCTCATAAACCCACCAATTCCTTATTTAAAAATCCAATTCCGTGTTTAAAGGAGTGATACACACCATAGGTGGCCTATAGCCTAGTCTATTAAACCTTAATGGATCCCACAGGGGTCAAGAGGGGTTCAATTCATCATTCAATAAATAAATTTAACATTCCATACCAAGGAAATCAAATAAAGGGAAAAAAAATACCACAACACAACTATATACACATAATAAACCTCAATAATATGGGTTATAAATTGTAAACCACCTACCTCAAGTTCCGAGAAGAACAATTTCTTAACCTTAGCCTTTGATTATAACTCAATCAACCTTCAAATCTACAACTTATAATCAACTATAAAAAAGTTGTTTTTAGGGATTTAGAATAATAATAATGGTTATATGAGACCTATTCTAGAAAATAAAGGAAATGGGAGTATTATACTCACATGGATCTTTATTTCACACCCAACTACACTCAAGATTCCTATAATCGAAGGAGAAATATGCATTGGAAGTTTGGGAGGAAAGGGTTATTAACCTAGGATTATGGAAGAATAATGGGGAATAAATTCTTGTTATAAAACATAAATTATAAGAGTAAAAATGTTAAATTTTCCCTCTTTAATATGAAACATGGTTTGGACACATGGTTAGCCAAACTGTGTGCCAACCGTGTAGCACCCTTTTATCCAAGATGGGGTCCAGGTTGCATGGTATATTGGGAGCCTGTATGGTTTGAAAAACTGTGTGGTGGCCATGAAAAATGGCTCTGTCCTAGGCCACATGGTTTAGGGATCCCCCTTTAAAATTTTCTCAACCATGAACCTGACTCATCCAGGACCTCATGGTTACGGTGTATGGTTACTACTAACCATATACCAACCATGAAATATGCACTCGATGCCCATTCCTTCCCCATTTTGTTCTCAAACCCCCACGACACCCTGAGACTCCTCATAAACCTGAGTACCATACCATTAACAAAAAATGAAGATTATCTGAAACTTAAATGAAAACTTACCTCAATGAAATTTTCAGATCTTATAATTTTTTCCTTAAATCCATCATATTTTATCACCCCTTTTTCCATCTCATTTCTAACATTCAACACCTCCTCATCCACGAGAGATCCATGATTTTCCTAACCTAGGATTGGGGTTATCTTATCCATCTGATGTTTGATTAGAGAGTCATTCATCTCATTAGATCATCATTGGTAAGAGTTTTATCCCTATTCCTTTTTCCTCTAATTTATTATCTATATGGGATAATGTTCTCATGTAGGCTCTTATTCCCTCTTTTTAGGGATTTTTTCTATTCTAATGTTTTCTTTTGATTTGGACCAAATCAAGGGCCAAGATTAGATAAGTATTCCTTGAAAGTATTAAGGCAGGTGGTATATACCTTTTCCCTAAAAGTCTATTTGTGTATAAAGTTTTTCTATTATAGTGACCCTAACCTTTTACACATATTATTACATGAATTTAAGCATAATTATCCATCAAATAGAAATAAATGATTGAAAATTCTAGTTTCTTTGGACAGATAGATACATAATTAAAAAAACTTTGAACTAGAATAAAATATATTTTATCTATCTTCATAATGATCTCCTGACTCCCTTTTATCTCCTATAACTGCATAGGATGACCTAGGGAATACGCTAAAAATCTCAGTAAGGGAATAAACATGGAAATGAAACATGTCACATGAGTCAAAATGCATAACATGATAACCTAAAAGGCATGGATCATGAATAAACATGTGGATTCATATCATATACAACAATGAATCATATGATAATGGAAATATAGGAATGTAAAAACAACACATAACATATCATAAACATGAGTCAAGGAAAACTGCCAAGACATTATTAAATGGTGGACATAGTCCCATAATGGATTAGGTTCGCTCCCTAATCTCATACAAAACATCTCATGAGACTAAAACATTACCCAATGCATTGGAGCTCTATATGGTGGCATTGATCATAACATTTACATTCATATGTTTTCTACATAAATAAATCAAATTTAAGGAATAATCATAAGGGTTACCCATGGAAAGAAATGGGTTTCGTAATCATGTCATAAGGCATAACCAAAGGGTGTATCATAATGAAGTCCATGAAAGAAGAAGATTAAATCATTATTGTACATTAATAAAGTTTAAATAATAATATACCATGAATAATTATGTCCAAATTAAGTGAAATCATGAAAAAGAGTTTTTAGGTAACTTTATAAATGTTCCACTTTAGTGCAGTTTAAGCAAAATGATTAAAGATTCCTTAAAGAGGATAAAGACATAATTTTCCATTAAACCAAAAATGAACTAAAATATTTTTTATGATAAAATTATTGATTTTATAAAAATTTAGGTGTCTTAAAATATTTTATGAAGTGTACTTCAAAATGGGTAAAAAACAGAGAAGTACCCTTTAATAAAGTTTTCTTGTCGATAGGAATTGAGAAGGGAACCTTTTTAAAACATGTATTTCTCATCAAAGAATGATGAATTGAGATATATATATATATATATATATCTGTGTGTGTGTGTGTGTGTGTTTAGGAAATATATATAGAATATAGTAGAATTATATATTAGTAATGAAGTTATAAATTGATTCAAAGAGAGAGAAAGTGTTACCCAAAGTAATTAGGGAGATTTGGAGAGACCCCTTAACTTTTGTTTGAATGAATTCTCCACTTGCAATTAATACCCTGGATAATAAAATTAAATTCATTAATTACTTAATCAATGAATCTTTACATCTATATATTTTTTATTATAATTTTATTAAGTTCATTTTTAGTCGTTTTGATGAGTTAGAAAGTTCAATTTCATTGTTCTAAGATCCTTCATTCATGGTTTCATGGCCAGTTCACTTATGAATAATTATTTAATTTCTTGTCAAATGGAAATAAAACTTTTAAATTTAAAGGAAATGGAATTAATTAGATTCCAAAATTTTAAATGTTACTATATATCATTTTTTCCAACATGTGGATGATTCATTTAATAAAATTATAATGATAATTGTTTAGTTCATTTTGGTGATTTTATAGACCATCTGAAATTAGTTTTGTTTTATTTATTTTTTTGGAAATTTAAACTTTCTAGAATGTTAAAGAACATATAATATAAATAATTAGGTAATTTTAAATAGTTATAAGTGAATTTAAACATTTCATGAAGGCATTAGTGTAAAATTAAAAATCATTATCCATGAAGGTGGTTAACCCATATAATATTGACAATGGTTTCATTTTTCATTGAATAAGAGGAGATGAGAAAAGGGATGGAAAGAATATATTCTATTAGAAATATAACATTCTACTGTATACGTGATATTGGAGTTATTATGAATTTATGTATGAATGAGGTTAGGATAAAGTAGAATAATAAAATAAATTAAAAGGGGTGGTTTGAGAATGTTGCCTCTTGAATGTCACATACTTCAATGAACTTTTAAGGAACTTAGAATTGGTCTTTCAGTGATACCAAAAACACTTGGAAATGGGGAGAGTGGGTAGGAGAGGTTTTGGAAAATATTTGGAAAGATTCAAGGATTAGAAGGTGTGAGGATATGGGTTAGTGAGGGGAGGTATTTTTTTATGTGAATAATTAAAAAATGGATTCCATTTTATGAAAATAATTTTCTAAATGTGAGAAATTTATTTTTTCTAAAAAAACATCATTTTTTTAAAAAAAAATATTGGTCTTGATATTATAATCAATTTTATGATCCTTTGAAATTTTTTTATGGTCTCATAAAAATATCTTATCATTATAATATAACTTATTATTAATTTATGAATCCATTTTATGTAAATAATTTTTCTTTTAAATCATTATATTCATTATAAAATTACAAATAAAATTGTTATGTTTTATAAAAAATACTAACAATTAATTTATCATTTTTAAAAAATTAATTTATTTGTACCATGATATAAATATATCATATTTTAATTTTAAAAGATACCTAAATATTATTTTACATTTTCATAGGCGATGTTGCTATTATGATTGTCATATTACTTTTCTAAAATATAGATTACTATTCCAATGGTCATGTTACTATTCCAATGGTCAGATTACTATTATAACAGTTAGATATTTAACAGTCATATGGGTTATCTACTTATCATAAACATGAATTATTTCATTCATTATTCATTCAATTCCATTTTATATCAGGTTTATATATATATTCATCTTCAAAATGCATATTATATTTATAACATTGTTTTTTATTTTGACAACTTTGTTCGTGAGTGATATCATTCTAGTTGATCAAGAATATCCAAATTATTCTATTCTTATTCTCTTATTTTATATTTATTGTCCCTGTATAATATATATAATTATTATAGGTTTTTTTTCTAATGTATCATTATTTATTTACGAAAATAATATTTTATTGGTTTATCTATTTGATTTTTGTGCATTGTGATATAATTATAAAAAAGTAAATTCCATTGATAAATTATGGGTTGTTACATTCTTCCCCGCTTATGAAATTTCTCCCCCAAAATTTCGTTTTTCATACTAAGTTGGAAATAGGTGAGGGTACTTCTCCTTCATCGCTTCCTTTGAATCGCATGTCACCTCTTCATATTTATGGTTCCTCTATAGTAATTTGACTAGGTGAGTGGTCTTGTTGAATATAACTTTATCTCTATGGTCCAATATATTCACTATATTCTCTTTATAAGAGTGATAAATTTTTAGCTATAGCACCTATGAATTCAGCACATGTGAGGAATCTAGAATGTAATTCCTTAAGAGGGATACATGGAATGCATCATGTACTTGAGACATGGTTGGTGGAATTTCTATTCAATACCCCACAACTCTGATGCGATCAAGAATCTCAAAGGGGATGATGTACCTAAGACATAGATTTCCCTTCTTCCCAAATCTCATGAATATCTTACATGGAGATATGTGGAGGAATACCTTATCTCTAATATCAAACTCAAGGTCTCATCTATGATTATGTGCATATATCTTCTATAAAATTTGGGTTTCCCTGATGTGCTGTTGAACGGTATTCAACTTTTCTACCATTTATTTGAACATTTCAGGTCCCCAAAACATATGTTCACTGACTTCATCCCAGTATGTAGGTGTTCTACAATTATTCCTATAAAGGGATTCATAAGGATCCATTTGTATGCTTGAGTGGATACTATTTTTATAAGAGAACTTGACCGGTGGAAGATGATGTTCCCATCCTCCTTTGAATTCCATTGATAATGCTCTCAACATATCAACTAATGTATGAATAATCCTCTAATATTGGCCATCAGTCTCTGGGTGATAAGTCATACTAAATTTTATCTCAATGTTTAGATAATGTTGGATAATTTTCCAAAACATAAAGGTAAATAACATACCTTGATTAGATACAATTGATATTGGTACTCCATGCATCCTCACCACTTCTTTGTTGTAAATCTATGAAATTTTTTGAGTGATAATTCACCTTTAATAGTAATAAAGTGATAATTATTTATAAGACAATCCAAAATAACCCATATACATTATTTCCTCTGGATTTCTTCATAATTCCAATGAAAACACCAATGTTTACATTTTTCCATTTTCATATAGGTATGGATAATAGTTTCATCATCCCCTTATAGTATTTAATTTCAGCCTTCACTTACATAAATACAAGGCACTTTGATGTATATTCAATGATCTCCTTCTTCATATTTTCCAACCAATACTAGTCTATGAGATCTTCATACATATTTATTTACATTGGGTGGATAGAGAAGGTTGATATATTTTTATCATTCAAAATCTCCTGGTTTATCTCGGTATTTTATGGTACACATAGTTGTGACCCAAATTGTATGAATCCTTCCTTGTCAATTTTTGAGCTTTGAGGATTTACATTTTAGGATAACTTCCACTTTCTTATGAATTTATACATCATCTCTTTGACTATATATTTATATTATTTAAAAGGTATAGTTTATAAATCCTATAAGAAATTAATGATAATGTTCTTTCCTTTATGATTCCCATGTCCATCCTTTGCATGTCTAAGAGGATTTTATCCTTATTAATTCTCATCATTGATATGGTTGAAAAATCCTTTCTACTTAGAGCATATTCCACTTTATTTCCATTACCAGGATGGTAGTGGATTGATCATTCATAATCCATGATGATCTCTTACCATATTCACTATATAATATTAAGGTCCTCCTATTTGAATATATATTTTAGGATCTTGTGATTAATATATATCTCACACTTCTCCCGAAAGAGATAATTCCTCCAGACTTTCAAGGTTAAGATCACAACCACTAACTCTATATCATGTGTGGGAGAGTTTTTCTCATGAACTTTCAGCTACCTTGAGGCATAGGCTATTAATTTATCATTTTTAATCAGTAAATGGAATAAGAATTTATTTGATGCATCATTGTACACCACAAAGAGTTCCCAACTTGTGGGTAGTGTAAGTTTTAGTTCAATGATAAGCCTCATTTTCAACTCTTTGAAAATTTATTCACACTCACTAGTCCAGAATAACTTTAATCCCCTCTAAGTTAGCTTCGTTAGTGAGTTTAATAATTGAAATAAGTTACTCACAAATAATCGGTAATACCAAACCAAATCAAGTAAACTACTGATCTCTATTACAGATGATGGTATGGGCCACTCCTCAATTGCCTTTATCTTAGAAGGGTTCATAGATATCACTTTTCTGGTGATAACATGCCCTAATAATGATACTTCCTCCATCCTGAACTCACATTTATTTTACTTTTCTTGTAGTTTCGCCTTTGTAAAGTATTTCACACAATATTCAAATCCCCATGATCCTCCTTGTTGATGGATTTTATTAGAATATCATCTATTAAGACTACCAAAAATTTATCAAGGTAATATCTAAAGACTTTATTAATTAGTTCCATGAAAATTATTGAAGTATTAGTGAGTTTGAATAGAATAACTATGAACTCATAATGTTTATACCTTGTTTGAATGGAAGTCCTGGGAATATATTCCTTCTTCACCTTTAATTGGTTATATGCTGACTGAAGGTTGAACTTAGAGAAATACTTGGCCCCTTGTAGTTGATTGAAAAATTCAGTTATCTATATAAAGGAATACTTATTCTTTATTGTGATTTTTTTGTGGACAAGATAATCAATGCAAAGGATCATTGATCCATCATTCTTCTTGATTAAAAGGACTAACATAACCCATGGTGAAGCACTCAGGCATATAAAACCATCATCTAGATTCTCTTGTAAATACTTATTTAGTTCGTCCAACTTAATGGTGGACACCCTCTAAGTAGTGTTTGACATGTGTAGAGATATAGGTATAATTTCAATTGTGAAATCAACCTCTTAGTTAGGAGGAATACATGAAAATTCTTTAGGGATCACATTAGTGTAGTCCCTCACAATGGGAATGTATTCAATCACAATCCTCTCCTTTTTCTCAATCATTTGATATAGATATGATTTCTCATAAGGGAATATTATCCATGATTTATAAGGATATTATAAAATATATTCATCATTCTCATTAAATTTGTACAAAATTGGAGGAAACCTCAGGATGTGAAAAGAGATCTCCCTCTCCCGATTGTTGATTTTGGATTTATATAAAGATATGAAATCCAAGCCCAATATAGGACAAAAATCCACCAAAGTATGTACAGAGAGATTTTATGGGTGTTTTAGTCCACAAACATTGACTGGGGAGGAGTTATATACTTCAGATATAATAATTTCCTCATTAGTTTATCTCATAGATAACTTAACCTCCATATTTTTAAGTGGTGTTTGAATAGCTATAATAAACTTGTAGGATATGAACAAATATGTTTAACTAGAATCAAAAAGTACATTTTATATTATTGAATGAATAACTAGCATACCTATCACCACATCATTGTTTGGATCCACCTCAATTGTAGTGATATAATATACCCTTTCTTTCTACCTTGGAGGTTTTTTGTTGTTGATTGTCTATGAAAATCTTTGGATCAGGGAATCATCTTACATGATGTGTATATTCCTTATAGCTGAAACATTGTACTACAAACTGAGTATTGATTTGTACGATCCTTTTATATTCTGCATTAGTAGTATTCTTCATATCCCTTTTGAAATGATCATCCTGATTCCCCTCTTTTCCACATTTGAAGCATCTCATGGTTACTTTTAGACAGTTTCTGGGATGATTCTTCCCACACTTTTGACACATGTGATATTATTTTTTCTCTCATTTATGGGGTTTATCTGTTGATCCTCACATATTAAATTTTATTTTCCTATTTTTATCTTGGTGCTCATGAAACTTATAAGAGTATCCAATATCCATATCAACCTAAGGGAATAATGGGAAATCTCCTCATATCTGTCAAAGTCTTGAATCACCAAGGATTTTTGCAGATTAAGATTTAATATACTAAAGAAATGATCATCCTTTCTTGTAGTTTTCATGATAAAGCCATATGTGTATCATGAAAGAATAATGAAGTTTTCCTTATATGCATTGATAGACTCATATTCCATTTTCTTTATTCCAAGAAACTACCTCTCCATCTTGAGATGGAGATTTTGGGGAAAATATTTTTTGAAAAATATTTTCTTGAATCCATCCAATTCCATGGAATCGATTTACTCCTTAGACCTCATGTTTTTTATCAATGTCCAACACTGATTAGAAACCCCATCAAAATGATAGTCCACCATCACAAATTTCTCTTATTATGAGCATTGGAAGACAAAGAATATATTTTCAATATAGTAAATCCATTATTCTATGAAAATATAATCATACGATCCACTAAAGTTAAGAGGACTTTATTGCATAAATTATTCAACCACAACCTGCTATTTTTTAAGAGAAGGAGGGTGTTCTACATGATTAAAGTTATTATTATAAATTAATCCAGTTGATCCAGTAATGTTGTGAAGTTATGAGATCTCGTTTCCATCAATTTTGGTATCTCATTAGGGAAATCAACACATTTTGAATCACATTGGTTGTTATCATGAGTTCACATATTTCCCACTATTAACTAAAAAATAAAAAATAAAATCATGGTCTTGAAAACATATCTAATGAGTATATAAAAGTGAAACTATGAACATAGAAGGATAAAATTATAAATTAAAATTACATTCTAACATATGATTCCCTAGGTTTCAATCAAGGTTATCAATGGTGATATAATTATCCTTAGGGTTCATATTAAAGTTTTCTAGTCCAAATATTAAAAAATAAGTAGACTAAGATCTGATACCAACTATAGAGACTGTAACCATTTACACATATTATTACATGATTATAAGCATAATTTTCCATCAAATACAAACCAAGGATTGAAAAGTGTAGTGTGTTTAGATGACTAGGTATATAATTAGAAAACATGAAACTAGAATAAAACATCTTTTTATCTATCTACATAATGAGCTCCTAACTCCCTTTGATCTCTTAGACTAAATGGGTGAGCTAAAAATCCCAGTAAGGGAATAAACATGGAACATGAGTCAAAAGGCATAACCTGATAACATAAAAGTCTTGGATAATGAATGAACAGATAGAGTCATAACATATAAAACATAAAATCATATGATCATGAAAATATAGGAATGTGGAAGCAACACATAATATAAAATAAACATGGCTCAAGGCTAAATGCCAAGACTCTATCACATGGGGGATAGAGTCCAATAATGGATTAGGTTTACTCAATAATCTCATACATAACATCTCATGTGACTAAAACATTACCAAATGAATTAGATAACTATCTGTGTGCACCCATAATAACAAGTACACATATATGTCTTCCACATAAAGAAGTCAAATGTAAGGAATAATCATAATGGTTACCCATGGAAAGAAATGGGTTTGATAATCTTGTCATAAGGAATAATGAAAGGGTGTATCATAATGGTATCCATGAAAGAAAATATTAAATATTTATTAGACAATAATAAATTAAAAATAAGAATATTTCATTAATAATGATGTACAACTGAATTGAGATCATAGAAAATAGTTTTACATAACTTTAGAAATGTTCCACTTTTGTGTGGTTTAAGGGAAAATATTAAAGAGTCGTTCAAGAGGATAAAGGGATAAATTTTCCATAAAAATAGAAATTAACTAAAAAATATTTTTACGATAAAATTAGTGATTTTAGAAAAATGTGGTTGGCTTAAAATAGTTCTTGGAGTGTACTTTAAAATTGCTAAAAATATAGAAGTTTCCTTTAATTGGGTTTTCTTGTCCAGGAGAATTGATAATGGAACCTTTTTAAAACATGTATTTCCCATAAAATAAAGATAAATTAAGATAGATATATATGTGATAGATTTATATATACATATAGAATATGTGATAATTATTAAATAATAATGAAATGATAAATTGAGGAAAAGAGAGAGAAATCATTACCCAAATGAATTATAGAGGTTTGGAGTGATCCCTTACCTTATGTATGAATGCACTCTTCAATCACACTCAATGTCCTGGATAATAAAATTAGATTAATTAATTACTTAACTAATAAACTTTTAAATCTATATTTTATTTATTATAATTATATTAAGTTAATTTATTTTCATTTTTATGAGTTATAATGTTCAATTTCGTTGTTCTGAGAGCATTCGTTTCATGGTTTCATGGTTAGGCCACTCATTTATAATTATGAAATTTGTTTTCAAATGAAATTAAAATTATAGAATTAAAATTAAATTTTATTAATTAACTTTCATAAGTTTAAATGGTACCGATATCACTTTTATTTTCATCTTGTGGATGATTCATTTTAAAAAACTCTAATGATAAATGATTAGTTTATTTTGGCAGTTTTCCTAACCATCTCAAATTAGTTTTGTTTTATTTAATGTTATGTAAATATAGTATTTTCAGAGTTTGAAAACACATATGATATACATAATTATTTCATTTTAAACATATATAATTTAATTTAAACCTTTCATGAAGAGATTAGTGGAAAAGGAAAACTCATTATCCATGAAGGCTATTAACCGATATAATATGGGCATTCAATTCATTTTTCATTGAATAATATGAGATGAGAAAAGGGTTGGAAAAAATTATATTCCATTATAAATATAAAATTATAGTATATACATGATACTGGAGTTATTATGACTTGATTTATGAATGAGGTGAGAAGAATGTAGAAGAAGAAATGAAATTAAAAGAGGTTGTTTGAGAATGTTACCTCATTAATGTCACCTCCTTGAAGGACCTCTTAAAGAACTTTGAATTGAACTTTTGGTGATACCAGTAGTACTTGGATGTGGGTAGAGTGGGTATTAGAGTTTTTTCCATAGATTTGGATAGTTTTAAGGCTTATAAGGTATGAGAATATGGGGTGGTGAGGGGTGGTATTTATAAGGGGATGAGAGGGGTGTTTTTGGTTGTTATATTCATTAGTTTATTATTTTGGATTAGGAATATCAATAGTACTGATTCTTGTGACTATATATAGTAAATGGTTTCTGTGATTTTGAACTAATGGGTGCTTACATCATCCATGACTAAAAAAAACTTTTATTTTTCTTAGAATGTAAAATACCATAAGTTATCGTATTTCACTATTTACCAAAAAGTAAACTATTTTTGAAAAATACCAAAAATTCAATCTAACATCTTTTAAATGTGTATATTTAAAAATTAGAATATATTTTTTGAAAATATTTTTCTAAACTTAATAAATTTATCTTTTAAGAAAGTCATTATTAATTTAAAAAATATTGATTTTAATATTACAATTGATTTTATGGACATTTGAAAAAATTATTTATGGTCTCAGAAAATTATCTTATCATTATAATAATACTTAATATTATTTTATGAATCCATTTTATATAAATAATTTTTCTTTTAAATAATTATATTCATTATAAAATTGAAATTAAAATATTTACATTTTATAAAAATACTAACGCTTAATTTATCATTTTTAAAACATTTATTTACTTGTAACATGATATAAATATATCATATTTTCATTATATAATAAAACTAAATATTATTTTATATTTCCATAGGGTAGGTTACTTTACTAATGGTCAGATTACTATTTCTAACAGTCATATTACAGTTCCAATGATCATGTTACTATTCAAACGGTCAGATTGTTATTCCAACAATCATATTTATAATGGTCATATGGGTTCCCAAATTCTTATAAATACTTCTAATTCCATTCATTTTTCATTAAATTTTATTTTCTCTCAAGTTTATATATAATTTCATATTCAAAATGAATACTTTTTTATTAACATTATGTTTTATTTTCATAGCTTTTTTCATGTGTTCCGTCATTCTGGTGGATCAAACAGATCCAAATTATCCTATTGTTGTTCTATTATTTTCTATTTATTGTCCCACTATAATATTTTTAATTCTTATAGTTTTAATTTCTGAATAATTTATTATTCTTCATTTATGAGAATAATTTTTTGTTGTTTTCTCTATGTGATGTTTTTTGTTTATGATATAATTATAAGAAGGGAAATTTTGTTGATAAAATTCCGGATCGTTACAACCATTGTGATGCACACTAAAAATTTTGAGTATTGCTTCCTAAATTTATAGTCCCTTAAATCAAAGGTTGAATTATTATTTAATATATTCTATAACACCCTTTTATAGGGTTGTTGGTTTTTAATTTCAACCTGAACCACCCATGGGGTTGGTTCTTTCCTTGGTCCATGATTATGCCACCCTTGGGGTGAGTGGATCTCACTTTTCATTACTGGGAGTTGAATATGGGAATAGAGTATATTATTAAATGTTTTAAGCACTTTAAAACACATTTTCATTTGTATATTAAATGAATGAAATGATGAATCACTTGGTTTGTGTATGATTATGAAATGGGTGTGAAGAGTTAAATTATAAAGGGAATAAACATTCACATGGTCCCTTGTTCTCTTAGATAAATCATCATGATGATGGATATCATGGTATAGAACTGATGCGGGACACACAGTATGGATGCAATGTGGGATACACGGTATGGAACCTATGATGGGGTTTATGGTATGGTACCGATGACTCACATAGATGCCATGATTTTTACACCTTGGACCCAACTTCCTTGGACCACCTTAGACATGATCTTTAGGCTCCACCCATGTCTTTACAGATTTTTATATGGATGTGCTCTGTGGAATCAAAGAGGATGCCTTGGTCATTGGCCTTGGGTCCTGGCCCTTGTAGGTCTGATACTAGATTACTCAGCACAGGCCACTGGTGATGCATTACCATTCTTTACAGTTAGTCCTTATTTATTCTTTCCTGGTCAAAGTGATTTATGGTAGGCTGGATAATATTACTTATACTTTTATCACTTTTATTCCTATTATACATGCACACTGCTTCAACTTATATGCACAGATTGGACATGTTATAAACACCATTAGTGGTGAACTACTGAGTGTTATCTCACGCATTGTTTGGGTCACCGTTTGTAGCTGGATAGACTTAATGGATACAAGTATGGAAATGGTAAAATAACTTCTTAATGAGGCTTGATTGACTAATGCTTAGAAGTAGGGGAGAACAGGACCGAGCTATGGCTCATGATTCTATCTAAATATAGCCTTTTTGATATTTTTATATTTTTGATACATGTATTTCACTAGATGTCTATTATCATATATTTACTATATTTTGTATATATTCATGACATACTAATCATTTTTATGTGGTAATTATATTGGATTGATTATATTTACTACGATCTAGATGTTTTAATTATTCTATTAGTTGATATTATGCTTCTTACATGTATTCATATATTTCACCACTCTGATACTTTTATTATAAGGGCATATTATCCCCACTATACAACCTTAGACCCTTGCTGCTAGTCGGTAGCCTCTGGCGTATGGGGTCGCATGCTTGAGGCCATCTGACCCACTAGCTCAGGGCACCGTTTGGTGGCTCCCATGTCAGGATGTTACATAAAATGTACCAAAACTATTTTGGTATATTTGATCTATGTATAAGGTGTATTTACATGGTTGGATAATTTATCAAGTGTTTATAAATTAAAATAAGGTAAAATATAAGTGTTTATATTTATTTATGAATTTTTTATAAATATAAATAGAGAATTTTTATATTAAATCCTTATTTGGAAAATTTTATTTTAACCATTTCAAAATGAGTTTTGGTTGATGTGATAAATTATTTAAATAAAATAAAATATGTGACATTTAGTTTATAAAAATTATTTACATAAAATTTGAAAATTTTTTTATTCTATAATAAAAGTGTTCATAAAATATCTTATAATTTTAATATGAAATAGTTCATATTAAAACCATGTAAATTATAATATTAATTATTCATATTGGATTAATGTGAATAATTCATGTTTATCCACGCTAAATTATAATGAGTTTATAATTTATTTATGAAATATTCATAAATAATTTATCTTATGTTTAAATATATGAACCTTTTATATATATTTTTATTCATTTTGTTATTCATAGATGTAAATTTTTTATTTGTTAATGGATGTATGCTTTACTTTAAGGCATTAAACTGCATCTATAATTTTTTTACATGCATATAAGGAGTTACATGATTGGTATGATAATAGATTTATCTTTCTTCTAATTTTACTTTTACTTGTACTAGGTTATGATCTTAGATTTAGAAGTTGATTATAGTTTATGAATATTAGGTCTTATAATTGTAATGAAATTGAGATCTCTCTTGAGTAAAGTATCCCTAGATAGAGGAAATTTAGGTCGAGCTGCTCGCTATCCTGGAGGCTTATACCTTTTCTAGAAAAGTGGGATTTGGATACCTATCTCTCTAGGACTACTCTTGTTGGGATTGTTTATTTTATATGATTCCAACCATTTACATGAAATATTTTCATGTACATTATGCATGATATTCATTTGGATATGTGTAAATATAGTTGGATTTTAATTTGTGTTAGTAATATAAGCTATGAGTTTTGTTAATAGTTGTTCATCAATGTGGTTTGAACATATTGATTTGGTGTAAGAAGTTGGATTCCAAACTAAATCACTAGAAACACATATATATAAAAGGAATAAAATTAGATAAGATGATGAAATTAAATTCCCTTAAAAAAATAATAAGTTTCAGGTTCCTTAAAAAAACTTTTGAATACCTTGGTCATCCAATCGGGTAGATCCATACTAAATCTGGGTGCCTATGGATTATCTTGCATACAAAAAGTAAGTAATGAGGTGACCTAAGTTTTAGGTTCCTTGTTTTTGGTGTTTTCTTTGGGTTACCCTTGAAGGGTGATGGGCTATAGAGGAAGCATGAAATTTGGTATAATAAGATTTTTGGGATTGAATTTATGTTTAAACACCAAATCTAGTATACCCCATCCTATATTTATCTATAAATAATTTTCATTTTAATTAATCATGAATAATTGAGAATGAAAAATAATTTAAAAACATATCACTTTAGATTTTGATTGGAATCACGTTTTTCTCACTACCAAAATAATTTATCAAAGGAACTAATGTCTGATCCTTATAGATCATCCAAATTAACTTCAATATCATATCAGTATGTTGAAATTTGGTTTTTTGGTGCTATAATAGAGAATTGAAGTCTCTTTCAATGTCCTTGTGATTGCCTGAGCATCGTACATTTGATCTGGGACAAAGAACTTGGATTGGGGTTCTTATATTTCCTCTTTATCACTATATAATCTTTGGTAGAAGAAAAATAGACTCTCAAATTCACTGGAATTAATAGTCCCATGAATTTTGGTTTCTCAAGTCTTATATAGGTAGGTTTGAATTCTCGAAAATTGCACTTAGGCCACTGGGAAACATAAACCTTCAATATAAAGCCTTAATTTCATTACATTAATTAGTAACTATATCAAAAATTTAATTTAAATTTTATCACTTAATTTTAACATCATATATATTTTACATTACAAAACTTGAGTCATTAACTTGACTCGCTTCTCCCATTAAATACTTAACGATCCTTGAATATTAATATTCATTCAAAAAATATTTATTTTTTATTCACTTAATTACTTGTGAATACAATGAGTAAATAAATTCAAAACTTATTATTATAAACTAAAATAATATTGAATTTATTTATTTTCCAGTGATTTCTCAAACATGGACACAACACGAACCCCATGGTGGGGTCCACCAAGTATTAAACTCTAACTCACTGGAATTGAATAAACTATTGAATACAATTAGTGTGAGACCCTATGGGTCCTTATCTTGATAGTTTTGAGTACTAATCCTATATAAATAGTGGATTATATCAACCCATCAAATACTCTAAAGAGATATGGTTTTGTCATAGCAACAACAACATCATATAAGCACACATTGTGTAATATAATCTCTTTGTATCATGATATCTCATAAATTAGGACACACATTTCATGATATATTCCATTCTTGATTTATTTTTCATTAAACATTCTATATAGAGTTAACTTTAATCACCATGGACTTTGATTTAATTAAGTTACTACTATCTTGGTCAACTGGGCATGAAACAAATCATCCTTTCAGAAGTGAAAAAAACTATCTTGATGTTTCAATCAATGTCATACCACTAATGACGCACCAAACACAAGATGCCTCTCCACAACATAATTTTTTTTGATTTTCATTTTGAATAAAAGTATGTATTCAAATAGTAGACATTTATAGTGATCTAAAGTCTTGGGACTAATACAGAAGCTCATAGTTAGGAACCACAAATTTCACCAAAAATATGTGGTTTTCTTATTCACAATTCAGTACTCATGATATACTACACTTGAGACCATAAAGTGTGAAATTCATGACAAGAAGTCCCAATACTTATGATCCCCCATAAACTGATAGTCATACATCATATATGTCTAATCAGTATGTTGCATCTAGACTATAGGATATATGATTAAGATTAATGTTGTAGTATCTCGAGGTTTTTAGTATAGGTGAGAACTACTATAACCAATTGATATGATAAATAATGTATGGAAATTACCATGTATATAGAAGATGTAGAAATATCAACAATATTATGGTAAGAATACATCATGAATATATCTTTGTATACATGTTTCAGTAATCAAAAAGTATTGTTCAGGTTGGGTATAGGGCACCCAACTTTATAATAATCCCACTTACAAAAAATAAAACTTGATATTAATAAACTTGTTAGCTCCCACCTGATAATATCATACTTATACTGAGATATGACTTTAGTAATTGGAATTTCCACATTTTTCTACATCGATACACTATTATCTGTGAATCGCCTCCTTAAGTGAATCTTCACTATAGATGATATTCATGAGTATATTAATTTTGTACTCTATCTAAACTTGACATATTGGATTGTAAAATTTTATAAATTTTATCGAAATTAAGATAATACTTTACTTAGTATGTGTGTTTCCAAGAACTAGAACAAATTATTGTGAATTATACACTACTTCTTTAGCTATATCAGAAGCTGCAACTTACATGATATTTATAGATATGGATATTTCTAGCTTAAATGAGTTTATCTTCCTCATTAACTTAATATAAATGTGATATTATATTATATTTCTCCATAATAATACTTTACCCTAATAACTAGTTCCCCTTCCTCTCTATGTACCAGGTACAAATTTTGTGTACTTTCTTAAGTATAATTGGATATTTATGACTGATTCCCATGTATTACTCCTAGATTTAACTGATATTTTCCTACCAAAAATTATATGTTGATATTATTTAGTACACATCATGACATATGTGATATATCCGTCATTGATTCATATAAAATTATACTCACCATTTTACTATCCCCATATGTCTCATACATGTCTTCTTGGAGAGATTTATGCCATGTGAAACTAGAAAAAATTCTCTCTAAAATTATTCCAATGCAATGCTAGTATAATTACATTGACATAGTCCATGTAACCTATAGATTGACCATTGTAAATCTTATTCCATAGAACTTGGGTTTTTACTTTAAGTCATTCTTTGGAGAGTCTATTTCACCCATGTGTTAACTAACTATAAGATTAACGATATTTTTCTATATGTTACCAATATATCATAATTGGAAACTATGGTGCTCCCACTAACCTCTTGTAGAAACCTTAAATACATTCATTATAAAAAAATATTCTATGATCATGATGATTGAATTATTATATAAATATATCTTTAAAACATTAATTCCATATTAGAATTCCAAGGTGTCAATAACCTTTCTGGTTGTGTTGTATAGATACCTTCCAAGAAAGGTTTTCTTGACATCTAATGCCCAATATAATAACCACAGACAGCTTCTATGAAAAGTATATTTCTAATGGATTTATGTATGATGATTTTTTATGACCAATAAATCCTTATTGGTAACAATATTATACCACCCATGTATAGTTTCTCTTGAATACCCACCAAAAACATTATATTAATTAGAGAAACTACCAAAATACAAACATGATTTTGGTACATGAAATCCATTTTTCGGAATTCATATAATTTTTTTCAATCATATCTTATTTCCACTTACTAATTCCTTGTAGGATCTATTATTATTATAAAATAATATATCACCTAACATAGTGAATATATAACCACCACTATGACTTTAATCATCCTATCCAGTATGTGTCTCTAGATAATTCATTTTCTATGATATCTTGTGGAACTTGTTTGTATACTAACTACTTATGCATCTCCAACATTGGATTGACCCAAGCCAATATTTATCCCACTATATAAAATAGATATGTTCACCATTTTAATGAAATATATTCTATCACTTGGTTATAACCTTTTTATCATAGGTATTTCTATAATATCCCTACAACCCTTTAGGATAATTACCTAATATTCACATTGTGTTATTCTTGATGCAATTTTTTTATTGACTAATCTATAACAAACTATCTGCATATAAACACATGGAGTATGACATAATGGATTTTTTTCATATTATAACTCATATGATATTAATTTTCCATTATAGTTGGCATATGGTTATGGGTTAACACCTCTATTTTTGAATCACATCTCGAGTGATAATAGAAGATTTTTCAAAGCTTACTAAATCTCATCATTGATGCTCCTTTTACTAACATCATAACTTTGATGTGTAAAAGGAAATGTGTGTTTATAAATTTCTCTATTATACATTTTAATGATAAATGTTTACATATAAGAATCATAATTTATCCTCCTTTTACTAACATCATAACTTTGATTTCTATAAAGATATGTGAGTTTAGGAATAAATCCAATCGACATTTATAATGACTGATGATTGTATGGTTGCGATACTCTTTAGATCACTGACCTGAAGCAACTCATATCTTCTAACTGTATATATTCCTTTCTTCACTTTTACATTCCTCAAAACTCTTAAAATAATTTTATTAAGTGTATGAATTTATCTTTAGATTGTCGTTGGGAAAGTTCAAGATATCTTAGATGAACCAATTATAAAATATTTATGACTTACCTTTATTTAAAAAGGTTTCCTTTTCCAAAACTACATAATAATGTTTTTGATAATACCTAGGGTTTTTATATCCATAGAGTCTAAAGACCATAACCGGTATATCATTGAAAACTAATTTCTATTTTACTAAAAGAGTAATCTTTCAACAACTATGTATTTAAGTATTACATTTTATATTCCTTAGATATATCCAATGATTCAATAATTATTTAACTATTAGTTGAGTTTGAGACACCAAAAAAACATTCATTCCAAAAATGGAATAATATCTCTTTTTGGCCAATGGAAACATGGGATATTTTTAGGGTTACTCTCAATAAAATTTCAACCAAAATCATTAAACATGGAAATTAGAAGTTGTGTACTTCTCACTACCAACTTAGAAATCACCCTTTTTTATCCTCTTGGAGATTTCACCTTAATTAATGTAAGATTTATATATTTAATTGGTTGTGGTATTTTGGTACAAATGTGTAACACCCATTCAATATCTAATACCCAAGAAGTAAAATCAAAACATCACATATAATGATGAATATACAAAAAGTCAAAGACTTTGATTGTTTCAACTTCAATTTAAATTATTTTATCTTATATAGGCTTATCTCAAGTCATGAAAAGTAAATAACCACCTGGATGATGCTTTACCTCTTTTCTTAAAAGGATATTGTGAAGGTTCCTTTGGCATCATACATTCCATTATCCTTTTTTCCTTGTATTTCAACTTTTTCACCATAATAACAAAATATTAATTTTTCTTTATGTTCTTATATGCTTAGTGAACCTTACCCAAAAAATTAATGAAGTATATTTATCCATATTATTCATTTTATAACCCAAAACTGAAGTAGTTGGGTGATAAGAATGTAATAATGGGGTGTAATGAATTACCACAGAACATATTTCAATTTACATGTGTTTTGTGTAATCATCATCACATTCATTTCTCTCTTCACTTTCTCCTCATAGACATCTCATATATGAGACAATAAATGAATTCATCCTATGTACTGGAATTATTTTCACAAATTATTGGACATTGATGATAAAATTATGATGTAAACATAAAATGCAGCAACCATGTGTCACCTATAAGATTCCATTTCACCCTCTCTTCTTGAGGTGGATCAATAGGTTTTGGGTACTCTGACACATAGAATTTATGTTCACATTGTATTACTTTATGCAAGTGCATGTACTTCACTAGGAAATTCATGTCAAAGATGAAGTGTAATTTTTATAATATATATTTCGGTGAACTTATGTTATTACTAGACATTAATATACAAAATAATATTTAATTAGATGAGTAATTTTATCCTCATTAGCAATTATTTAGATATTATTGATTGTATTACCTTAAATGTCTCCCACTATTTTATCAAATTCTAGTATCCCTCAACTATTAGACTTATAATAATTAGTCTCTTGAGTATTATAGTGGAAAGGATCCTTAAAAACTCTCCTTATAGTATAGTTTATTTTTTTTAAAGGCATAATTTATAGAATATAGAAAAGAATAGAGGATTGCATGAGTCTGAAGGATGGTATCTTATTACAATATCTTTCATAAAAAGGAGTTAATTCCCTAGGAAAATCATCCCTCCAAGTAACGCCTTGGTTGATTCTTTTATTGGAAAGCCCATTAGCTACCATATTTGCTTCACAAAAAGCATGCGTGATAATTTAGTTGGTTTCAAAAAGCATAGCAAGGCAACTCATCCAATGAGAGGTAAGTGGCTAGGAAAGATGCACCACACCCTTCTAGATAGCTTGGAAAATAGTGGTTGAGTCACTTTAAATCCAAATATTGTTCCATCCTTTTTCCTTAGCAAATCCAACTGTGTAGATAACCCCCATCATTTTCACTTCTACTGAAGAAGTCGTACAACATCTGCTAAAGAAACATCCATGATAATGTCCAAGATGATCTAAAAAGATAGCTCCATGTCCTACAGGACCTGGGTTTCCTTTGGAGGAACCATCAACATTCACTTTTATCTATCCTAGAAACGAGGCTAGCTAGAATACTTCAAAGCTGCATCTAGGTGTCTTATAAACACCAGAAATCTGAAGTCAGTTCAGAATTTAAAAGTCTTCGACGTTTTTTTCACAATGGTCTTTCTGAATCGAGGCGACATCGTGAATGGCAATGAGAATCCACGCCTTACATGCATTAAGATTAAATGAGTAATTATTATGGCGAATGTTATTTCTATCATACCAGATCACATGTAGAAGCTGAGCAAAAACAATTAGAAATAGGTTTTTAATTTTCTGAGAAGATTCAGAAACAACACAACAATGTAGCTGGGAGTTGATGGAATTTTAGAGTAACCATCTACAACCAAAGATATCAAAGATAAAATTCTAGAGACCTGAAGCTGTAACGCATGACAAAAACAAATAGTTAATATCTTCTCTATGTTGGTTGCACATGTGACATTTAGAGCAAAGTTGGATCCCAAAAGCTTGCTGGAAAGAATCAGTAGGGATTTTGTTATGCGCAATGCGCCAAACAAGATTAATCCTCGTGGTCTTAATCCAAGGTTTGTTGAAGGATTTAAAACAAAATAAGGTAGAGTTCGAATTAATGAAATTGTGATTATAAAAAACTTTTGAGTCAAGGATACCATTACATGTGGGTTCCCATATGAGGAAATATTCTGAGTTGGAATATGGATAGTTATCAACGACAGTTCTGATGGTGTTAGGAAGAGGAACGGTATTGTCACTTAGAAATTCTCTTATAGTGGAATTATTAATTTTAGGAAAATAATTGGGAGGAAGCATGGAAACTAAAGGAACACTCATCTAGTTGTCAAAACCAAAAATTCAAGGATGAATCAGAGCTAACCATCCATCTATAATTTCTCATAATGTTGATGTAGGATTTTCTAATGGATGGCCAAATGGAAGAGTTGATGTAATTCAAATTTCCACTCTTTAGTATAGGACTGAATCTTTTTTTAGGAAATTGATATAGTTTGAATTATTGTTAAGGATTTTTTAGGTGAGTCTCTCTTGAATAGATTCATTGAAGAGATTCAGATTTTTTATGCCAACACCACATTTTTCTAAAGGTTTATAACAGGCGGCCCAGGGTATGGTCAAAAGCTTCCTTTCAAGCTTGCTTCCTGCCCAGACAAATTTTCTAATGGAGATTTTGATTTTTTTTAAAAGACCAAAAGGCCATTTGTAGACCATCATCGAGTACACCATTTTGGATATGATGGTAGATTTGACAAGGCAAATTCTTCAAGTCGTAGAGAGGGATTTACCCATCCACGAAGAGAGTTGATTTATAATTTGGTCTACAATGGTAGAGAAGTAGTTGGAATTATATCTTCCCCAAAATATTGGCACTCCCAGATATGTGAAAGGGAAAGAGACTTCTTTGATTCCTAAATAGTAGATGATATTACCTTTTATAGTAGAAAAAAAATTTCCCAAAGAACACAAAGGATTTTTTCCAGCTTATAGTTCGACCAGAAATTTCTTCATAATGAGACAGAGCACTCTTGAGACTTTGAATGTTTATCTTATCCCCTTGCAAGAAAAGGATGATGTCATCAGAATATAGTAGATGTGTGGGCACATTTAAGTTTCTGGTAGCTTGAATAGGTTTAATCTTGTTTTGATCCACAAGGAAAGTGAGGAGCATGCTTAAGTAATCTTTTGCATTCGCAAAAAGAATGGCAGAAAGAGGGTCCCCTTGTTTAACCCCCTTAGTGCATTTAAAGAAACCCTTGGGAGCACCATTGACCCGGACAGAGATGAAGGCCGAGTTGAATAAAGATTTTATCATTCTTATGAAAGAGCTGTTAAAGCTGAAACATTTTAGGACATTAAAGACAAAACTCCAATCAATGGTATCAAAAGCCTTCCTGATATCAAGTTTAATAGCAACATTACCACCTCTTGTAGTTTTGTTGAGGATATTGGTACATTCAGAAGCAAGACAGATATAGTCTTGAATAGACCTACCTTTGATAAAACCAAATTGATTCCAGGAAACAATTCTATTGCATATGTTATTAAGTCTATTAGCAAGAAGTTTTGAAATAATTTTATAAAGAGTATTAATCAAAGCAATAGGAAGAAAAAGTTGAATCTTAGAGGCATTGTCCACTTTAGGAATTAAACTAAGAAATTCAGCATTGAATCCATAAGGGAGAACACCATTGTAAATAAAAGCTTTCACAATATTGCAAAAATCATTATGAATAAACTCCCAATAGAGCTGGAAAAAGCCATTATTGAATTCATCAGGACCCAAGGCAATATCAGAATTAAGACTAAAAACTTTATATTTAATTTCATGATCAAGAGGGTTTCTTAATAGAAAATTATTTTCCTCCTCAGTCACTAAATTTGGAATGATATCAGCAGTGAGATCTCTGTTGACATCTGGACCATTAAATTTTTTTTGAATGTAATCTACCACATGATTAGAAATAGATTCCTCTGTATCCATGAGATTTTTCCATCTCTAAGAATACCAAGCGGTCTATAGGCTTTTCTAACTCTTTGAAGCAAATTATAGAACTTTGTGTTTATATCACCATCAGAAATCCATTTAGCTTTGAAGATTTTCCTTCTCATGTTATCCTTAAGGACAAGTAGATAATTGAGCTTAATGGAGGTATCGATTTCAATTTGCAGGTCAAAAGAGAAATCTGAGCAAGTGTTGGAGCTTTGGATCTGATTAAGATCCCTCCCAAGAGATGAGATATCTGTGTCAAGTTTCTTATATTTGGATCGACACCAGATTTTAAGACGTTGTTTTAGGTACTTTAATTTATGAACGCAAGCAAACGAATCATTTTGATGCTTCATGCTTTCCCAAGAGTCTTTTATGAAGCTAGTAAAATCAAGATCCACAGACCAAGCATTATTAAATTTTATGGCGAGAGTGGATTTGTTACCCTTGGTTAAGAGATTGACAAGAATAGGATGATGATCAGAGTTAAGTCTGGTTAATGTGATGCTAGAAATTGTGTCCCACTTATCTAGAGCACAGATATTAGTGAAATCTCTATCTAGTCTACTAGCAACAATTTTGTTGTAGTGTCTTCTATACCAGGTGTATTTAGCACATTCCAGATTAACTTCAATAATATTACAATCCTCCATGGATGAACTAAATTCTTTTGATGAGATAGAAGAGTGTGATGACCCAATTTTTTCGCCAGATGTTATAATCTCATTAAAATCCCCAATCACCACCCAAGGTCTATGAATATTGTTAGATAAAACATAAAGGTCTTGCCAAAGGGATCGTCATTCTTGATATCAATTCTCAGCATAAATCATAGGACAAAAAATGTGTAAACCATCAAGGGTAAAATCACAAGTAAACATTTGTTTAGTAATTTTGAAAGCATTGACATACTGCAAAGAGAAGTGATAGAAAATCCAAAGAGATTCAACAACGTTTCCAGTTTTTCACGCACCTAAAAAGTTATAACCATAAGAACAAAGATGCATATTTTTTGAGGAAAATTTTATTTTAGGCTCAACAATAACAAAAAAGTTTGGTTTATGATTCATAAGAAATATTTTTAAAGCAGTATAGGTTTTTGGGTTAGCAATCCCCTGAAAATTCCAAAATAAGTAATTCATTTGAACCTACACTTAGAGGTAGAACCCCCTTTCTTTGGGCCACTAAATTCTTTCCCCCTCTTTGATATTCTAATATCTTGTGGAGAGGTTGGACTGGTTTTCTTTTCTGGTTTGCACCTAGAGGAGACAACCATTTCATTAGCAGTACCATTTTCCTTAGTACCTTGTCCTTTTCAGAAGCATTGGAAATCACGTTTATCTCCATTGAGCAGTCCTTTAAGGGGTTTTGTTGTTTATCCTGTGAGCTAGGAAAGCAGTTAGAGGAATTGACCAGGGCAGTGTTCTTAGTATCCACTGTCTCTGGTTTGTCACAAATAGCAGTTTGAGTTATTTTAGAAGCATCAACATTTAAAGGTTTAACCATTGAATTAATTTTTAAAAACTCAAGTTGTTGTTTATCCTGTATGTTATGTGAGCAAATAGACACATTAAAAGGTGTTGTGATCTGGGTGTTAATTACCTCCAGTTTATCAGCATTGAGTGTGTCCATGGGAGCAGCTAGTGTCATACCTTCAGTGTCCAGTTGTGTGTTTGTACCCAGTTCTACCATTTATATGTTGTTTCAGATTCATTAGATGTTGCATGGGATTATAATCCATTCTCTTTGCTAGAATCTATAGGATTGGACCTGTCTCTGTCAACACCCAAAGTAGGTTGGAATTTTTCATATGCGTCCAGAACAATCATACCAATCTCCTCTAAAATTTCTTGTTCTATATTTGTGTTTTCTTCTTCTTCGACCATATCCACCTAGGTCTTACCTGAGGTCTCACCCAGAAGAGGTTATTTTTTTTCAAGACTTCATTTTTCTTCCTCGTTGCTTCAGGCTTCTCATAGTCTGTCATTTTATCTTTTTTCTTTTTTCAAGACATCATCCATTCATGAACCCTCAATTGGTCCACTTGATTTTTCATCACCCTGCAATTAAATAGGGAATGTCCAACAGTCTTACAGAGCTCTCAAAATATATATTTTCACTCATATTCAATTCGAACCTCTGCTTTATACTAATTCGCATTTAAGGCAACAACATATAGAAGCTTTGATTCCAGGTTGACCTCTACCATAACCCGTGTATAAATCCTAAGTTCCACATCTAAAGTATGATGATCAATCTTTAGTGGTGTACCGATGTAGGAATCTGTGTAATTTAAGATCCTGGGGTGCCAAAAATACCAGTTAAGCCCATGTAACCGTACCCAAACATGTGCCATAGAATTCCTAATGGTGTGGGGATTGAAATAAAAATCCCATTCGGATAATCTAAGAAAACCAGGTTTGAGTTGAACGTTTCCCAGTTTCCAAACCCGATCAAGCTCTTCCTGAGATCTAAGTAAGGTGTGGAATTATCCTCTACCAATAGGGATCATCTTCCAATTTGTGAATCCCCAGAAGTGAGCGATCTGGAATTTAAGATCCAGGGTTGACCATGGCCTGTCACCTTTGAGATAAGAGATCTGACCCATAATTGAGTATTGACACATTTCCTCTCGTTGATGTAGTGCTTCAGGACCAACCTCAACTGCAAATCATCCATCCTCCAATTTCTTGCAGTGTGAAGGATTCATAGAGTTTGAATTTTGTAGGTCTGGGCCCCTGAGAGCTTCGAGAAAGGAAATACCTTTGGGTTTTCCAGCCGTCAATGTTTGATCTTTGTGTTGAGTGACTCCACATCCTTCAAAGGATTTTTCCTATTTAGGATCAAAAGTCTCCATGCTGCAACCGATTTATAGCTTTTCAGGCCGTTCATCACAGGCGTTGAGGGAAAACCCTAATCGTCATGAGGGAGAAAATGAGAGCTCCCAAGGTTCCATATTTCCAACACCTTATAGTATAATTTATTGATACACTAATACTTGGAGAGTCTTAAGTTAAGATTTCATATGGTCAACCGCATTAACTCGTGACTCCTAGATCTGTTGATTGGAGTTTCATCTTCTATAAAGGAAAACATTGCATTGCTAAATTCTTGCCTCTAAATTTAATAAAAGATATATATGGAAATTTATTTTATGTAAAATTCTATTAAGTCAATGTACCACTCTCAATATAACTCCCAAGTTGTAGGAGACACCCTCAACTAGGGTTGACAAGCACCTCATACAATTGGTTTTGTTAAAAATTAAGTGTTGGAAGATGTTAGGACTTAATATTTCATAGATGGTTTTTATTATTCTTGGAGAATGTAATCAATTTATATTAACACTTTATTTTTCTATGTGTCCACACTCACATATTTACAATTAAGTATACTGAAAAACTTTCACCGTACTAGATTATTTTATCTATACATGCTTTCTAATTTTTTTATGTGACCATGTATAAAACTACACATACATAAAATAATAAACTATGAATAAATAAAGTTAAATGACATGATAATGATATGATACTAACGGTTGATCCATTAATAGAATATTGTATCAATATAGACCCTAGGGGTAAATCCTTGAGTTACTACACATGTGAATTGAGTTGCAACACTCACCCATCCAATACATCAAAGTCTTATCTAGAAAGTTGCCAAATCTCAGTGTGATCTACTTCACTTATCATTATTATATAAATTTACTCTCACGTAGGTAAAGGGATCTCAAAAATGAGTAATATAGATAAATAACTTTTATATAGGCATTAATACCCTTATATATATAATGACATAAAATAAAATACATATATTAGAATTTATTAAATAATTATTACAAACCATGAATTACAATAAATAGATAAATAAAAAAACAAACACCAAACAAGCATCAGTAGGTCTAAGGATCACGATAAATAGACACATATTAAACTCAATTATATCAATTCAATTTTGTGATAAATTCATATTAAGGATTCTTACAAGAATTAAAATGAATTTAATTTAATTTTAATTCACAAACACTTGTCGTAGAGCCTCAAAAAATATTTAAGTAGATTATAAATATTTTTTAAAATATTTTTTTATTTTTATATAATTATTCAAACTCTCAAGAATTTCTAAACCTCTAGAGGGGTATCAAAAAGTGGGGTAAAAACCTAAAGGGTTAGACGGGTCAAGAAAAACCTATCTTGACCTTCTCAGGGTTGAGCCGACCCATTGGGGATTCTGGGTCAGGGGATGCACACATATATGAAACATGTGAATAAAAAGGGTATAACACCCAAGGTGTAACTTTCATGGTAATTATTTTATGGTATATTTCTTCTTGGGTTTGGGTGATCTGGGTGAAAATTTTGGGTTTTGGGAGCTTTCTCAGGGGTGCAGGGTTAAAGAGCATGGTTTGGAAACCACGTAGTAGAAACTATGTGCCCCTATAGTGGTGGATAGAGGGAAGTAAATTATCCATGAATAGTTAAATAAGTCATGCGAGGAAACCGTGCAAACGTGTACTTTGGGAGATAGTGTCTCTAAAATGGTTGGCGAACAAGTTTCCTAACAAATTTGGACAAACTATGAAACCAGTCCAAGTTTTTAAAAATGTTAGAATTTCCCATTTTCCCTTGATATATTTAACCACTCTTGGTCCCATTTTTCTCCTAAAACACATGTATCCCTCTCTTTATGTGTGTGATCTCATCTTCTTGGATTGTTAGTGGATCCCTTGTCTACCATAGAAATTTGTGTCAAGATAAAATTGATTTAATCATGGTTTATCTATATATTCCCTTCTTCATTCTTGGTTATTACTTTTCCATGGAATATTGGAACCATAGATCTAACTTTTTATGAATAAATGTTTTTTGATAAGGGTTTTGGTTTGTTTCCTCGTGGCTTTGGTGTTTGAGTATTCCTCTTTATCAAATTTTTTGGTTTTCCTAGATGGAGACATGATTCCACCACTTTAGGTAGGTGTTTCCATTTCATTTCATTTTATTTAAGAGTTCCATGAATGTTTTATGTTTTGAAAGTGATTTTTATTTAGGATAATTATGTATATGGTATATATGTTTGTTTTCTAAAGGTTTTCATTTGGCATCACTTTGTTTTCAGTTGGATTGAAAAGAGGAATACTACAATTAAGTGGTGTTTCTATGTAAATGGGTGTTATATGCATTATATATGTTTCATAAAATTAAAATATGTCTTCTATTGAGAAAGACACTTGTTTATTGGGTTTTAAAATAACTGGGCTTTTCAAAGTGGGTTTAACTTTTTAGTTTAAGGGGTTCACTTGATTTAAAATGGGTCGTGATGTTTTATATAGTGAAATAAAGTTTCCCTTGGTTTGTTTGATTATTATTTTTAGTGAATTTGATCTCTTTTGGAATTGTTTTTGTATTCTAGATTGTTTTAAAAATGGATTTTTAAATTTATAATTTATATAAAATAAGATAAATTTCTAGTTGGAACTTTATAATGCGTTGATTTATTTTTTGCCCTTGTTGACCCCTTGTTCTTGTTTAAAATGTTTTTTTAATCAATGTGATGGATGTATGTGATGTGATTCATGTTGCACTTATGTATTTGGGCTCTTTTCAAGGGATTTATATAAGGTGGGAGGTATGTTAATGTGGTGTTATCCTATGGGGATTTGTTATTTTCATGTGATAAAATTGTTTGTTTATGGCCCACCTCCTTTATGAAATTCTTGAGGAAACTAAGGTTACTAAGTGGAAAGTATTGGGATGTTACTAGGATAGTTGTGATTTATTCAATAGATATCCCCCATAGTTTTATGTAACACCTATCTAGTGGGATGTTCACCATGAAGACTTGTTAGAGTGATTAAGTTGATAGATGTGTGACTGTTAACCTACCGACAGTAGGCCCAATTTTCATGTATTGTGGTAACTTGTTTTTTTCTTTGGTGTTCCCTAATTCTATGTATCATACGTTATGATTTTTTTTATATATTGACATGTGCAATGTTTATTACTTGGTTTTAATTGATTTATGTGTTGATTCTCTCATGGTTTATACGTGACATTTAATAGTTTAGTTCCATATATTTACCGAAAATATTTGTGATCTTTTTTTGTTGTTCTTTCATTATTTTTTCCTTATTTCATTTATTACCTTTGTTTGTTGGGTGTGTCAATGATTTTAAAATAAAAAAGGGGAAAAGGTTTCAATGTGGTAGTTTGGATGGAAATTATTTTGAAACATTTTAAATCAATGGTGGGTTTCTTTTAAAAAGTAGGATGTTTTAAAGATAAAGGAATGAATTTTTATTTGGCATGGTTTTCAAAAAAAAATTATGATTTTTTTTTCAAATGGTGCGCTTTGAGGAAGTTTATATTCCATGTATATTTTATTTTTTTATAATGAAATATGTAAATGAAAACCAATTTGTTTACTTTATTTTCAAAATATAAAACTTGGTTTCTTTTATAAAAGGAAACGTGAGTATGGTGGAATACTACCAGCTTTTGTTGGAACCCTATATACTCACATTGGAGGGTATGTAGTATTCATTTCTTATGTGGGTTTCTTCAGGACTAATATCTTTGGTTGGATTTGGTTTTTTCTCCTTTGAGAAACAAATGGTTTTCGTGTTTGTGGTGGTGACTTCTATGATCCATGCATATGGAATTTGGTCATTTAGTTTTATAAAACTGATTAGTTCGAGTCTTGTTTGACTTATTTAGTCTTCATTTTTTGTTATTTCATCATATGTTATAGTTCCATAATCTATATTAAATTTTTATTTTTATGATATTTATGTGTCCTCTATCTTTTTCTCTTTATTCATTATTCCATTATTTGAAATTTTATTTGGTTTCCTGAGGAACAAACCATCCCCAATAGTTTTTTTTAACTCCCTTGATGCTTGTTGTCAGCCCCTTGGGGGGGGGGGGTGGGGGGTCAACGAAGCTCCCTGGGTATGTGGTGGGTGATCTTGGGAGTTCGTTGGATGGATGTCCTAAGTCGGTTAATTACATAATTGTATTAGATCAAATCCCTTTGTTATCTAGGGTGTGTCTGAGTAGTATGGAGACTAAAATTTTCATCAGGGCTCAGGTGGAGTGTACAGGCAAGGTCTTATCTCGCTCTTTATCACACTAAACCATAGGTTTCCATGGGAGTATCCAGTTTGGGTATTGATCTCAAGTTCAAATTTTTATTTTTTTGATGGATTTTGCAATGTTAAGATGATTCTTTGACCCCTATTGTGTGTATTGGTAATTACAAGGGTTGGTTTGGGTTTTGGAGGCAAAATTGGTGAATGGACCATAGTTTCATGGTTATCATGCACAATCTGATAAATTTTCATGACCCCCTACACCTAAAGGGTACCCCTTTTGGGCTATAAATGAGATAAGGGATATGGTGAATACCTGAGTCCCACCTCCAATAGGCCATGGGTTGGAGACTAGAACCGAGGGTATAATAAACATACAATGGGAGGCTTTACCCTCTAAGAGAACATGTAAAAGAGAAAGATAAAGAAAATAAACCAATCAACAACCACTCATATATATATATATATATAAAATAATCCCAAATTCATACATTCAATTTCATAAAGTAATAAAACATCTAAATGAGACTACAAGTACCAAAAAGGTAAAGATGATAGTGACCACGAAGCCCGAACAACTCCTGTAAAACCATGATCTAGTAATATCCAGCCTGATCTCAAACCTACTATTATTGAATTGAAAATAGTTAATATATACTTTGGGTAATCATAATAATATACTCATTAGGATACTTCTTGGAGCCTCTTGTTCAAGATATTAAGAAAGCATGCTAAAGAATAGTGAAAAATAGTGAAACTAACTCAACACCTAAACTGATATATAAAGTTCCCAGCCTCATCATGTCTAAATCTAATCATGTTTCTCATAAAATAGATCATATAATATAGTAATGAAATTGCAATGGTTCCCCACTTCCACTTCTCCACTATTTGCCCGCTTGAACCCAATATCGCACATCTGAAGCCATCTATCTCCAAAATAAGTCACCCCAGAGACACATGGGATAAGTATCACAACATCCATAACATCATCGCAGCATCTCATATCACATATCCATATATTAACTAGGTAGTTTTTTGGAGCCACCAAAACCCACATGATATCTGTAGAGACTCGAAGATTAACATACATGGACATTACATTACTTTTGCGGAATACTTTGTACATAACAATAACACACACATAAGGATCGTAATAGTTTAGTGTCTTTGGAAACTCGGAATATAATCTTCTAATCATGGTGAAAGATCTTCAACATCTCCCATAAATATCTTCCCTTTTTTTACCTAAAACCAAAAACATAAAAGGGTGAGCTCAAATGCTCAGTAAGGGTAAACAAAAGAAATATCAATCACATCATATTCATAAGAACATAACATTTTGGAAATCTTAACCTACAAAAAGAGCATAATTTCATAACATGGGATAAATCATAGTAGTGAAATAAAATCCCAATAATCATAACTTAAAACATGAAACTTTGTGTCATACACACATAATCATAGAGAAACATTTCTTATTAGTCAAGACTCATTTCCAAGACTATCTTAGTAGACAAAGTCCATTTCTGAACCGAGTTCACTCCTCGTTTTAGTCCTGTTTCACTGAACCGGTTTAACCTGCCGTTCCAGCCATGTCTATCTCATGAGATATAAAATCTTTACCCAATGCATTGGAGGGAGATATAGGTCTCACCCATCTCATAATGACACCATTATTATGTGTGCCACAAAATCATAAACCATACATCATAGAATAACCCATGTAATAAAAAATGGGAATCTTAAACATCGTGACATCATAAAACAATTCATATAAGATAAAGGAATTCATAAAAATAATTCCATCACAACATAATCAAATCAATGTCATAATAGGGATAAAAACAGAACCCTTTTATTATCTTAGATGGAAAATAATTTTGATAAAACACTTGAACTCCATTCTTGAGGAAAATATCCTTTCTACTTCAAAAACTTTTTCCTTTATTAACATGTCATAGAATTTTAAACTAAAAGAAGTTGATTAAAAATAAACTTGAAAACTTGTAAGGGAAGCTTCTTGGAAATAATTTTTTAAAAATACATTCATGCCGTATAAGTTAAAAAAAAATTCTTCGTACTTTTTTCGGAAAAGTTAAAAAGTACCTCGTACGAAAAACGACAAAAGATTCCTTTCATATCTTTTACTAAAAACTCACTGAAAGGTATAATTGGATTTAAACAATTGTAGGTGGATGTAAATAATATTACATATTGAGGAAACATGGATGTGGATAATAAAATACACCCCATTAAATTTCAATGTATAAACAATCTCGGATAAAAATGAGATTGTGATATTTCCCTTACCTTAGGTCCGATTTGCTTCGTAAGTGTCCGAACCTCCTCTTCTTTGAAGCGCCTCTCTGAGATCTCCTTTTAGGGCACTAAAATTGGTCTTTGAGGAAGACCAGAACCTCTAGTATGTTTCTAGGGAAGTGGAGAAGAGGATTTTCTAGGGGTTGGCCGAGCTTTAAGGTTCAAAGTTGTGTGAGGAAGAAAGGGAGGAGGTGCCATTTTATAAGGGAGGAGAGGGGCACCTTTGGAATAACTAAAAATATTATTTTATTATAAAGCCAAATTCGGTTTTAAATAGCTCCAAATTGATTTATTTCGAAACTAAGGTGGGTATGGGTCGAAATCCGCTCATCCAATATAATTTAGACAAGTTTAGGTTCCTATATTAACCTTATCATTTAGATGTAACATTAAGTTAAATAATTTTACTTTTACCGTGTCTTCTTGTGTTCTTACACTATAAGGTTAATAAACTTACTATAACAAGCCAAACGAACCCCAAGTTGTTTATTATTAATATATATAACCTTATATAAGTCATTTTTCCGAAATTTAGATTTTTAGGAATAAAATAACAATTAATAATATAATATTTGTTTTAAAAACTATTTTATGTCAATTTTGACACTATTTAGTAATTGATTTTTTTGAAAATCATAACAGAATTATTAGTTCAAAAAAAGTAAATTAAATCAATACTAACATGTCATATTAACCTATAAAATTAGTTTAATTCTTAAAAAGTCTCAAATTATATTTATTTGGGTATTTATAATATCAATTATTATAATGTTTCACTATTATGGTAATTACTGCATCATCATTCTGTCATAAATAAATTAATTTATTTAATGTCTAAAAATTATAAATAAAATATTATTATGTAGGAAATATTATTAGCTTTCTAATGAATATTTACAATCGAATTTATCTTATGTATAACCCTATATTAAAAATGTTTTAGTAAATAAACTTTGATTTTAACTCTTTTAACTCTTCTTTGAATTAAATAATAATAAATGTCCTAATCTAATCCAAGTAGGCCTAAATGGTCATATTTTATTTCTAAGGTTGTTTTTGGTCAAATTACACTTATCCAATATAATTAGTACATGTGTTAGGGTAATAATAATATCATTTTTACCCTTAATTACCTTATTTACTTTTAACCGCGGTAAAAAAAAGTAAAAAGTTACTATTCACCAAAAATTATTTTCATCTCATTGAACCACATTTTACTTACTGACATCAACCGTGTCTCTCGGATTTTTGAAATTCCACTCACAGAAGCGGTAAAATTAAGTTTTATGAAAAATTCATTTTTTTAACTACCACTTAGTGGTTTCACTATTCATTAAAAAATGAAAGTTTCCAGAAAAATACCAAAAATTAGGCCTAAGATATATTTGATATTATGAACTCAAAAATGACGTCTATTTATCAAATTAAAAACATATCAGTTGCATTACTTAATTTAAAAATTAATTCTCGTCGTCAAAACAAATAACGTGTTCTTAAGAGATAATAATTATCAAAAGATTGACACTTGTTTATGTCTGGTTTAAATGTGAAATTACATCCAATGAACAAAATTATATTAAATTGTAAAAATATATTCTAAATATACTTTAAAACCACTCAAATTAATAATTTATCACTATTAATTATTTCGATTAAAAATGCAGTTTTTAATTAAAATTTAGTAATTTTCACTATTCATCAGAAAATGAAAGTTATCCGAAAAGTACCAAAATTTCACCCTAAGCTAATTTCGATATTCTGAATTCAAAAATGAAGTCCATTTTGAAAAATAAAATTTACAAAATTTCAAAAAGTGGTTATTACTATTCATAACGGCTAGTTTTAATAATATTTTAATAGCATATTGTTGTTTAGTGAAACTCGTTATTGCGTACTACACACGCTATCGAGGAAGGTCGTGATTGTGTGTAATGAAAGGCAAGTCAAGGATGCGTTTTGTGTAAGATCATTTTGGTGTAGCGTACAACACAAGACATTAATGAAATTAAAAAGAATATTTTTCATAAAATCTCGGGGTGTTACATTCTACCACCCTTAAAATGAATTTTTCCCTCGAAATTCGTCGGGGTTATAAATGGTTTACTATAAGGTCCCAGCCATAAACCTTACTTAATCTTGAGTTATTAAAAGATTACACATTGAGGATCTTTTCAGGTTTAGAGTTTTAGAGAATTAGATCATGAAACTTGCATTACATTCCACATTTAAACAATGTGGTTACATAAAAGACAGTATTCATTCTTCCCATTAACGGAAACATATTTAAAATATAACACGGATTCTTTCTTGACACATCCTTGACACTATCATCACATCATGTACCTTTCCCTTGACCTGTGAAAAACATTTCAAAAAATTGGGATGAGCATAAAAAGCTCAGTAAGAGTTATAAAAATATGGAAAGGAAACATGGGTACATATATACATAAGGATGAGATCATACTTTACCCATAAAACATAGGCATATCAAATCATGAATAAATCATAGAAAACATAAGACATAAAGGTAACTTGAGGCATTCATAACATTCTTACGTAGGGAGTAACCCTCTTGGTTACCTTTGGAATACCCCTCATAGTATATTCCCTAAATCTATTCGTAGAAACCTTAACGTTTCACTCCTTCGCGTTACCCAATGCATTGGAGAGCTATATCGGGCTCACCCGCCCTTAGTTTATCACAGAACCACCCGTTTTCATAACAATTCCCAAGAACCATAACATAAATGTATCACATAAAACATTCATAAAGGAAACATAACATTTCCACATTTCAATCACAATATAACATTTTAGTATATTGAAATAATGAATCCATTCAAAAAGAAACCATTTCCAAAACCATTTAAAACATTTAATAAAGAGATTTTTGAATCAAAGTGTCCCATACCACCTTGAAGCTTAAAATTTTAAACCATTAATATCCATATAAATAAATCCTTAGAACCATTTTGAAAACATGGATATTAATAAGAACAAATAATTAAAACATTTAAAACGATATTTTGGTTAAAGGGGTTTTACCAAAATTAGAGACACTTGAATACAATAATTGAGGAATAACATTTAGTCAGAAATTTATAATATCATGAGAATAAATGGATTCCTGATATAATACTCCAAAGGACAGCATAACAACAATGAACCCTCAATAGAAATGTCAAATGTGATGAAATCCCTTATAAAGAAGGTATCCTTAAATTAAGGACAAATCAATCTCAAAAATATATGTGAAAAATATAAATACACCCAATATAAGTGGATATTAAGTGTAAAATAATAAAAGGTCATTCACACATATTCAATGGATGACATATTCAATGACTACATGTTGAACCCAAAGAAGTCGAAATTAGGTTAAAAAGTTCCCTTGACAGCCTAACGACATCACATCAAAATGAGTTGATGAGAGATAAAAAGTGTATCTCATCACTTGGACATAAAATTTATATCAATAAGGATATATGAGAACATATACCAACATAACAATATGTAAATTAAAAGACCCAACAAAAGAAGTATTTTAAAAAAGAGGAGGGTGAAAGGTTCCCTTACCGACTTGGGTATCTTTCAAAACATACACCCCATGAAAGAAGGACAATAGATAATTGATGTAAATACTCATAAACGAAATTATATTACACAAAGAGTATAATAATGGGCAGTACATACACCAATCAATGGAATTTGTGGCAAATGTAGCATAAATCTCACGGGAATAAAAGTGAGATGAAAAATCCCTTACGAAAACTCGGCAGCCTAACGACACCACATAAAACTTCCGAATATGGATTGATGAGATCAAATAGGGTATCTCATCACATTAAAATAAAATTTACAGAAATAGGAATATAAAAGAACATCCCCCAACATTACAAAGAGGAACTTAAAAGAAGTGACATAAAGTAGAGTACTTAAAAAGAAAGAGAGAGGTTAGATCTCTTACGAAAGTTCGGCAGCCTAACGACGCCACTCAAAACTCCCAAAATGGATTGATGAGAGAGAATAGGGTCACTCATCACATGAACATAAAAATTACAGTAAGTTTAATATAAAAGATCATCCCAATAACAATAAAGATGAGTTTTAAAAGGAATGACATAAAAGTGTGTACTTAAAAAGAAAGAGAGGAGTAGGATTCCTTACCTCGGGTCCGACTTGACTCGATCGTTCTTTAATCTCCTGAATAATAAACTTGAGTTAATTTCTACTTCATTAAGAACCTTTTTCAAGTTCATTATTCCTTTTATATCACTTATTACCATGTCATAAACATTATGTAATCATTTAAGTTAATAATATTTGTTTTGCCGATATTTGGTTCTTAAGTCGAAAGTGGACTTCTTACAATTAAATGTTGTTCGTGTGGCCAAATTTTTATTATATCCATAATTGTATTCATGATTTAGATAGCATATATGTCATATATCCAGTACATGCATGCATTTATAACATTACATAATCATTTAGAGGTAAGAAATGAAATGCACCGGTCATGGAGACGGTAAGCCATACGTACGCATGAACGCTACTTTCATTTCTATTTCGTATTTTATAGAATTGAATCATAATTATATAAAGGTATATTATAATTCCAGTATAATATCATATATAATATCATAGTTCCATCCTTTATACGTCCCACATATGGTATTAAATGAATCAAATCACTTTGAGGGGGCGGTAGGTCCGCACTTCCTTAAATGAAGATATCGCGTTTACCCATAATGGAAACCATAAAGGTATGCCCAAAAAGAAAAAAAACATAAGCTTAAGGAAAACATAAACATATTATATATCATATATAAAAATAGTGACATCATAATGGCCACCTTTGAAGGTGTTAAATGAGTATTGAACAATCATCATTTCAGGAGGCCGAATTTCGCCATCCATGGAAACCGTATGTTCTTTAACCATTTGATGTAGTTGTGTGAGAGTGTAGCTTGAATAAATATTATAACAACATCATAGTATATTGAAGATACTGGTGTTGTTAGAAAAGAAGTAAATAAAAAGAGTTTAGGGGGTTGGAGAAGCAAAATAAAACAAATCAACATGAGAGAATGAATTACCTTTAAAAGTGTAACTCCTTTTGATTTGAGCCTAAAGGCTTCCTTTGAAAGGATTCTGCCCAAAGGGAATCCTCTAGGATTAGGAGAGGGATGTGGAGAGAGTAAATGGGCAGGGGTTGGCCGAGCCAAAGGCTTGAGGAGTGTGTGAAATGAGGTAGAGGTGGGGGCCTTTTATAAGAGGAGAGGAGGGGCACTTTTGGAAAGTAAGAAATATTACTTTATTTGAAAATGTGTTTCGGTTTTGAAAGGTCCCACATTGATATAATTCGTGGATAAGGTGATAAGGGTTCGAAATCCACCCATACAATAAGTTTTGGACATGTGTAGGTCATAGAGTTTACATTATCTTCTCATTTTATTTAAATCGTCAGATAATGATGTCATCACTGCATCATTATGATGTCATAGATAATTTAATTTATTTAATGTCTAAAAAATTATAAAAAAAATTACTATGATGTAGGAAATTTTTTAACTTTCCAATTACTATTTATAATAAAAAATCTGACTTGTATAACCCCACTTAAAATTTGTTTTAATAAAACATATCATGTTTGTGTCATTTTTACTTTTACATTAAATAAAAAGTTATTTATGTCATTTCCCAACCAAAGTGGCTCCATGGGGTCCCCAAGTTGACACATGACTTGTATTGGTTGGACATTACACATCCAATGAGGTTAGGACATGTGTCAAGTTCATTTCATATTATTAAAAAATTATTTTTACCTTAAACTACACTAATTACCTCTAATCGCGATTAAAAACTTAATAAGTTACTATTCACCAAAAAATTATTTTTATCCCATTGAACCACATTTTACTTCTTAATGAAAACCATGTATGTCGGATTTTCAAAATTCAATACACATTAGTGGTAAAATTTCCTTTAACTGAAAAATCAGTTTGCTTGATTACCACTTAGTGGTTTCACTATTCATAAAAAATTGGAGTTTTTCAGAAATTTACCAAAAAATCACCCTAAGCTATATTTGATATTCCGAATTCAAAAATGAAGCCTATTTTACAAAATTCAAAAACATATAAGTCACATTAATTAATTTAATAATTAATTCCCACTGTGAGAGCAAATAGCGTGTTTTTATGAAACAATAAGTATCAAAAGATTGACACTAGTTTAAGTCTGATTTCAAAGTGAAATTAATTCCAATGACCACTATTAGATTTAATGGTAAAAATATTTTCTAATTACACTTTAAAACCAATTAAAATTATAATATAATCATATAAATAAATTAGATTAAAAATAGGTTTTGAATTAAAATACAACATTTTACACTATTCATTAAAAAAAGAACTTTATCCGAAAGGTACCAAAATTTTACAGAAAGTAAATTTTGATGTCTCGATTATTAAGAAGAGTTTTATTTGGTCCAATAGAATATATAAGAGTGAACAAAACTATATTTAATGACGGTTCACCATCAAAAGGCGATAAGTGAACCTTTAGTGAAAACTAAGGCATATACGCCTAAAATTGAATTCTTTCCGTATTTTAAGCCTCTATCCTTTATTGGATAAATGTAAAAACATTTAAAAACATATATAATCATATTTTAGTTATTTCTATCCATTCCCTCCATTATAACGGCTACATGTTAACTACCATTTAAAATAATATTATTTTATTATTAGAGTGCAACGTAAGATTCCCAAGAAACTCGTTGTTGCGTGTTGGGTACGTCATCGAGCATAGCGTCCCCTTTAAAGTCATATTAATATTTTATTCACAAATATTTATAAATATGAAAATGTCATATTCTTTATTTACCTGGGGTGTTACATCCTTCCCCTCTTTTGGGAATTGTGTCCTCGCAATTTTAAAATTGCGCTTGGAAACATCCTTGAAAGTCCCACATCGGAACAAGAGTCGGTAAAACAATCACTTTAAAATAAAGAAAGATAAGTACAAAGGTCACCCGAGTTAAACCATACTAGGATTCCAAGAATGAAAATATGGACATGGAGGAAAAAACAAAGGGTCATGTTCTGATGGGGAGTGATAGAAAACATGTTTAGGAGAGAGTTAACCATGAGAAAATCACAAACTTGTGATGGGTTAAACGGTATTTGATTCCCAGTAGGAAAAGTTAATAGACAACATTTTTGTTTTAAGTTACTTTTTATTGAGGAATTTATTCATAAGGAAACATAATCACTTATCATGTTGACTTTCAACTTTTACTAGATTCCTTAATCAAACTCATATATTTTCCAAAAGACGAGTATTTAGGGAGACTTGTTCGCATTAAGAGTACTATAATAAACTTCTAGAGAATCACCTAATCCACAAAAGAGAACTATATACATCCCATGTCTTCAGGCTTTAACCAAAACCAAAACCAAAAAGGTTAGTACAAGGTCAGATAATCCATAAAAGGATAACCCATTAAAAAGAAAATCCATGCTTAATCTCCAAAATTTGTCCAAAAAAACCCAAAGTTCAACGAGGACTATCTGATAAAAAATTTGTCCATAAAATTCTTCAAAGTAAACCAATATAATATTGAAACCCAAATATTTGAAGGATTTAGTCACATATTCTTCCAAGTTAAATCGTAACATTTATCTCCAAACAACATCAGTTGCTCCTAAAGTCTCGTATTGAAAAGTAATTAACCTAATCACATATCCTCTATGATAGGTTAATAATTTTCATAAATAACCCAAAATAAACTTACTCTTAATTCATAAAATCATATAACTAAGAAGAATCTGTCAAACTAACCAGGGACTTCACGTAGTCCAGTGGTAGGCGATAAATACCAGTCACACTTTGGTTGTGGGTTCGATTCCCGCAGCTTTGTCCGACGTGATGGGTTGTCACACGGTCTGCGTGTTTTCCTTTTTCCAAAACTATATAATTATTAAATCATTCCCCAAAAAGAGATAAAATCATCAAAAATGATCATAACATATTTTAACCTCAATTTTATCTCATGCCTTTCATTTTCCAGCATATCATATAATAACCCATAATTACCTCAAAAGTAAGGATCATATAAACTCTAATGGTTACCTTTATAATTATTACCCGAACTTCCACATGGATTGGTCATCACGTATATGATGCATTAAAGATCATACCAAGGTTCAAGTGGTTGATCATGACTCCTTGATATTTGGTTTAGAACAACCACGAGTTTCCTCATTGAATCCTCCATTTTATCTAGTATCTTAATCAGAGAACCACCACAGTTTCCTTCAAACCTGTTGTCTCTTTGGTGCCTGCTAGATCCATCCATTCACTAAAACCAAAAAGGTCAGTGTGAGTATATCAAAAAAAAAACCATCATGTACTAATAAGGAAGATAAAGACTAAGATATACTTACTCATTCACTTTATCTAAAAGTAGGACTCTTTCGGAAATCCTAACCATTATGGTAATGCCACTTATGCTTAAAGAATACCCTAACCTCTAAAGTTATCTAAACCGACCTTTGATACCAACTATAAGGCCCCAGCCTTAAACCTTACTTAATATTGAGTTATTACAAGATTACACATTGAGGATCTTTTCAGGTTTAGAGTTTTAGAGAATTAGATCATGAAACTTGCATTACATTCCACATTTAAACAAAGTGGTTACATAAAAGACAATATTCATTCTTCCCATCAACAGAAACATATTTAAAATATAACACGGATTATTTCTTGACACATCCTTGACACTATCATCACATCATGTACCTTTCCCTTGACTTGTGAAAAACATTTCAAAAACTTGGGATGAGCATAAAAAGCTCAGTAAGAGTTATAAAAATATGGAAAGGAAACATGGGTACATATATACATAAGGATGAGATCATACTTTACCCATAAAACATAGGCATTTCAAATCATGAATAAATCATAGAAAACATAAGACATAAAGGTAACTTGAGGCATTCATAACATTCTTACATAGGGAGTAACCCTCTTGGTTACGTTTGGAATACCCCTCACAGTATATTCCCTAAATCTCTTCGGAGAAACCTTAACGTTTCACTCCTTCGCATTACCCAATGCATTGGAGAGCTATATCGGGCTCACCCGCCCATAGTTTATCACGGAACCACCCGTTTTCATAACAATGCCCAAGAACCATAACATAAATGTATCACATAAAAATGCATAAAGGAAACATAACATTTCCACATTTCAATCACAATATAACATTTTAGTATATTGAAATAATGAATCCATTCAAAAAGAAACCATTTCCAAAACCATTTAAAACATTTAATAAAGAGATTTTTGAATCAAAGTGTCCCATACCACCTTGAAGCTTAAAATTTTAAACCATTAATATCCATATAAATAAATCCATAGAACCATTTTGAAAACATGAATATTCATAAGAACAAATAATTAAAACATTTAAAACGATATTTTGGTTAAAGGGGTTTTACCAAAATTAGAGACACTTGAATACAATAATTGAGGAATAAAATTCAGTCGGAACTTTATAATATCATGAGAATAAATGGATTCATGATATAATACTCCAAAGGACATCATAACAACAATGAACCCTCAATAGAAATGTCAAATGTGATGAAATCCCTTATAAAGAAGGTATCCTTAAATGAAGGGCAAATCAATCTCAAAAATATGTGTGACAAATATAAATAAACCAAATATAAGTGGATATTAAGTGTAAAACAATAAAAGTTCATTCACACATATTCAATGGATGACATATTCAATGACTACATGTTGAACCCAAAGAAATCGAAATTGGGTTAAAAAGTTCCCTTGACAGCCTAACGGCATCACATAAAAATGAGTTGATGAGAGATAAAAAGTGTATCTCATCACTTGGACATAAAATTTACATCAATAAGGATATATTAGAACATATCCCAACATAAAAATATGTAAATTAAAAGACCCCACAAAAGAAGTCTTTTAAAAAAGAGGAGGGTGAAAGGTTCCCTTACCGACTTGGATATCTTTCAAAACATACACCCCATGAAAGAAGGACAATAGATCATTGATGTAAATACTCATAAACGAAAGTATATTACACAAAGAGTATAATAATGGGTAGTACATACACAACTCAATGGAATTTGTGGAAAATGTAGCATAAATATCACGGGAATAAAAGTGAGATGAAAAATCCCTTACGAAAACTCGGCAGCCTAACGGCACCACATAAAACTTCCGAATATGGATTGATGAGATCAAATAGGGTATCTCATAACATTAAAATAAAATGTACAGAAAGTGGAATATAAAAGAACATCCCCCAACATTACAAAGAGGAACTTAAAATAAGTGACATAAAGTAGAGTACTTAAAAAGAAAGAGAGAGGTTAGATCTCTTACGAAAGTTCGGCAGCCTAACGACGTCACTCAAAACTCCCAAAATGGATTGATGAGAGATAATAGGGTCACTCATCACATGAACATAAAAATTACAGTAAGTTTAATATAAAAGATCATCCCAATAACAAGAAATATGAGCTTTAAAAGGAATGACATAAAAGTGTGTACTTAAAAAGAAAGAGAGGAGTAGGATTCCTTACCTCGGGTCCGACATGACTCGATCATTCTTTAATCTCCTGAATAATAAAGTTGATTTAATTTCTACTTCCTTGAGAACCTTTTTCAAGTTCATTATTCCTTTTATATCACTTATTACCATGTCATAAACATTATGTAATCATTTAAGTTAATAATATTTGTTTTGCCGATATTTGGTTCTTAAGTCGAAAGTGGACTTCTTAAAATTACATGTTGTTCGTGTGGCCAAATGTTTATTATATCCAGAATTTTATTCATGATGTAGATAGCATATATGTCATATATACAGTACATTCATGCATTTATAACATTACATAATCATTTAGAGGTAAGAAATGAAATGCACCGTTCATGGAGACGGTAAGCCATACGTACGCATGAATGCTACTTTCATTTCTATTTAGTATTTTATAGAATTGAATCATAATTATATAAAGGTATATTATAATTCCAGTATAATATCATATATAATATCATAGTTCCATCCTTTATACGTCCCACATATGGTATTAAATGAATCAAATCACTTTGAGGGGGCGGTAGGTCCGCACTTCCTTAAATGAAGATATCGCGTTTACCCATAATGGAAACCATATAGGTATGCCCAAAAAGAAAAAAATAGAAACTTAAGGAAAACATAAACATATTATATATCATATATAAAAATAGTGACATCATAATGGCCACCTTTGAAGGTGTTAAATGAGTATTGAACAATCATCATTTCGGGAGGCCGAATTTCGCCATCCACGGAAACCCTATGTTCTTTAACCAGTTGATGTAGTTGTGTGCGAGTGTAGCTTGAATAAATCTTATAACAACATCATAGTATATTGAAGATACTGGGGTTGTTACAAAAGAAGTAAATAAAAAGAGTTTAGGGGGTTGGAGAAGCAAAATAAAACAAATGAACATGAGAGAATGAATTACCTTTAAAAGTGTAACTCCTTTTGATTTGAGCCTAAAGGCTTCCTTTGAAAGGATTCTGCCCAAAGGGAATCCTCTAGGATTAGGAGAGGGATGTGGAGAGAGTAAATGGGAAGGGGTTGGCCGAGCCAAAGGCTTGAGGAGTGTGTGAAATGAGGTAGAGGTGGGGGCCTTTTATAAGAGGAGAGGAGGGGCACTTTTGGAAAGTAAGAAATATTACTTTATTTGAAAATGTGTTTCGGTTTTGAAAGGTCCCACATTGAAATAATTCGTGGATAAGGTGATAAGGGTTAGAAACCCACCCATCCAATAAGTTTTGGACATGTGTAGGTCATAGAGTTTACATTATCTTCTCATTTTATTTAAATCGTCAGATAATGATGTCATCGCTGCATCATTATGATGTCATAGATAATTTAATTTATTTAATGTCCAAAAAATTATAAAAAAAATTACTATGATGTAGGAAATCTTTTTATATTTCCAATTACTATTTATAATAAAAAATCTGACTTGTATAACCCCACTTAAAAATTGTTTTAGTAAAACATATCATGCTTGTGTCATTTTTACTTTTACATTAAATAAAAAGTTATTTATGTCATTTCCCAACCAAAGTGGCTCCATGGGGTCCCCAAGTTGACCCATGGCTTGTCTTGGTCGGCCATTACACATCCAATGAGGTTAGGACATGTGTCAAGTTCATTTCATATTATTAAAAAATTATTTTTACCTTAAACTACACTAAATACCTCTAATGGCGATTAAAAACTTAATAAGTTACTATTCACCAAAAAATTATTTTTATCCCATTGAACCACATTTTACTTCTTAATGAAAACCATGTATGTCGGACTTTCAAAATTCAATACACATTAGTGGTAAAATTTCATTTAACTGAAAAATCAGTTTTCTTGATTACCACTTAGTGGTTTCACTATTCATAAAAAATTGGAGTTTTTCAGAAATTTACCAAAAATTCACCCTAAGCTATATTTGATATTCCAAATTCAAAAATTAAGCCTATTTTACAAAATTCAAAAACATATAAGTCACATTAATTAATTTAATAATTAATTCCCGCTGTCAGAGCAAATAGCGTGTTTTTATGAAACAATAAGTATCAAAAGATTGACACTAGTTTAAGTCTGATTTCAAAGTGAAATTAATTCCAATGACCACTATTGGATTTAATGGTAAAAATATTTTCTAATTTCACTTTAAAACCAATTCAAATGATAATCTAATCATATAAATAAATTAGATTAAAAATAGGTTTTGAATTAAAATACAACATTTTACACTATTCATTAAAAAAAAGAACTTTATCGGAAAGGTACCAAAATTTTACAGAAAGTAAATTTTGATGTCTCTATTATTAAGAAGAGTTTTATTTGGTCCAATAGAATGTATAAGAGTGAACAAAACTATATTTAATGACGGTTCACCATCAAAAGGCGATAAGTGAACCTTTAGTGAAAACTAGGGCATATACGCCTAAAATTGAATTTTTTCCGTATTTTAAGCCTCTATCCTTTATTGGATAAATGTAAAAACATTTAAAAACATATATAATCATATTTTAGTTATTTCTATACATTCCCTCCATTACAACGGCTACATGTTAACTACCATTTAAAATAATATTATTTTATTATTAGAGTGCAACGTAAGATTCCCAAGAAACTCGTTGTTGCGTGTTGGGTACGCTATCGAGCATAGCGTCCCCTTTAAAGTAATATTAATATTTTATTCACAAATATTTATAAATATGAAAATGTCTTATTATTTATTTACCTGGGGTGTTACATCCTTCCCCCCTTTTGGGAATTGTGTCCTCGCAATTTTAAAATTGCGCTTGGAAACATCCTTGAAAGTCCCACATCGGAACAAGAGTCGGTAAAACAATCACTTTAAAATAAAGAAAGATAAGTACAAAGGTCACCCGAGTTAACCCATACTAGGATTCCAAGAATGAAAATATGGACATGGAGGAAAAAACAAAGGGTCATGTTCTGATGGGGAGTGATAGAAAACATGTTTAGGAGAGAGTTAACCATGAGAAAATCACAAACTTGTGATGGGTTAAACGGTATTCGATTCCCCAGTAGGAAAAGTTAATAGACAAAATTTTTGTTTTAAGTTACTTTTTATTGAGGAATTTATTCATAAGGAAACATAATCACTTATCATGTTGACTTTCAACTTTTACTAGATTCCTTAATCAAACTCATATATTTTCCAAAAGATGAGTATTTAGGGAGACTTGTTCGCATTAAGAGTACTATAATAAACTTCTAGAGAATCACCTAATCCACAAAAGAGAACTATATAAATCCCACGTCTTTAGGCTTTAACCAAAACCAAAACCAAAAAGGTTAGTACAAGGTCAGATAATCCAGAAAAGGATAACCCATTAAAAAGAAAATCCATGCTTAATCTCCAAAATTTGTCCAAAAAAACCCAAAGTTCAACGAGGACTATCTGATAAAAAATTTGTCCATAAAATTCTTCAAAGTAAACCAATATAAGATTGAAACCCAAATATTTGAAGGATTTAGTCACATATTCTTCCATGTTAAATCGTAACATTTATCTCCAAACAACATCAGTTGCTCCTAAAGTCTCGTATTGAAAAGTAATTAACCTAATCACATATCCACTATGATAGGTTAATAATTTTCATAAATAAACCAAAATCAACTTACTCTTAATTCATAAAATCATATAACTAAAAAGAATCGGTCAAACTAACCAGGGACTTCACGTAGTCCAGTGGTAGGCGATAAATACCAGTCACACTTTGGTTGTGGGTTCGATTCCCGCAGCTTTGTCCGACGCGACTGGTTGTCACACGGTCTGCGTGTTGTCCTTTTTCTAAAACTATATAATTATTAAATCATTCCCCAAAAAGAGATAAAATCATCAAAAATGATCATAACATATTTTAACCTCAAGTTTATCTCATGCCTTTCATTTTCCAGCATATCATATAATAACCCATAATTACCTCAAAAGTAAGGATCATATAAACTCTAATGGTTACCTTTATAATTATTACCCGAACTTCCACATGGATTGGTCATCACGTACATGATGCATTAAAGATCATACCAAGGTTCAAGTGGTTGATCATGACTCCTTGATATTTGGTTTAGAACAACCACGAGTTTCCTCATTGAATCCTCCATTTTATCTAGTATCTTAATCAGAGAACCACCACAGTTTCCTTCAAACCTGTTGTCTCTTTGGTGCCTGCTAGATCCATCCATTCACTAAAACCAAAAAGGTCAGTGTGAGTATATAAAAAAAAAACCATCATGTACTAATAAGGAAGATAAAGACTAAGATATACTTACTCATTCACTTTATCTAAAACTAGGACTCTTTCTGAAATCCTAACCATTATGGTAATGCCACTTATGCTTAAAGAATACCCTAACCTCTAAAGTTATCTAAACCGACCTTTGATACCAACTATAAGGCCCCAGCCTTAAACCTTACTTAATCTTGAGTTATTACAAGATTACACATTGAGGATCTTTTCAGGTTTAGAGTTTTAGAGAATTAGATCATGAAACTTGCATTACATTCCACATTTAAACAAAGTGGTTACATAAAAGACAGTATTCATTCTTCCCATCAACGGAAACATATTTAAAATATAACACGGATTCTTTCTTGACACATCCTTGACACTATCATCACATCATGTACCTTTCCCTTGACCTGTGAAAAACATTTAAAAAACTTGGGATGAGCATAAAAAGCTCAGTAAGAGTTATAAAAATATGGAAAGGAAACATGGGTACATATATACATAAGGATGAGATCATACTTTACCCATAAAACATAGGCATTTCAAATCATGAATGAATCATAGAAAACATAAGACATAAAGGTAACTTGAGGCATTCATAACATTCTTACGTAGGGAGTAACCCTCTTGGTTACGTTTGGAATACCCCTCACAGTATATTCCCTAAATCTCTTCGGAGAAACCTTAACGTTTCACTCCTTCATGTTACCCAATGCATTGGAGAGCTATATCGGGCTCACCCGCCCTTAGTTTATCACGGAACCACCCGTTTTCATAACAATGCCCAATAACCATAACATAAATGTATCACATAAAAATGCATAAAGGAAACATAACATTTCCACATTTCAATCACAATATAACATTTTAGTATATTGAAATAATGAATCCATTCAAAAAGAAACCATTTCCAAAACCATTTAAAACATTTAATAAAGAGATTTTTGAATCAAAGTGTCCCATACCACCTTGAAGCTTAAAATTTTAAACCATTAATATCCATATAAATAAATCCTTAGAACCATTTTGAAAACATGAATATTAATAAGAACAAATAATTAAAACATTTAAAATGATATTTTGGTTAAAGGGGTTTTACCAAAATTAGAGACACTTGAATACAATAATTGAGGAATAACATTTAGTCAGAACTTTATAATATCATGAGAATAAATGGATTCATGATATAATACTCCAAAGGACAGCATAACAACAATGAACCCTCAATAGAAATGTCAAATGTGATGAAATCCCTTATAAAGAAGGTATCCTTAAATTAAGGACAAATCAATCTCAAAAATATGTGTGACAAATATAAATAAACCCAATATAAGTGGATATTAAGTGTAAAACAATAAAAGGTCATTCACACATATTCAATTAATGACATATTCAATGACTACATGTTGAACCCAAAGAAATCGAAATTGGGTTAAAAAGTTCCCTTGACAGCCTAACGGCATCACATCAAAATGAGTTGATGAGAGATAAAAAGTGTATCTCATCACTTGGACATAAAATTTACATCAATAAGGATATATGAGAACATATCCCAACATAACAATATGTAAATTAAAAGACCCAACAAAAGAAGTCTTTTAAAAAAGAGGAGGGTGAAAGGTTCCCTTACCGACTTGGGTATCTTTCAAAACATACACCCCATGAAAGAAGGACAATAGATCATTGATGTAAATACTCATAAACGAAATTATATTACACAAAGAGTTGAATAATGGGAAGTACATACACCACTCAATGGAATTTGTGGCAAATGTAGCATAAATCTCACGGGAATAAAAGTGAGATGAAAAATCCCTTACGAAAACTCGGCAGCCTAACGGCACCACATAAAACTTCCGAATATGGATTGATGAGATCAAATAGGGTATCTCATCACATTACAATAAAATGTACAGAAAGAGGAATATAAAAGAAAATCCTCCAACATTACAAATAGGAGCTTAAAAGAAGTGACATAAAGGAGAGTACTTAAAAAGAAAGAGAGAGGTTAGATCTCTTACGAAAGTTCGGCAGCCTAACGGCGCCACTCAAAACTCCAAAAATGGATTGATGAGAGAGAATAGGGTCACTCATCACATGAACATAAAAATTACAGTAAGTGTAATATAAAATATCATCCCAATAACAAGAAATATGAGCTTTAAAATGAATGACATAAAAGTGTGTACTTAAAAAAAAGAGAGGAGTAGGATCCCTTACATCGGGTCCGACTTGACTCGATCGTTCTTTAATATCCTAAATAATAAACTTGAGTTAATTTCTACTTCCTTAAGAACCTTTTTAAAGTTCATTATTCCTTTTATATCACTTATTACCATGTCATAAACATTATGTAATCATTTAAGTTAATAATATTTGTTTTGCCGATATTTGGTTCTTAAGTCGAAAGTGGACTTCTTACAATTACATGTTGTTCGTGTGGCCAAATGTTTATTATATCCAGAATTGTATTCATGATGTAGATATAATATATGTCATATATCCAGTACATGCATGCATTTATAACATTACATAATCATTTAGAGGAAAGAAATGAATGCACTGTTCATGGAGACGGTAAGCCGTACGTACGCATGAACGCTACTTTCATTTCTATTTCATATTTTATAGAATGTAATCATAATGATATAAAGGTATATTATAATTCCAGTATAATATCATATATAATATCATAGTTCCATCCTTTATACGTCCCACATATGGTATTTAATGAATCAAATCACTTTGAGGGGGCGGTAGTCCGCACTTCCTTAAATGAAGATATCGCGTTTACCCATAATGGAAACCATAAAGGTATGCCCAAAAAGAAAAAAAAAACAGAAGCTTAAGGAAAACATAAACATATTATATATAATATATAAAAATAGTGACATCATAATGGCCACCTTTGAAGGTGTTAAATGAGTATTGAACAATCATCGTTTCGGGGGGGCAGAATTTCGCCATCCACGGAAACCGTATGTTCTTTAACCATTTGATGTAGTTGTGTGAGAGTGTAGCTCGAATAAATCTTATAAAAACATCCTAGTATATTGAAGATACTGGTGTTTTTACGAAAGATGTAAATATAAAGAGTTTAGGGGGTTGGAGAAGCAAAATAAAACAAATGAACATGAGAGAATGAATTACCTTTAAAAGTGTAACTCCTTTTGATTTGAGGCTAAAGGATTCCTTTGAAAGGATTCTGCCCAATGGGAATCTTCTAGGATTAGGAGAGGGATGTGTAGAGAGTAAATGGGCAGGGTTTGGCCGAGCCAAATGCTTGAGGAGTGTGTGAAATGAGGTAGAGGTGGGGGCCTTTTATAAGAGGAGTGGAGGGGCACTTTTGGAAAGTAATAAATATTACTTTATTTGAAAATGTGTTTCGGTTTTAAAAGGTCCCACATTTATATAATTCGTGGATAATGTGATAAGGGTTCGAAATCCACCCATACAATAAGTTTTTGACATATTTAGGTCATAGAGTTTACATTATCTTCTCATTTTATTTAAATCGTCAGATAATGATGTCATCGCTGCATCATTATGATGTCATAGATAATTTAATTTATTTAATGTCTAAAAAATTATAAAAAAAATTACTATGATGTATTAAATCTTTTTATCTTTCCAATGACTTTTTATAATAAAAAATCTGACTTGTATAACCCCACTTAAAAATTGTTTTAGTAAAACATATCATGTTTGTGTCATTTTTACTTTTACATTAAATAAAAAGTTATTTATGTCATTTCCCAACCAAAGTGGCTCCATGGGGTCCCCATGTTGACCCATGGCTTGTATTGGTCGGCCATTACACATCCAATGAGGTTAGGACATGTTTCAAGTTCATTTCATATTATTAAAACATTATTTTTACCTTAAACTACACTAATTACCTCTAATCACGATTAAAAACTTAATAAGTTACTATTCACCAAAAAATTATTTTTATCCCATTGAACCACATTTTACTTCTTAATGAAAACCATGTATGTCGGTTTTTCAAAATTCAATACACATTAGTGGTAAACTTTCATTTAACTGAAAAATAAGTTTGCTTGATTACCACTTAGTGGTTTCAGTATTCATCAAAAATTGGAGTTTTTCAGAAAATTACAAAAAATTCACCCTAAGCTATATTTGATATTCCAAATTCAAAAATGAAGTCTATTTTACAAAATTAAAAACATATAAGTCACATTAATTAATTTAATAATTAATTCCCGCTGTCAGAGCAAATAGCGTGTTTTTATGAAACAATAAGTATCAAAAGATTGACACTAGTTTAAGTCTGATTTCAAAGTGAAATTAATTCCAATGACCACTATTGGATTTAATGGTAAAAATATTTTCTAATTTCACTTTAAAATCAATTCAAATGATAATCTAATCATATAAATAAATTAGATTAAAAATAGGTTTTGAATTAAAATACAACATTTTACACTATTCACAAAAAAAAAAGAACTTTATCGGAAAGGTACCAAAATTTTACAGAAAGTAAATTTTGATGTCTTGATTCTTAAGAAGAGTTTTATTTGGTCCAATAGAATGTATAAGAGTGAAAAAAACTATATTTAATGACGGTTCTCCATCAAAAGGCGATAAGTGAACCTTTAGTGAAAACTAGGGCATATACACCTAAAATTGAATTCTTTCCGTATTTTAAGCCTCTATCCTTTATTGGATAAATGTAAAAACATTTAAAAACATATATAATCATATTTTAGTTATTTCTATCCATTCCCACCATTACAACGTCTACATGTTAACTACCATTTAAAATAATATTATTTTATTATTAGAGTGCAACGTAAGATTCCCAAGAAACTCGTTGTTGCGTGTTGGGTACGCCATCTAGCATAGAATCCCCTTTAAAGTCATATTAATATTTTATTCACAAATATAGATAAATATGAAAATGTCATATTCTTTGTTTACCTGGGGTGTTACATTTACTACTCGAAAGTTTCTTTAATAGAAACCCACATCGTAAAAAGGAATACCAAAACCAATCTTTAAAAACAAAAGTATGAAACGTAACGGTTACCCAAATAAACTAATAACTGGGTTTCCACATAGGTGAAAATATGGATATGGAAGAGAAATCTAACCATCATGTTCTGATGGAGAGTGGTAGAGAACATGGCTATGGAAAAGCCATCAATCACAGGCCATAAATTTGTGACGATCTAAGGTACCATCTGATTCATCAGATATAAGAGCACTAGGACAACATTTTTGGTTTTCAAGATCATTTCCCTAAAGTTGATGAAATTTGAATTAGAAGAAATACTTTCGTGATTTTGGTATAGTCTCACCGTTGGTCGTTCTTTGGACAATTTCCACTTCATCTATTAAAGAAATGAAGTTGAATTTGTCATTCATGATGTGTTAGCAGATCATGTGATAGAATGATGGGTCATTCCATCTGTCTCAAACAAAATGTTATAAAAGTTATCAAAAAATACATAAGTCCATCTATAGTGAGATTAATGATATATGGTTCCTAAAATGTACTTATACTTCATATATCATATTGTTTAATATAATAAAACTAGTTTCTACTAAACAGGGACTTCCTGTAGGCCAGTGGTAGGCGATAAAGGCGAGTCACACTTCGGTTGTGGGTTCGATTCCCACGGCCTTGTCCGACGCGATGGGCTGTCACCCGTCCTGCAGGTTGTCCTTTTTCTAAAGCTATATTACTATAACATCCCATCAATAATATCGAAAAAAAATTTCTATCCTTAAACAATACTAACTTATGTCCAACATAATCCATTCCAATCTTTAGGCTTATAAAATATTTCGTCCCAAGCTCATAGTATAAAGAAAATGATTACTTGAAATGTCACATAACAATCATGTGAATTCCATCATTTATCCCCCATATATCATAAGATATATCTTGTTAGTCAAATTACTAACATGTTAATACCTTGATCATGTATTCTTTTGAAGAATGTATACCCACTTATCCTTAGTGAAAACATGAATACAGTTAAAAGTTAACACTTTCCATAAACCAAAATCCTCAAAACTCTTTATACTCAAACCATGATATCACTTAGTCCTTATATCAATCATGAGCTCATGAATACTGTCAAACATTTCATTTTTTCCTTATCCCTTCATTATGTGCATATCATCTGCTTACAAAAAATATCTCAATATCCTTAATGGATACTGGTACCATTAATCATACACTTTCAAAACTCAAGGAAAGACAACAGTGTAACAATCCTTAGATGTCTCTTTATTCCATAGTACCATGAGATTACTTATACAACATTACACTTGATAAACATATAATGATTCCACTACCTTCTTAAACCATTGACTGAGCTTCAACCATTATTTCAACTCACATATCATTTGTAGTCTCTTCATTATCATCAACATAAATACTACTCATACGGCCATACTGATTCTATTTATGAGACTTTCCCTTAGGGAATTGGTTTGAATAATGCCCATACATTCCACATTTAAAACATTTAACCATTTTTGATGTCGTAGCAATACCATTATCCTCATCCATGGTGTTAACTGAACATTTTCCTTTGCACTTATTGGATTTGTTTCCTTCTTTTCCACAGCCAAAGCATCTTCCAGTTCCCTTGAAACAATCTCCTCTATGCCTCTTCCCACATGATTTACATGAGGGAAATTGAACTTTCTTTCCTCATCATGAAACTCCATCTTTCTCTTATTATCTGAGTCGGGAAACTTACCAAAGTTGAGATTATTGATCATATTATGAGATTTCTGATTAGGAATATTAACGATGTTTGGACTTCCAAATCCCATTTCATTTGGTTTCCCATGAAGAATATCATTCCATTGTCTGTCATATCCTCCATTATCATGAATCTTCCTGTTTCCAGCCATTTTCTAAAATCCAAAAAGAATAGTGTGAGAGGAAAAAATCATGCTAGGGAAAACAACATAGTAAAGGGGGAGCACCCTCAATATCTAACATCTTAAGTTAAATTCTAATATCGTTACCGTAGTTCTAGGACTATGTCCTATACGTATACTTATCCTTAGGGACATCCCTAGACATATCTTAGAAATATCTCTAGGGATCTCACTAACATTTTCGCATCCTAGTTTCCAAAGGTTGACTAAACCTTTCCTCTGATACCAACTACAGAGACCCGAAGCTTAACGTATATGGACATTACATTACTTTTGCAGAATACTTAGTACATAACAATAACACACACATAAGGATCGTAATAGTTTAGTGCCTTTGGAAACTCGGAATATAATTTTCTAATCGTGGTGAAAGATCTTCAACATCTCCCATAAAGATCTTCCCTTTTTTTCACCTAAAACCATTCTTTATATCCTGGGTAAAAGAAAACATAAAAGGGTGTGCTCAAATGCTCAGTAAGGGTAAACAAAAGAAATATCAATCACATCATATTCATAAGAACATAACATTTTGGAAATCATAACCTGCAAAAAGAGCATAATTTCATAACATGAGATAAATCATAGTAGTGAAATGAAATCCCAATAATCATAACTTAAAACATGAAACTTTGTGTAATACACATATAATCATAGAGAAACATTTCTTATTAGTCAAGACTCATTTCCAAGACTATCTTAGTGGACAAACTCCATTTCTGAACCGAGTTCACTCCTCGTTTCAGTCCTGTTTCACTGAACCGGTATAACCTGCCGTTCCATCCATGTCTATCTCATGAGATATAAAATCCTTAACCAATGAATTGGAGGGTGATATAGGTCCCACCCATCTCATAATTATATCATTCTTATGTGTTCCAAAAAATCATAAACCATACATCATAGAATAACCTATGTAATAAAAATGGGAATCTTAAACATCATGACATCATAAAACAATTCATATAAGATAAAGGAATTCATAAAAATAATTCCATCACAACATAATAAAATCAATGTAATAATAGGGATAAAAACAGAACCCTTTTATTATCTTAGATGGAAAATAATTTTGATAAAACACTTGAACTCCATTCTTGAGGAAAATATCCTTTCTACTTCAAAAACATTTTTCCTTTATTAACATGTCATAGAATTTTAAACTAAAAGAAGTTGATTAAAAATAAACTTGAAAACTTGTAAGGGAAGATTCTTGTAAATAATTTTTTAAAAATTCATTCATGCCATATAATTTAAAAAAACATTCTCCGTAATTTTGTCGGAAAAGTCAAAAAGTGCCTCGTACGAAAAACGACAAAAGATTTCTTTCATATCTTTTACTAAAAACTCACCGAAAGGTAAAATTGGATTTAAAAAATTGTAAATGGATGGAAATAATATTACATATTGAGGAAACATGGATGTGGATGATAAAATACACCCCAGTAAATTTCAAAGTATAAACAATCTCGGATAAAAATGATATTGTGATATTTCCCTTACCTTAGGTCTGATTTGCTTCGTAAGTGTCCGAACCTCCTCTTCTTTGAAGCGCCTCTTTGAGATCTCCTTTTAGGGAACTAAAATTGGTCTTTGAGGAAGACCAGAACCTCTAGGATGTTTCTAGGGAAGTGGAGAAGAGGATTTGTCAGGGGTTGGCCGAGCTTGAAGGCTCAAAGTTGTGTGAGGAAGAGAGGGAGGAGGTGCCATTTTATAAGGGAGGAGAGGGGCACCTTTGGAATAACAAAAAATATTATTTTATTATAAAGCCAAATTCGGTTTTAAATAGCTCCAAATTGATTTATTTCGAAGCTAAGGTGGTGATGGTTCTAAATCCTCTCATGCAATAGAATTTAGGCAAGTTTAGGTTCCTATTTTAACCTTATCATTTAGATTTAATATTAAGTTAAATAATTTTACTTTTACCGTGTCTTCTTGTGTTCTTACACTATAAGGTTAATAAACTTACTATAACAAGCCAAACGAACCCCAAGTTGTTTATTATTAATATATATAACCTTATCTAAGTCATTTTTCTGAACTTTAGATTTTTAGGAATAAAATAACAATTAATAATATAATATTTGTTTTAAAAACTATTTTATGTCAATTTTGACACTATTTAGTAATTGATTTTTGTGAAAATAATAACAGAATGATTAGTTCAAAAAAGTTAATTAAATCAATACTAAAATGTCATATTAACCTAGAAAATTAGTGTAATTCATAAAAAGTCTCAAATTATATTTATTTGGGTATTTATAATATCAATTATTATAATTTTTCACTATTATGGTAATTACTGCATCATCATTCTGTCATAAATAAATAAATTTATTTAATGTATAAAAATTATAAATAAAATATCATTATGTAGTAAATATTCTTATATTTCTAATGAATATTTACAATCGAATTTATCTTATGTATAACCCTATATTAAAAATGTTTTAGTAAATAAACTTTGATTTTAACTCTTTTAACTCTTCTTTGAATTAAATAATAATAAATGTCCTAATCTAATCCAAGTGGGACTAAATGGTAATATTTTATTACTAAGGTTGTTTTTGGTCGAATTACACTTATCTAATAGAATTAGGACATGTGTTAGGGTAATAATAATATCATTTTTACCCTTAATTACCCTATTTTCTTTTAACCGTTGTAAAAAAAGTAAAAAGTTATTATTCACCAAAAATTATTTTCATCTCATTGAACCACATTTTAATTACTGGCATCAATCGTGTCTCTCGAATTTTTGAAATTCTACTCACAGAAGCGGTAAAATTAAGTTTTATGAAAAATTCATTTTTTTAACTACCACTTAGTGGTTTCACTATTCATCAAAAAATGAAAGATTCCAGAAAAATACCAAAAATTAGGCCTAATCTATATTTGATATTATGAAATCAAAAATGATGTCTATTTTACCAAATTAAAAACATATCAGTTTCATTACTTAATTTAAAAATTAATTCTCGTCGTCAAAACAAATAACGTGTTCTTAAGAGATAATAACTATCAAAAGATTGACACTTGTTTATGTCTGGTTTAAATGTGAAATTACATCCAATGAATAACATTGTATTAAATTGTAAAAATATATTCTAAATATACTTTAAAACCACTCAAATTAATAATTTATCACTATTAATTATTTTCATTAAAAAGGCAGTTTTTAATTAAAATTTAGTAATTTTCACTATTCATCAGAAAATGAAAGTTATCCGAAAAGTACCAAAATTTCACCCTAAGCTAATTTCGATATTCTGAATCCAAAAATGAAGTCCATTTTGAAAAATAAAATTTAAAAAATTTCAAAAAGTGGTTATTACTATTCATAACGGCTAGTTTTAATAATATTTTAATAGCATATTGTTGTTTAGTGAAACTCGTTATTGCATACTACACACGCTATCGAGGAAGGTCACGATTGTGTGTAATGAAAGGAAAGTCAAGGATGCGTTTTGTGCAATCTCCTTTTGGTGTAGCGTACAACACAAGACATTAATGAAATTAAAAAGAATATTTTTCATAAAATCTCGGGGTGTTATATTCTACTCCCCTTAAAAAGAATTTCGCCCTCGAAATTTGTCGGGGTTATAAATGGTTTACTACTCGAAAGTTTCTTTAATAGAAAACCACATCGTAAAAAGGAATACCAAAACCAATCTTTAAAAACCAAAGTATGAAACGTAACGGTTACCCAAATAAACTAATCACTGGGTTTCCACATAGGTGAAAATATGGATATTGAAGAGAAATATAACCATCATGTTTTGATGGAGAGTGGTAGAGAACATGGCTATGGAAAAGCCAGCAATCACAAGCCATAAATTTGTGAGGATCTAAGGTAACATATGATTCATCAGATATAAGATCACTAGGACAACATTTTTGGTTTTCAAGATCATTTCCCTAAAGTTGATGAAATTGGAATTAGAAGAAATAATTTCGTGATTTTGGTAGTCTCACCGTTGGTCGTTCTTTGGACAATTTCCACTTCATCTCTTAAAGAAATGAAGTTGAATTTGTCATTCATGATGTGTTAGCAGATCATGTGATAGAATGATGGGTCATTCCATCTATCTCAAACAAAAGGTTACAAAAGTTATCAAAAAATACATAAGTCCATCTATATTGAGATTAATGATATATGGTTCCTAAAATGGACTTATACTTCATATATCATACTGCTTAATATAATAAAACTAGTTTCTACTAAACATGGACTTCATGTAGGCCAGTGGTAGGCGATAAAGGCGAGTCGTACTTCGGTTGTGGGTTCGATTCCCACGGCCTTGTCCGACGCGATGGGTTGTCGCCCGTCCTGCAGGTTGTCCTTTTTCTAAAGCTATATTACTATAACATCCCATCAATAATATTGAAAAAAAAATTCTATCCTTAAACAATACTAACTTATGTCCAACATAATCCATTCCAATCTTTAGGCTTATAAAATATTTTGGTCCAAGCTCATAGTATAAAGAAAATGATTACTTGAAATGTCACATAACAATCACGTGAATGCCATCATTTATCCCCCATATATCATAAGATATATCTTATTATTCAAATTAAAAAAATGTGAATACCTTGATCATGTATTCTTTTGAAGAATGAATACCCATTTATCCTTAGTGAAAACATGAATGCAGTTAAAATTTAACACTTTCCATAAACCAAAATTCTCAAAATTCTTTATACTCAAACCATGATATCACTTAGTCCATATATCAATCATGAGCTCATGAATACTGTCAAACATTTCATTTTTTTCTTATCCCTTCATTATGTGCATATCATATGCTTACCAAAAATATCTCAATATCCTTTAATGGATACTGGTACCATTAATCATACACTTTCAAAACTCAAGGAAAGACAACAGCGTAACAATCCATAGATGTCTCTTTATTCCATAGTACCATGAGATTACTTATACAACATTACACTTGATAAACATATAATGATTCCACTACCTTCTTAAACCATTGACTGAGCTTCAACAATTATTTCAACTCACATATCATTTGTAGTCTCTTTATCATCATCAACATAAATACTACTCATACGGCCGTACTGATTCTCTTCATGAGACTTTCCCTTAGGGAATTGGTTTGCATAATGCACATACATTCCACATTTAAAACATTTAACCATTTTTGATGTCGTAGCAATACCATTATCCTCATCCATGGTGTTAACTGAACCTTTTCCTTTGCACTTATTGGCTTTGTTTCCTTCTTTTCCACAGCCAAATAATCTTCCAGTTCCCTTGAAACAATCTCCTCAATGCCTCTTCCCACATGATTTACATGAGGGAAATTGACCTTTCTTTCCTCATCATGAAACTCCATATTTCTCTTATTATCTGAGTCGGGAAACTTACTAAAGTTGATATTATTGATCATATTATGAGATTTCTGATTAGGCATAATAACGATGTTTGGACTTCCAAATCCCATTTCATTTGGTTTCTCATGAAGAATATCATTCCATTGTCCGTCATATCCTCTATTATCATGAATCTTCCTGTTTCCAGCCATTTTCTAAAACCCAAAAAGAATAGTGTGAGAGGAAAAAATCATGCTAGGGAAAACAACATAGTAAAGGGGGATGACCCTCAATATTTAACATCATAGGTTAAATTCTAATATTGTTACCATAGTTCTAGGACTATATCCTATACGTATACTTATCCTTAGGGACATCCCTAGACATATCTCAGAAATATCTCTAGGGATCTCACTAACATTTTCGCATCCTAGTTTCAAAAGGTTGACTAAACCTTTCCTCTGATACCAACTGTAGAGACCCGAAGCTTAACGTACATGGACATTACATTACTTTTGCGGAATAATTAGTACATAACAATAACACACACGTAAGGATCGTAATAGTTTAGTGTCTTTGTAAACTCGGAATATAATCTTCTAATCGTGGTGAAAGATCTTCAACATCTCCCATAAAGATCTTCCCTTTTTTTACCTAAAACAATTCTTTATATCCTGGGGAAAAGAAAACATAAAAGGGTGAGCTCAAATTCTCAGTAAGGGTAAACAAAAGAAATATCAATCACATCATATTCATGAGAACATAACATTTTGGAAATCTTAACCTGTAAAAAGAGCATAATTTCATAACTTGGGATAAATCATAGTAGTGAAATCAAATCCCAATAATCATAACTTAAAACATGAAACTTTGTGGAATACACACATAATCATAGAGAAACATTTCTTATTAGTCAAGACTCATTTCCAAGACTATCTTATTGGACAAAGTCCATTTCTAAACCGAGTTCACTCCTCGTTTTAGTCCTCTTTCACTGAACCGGTTTAACCTGCCGTTCCAGCCATGTCTATCTCATGAGATATAAAATCTTTACCCAATGCATTGGAGGGAGATATAGGTCCCACCCATCTCATAATTATACCATTCTTATGTGTGCCACAAAATCATAAAACATACATCATAGAATAACCCATGTAATAAAAATGGGAATCTTAAACATCATGACATTATAAAACAATTCATATAAGATAAAGGAATTCATAAAAATAATTCCATCACAACATAATCAAATAAATGTAATAATAGGGATAAAAACAGAACCCTTTTATTATCTTAGATGGAAAATAATTTTGATAAAACACTTGAACTCCATTCTTGAGGAAAATATCCTTTCTACTTCAAAAACATTATTCCTTTATTAACATGTCATAGAATTTTAAACTAAAAGAAGTTGATTAAAAATAATCTTGAAAACTTGTAAGGGAAGCTTCTTGGAAATAATTTTTTAAAAATTCATTCATGCCGTATAAGTTAAAAAAACAGTCTTCGTACTTTTTTCGGAAAAGTCAAAAAGTACCTCGTACGAAAAATGACAAAAGATTCATTTCATATCTTTTACTAAAAACTCACCGAAATGTAAAATTGGATTTAAACAATTGTAGGTGGATGGAAATAATATTACATATTGAGGAAACATGTATGTGGATGATAAAATACACCCCAGTAAATTTCAAAGTATAAATAATCTCGGATAAAAATGAGATTGTGATATTTCCCTTACCTTAGGTCTGATTTACTTCGTAAGTGTCCGAACCTCCTATTCTTTGAAGAGCCTCTTTGAGATCTCCTTTTAGGGCACTAAAATTGGTCTTTGAGGAAGAACAGAACCTCTAGGATGTTTCTAGGGAAGTGGAGAAGAGGATTTGGCAGGGTTTGGCCGATCTTGAAGGCTCAAAGTTGTGTGAGAAGAGAGGGAGGAGGTACCATTTTATAAGGGAGGAGAGGGGCACCTTTGGAATAACTAAAAATATTATTTTATTATAAATCCAAATTTGGTTTTAAATAGCTCTAAATTGATTTATTTCGAATATAAGGTGGGTATGGGTCGAAATAATCTCATCCAATAGAATTTAGACAAGTTTAGGTTCCTATTTTAACCTTATCATTTAGATTTAACATTAAGTTAAATAATTTTACTTTTACCGTGTCTTCTTGTGTTCTTACACTATAAGGTTAATAAACTTACTATAACAAGCCAAACGAACACCAAGTTGTTTATTATTAATATATATAACCTTATCTAAGTCATTTTTCCGAACTTTAGATTTTTAGGAATAAAATAACAATTAATAATATAATATTTGTTTTAAAAACTATTTTATGTCAATTTTGACACTATTTAGTAATTGATTTTTTGTGAAAATCATAACAGAATGATTAGTTCAAAAAAAGTTAATTAAATCAATAATAACATGTCATATTAACCTATAAAATTAGTGTAATTCATAAAAAGTCTCAAATTATATTTATTTGGGTATTTATAATATCAATTATTATAATTTTTCACTATTATGGTAATTACTGCATCATCATTCTGTCATAAATAAATTAATTTATTTAATGTCTAAAAATTATAAATAAAATATCATTATGTAGGAAATATTATTATCTTTCTAATGAATATTTAAAATTGAATTTATCTTATGTATAACTCTATATTAAAAATGTTTTAGTAAATAAACTTTGATTTTAACTCTTTTAACTCTTCTTTGAATTAAATAATAATAAATGTCCTAATCTAATCCAAGTGGTCCTAAATGGTCATATTTTATTCCTAAGGTTGTTTTTGGTCGAATTACACTTATCTAGTAGAATTATGACATGTGTTAGGGTAATAATAATATCATTTTTACCCTTAATTACCCTATTTACTTTTAACGGTGGTAAAAAAAAGTAAAAAGTTACTATTCACCAAAAATTATTTTCATCTCATTGAACCACAATTTACTTACTGACATCAACCGTGTCTCTCAGAGTTTTGAAATTCCACTCACAGAAGCGGTAAAATTAAGTTTTATGAAAAATTCATTTTTTTTAACTACCACTTAGTGGTTTCACTATTCATCAAAAAATGAAAGTTTCCAGAAAAATTCCAAAAATTAGGCCTAAGATATATTGGATATTATGAACTCAAAAATGATGTCTATTTTAACAAATTCAAAACATATCAGTTGTATTACTTAATTTAAAAATTAATTCCCGTCGTCAAAACAAATAACGTGTTCTTAAGAGATAATAACTATCTAAAGATTGACACTTGTTTATGTCTGGTTTAAATGTGAAATTACATCCAATGAACAAAATTGTATTAAATTGTAAAAATATATTCTAAATATACTTTAAAACCACTCAAATTAATAATTTATCACTATTAATTATTTTGATTAAAAAGGTAGTTTTGAATTAAAATTTAGTAATTTTCACTATTCATCAGAAAATGAAAGTTATCCGAAAAGTACCAAAATTTCACCCTAATCTAATTTCGATATTCCGAATCCAAAAATGAAGTCCATTTTGAAAAATAAAATTTAAAAAATTTCAAAAAGTGTTTATTACTATTCATAAAGACTAGTTTTAATAATATTTTAATAGCATATTGTTGTTTAGTGAAACTCGTTATTGCGTACTACACATGCTATCGAGGAAGGTCGCGATTGTGTGTAATGCAAGGCAAGTCAAGGATGCGTTTTTTGCAAGATCCTTTTGGTGTAGCGTACAACACAAGACATTGATGAAATTAAAAAGAATATTTTTCATAAAATCTCAGGGTGTTACAATATCTATCATAACTCAGGTATTATACCTTATGCCATCATAACCCACCCAAGTAAGGTACCAAAATCTATCACAACCTATACACATATTACTAATAATAATCCATTGGATACTATATCTAGATATACATTTGTGTGAAATATCCATAATCCATCACATAACTCTACATAGATATATGGGAAACATAATCACCGTGAATACTCACACATATAACTTCCAAGAGAAGAGAGTGGGGCCAAAGGGGGTAGTCATCCATGAATCCTCCCACCAGGACATTAGGGAAAACACCCTCCCAAATTCCACTAGGTGTCAGTATCCCTAACCAACATGGGTGGGGTAGCATATGAAATCAAATAATATATAATATATAATATAGCTCACAACCGCACTATGTGCATAACCTAGTCCTAATCTCAACTAAAACTATCATCACTCGAACACCTAGCTTCCATTATTAGGGACTAGATATCCTATAAGCACAAAATAATTTTAAAGAGTTACATTAAATTAATTCTTTTCTTTCATTAGTTTTCTTTAAATTAATTAATCCATTATCCATTAAATAACCATCAAAATTATTTCATATTAAACATTATTATCCATCAAATAAAATACATGAACTCTAGACATAATCCAAAAAAAATCCACAGCTTCTCAAGATTAACATATTTCAATCATTTTCATTCAATCAACACCCACCCCATGGGTTAAGAATTTATTAAACATTATAAACTTTCCAAAATCAAAGTACTCTAGAAAAAACCATCCAATGATACCACCAAGATATATGAAACCAATTACATCTAGCTGCTTAAAGCTATGGAGAAATGGATGAAGTTAAAACAAGTAACCCAACCATTAACCATTTAACAGATTCATAACAAGAAATAATCCTAGCTTTAGCACACAAATTGGTAATACCAACTTCAAACCATTCATTAATATTAGGTTTCACCCCTAATAAACACATGAATATCCCCTTGTATCTCTACATCACAGGTGTCAACTACTACCATATCATCCAGGCCTCACCTTCCTATATCTCATCATTTTTCCCATGCTCATCCATCCCAAGGTTTCATCACATAACATGGATAATATCACATCTAGATAACACCAAAAGTTAGAAATAAAATAATCTTAATTAATAGGACATCTTGACCATAAAACAGGGCATTTTACCTCAACACAAAGAAACTATCACGACTCCAATGTAAGGTATCCAGCCTTTTTAAGAAAACTGGCACTCACATCCCCAAGAATTTACATTTAAAAAAATATGATTATTATTCCATATTTAATTAACCAATTCATTATTCATAGGTTCCATCTATTGAAAACCTAATGCATCAATATATAATAAGCTATTATAAGTTTAACATCCTCTTAGTATCAATTCTAGTTTCAACAAACATAGAGAAGTATCATTCTCATTTAACATTACTTTTTTTATTATCATAAACATGAATTATCATGATTCACATTATTTATCAACTCTATTAACACATGGAGTATCATATTCAATTAAACATGAAATTAGCATCAGTTTTAATTGCCATTAAATTATTAGAATCATTATATTACCCATATAACTCTTCTTAAATTCTTAATCCAATTAATCAAATAATTTTGGATTTACGTTCTTTACCATTTTCCATCAAGTAATATATAATAATACATAGAATAAAAAAAATTATAATAAGAATAATATAGATAGATCACTATCTAGAAAATAAGAGGCAACCCATTAACACTATATATAGAAACAATATCCACATGAAATCGCAATTGAATTCATTTTTTAATCTAGTTAAATATTTATTAGGTCAATTCCATTTCCATAAAAAGGAATAAAAAATTTAAATTTATTATTTCATGTTAATAAAATATAATTAATGAATCCATTAACTTAAATGAATGAACATTTTTCATATAAGAATGTACCAACGTTTTAGAGCCTAGTCGCCCCTCCCATAAGTGATGCATCCCTCCAAGGATGTCACACCATAACCACACCCACAAAAAAGAAGAAGAATATATTAAAATGATGTAGAGAAATAAAATTAAATATAAGGAATAATCATGAGGATCTAGATAGAGTATCCACAAGATAAAAGGGTAGAACATACCTTGGATCACTAAAGATCAAAGATGGAAAGCGGTGATTGATCCATGTAGAAGGGATACCAATCATCTGGAGAATATGTTGTTGGCAACATGGAGTTTTGGTAGAAAGTTCCATAGGATTTGAGATAGGTAGGGGCATTTTAGGTTATAAACCTCACTACCTAGGAGACATTTATATCATAAATCATCCATTTACATCGTAAATTTGTCAAATTTTAAGTTTCACAAAAAACAATCACCTCATCCATTTAGAATCACAATTGATTTACATCATAAATATATGATTTACAATGTAAATTCCATGGGAAGTATAACACAATTAGTAACCATATTACACCATAAACTCCTCTTACATCATAAACCCATGCTTATGATATAATTTCTTAATACTTACATCCTTTAGCAAACAAACACCTATACAGACCCACTAAGCCTCCTTTGGGATCCACATGATTTATAAACACACAAAGGGTCAGTCTATGTGGATATAATCCCTTGTATAAACCATAAAGTTCCTGTGAAACATGATTATGCAACCATGGTAGTGTCTATTACATGGTAGGTGCATTATTTAGCAACCCCTATGGCCAAATCACACACAATGAAATTTTCTCTCCGAAATTGTTATTTTTACCCATTTTCTTCCAAAATTGGCTCTAATAGAGTATTCCATTGTCATAGTATCCTTTAGGGTATTTTTAATAAGTATTTTTTATAGAAATTAATGCAGTTGAATGTGGTTTTATTTGAGATGTGTTCTGGTATTATTCGTTTTGTCAGTTTGGGACTTTGATTTGCACAATGAAAAATTATTTGTTGAAATTGAAATAATGTTAATTTTATAAAACCCATTTTATGTTATTTTGAAAACCAATTATATTTTCTTTTTAAACCAAGATAAGGAATCCATTTTGAGTGTAAAATAATTTTAATTCAAAATGTGGAATTTTATGAAACATTTTAATTCTTAAAGAGGATTTTTTAAGAATTGGTTTATAAAAGTGTGTTCCATGAGATGGTTTATTTTGAAGATGAGTTTTGAAAAAAAATCAAAGGAGTGTGAGACTTCCCTTTTTATTAAAATTCATGTGATGATTTTGAAAGGGAATGGTGTTTAACCTTGGTTTAAATGAATTTTTATAATAGTGGATCTCATAATTGGGTTAAAGTTTGAGAAAAGGGTGGTGGAAAATAGTTGATATTTTAAATGAGATTTTCATAATGTTTTCAAATTTTATTTCAAGTGATGTTTTGAAATATTGTTTTTCTGGGTTCTCTTGGTAATATGGATACTAGTTTTTTTAGGAGCATGGGTGGTTTTTATCATGTCTTATATTTTGTGCTCAGTGCCTCCCATAAATTTCTTGATGGAAGCGAGTGTGTTGTACTTGGAACTATCCTTTTATGGTTTCATTATCTTTTTAGTAATTTAACTTTTATATTATTGATTTCACCCATAATTAAAAAGAATTTGGAGAATAAATTCATTCTTGTTTTGTCATTATCCATTATTTGGTGATAGCCTCTCACTTAGGTTTCCACTGAATTGGGGGTAGGTGTTATGTTGTGGCTCAAGTGATCAAATGTTTTAAAAATACCAAATGTTAATGTATAACCCATTAATGTGTAATGTATTGGGTTTTGAATGGGTTCAAGGTGGATTTTTTTTATTGAAAGATAGTTTTCATTTAAAATTTCAAGTGGAACTAGAAATTACAAGTAAATGAGGTTTTAAAGGTTGAATTAAAATTGGATGTGTATTTTTAAATGGATTATAACCTCTTTTGGGTCATTAAATGAAATGTTTGGTGTGGTTTTCAACTTATAAAGGTTTTTTTCTTGGGTTATTAAAGCTTTTATTTAAAGTTTCAAGTGATTTGGAAATTTTTGGAAAAGTGTTTAAAAAAGAGTATGATATTTTAAAAATGTTGTAACCCCGATTGCGCCATATTGTGAAATTTTAAAGGGGTTTTTAAAGTACATTAATTATTTTAAAGAAAAATTCTTTGGTTTTTGAAAATTATATTCATTGGGTTTGTGAAAATTCATTTGGAAGATGTTTTTAGAATCATATTTCAAGAGCTTAGATCTGAAAGAATGGTTTGAAGTGGGACTTAAACAATGGAAAATTGGCACATTTTGGTTTTACTAACTGGAATGGGTGAGTGGTGTTTTAATTCAATTTAAAACCAGATTATGGAAGTGATTTGGAATGTGGTTTTATAATATAAAGGTTTCAGGATTGGAATTGTTTTTCAGATTTAAAAAAACGGCCAAAATGAGTTTTTCTTGGTCGCATGATTTTTAATAAATGATCTTATTTCAGTGTTTCATAATAGAAATTGTATCCTATAAATGTTGTTTTAAAGTTGTTTTATTTAATCCAAGTGGGGTAGTTTTTTTAAAATATTTTTTGTGTTTTGGATTTTTAATTTGTGCGGTTGGTTTAATGCCTTTGAATTTGAGTTGGGGTGCATGGCTTATTGTTTTGATTTCCTTTTGGTGAATCCTACAATGTTTTCTTATGGATTAACCTATTTTAAGGATAGTTTCTTGATATTGTGGGTGTAAGTGAACTTTGGTTCCGTATGTGGGTAATTAGGATGGAATTTTTCTTTTGGGCCTTTGAGAACTTGATAGTTCCACTTTCATGAGGTTCTCCATAGGATGGTGTTTTTATTTGAGGATTAGTTTAACCTTAGGTAACGATGACCCGACCCATAAGCCAATTTCATCCCTTATTGTTCAATGCATTTAAAGTTATACATTATAGAGGTGACTATTAAGCTTGTTGATGGCTTGACCATATGGGTACTTATTTGTTTGAGGTTGGTCTTTGTTTTAGGAAGTGAGAGCTTGTTTCTAAGTGTTATTTGGAAATTTTTGGAGATGTTTCCCAATAGTGGAGGTTTTTTAAGTTCTTCTATTTTGTTAAACCAAATAAAATATTTATAAATGGTGGGGAGACCTATGTATGGTCTCTATTTATTTTTGGGTCTTTTACAAGTGAGTGTGGTTGTGTTTTTCTTGGATACATTTGATAGAATTGTAGATTTAGTGGTTCAATTTAGATGAATTGTAATTTGTCTATAGTGTCTTCCTAGGGAACTCTCTAGATGTTCATTTTACATTGGTCTTAAATTGATACTTTATGGGGGAAGAAATTGGTATGATGGTGAGTTTTTTGACACCACAATGTGTCACTTTTTTCGTAGTAATATTTTATTCATTTTTTCCACTTAGGGTTGGGGTGGTTTTAGTGAAAATTTTTGGGTTTTGGGAGATTTTATAGTGGTGAAAAGTTAATGAGCATAGTTTGGAAACCATGTAATGGAAATCATATCCCCCTAAAGTAGTGGGAATAGGAAAGCACATAGTCTATGCCTAGTTAAAGAAATAATGTGAGAAAAACATGTGAGCTTGGTCTTGGGGAGATAGTGACTCCTACATGTATGGTACAAGGTTTTCCAAACCATCAAACCAAATGGTGTGGCCTATCTAGGTTTTTTAAAATGTGGTAATTTCCCATTTTTCCCTTGATGGAATGAGTTCCTCTTGGAACCATTTTTCTCCTAAAACTTGTGAATCCCTCTCCTTGGGCATGGGAGATCCTCCTCATTGATTCATGGTGGACCTCCTACCTCCCTTGGGGATTTATTTCAGGGTAGCCTCAATTTATTAATGGTTTCTCCTTATCTTCCCCTATTATACCTTTTTTCTTCCTTTACCATCGATGAGTGGAACCCTATCTTTATCTTTGGTTGAATATAAGGATTTTGATGGGTTTTTTGGTTTTTTTCATATGTTTAAGTGTATGAGGACCCCTCACTCTCAAATCTAGTTATTTTTATCGAAGGTGAAATAATTCCACCACTTGAGGCAGATGTTTCGATTTTACATCCTTTTATTTAATTTTTCCTTTAATTAATGATTTTTTTAAAGTTATTTTAAATTATGATATTTATTTTTATGGTATATAGGTTTGTTTTATCAAGGTTTTCATTTGGAATCACTTGGTTTTAATTTTTCTTGAAAATGGGAATTTTATAATTAAGTGGTGTTTTGATGGAAATGGTTGTTTTATGCATTTTTCATGTTTGATAAAATGAAAAAGATGTATTCTATTGATAAATAAACTTTTTTATTAGGTTTTAATACAAATGGGGTTTTCAAAGTTGGTTTATGTTTTGGTTTAAAGAGTTTTCTTGATCTACGATGGGTGGTTATTTTTTATAAAGTGTAATGGAGTTTCCCTTGGTTCCTTTGATTGTTATTTTTGGTTACTATGGTTTTATATGGAATTGTGTTTTGATTAAAAATTGGTTTTAAAAGGTATTTACCTATGTAAAAGTTATATATGAGAAGATAAAGGTTTTTTTGATACTTTATGATGTGTTTATTACTATTGTGTCCTTGTTAGGCCCCCTTGTTTTTGTTTATAATGTTATGTTAATCCTTATGATGGATGTATATGATGTGATTCATGGTGTGATTATGTATTGGGGATCTTTCCAAGGTATATATGTTAGGTGGGAAGGATTTTATTGTTTTATTAGCCCATAGGTATTTTTTATTATCATGTGATGATATTTTTGGTTTATGTACTACCTCCTTTGTTAAATAAATGAGAAAACTGAGGTTAAAAGATAGAAGTAGTGGGGAATTTCTAGGATAGTTGAGATTTACACACTGGCTAGCCCATTAGTTGTATGTAACACCTAGCTAGTGGGATGGTCATCATGGAGACTATTTATAGTGATTCAGTTCATGGATGTGTGACTATTAACCTATCAATAGAAGGTCCATTTTGTGTGTCTTGTGCTATCCCATTAGTCTTACAGTGTTTCCTTAGGTTATTTATCATACGTCATTCCTTTTATTGTATATATTGGCATGTGTGTTGTTTATGACTTGGATGTAATTTCTTTATGTGTTAATTATCCTATGATTTAGTCAGGATGTTGACTAGTTTTGTTCCATATATTTATTGGAATTATTTGGGACCTTTTTGGTTGTGATTTCATTATTGTTTCCCATATTTACTTTCTTACCTTTATAATGGGTGTATCAAAGATTTTAAAAGAAAAAGGTGGAAAATGTGTCAATGTGTTAGTTTGTATGGAAATGATTTCCAAACATTTTAAACCAAGTGTGTGTTTGTTTTCAAAAGAGGGATGTTTTAAAGATAAATAAGTAGCTTTTTAATTGGAATGGTTTTTGGAAAATTATATTCAGGGCATGTTTTTCAAATGGCGTGCTTTGATGAAGATCATGTTCCATGGTTTTTTTTCTATATGATTTAATATGGAAATGAAAACCAATTTTTTTAATTTATTTTCAAACTATAAACTTGCTTTCTTTTATAAAAGGAATGAAACAAACTTATGGTGGTATCCTACTAGCTTCAGCTCACACCCTACATACACACATTGATGGGTATATAGTATTAATGTCTTTTGAAGGTTTTATTAGGTTTTTACTCTCAGGTTTAATTCAATTCCATATCGTTTGAGAAACATATGGTTTTTGAGTTCATGTTGGTGACTTGTGAGTCACATGAATATGGTGCTAAACTCATTGATTTTATGCAACCATTTTGTTCGAGTATTATTCAAATTATTTAGTCTTTTTTTCAGATTCTATTATAGTTTTATAATATGTATTAAAATTTTATTTTTACGATATGTGTGTGGAGTGTATCTTTGTCTCTTTATTTATTATTTCATGCATGGATGTTTTATTTTGTTTATTGAGGGTAAAACCTTCACCAATGGTTATATTTCATACCCTTGACTCTTTTTGTCTGGCTAGGAGAATCAGGGGTGCTCCTTGGGTATGTGTATGGTCGACTTAGGAGTCCACTGTATGGACATACAAAGTTGTTTCATTACATAGAGGGTAGGGTTCCCTAATAGTGCACCACATATAAAAATAAAATATAGAAATTTTTATTTTATTTTTATTATGATGATTCCTTACCCGCTACCACATCCCCCAAAAGGGGTGTTCTTCATGGTACATATACAGGAGGTGACCAACCCACAAATGATACATTTTTAACAATATTGGGGCACATTATCTCCCTGTTTAAATGGGGGAATCTCCATTTTTTTATTCTATGCAGCAACACCCCACAAAAGTCACCCTTTATTTTTTAATTTTTTTTCCCAAATCCTAGGCATAGGTTGGAGAAATATTTTTAGGGGTGGTGTGGAACACTTACCCCCACCCCCATGACAATATATATATATATATATTATTGATACATAGATACATATACACACACAAATATATATATATATGATTTATCACTATATATAGAACATATATATATTACACTATTTTTAATAAATTCCATATTGATTCAAACTTCACTGGTATTGATGCTCGACAAGATGGATCCTACATGGGCATAGTTTCGACCATCGCTTATGATCCAGTTTCATCAATCATCAACTAAATAAACTCAAACTAGCGATATATATATATATATATATATATATTGGTTCTTGGTTTTAAGCCTGAAATTTTATTTTTTCGATCTTTAGATGACCATAACCCAGTAATATGATCTCAGATCAATGCACCATTTATGATAGAGAGAGTGTGGTTCCATCCTCTTTTTGAATAAATTAAAATTTGATTTTTAATATGACTTAATTAAATGCATGCATCACATTGATGCCAATTGAAGGATCTCGATTATTAGAGGAAGTGTGAAATATGGTATATTAAAATTTTTGGGTCCATATTTGTGTCGAAACATCAATTCCATCATATCCCAACTCAGATTTATCCATGTATAATGTTCAATTTAATTAATAATGAATAATTAAGAATGAAATAATAATTCAAAACTGTACCACTTTCTATTTCAATTGGAATCATTTTTCGCTCGCTCATGAAGATTGTAGCTCAAAGGAACCAACGTTAAATCCGTCTAAAACATCCACACCTGCTTCAAGAGCTTGTCGGTGTGTCTATATTTGATTTCTAGGTTCTAGAATAGAGAATATATGTTTCTTTTAATGTCTATATGATCACCCGAGCATCATACCTTATATCTAAGATAAAGAACTTGGATGGAGGTACTCATATCTCTTCTTTATCACTCTATAATTTGGGATACAAGAGAGTTATAATCTATAAAATTCATGGGAAGGAATAGTCCTAATAATTTTGGGTTTTCAATCCTTATATAGGTAGGATTTATGTCCCAGAAAATTGTACTTAGGCCCCCCATCAAACATAAACCTTCAAATATAAATCTTTAATGACACTAAATGACTTAGTAACAATGTCATTAATATCATTTAAATTTTATCACATTATTGTAACATCAAATACATGTTACTTTATAAAACTGGGGTCATTAACATAATTCATTTATCCCATTAAATACTTAATGAACATTGAATCATCTAGAAGAAAATTATTTTTCATTTACATAATTACTCATGAATATAGTGAGTAAATAAATTCAAAAAAATTATTATAGATTTGAATAATATTGAATTTATGTATTTCATGATGGTTGGTCAAACTTGGACATAACATGAACCCCTTGGTGAGGCCCACCAAGTCTTAAAATCCAATTCATTAGAATTTTCCAAACTTTTGAATATGCTTCGTGTGTGACCCTCTAGGTCCTTATCTCGATGGAAGTGAGTTCTACTCACAGAACATGAGTGCAGTTTAGAAACCCATCATGTCCCCTAAAGAGATAAGGTTTATTTATAGAAATGAAAAACTCATACAAACATACACTGTGTAATATAATATCTTTTCCTCATGATATCTCACAGTGCATGACACACACATCATTCCATCATACTTTATTTATTATCCCTTGAACTTACTAGAAATACTTACCTTTAATCACTATGGAAATGGAATTAATAAAGGTAGTACTATCATGTTCAACTTGGATGAGACATGTCATCCTTTCAAAAGTGTAAAAAAATATTTTGATCATTCAGTTAATGTCATACCGCAATGATGCACCCAATCCAAGCTACCTTGACACAACATAAATGTTATGTTATTTTCATGAATCAAAGTACATGATAAAATAGTACACATTGATAATGATATCAAGTCTTGAGATGAATGCATGTTATTGTAGATATAATCTACCAATGACACCCAGAACATGTTGTATTCCTATTGGCGAGTCATTCTTTATGATATATTCTAATTGAGATCACCAAGTATTAAATTAAAGGTAAGAAGTATCAATGCTTATGATCCCCCATAACATGATAGTCATACATCATTTGTGTCCTTTAAATATGATGTATCTAGACTATATGAAAATTTTTAATATTAATGTCATAGTATCTTGAGGTTCTCATTATTTCTAGAAATTGTTACAACCTATTGATACTAAAAATAATCTATTTAAACTACCATGTAAATAGTGGATACATAAATATAAAAAAATATTATGTCAAAAATAAATCATGCATAACTCTTTGTATACATGATTCAGTAATCAAAAAGTATTACTCAATTTGGGTATAAGGTACCCATTTTTACTGGAAAAATAGTTATGTAACCTTATGAGATAGGATTATAGAGAAATATGGTTGGGTTTATCCATATGATGGATTAGGTAATGAGTTTTCTGCTCAACTATCCTTGAGTTATATCTGATATGATTGACATGATGACCTATCTATGTATCTAATTAGTGAGATTAACACTAAAGTGGAATCATTAATTACTAAAATATGGTTCATGGTTTTATAATATATATTATATATTTAAAAAGAGGTCATTATTTTAGTGAGAGTATATATAATAAAAGGCCTTATTAGATGAATGTAAAACATTATACACATCTTCTAAAACCATAAATTGTAAATATAACTACATCATCAACATATTCAAGTTTAACTTTGAGATATATCTTAGAATAGGATAAACTTAATGGAATTAATTTCATGGAATGATTTAAAAACATGGTAATAACACTCAAACAAAAAGGGATGTTATTTGTAGTGGAGAAACCTCTTCCTGAGAAATTGAATGATGAATCTATTCAATAAAAGAGAATATATACTTATGATATAAGAATTAAAATAACTCACTAGAATTGTGTACTCTAATTATTTTGACCATAGAACCCTAGTTTGAAAATAAACATGAAAACATGGATGCATACAAGATGATAAGAAACTTGAAAGGATATATCATAATCAAGGTGTGAGAGGAATGAGGTATCAAGGTCTCTATTTTTATGCAAGATGATAGAAGGTACATCGGTCTTTACTCATGTAATCAATATGACTGGGCATAAAAATAACTTGGATAGACTAATATCACCTCTTAGGCTTGATCTGGATAAAAAATTCATTCTACAACTGCTCCTAGAAAGATTTTGAAAATTCATTATGAAATAAAATATTAACTAGTTTAATAAAAGTTCACCCAATCTCTTTAATATGTTTAGGATTTCTGAGTAAAACATGGTAGGTCCAAAATCAGGTGTTATGATGATGGTTAAGAAGGAAATGGATCAACATTTTAGTTAGTATGATATGAAGAGAGGAAGTGTAGAGTCCACTCTACTATATAAACCAAAGAAAAGGAAGGAAATATAGTTATTTATGTTGTAAAATTTGGTTCCTTAGACTTAAATTGAAAAATACTTTTTGATTACCTTATCATGTATATAGTGAGTTATGCATGCTGTTCACTTACTATAATAGTGTTTATATTTATTTATACACTATTTACATGGTAATTTTCATAGATTATTTTTCATATCAAAAGGATATAATAGTTCCAAAGCTGTAATGTGAAGCAATAGATTCCATGATAGTAATCTTAAATATATGGCATATGGACCAAATACATCATGATGACTGAAAATAGATGATGTGTGACAATCAGGTGCTAGAGGATCATAATCATTGATACTTATCCTCATAATGTTTGTACCTGGTGATCTCGAGTAGATGATATCACAGGGATTGACCCACCCAGAGGAACACCACATGTTTCATGTGTCATTGGTTGTTTCTATCAGTGAATACATGTATTAATCTCATGAATTAAGATTTTTATCAATATTTACCATTTGATTATGTACTTTTATGAAATAAAAAAATATTTCATTGAATTTATAGTGACTTAGCTTGTGTTAGGTGCATTATTGGTGGTATGGATGTGATTGAATAATCAAGATAGAATTTGTCACTTTCAAAAGGAAGTGATATCTTGAGCTTAATTGACTAGGATGGTAGTATATTCACATAACCCATAACCATTGTAGATGGATGTTAAGTCTGCCTTGTAAGTTAAATGAATAATAAATCAAGAAATGTTATGGTGTTGAAGTGCGTGTCTTAGTTTATGAGATATTGAACAACAAAGGGATTATATTACATGATGTGTGTTCATTGGATAGGTTGTTGGTGCTATGGATTTTCCTTATCTCCTTAGGGTTCATGATGGGATGCTAGAATATGATCCTAGTCTCTAAATAGTATTAACTACTATCTAGATAAGGGAACATATTTTCAAATACTTATCATATTCAAAAGTGAGGACTATTCCTATGGATATGATTTTAGTACATGGTGGTCCCCACCACGGGGTTCTGGTTATATTGGAGTTTGAATGATCAACATTAAATAAATAAATTAATATTATTAAAATTAAGAATAATTGGTGTTGATTTTATTTATTAAATGTATTCACATGATATTAAGTGAATACATGAGAAAAAATTTAACAAATGAATATTATTTTAATATTCAAGGTTTGTTTAATATTTTCGAGAACAACTAGTCAAGTTAATGGATTTCTTTTATCGTGTAATATATTGTATTATATTACAAGTAAGTGATAAAAATATAAATTATGTTTATAAAATAGTTATTTGGTCATAACATATAGAAACCCAAGCCTTTTACACATATTATTACATGTTTTTAACATAAATATACAATAAATACAATCAAAGGATCAAGAGGCCTTATTTATTTAGAAGACTAGGTACATAAAACATCAACATGAAACTAAAATAAAAAATATTTATTTGAATCTCCATAATGATATCTGAAATACCTTTGATCTCTTAAAACTTCATAGGATAACCTAGGGAGTACATTTAATAAAGGGGTGAGCAATAAATTCCAATAAGGGAATAAACATAATAATAAAGCATTGAATGTGAGTCAGAATGCATAACAAGATGACACAAAATACAAGGATCGTGAATAATCATATGAGATCATAACATAAAAAACATATAAACATAAGATCATGGAAACATAGGAAAGTAGAAAAAATATATAAAATGGAATAAACACAAGTCAAGGTTAACTTCCAAGACAACATTACATGGTGGGAAGATTCTCATCATGGATTAGGTTTACACCATAATACCATTCATAATGTCTCATGAGACAAAAAAAATTACATAATGTATTGGAGAACTATCTGGGTTCACCCATCATAACATGTATATGCTTATGTGTTCCACAGAATAAAATCAATCATAAAGAATAAATATAAGAATTTCCAATGAAAATAAATGGGTTTTATAATACTGCTTCATAACATAATCAATGGAGATTTCATAAATATTTCGCATAGATGAATAAATTCAATATTTTATAAATTTATATATGAGTTTATAATAATAGGTCATAAAATATGGTGTTTATTTAGAAAAACATCATGATAAATGGTAGAGAATTAGGTATTGAATTGAACTATCAAAATGTTGTTTTAAGTAATCAGTTAAAGAATTTTAGATAAAGAGTAAGTATGTAATTTTATATGAAAATAATAGGTAAACTATAATGGTTATACTTATAATATTAATTTATTTAATGAAATCATTAATGGTAATAAATACTTTAAATTATTATTACATAAATGTATTAATGGATAGAAATGTTTCCCTTAATCGGGTTTGATTTTAAAAATTCATTTGAGAAATGAACATAATACATTTAATACCCCATAAATGGAAAGAAGAATAATATATATAAATTATTAATAGAAATATATATAGAACTTATAATCATTCTAGAACATCAAATAGATAAATAAAGTGAGTTAGATATAGAAAGGTCATAACCCAAAGAAAAAGGGTGATTCAGAGATATCTCTTACCATAGGTTCTAGAATCCCTCTTCACTTGCACTTAACATCCTAGATAACTAAATTATATTAATTAATTAATTAATTAACAATCTTTTCCATCTATATTTTATTTTTTATAATTTTATTATTTTTCATTTATAACTATTTTAAGGAAATATAATGTTTAATTTCGTTGTTCTGAGGGCGTTCATTTTATAATTCCAAGGTTAGGTCACTTACGGATAATTATTGAAGTTATGTTCCAATGGTACTACAACTATAAAAGTGAAATGAAATGGTATTCATGTATTTCAAAAAGAATGAAATATTCTTAAATATCTTTTTGTGTTCAGATATAGAGATGATTTATTTCGTAAAAAAAATATTGTTATATGGTTAGTTTATTTTGATGATTTTACTAACCATCACAAACTAATTTATTTTTATTTAATATTATGGACATATATTCATTATAGAACATGAAATAAGTAATAAAATACTTATTATCATCTTATTTTACCAAAATAATATTTTTATGACCATCCTTGAAGGCGGTGGTGTAAGAACCTGGGTTTTGAGTCTATAAGACTTTGAAATTTTCTAAATGTTACTCCACAGTAGGTCATTTAGATGGCGTGTGATTCTGAGCCCCAGTGTGGCTGGAATTAAATTTTAAGTGCATCTACAGAGGATACACCAAATAAACAGAGTAACTCCTAAATGGTTGCTCGGATGGGAAAACCGAGGGCACTATTGGGTCTGAAGCGTACCGTTTACCCTAGGAGGGGTGTAACTTTTGCAGGTGCGGCCCTTCTATGGAAAATGCCACCAGAGGTGTTTTTGTAATTTAGCATCCTCAAGAGTGAACTTTACAACTTCTGAACAAAGGCTTAGATTAAAATTCTTAGACCACAGTTATGCTCAGAACGTGGATTTTACCCTAGAGGCGACTTAACCCCGACCCCGCCAAAAGATCGGGTATGGAGCCTACTGGTGGGCGTTTAAGTGTTTCTCTATTTAAACACTTCTCCCACCCATACTCCACATTCCCCCTTATCTCTCCCTGGAGGATCCCTCTCAATAAGAATCAAGATCCTCTCCCCACCTCTGCAAGGCATGGCGGCTCTGGCGGATCATCGGCGAAGCGACAGGCTACGCCCTGCGAGGTAGGCTCATGTATTTATTTTCGTTTTTAATTTCCACAACCTCTTCAAATGCAATTCGTAGTGTAGAAATGTTATTTTCCTATCGATCGAGGCCCATGTTTTCATATGATTCAATCCGACCTTTCTAACGCTCTTCTCAAATAAAAAATTCAAGTCCCGGGGAGCCTAGGGTGGCCACGAAAAGTTTTCCGGCAAATTTCCCTATTTTCTGGTGGTTCTAGGGGCTTCCGGTGGCTCGACACGGTGGTCTGGTGAGTCCAGGCAGCAGCGGCGGCTTCACGCGGCGGCGGATTCAAAGGGTCCGGGATGGCGGCCGGTGCGGCAGGATCCAGGCGGTAGTGGTGGCTTCATGCAGTGGCGGCTTCAAGAGGACCGGGATGGTGGCGTACGCGCGGTGACGTAGGGTCTAGGCTGGCTGGCTTCACCGGTCAGCGGGAGGCGCGAGAACCAGGGTCGGTGCGACCCCGACCAGCCAATAGAGACCCGCACTCTGTGGGTCTCGTGAAGAAAGCACAGGACCGACTGAGCCAGTCCGGGTGGCACGGGGTAGCCCACGCGGTGAACCGCGGGCCACGGTGGACCAGGCAGTTCGGGCGGCCCAGCCACGGACCGCCGGTCTAAAGTGGTGGGTCGGCCCAGGCCCACCCCGTCTCCTTCTAATGACGTTAAAAACGCCATAACTTGCAAACCAAGTGTCAAATTTTTGTGTTGTCTACGGAGACACGATCCCTGGATCAATAAGGAGGTTTTCAGATGGTCCCGGGGATTTTTAATTCTCGGGAAGGGAGCTCGGTGGCATGACATGCTCGTTAAGTACCTCGTCAGGATTCTTCTTTCTGATGGTGAAAACACATATCAAGTCCGTTTAAGGCATTGTCAGCTGCATTGTGACCCTGATGTCAAGACAAAGTTGTCCATGGTGGTTTTAGGCATTGAATCTAGAGTTGAGGCGTGGGCCCCACAGGCCGTCTTTTAAGCTTTAAGCAGCGTTTTGCGACTTTTTCACCAGACGTCTGTTTGGGGTGAATGAATATTCATTTTAGCATGTTTTTCCGAGAGCATCACGATGGCACAGTTCGCCTGACCTCTTTCGGGACCGAGGTGTGGGCCCCATGAGACGTTGTATGGGCATAAAGCGGTGTTGAATAACTTTTTCATCGGGAGTCCGTTTCCAGCGAGTAAATAGTCAATCTCACGGTTTTTCCACAAGGATTGCAACAATGAAATCAGTTTGGGCATGCAGAACCTCTTTCAAGATCTCATTAAATGTAGAAACATGAAAGGGTGTTGGTCAGAGGTTCCTTTGATTCACTCCGAACCAACGCACGGTAGCGATGTTAGTGACACCCAAAGATGGTTCGGGAAGTGCGGTGTTATCAGACCAGTTCTAGGTTTACCCTCCAGCAGGTCTTGGCAGCGGGTTACCTACTAGCGTATCAGGTTTTACCCTCTAGCAGGGCTGGACAGTGGGTTACCCCCCAGCGTATCAGGGTTTACCCTCCAGCGGGGCTGGGTAGTGGGTCACCCGTTGACTTTAGGGTTTACCCTCCAGGTGGGCCGAGTAGTGGGTTACCTATGTACTTTAGGGTTTACCCTTCAGGTGGGCCGGACAGTGGGTTACCTATTGACCTTAGGGTTTACCCTCTAGTTGGGCTGGGCAGTGGGTTACCTGATGACTTCTTTTAGACTTATCCCTTTCTATGAGGCTAGTCAGTGACTTCCCTCCGTGGTTCCTGGAGCGAGACCTTGGTTGCACGGTTTAGCGATGAGGTGACTTTGACATACGAGACTGTTGGGAATTAGTGATGGTTACCCTTAGAACTGTGGCGACTTTTTCGAGGCTGATCTTGGAGATAGAGATCCCCCTACACACTCGTTCGGGTTTCTTGTTGAGCATATATATATATACACCCTACTTTTTTCCCCACTCCTTGGGTTCAGTTACTCTCATTCTAGGATGGGTGAATACACGCGTGGTATGCCACGTGCTTTCCATGTCTAGATCCTCTTGGTTGGGATGAGTCTAATTCCTTTATTTTTTTAGATTGAGCTGCACTCTATCTACTGTACTCTTACATTGTTCTTTCTTCTATCTACTGCTCACTGTTTTAGTACCTCATTTTTTTCTCCCTCGTGCTTTTGGGGCATCCTACTGAGTATCATTATACTTAGACCTTCTTGGGCTTTTCCCGCACTTGGTGTGCCCTTGTAGATGACCGACAGGTTGATCGAGACTACGGAGGAGTGTAGAAGACATAGGAGCTTGGGATGCATTCAGTGGTCATAGTAGGACTTTTAGGTGTGAGACTCACCAGCTGTTTACTTTTGTTTACCTGTTGTTGGGTTGTGGAACCTTTCGGGTTGGGCGTGTGTTTTTCCTTTTCTGTTCATCTATCTTGTCAGTACTTTTCAGCACTTTAATTTTTCTATTTAGAAGTCTATGCATGACTGTGGTTGGGTAATAGTTGTTTGTTATTCAGTTTTCTTTTTACTCTGCACTTCTACATTGAGTTGGTTGTGTGTACATATATTTAGCCAAAGGCCTCCCCGAGATTGTTATGCCTTCGACGCTTGTCTCCAGTCCCTGGCCAATGGAGGCGGTCTTGGGGTAGTTGCGACTCGAGATCAGTAGGGTCGGGTTGTGACAAAGTGGTATTAGAGGGAGGTTCATTATTTTGGGAATTGTTCAGAAATCCCTAAAAAGGAATTGGTTGGGATTTAGGGAAATAGCGTCGACCTGTCCCGAGAGCGGCTCTCAGGCCAGGGAGTCCAGAGATGGTACGGATGGTCGACGTATCCATTCACCAGGACCCTAATAATCCACTTGTCGACTCAGTATGCTGAGACATTTGTTGCAGGGAACTTTGGAAAATGCATCCAGCAGGATTGAGTCTTTGACTGCCCTTGTTGAGTCAGCTCCCCTTCGTTATTACTGATATATATATATATGCTCATCTAATCGTGGTAATCCTCAATAATTTTCATGATGCCCCCATGAAAGTAGCTAGACAGGTTACCCTCACCAGTTCATGACGATGACCTGGAGAGCGACGAGGAATCAGTTCAGGGACCCTCACGTGACCCCCTTTCGCCCAGTGCAAGTGGCCCCTACACCTAGAGAGTGACAGTTAGTACCGGCAGCATAAGTTGAGGTTGAGCGCAGGCTGAGTGCGCTCTGAGACTTTCAGCATCAGTGACCGCAGAAGTTCCGCGGAGACCCAGATCCCCAGGTAGCGAAGGACTGGCTAGAGTCCATAGACCGACTTTTTAGGCTGGTATGGACACCATTGGAATATATGGTAGCCCTAGGTGCCAGCCTTTTCCTCGGGATGGTCGAGCGTTGGTGGGGGTTGGTTATGCAGACCCACGACGAGTCATCTCTCACGTGGGATAGCTTCCAGCAGCTCTTTTGGGAAGAGTACTCTCCCTCTTGTTTACACTCTGTTCATATTTAGGAGCTTCTGGAGATGAATTAGGGGAGATGACCATGGCACATTACTCAGCCTGGTTTACCGATCTGACATGCTACTCGCAGGATATGGTCCGCAATAGTTACTTCCAGGCACAGTAGTTTGAGCAGGGTCTTCGCAGGGAGATTTGTGCTAGTGTAGTACCCCTATGCATCCCTACTTATGTAGGGGTCTTAGAGTAGGTGTTCGTGATAGAGAGATTCTTGGATAAGGGAATCCAGCTAGTAGGGCATAGCAGTGGCTGCTTCAGAGCAGAGTCTTCGGTGAAAGGCAGGCGGCAGAGAGCAGAGCCTCGGTCGAGGAGGCCCTTCCCTGAGCAGACATAGGGCCAGGGTTGTACACCGAAGTGGCGCCATGGAGAACCGGGATAGTCGGGAGAGATCTAGTGTTATGCCTGTGATGGACGGGGTCACCTAGCACGGGACTGCCCGACCAGGCGTACCGAGCAGCCGTGGTAGGCAATGGGCGCACCACAGCGGCAGAGGCAACGTTGTGACCAGGTATCCCACAGGTGAGGATAGGGTGGTCCTTAGGGAGGCGGCACAGGCAGAGCGACATGACCTGGAGGTACGGGAAGGCGTTTCGAGGTCCTTCAACTACCACCTCCCGGAGGCCCACTTCAGGCTTATGGAGCTGGTGGTAGGGGTCGTCGGCAACTTCAGTCTATGGGTGTTCGTGACCCCCCAGGACACGAGATGGTCCGATGTACGCTTTGTGTTTACTCTATGCTTGCTTCGGTACTAGTAGACACAGGCACCATCCACTCCTTTATATCACTGCTTTTGGTACGGATGTTGGATCTTCCAGTAGAGGCGCTGACACCTGCGCTTATCCTCGAGGTTCCTATGGGAAGTGACTCGTTGGTGACCTTTATCTGCAGACAGTGCGAACTATCGTTTATAGAAGAGAGTTTCATGTGGGACCTACTCGTCATAACGATGGAACCTTATGACGTCATCTTGGGCATGGATTCGCTTTCCATGGTTCACACCCAAATTGATTGTCGGCACAGACTAGTTAGATGCGTCCATTCTGACGAGATGAGGTTCACCATCCTTGGTGAATGAGACCTCATGGAAGAGTAGACCGGTACTCTGAGTAGGAGACCCTGACCATTTTTTCACTAGTTGTAAAGTATGGATCTCAGAGCAGCAGACTCTACAGGTACCTGAATCCCTACCGTTGAAGAGGACTACATGGACATTTTTTCGGAGGATGTCCCAGGACTACCTCCGAGGTGAGAGATGGTGTTCTAAATTGACTAGGATCCAAGGACCACCCCAATATCATGTGAAATTTATCAGATGTCACCCACAGAGATTCGGGAGCTACGACTTCAGTTGGAGGACCTTCGTGAGAAGGGATTCATCAGGCCCAGTGTGTCCCCCTGGGCAGCTCCAGTTTTGTTTGTGAAAAAGGCAGATGGGAGTCTGCGGCTTTGTGTGGATTATCATCACCTGAATCAGGACATGATAAAGAACAAGTATCCCTTGCCGAGGATTGATGGCCTCTTCGACCAGTTGAGAGGTGCGAAGTGGTTCTACAAGATTGATCTTCTATTTGGCTACCACTAGTTGCAGGTTCGTGAGGCTAACATCCTGAAGTTGGCTTTCCGTTTTTGATATGGGCATTACAAGTTTCTGGTGATGCCCTTTAGTGTGATGAATTCCCCCACCATTTTCATGGATTTGATGAACCAGATCTTCCAACAGTACTTAGACCGGTTTGTGGTTGTCTTTATTGATGACATACTCATCTACTATGTGATGGAGGAGGAGAATGTGGAGCATTTGAGGATGGTCCTAGACTTACTCTGAGAGAATCAGTTGTATGGGAAGCTCTTGAAGTGTCAGTTCTGGATTCATGACGTTCACTTTCTGGGGCATGTCATTACAGAGCAGGGATTGGCCGTAGATGCCACAAAGATAGAGGTAGTGCTTTCTTGGGAGCCACCCAAGAATTCGTCAGAGGTGTGGAGCTTCTTTGGTTTGGCAGGGTACTACAGGAGGTTCGTGGAATATTTCTCCAGGATTGCTGCACCTTTGATTGCATTGATGCAGAAGGGACGACCGTTCACCTGGACTGATCAGTGCCAGAAGGCCTTTGGGGAGTTGAGACAGAGGCTAACTAGTGCTCCAATGTTGAGGCTACCAGAGGAGGGTGTTGAGTTCATGGTGTACTATGACGCTTCAGGAGCTAGTCTTGGTTGCATACTAATGAAGCAGCGGGCAGTGATTGCATATGGGTCGAGACATTTGAGGCCCCATGAGCAGAATTATGTGACTCACGATTTGGAGCTGGCAGCGGTGGTATTCTCTTTGAGGTTATGGAGACACTACCTTTTGAGTGAGCATTTTTTGGTCCACTCAGACCACCATAGCCTCAAGTAAATCTTCACTCAGAGGGATTTGAATCTGAGGTAGAGGCGCTGGCTGGAGTTTCTGCAAGATTATGATTTCAAGATAGTCTACACTCCAGGGAAGGGCAATGTAGTAGCAGATGCCTTTAGCAGGAAGTCCCATGCTCGATTAGTGCGGGAAGATTCAGAGCAGTTGGATTCCCTACGAATGACCTTGGTGGAGCAGGAGGGTACGACTTTATTGCAGTCGATGGCGTTGAATCCTTCTCTCCTTGAGCATGTGAGAAAGTCGCAGCTGGGGGATTTCAGCAGTGAGGTATTGTGTGATCAGATATCCACGGGCGACGCACCCGATGGGTATTCTGAAGGAGGGAATCATAAGATCTTGTTCTAGGGGAGAGCTGTAGTACCAGTGGAGATTCGAGAGGAAGTGATGTGGGAGTTACACACTTCTCCCTTGGCTGTACATCCCGGTGTGGCGAAGATGTACCGAGACCTTCAACGGCAGTTTTGGTGGTCTGGCATGAAGCAGAGCGTAGTTGAGTTTGTTTCTCGGTGTCTTACCTGTCAGTAGGTTAAGGTAGAGCATCAGGTTCCGGCCGGGTTGGTGCAACCCCTAGATATCCCGGAGTGTAAGTGGGATGGCATATCTATGGACTTCATCACAGGGCTTCTGCTCATAGCGAAGGCTCATGACTCCATTTGGGTGATAGTGGACCGACTCACGAAGTCGGCGCACTTCCTTACCATCAGGGAGCAAAGCTCGGTAGAGAGTCTAGGGAAGCTGTATGTTTGATAGATCATCCGCCTCCATGGAGTACCCTCGACGATCATCTCTAACCATGACGCGCGGTTTACATCACAATTGTGGTGAGGCCTGTAGGAGGTATTCGGGACTTAGCTGCGGATGAGTACAGCTTTTCACCCCCAGACTGACGGCCAGAATGAGCGCTGTAACAGCCTGAGATTTTATGAGAAATATTATTTTTAATTATTTTGATGTCTTGTGTTGTACGCTACACCAAGATTATCTTGTACTATACGCAACACTGTATTAGCTTGCAGTATACACAACACTATTCTTGGCTAGTGTTACACACTATTTGAAGTTCGTTTTGTGGAAATTATTCTACGTAACATTAAGTATAGATTTTGTTTAATGTATAAATGAAATAAGTTTTGATTATGTTATATGCAACACCAAACGGAGATTTCACTACACGCAGCCCTGACTTGGCTTTCATTACATGCAATCAAGACATTCTTCGATAGCGTGTGTACTACGCAATACCAAGTTTCACTAAACGAGATATTATTATAATATTATTATGAACTAGCCATTATGAATAGTAATACCCAATTTTTGAAATTTTATCTTTCAAAATGGACTTCATTTTTGGATTCAGAATATCGAAATTAGCTTAGGGTGAAATTTTGGTATTTTTCTGAAAACTTTCAATTTTTGATGAATAGTGAAAACACTTGGTTACTATTTAAAAATTGACTTTTTATTTAAATAATTATTTATTTTATTTAAATTTATTTTAGGTCAAAATTTATACATAATACCTTTATAAGTTCAAATTAATTCATTGGAGTCATTTTATAATAATTTTAGATATATAAAAATATTATTGAATTTTTCACCGTCTTTTACCCACCTCCAATGAGAATTTGAAAATTTACATAAAACTTAATTTTAACACTTTTTTTAATGAAATTTAAAAAATCAGAGAGACACGGTTGATGTCAGTAAGTAAAATGTGGTTCAATGAGATGAAAATAATTTTTGGTGAATAGTAACTTTTTACTTTTTTTATCACAGTTAAAAGTAAATAGGGTAATTAAGGGTAAAAATGATATTATTATTACCCTATAACATATACTAATTCTATTGGATAAGTTTTATTCGACCAAAAACAATATTAGGAATAAAATATGACCATTTAGGCCCACTTGCATTAGATTAGGACATTTATTATTAATTTATTTAAAGAAGGGTTAAAATAGTTAAAATGAAAGTTTAATAACTAAATCATTTTTAATATATGGTTATACATAAGATAAATTTGACTATAAATATTAATTAGAAATCTAAAAGGATTTCCTACATAATGGTTTTTTATTTATAATTTTTAGACATAAAATAATTTAATTTATTTATGACACAATGATGATGTAGTAATTATCTTATTAATGAAATATTGAAATAATTGATGTTATAAATACCCAAATAAATGTAATTTGAGACTTTTTATGAATTAAAATAATTTTATAGGTAAATATAACTTATTGTTATTAATTTAGTTAACTTTTTTTGAACTAGTCATTCTGTTAGGATTTTCACAAAAATCAATTACCAAATAGTGTCAAAATTGACATAAAATATTTTTTAAAACAAATATTATATTATTAATTGTTATTTTATTCATAAAAATCTAAGGTTCGGCCAAATGACTTATATAAGGTTATATATATTAATAATAAACAACTTGGGGTTCATTTGGCATGTTATAGTAAGTTTATTAACCTTATAGTGTAAGAAAACAAGAAGACACAGTAAAAGAAAAATTATTTAACTTAAAGTTAAATCTAAATGATAAGGTTAAAATAGAACCCTAAACTTGTCTAAATTCTATTGGATGAGGGGATTTCGACCCATCCCCAAATTAGCTTCAAAATAACTCAATTTGGAGCTATTAAGAACCAAATATGACTTTATAATAAAATAATATATTTGGTTATTCCAAATGTGCCCCTCTCATCCCTTATAAAAGGGCACCTCCCCCCTCTCTTCCTCACACCACTTTGAGCCTTAAAGCTCAGCCAACCCCTTCAAATGTCTCTTCTAAACTTCCCTAGAAACATCCTAGAGGTTATTGTCTTCTTCAAAGACCAATCTTAGTGCCCTAAGAGGAGGTTTCAAAAAGGCCTGTTGAAAGAAGAGGTAATATCCGTTAACGATTCTTTCAACCTTATTTCTTCTTCTACTTATTATTATTTAGTTGTTTCTTTATGAATTAATAACATCAGTATCCCTCATATACTTATATGTTATTATAAGTATGAAACAACCCTATTTCACCATCTATCAATCCTACGGAAAATGAAATCACCGTGCGTGCGTACGTACGGAATACCGTCTCCACGCCGTGGTGTAATATGTTTTCGACCACCACATTACTTGGATGGGTATAATGGTGTAAATAAATAACTATATATGATTATTTCAAAGTTATATTGATTCTGAAATATTATACATACACTTCAATGAAATTAAATGATCATGTAAATGATATCATCGCTCGTGCGTACGTACGGACTACCGTCTCCACGACGCGATGAGATTCATTCTCCATGTTAACCATTCATGAATGATTATAAAGTATATACAATAAGTAACCATGAAATATATGACATAATAATGATACTGGATTTATGTGTATATATATTTATGTCATATACCTAATTTCATTCAATTCAATAAGGAAACGAAAACAGTGTTCATGCGTACGTTCGGCCTACCGTCTCCATGAATGGTGTATTTCATTCCATTTATCGATCTATCATATATATATATATATGTATATGCTGAATATATATTACATATAAATCATGTTTTACATTCTGGAATTAAGTAAATTAGGATATAATTAATAATATCAAGAACAAAAAGTCCAAACATGTACGATAAATGAAACGATTTTACCCAAAACGCCCTTTAACATGGAATTTACAAAAGAATGGGTAATATAAAGTCATAAGTGAACCATATATGATATCATAACAATGAATATGATTCTATAATAAGTCAATGACATTATTTAAATCATTATACAGGAGGTTCAGATCCATACGAAGCATATCAGACCTAAGGTAAAGGATAATTTTGCAAATCTCATTTTTATCTGAGATTGCTTATTCGTCAGTATTTACTGGGGTTATTTCTATCATCCATGTCCATGTTTTATAAAAGTTTTTTCATGTATGTTTAAATTACTTTTTAACCATTTTTTAATTTTACTACATGGTATGTAAGGAATATTTATTTTTACCATACGAGGTACTTTTTGACGTTTCCGACAAAAGTATGAGGAGAATGTTATTTTTAACTTATATGGCGTGAACGGATTTTTACGGTTTTATAAAGACTTATTTTCATGAAACTTCCTCCAAAATATTTCATGACTATTTTCAACAAAATACTTTTATTTTAAAATTGCATGGCATTTTTTGAAATGAAAATGATTTTGACGAAGAAAGGATATTTTCCTCAAGAATTCATTTCAAATGTTTTATCAAAACCATTTTCCATCTAAGATGACATTATTTCATATGTGTATGTTTCAAGTTTAATGTCTCTATGATTTAAATGGTTCAATTTTCTTATGATGAAATTTACATTTGTTTTATATGGATTATGAAATGATAGGATGATGTTTATAAAAACCATTTTATTCTTTGGGTTATGATGAATGTTTTAAGTTTATTTTGTGGCACAAGTAAGAATGATTTCATTATGAGATGGGTTGGACCTATATCTCCCTCAAATGCATTGGGTAAATATTTATATATCATGAGATAAACATGGATGGAACGATAAGTTAATCCGGTTCAGTGTTACAGGACTGAAATGAGGAGTGAACTCGATTCAGAAAGGGACTTTGTCCACTAAGATAGTCTTGACAACAATGCCTTGGCTACTATGGAAATCATAACATGTGCTGAATGGTTTCCACAATTACATGTTTTATTCCAATTATATTTTATCATGGTTTATGTTCCATTATGATATATGCCTTACGTACTTCCACGATTTATGTCTTTGCTCAAGATTTTGATGATTAAATTTCATGTTCAAGTTTTTGATTTCAAATGTTTATGGATTGTTTTATGTTCTATATATTTTCCCTTGCTGAGCATTTGAGCTCACCCTTTTTATGTTTTATTTTCCCCGGGAAATAAAGAAAGGTTTTAGGTAAGGAAACAAAAAGGGGAAGATCGTTATGGGAGTTGTTGAATATCTTTCAATAGGATTAGAAGATTTTATTCCGAGTTTCCAAAGACACTAAACTATTACGATCCTTGTGTGTCTATTTTTGTTATGTATTAAGTATTCCACAAAAGTAATGTAATGTCCATGTACGTCATGCTTCGGGTCTCTACAGTTGGTATTAGAGGAAAGGTTTAGTCCATCTTTGGAAACTAGGATGCGAAAACTTTAGTGAGATCCCTAGAGATATTTCTAAGGTATGTCTAGGGATGTCCCTAAGGTTAAGTATAAGTATAGGATATAATCCTAGAATTACGGTAACGATCTTAGAATTAAACCTAAGATGTTAGATATTGAAGGTACTCCCCCTTTATTATGTTGTTTTCCCTAGCATGATTTTTTCCTCTCACACTATTCTTTTTGGTTTTTAGACGATGGCTGGAACCTGAAGGAACCGTGTTGATCAATGTAATGGGCAATGCAATGATTGTCCTCATGAACAAACGAATGTTATGGGAGATGGAGTGAAAAATATTATTTCTATACTTACACAAGATATGAATCATTCTGGACTTCCAAATGAGCAGAGAAGGGAACAATATTCTATTGAGTCCTTCATGAGGAAACGTCCACCTTCTTTCAGTGGGTCTTCAGATCCACTTGTTGCTGAACAATGGATCAGTACCACTGAAAAGATATTTTTAGTTCTTCAATGTTCTGAACATGATATGGTCATCTTAGCAGTATATCGTTTTGAAGGTGAAACTGATCAATGGTGGAATCTTATCAAGAATACGAGTCCAAGAGATGAAATTGAATCCATGGAATGGGATGAGTTCAAGAACTTATTTTTCAATAAGTACTTCCCTCAAATTATTCGAACAAAGATAGAGAAGGAGTTTCTTGAACTAAAGAAAAAGGATGACGAATCTGTTGGTATATATGAATCAAATTTTACAATGCTTTCAAGGTATGCATCTGGCTTTATCATCCAACCTGAAAGTAAATTTTATTGATTCTTCAGTGGCTTAAAACCAAATCTTCGAAGGGAATTAGCTATAAGAGACTTCAGTAGCAATGAAGAAATTGTGTGTCGTGCTGTCAAGGTAGAACTAGAAGTTGGTGTAATATACCCATCTCATGGTTTTGACAAGAAACAAAAGATGAAGTTCAAGGATAAATCTCAGAACAATGTTGAAAAGAAGATGAATGATTCTTTATGCTCAAAGTGTGGAAAGAAGCATGGTGGAGATTGCCTAAAAGGTACTAGAAAATGCTTTAAGTGTGGAAAATAAGGTCATCAAGCAGTTGATTGTCGAATTAATGGGAAAAAGGTTGATAATGATGTGAATAGATAAAATACTACAGAGAACTCTCCACCAACACTTCAATGCTTCAAGTGCAAGGAAATGGGGCATTATGCTAATAAATGCCCTAATCCACGGGTTAATAATGATCAACGTGAGAAACCTCTTAAGGAAAAGTATAAAGGGAAGTCTCATGCGATCACTATTTGTGATGTTGAGTATGAAAATGATGTTGTGTAATGATTAAGTGTTTATGTAATGAGATTTCAAAATAGTATCATGGAATCTCATTTATGGTATTGTGGAATTTTGGAATAACTATGTATTTGTTTTCAATTATTATATGGTACTGGTTACCATGAAAAAGTGATTGAAATATTTTTGGAAAGCAGATGAAATGCGCATATGGAAGGGATAAAGAGAAAATAATATGATAGTAATCATGATCTCATGACTAAAATAAGGACAAAGTGATATCATGGTTTGAGTATATAGAAATTTTGGGATTTTGGTATGTGGAAAGTGTTAACTTTTGACAGCATTCATGTTTTTACTAAGGTTAAATGGGTATTCATTTTTCAATAGAATACATGATTAAGGTATTCACATGATTGGATTGTGATCAACAAGATATATCGAGGATAAATGATGGAATTCACATGCTCGGTAGATGACATTTCTAGTAATTGTTTTCTTTATACTATAAGATTGGACCGAAGTATTTTAGATAAACCTAAAGATTTGAAATGGATTATGTTGAACATAAGTTAGTTTAAGGCTAGAACTGTTTTCGATATTATCGATGGAATGTCATAATGGTGTAATTTTAGAAAAAGGACAACCTACAGGATAGGTGACAACCCGTCGCGTCGGACAAGGCTGTGGGAATCGAACCCACAACCGAAGTGAAATTGGCCTTTATTGCATACCACTGGCCTACAGGAAGTCCCTGGTTAGTAGAAACTAGTTTTATTTTATTAAGCGGTATGATAGATGAAGTATAAGTCCATGTTTGGAATCATATCTGATTAACCTCACCATACATGGACTTATGTATTCGATAACTTTTTCTAACCTTTTCTTTGAGATAGATGGAATGACCCATCATTCTATCACATGATCTGTTAGCACTTCACGAATAACAAATTAAACTTAATTTATTTAAGAGATGAAGTGGAAATTGTTCAAAGCACGAAAAACAATGAGATTGTACCAAAATCAAGCAAGTATTTCTTCTAATTCAAAATTTTCAACTTTAGGGAAATGATATTGAAAACCAAAAATGTTGTTCTAGTGCTCTTATATCTGACGAATCAGATGGTACCTTAGATCATCGCAAATCTATGGCTTTGTGATTTTTGGCTATTTCATAGCCATGTTCTCTACCACTCTCCATCAGAACATGATGGTTAGATTTCTCTTCCATATCCATATTTTCACATATGTAATCCTATGTGGAAACCCAATGATGAGTTAATCTAGGTAACCGTTACATTTCTAACTTTCCTTTTTAAAATGATGTTTTAGTATTCCTTTTTTTTACGATGTGGGTTTCTATGAAAGAAACTTTCAAGTAGTAAACCATTTACAACCCCAATGAATTTCGAGGGCAAAATTCATTTTAAGGGGGGTAGAATGTAACAGCCCGAGATTTTATGAGAAATATTATTTTTAATTACTTTGATGTCTTGTGTTGTATGCTACACCAAGATTAGATTGTACTATACACAATACCATATTAGATTGCAGTATACACACCACTATTCTTGGCTAGTGTTACACACTATTTGAAGTTCGTTTTGTTAAATTATTCTACGCAACATTAAGTATAGATTTTGTTTAATGTATAAATGAAATAAGTTTTGATTATGTTATAGGCAACACCAAACGAAGATTTCACTACATGCAGCCCAAACTTGGCATGCATTACACGCAATCAAGACCTTCTTCGATAGCGTGTGTACTACGCAATACCAAGTTTCACTAAATGAGATATTATTATAATATTATTATGAACGCCATTATGAATAGTAATAACCATTTTTTAAAATTTTATATTTAAAAATGGACTTCATTTTTGGATTCGGAATATCGAAATTAGCTTAGGGTGAAATTTTGGTATTTTTCTGAAAACTTTCAAATTTTGATGAATAGTGAAAACACTGGGTTACTATTTTAAAATCAAATTTTTATTTAAATAATTATTTATTTTATTTAAATTTACTTTTGGTAAAAATTTATACATAATACCTTTATAATTTAAAAGTAATTCATTGGAGTCATTTTATAATAATTTTAGATGTATAAAAATATTATTGAACTTTTCACCGTCTTTTACCCACCTCCTAGGAGAATTTGCAAATTTACATAAAACTTAATTTTAACACTTTTGTGAATGGAATTTCAAAAATCCGAGAAACATGGTTGATGTCAGTAAGTAAAATGTGGTTCAATGAGATGAAAATAATTTTTGGTGAATAGTAACTTTTTACTTTTTTTACCACGGTTAAAAGTAAATAGGGAAATTAAGGGTAAAAATGATATTATTATTACCATAACACATGTCCTAATTCTATTGGATAAGTGTTATTCGACCAAAAGCAATCTTAGGAATAAAATATGACTATTTAGGCCCACTTGGATTAGATTAGGACATTTATTATTAATTTATTTAAAGAATGGTTAAAATAGTTAAAATCATAGTTTAATAACTAAATCATTTTTAATATAGGGTTATACATAAGATAAATTTGACTATAAATATTCATTAAAAATATAAAACATTTTCCTACATAATGGTGTTTTATTTATAATTTTTATACATTAAATAATGTAATTTATTTATGACACAATGATGATGCAGTAATTATCTTATTAATGAAATATTGACATAATTGATGTTATAAATACCCAAATAAATGTAATTTGAGAATTTTTATGAATTACAATAATTTTCTAGGTTAATATGACATGTTTTTATTGATTTAGTTAACTTTTTTAGAACTAATCATTCTGTTAGGATTTTCAAAAAAATCAATTACCAAATAGTGTCAAAATTGACATAAAATAGTTTTTAAAAAAAATATTATATTATTAATTGTTATTTAATTCTTAAAAATATAAGGTTCTGCCAAATGACTTAGATAATGTTATATATATTAATAATAAACAACTTGAGGTTCGTTTGGCTTGTTATATTAAGTTTATTAACCTTATAGTGTAAGAAAACAAGAAGACACGGTAAAAGAAAAATTATTTAACTTAAAGTTAAATCTAAATGATAATGTTAAAATAGAACCCTAAACTTGTATAAATTCTATTGGATCAGAGGATTTATACCCATACCCACCTTATATTTTAAACAACTCAATTTGGAGCTATTAAAAACCGAATACGACTTTATAATAAAATAATATATTTAGTTATTCCAAAGTTGCCCCTCTCCTCCCTTATAAAAGGGTACCTCCTACCTCTCTCTTCCTCACACCACTTTGAGCCTTCAATATCGGCCAACCCCTGACAATTTATCTTCTCCACTTCCCTAGAAACATCCTAGAGGTTCTGGTATTCTTCAAAGTCAAATATTAGTTCCCTAAGAGGAGGTTTCAAAAAGGCGTGTCGAAAGAAGAGGTAATATCCGTTACTGATTCTTTCAACTTTATTTCTTCTTCTACATCTTCTTCTTTAGTTGTTTCATAATTAAGTTATAAAATAAGTATCCCTCATATAATGATATGTTTTTATAAGTATGAAACAACCCTATTTCACCATCTATCCATCCTACGGAAAACTAAATCACCGCGTGTGCGTACGTACGGAATACCGTCTCCACGCCGTGGTGTAATATGTTTTCGATCACCACCTTACTTGGATGAGTATAATGGTGTAAATAAATAAATATATATGATTCTTTAAAAGTGATATTGATTCTTAAATATTATACATACACTTCAATGCAATTCCATGATCATGGAAATGATATCATCGCTCGTGCGTACGTACGGACTACCGTCTCCACGACGCGATGAGGTTCATTCTCCATGTTAACCATTCATGAATGATTATAAAGTATATAAAATAAGTAATCATGAAATATATGAAATAATAATGATACTGGATTTATTTGTATATATATTTATGTCATCTACTTAATTTCATTCAATTCAATAAGGAAACGAAAACAGTGTTCATGCGTACGTACGTCCTACCGTCTCCATGAACGGTGTATTTCATTCCATTTATCGATCTATCATATATACATATATATGTATATTCTGAATATATATTACATATAAATCATGTTTTACATTCTGGAATTAAGTAAATCAGGATATTAGTAATAATACCAAGAACAACAAGTCCAAACATGTACGATAAATGAAACGATTTTACCCAAAATGCTCTTTAACATGGAATTTACAAAAGAATGGGTAATATAAAGTCATAAGTGAACAATATATGATATCATAACGATGAATATGATTCTGTAATAAGTAAATTTCATTATTTAAATCATTATACAGGAGGTTCAGATCCATACGAAGCATATTGGACCTAAGGTAAGGGATAATTTTGCAAATCTCATTTTTATCTCAGATAGCTTATTCGTAAGTATTTACTGGGGTTATTTCTATCATCCATGTTCATGTTTTATAAAAGTGTTTTCATGTATGTTTAAAGTCCTTTTTAACCATTTTTGACTTTTACTACATGGTATGTAAGGAATCTTTTTTTTACCATACGAGGTACTTTTTGACGTTTCTGACAAAAGTACGAGGAGAATGTTATTTTTAACTTATATGGCATGAACAGATTTTTATGGTTTTATAAAGCCTTATTTTCATGAATATTCCTCCAAAATATTTCATGACTATTTTCAAAAAAATACTTTTATTTTAAAAGTGCATGGCATTTTTTGAAAAGAAACTGATTTTGACGAAGAAAGGATATTTTCCTCAAGAATTCATTTCAAATGTTTTATCAAAACCATTTTCCATCTAAGATGACATTATTTCATATTTGTATGTTTCAAGTTTAATGTCTCTATGATTTACATGGTTCACTTTTCTTATTATGAAATGTCCATTTGTTTTATATGGATTATGAAATGATGGAATGATGTTTATGAAACCCATTTTATTCTTTAGGTTATGATGAATGTTTTAAGTTTATTTTGTGGAACAAGTAAGAATGATTTTATTATGAGATGGTTGGGACCTATATCTCCCTCCAATTCATTGGGTAAATATTTATATCTCATGATATAGACATGGCTGGAATGGTAAGTTAATCTGGTTCTGTGTTACAGGACTGAAACAAGGAGTGAACTCGATTCAGAAAGGGACTTTGTCCACTAAGATGGTCTTGGAAACAATTCCTTGGCTACTATGGAATCATAACATGTGCTGAATGGTTTCCACAATTACATGTTTTATTCCCATTATATTTTATCATGGTTTATGTTCCATTATGATATATGACTTACGTAATTCCACGATTTATGTCTTTGCTCAATATTTTGATGTTTAAATTTCATGTTCAAGTTTTTACTTTCAAATGTTTATGGATTGTTTTATGTTCTCTATGTTTGACCTTACTGATCATTTGATCTCACCATTTTTATGTTTTATTTTCCCTAGGAAATAAAGAAAGGTTTTAGGTAAGGAAACAAAAAGGGGAAGATTGTTATGGGAGTTGTTGAAGATCTTTCAATGGGATTAGAAGATTATATTCTGAGTTTCCAAAGACACTAAACTATTACGATCCTTGTGTGTATGTTTTTGTTATGTATTAAGTATTCTGAAAAAGTAAGGTAATGTCCATGTATGTCAAGCTTCGGGTCTTTACAAGCGCACTATCCAGGTGTTGGAGGATTTACTCAGGGAGTGCATATTGGAATTTGGCCTAAGTTGTGAGTATCACCTGCCCTTGGTGGAGTTCACGTATAACAACAGATACCACTCTACTATTCGAATGGCACCTTTTGATGCCCTCTATGGGAGACCCTACAGGTCACCGTTGTGCTGGACTGAGGTCGGGGAGACCTCCCTCATGGGACCAGAGTTGGTGCGGGTGATGACGGAGAAGGTGCAGTTCATTCGTGAGCAGATGAGGACGACTCAGAGCAGACAAAAGTCCTACACAGATCGTCGTTGCAGGCCTTTAGAGTTTGAGCAGGGGGGCCATGTCTTTCTGAGGGTCTCCCCGCGGCGTGGAACATGGAGGTTCGGCTGGGGAGGTAAGCTATCCCTGAGGTTCATTGGGCCCTTTGAGATCGTGCATAGGGTTAGTGAGGTTACCTGCCATATTTATCTACCCCCACAACTGGAGAGGGTGCATGAAATCTTCCACATTTCACAGCTGAGGAAATACATGCACAACCCCACACAGGTTATCAACTGGGGAGAGCTGAATATCAAGGATAGAGCCACCTTTGCGAAGCACCCAGTGGCGATTGAGGACCGGCAGGAGAAGAAACTGCGTGGATGGACCATTCCTTTGGTTCGTGTGCTGTGGCAGCATGGGAGGGTGCATGAGAGCACCTGGGAATGGGAGACTCAGATTTGGGCTTAGTATCCCAAGTTGTTTTTGTAGTTTTGTTTTTCGGGGATGAAAAACTTGAAGGAGGGAATGATGTAAGAACCTGGGTTTTGAGTCTATAAGACTTTGAAATTTTTTTAATGTTACTCCAGAGTAGGGCGTTCAGATGGCGTGTGATTCTGAGCCCTCGTGTGGCCCGAATTAAATTTTAAGTGCATTCACAATGGATATGAAAAATAAATATAATAACTCCTAAACGGTTGCTCGGATGGGAAAACCGAGGGCACCATTGGCTCCAGAGCGTGCTGTTTACCCTAGAAGGGGTGTAACTTTCGCGGGCGCGGCCCTTTTGTGGAAAACACCACCAGAGGAATTTTTTGTAATTTAGCGGCCTCGGGCGTGAACTTTACAACTTTTGAACAAGGGATCAGATTAAAATTCTGAGACTGTTGTTACCCTCAGAACATGGATTTTACCCTAGAGGCGGATTAACCCCGACCCCGCCTAAATTTCAGGTACGGAGCCTACTGGTGGGCGTTTAAGTGTTTCTCTATTTAAAAACTTCTCCCACCCTCCTCCTCCTTCACCCTTGTCTCTCCCTGGAGGATCCCTCTCAACAAGCATCAAGATCCTCTCCCCACATCTCCAAGGCGTGGCGGCTTTGGTGGATCATCGGTGAAGCGATGGGCTATTCCCTGCGAGGTAGGATCGTGTATTTCTTTTTGTTTTTAATTTCCTCAACCTCTTCAAATGCAATTATTAGTGTCGAAATTATGTTTTTCTGTCGAGCGAGGCCCATGGTTGCATACGATTCTATCCAAGATTTCTAACACTCTTCTCGGATAAAAAATCCAAGTCTCGGGGCGCCCGGGGTGGCTCCTGAATGTTTTCCGGTCAATTTCCCTGTTTTTAGGTGGTTATAGCGGCTTCCGACGACTCGGAGCGGCGGTCCGGTGAGTCCAGGCAGCAGCGACGGCTTTGTGCTGTGGCAGATTCAGGTGGTCCGGGACGGTGGCTGGCGCGGCAGGATCCAGGAGGCGGCAGCGGCTTCGCGCTGCAGTGGCTCCAGGCGGACCGGGACGGCGGCGTACGTGGGGTGACGCGGGGGAAAGCCTGGCCGGCTTCGCCGGTCAGCGGGAGGCGCGAGAACCGGGGTCGTCGCGGCCTCGGCAAGCCGACAGAGACCCTCACTCTGTGGGTCTTGTGGAGAAAGCGACAAACCGACTGAGCTGGTAGGGGTGGCGCAGGGCGACCCATGCAGTGAATTGTGAGCCGCGGTGGACCGGGCGGTTCGGGCGGCCGAACTGCGGACCGCCGGTCTAAAGGGGTGGGTCGGCCCAGGCCCACCCTATCTCCGTCCAATGACGTTAAAAATGACATAACATGAAAACCGAGCATCAGATTCATGTTCCGTCTACGGAGACGTGATCCTTGCATCGAGACAGAGGTTTTGAGATGGTCCTGGGGATTTTTAATTCTCGGGACGGGAGCTCAGTGGCGCGACACGCTCATTAAGTACCTCGTCGGGATTCTTCTTTTGGATGGCGCAAACACATCCGAAGTCCGTTTAAGGAACCTTTAGTGGAATTGTGACCCTAGTTTCGAGAAGAAGTAGTCCATGGTGATTTCATGCGTTGAAGCCAGAGTTAAGGTATGGGCCCCACGGTTCGTCTTTTAAGCTATGAGCTACGTTTTGTGACTTTTTCATCAGACGTCCATTCAGGGCGAATGAGTAGTTGTTTTGGTATGTTTTTCCGAGAGCATCATGATGGTGCAGTTCTCCCAACCTCTTTTGGGATTGAGTGGTGGGCCCCATGAGACGTCGTATGGGCATAAAGAGGTGTTGAATAACTTTTAAATCAGGATTCCATTTCCAGCGATTAAATAGTCTATCTCGCGTTTTTTTTCACAAGGATTGCAATGGTGAAATCAGTTTGGGAATAAAGAGCATATTTTGAGATCTCATTAAATGTGGAAACATGAAATGGCATTGGTTAGAGGTTCCTTTGATTCACTCTAAACCAACGCATGATTGCGATGTTAGTGACACCCAGAGATGGTTCGGGCAATGCGGAGTTATTGGACTAGTTTCGGGTTTACCCTCCAGCAGGTCTGTGTAGTGGGTTACCCACTAGCGTATCAGGGTTTACCCTCCAGTAGGGTTGGCCAGTGGGTTTCCCACCAGTGTATCAGGGTTTACCCTTCAGTGGGGCTAGGCAGTGGGTCACCCATTGACTTTAGGGTTTACCCTCCATGTGGGCCGAGCAGTGGGTTACCCATTGACTTTAGGGTTTACCCTCCAGGTGGGTCGGGCAGTGGGTTACCCCTTGACCTTAGGGTTTACCCTCCAGGTATGCTGGGTAGTGGGTTACCTGATGACTTCTTTCAGACTCATCCCTTTCTATGAGGCTAGTCAGTGACTTCCCTCTATGGTTACCAGAGCAGGATCCTTGGTTGTGCAGTTTATCGATGAGACAACTTTGATGTACGAGACTGCTGGGCATTAGTGATGGTTACCCTTAGAACAATGGTGACTTTTCATGGGTTGATCTTGGAGATAGATATCCCCTTACACACTCGTTGAGGTTTCTTGTTGAGAATATATATATATATATACACCCTACTTTTGTTCCCACTTCTTGGGTTCAGTTACTCTCATTCGAGGAAGGGTGAAGACACACGGGGTATTCCACGTGCTTTCTGTGTCTAGATCCTCTTGGTTGGGATGATTCTACTTCTTTTATTTTGTTGGGTTGAGTTGCACTCTCTCTACTGTACTCTTACAATGTTCTTTATTCTGTCTACTGCTCACTATTTTAGTACCTCTTTTGTTTCTCCCTCGATCTTTCAGGGAATCCTACTGAGTATCTTTATACTCACCCCTACTTGGGCTTTGCCTGCACTTGGTGTGCCCTTGTAGATGACGGACAGGTTGATCAAACTATGGATAAGCGTAGAAGACACAGGAGCTTGGGCGGAGTTCAGTGGTCATAGTAGGAATTTTAGGTGTGAGACTCACCACCTGTTTACTTTTTTTTACCTGTTGCCGGGTTGTGTCACCTTTTGGGTTGGGAACGTGTTATACCTTTTTCTATTCAACTATCCTGTCAGTACTTTTCAGCACTTTACTTTTTCTGTTTAGAAGATGATGCATGACTGTGGTTTGGTTATAGTTGTCCGTTCTTTGGTTTTCTTTTTTACTCTGCACTTCTGCATTGAGTAGGCTGTGTGTACAAGTACTTAGGAAAAGGCCTCCCCAATATTGTTACGACTTCGATGCTTGTCGCCATCCCCTGGCCTATGGAGGTGGGCTTGGGGTAGTTGCGGCTTGAGACTGGTAGGGTCAGGTTGTGACAGGTGGGGGAAAATCATGTACATTTTTTATGGAGGCGGTGAACTAACCATATTATAAACAACGTTTTCATTATTAGAATCAATCTAGGGAAAGATAATTGGGTGGATGGTAGATATTCCACTTTCAAAATAATATTAAAGTATATATATGATACAAGATTTAATATGCTATGTTGGATGGATTTTTTTAGAGGATGAGGAGAAAGAAAAATTAAAATAATTAGTTGAGGGAATTACCTTATCTTTTGGATGTATCCTCTTGGTATTCCACATAAGGAACCTTGGATTGGTCTTTCAATGAGACCATAAGAACTAAGATGTTGGGGAGATGATTAAGAAGATATTTGGTTAGAAATTTGAAAAGCATCAAGGATTAAAAGGTGTGAGGATATGGGAAGGTGTTTATAAGGGGAGGAGAGGGGTATTTTTGAATATTGTATTCATTAAGTTATTATTTTGGCTCAAGACTACCAAAAATATTTATTCAGGTGACTATATATAGTAAATAGTGCGTGTGAATTCAAGATAATGAGTTTTTACATCATCCCTAACTCAAATAATAATATATTTATCTTATAATGTTAAATACATTATTTCACCAGTCACCACAAAATAAACTATTTTTAAAAAAATAAAAAATTCACCCTAAACATTTTTTAACATGTTGATTCCAAAAATGAATTCTATTTTATGAAAATATATTTATAAATATAAGAAATTTAATTTCTAATTTTTTGTAATAGTAAACACCCTAGACACATCTTTATAGTACTTTTAATTACCAAATCTTGTGCACAATTAGATATACATGATGTACTCTTACCATTATAGTGTAGACATTTGTACATACACGATTTAATTGTAATGTACAAAGATTAATTAACATATCAAAAGTTTATAGCAGATACATGCTCTAATGAGAATCTTGGGATACTATAAACTTAATCTTAAACAAATGTTCTATGGTTTAGATAAATCATACTGATTGGACACTACTGATGTTTGGCTATTAGGTGCTAGGGGCTTATAATAAATGCAACTTCTTCTCATGAAGTTTTCACTTGGTGATCTCTACTAGTGCGATCATGAGGACAGAATCGCCAATAGGAATACCACATGTTTCAGGTGTCATTGGTTATTCCTATCTATGGAAATGTTCATTGGCCTCTAGAATTGAGATCATTATCACTGTGTACCATTTTATCATGTACTTTTATGCGAGAGAAAACCCATGATAATTAAATCATGGTGATGTATCATGTGTTGGGTGTGTCATTGGTGGTATGACATTGGTTGAATGGTCAATATAAAATTTTTCACTTTTGGGTTATGGAAGTAATATCTCGGTCCAGGTTGATCAGGATGGTAGTACCTTCATAAAACCATGACCATGATAGTGAAGGGTAAATCCATCTAGTTAGATCAATAAATAATAAATCAAGGAAGGGTCATGGAAGAAGTGTGCCTCCTACTTTCTGAGATATTTAAAGACATATAGATTATATTACACATTTGATGTTTGTAGGTTGGTATTCATTAATATGACTACTTCTTATCTATTTAGGGGCCTTGATGGGTTGCTAGAATCTAATCTTGGTTTTTGAATATTTTTAGCTACTATCGAGATAAGGACCTAGAGGGTCACACACAATATCATATTCAATAATATTCCATATTCTGGTGAATAGGTATATAGGATACGGTGGGGCCCACTACCGGGGTCTAGGATTTTTCAAAGGATGTACGATCAGTAATGGAATAAAAAAATTCATATTATTCAAGTTAAGAATAATTGGAATTGAATTTATTTATTAAATTCATTTATAAGTTTTAATGAAAATACATAGAAAATATTATTTTAATGAATATTAGTTTAAAATATTTAAGATTCATTTAATATTTACAGGAATGACGAGTCAAGTTAATGGATCAGGTACTATAATGTAATATATTTATTATATTAAATGAAATTTATAATAATATAAATGATATTTATGACTCATCACAGCGGTCATATTATATCATTTATATAGTTTGTTAAATATTCGGGGGTCAGGGAGCCTTTTCGTGTAATTACTTAATACCTTATAAATAGGAGGAGTCTTACCATCAGAATTTTCATGGATAACTCTTCAGAGATTATCTCTCCTAGACCCCATTTTACAGAGAGAATCTATGGATCTAGGTGATCAGATCGAGCTCACCATCTCACATCGCAAGAACGAAGATGCGGTGATCATCGGAGTGTCGAAGGCATCGTTGGATCATCGCGCTAGCACCTAGAATTTGATGATCATTAGACCTGTAGATTTTTGAAGTGTGTGTGGATGATCTAGAGGAATTCAAATTTGGATTTTTCAAGTAGTAATTACCAGCGACAAGAATATGTCGAGAATGGATTTATATTGAACTAGGTATTTATGGTTTTATTTTTTTGCATAGTTTTCCTCATGCATGATTTTTTGGCTTAAATTGGGGATGTTCTTCACTAGAAATGATGTTGTTACATCGATATTTGGGGAAAATTTTTAAATCCCCATCTCATCAGCTTCCGCTACACTTCCCAATACCTTAAATTGGTATCAGAGTAATTCATAGAGATTTTAATCTAAGAAAAATTAAATATACATTAAATTTTGGAGAGGGAAACGATCCAGTCCCAATGATGTAGACTATGTTTCAATCTGACATTAGATGAACAGTCTAATACCATCTATTTTTTGAATTTATTTTGAAATAAATCATGGGTCTGAAATTTTTTTTGAAGAAAATATATATATTATATGTTAATTTTATACCCAAAAAATGAAGTTTCCATATTCACTACTAAACTCAATCACCGACGATATTCCAATCCCCAAAATAGTGAGTTCCGGCCATTAGATATTTAACATCAATGAGTCTTGTAATATTACTAATGTTTACAAAGCCTATTTTTTAGGATGTGAAATTTTTTACAATTAGAGGAAATAAAGAAAAATAGGGGTGCAGACATGAAACATATGGGGAGATTTCGGTGGGTCAAGAAATTATTTTATAAAAGGGGTCAAGCACCCCATTTCTCCCAAGCTGTCAACCATTGTCAAAAACCCTATGAGCCACCTCCTCTTCAAAATCATTGGTATTGAACCCACAACGCCCGCCATGGCCATCCCTATTCGGCATCATGTCCCTCCCTTCAGGGATCTACGACCTCCTTCCCCTTATACAGTGGATTTAGCCGAAGGCTCTCCTCCTCCTCCCTGCGAGCTCCATTGTCACACACCTCTACTCTGACTTAGTCACCATCGGCCACCCTCTTCTTTGGCCTCCACACTATCTTCCAAACTATTGAATCGCGCTACCCTCCAGGTCACTGATTGAGTCTCACCTCACCTCACCTCCTCGCCCATGCTACCTTCCCTATAATTTTTGTTCCGCTCGGAACCCGCTTGACAGCACACCCTGATCATGTTCTAGCCCAGATCTAGTGTCTCCCACCAACACTAGACACTTATGGGTACCTTGTCGCCTTTGTCTCCCACCCTGACTGTTGAACCATGACGAGATTCTGAATCCCACCTTATTTTTTGTAATGTCATTCCGTCAAACACCCCTCAGCTACCACCATTCCTATTGGAGAAGGGTACCACCTCCATCGACTTCTGATTGCGGCTTGACCTAACCGCTTGCCTCTAAGGCTAACACATTACTATTATCAGTTGTATTTTGTACTCTTGATACCCCCTCACCTATGTGTATGTATTATTATATAATGATGAATATGATAAGTGAAATACATCATTCCGAGTTATATCCATGCACTAGATAGGATTTAGATGCATTGGATGGGTAAGTGATGCATCTCGAGTCGCAAGCGACGTGACTCAAGGAGATACCACTAGGGTATAGGTTGATCCATTATTCACTCAATGGGAAAAACATTAGTATCATCTCATGATCACATCATCATTTTATTTATGCATGGTTTTTTGTTTTATATATGTGTATTATTACACGTGATCACATAGAATAATAAACAAGCATGCACAAATAAAATGAACATGTGACGCGATGAATGTTTTCTATTTATTGCATGATCAATTGTGAGTGTCATAACATAGTGTATTCTTATCAGATAGAAAATGATTTCATTTAGTCATTTAAAAATATAAAACCCTAAAATAAATATTAAGTCATAATCTCCTTTCATCATTAAAATTTGAACAAAACCAGGCATTTGGGATGCTCAATCAACCATACCTGAGGGTGTATCTTACTACCAGAGTGTTCTTATAAGAACAATGGGTTTAATTAACTAAAGTTAGTAGTAAGGATAATCCATAGATAAATTTATATCACTTTATAGGAAAATCATTGAGGGAATCAAGGTTATTATTATGATAAGTTGGGACTTCACACAACAGATCATGGAATTTCCAGTTAATGTGGTTGTCCAATAAAATTCCTACCTTAAACTCTCCAAGTAGTGGGGTAGACATATATTGTAGACTATGGGGGGTGTTAGAGGATCTTTTCCAATAGAATACTCAAGATACATAGTATTCTGATTCTAGGATAGAAGGTTCTTAGAATTCGATAAAATAGTGGGTGACATTGATGGATAATTAATTAGTTAATAATGTCTAAATCAGCAATCAAGATAAAAACTACTAATTTGCTAGATTTTTTTTTTCGGAAAATAGAAAGTAATACGACAATAAATAATGAAATATATAATGGAAAAAATTAAATTTCCACACTGGAATGAGTTTCAAAGAGTAGTACAGGCGCTTGTAAAAAATACTACAATATTGGAAATTCGAGGTGCAGTGTCCCCAATACATGTCAAGACACCTCGGGAATCGAGGGTGCAAAATTTATTATTGGAGACTCATGTATAAAGAATAATATGGTTATTTAATTATTCTAACATTAAATTATTATCTCATTTATGGTCACTTCACTAGGACATGGATGATATAATATGAAGTCTAGTCATCAAGAAGTTTCAAAGGAGAAAGAGAAGAATAAATATGAATAGGTAATGATTACACTGGATTTGTGTAAATTTAAAGGAAAATTATGATATTTCAATAAATCCTATTCTATTATCATTTTCACACCTTTCTCTAGTTTCATTTAAGATTACAAAATGAACAGTATGTATAAAATTCTTTGTTACCTTTTAGGTAAGGTTCACCAAAAATAAGAACCGAAAATAAAGGCTTGTCTTCAATTCTTACGATGAACACATTGATAGACAAGGTGAAAAGGACAATGAAAATTATAATTCCAAATTCACCTTCACAAATTCCTTAAAATATAGGTGGTATTTAATAGGAGGTTATTTCCTTCACATATCTTGAAATAATTTTATTGAATATAAATGAAATGAATTTAATTGAATAAGAAAGTATTCACTTCTTCATAGTATATTCATCATTGAAAGTAATTTTTCAATTTTACTTCTTGGGTATTATATATGATATATTTATCATACATATGTATTGAAATACAATAACCAAGTATGTATAGAAAAATTACGAGAAGTAAGTTGTATTCTCCATGCGGCTGAAAAAGGGTGGTTCCTAAGTTAGCGATGAGAAGTACACGACTTATATATTTCCATGTGAATGATTTTTATTGAACTTTTATTGAGTATAACCAAAAAAATTATCTCACACATCCTTTGGACATGATGATATTTTATTCCAAGTTTTAGAATGAATTTTTTTTGTGGTATCTAATATTTATGTAATAGTTTAGTGATACATGAATCATAGGCAATTCATGATGAATATAAAAAATGAAATACTTATATACCCAATTGTGGAAAGGTAATTATTTATTAAGAAAAACTAAAAGTGGACATCTAGGATATACTGAGTATGATATTTAAACTCATCCAAACTGAATACCTTAGGTATTACTGACATATATAGTTATTTATTTTGGACAAAGAAACCTTTAGAAATAATGGTACATCACAATGCTTTTGAAATTTGTTCATCAAGAGAGCATGAACTATTCCTAGGGTAAGATAGTGGTAAATATACTTCATAAGATTCCTTTAAGTAATCAAGGAATACTTAATTTAAGTATTCTATATGCATGGTGAGAATATATGATTTTATTTGGGCAGGTATGCTGATACCAAGCATTCATTGATCAATATAATGTAGTGTGGAGTAATTCCTAAAAAAACATTAACTTATCTACATCACAATAATAATTTTTATAAGGAAGATAAATAATTATTCTTACATGTTAACATTGATAATTAAAATGAACCATATAGAAATTCTTAAACCATCATTTTAAACATCAGAGTCATGATGTAAGTATCAATGTTGCAACTTTTAGAAAATTCCACTATTTTTTAAGACGTTATTTAAAAATAACAGGGATATACCATAACCATATTACAACTATAATAATAAATGGATATCATTAGTTACAATATGATGTAAATCAGTTATGTAATAAGAACCGGGTGTTGTGATGTAGTAAGTTAGTTAGGATATAAACAAACATGCATCAAGTAAAACATAGTGTGCATGTAAAGTAATTATCCTAAAAGTTTCTTAGGATATTACAAAAAAACTATAAGATATAAAAGATGTAGTCAAGTGATAGACTAAATTTATATAAAATGGTGAACATCTCTATTAGATATAGTGGGAGCTAGATTGACTTAAATTTAGTAAATTCCTGAGATTCTCATGTATTTAACATAGGAACCAGTTCCACAAGAGGTGTGGAAGGGGGAATGTTCTAAAGACACATACTACATAAGAAGGATAATACCATGATTATAGTTTTAATATTCACCATAATTGGTGATACATTATTCAGTGCGAATAATAATTCCAACAAGAAATCATTATATGGAAATAAGATAATATTGGTAAGATAAATTAAAATTAAAAAATAGATTCCATGTATCAAAGTGAAAGTGGATTATTATTTTGAATATTATAGTGGATATTCAAACGAAATTATACATGGATAGTTAAAGAATAGTACTAATAAGGCTCAATTGGCTACACCAAGTTGTTATTCCTAAATTTTTTTGAATTTTATTTATCATATCTAATTTATTTGATTATTATATTGAAAATCGGATTTCAAGACCAATATTCATGGAAGGTTTCCATATGAAGAAACTATAAAGGCATGGTGACATCACATAATTACAATAAGGGTATATGTTACTAAAATCCACTTTAGGATTAAAGTAAGTATCTAGATAATAGAATATTCATTTGGAATAAATAGTTTCCCTGTTTCTACCATAGGTTAGTGGGGATTCCATTGTTTTTAAAGTATAATATGATTGATAACATTTGGAAAACATCTGTTGGTATTAAAATTAGTTAAGACTAGATTGAAAGAATCTATATAGATATTGAATTAAAGTGGAAACCTAAGTTTTAGGGAAAAAGATCTACTAAGGTATGTTTAACAGTTACTTGGACCTAGTCAATCATATATACAATGACAAGGTATTGAAAAAAAAAATTTGGAATAATTAAAGAGAAGAATTGTTTCTTGTGTCACATGGCATAAATCTCTCCAATAAGACATGTTTGAGACATAGGAGGAGATTAACATGGTGAGTTTAATTCTACATTCTTAGAGATGGATCAATCACATATTCCATGATATGTAAAATAAGAGATATTTCCAAGATATAATTTATTGTTGGAAGATATCATTTATATCCATGAGAATAGCTATAGAGGAAGTAAAAACTATCCAATTATACTTGATAAATTACAAGAGATATGTACCTGGTAAGTGGATAAGAAAGGATACTAGTTTTCTGGGGAAAAACTAGTATTACATGGATCCATGTGATCTAATATCACAGTTAGTCTAAGAAAATGACCAATAAAATTTCATACAAGCCTGTGGTATCCATACATAAAAATACTGAGTACGTTATAGCTTTTGAGGTAACTAAGAAGTAATTAAATGCAATAATTTGTTCCACTTCATGGAATCATACCTACTAAGTAAAGTAGTATCATAATGTAAATTATGATATTATTACCATACAAGATATCAAGTTACGATAATAGAAAAAATGGATATACTTTGGGATACCAACTCTTGAGAAGTTTTACTCAATGATATGAGGTTGTATATAGAATAATTTTCACACATTGGAAATGTGGAAGAGCCAATAACTAATTCCATGACTCAATAGAAACATGATCTAAATCATGTGTGATCTAATGAGTTTGGTTAGAAAGTTGGATATAGTGCAAGTGGGAGTGTTGTAATAGTGTGTTCCCTAGACCTAACTTTATAGTACTTTTTATTACCATATAATATGTGTAATTAGATATACATGATGTACTCTTACTATTATAGTGTATACATTTCTGCATATACTATTTAATGGTAATGTCCAATGATTAATTATTGTATCAAAAGGTTATAGCAGATCCGAAGCTATAATGAAGAACTCGAGATACTATGAAATTAATCTTAAACAAATTTCATATGGTTTAGATACATCATGATTATTGGAAATAGTTTATTTCTAACTATTAGGTGTTGGGGGATCATGATCATCTAGACTTCTTCTCATGAAGTTTTCAATACACTAGTGCAGAAAACGTTTTTTACGTCGGTTATTTTTTATTATTTACGTCGGTTTTTAGGCGACGTTAATACGGACGACGTTATAAATAAAGTTTTTTACGTCGGTTATTTAAAACCGACGTAATATCCCTAACATCACGGTGGTTATCACGTCGGTTCATATAATAACCGACGTGATAAATATGCGCGGGGGCTTTATCACGTCGGTTATTCCCTAAACCGACGTGATAAAACGCCTGGGATATCGTTTATCACGTCGGTTATGTCATAACCGACCTGATAAACCCTTCCCCTGGCCTATTATCACGTCGGTTATTTAGGAAACCGACGTGATAAAAAGGCCTGGGAAACGTTTTAGCACATCGGTTATCCAATAACCGACGTGGTAAATCGATTCCCAGGCCTTTTAGCACATCGGTTATATTAAGAACCGACGTGATAAAATCCCCGGGAACGGTTTATCACGTCGGTTCTAGAAAAACCCGACGTGATAAACCCCTACCGATTTATTTACCACGTCGGTTATAAAATAACCGACGTGAAAGAATTTTTTTTTTAAATAATTGCACTTCTCTCACCAAAAAGCAACCAGAAACCAAACAAAAATAACCATGCCAGCCCTCCCCCAAGCCCCAACTGAACCCCACCCTCATCTATACCCACCTAACAACCTGGCCAGCCCTCCCCCACCACATTGGAGCCCCACCACAACCCTTGGACACCCCCCCACCCCTTGGACAGCCCCCCCACCCTCATTTACACCCCCACGACCCCTAGTACAGCCTCAAACACCCATTGGACACCCCTCCCATATCCCTTAGACACCCTCCACCCCTTGGACACCCCCCCACCCCTTGGACAGCCCCCCACCCTCATTTACACCCCCAAGACCCCTAGTACAGCCTCAAACACCCATTGGACACCCCCCCACACCTTGACAGCCCTCCCAGACCCCTTGGACACCCCCCCCCCTCATTTACACCCAACCGGCCCCTTCGACAGAACTCCCAGACACCTTGGACACCCCCCCACCCCTTGGACACCCCCCACCCCTTCGACAGCCCCCCCACCCTCATTTACACCCCCCGAACACTAGGACAGCCCCAAACACCCCTTGGACACCCCTCCCATATCCCTTGGACACCCCCCACCCCTTGGACACCCCCCACCCCTTGGACAGCCCCCCACCCCCTGGACACCCCCCCCGACCCCTTGGAAACCCCCCCTACCCCTTGGAAACCCCCCCCCCCCATCCCCTTGGACAGCCCCAAACACCCCTTGGACACCCCTCCTATATCCCTTGGACACCCCCCCCCCACAACTTGGACACCCCCCACCCCTTGGACAGCCCCCCCCCCACCCTCATTTACACCCAACAGACTCCTTGGACAGCCCCAAACACACCTTGGACACCCCTCCCATATCCCTTGGACACCCCCCACCCCTTGGACACCCCCCACCCTCATTTACACCCCCCCCCCCCCCGACCCCTAGGACAACCCCAAACACACCTTGGACACCCCTCCCATATCCCTTGGACACCCCCCAAACACCCACCCACCCACTTGGAACCTCTCCCCCCATACCAAAATCCAGACCAGAAAAACCATCAACAGTAGACCAAAACAAGAAGTAGAGAAAAATTAAATATTCACTTATATAACATTCAAAACTTACACTGTCAACTTCAAAAAAAACTAAATCCAACCTAAACGACTACAAAATACACAATTACATTGACAATATTCAAAATTACATTTTACATTACAAACAACTAAAAGTCAATCAAACCTGTAAAATAATTTGACCACTCCACTTGTAAGTGTTTGATATCTTCAGCAGTAAAGGGTTGAGGGTCATCAAAAAGCTACAAAGGAAAAGGATAGTAGTCAACGTGTATAATGAATAAATCAAATTGAAATATTATGAGAAAGAGGAAATCTTACCAGGTCAAAACTCAGAACTGTCCCAGTTGTTATTATTTCATACATAAATCTTAACATGTAATATCCGCATTCGATGATGCCTTGTTGCTCATGACATTTCTGTATGAATGAGTGTAAATTCAATATATTATTTTTATGTAATAAATCAAAATGTACAAATTATAAATGGATATTTACCTTCGCATGTACATATTTGATCTTGTAATTCCTTTTCTTTGCGCTTTTTCGAAAGTGGACCCATGCCCTGTTAGAAAATAATACGAATGGGGTAAATTTAAAATTCATTATAATATATAAAACTATTGTGAAATTGAAACTTACGTTTCCAATATATTCTTAAAACTTTCTCGCACATCATCATGGAGAGAGCATATCCAATAAAGTGTTTTCTCCCTAGGGCAAAAAACCCCTAACATCCAATGATCCCTGAGAAAAGGAAATTTAACGTTAGTGGTTTTTTATGTTAAAAGATAATTAACTCTTTGAGAGGGATGTGTTTCATACCTCTCACAAAAAGGCATCATCCAACACTGTGTGATTACATTCTTTTCAAATCTATCAGCAATATAAAGCATTCTTTGTTCCTCATCCAATGCACATGCTTCAGGGGAAATCAATTGTGGGTCCACGAATCCATATACATCTGTCAGCTCATTCCTCTCACAAATTTTATACATATACCTAATACAAAGCAGACATAAGTATACATTTTTAATAAATATAACACAAGGAAAAGGTGTTAAGACCTACATGATAAAAATTTGCACCACGTTGATGCCCAACTTATCTCCAGTGACAAACTCCATGATATCAGTTTTCATAATCCCCACACATAGTTCACGTCCACAGACATGAGCTTCCATTGTAAAGTCATAATGATCCGCCAACAAATTTGAATATCTTGACAATTTGTCAAGACTGCTAGTATCTGCATCTGATGTCATAGCTATCTGTCTTTGTTGTTGTCTATACAGTATTTCTTTACCTTTGAAGTATTCCTGTAAAAATAAATTGAAAAATATATTAGTTTTCAAATGATAAAACATTAATAAAAATATAAAATAAAAGATATAACATCCATACCTCTATGGTAATGAGTCGAAGAAGTCTGGATGGCCAAAGTAAAAAATGGCCGATACTATGTCCAACTGTCGTCACCTCATCTGTAGGTAATGGTATCCGAGCTGATCTATCTATAATATCCTGTACAGTGACCCTCTGATTCTCTACCTCTAACTGTTGATGATGAACTGTATCTCCTATACAATATACCATCCCATATGCAACTATATGATGTTGAGGATCATCAACATACAACTCACAATAAGTAGGTAGCTGCGGCGGAGGAGGAGGATCAAAAATGGGGTCCGCAGGCTGAGGTGGGGGAGTGGGAGCTACTGGGAGAGGTGGAGTGGGAGCTGCACCCTGAAATTGTCTTTGCAAGTCTGCAAACATTAACTGCACTGATGCTCTAATCTTGTCCTCCATTGTCGCATTAATATTATGGACTTCAGCCTCCAAGGATTCTATTTTTTTTTATAAACTCCCTCAACGTTAGAATTTGAGGAACGTGGCAACACTTTTCTTACCGATACACCTGCCGGATATCCTCTTACACGGCCAGGATGTTCGGGCTTTCCCAATGTCACAGATAAAATATCTTCCCTCCCAGATGGTGTAAATGTCCCCTGTGAACTCTGCTCCTCAAGAGAGTCCTGTAATAATTAATTGAACATTTCTATAATGATTGGAAATATATGACGAAAATAGTAAACTTAAATAAATAAAATAGATATCTTACAATACTCTCAACTACGAGTCTCGATTCTTCCGAAAGATATTTTCCTTTTTTTCCCTTCCGAGCTCTTTTCCATTTCTCATGTCTAGATGGAGGGGATGGAGGGGCCACCTCTCCAGAGCTTGAAGACTCAGCTCTTAGTTGTTGAAATTTTTCTGCATCATTTGTTCTTCCAATAATGCATACCCTCCCCGAGATAAACTATGAGGGTATACATTTTTAGATTGGATCTCTTGATGAGCTTTTCTTGTTTGCTGTAAATTAAGAATAAGTAATCATTAACAAAACAATAATAAGATCATTTATATAAGAAAGCTTATAAAAGTTTACATTGCCCTTACCAAAAATGATTCTTTTCTTCTACTTTCAAAAAATTCTCTCCATGTGTCTTCATCTATAAAAGGATATATACGACATGGATTCTCACGACTCCTATGACCATAAATGAAATCAGATGAGAGGGTTGATTTGAAATCCCTCCATCTCCTAGCAGCCAACGATAAGCATTTCTTCCTGACTCCTCCAGTGTCAGGAATATCAAATGTCATCTGATAAAAAAGAGGTTAAAAATATTATATATACTAGAAACATTTAAAGAACAGTCAAACAATAGCAAAAGATCTTACCAAAATGGTCTCCCACAGCTGAGAAATTATCGCCTTATCCACACTTCTCCAATCATCATAGAGAATGCTTACTTTGCTCTTAGCCTGAGTTGCTACAAAACCCTTAAAATCTTTAGCATTTGGACCTCTAGGAAGATCATCATCATCAAACTCCACGACTATCCTCTCCTCCTTCGTACGGGCAAGTGATAATTTTGGTAAACGTGTGCACCCACGCTTACCAACCTTTGAACTCTTTTTCGTAATAGGAGCATGTGAATGTTCCTCCCTAGATGTATGAACAATATGCTCATCTCCAGAATCATGTGGCTGATCAACTGATTGATCTGTCATTTTCCTTCAAATCAAAAAAACAAACATTAGTTCACAAATAGAAAAGTGTACTAAATTACATAATAGTAAACATTGGTAATATGGTAAGCATGTTAAATAATGACAAACATGGTAAACACAGACAAAAGGTTGCCAAGGAGTTGGCCCAAGAAAGCTGAAAAGTGGACTCACTGATGCCACCCGGCCGGCCGCTGGCTCACCACCGGCCGGCCGGTGGACCATACAGCCTTCCTCTGTCTGGATCACCGGCCGGCCTCTGGATCACCACCGGCCGGCCGGTGGACCAGACAGAGAGCCTTACTCTCTGTCTAAACCACCGGCCGGCCGCTGGCTCCTCACCGGCCGGCCGCTGGTGATCCAGACAGAGAGGAAGGCTCTCTGTCTGGTCCACTGGGCGGCCGGTGGTGATCCAGCGGCCGGCCGGTGGACCAGACAGAGAGCCTTCCTCTCTATCTGAACCACCGGCCGGCCGCTGGCTCAACACCGGCCGGCCGCTGGTGATCCAGACAGAGAGGAAGGCTCTGTCTGGTCCACCGGCCGGCCGGTGGTGAGCCAGCGGCCGGCCGACCGGTGGACCAGACAGAGCTTTATTCTGGACCACCGGCCAACCGGTGATCCACCACCAGCCAGCCGGTGCACCCAGGACTTCTCCTCTTTACGGTTTTTATTGTTTTATCGTTTTGGTTTGATACATATTTTAATAAGTAAAAAATTTACAGTATCTAACATTATATGAAAAAACTAAATGTAAACAAGAAATAAACTTGTGTTACCTGTAATTTTAGGAATGTACAGTTGGATTGTTTTCCCAAATTCCTTCGTCGTGATCGTTCCTTATGGCACAAACCATGTCTTCAACATACTCATCATTATGTTCTGTTAATCTTTCCATGGAAGTAGGGATCTCACATAAATCAGCATCTTCATCAAATTCATCCTCACCAACATATTGGTTTTTCCCTTGTAAAACAACAGCCCACTGCATATCTGATTGATCTACTACATAGAAAATTTGTTTGGAATGTGTTGCCATTATAAAAGAATCAGCTGTGTCTTCCAATCTATTGAGATTAACAAGTGTCATTCCAAATTCATCGTGTCTGACACTGTTGTTACCGATAAACCATTTACAGTTAAAAACGGGAACTTTAATTTTAAAGTAATCAGCTTCCCATATGTCTTCAATCACTCCATAATATGCACTTGATGCCGAAATTGGGTTTCTGTCCTTAGCACTCGAAAAATGCATTGCTTCTGCAAACACCAATACACCACTATTCTGAACTGCACTTCTGTTGTCCTGAGCTTTCGTATGAAATGTATAGCCATTAATGTCATAAGCGGACCATGTTATCACATTTAAATATGGACCACCCACTATCCATTTTAATGTCTCTGATACATCTAATCTACCAAGCAAGGTCTTTTTAAACCATGGCAAAAAAGTTTTGTTGTGCTCATTCAAAATCCACATTTCTTTCTTCTTTGGATGACATTGTTTCAACTCATTAATATGCAATGTGATATACGGTTGAACATCAGCTATGTTATTCAAGATGTATGATTCTAACTTCTTCATATGTTCAGCTGACAGTGATTTGACTTTCAAGCCACGAATTCCCTTTCCCTCATTATTAACCCGTTCATGGCGAGATGGAGGCAAACCTATGTGTTGCGCCATATCCAAGTAGCTCGTACAAAACTCTGCTACCTCCTCAGAAATATACTTTTCAATAATGGAGGCTTCAGGTCGATATGGATTTTTAACATATCCCGTTAATATTTTCATATACCTTTCAAAAGGATACATCCAACGAAGATATACAGGTCCACAAAGCCTTATTTCTCGAACCAGATGAATCAGTAAATGCACCATCATATCAAAAAATGTTGGAGGAAAATACATTTCCAAATGACAAAGTATAAAAATTGCATCCTTTTCCAAAATGTTCAAAGCATTCACATCAATCGCCTTGTTGCAAATTGAATTGAAAAAATAACACAACCTCATTATAGTCTTTCTGACACGGATGGGCAATATTCCACGCAGTGCAACTGGTAGAATTTGTTGCATCATGAAATGACAATCATGTGATTTCATACCTATCAACTTCAAGTCTTTCAATGAGACAAAATTTTTTACATTTGAAGAATAACCTTGAGGCACTTTGATATCATGAAGACACTGACAGAAGCTACTTTTCTCCCTCTTCGATAATGTATGACAAGGCGGGGGAAGAAATGTTCGTCTTCCTTTAGGAGTGGGAGCTAACTCCAAACGTATTCCCATTGACAGTAGGTCTAACCTTGCATTCAACCCATCTTTTGTCTTTCCTTTAATATCTAGAAATGTTCCGATCAAAGAATCACAGATATTCTTCTCCACGTGCATGACATCAATATTATGTTTGACTTCATGATACCTCCAATATGGTAGCTCAAAAAATATTGACCTTTTCTTTCAAATATGTCTATCATTACCAGATTTCTGTGTCTTTCCCAATGTCACATCAAGGTTTTTCACCCTCTCAAAATACAATTCTGGGGATAAAGGTTGAGGAGCAGTATCAAATTCTTGTGAGCCACTGAATGCCTTTTTTAGTCTTCTATAAGGGTGATCCATAGGCAAAAACTTTCGATGACCCATGTACACTGTTTTCCTCCCATGATGCAATTGACAATATGACGTCTGTTGTTCGCAAATTGGACATGCTTTATGCCCTTTAACACTGTATCCAGACAAATTTCCATATGCTGGGAAGTCATTTATAGTGAATAGAAGCACTGCATGCAGTTGAAAATATTCCATTTTATAAGAATCATACACCCTAATACCATCAGCCCATAACAGTTTCAAATCATCAATCAGCGGTGACAAGTATACATCAATATCATTGCCGGGTTGCTTTGGACCAGAGATCATGATACTCAACATGACATATTTGCGCTTCATACAAACTTCAGGAGAGAGGTTGTAAATTACCAATAAAACAGGCCATGAACTATGTGTGCTACTGAGGGTTCGGTATGGATTCATTCCATCTGTGCACAAGCCTAGTCTCAGATTTCTAATTTCATTTCCAAATGTAGGGTACTGGGCATCAATTTTCTTCCATTGTGGACAATCAGCTGGATGACGTATTTTTCCATCACATACCCGCTCATCAGCATGCCATCTTAACCTTTTTGCATCATGTGAATTAGCAAATAAACGTTTGAAACGAGGAATTATAGAAAGATACCAAAATACCTTTGAAGGGAGCTTTGTAATCTCTACATCGTCTTGTGATTTTTCTTTCACCTTATACCGTGATGTCCCAAATTTAGGACACTCTTTCAGAAATTCATATTCCTTCCTATATATAATGCAGTCATTTGAACAGGCATGTATTTTCCTGTATCCCAATCCCATCGGGCATAATATTTTTTTGGCCTTATAATGTGAATCTGGAAGATCGTTATCTTTTGGAAGAATGTCTTTCATCAATTGTAGCAGCTCTGTAAAACTTCTGTCACTCCATCCATGTTTCGCCTTCAGGTTAATCAATCTTAACACCGCCGACAAAACCGTAAAATCTGTACAACCAGGATATAATGGTTTTTCGGCATCACCATATAGACGTGCAACTCTCGGTTCTATCTCAATTTGTTCTGCTACAATATCGCGAATCATTTCTTCAATTCCATCGGAGTTACCATCTTGCGATTCATTATCATCAGTGACATTCTGTCCAGTTTCGCCATGCCAAATCCAAGGGTTGTAACTCGGATTGAAACCATGACAAATCAGATGATCTTTTATCTCTCTACTTTTCAACTTCTTCATATTCAGACATTTCAGGCATGGACAGAAAAAAATGTCACTACTTGGAACATTTCGTTTAGCAAATTCCAAAAAGGCATCAACACCTTCCTCATATTCATTGCTCATTCGATGTGCCGTAATCCAACTTCGACTCATTATTACCTATAACAAATAGCAAAAATATATATATTTTTTAGATAAGACAAATATATGTTTATATGAAAAAAATCATAATTTGAATATAACAATTTTGAAATATAAAACAAATCGATGTGTAAACCCCCCTGGACACCCCCCGACCCCTCTGGACAGCCCCCCACCCCTCCTGGACACAACCCCCCACCCCCGACCTGCTTGGACACCCCCCTGGACACCCCCCAACCCTCTGGATAGCCCCCCCACCCCTCCTAAACACCACCCCCACCCCCTACCCCCTTGGACACCCCCCTGGACACCCCCAACGCCCACCCACACCCTTGGACAGCCCCCCACACCCACCCACCCCCTTGTAAACCCCCCTGGACACCCCCTGACCCCTCTGGACAGCCCCCACCCCTCCTGGACACCACCCCCCACCCCCTACCCCCTTGGACACCCCCCTAGACATCCCCCAACCCTCTGGGCAGCCCCCCCACCCACCCGGACAACCCCAAATACCCTCTGGAGAGGCCGCCACCCACTTGGACAGCCCCCCACACCCATCCACCCCCTTGGACAGCCCCCCACACCCATCCACCCCCTTGGACACCCCCCTGGACACCCCACCGACCCCTCTGGACAGGCCGCCACCCCCTTGGACAGCCCCCCACACCCACCCATCCCCTTGGACACCACCCTGGACACCCCCCGACCCCTCTAGAAAGCACCCCCACCCCTCCTGGACATAACCCCCCACCCCCGACCTGCTTGGACACCCCCCTGGACACCCCCCAACCCTCTGGACAGCCCCCCACCCCTCCTAAACACCACCACCCACCCCCTACCCCCTTGGACACCCCCCTGGACACCCCCCAACACCCACCCACACCCTTGGACAGCCCCCCACACCCACCCACCCCCTTGTAAACCCCCCTGGACACCCCCCGACCCCTCTGGACAGCCCCCCGCCCCTCCTGGACACCACCCCCACCCCCTACCCCCTTGGACACCCCCCTGGACATCCCCCAACCCTCTGGACAGCCCCCCCACCCACCCGGACAACCCCAAATACCCTCTGGAGAGGCCGCCACCCACCTGGACAGCCCCCCACACCCATCCACCCCCTTGGACACCCCCCTGGACACCACACCGACCCCTCTGGACAGGCCGCCACCCCCTTGGACAGCCCCCCACACCCACCCATCCCCTTGGACACCACCCTGGACACCCCCCGACCCCTCTGGACAGCCCCCGACCCCTCTAGAAAGCACCCCCACCCCTCCTGGACACAACCTCTCACCCCCGACCTGCTTGGACACCCCCCTGGACACCCCCCAACCCTCTGGACAGCCCCCCCCACCCCTCCTAAACACCACCACCCACCCCCTACCCCCTTGGACACCCCCCTGGACACCCCCCAACACCCACCCACACCCTTGGACAGCCCCCCACACCCACCCACCCCCTTGTAAACCCCCATGGACACCCCCGACCCCTCTGGACAGCCCCCCGCCCCTCCTGGACACCACCCCCCACCCCCTACCCCCTTGGACACCCCCCTGGACATCCCCCAACCCTCTGGACAGCCCCCCACCCACCCGGACAACCCCAAATACCCTCTGGAGAGGCCGCCACCCACTTGGACAGCCCCCCACACCCATCCACCCCCTTGGACACCCCCCTGGACACCCCACCGACCCCTCTGGACAGGCCGCCACCCCCTTGGACAGCCCCCCACACCCACCCATCCCCTTGGACACCACCCTGGACACCCCCCGACCCCTCTGGACAGCCCCCGACCCCTCTAGAAAGCACCCCCACCCCTCCTGGACACAACCCCCCACCCCCGACCTGCTTGGACACCCCCCTGGACACCCCCCAACCCTCTGGACAGCCCCCCAGCCCTCCTAAACACCACCCCCCACCCCCTACCCCCTTGGACACCCCCCTGGACACCCCCCCAACACCCACCCACACCCTTGGACAACCCCCCACACCCACCCACCCCCTTGTAAACCCCCCTGGACACCCCCCGACCCCAAATCCATGCACCTATGCCATGGTTGTGTGTGAATAAAGTAGTAACAACTGTAAAAGGGCAACCCATCCAAATGGACATGCCCAACCCTCTCGGGGATTTATAGAAAACGATGAAAAATTAGTGAAATCATAAAATTACTCAATATTGCAAGTCGAACAAATAGATCTAGGGATGATAAATAAGATTATGGTGCCAAAACGAGTTAAAAGGGTTCGCAATCGAAGAATCTTAGCTAGTTTCAACAAAAAAATCACAACACATATATATTTACTATCCGCGAAAAAAAACGAATGAGTGGGAGGATTACCTGAGTGCTGCGAGTTTAGATGATTGATCCGAGGAGATTAAATATGAGAAACGATGATCGCAAAACGAATCTAAACCAACGAAATGGACGAGCCGATTCGGGTTTACACGTGAGAGAGACGAGTCGCGACCGTCGAAGGAAAACTCGCGAATGACAATCCACGGGTCTGGGTAAATTTTTAAATGAGTTATCACGTCGGTTATTCAATAACCGACGTGATAATTGTTTTAAAAACATTTATAACGTCGGTTATTTCAATAACCGACGTAAAAACCTTCCTCCAATTCATTTTTTACGTCGGTTATTTTATAACCGACGTTATAAAGGGCTCAAAATCCTCGTTTTTTTACGTCGGTTATGGAATAACCGACGTCAAAAACATCTGCGGATTCTTTTTTTACGTCGGTTATTTTATAACTGACGTAAAAAAGCCTTCAAAAACCGCGTTTGTTACGTCGGTTATTCAATAACCGACGTCAAAGGGCCTTCGAAAACCGCGTTTTTTACGTCGGTTATAAAAATAACCGACGTAAAAAACGAAGCCGCGCGATTAATAACGTCGGTTATAAAAATAACCGACGTTAAATGTGTATCGAACACAGGTTTGTACGTCAGTTAAGAAATAACCGACGTAAAAAACCTCGTTTTACATATTATGACGTCGGTTTTATATAACTGACGTAAAAAATGGTGACGTAAAAAACGTTTTCTGCACTAGTGATAAGTGATCTATAGTAATGAGATCATGAGGACATGTCATCCAATAGGAAGAGTACATGTTTCAGGTGTCATTGATTGTTCTTATCTATGAACATGTGTATTTATCTCTAGACTTGAGATCAATATCAATGTGTTCCATTTGATTATGTATATTGATTCTATTAAAAAACCATGATAATGAAATCATGGTATGGTAGCTTGTTTGGTGCGTTATTGGTGGTATGACATTGGTTGAATGGTAAATATAGTAGTTTTTTATTCCAGGTTGTGGAAGTAATATCTCAAGCCAAGTTGATCAGGATGGTAGTACCTTCATAAGACCATGGTCATGGCTGTCGAGGGTAAATATATCTAGTTAGATAAAAAATCAAGTAAGGGTGATGAAACAAGTGTGTGTCATGAAATATGATATATTTAAAGAAAAAAAGATTATATTACACAATGCATGTTCATAGGTTGGTTTTCATTACTATAACTACTCCTTATCTCTTTTGGGATTTAATTAGTTACTATAATCTACTCTTTTTTATGAATATTATTCACTACTATCGAGATAAGGGTGTAAAGGGTCACACACAATAGCATATTTAATAATCTATCATATTCAGGTGAGTAGGTATTTAGGGCATGGTGGGACCCACCAATGGGGTTCGGGATTTTTCCAAGGATGTATGATCACTAAAGGTATAAATAAATTCATATTATACAAGTTAAGGATAATCTACATTGAATTTAATTATTAAAATTATTTAAAAGTTTTAAAGTAAATACATGGAAATATTATTTGAACGAATATAAGTTTAAAATATTCAAGGTTCATTTAGTATTTGCGGGAATGAAAAGGTTGGGATAACGAAACGTGTATTATCATTTAATATAATTATTATATTAAAATAAATTTATAATAATATAAATGATATTTATGACTCAAGAAAATATTAATAATATATAGTTTATATAGTGTGTTAAATATTCGGGGGTCAGGGAGCCTTTCTAGGTAATTGCTTAATACACTATAAATAGGAGGAGGGTAACTTGACAACATATTATTCATGGAGAACTCCTAAGATATTCTATCTCCTCTCCCCCTTTCTAGATATATGAGATCTATATCTAGGTTATTGTATTGATCTCTCCCTCACGCATCCTAAGAACGACAATGCAGTGATCGTTAGAGCATCGAAGGAGTCATCAGATCTTCATGATATCACCCTTAATTTGATGATAAAAACTCCCAAAGATTTTTGAATCATGTGTGGATGATCTAGAGGAATTAAAATTTTGATTCTTTAAGAAATTATCATAAGCGAGAAGAAGATTTTGGGTGTGGATTTGGATCAAACTAGGTATTTATGGTTTTATTTTTATGCTTAATTGTATTAATGTGTGATCCTTGGGCATAAAATGGGGTTGTGATTCGCCGATGATGATGTTTTTATGTCGATATTCTATGAAATATTTTAAATCCACAAACCATTGGCCTCCACTGCACACCTTATAACCTTCACTAATTAAAATCCACATTTATTTGAAAAATACCAATTTTAATATTATGCTAAATTCTATGACCCTTTAAAAAATTACTTAAGGTCTCATAAAATTATATTTTCATTATAATAAAATATAATGTTAATTTATAAATCCATTTTTGGAAAATAAAATTACTTTTAAATCATTATATTTCTTATAAATGTGCAATTTAAACATTTATGTTTTTAAAAAAATATGAAGACTTAATTTATCATTTTTAAAACATTTATTTACATGTATCATCTTATAAATATATCATTTTTTCATTTTATAAGATACCTATATATTATTTTACCCTTCCATAAGTAAGGATATTATTCTAATATACAGGTTACTATTATTAATAGTTAGATTACTATTCTATCAGTCATTTTTGTAATGGTCATATATGTTTTTTTACTTTCTATAAATACCTCATATTTCATTATTCTTCATTCACATATATTTTCTCTCAAGGTTATATATATATATATATATTAATTTTAAAAATTTATATGACATTATTAATACTCTTCTTCATTTATATTGTCTCTTTTCATGAGTGTGGTTATTCCGGTAGATTGAGAAGATCGAAATTTTCATATTTCAGTTATCTTATTTTCTAATTTTTACCCCATTGTAATATTTTCAATTATTATGGCTATTTTTATTCTCAAAATTTAATGTTCAGACTAATATAATAAAATTTTGTTGGTTTCATCATGAGGTGTATGTTATTTATGATACATTACTAAATATGACCCAATTATAAGAAGGGGAATTCCTTTTATAAAATTCTGGGTGGTTACACAACACGTAATTTATGGAACCTTTTTCTGGTATCTTTTATCTCACTATATAAATATGAGGAGTCTCTCATTCAAGGTATTATTCACTATATAAATTTGAGAACCTATCTCTCATCCTTATGGAATTACAGAGATAAGTTCCCATTCCAAGCATTCAATTAAAGATATCCTTCATGGATCAATGGAATATCATAGTGGTGGTTATCGAGATATTGAAAACTTCATCGGATCTCCACACTAGCACTCGAATTTCATCAATCAACATTTATGAAGACTTTTAATGCTTGTGTTGATGATCTAGAGGGATCTGAATTTGGTTCCATTGAATGATGGTATCAAGTGATGAGTGGTTGTCGAATGCGCCTTGAAATAGATTGAGGTAATTTTTTTATTTGTTTTTCATGATTAAATTATTGACACGAGATCCTCATATTTCATACCTAGATGTGAATTACTAAAGATGACACAGTTACATCAACTGATGAAAAAAACTTTAAATCCTCAACTCATCTAGTTACACTATGTTCCCCAATGCCTTCACTTTCTTTGTATAAATTTATCTATTAGAGAAAGAATTGTCCATAATACCTGAAGGGTTATAAGAAACTCCATGGAGAGTCCACATTAGGTATTGATGTTATAGAATTAAATTATTATATTTTGAAGAGTATATTATGTTGTCTGTATGTTTCACAAGCGGTGTAAATATACAGGTGTTCATAATTGATTAAAGATTAAATACGAGAGATTAAATTATTTATTCAATTGGTGGATAAAGGATTTGTTACATCAAGGCATTGGATGTAACAGATTAAATAAATGTCAATTGAATTAGAATAAATATGATGTTATCTTCATCTCATTTACTTATTTAATAAGAAGTGTTGTTGTGAATAAATTGTTGTTATGAATAAATTAGATTAATTTTTTACACATTACTATGAATGATCTAAATTTTATACCATGTCTACATAGAATAAAGTATTATTTCATAAATATGTTTCAAACACATAGAATACCATATAAAATATGATGAATAATAGTTTATTTGTTAAATATTATCACCAATATAAAATAAGTGTTATTTTTAAACAAAAAAATTTTTGTGTGTCATACAAATATGTTCTCAAAACAATATAATTATTAAGAAGCTAGTGATAGTATGTTTGTACTTATAGAAGTTCAAAGTTCACAAAAAAAAGATTATACTAGATAAAATCAAGGTGAATGTAACTAATATCCAAAAGTTTTTAGGGCATTTTAGTAAAATATTAATGTAAATTTATACATTAATTATTAAAATATTTCAAGAGAAAATGATGATGGAATAATTTCCAATAATGATGATGATGTACTTTGAAATAATTTTATGTATACAAAAGAAGTTACTAACATCACAACATTTGATATTTTAAAGTTAAAATGTTTGTATGATCATTCAAGGATTTTTATATTAAGAATATGAATCCTAATTCTCACCATTATTAAAACTTTATTTATTCATAGATGTTACTCATCATAGATTTTTATGGGATTTTATCATATGGATATATAGATATTTGATGAGTATTACATAGATATGTAATGAGTTTAACAAAACTTGAAAGGTTCTATAAACATAAGATTGGTCTAGGAGTCTATCATATGTGATATGATAGACTGGTTCTTATGTATAGTTTTTTTAATTATTATTAAAATAGTTTAAGACTATAAAATTTATTATGTTATAAAAAATACAATCTTCACTCTTTCATTATTTCATGTTTTCTACATGTACCGATGAGTTGAAGTAACAATTAACCTATAAATTTATAACTTCGAGTTATCCCTAATAGATGATTATCATTAAGTATTATTGGTTATAAAAAAATGTTAAGGTTTTCATGGGTAGGATTATTGTATTAGGATGAAAAATATTCCCATGAGGCCTAAAATGGGTTTTGTACAATAGATGGCTTGTGAAGTATACTACATTGATCATCACATACTATCAATTTAGTATACTAGGGTTTCATATTGTTTTAATAGTGGGTTACCTAGACACAACTTGATAATTACTTTTTGATTACCAAAATATGTATATAGTGATTTATACATTATGTACACTTACCATTATATGTTGATATTTCTACATCCACTATTTTAATGGTAACGTCCATATATTATTTATTGTATCAAAAGGTTTTAGTAGTTCTTAGGGAATAATGAGAACATTGAGATACTATGAAATTAATATTAAACATATGTCTTATGTTCTAGATAAAACATACTGAATGGAAACATTTGATGTTTGGATATCCGGTGTTGTAGGATCATAATAATTGATACATCTTCTCACTATGTTCACACTAGGTGATCTCTAGTAGGTGAGATCATGAGGACATACCATACAATAGGAACACCACATGTTTCATGTTTCATTGTTTGTTCCTATATATGAACATTTTTATTGGTCTCCTGACTTGAGATCATTATTAGTTTGTACCATTTTATCATTTACTATTACTTAAGGAAAAAACCATGACATTAAAGTCATAGTGAGTTAGCTTGTGTTGGGTGCATCATTCATGGTATGACATTGGTTGAATGGTCAAGATATCATTTGTTATTTATGAGTTGAGGAATTGACATATCAGGCCTAGTTGATCAGGATGGTAGTACCTTCATAAATCCTTGTCCAAGGTATTTTAACGTAAATCTATCAAGTTAGATCAATAAATAATAATGTAAGAATGGATTATGACATAAGTTTTTCATCATGCATTATGAGATATAATGAGACAAAGAGATTATATTACATAGTGCATGTTCGTAGGAAAGGTTACTGTTGATATGAATTTTCCATATCTCCTTAGGGGCCTTGATGGGTTGATAAACACTACTCTTGGTTTGTGAATTCTATTCATTACTATTGATATAAGTGCCTAAAGGTTCACACATAAAAGTATATTCAAGTGTCGGTCCTATTTTGGTGAATAGGTGTATAGGATATAGTGGTCCCCACCATGGGGTCTGAGAGTTTTCCTAGTTTTAATGATCACCAATGAATAAATAAATTCATTATATTCCCATATAGAATAATTAGGTTGAATTTATTTATTTAAATTATTCATAAGTTATTAGGTGAATATATATAAAATATTATAAAAACAAATGTTATATTAATATTCTTATTTTGTTTAATATTGCAGGATTTGTGAGTCGAGTTAATGAATCAGTTTTCTCACATAATGTATTTATTATATATGAAAAGTGTTTGAGAAAATATAAATGATTTTTTAGTTCATTTAGTTCATCATAAAATTTCATTTATTTCTTATTTAGTGGGTGTTTAATATACAGGGGATGCAGAATTAATTCTGGGTATTCTTGGACATCACTATATAAGAAGGGGAGGATATCTATTTCATAGATTATTCATTCCAATAGAATTGATATCTTATCTCTAACCCCACATCCTAGGGAGAGAAATTCGTCGTCCGAGCATTCAACCTAATAACGCATTCATGGTTCTAAGGGATGATATTGAGGTGAACATCAGGACATCAAATGAATCTTTTTAGTTTCATGCTATAACCCATAATTTGATTAATGATGTTTGTGATGATTCTTAGAGTGTGTTTGGATAATCTAGAGGAATTAAAGCTCAAATACTTTAAGTAATGATCACTAATATCAAGAATCATTCGAATGTTCCACTTATTATAATGATGTAAATGTTCATTTAATATCTGTGCATTGATAATTCACATGATATCTTCATACCTCTATGAGGGCTCAGATCGCCAGAGATGATGAAGTTACATCACTCTAGTGTGAAATTTTTTTAAATACCTATCTCAGTGGCTTTTTTTGTTTGGCCCATTACATTCAATTGATATCAAAGGGACCACATGATTTTTTTGTGCAAATAAAAAACTAATTTTATTTAAATTAATTAGAGTGACTTAATTTCATTTCAATGGAACAGACCCCACATTGATCTAATTTTGGATGACCAAGTTATGTTCATCCAATATTTTCAATATGAATCGAAATACATGGCTATTGTGGGTTAAAAATGAAAAAAAATATATTAAAATATGTATATATGTATTTTTAATTTTTTTAGTGTGTTTTTTTCTGGTAATATTTTCATTTCCAGCCGGTTTACAGCTAGAATCAAGTTGATGGAACCCCTCCCTTCGGTGATTCAAAACTTCACATCAGTGATGGTACAAAAAGGTTTGGAATTTAGGGGGGCACTTTATTTCCATAATAAAACCAAATTGAAACTGAGGTTGATCTGTGAAGGTGATTAGTTCAAAAAAAGGGAAAAACCTATAATCTAGCCTGTAAGAAAAACAACAATCATGGTGGACTTTAGTGTTGCAGACAAACAATATTTAAAAAAATGTTTTTAATAATTAAAGGGGATTTTCGTGGAAGCTTTGAACACCTCCACCCAGTTGTGTAATGTCATGGACCTCCCAAATCCATTACATTGAAAAAATCTGGTTTTGAGGTGTTCTAGGAGGAAACAGTGACTCATTGCAAGAGTTTACTAAAAATATAGTTTTTTTGCAACGGTAGGTCACTAATAGTGAGTCAGGACTAGTGAATATCATCGATTAGCCATCCACTGGTAGGTGGTGATGGTAGGTCATCCCAAAGGTGAGTTGCATCAGTGACTTGCTAACAGTGAGTCACATCGGTGACTCACGTCAGTGACTCGATGATGGTGAGTCAAGTTGGTGACTCACTGATAGTGAGTCATGTCATTCACTTGCGTTGGTGACTCACTAAATATGAATCACGTCGGTGACTCACTAATGGTGATTCGCTGATGGTGGGGCACAATGGGTAGTCCCAAAAAAGACTCGCCAAAGGGTGAATCTCCATTGGTAGAACATCACCGGTTGCTCACACTGGCGGCTCATCTAGTGGTGAGTCATCCACCAGTGCCTCACCCACTGGTGACTCGTGATGGTGACTCACCCAACAATGAGTCATTTACACATTTTGTCAATTTCCAGTTTTCTTAAGTTTTTGTCCAATTTCTCCCTTTAACATTTTATTTTATTTAAATTGGGTTTAAAATCATATTTAAGTGTTTTTGAATCTGTCTAAAATGATATATATATATATATTATATCTTTAATTTCATAATTCTTGAGAGGATTTAAGTTAGTCAAAATTCATGGTCAAGATCTAATTTTAATGGGGATTTCAAAACAGTTCCATATCCCTTGAGTCTCGATTCTAGTCCTTCAAATCCTGACACCTTTCCTTCATTATTTCTTTATATTTTCTCTTGATACCTGAGAATCCAAAAACATTTGTTCCCGAGGAGCTATGAATTTGTGTTTCACCTGTGTATCATGTTTATATGGAACCTTGCGCACCCCCTGTTTTGTGTAAGGAGGAGGTGAAAATCATCTATTTCTTGAGGTAGGGATCTCGTCATCTCTTTTAATTTGTGTATCATATGAGGTGGGTGTATGAATTTTCTCTTATGAAGATAGAAAAATTTGGAATAAATAAATATAATTGAATCTATTTAATATCAATATATAGGGGTTGGAGAAAAGTGATGTATGCTTATGTTCCATTGTTTACTGACTGTTTCCCTCTAGAATTGGGAATGACATTGTTGATTTAATTTTCAAACATTCCAAGTGGTTTCTAACTGGGTTTTTTGTAGAACCGGAAACATCTAATGATTCCATATTCATTTAGACCTACTTTCCAAAGGAAGGTGCTCATTAGTTATGCACTGATGAGGCTTAGTAATTTGCATTGGTCGAGAGGATGGGAGGTCAAACTCATCACACATTTTTTAGGGGAATTATTGTCCACTTCAGGACTCTCTTTATAGATTTAAGTTATGTTCATGAATCCTTATTACATTACCAAGTATTATAATGATCTTTCCTTTAGATCTGACAATCAATGATAAATATGTATGAAATTTAGAGAATCTTTTATATGTATTCGAGGTTCTTCATCAATAGAGAATCATCTGTGTTTGTTTATAGATTCTTATTCAATGGTATCTTTTAATACATTATGTAAAATGCTCTTGGTTATTATGATAACCATGATGGTTTTAAATCCACTCAGCAGGGATCTTGAAGTTTATTGTCATTCAGAAGGACATAGATCATTTCAAAGTTGGTATCGCACCTGCAGATGGGCTACCTACGTATCCTTGTTTAGAGAAGGAATCAGAACCCACGTAGTTAGATTAAGGGAGTATGAAGTTTATGCAAGATTGATGGCTCAAAGAAAGATGTCATGATTACTTTTACACTCTAAGCTCATGTGAGTCATGCTCGGTGTGAGAAACAAGAGGTATTGGTAACATCAGACAATTGTGCAACAAAAGATGCAATGATGTGGGTCTTATGTATGTATAACTGCCCAAAATAGATGAGGATTAAGATTTACTTCAGGGAATAAATCCAGGAACCGGGTCCATAAAGGTATATGTGCTTCATGGAGATTTGGATACTCTAATATTGGGGCTTAATCCTACGTAGGATGCCCAAGTTAGGAGGGGACTTATGATTGGGTTTTACTCTTGAGAAGGAATCCCAGATCAAAAGGAATTATGACTAGTCAAGAGAAATTAAGACTAGGGATTACTACTAAAAAGGAGGCCCAGGTTAAAGGGATTTGAAAATTAAGGGACCTGAGGCTTACTCCTAAGGATGATGCCCATATTTGAGACTGGGGTTTACTCCTGAAAAGGAATCCTAGGTTAAGAGAATTATGGTTGGGGCTTACTCCGGAGGAGGATTCCAATATTTGAGAACATTAAAACTGGGGATTACTCCTAAGGAGGATGCCCAGATTACGGGACTTGGGGCTTATTCCTGAAAAGTATTCCCAAATTAATGAGTAATTGGGGATTACTCCTAAGGAGGATGCCCAAAATTAATGAGAATTTGGACTGTGGATTACTCCTAAAAAGGAGGCCCAGGTTAAGGGGAATTATGACTGGGTCTTACTTCTAAAAACAAGGCCCAGGTTAAGGGGTTCTCTCATCTTAAAGGATGAGGTTGAATGAATGAAATCTCAATCTTTAGTGACATAAAGATGTGTAAATCACAAGGTTTTGAGAGATGTTCCACAGAATTCCTTTCAGATAAGGATTTCAATCAATAAAATATGCCATAAATGGCTTTGAAGAGTGTCTTGAAGACTGAATCTTGAATAGGAGAGGTGGAATGGAATAATAGAGATGAAATGGGCAGAAAGGGCACCTAAAAATAGAAGGGCGCGCAAGTCCTGGGGGGTCGTGCAAGTACTGCATGGGCCCGCAAGTCTTGGTCGCGCAAGTATACTTGCACGACACCAATATACTTGGGTGACGGTTAACCAGTAAAGTAATACTTAGTAAATCCTTGACTAAAGCCTTTAGAATTATCCTGAGGTACTTCTAGAAGATTGGCGCGCAAGTTTCAATGAGTAGGTAAGGAGGCGCATAAGTCTGTCCATTTCCCTTAAGGGTAAAACACTTAGGCACGCAAGTGTTAGTGAATTCTAACAATTAGACCTTATTCTTCTTGTTTAGACATTCCTTTATAGGTAAAGAATTACCTTAGAAGTATTCAGAATACTTGAAGAAGAGACTTGGGTGTTCATAGCTCTGTATCTGAATTCCGGAAAAAATCCTCCTCAAATGGGGGGGCCCACCGGGGGTATTTTTAGGCTGGAGAAGACCCTGGGCGATTTTCAAAGAGGTTCCGCAAGCCACCTGCGTGACCATTTGGGTGGTGCACAAGTATACTTGTGCGACCATGCTGGAACTTGTGCGACCTATGGGCAATGTTCTCCTTGTTCATCCCTTTCTCTTTTTTTGATGTTTATTCAAAGGATGAATCTTCTTTGTTTGAGGTATTCCCCTTTTCATTTTGTTTAGACTCTATGAAGAAAGTAGCATCAACAAAAGTCCCCCCTCAGAGTTGGATCCAAAAAGGAATGAGGATTTGACTCTGAGGAAGACGAGAACCAAAAAGAAATTAGGGTGCGCAGGGTATGGCACACAAATGGGATTCGGGCACGCAAGGTCCGACATGCAGGGTCTGGCGCGCAGGGGTACGGCCTCGTCTATAAATAGATGGCCTCACTTTGCGCAAAGAACTCGGATCTCTCTTGTTTTTTTCTCTCGGTACGCAAGTGGACTCCTAGATTTTGCTCGTCCGTGCTTTATATTTCTTGCATCGCGCTTCTGTTAAGGTATTTGGGCTTGCACGGTGATACATGCGTGCCCAATACTTGCACGACCGGAGGAGACTTGCGAGCCAACTATAGGACATGAACGCCTAAATTAATTAGCCAATTTTTCAAATTCATTCACAAATTTTATGAAAAATTAACTTACTTTAAGAGTTAATTATTCAATCTTTTATGCAGATCCAATGGCTCCCAATAGAATCGGAACGACTGATGAATTGGAAAGAAAAAGAATTGATAATATGATGGACATCATTGGCCATGATTACTATTAAACCTGCGAAAGTACTCTCACAGAATTAGCTAAGTACTTGAAGAAGCATCATATTAATTTCTCGCACAGTATCTATCTGCCTCTGTATGGCCATGGTCATCTGCAAGATGTTAATATTCTAGAGGCAAAGAACGATCTCCCGCATTCCTGGTTTCAGTCATATACCAACTTTTCTTCAGAATATGTCTCAATTGCAGGAACATTTTCCAATGCTGGAACAGTAAAGAAAGCCTATATAATGCATCATAGCTCGTGTGCACCAGATTTGAAACCTCACAAACCTGAGCTGCAACCACATTGTTATCCTTCAATCTTTCAAAATTCTCAGATGGATCAATCCAAAGGATAGAAGGAGAAATGGGAATTCCATTCTGGATGAGGGGTGAAGACAACTTGAATGTGGGCTTATTGGGTGTGACAAACTTGTGAATATTTTATCGAGGATCTGAAGGGAGATGCAATTTATGAAGTCGTTTGGGCTGGGCAGACATATGTTTATAGGAATGATAATTTTGCACCGGAGTTGCTTAGCCGATGGAGCCCATAAACTAATTCTTTCCATCTGACCCATGGAGAAGTAGGCATTAGTTTGTGGGATGTATACAAGATCTCAGGGGTTCCAATTTTGGGTGATATGTATGACGAATTCATCCCTCTAAAGGCAACCTTGAATGATCCGGAGAAGACTCCATATTTGGTTCGAGAGTTATTGAAGATTTATCATAAGCTCAAAAACTCAAAGACTTCAAAGACTCATTCAAGAAGGGATATTAATCCAGAGGAATGGATGGATGTGTTTCTCAAGAAGAAGAGGGGAAAGGGGTCCACCTATACTCGTCTTACTAGCTGCCCTAGAGCGGATAAGAGAGGTGCTCCTGGCACATTCTGGCCGACTCTGGAAGCATGAGATTTTGAGCAATGGGGGTATGAAGTGAATCATAAAATCCCAGAGAAGACCCGTCTGGCAGGCTTTTTAGGCTTATGACTCAGTGTCTATCTTTTTCCTATCATGGATTCGAAGGGAGGCGTCAGTTCATGGACCTTTGTTATTGCAGCCATGTTGGATGATAGGAAGATGGTGGGGTTGGCTACCCCAGTTTTGGCAAAGATTCACAGGAGCTTAATCCATGTTTATATGGGTAAGTATCCTTTGAGATTAGTGGGACCATTCCAAGTTTTATGGGGATGTATCACCACTCACTTCCAGACATATGCTGTTCAGAATGAAATATAGATTCCTGGAAGTTCTTTCAGGCCGTCTGTTCAGGACTTCTCTGTAGTCTGTCATTTTTCCCTCAATGCCTATGATATTAGGCCAAGGCTGGGTATGCATAAGGAATTCCAATTCTTTCCCTATGGAAATCCGCCGACAGGGCGATTTGTTGACGATGGATCAGCCAGCTTGGAACAAAGTTCTTACATGCTGGCCTGCAGAGATGGTGTATTGGCCACCAGAATTAATGGGGAAATTATATGTGAGGCCTATGATCTATATCAATTTGCACACCAATTCAAGTGTCTGCAGACAACTGTTGTATCTCCTCTAATGCACGTCAGCTCAGAGCAGCATCCAATGGTTGCCCGACAACTATGGTTGCTAATGGCTATGGAAAGTACTGGGGCAGTTTTTGACTTACCAGATACTGAAGTGGTAAGAAATTTGGCCATATTTTATGCTGAAATTGGATAGCATCATATCCTGAGGCAATATTGAATAAACCTGTTTATAAGGTGGGGAAGAATAATAGAACCATTGAGAATGAAATAATTCAGGTTGTAAGTGATTATTCCACTCCTGAAGCTAGTTCACCAAGTTCTTCAACCGAGGATGATTCATCAGATTCTCAGGAAATACAACATGTGTCAAAGTGGCCATGTTCCATATAAATCCTCCTGTCAGAATCAAGAGAGATACTCCATCAACTCCTAGTGAGTTACTTTATTGGGGAAATTTAATTGCTAGTAACTCTATAGAGTAAAAAGTTTTCATTCTCTTTTTATAGTTGTAGGAGCTAGAAATAAATTAAAATCCAAGGTTGTAGGACGGTCTTAGCAGCCTTCTAGTGCACCTTCATATCTATGACAAGAGGCCATCCAGACATGGCGGGATGTATACTGTGATACTGAAATTATCTGGCTGGAGCTATGTGAAGGGATACATCTTCCTGGAATAGGGACTCTTCAGGCTCCTGCAAATATTTATTTCAAGGATAACTCTGATGAAGTAAGAGCCTATGTCAAAGAGTTGAGGACCTATATACATTCCACCGATGATTCTATCCCTATCACCAAGAAGGTGAAGGAAATGATGGATTATAGCGCCACTGATGAGGAGTGGCATGAGTACGTGGCTCCTGAAGATGTAAGTTTTCTTTCATTATTTAATTTGCAACTCGATTTCAGTCAAAGCTTTGTTACTCAAGGAAATTACTTTCTTTATCCTACTGCTTGGAAGGAAAGTAACTACTGAAGTTCCTTCACCAAAGTATAGCCCTGGTGGTACTGCCATCGGGGCTGCTGCTGAATCTCCTCGTGAGCCGGGCAAGGTATCTCCAGGCCAGAAGACCATGGATGAGGAGTTGGACATGGCTTTCCTTTCTCCCATTCAGGTACCTATAATCGAGACTACCGACACTCCCAAAAATCCAAAGGGACAAAGGCGTCAGAGGAAGAAGACCACAACTAAATGCTTCATTAATAGTGGTAAGTACTTCGGATAATCATGAGTCTTAAACCATGAAAATATTTCTCATTTTCCTTGGGATTACAAGGGAATCTTCAATTTCCCCTCTGAGGGAGAGGACTGATCCACCTTTGAGGACCACAGAGGGTGCTTTGGAATAGTCGCAAATTCAGGCTAACTTGACTGCTCCTGGAGAAGAGCCAACAACTATTCCCAGCACTGCTTCTAATGCTGCTGCAAGAAGGGAAGAACCTACTTCTGGTAAGTTAACAATGCTTCATAAAATGTTGAATGAAACACCGACTGACTTCCATCTATGATATTTTAGGTATAACACCTACACCAGAATCATTGGTGGCCATGACAATTGAATCTTCCATATTTCCTGAAGAAGCTATCTAGGGTCAGGGGCCGCAGAATGAGGGTCACCAAGAAGACACATCAAATGCTACCACTGGTGAGACTAACCAGGATTCTGAAATATCATTGGATGAAATGATGAATCTTGGGATGTATTTCGAAGAATTTTTTGATCATGCTATGTTATCATGTGATTTAGAAGATCTTGGGCGTGAGTGTTATCCTTCGTCCGGTAAATTTTTCTTATAATTTACACTTATAATCATGACTGAAAATAATATGCAGTTCCATCCAAAGAAGCTGTTGAACTGCCAATGCCTGAAGAGGGTGTGGACATTGATGTCAACTTTACCATTGTAGAAACATTAGGTCAAGTGGAGATAAACCCAATAAACCCTCCTGAGACCCATCTTCAAGATCCTGTTGAAACTGGGAAAGATGGGGAGGATTCTTCTCAAGCTATTGATCTTCTGTTAGGTAATGATTGTACTGAGTTTTCAAGATAGACAACCAACTTTCATTGATCTATGAAACTAACCATACATTTAATTGATAAAACAGGGCTATCAACATCAATGGATAGATCAAGAGGTGAAATCTCAACTTCCACCCAAACAACAGTAGAAGGCGAAGCAACCAGGGTCAGAGGGGAAGGAGTAGAACATGGCACTTCCTTAAGTGCATTAATCCCAGATTACATGCCCCCCTGTGATGATGATGTCGAATCAGACCTAGAGGTGCTTAAGGTGCTCAGCTTTTCACAACGCAAGGCATGGAACAACATATGAAAAATCATATCTGAAGTGCCTCTTAAAGAGCTTCCATAAAATATTTACCGATTTTCGTACCTGTTCGTCATGCTAGGACTTGGCGGTTTTGGATATGAAAAGATCCATGCCGCGGTGAAACAGGTCTTTTTAAGAAGGGAACATGAGAAAAAGTGTCGTGAAGATCTGACCAGGGTGAAGCTGTCATCCAACATCAGTGAATTTGAGGTTGCGGTATCCCGAGCCGAGGCTGACTATGTTGCCAAAATGAAGGAGATGAAGCATAAAATCAAAGATAAAGTCGTCCAGTAGATACACCTCCAGCAACAGTTAGATGCTATTACTGGGGAACTTGACCAACTCAATAATTCATTGGAGGAAGCTCAAATGAATGGTATGAAGGCCATCGTGGATGCCAAGAAATCACTCCATCAGGCTGAAAAGAGTGAAGTTGGTCAGGTGCATGAGTTTCAAGTAGCTGTTGATGAAGCCCGAGATGCTGTTCATCAAGTGAAGACTTATGTTGACAGCCTCTTGTAATTTCTTAGAAAAGAGAAGAGACCCCAGTCTATGGATTTCCTTATAATTCTTGTGCATAAAATGGAAAGAATTATTTCATCTTCAATCACTTGTGCATGTATTTTCCTGCTACCTGCTTTATATTTTACCAAAGATAATGGGTCTAGTAAGCATAGTTTGATTTTTATTCTAGGATTCTGTATAAATAACCCTACAAACTTTGAATCTTTTAATTTCTCAATATTACCTAAATCATAAAAAATGTATGTTTAGTGAGATGGAACTTGACTTTTATTCATAGTTCCCTTGACTTTTGTGGGCAGTTTAAAGTCATGCACGTCAGACATAAAAAGTCTAATGTTTAAGGTCTAAATAGCTTCGACTAAATGGATTAAAAATTGACTCGATTCCTTGATAATTTGTTTGAAAACATATTACCACACCCAAGTATGAGGTAAAATATGTAAACTACGACTTAAGAAAATTTGAATATGAGGAATGATAGGAAAAAGGTATAAAAGGCATTAAAAGAAGTAGTTCCCAAGAATGAAGTTACCATTATTTAACAAACCCTTTAGGGGGTTGAATTATGCAGGGCCGCCTAAGGGCATTGGCTGCATAGTCAAATAATAATATCTTTTGGCTAACAAGTCTGTTTTATAGACTATTTAAGCAAGGCCGCCTAAGGGAACGTGCTGCATAGTCAGGAAAAATAACTCTAAAAAATTTACTTTTCTACTTCTAAAAAGCCAGTGAAAGTTTATGGAGATTCGAATTTTCCAAAGCATAGAGTTTGTTGTATGAAGAGAGGTACTTGAATATGGAGAAGATATTTCCAAACAAGATTGTTTAAGAACTGGATGAATGTCACTCCTACGAAGGTCTGACCCAAACGTAGGGAAGAGAAAATATAAACCATAGACTTGAATATTTTCATATTATGAAAAAGAGTATGAGACAAATATGTAAAGAATGGTTATTTTGGCGGATCCCTACATATCGTTGTTAAAACAACTAAGGAAAAAAGAGGTTTTCATCCTAAGAATGAAATTAACATTATTTAACAAACCCATTAGGGGGTTGAATTATGCAGGGCCACCTAAGGGAATTGGCTGCATAGTCAAATAATAACATCTTTTGGCTGACAGGTCTGTTATGTAGACTGTTTATGTAAGGCCGCCTAAGGGCACATGTTGCATGGTCAAGCAAAAGAATTCTCATAATTTGGACATTATGTGATTATAAGTCAGGAAAAAAGGGTTATGAAGATCTGAAAATATTTATGGTTAGGATTATGACACATAAAAATGGGTATTGTTAAATGTATGTAAAGATACATAAATCAATGCTAACCATAATCACGTTTTGGCTGGGTCTTGAATTGAAATGTTGGACTTCACTACGTATCCCATAAGGATGGGAATCAATACATACGTAGTTATTAAACTGTAGTTTAACGTCGTGCGGGACAAAAGGATTGGAGATCATAGTTTAGGGTCATAGAGTTCATACCATTATAATAAATACACAGTGTGTGTTTTCATGGGGACTTTTTAACCAAGGGACTAAAAGTGGAATTTGGGGTTTGGCCCAAAAGACATGGGGCTGGATTCAAGGGACACTCGAACATTCCTATGTATCCCATAAGGATGGGAATCAAGACCATGTAGTTCTAGAAATACCCTCTGTACAAATTTGGTTCGTACATGTGAAGGGTGAAAGGGGACTTTAGTGCAATGATGGTTTAACCCAAGATAAAAGGTTTTGGTATTTCCATGTATGCAGATAAATTTTTTTGGTATATAACATGATTGAAAATAAATATAAATAATGATTCCATCTCAGGTGAGGGTATCAAAGAATATTGTAGTTTATTTACATACAGGACAAAAATGTTGTACAATTTAATGTCGTATAGCAAGGAAGAAGGTGAACCAATGTAAAGATATTGATTCTAGGGGCGGTTTCATGAATCAACATCATATGAGATGGAGGTGAACCGATGTGAAGAGATTGGTTCTAGGCTTGAACCTTGGGAGGTTGCCTACGTACCCAGCCTGGAAGGCAAGGATCAAAGTATGTATAGTTCAATTAAAAAAATGAATTAGTGATCAAGTTGTTCTTGGGGACAACGACCTAAAAAAATGATGTTGGGACTTACGTGTGGTTAGCGGCCCAAAGAGGGTGTTATGGTTGAAATTTGATCTAAACTCACGTGAGTCATACTCGGTGTGAGAAACAAGAGGTAACAACAACCTTAATGATGCACAGTTTAATGTCATGTAAGACATATGAAGGGACTATGCAGTTTAAAGTCTTGCAATTAGGACTATTGGTGATGCACAGTTTAGTGTCATGTAGTAGGGACAAAAATACAGTTTAACATCATGTAGAACATATTAAGGGATTTCTATATAGTTTAGCATCATGTAGTTATGACGATGGGGACAATACAGTTTAATTTCATGTTGGACAAAAAGAGGACTGTGCGGTTTAATGTCAGGAAGTAAGGACAAAAGAGGACACATTTTAACGTCATGTTGGATGTATTAGGAACTTTTTCACAGTTTAACGTCATGTTGGATGAAAAAAAGGATGATACAGTTTAGCTTCATGTTGGGCGTAAGTGCCAATAGTTTAAGGTCATATGCATGGACCGTTGGTTATGCAGTTTAACGTCTTGCTGGACGTAAAGGAATTCTGTACAGTTTAGCGTCATGTAGTCTGGACGTCACAGTTTAACGTCATGTTGGACGTAAGTTCCAATAATTTAAAGTAATATACATGGACCGTGGATGGTTCAGTTTAACGTCGTGCTGGATGTAAGGTACATGCAAATAGTTTAAGGTCATATGCATGGACCGTAGATGGTGTATTTTGTCTTTATACAAAATACTTCTTCAGAAATACAGAATTGGTTGGAGTAGTGATGAGTTCTCCATCCATTGATATTAATGAATATGCGCCATTGGAGTAGACCTTATGTATTAAATAAGGTCCTTCCCATTTTGGCTCAAGCATGGGAGGTTTCTTTCCTGGTATCATTGGAGTTCTGAGAACTAATATCAATTCTCCCTAAATGAATGAACGAAGACGAACTTTTTTGTTGAAAACTCGTGCTATTTGATTCTGATAGACTTCCAAGTGGTGAAAAGTGCACAATCTTTTCTCGTCTAACCATTCCAATTCATTCAATCACTTTTGAGATTATTCATCTATAGATGATTGATCAAAAAATGGCTACTCTGATCGAAGGCAATTGAATTTCAATGGGAAAGAATGCTTCCGTTCCATATACCAGTGAATATGGAGTTAACCGCGTTGTAGTGTGGGTGGTGGTTTGATAAGCCCATAAAACATGAAAGAGTTTATTAGGCCATGAATTCTTATCTTTATCCACCATCTTTTGCAGTATATTTGAAAGAGTCTTGTTTAAGTCTTCTATCTGGCCATTGGTCACTGCATGATACTGAGATGAATGATTGGATTTGATGTTGTATTCTTGATACAACTTCTTCACCTCGGTTGAATAGAAGTTGGTGCCATTGTCCGTCAATATGGAATGAGGGACATCAAATCTGGTAATCAAGTTAGAATTTATGAAGCTAACACTGCTTTTAGACCTAACTTCTTTGAGAGGTATTGCCTCTTCCCATTTGGAAAAGAAGTCAGTAGCAGTAAGAATATACTTAAACTGCTTGGATGTAGCTGAAGGGTAAGGTCCGACCACATCCATTCTCCATGTGGCAAGTGTCCACGGGTATTTAGCTGTATGAAGCAACTCTAGAGGTTGATGAATGAAGTTGGCATGTACTTGTCATGAATGACACTTCTTTGTGAAATCAACACAATCTTGTACCATTGAAGGCCAAAAGTATCCAAGCCTTCGAATCTGATCAGACAGTCTATGTCCAGACTAGTGGGAACCACAGACTCCTGCATGCAATTCTTTCATGACAACTATTGTCTCTTCACCATCAATGCATCTGAAGAGAACTCCATCAAAACCACGTTTGTAGAGAATTTTCTCTAGGTGATCTGGGCTATCATAAAGAGTAAAATTGACCACACATCGATGGATTTTTTCTTTCCCGGCTCTATCAGGTGAAAGTGTTCCATTTTGAGGTATTCCCTGATAGGTGTCATCCATCCTGTAGTATGACCATACGGTTCAGGAATGGGACTAATTTCATTGATCTCCTCTGTTCTGGTTTGAACATAAGGTGAAATTGTACGACGGTGGTCAATACTGATGGTTGTTTTTTCCCGATTTGGATCTGCCAGATCTGTGGCTATATTAGCCAGTTCATTAGCTTGAACATTTTGTGATATTGGAACATAATAAAATGTCGGTTCTGAAGGGAATTCTGCCATTAACACTCTAACATAGTCATACAAAGGGATCAATTCTTCTTTTCTGATTGCATAATCCCCATTGACTTGTTTGATTACCAGGTCTGAATCACCTTTCACCCTTAAGTGATTCACTTGTGCTTGAAGCACCAAATCTAATCCTGCGATGAGAGCTTGGTATTAGGCTTCATTATTTGTACCACCTCTCAATAATGAGAAGGAATAGGGTAACACTACCTTTTTTGGAGAAATGAGCACAATTCCCAAGCCAACTTTGTTGAATTTAGGATTTTCCATTTTCCTTCCTATTGGACTTCTAGAAGCACCATCAAAGTACATTTCCCATGCCTGAGGACTTTCTTGAATAGAGAAGACTTCCTCACTAGGGAGTTCAATATCTGAAGATGTATCTTCCACTGAAGGTTGTTCAGCCAGGAAATCAGCCAGAGCTTGGCCCTTTATTGCCTTTTGAGACACATATTTAATATCAAATTGCTGCAAGATAACTTCCCACCTTTCTAGAAGTCCTGTAAGAATTGGACGCCTAAGGATGAATTTCAGTGGTTTATTACAAGATACCAATTGGACCTCATGATGCTGCAGGTAGTGTCTCAATTTCTGAACTGCAAATATTAATGGTAGGAAGCACTTCTCAATACTTGAATATCGGGTTTCTACTTTAATCATAGTCTGACTGAGATAGTAGAGGTTGTTCTCATTCCCAGCATCATTCTTCTGGGCAATAAAGGCACCCAATGATCGCTCTAGAGCTGTCACGTAGAGGATAAGTGGTCTTCCTTTAATAGGTGGCATAAGTACTGGTGGACTTAAGATGTATTTCTTGAGAATATCGAATGCCTTTTGAAATTCTTTAGTCCACTGGTAAGTGACTCCCTTCTTCATCAATTTGGTGATGGGTAAACTTTTTCCTGCCAAATTGGTGATGAAACTCCAAATATAGGCTAAATGTCCTTGAAGTCCTCTTAATTCTTTCAAATTTCGAGGAGGTGACATACCAAGGATTGACATGGTCTTCTCAGGATATACTTCAATACCATGATGGCGTATAACAAAGCCAGGAAATTTCCCCAAGGTTACCCCAAAATCACAATTTAAGGGGTTCATCTTCAAATTATGTTGCCGAAGTTTGTGGAATATGATTTTCAAATCAACCAAGTGATTAGAACGTTGTTTGGATTTAACCACCAAATCGTCCACATAACATTCAACAAACTTCCCTAAAAAGGGTTTGAAGTTACGATGCATGGAACGGTGATATGTTGCGCCTGCATTCTTTAGGCCAAAGGGAATTACCTGATAGAAAAACACACCCTGAGGGGCTTTGAAAGCTGTAGATTCTTTATCTTCTAGATCCATTCAGATTTGATTATACCTGGAATATCCATCCCTGAAGTAAAGTGCTTCATAGCCAGCTGTTGCATCAATTGATAATTTTGTAATCAGAACTGGAAAATCATCCTTAGGAAAATGCCGATTAAGATCTCTGAAATCAATGCAAACTCTAATTTTCCCATTCTTCTTTTTCACTGGGACAATATTAGCCAACCACTTGGGATATTGAACTTCTCTGAAGAAGTTAGATTTGATAAGCTTATCCACTTCAACATCAATTTTTGAAGCATAAGTTGGGTGTGTCATTCTCGCGGCTTGCTTAAATCCTCGATGTTCTTCTAGTAAACCCAAATGATGAGTAGCAACATCAGGATCAAGCCCAGGAATCTCTATATATTTCCAAGAAAATATGTCTCGATTTTTCTTTAAAAGGGAAATATACATCTCTTGTTCTTCAAGATTCATGGCCGCACTGATTAAAGTGGGGCGTGGATCTTCTTTTGTACCCAGATTTATTTCTCTGAGTTCATCCACGGTGGTAGAAATACCCTCTTCAAATGATGTAGGAGCATCCCTGAGATCTTCTTATTCTTCTTCAACATGTGTTACTTCTTCTATTTCTACTTTCATATTAGATGATGAAGTAGAATTTCCATGATTAGAAGAGATGTTAAAATTTGAACATCTTGAAGAAGAAGCTTCTATTTATGACACAATTGATGATGAAGGGTCTTCCCTGGGAAATTAAGATGAAATGATAGCTTGAGGATCGACATCATTGTTCCCCTATGATGTTGCTATAACTTCTTCTGGACCGATTGGAGAAGTATAGACTTTTTGTATTTCAACAGATGAAATGAAGACATCTCTATTTGAACTTTCATGATTTCCTGATGGATCACCAATTTCCCCCATGTTGTCTGGATCGATTTCCATAATTGACATTATGGATCTTTCCATAAGAGTATTTTGATTTGGGTCTATCCTATCAATTTGACTGATAGGAAACACATAATCTATACTCACATGAGCAAATGGATTTACTGGAATCTTTTCCAAACCATACGGAGCATTAAATTTGGTAATCTCCTTTTCTATGGATTACTCCTTTCCCTTCATGTGATAGAATTCTGCCTCAATGTATTGAGGTTAACATGTCTTGAATGGGAACTTATCACCATACAATGTCCCAACTTGACCATCAAAACAATACTTAAGACATTGATGGTATGATGAAGGGATAGCCGCATGTTGATGTAGCCAGGGTCTACCAAGAAAGATGTTGAAAGATGAATCTTGATCAACAACCATGAAATCTGAATTGGATACAAGATCTCCAAACTGAGTTCTGAGTGTAACTTCACCCAGTGCTTCTTGTTCATTTTTATCATATCCTTGTAACATCATAATTGAAGGAGATAAATCAGATTCTGTGAGGCCCAATCGATGAAGTGTACGAATGGGCATGAGATTGACTCATGTACCATTATCAATGAAATCTCTTCAGATGTCTATGCCATTGACCTTGCCAGATAAGTACAAAGGTATAATATGTCCATGCACGACATCATCTTCATCTTCATCATTAAAAGATATTACTGCGTGGAATTCTATAGGATTATTCTCTACATGGTAGACTTCAGCTGCAGAAATTTCAGTATCAAACTCCTAAGGAATTGACAAAGCCTCAATGAGTGACTCCCTAATATCTTTTGATAGATTCAAAGCATCCATAATTGATAACTTGACCGGTACTTGGGCCAGGTGTTTCAATACATTATACTTTTGATCTAGAGGTCTGTGTTTCCCAAAAAAACATGTGGTTTAGCAGGTGCCTTAGAAGTTGATACTTTGGAAGTTGATGCATCTTGTATCGGGATAGGAGTTAGCAATATTCCTAGCTTTGGAATATTAGACCGATTAGATCCATTTACTTGTTGAGAGAATGAATATGGAACCTCCAACCAATCCTCCAGAATAATTGAGCCAGGACTGAATTTGCTATTAGTGGAAGAACTTGCTTGTTCTTGTTGAGCTCGCTGAAGGGCTCTGCCACGAGTTTCTACTGCATACACAGTTATAGCAGGGGTAGAATTGGAATAGTGGCTTCTGGGATATCCACGTCTTCCTCTGTATCCCAGACCCCTGGAACTTCCTATAATTCCTCTGTTTGATAAAAGGAATTCAGGCTCATCGAAATCGAAATTGCGATTGGAATAAGGATATGTTAAGTGAATCATATTAGTAGAACCAAATATTAACTCTTCATCCGATGAGGACTCTGCCTGAATAGCCAATTTAGGATGTACCGTTTGGTGGGGCGGTGCCCATGGCTTCGAAGTAGATTCAATGAAATATTATAGAGTCAAAGACAACTTAGGCTTTGACACATACTCATCTTCTTCTGATTGTTCCTCTTTCTTGGAATTGTGCCATTTCTTTTAAGATTTTCCCTTTGATGAAGAGGGTTTTGTTGTGGCATTTATGGAAGAAAGCACAAATGGTTTCTTCAATTGTGTTTGCAAAATAGCATGAGTTCAGTTGATCGTCTTTATGACCATCCAATCATCATATTTTTGTGCATTTTTGTTCTTAACTTCTTTCCACTCGCCTTCCTCCTCTGGAACTGTAGTAGTAACACATACTACCTGAGCTGAAGAAAGTTTCAATTTTACTTGTCCCAAGTTGACCATTCTTTGTAGGAGGTCCTTGAAAATAAAACACCCCTGAATGGGATGACCCAACATTTGATGAAATGGAAAATAGTTGGGACGGTCTTCATCTCCTTCCTTGTTTGGCCTTTTGGGCCTTGGCAACTGAACCAAATTATTCTCCAGGGCCGAAATGAAGTAACCAAGAACTTGTTCATTTAGTAAAGAATAAAATTTTCTCTTCAAATACTCAAATTGTTTTCATCTTTGATCTCTTTGATCATCTTGATGAAACAACCTCTGTTGTTGGCACTCAGGAGGTGGAGCCCTTCAAGAAGATGAAGGTTTTGAAGTAGAAGCAGGTACAAGTGCTTGTTTAAGCATAATTGTAGCAGTCTCTGCTTTACCCATTCTCCTTCCTGGAGTTGATGGAATTACACGAGCTTTATCCTTAGTCTTTATAAGATAATCTTCAATCTATTGATCAATTGAAGTAAGGTCTTGAAACCCTCCTGTTTATTTCACAGGGATCAGTGGTGTGCGTAATTCGTCACACATATTTTCCACACAGATTGGCAACAGTTCTTCTTGAGGGAGTGCTAAGCTTAGGGAATATTTTAATCCCTTCCTACGAGCAATGAAATCTAAGACCCTTTATTCTCCCTTTGCTTACAGTTTGTAAGATAAAAAACTGTTGTCTTTGGAAACATTGAGCTGAACTAAATAAGGAATTTTTGGTGAAGATCTTCCCATTCGGTAATTGACTGGGATTACAATCTTGTATACCAAACAAAAGCTGGTTCTTGCAAGGTTCGCACGAAACATCTGAGTTTCACTACTTTATGCTGTTTCAGAGTTCCCATAATAGGATCGCAACAAGACACGTAATGCATCAAATGCTGTTCAGGATCGCCTGATCCATTGAAAATAGGGAATACAGGGTTCCCAAAACTTGATGGGGGAGAGATTGAATATACCCATTCAGGGTAATCTCTGTTTTCTGGTTGAACCTGCGCATGCTTCCCTTCCATAGTCTCTAACCGAGCTGTTAATAAATCAATGGTAGTTATTAACTTTTGAGAAACATCCAGTTGAACTTGGACTTGGGAAGGTGCTATAATTGGATTCTGGACAAGTATGGTGGTTGGTACTACAATTGATGGTAGCACCGCCGATTTTTGTTGCACTTGACCCATAGGATTAGACCTGTGAGGGTGTACTTATAGAGAAAGATATTCTTGATCCATCTCAGTAGCTTCAACAAACTCCCTTGGCTGACTGACTCCAGAACGCTTAAGAGGAAGACTACCTTGAAGTAGTTATGTGTTCAACCTCCTCAATTCCTTCATTTCTTCCTCTTGTTGTGCAAATCTTTGTTCTAGTGAGAGCGATTGGCCTTCTATAGAGGGAGGTTATGTAACCTGGTTCTTTCCTTTACCCTTATTGGACACCTTTCGGAGAGGGGGAAGTGGGCTATTTGAAGGATTACCTAGGTTCTGAGTAATCCTTTGATTTCGTGTACGCACACCTTCTTCATTTGTGTATGTGCGTACAACTTCTTGAGCAGGAACCTCTTCATCTGATCCCTTTGAGTGAACCTCATCTGGTGGATCAACAACAACGACATTGATGACATTAATTGATGCATAATTCATTGCATCCCTTCTATCAGCATTCCTGCGATATTTTCTTCTTACATGTCTTTGATGAGACATTGCCTTTTGTGGATTTGATCCCTCAGGAACTTCTTGGAGAACCGTAATTTGGAGATAATCTCCTGATAATTGGCTCTTCGTACTTCCTGGGGCTTCTTCCCTAATTGAGAGAAAACCGAATTTCTTTGAGGGAGGAATTGAGGATTTGAAAAAGTCCCCATTCCGGTGGACTGGGGATGTTCCTGCTATTCTTACTCAACTCCTCGAATCATATTTGTTGATTCTGAGGGTTGGGTTAAAAGAGTACCTAGTCTGGCAAGCTGGGGTGGCTCTTGACATGCTATGTCTGAGACTTTCTTAAAATCTCTCATGATCTTGCAGACCTTAGTCTGGAAATTAGGTGGCTGCATCAATAGAAATCCACTTTTATCACCCGGTTCAAAAGACCATTGGATGATTTCTGACACTTCTATCACTTGATTATGTGCTTTCTCCATACAAGAGGCCTGTTCAATATTCTCATTTTCTTGATGCAGGAGTAATTCAACAACTTGTTCTCTTTATTCTTGATTTTGAGAATAACTAGTTGAGGCCTGTTCTTGGGAAATCTTTTGATTACAAACAAAACCCATTTACTGTGTCCGGCCATGGGCAATAACATTTCATGAGACCATTTTTGGTGGGATTTTTTGACTTGAGAGAACAGTGAAATGTAGTGCTCCATGAACACCGCATCCTATGACATGAATACCATATGGGGCATTGGAAATTAACTAGCACAATATTCTTAGTGCGCCAAGGCATGAACGTTGAAGGGATCTCTGCTGATTTTCGGCCTTCGGATATCGAGAGACTGATAGAGATTCCAAATCAATCTGAAGTTGTAACCCTTCTATTATCTTAACATAATTTTCATATTCATCATAAGATAATACTTTATTTTTCAACTGACAAAGAGTTTTCCATATGTTGAGACGAATATCATGAATTCCATCTTCCGTCAACATCTCTAGAATGTCATACTGAGAGTCATCCAGAGGCCAAAACATGACTGGCACTTCACCATTCGCTAGTTGTTTTCTCATGTTCATCATTTCCTCTTTATCATTCAATGAAGATTCTTCTACCTGATTAGGCCAGAGCTGGTGCTTCCTTGTTGCTTCATCGTATTCAAAAATATTGGTAGATAAATCACTAATCAAACTAGAAGATTCATGACTTAGGGGTGGTTCGGAGAATGACCTACACCCTGGTCTATCTTCTGGTTGAGAAAAGATTTCACCTACTAATGGTAAAGCATCACACAAGACTGGATTTACTTTTTAAAGTGCCTCAAGATAAGAGGACTTTCTCATAACTGCATTGTCTTATGAAGAATTTTCTAGACAATGTGAATTACTACTGCGGAGAGGGATTTCGCAGCTAAATTCATCATCCTGGGGAGGACCACCATGGTGGGTTACAGCAAAAGATGAAACATTTTTCTCCTTGATCTTCTGACCACACAGAGGGTTCTTTTGGATCTCATTTGAAGATGAAACTTCGAGATTGACCGAATTGTCACGAAGCAAGCCTTCATGAGGAATTGTCTGGTGTAAACCTTCAGAATTAATGTTCCCACTATTGGGAACTGAGAGAGTAGAGTCTTGGATTCCAACAGATAACTGTATATGGGCTTCAATAACTCCAGCATCGAGCAAGGCCTTGTTACAGATTGGCTCTTGATCTCTTGACTGTGATGGAGGCTCTTCTTCTTAGAAGCCTTCTTACTTGCCTTGGAAACCACTTGTTGATGAAAGTGGCTACTCAGAGCAGGTGTATGTGCCTGATTAGGAGAGATGTACAGGTTAGGCTGACGATATCCACTCAAATCAGGTGTATGTGCCTGACTTGGTTGTCCGTATGATATGGGGGAGTACTCCCCATTACCCTCTTGGACTAGAATAGAGGTGTGTATCTTCTCCGGAGTGAACTATTGATGTATCAATCCACTAGTAGGGATAGATTTATGTGTCTTTCCCTAAGATGCTTCCAAATCTGTTATAATATCCTGGAAAGCCTCCAGAATATGCGCAGGTATTTGCTTCTACTCTTTCACCAATGATATAATATGCTTGGTGACTTTAGGTGCTGGAACGGGGATATACGTCCATTCCGTGCTTGGATTAGGTGTGTGTTCCTGCTCTTTTCCTCCTTTTCCTATCAGTGAATCTTGACAGTACTCAAGTGTGGGGGCAGAGTGTTGAGTCTGCCTCCTGATTGTTGTTGGAGCTTTCTGATTGACCTCTCCTGGTGCTACCAAACGAGTCTGTTGGTAGGCTTGATCAATACTAGAAGGTGTATGTGCCTGCTAATTGTACTTCGCCAAACATGGTTGACAAGATCCATCATATGTAGTCAGACAAGCCTGCTAACTAGCTGATGATTTATAAATAGGTGTCTATTCCTGTCTATAGTACTCCACTGGAATTGTCTGGCGGGATTGGAGTGATGTTTCCAAATGAGTCTTCTGGACAACAGAATTAAAACGGACGGGTGTGTGTGCCCGCTCATTACTTGTTACCAAGTTAGGTTGGTGGACTTATCCAGATATGTAAGAGATAAGAACCTGCTCACTGTTGACCGGATTTCGCCTCTGGCGATTCGTCTTGCCTACTCGGGTTCGAGGAACCTGAGCCGAACGCCTGGAGTCGATACCCTCATCATGTTGAGGGCGCACTGCCGCATGAATCTGGCGGTGATTTTTGATGGGATCCCTCAGGAATAACTCATGTCTCTTTGAATTAAGGCCCCGGAGGGGCCTGCTCATTCACCTCCTTAGAATATGGGAGTGAATGGTGATTGCATTCCAAGGATAATGAACCAAAACGGTTGGAGATGGTGGTTAGCACCGTCTGCTTCTTGATCGCTGTTCATTGCTGTCAAGATGACCAGGTTGAATTGTTCACTTGGAGGGCTTGTCGAGCAGCCTCCAGAGTTAGAATGGTACCGTGTTGATGGTACTCCTTAACCAGCACATTTGATACCTAGCGTTGAAGACGCTGAGTAGGTGATGTCATCCTCAGAGTAGATGATGATCTAGCAGAAGTAGCAGTAGTGGTTTTCACAGATGTGGACTTAAGAAAAGTCATTCTTGTAATATAGAAGATCTTGGAAAAGAGTGCCTCTTTGATATAATAGATGTAATCAAGATAAGTCTGGCCACTACATCTTTTGGATAAGCACATATGTTATTGATTGTTTTTTGTCCCTCTCATTGAGTTTTAAATATGTGACTAAAAAATAAGTAAAATATCATTTTAACTTGGTTAAGGATTCATGTTGGGTTCACCATTTTCTGTTTTTCCTCTGGAATTGGGAATGACCTTGTTGATTTAAGGTTCAAACATTCCAAGCGGTTTTCTAACAGGTTTGTTCGTAGAACCGGAAACATCCAATGATTCCATATTCATTTGGACCTACTTTCTAAAGGCAGGAGCTCATTAGTTATGCTCTGATTAGGCTTATGAATTTGTATTGGTCGAGAGGATGGCAGGTCAGACTCATCACACCTTTTTTAGGGGAATTATTGTCTACTCTGGGACTCTCTTTATATATTTAAGTTATGTTCGTGAATCATTTTTACATTACCAAGTATTAAAATGAGCTTTCCTTTAGATCTGAAAATCAATGATAAATATGTATGAAATTTAGAGAATCTTTTATATGTATTCGAGGTTCTTCATTAATAGAGAATCATCTTTGTTTGTTTAGAGATTCTTAGTCAATGGTATCGTTTAATAAATTATGTAAAAGTCTCTTGGTTATTACGATAACCATGCTGGTTTTAAAGTCACTCAGCGGGGCACTTGAAGTTTATTATCATTCAAAAGGACATAGATCATTTCAGAGTTGGGATCGCACCCACCGATGGGCTACCTAAGTATCCTTGTTTAGAGAAGGAATCAGAACCCACGTAGTTTGAGTAAGAGAGTATGATGTTTATGGAAGATTGATGGCTCAAAGAAAGATGTCATGATTAATTTTACACTCTAAGATCACGTGAGTCATGATCGGTGTGAGAAACAAGAGGTATTGGTAACACCAGACAATTGTTCCATGAAAGATGAAATGATGTGGGGTTTATGTATGTATAACTGCCCAAAATAGATGAGTATTAAGATTTACTTTAGGGAAGAAATCTAGGAACAGGGTCCATAAAGTTATATGTGCTTCATGGAGATTTGGATTCTCTAATCTTGAGGCTTACTCCTAAGGAAGATGACCAAGTTAGGAGGGGACTTATGATTGGGTTTTACTCCTAAGAAGGAAGCCTAGATCAAAAGGAATTATGACTGGTCAAGAGAAATTAATACTGGGGATTACTCGTGAAAAGGAGGCCCAGGTTAAAGGGATTTGAAAATTAAGGGACCTGGGGCTTACTCCTAAGGAGGATGCCCATATTTTAGATTAGGGCTTACTCCTAAAAAGGAAGCCCAGGTTAAGAGAATTATGGTTGGGTCTTACCCCTAAAGAGGATGTCCATATTTGGGAACTTTAAGACTGGGGCTTACTCCTAAGGAGGATGCCCAGATTAGGGGACTTGGGCCTTATTCTTGAAAAGTATTCCCAAATTAATGAGGACTTGGGGATTACTCCTAAGGAGGATGCCCAAAATTAATGTGAATTTGGACTGGGTCTTACTCCTGAAAAGGAGTCCTAGGTTAAGGGGAATTATGACTAGGGCTTACTCCTAAAAAGGAGGCCCAGGTTAAGGGGTTCTCTCATCTTAAAGGATGAGGTTGAATGAATGAAATCTCAATCTTTAGTGACATAAAGATGTGTAAATCACTAGGTTTTGAGAGATGTTCCACAGAATTCCTTTTAGATAAGGAAGTCAATCAAGAAAACATGCCATAAATGGCTTTCAAGAGTGTCTTGAAGATTGAATCTTGAATAGGAGAGGTGGAATGGCATAAGATAGATGAAATGGGCAGGAAGGGAACCCAAAAATTAAAGGACGAGCAAGTCCTGGGGGGTCACGCAAGTACTTCATGGGTGCGCAAGTCTTGGTTGCACACGTATACTTGCGCGACACCTATATACTTGGGTGACGGTTAACCAGTAGAGTAATACTTGGGTGATCCTTGACCAAATCCTTTAGAATTATCCCAAGGTACTTCCAGAAGATTTCCGCACAAGTTTCAATGAGTAGGTAAGGAGGCACACAAGTGTGTCCATTTCCCTTAAGGTTAAAACACTTAGGCACGCAAGTGTTAGTGAATTCTAACACTTAGACCTTATTCTACCTGTTTAGACCTTCCATTCTAGGTAAAGAATTACCTTAGAAGTGTTCGGAATACTTGAAGAAGAGACTTGGGAATTCAGAGCTCTGTATATGAATTCTAGAAAAAATCCTCCTCAAATGGGGGGGCCCACTAGGGGTATTTATAGGCTGGAGAAGACCCTGGGTGATTTTCAAAGAGGGCATGCAATCCACCTGCGCGACCATTTGGGCGGCGCGCAAGTATACTTGCGCGACCATGTTGGAACTTGTGTGACAGATGGGCAATGTTCTCCTTGTTCATCCATTTCTATTTTTTTATGTTTATTCAAAGGATGAATCTTCTTTGTTTTAGGTATTTCCCTTTTCATTTCGTTTAGACTCTGTGAGGAAAGGAGCATCAACACTGACATTGTGAATTATATGGGCTATATGCCTATTAAAATTAGGGTTGTTGGTGGTCTTTGTTTGTGTACTCGATATGACTTATGATAAATTGTTGTCGACCATGTTTTGAATGTATATATTTATATGTAATTGATTAAATAAATATATTAAGTTAAATAAATGGATTCCCCAGGATCAAACTTATTCTGTGATAACCCTTGAATTATCAAAGTGAATTAAAGAACAAGTGTTTTCTAAATTTGAATACACACAACCTTATTGGTTTGGTTGTGTGTTGTGTGTGGTTTTGTTCTATATTTTTATTTGTATGGTTGTGTGGTACTGGGGTTGAGAGAACGAATTTTTTTGGGTTGGTAGAGTTTTGGTAATAGAATCTTAGGTTAAGAGATTGACTGATTGTGGAATGGATGAGAAGTGTTTGAGCAGCGGGGCTGTAGGTTCAGGATGTGCTATGTTTATGTTACTGGGTGTGATAGGTGTGGTGATTTTATACAACGGGTATTTCGAACTTGTTTGTGATGATATGTGTTCCAGGGTTTGGCTGTGTGTTAGGGGTTTTCTTGTTAAGATAGTGGATTGAGTAGAATGACTTTAAAGAATGATAATGGTAGTGGTTGGTATGGGTGTTAAACAGAGTGGAAATATGAAGTGAGTTTCTTTTTTTTTTGGTTCTTTTTCGTCTTCATGATTTATTCTATGTATCTTATTTAGGGTTGTGGCTGTTAGTTTCCCTAGTAGGGATGGAATGAATAATTGGTTTACATAATAAATAATGATAATTGGATAAATGAGTTGGATGGGAGTATGTTTGATTTGTGGATTGTTGTGGATGTATTTCATTGATCAACTTCTAAATTGACTGTTGTTGGTGTTAATAAAATGCATTTAGAGGTATCAATAGAGTTGGAAGTATTATAAGGTGGTTGATTTTTGGATTGAGAACCCCTCGGTTGGTCACGAGTATTTGATACTATTTATACATACCTGTATTTTCTTTGTGTTTTCTATATACACCCCACCATAGTTGAAAACTATATGTCGAACACCCCCATTTTCAGGGGGAGGGTATCGTCCCTAAACATCCCAGTGGGAGGATGGATAACCGACCACCTGATCTTCCATTTCCCCTCTTCCAAGTAGTGATAGACCATGATTCTTGGGGCATGTAGTGGTTTTTTAGGCCCATGTGTGTACAGGTGAGTTGTGTTTCCCTAGGTTTCTTTGGGGTGAGATGAGTTGTGGTTTCCCAGGTGTCTTCGGGATGAGACGTGTTATGATTTCCTAGGTGTTTCTAGGATGTGGAGTGGTATGTGGCCTAGGTATCTACAGGTGAAATGTGGCTGTGAGGTTGAGCTGTGTGTGGGCGAGATGTGATGATCTTCATTTCACCAGGTTGTAGGACCAGCTATCAGGCCCTGGTGTGTGTGGGTGGGTTGTGACATGGTACATTCGGAAGAGGTGGGAGTGCCATGATTTTTTCTATTTGGGTGTGATATTGATTAATCAGTGGTAATGTGGTGCAAGGTACCCTATCATTGATGTTCTTACTATATTACTTTACTTACATTACTTGGTGAGCATACCTTGGTGAGCTGGGGATGGCTAGGATACCATGTTAGGTGTTGTTAGTTCTTCTATTTTCTCATGGTAGCATTAGTATGTTTAATCCACTTTAGAATGAGAGACTTTGTTTTTACCTACTAAGTATACTTGTATGCTCACCCTATGTTATAAAACAACTTTTAGGTTTCCAGGAGGAATATGAGGACCATAAAGGGAATTACTGGCTTGGAATTTGGGATAGTTGTTGTGTTGCTACTTAGTTTTTTTCTTTTGGTACTTAACTTGGATATTTATTGTATTTCTTAAAGTTTTATTTGAAAACATACATGAGGAATGGGTTTTGGTTTCTATTTTATATAAATATTGTGGTTTCTATGAGGTTGATACATCTTATCTCCCGATCATGGTTACTATAAAAAGTTCAATGCCTCCCATTTCATGAGATCTTATACCCTTGGTGTTGGTTGCCACCCCAGGGCCTACTAGAGGAGGGACTTGGGTTCATTATCTCTCTTCCTTCATTGCCAGCTCAGGAGGGGAATCTTTAGAGTGATGGGTCCTACAGATTGGTATAAAAGGAAGGTTGAGAGATAGTATGAAGTTTGGAGTTAGGCAGAGTGAGGATTTCAAGGGTTGGTATGACAATAGTGTCAGGTGATCTTGGAGTGTCACATAGGACGTGGAAGACTAACTAAGACACAATATTTTAGGGCCCCCATGATCTGATGTAAGGAATTTGAGTCTACCAAATAGCCAAGTGAGGATACACCATTTTCAAGGTAGTGATCCTCATAAAGTTACATGCATCATAATGAATTTTGTTATTGTTTGAATTGGGTTTCTCATGTAAATTAAATAAATAATGAGTTGAAATGAATCTTAAATGAAATTACATACTAATTGGGATTATGAGTTATTTGTTTACCTTTTTCATCTGTGGGACCCAATTTTTATTCATGTGTATTTTAGTTATTTCAATCATAGCAGGATGACCTCATCGATTGATAGTGTGTTGATCAGGTAGAGGATGATGATCAAGGGTAGAATACATTATGATATTTCTAGTGGCCAACTCTGGGGATGTATGAGGGTAGTGTTTCAGACATGGAGACAGAGAGTTGGCTTGAGGAGCTTGTGATCACCTTCAGTTTGATATGGGCTCCGACATAGTACTGGGTTCCCTTTGTGGTGATCCATATGTGGGGATATGCGTGTCAGTGGTGGATTATTTACCTGAGGGAGAGGAAAGAGTTTGACGTTCCATGGGTCGATTTTGAGAAGGAGTTCCGAGCAGCATTCCTTTCCTTGACCATGAATGCAGAGAAGAGGTAGGATCTACTTTTCCTCCAGTAGGGGGGTATTTTTTTATGATTATTGGGGATCAAATTAAATGATCTTATTAGTTTTTCTCTAGATCTATTTCTAGATGAGGAGTCTCGTGTGAGAGTCCTAGAGGAGGCACTTCACCCTTCTCTCTAGTACACTGTTACTCCCTTTACCTTACTGACATACTTAGAGGTCCAGAAAAAGGTGGAGGTTGTTGAGAGGATTCACTCACGAGGAGGTATACTATGATTGGGTATTCATCATAGTTCTTTGAATGGGTATGTTTTTCAGCAGCATGTCTCATGTGCTGGGGCCTTTGAAGATCCGACCAGTGGGGAGGTGACCTCAGCATTTTTTGTTTCTACCTTCTGGTCCTCATGCCAATCCTACAGGCCTGGGGGTCGTATGTTTTATCTGTGGAGTCTATTGAAATATTTATATTTAGTTCCTAGAGTATATTTTATCTTAGTATGGTGGAGGTGGGTAGGTCCCGCACCCACCTCAGTAGCAGTTGCTGGTACAGTTGTTCCAGCAGCAAGGACAACAACCTCACGCTCCACCGAGGGGAGACAAAGAAGGTAGGGGATGACCACAAGGTGTTCCTCAGGGAACTCGAACCGGGAATAGTCAATGAGGTGGTTATTAGAAAAGGGGAAGATGATATGGTCATGGTCAGCTTCATTCCATAGAGGCAACAGTTCAAATAGGGTCGGAGATCATTTGAGGTATGATCAACTTGTTTAGTACCCCTACTTGCGCTTTTTTTGATTTAGAAGATTCACAATCCTTTTTTGCACCCAATATAGCTTATAATATGGGACTAGACATAGAGAGTATTTACATTCCCCTAGTGTTGAGTATGTCAGTCAGAGGTAAGACCAATTTGTTTGATGTATGTTGAGGATATAGACTCATCATGGCACCACATCAGTCCCATGGGGATCTCTTATTTCTATAGATGCATCCATAAGATATAATCCTTGGAATAAAAGAGTTTTATTTTTTTTCAAGATGTTATTTTCTTCTTCCAACCAAATTAGAGTTATGTTTTCAGATGTGGATGGAAAATGTATGGATTTTGTTGGTGATCAGAGTTGTTAGATGGGTAGTCGATGTTTGGATCCCCTTCTTTCCTTATTATCTGATCTGTTAGTGGAATTAGTGGATGATAAGATGGAGGAGGTTCCCAATGTTTTTGGGGAGTTCTTGGATGTCTTACTTGATGAGATTATGACTCTAACCCTTGATATGATCTTAAGTTCTTGATAGACTTGTAGTCCTGTGCTTCTTTGATTAAGATGGATCTTTTCTAATGCCACCTTTAGAGCTGCGGTAGTTGAGGATTTAGATTGATGACCTGATGAAGATGAGATTTATCAATCCCAATGTGTCATTGATGGGTGATACAGTCTTTTTTGGGAAGAAGGAAAATGGTGGTCTGAGGTTTTGTATAGATTATCAATGATTGAATCAGGTAACGATCATGAACCATTACCCTCTCCCATGGATATATGATCTTTTAAACCAACTGAGGGGAGTGATTTGGTTCTCTAAGATTGATATCTAGTTTGGATATCACTAGTTGAGTGTGAAGGAGGGAGATATCATGAAGACTACATTTAGATGCAGGTAAGGTAACTTCAAGTTCATAGTCATGCCATTTGGTTTTATGAACACACTAGCTGTGTTCATGGGTCCTATGGACTCCATCTTCTGTGAGTTCCTAGACCGCTTCATCATCATATTCTTCGATGACATATTGATCAAATCAAAGTCATAGGAGGAGTATACTAGTCATCTCAGGACTGTCTTATAAGTCCTTTGACACTACAATCTCTATATAAAGTTTCCCATGTGCAAGTTCTAGACATGAGAGGTGCACATGCTTGGGCATATCATGTCTCAGAAAGGTATAGTAGTGGACCCATCAAAGGTCAAGGTAGTTGTTTCTTGGGTAGAACCCAAGAATTTTGCCGATGTTTACAGTTTTTTTTGGTCTGGCAGGATATTATCGGAGGTTCATACCTGATTTCTCTCAAGTAGTAGCTCCATTGGAATCCTTTACCAAAAAATACCATGCTTTTGTTTGGAGTGAGAAGTACCAGGAAACATTTATATAACTAAAAGGGAGAGTTGTTTAGTTCTCTAGTTCTTCAGTTTCTATATTAAGGGGTTATTTTGAGGTGTTTTTTGATGCTTATCATCTGGGTTTGGGATGTGTGCTGAGGAAAAAATAGGGAGTGATCTCTTATGGGGATAGGCAGTCACGTCCCCACCAATGTAACTATTCCACCCATAAACTGGTGCTAACAGCGGTCGTGTTCGCATTGAATTTGTGGTGGAATTATCTCATTGGGGAGTTCATTTTGGCCTTCATAGATCACAATATCTTGATATATATCTTTTCACAGTGATATCTAAACTTGTGATAGAGAAGGTTGATGGAGTTTCTATAGGACTGCAACTTTGAAATATCTTACACCAAAAGAAAGGAAAATATTTTTCCCTATTATTTTATAAGTAATTCATAGAAGGAGGTAGTTTGGGAATCTCTAGACTCTTGGAAAGTGATGGAGGATTTGGAATCCTTGCACATAGATGCAAGGGAGGTTAGTGATAGAGGATTCTTGTCTCAGATGATAGTGCAATATTTTCTAATACATCAGGGGGATGAATCTCAATGGGAAGAATCGAAATTAGAGGTGATGCATGATCACATAGACTATGGTGATGATACAAAATGATAGTCTAAGGATGGATGGAATCTATGATGTTTTGTGGAATGCTGTTTATTCTAGTGGAAATGTACAAGAGAGTTCTCTATAAGTTTCACAGATCACCTTTAGCGGTACACCCTAGAGTTTCCAAGATGTATTGTGGTTTGAGAGAGTAGTTTTTGTGGCCTAGGATGAAATGGGAAGTGGTGGGGTTTGTAGAGAAGCGCCTAGTGTGCCAGTAGGTGAAGGTTAAGCACTGTGTTACTGGTGGTTTTTTGCACCCATTAGATGTCCCCTGGTGGAAGTGTGATGGAATATAGATGGATTTATTCTTATGATTACTCAGGCCTCAGGCAGGCTTTGATGTAATCTAGGTATTGGTGGACCAGTTGAGGAAATTAGATCAATTCTTAGCAATCAAAGAGTAGGGTGTAGTGGATTCCATGGAAAAGAGGTATGTAGATGAGGTGGTGAAGCTTCATAGAGTTCTAAGATCCATTTTCTCAGATTGGGATACACATTTTACCTCATGAGTTTGGAGGGTATTTCATCATAATTTTGGCACTCAGTTACGCCTCAGCCCAGCCTTCCACCGTTAGACAGATGGGCAGACAAAATGAACTATCCAAACATTGGAGGACATGTTGCAAGCAAACATCATGGACATTGGTGGATCTTGGGTGCGACACATTCTCTTGGTAGAGTTTTATTACAACAATATCTATCATACTTCTATTGGTATGGATCCATTTGAATATTTGTATGGAATACCATGTCGTTCGCCTTTATGTTGGACAAAGGTTGGGGAGATAGATGATCTTGGTCCCAAGGTAGTGCAGATCCCGACAAAAAAGGTTCATCTTGATCTTGAGAGGATAAAATAAGAATTGGACTGAAATAAGTCATACATCGATCAAAGGAGGATTCTATTGGAGTTTGAGTTTGGGGACCACATGATCTTAAAGGTTTCCCCTCGATGTGGCTAGTGGAGGTTTGGTTGGGGAAGAAAAATTTATCCAAGGTTCATTGAACCTTTTGAGGTGTTGGGGAGAGTTTTCAAGTTGGCATACCGGTTAGCACTACCACCGTAGTTGGAGAAGGTCCATGATGCCTTTCATGTCTCTCTGATTTTCTGGTATCTTCACAATATCTCTCATTTCATTGACTGGGGAGAGTTGGATGTCAACGATGAAATGATGTTCGTGGATCGACTAGTAGATATCCAAGATTGTTTGGAGAAGGTGGTGTATGGATGAACCATTCCATTGGTTCGTGTGTTGTGGAGGGTTGGTGGCATGGAAAATTGTAATTAGGAAAGGTAAGAAAAAATATTTTCCTAGTACCCAGAGTTGTTTTGAGTTTTTCCTTGTTGTGTTTTCCCTTTGTAATGTAATGCTTGAACCTTGTTTGTTATGAGATGAGTTGTTTCTTTATTTTGTGATGTGTGAAAAAATCCTAACATTGGAAAAGGGAAGACCAGATTTCTAATCAAGATGCATGAACTGAGATGTAATTAAACCCATGTGGGTGAGTCAGTGTCACCCAAAGTAGATAGTATCTTGACATGGAGGAAGGAATTATCTGGTTCACATGTTTAGGTAGTGTGGCATTTGGTTCTTGTGTGGTTTTTATTGTGGTTATTTGGGGTAGTGTGTGTTGAAGGAGGTGTTCCTGTATATTTAGGTTTCACTCCAGATCTCGAACAACACATGGTGTTTGTTGGCGCTACTTTTCCATTACAGAGTCTAAATGAATAAAAAGGTAAATTCATTAGCATAAATTGATTCATCCTATGAAGAAAACATAAAAAATTGACAAAGGCATGAACAAGGGTTCTTTTCCATTTGGGTCGCGCAAGTTCCCTCATAGTCGCGCAAGTACACTTGCACACTGCATAATGGTCACGTAGGTGACTTTTGCCCCCTCTTTGAAATTTTGCCCAGGGTCTCTCTCGCCTATAAATACCCCTATGCCCCCCCCCCATTTCAAGGATGGAAAAATTCCAGAACCTCAGATTTGAGCTCTCGGTGCTCTAGTCTCTTCTCAAAGCTTCCGAACACTTCTAAAGTAATTTCTTACCTAGAAAGGAAGATCTAAAGAGGAGGAGGAAGTTCTAAGTGTTGAAATTCATCAACACTTGTGTGCCTAGGTGGACAGACCTTATGGGAAATGGCCACACTTGCGCGCTGCCCTAATCCTTCCACATAACTTGCATTCTTCTCTTCTGGAAGTTTCCAGGGTTAGTATAAAAGGCTTGAGCCAAGCCTTGCCCAAATTCTGATTGGCCGGCGCGCAAGTACCCATGTGTCGCCCAAGTATACTTGCGTGACCAGGACTTGCACACCCATGTAGTACTTGCGTGCCCATGCAGTACTTGAGTGCCCCTATCTTTTTGGGTGCCCTTCCTTCCCATTTCACTCTTCTTACACCTATCCACCTCTCTTCTTTAGGATTAAGCCTTAAGAACTCTCTCCAAAGCCATTTATGGCATGATTTCTTTGTTGGCTACCGTATCTGAAAGGAATTCTGTGGAACATCTCTCAAAACCTAGTGATTTACCCATCTTTACATCACTAAAGTTAGAGATTTTATTCATTCAACCTCATCCTTTAAGAAAATAGAATCCTTAACCTGGGCCTCCTTTCAGGAGTAAGCCCCAGTCCAAATTTTCATTAATTTGGGAATCCTCCTTAGGAGTAAGCCCCAAGTCCTCATTAATTTGGGCCTCCTTTTCAGAAATAAGCCCCAAGTCCCCTAATATGGGCATCCTAATTAGGAGTAAGCCCCAGTCATAATTCCCTTAACCTGGGCTTCCTTTTCAGAAGTAAGCCCCAGTCTCAAAGTTCTCAAAGTCTGGGCATCCTCCTTAGGAGTAAGCCCCAACCATAATTCTCTTAACCTGGGATTCCTTTTCAGGAGTAAGCCCTAGTCTCAAATATGGGCATCCTCTTTAAGAGTAAGCCCGAAGTCCCTTAATTTTTCAAGTCCCTTAACCTGGCTCTCCTTCTCAGGAGTAAGCCCCAGTCTTAATTTCTCTTAACCAGTCCTAATTTACTTTTGACCTGGGCTTCCTTCTCAGCAGTAAAACCCAATAATAAGTCCTCTCCTAACTTGGGAATCTTCCTTAGGAGTAAGCCCCAAGATTAGAGTAACCAAATCTCCATAAGTCACATATACCTTTATGGACCCTGTTCTTGGATTTCTTCCCTGAAGTAAATCTTAATCTTCATCTGTTTGGGCAGTCACACATACATAAGCCCCACATCATTTCTTATGATTGCATCTTTCATGGCACAATTGTCTGGTTTTACCAATACCTCTTGTTTCTCATACCGAGCATGACTCACGTGAGCTTAGAGTGTAAAAGTAATTATGACATCTTTCTTTGAGACATCAATCATAAACATCATACTCCCTTACTCGAACTATGTGGGTTCTGATTCCTTTTTCAAAACAAAGGATACTTAGGTAGCCCATCTGCGGGTATGATCTAAACTCTGAAATAATCCATGTCCTTCTGAATGACAATAAACTTCAAGTGCCCCACTGAGTGGCTTTAAAACTAGCATGGTTGTCATAATGACCAAGAGACTTTTATATAATGTGTCGTAGGATACCATTGACTAAGAATATCTAAAAAATACAGATGATTCTCTATCGATGAAGAACCTCAAATACATATAAAATATTCTCTAAATTTCCTACATGTCAATCATTGATTGTTAGATTTAAAGGAAAGATCATTTTAAACTTGGTAATGTAATAAGGATTCACGAACATAACTTAAATCTATAAAGAGAGTCCCGGAGTAGACAATAATTCCCCTCAAAAAGGTGTGATGAGTCCGACCTCCCATCCTCTCGACCAATGCAAATTCCTAAGCCTCATCAGTCCACAACTAATGAGCACCTACCTTTGGAAAGTAGGTCCAAATGGATATGGAATCATTGGATGTTTCCGGTTCTATAAACAAACCCATTAGAAACAGATTGGAATGTTTGAACCTTCAATCAATGAGGTCATCCCCAATTCCAAAGGAAACACAAAATGGTGAACCCGACGTGAATCCTTAACCAAGTTAAAGTGATGTTTTACCTATTTGTTAGGCCCCTATTTAAACTCAATGATAAGACCAAAAAAGCAATCAATAACATATGTGCTCATACAATAGATGTAGCAGCCAAACTTATCTTGATTATGTTTGTTATATCAAACTGGCACTCTTTTCCAAGATCTTATGCATTACGAGAATGGCTTTTCTTAAGCTCACATATGTGAATACCTCTACTGGGAAAACCTCTGCTGTGAATGCATCTGCTGCTTCTCCAACTGGATCATCGTCCGCTCTGAGGACGACATCACCTACTCAGCATCTTCAACGCTGGGTATCGAATGCACTGGTTTAGGAGTATCATCAACACGGTACTATTCCAACTTTGGAGGCTGCTTGACAATCCCTCCAAGTTAACAATTCACCCTGGTCATCCGGACAACGATGACCAGTGATCAAGAAACAGGTAGTGTTAACCACCGTCTCCAACCGTTTCGGGTCGTTATCCCTGGAACGCAATCCCCATTCACTCCCGTATTATGGGGAGGTGAATGAGCAGGTCCCTTAGGGCCTTAATTCAAGGAGACAGGAGTCCTTCCCGAGGGCTCCCATCAACAATCGCTTCCAGACTCGTGTGGCAATGCGCCCTCAACATGATGAGGGTGTCATCTCCAGGCGTTCGGCTCAGGTTCCTCGAACCCGAGCAGGCAAGAAAAACCACCAGAGGCAACAACCGTTTAATATATAGTAGGTTCTTATCTCTGTTGTTTCCAAAGAAGTCCACCAACCTAACTTTGTGGAAAGCAATGAGCGGGCACACACACCCATCCGTTTTAATCCCACTGTCCAGCAGACTCGTCTGGCAGCATCACGCCAATCCCTCCAGGAAATTATGATGGAGTACTATAGACAGGAACATACACCTGATTATAAATCATCAGCTAGTCATCAGACTCATCTGACTACATACAATGAATCCTGCCAACCCAATATGTTGATAACTGGTAAACAGGCACATACAACTGCTTACACTCATCAATCCTGCCAGCAACCTCGTATGTCAGTGTTGAATGAGGCTCGTCAACCAAGTTCGGCAGAGTGAAATCAACCAGAACATACACTGCTAGTATTGATCAAGCCTACCAACAGTCTCATTTGGTAGCATTCAGAGAATTCAGTCGGAAAGCTCCGGTGACAAATAGGAGGCAGACTCAACTCTCTGCCCCCACACTTGAGTACTGTCATGATTCATTGACAGGAAAAGGAGGACAGAAGTAGGAACAAACACCTACTCAAAGCACGGAATTGATGTATATCCCCGTTCCGGCAGCTGAGGTCACCAAACATATTCTATCAATGGTAAAAGAGCAGAAGTAAATCCTTGCTCATATCCTGGATGCCTACCAGGATATTATAACAACTTCAGCAGCATCTCAGGGAAAGACACGTAAATCTATCCCTACCAGTGGAATGATACATCAACAATTCACTCTGGAACAGACACACACATCTTTTCCAGTCCAAGAGGGTTGTGGGGCGTACTCCCTCATATCATACAGACAACCAAGTCAGGCACATACACCTGGTTTGAGCGGAGATAATCAGCCTAACCTGATCATTTCTCCTAAGAAGGCACATACACCTGCCAAATTGAGTAAGAAGGAGTCTAAGAAGACGACCCACCCAACACATTCAAGAAATCAAAGGCCAATCTGTAACAAGGTCTTACTCGATGCTGGAGTTCTTGATGCACTTAGACAACTATCTTTTGCAACTCAAGATTCTTCTCTCTCAGTTACCAATAGCAGGAACATTAATTCCGAAGGTCTACATCAGATACTTCCTTATGAAGTCTTGCTTCATGACAAGTCGTTCGATCTCGATGTTTCATCTTCAGATGAGAGCCGCAGGAACCCTCTGTGTGGTCAGAAGACCAAGGAGAAAAATGTTTCATCTTTTTCTGTAACCCACCATGGTGGTCCTCCCCAAGATGATGAATTTAGCTACGAAATTCCTCTCCACATTAGTAATTCGCTTTGTCTGGAAAATTCTTCAGAAGACAATGAAGTAAAGAGAAATCCCTCTTATCTTAAGGCACTTGAAAATGTGAATCCAGTCATTTCTGATGCTTTACCATTAGCAGGTGAAATACTTTCTCAACCAGGAGATAGCCCAGGGTGTAGGTCATTCTCTGAACCACCCCTAAGTCATGCATCTTCTAGTTTGATCAGTTATTTCTCTACCAATCTTGTTGAATCCGATGAAGCAACAAGGAATCACCATCTCTGGTCTAATCAGGTAGAAGAATCTTCATTAAATGATAAAGAGGAAATATTGAATATGAGAAAACAACTGGAAAAAGGTGAAGTGATAGTCATGTTTTGGCCTCTGGCTGACTCTTAGTATGACATTCCAGAGATGTTGATGGAAGATGGAATTAATGATATTCGTCTCAATATATGGAAAACTCTTTGTCAGTGGAAAAATAAAATATTATCTTATGATGAATATGAAAATCATGTAAAGATAATAGAAGGGTTACAATGCCAAATTAATTTGGCATCTCTCTCAGTTTCTCGATATCCGAAGGCTGAAAAACAGTAGAGAGCCCTTCAATGTTCAAGCGTTGGTGCACTAAGAAGATTGCACCAGTTAATTGCTAATGCCCCATCTGGTATTCATATCAGGGGATGGGGTGTTCATGGTGCACTACATTTCATTGTTCTCTCCTATCATCAAATCCCACCGAAAATGGTCTCATGCAATGTTATTTCCCATGGCCGGCCACAGTCAATGGGTTCTGTTTGTAATCAAAAGCTTGAACAAGAACAGGCTTCAACTAGTTCCTCTTAAAATCAAGCATACAGAGAAATAGTTGTTGAATTACTCCTGCATCAAGAAAACGAGAATATTGAACAGACCTCTCATTTGGAGTAAGCACATCATCAAGTGAAATAAGTGTCAGAAATCATCTAACGGTATTTTGAGATGGGTGATAAAAGTGGATGCAGGTTGATGCATCCAGCTAATTTCCAGACTAAGGTCCGAAATATCAGGAGAGATTTCATGAAAGACTCAGATATAGAATGTCAAGAAGCACCACAGCTTTCTAGACTGGGGACTCTTTTAACCCAACCCTCAGAATCAAAAAATAGGATTTGAGGAGTTGAGCAAAGACAGTTGGAACAGCCCCAGCCCACCGGACTGGGGACTTTTTCAAATCCTCAATCCCTCCCTCAGAGAAATTCAGTCTTCTATCAATTGTGGAAGAAGTTTCATGAGGAACGAACAACCAAATTATCAGGAGATTCCCTCCAAATTACGGTTCATCAAGAAGTTCCTGAGGGATCGAATCAACAAAAGGCAATGTCTCATCAAGGACATGGAAGAAGAAAATATTGCAAAAATTCCGATAGAAGGTATGCAATGCATTATGAATCAATAAATGTCATCAATTCCATAGTTGCTGATCCACCAGACGAGGTTCACTCAGAGGGATCAGATGAAGAGGTTCCTACTCAAGAAGTTGTACGCACATACACAAATGAAGAAGGTGTGCATACACGAAATCAAAGGATTACTCAAAACCTAGTTAATCCTTCAAGTAACCCACTTCCCCCTCTCTAAAAGGTGTCCAATAAGGGTAAATGAAAGAATCAGGTTACATAACCTTCCTCTGGAGAAGGAAAATCACTCTCACTAGAGAAAATATTTGCACAAAAAGAGGAAGAAATGAAGGAATTGAGGAGGTTGAACGCAGAACTACTTCAAGGTAGTCTTCCTCCTAATCCTAATGGATTAAATCATCCTAGGGAATTTTTTGCAGCTACTGAGATGGATCAAGAATATCCTCCTTTATCAGTACACCCTCACAGGTCTAATCCTATGGGTCAAGTCCAACAACAATCAGTAGTGCTGCCATTGGTTGCAGTACCAGCTGCCACATCTGTACCAGCTCTAGTCATTTCACCTGTTCAGGTCCAAGCTCAAATGGATGTTTCTAAAATGTTAATAACTACTATTGAGTCATTAACAGCTCGGTTAGAAGCTATGGAGGGAAAGTGTGCTCCGGTTCAACCAGAGAAGAGAGCTTACCCTGAATGGGTTGATGCAATTCCTCCCCCATCAAATTTTGCAACTACCACATTCCCAATCTTTAATGGTTCGAGAGACCCAGAGTAACACTTAACACATTTTTTTCTCATTGTGATCCTATGATGGGAACCCTTCAGTAACAAGAAGCAAGTAAGCTCAGGTGTTTTTTACAGTCATTACAAGGACCTTCTTTTATTTGGTACACAAGCTTGCAATCCCGGCCAATTGCCGGATGGGAGGATCTTCGTCAACAATTTCTTCTTCAATTCAGCTCAACATTGCCAAAGACAATAGTTTTTGATCTTACAAACTGTAAGAAAAGGGAGAATGAAGGGGTCTCAGATTTCATTTCTCACTGGAAGGGATTAACATATTCCCTAATCTTAGCACTCCATCAAGAGGAATTTTTGCCAATCTGTGTGGCGAATTTACGTGATGAGTTGCGCACACCACTAATCCCTGTGAAATACATAGGAGGGTTTCAAGATTTTACTTCAATCACTCAACATATTGAAGATTCTCTTATAAAACTAAGGATAAAGCTCATGTAATTTCATCAGCTCTAAGAAGGAGAATGGTTAAAGCCGAGATTGCTACAGTTATGATTAAACAAGCACTTGTACCTACTTATACTTCAAAACCTTCATCTTCTCAAAGGGTTCCACCTCCTGAGCGCCATCAACAGAGGTCATTTCGTCAAGATGGTAAAAGAGATCAAAGATGAAAACAATTTGAGGATTTGAAAAGCAAAGTTTACTCTTTCTGAAATGAACAAGTTCCTGGTTATTTCATTTCGGCTCTGGAAAATAATTTGGTTCAATTGCCAAGGCCCAAGAGGCCAAACAAGGAAGGAGATGAATACCATCCCAACTATTGCCCATTTCATCAAATGTTGTGGCATCCCATTTAGGAGTGTTTTGTTTTCAAGGACCTCCTGCAAAAAATGGTCGATTTGGGATAAGTCAAACTGAAAGGTTCTTTAGCTCAGGTAGCATGTGTTACTGCTACAGTTCTAGAGGAGGAAGGCGAGTGGAAAGAAGTTAAGAAAAAAATTCACAAAAATATGATGATTGGATGGTCAGAACGATGATCAACTGAACTCATGCTATTTTTTGAATACAATTGAAGAAACCAATTGTTCCTTCTTCCATGAATGCCACAACAAAACCCTCTTTATCAGAAGGAAAACCCTCAAAGAAACGGCATAATTCAAATAAAGAAGAAGAATCAGAAGAAGATGAGTACGTGTCAAAGCCTAAGTTGTCTTTGACTCTAGAAGATTTCATCCCATCTACTTCAAAGCCACGGGCACCGCCCCACCAAACGGCACAGCCTAAACAGGCTAATCAAGCAGAGTCTTCATCAGATGAAGAGTTGATCATCGGTTCTGTTAATATGATTCAATTAACAGATATGTATGCCAGTCACCATTTCGATTTTGATGAGCCCGAGTTCCCTGTATCAAATATAGGAATCATAGGAAGTTCCAAAGGATCAAGATACAGGGGAAGACGTGGATATTTCAGAGGCCACTATTCCAATTCTACCCCTGCTAGAACTGTGTATGCGGTAGAAACTCGTGGTAGAGCCCTTCAACAAGCTCAACAAGAACAAGAAAGTTCTTCCACACAAGGCAGAATCAGTCCTAGAACAATTATTCTGGAAGATTGGTTAAAGGTTCCATCTTCTTCCTCTCAGAAAGTAAATAGACCTAATCGGTCCAATCTCCCAAATCCAGGAGTATTACCAACTCCTATCCTGGTACAAGGTGAAACTTCTTCCAAAGCATCGTCTTCCATGGCACCTGCTAAACCACATGTTCCTATTGGGAAACGCAGACCCCTGGATCAAAATTATGATGTATTGAAACACTTGGCCCAAATACCGGCCAAGTTATCAAATCTAGATGCTTTGAATTTATCAAAGGATAATCAGGAGGCACTCATTGAGGCTTTGTCGAGTCCTCAGGAGTTTGAAACTGAAATTGCTGCAGCTGAAGTCTACCATGTAGAGAATAGTCCTGCAGAATGCCATGCAGTGATATCTTTTACTGATGAAGATGAAGATGATGTCATGCATGGACATATTAGACGTTTGTACTTATCTGGAAAGGTCAATGGTGTAGACATCTGAAGATCTTTCATTGATAATGGTTCAGGAGTCAACCTCATGTCCATTCGTACACTTCGTCGATTGATCCTTACGAAAACTGATTTATCTCCTTCTACTATGATGTTACAAGGATATGATAAAAATGAACAAGAACCACTGGGCAAGATTACACTTAGAACTTAGTTTGTAGATCTTGTATCCAATTCAGATTTCATGGTTATTGATCAAGACTCAGCCTTCAACATCTTGCTTGGAAGACCCTGGCTACATCAACATGTGATTATCCCTTCATCATACCATTAATGTCTCAAATATTATTTTAAGTCTCAAGTTGGGACATTTTATGATGATAAGGCCCCATTCAAGACATGTGAATCTCAATACATTGAGGTGGAATTTTATTACATGAAGGGAAATGAGAAATCCACAACAAAATAGATTACCAAAGTTAATTCTCCATATGGTTTGGAAAATATTCCAGTAAACCCATTAGCACATGTGAGTATAGATTATGTATTGCCTATCAGTCAAATTGACAGGATAGACCCAAATCAAAATACTCTTATGGAAACCTCCATAATGTCAATCATGGAAATCAAGCCAGATAGCATAGGAGAAAGTGGTGATCTACCAAGCAATGATGAAAGCTCAAATGGAGATGTCTTCATTTCATCTGCTGAAATCCAACAAGTCTATACTTCTCCAACCAGGCCAGAAGAAGTTATAGAAATGTTAGAGGTGAATGATGATGTCGATTCTCAATCCATCATCTCCTCTTTATTACCCAAAGAAGACCCTTCATCATCAATCGGGTCGAAAATGGAAGCTTCTTCTTCAAGATGTGCAAATTTTAACGTCTCTTCTGATCATGAAAATTATAATTCATCATCTACTATGCAAGTAGAAATAGAAGAAATAAAACATGTTGAAGAAGAAGAGGAAGATCTCAGGGATTCTACTCCAGCATTTGAAGAGGGTATCTCTACTAATGTGGATGAACTCAGAGAAATAAATCTGGGTACAAAAGAAGATCCACGCCCCACTTTAATTATTGCAGCTATGAATCTTGAAGAGCAAGAGATGTATATTTCCTTTTTAAATAAAAATCGAGATATATTTGCTTGGAACTATACAGAGATTCCAGGGTTTGATCCAGATGTTTCCACTCATCATTTGGGTTTTCCAGAAGAACATCGAGGATTCAAACAAGCTGCTAGAAGAACATACCCAACCTATGCTTCCAAAATTGAGGCTGAAGTGGATAAGATTATCAAATCTAACTTTGTTAGAGAAGTTCAATATCCCAAGTGGTTGGCTAATATTGTCCCAGTGAAAAATAATAATGGGAAATTAGAGTTTTCATTGATTTCATGGATCTTAATCGGCATTGTTCTAAGGATGATTTTCCAGTTCCGATTACAGAACTATTAATTGATGAAACAACTGGATATAAAGAACTCTCCTTCATGGATGGATATTATGGATATAATCAAATCTGAATGGATCCAGAAGATGAGGAATCTACATCCTTCAGATCCCCTCAAGGTGTGTTTTTCTATCGGGTAATGCCCTTCGACCTAAAGAATCCAGGCGCAACATATCAGTGTTCCATGCATCGTATCTTCAAACCCTTTTTAGGGAAGTTCATTGAATGTTATGTGGACAATTTGGTGGTCAAATCCAGGCAACGTTCTAATCACTTGGCTGATTTGGAAGTCATATTCCACAAACTTCGGCAACATAATTTGAAGATAAACCCCTTAAAATGTGCTTTTGGTTTAACCTTGGGAAAATTTCTCGGCTTTGTTGTACGCCATCATGGTATCAAAGTCGATCCTAAGAAGACAAAGTCAATCCTTGGTATGTCACCTCTCCAAAATATGAAAGAATTGAGAGGACTTCAAGGACACATAGCCTATATTCAGCGTGTCATCGCCAATTTGGCTGGAAAAAGTTTACCCTTCACCAAATTGATGAAGAAGGGAGTCACTTACCAGTGGACTAAATAATTTCAAGAAGCATTCGATATTCTCAAGAAGTATCTCTTGAGTCCACTGGTGTTAATTCCACCTGTTGAAGGAAGACCACTTATCCTCTATTTGACATCTTTAGAGTGATCATTGGGTGCCTTTCTTGCTCATAAGAATGATGTTGGGAATGAAAACAGCCTCTACTATCTCAGTCGGACTATGCTTGAAGCAGAAACCCGATATTCAAATACTGAGAAGTGCTTCCTAGAATTAATATTTGTAGTTCAGAAGTTGAGACACTACCTACAAAATTACTTGGTCCAATTGGTATCTCGTAATAACCCGCTCAAATTCATCCTTAGTCGTCCAATGATTATAGGACGTCTGGCAAGGTGGGCAATTATCTTGCAGTAATTTGATATTCAATATGTGTCTCAAAAGGCAATAAAGGGCCAAGCTCTTGTTGATTTCCTTGCTGAACACCCTTCAGTGGAAGACACATCTTCAGATATTGAACTCCCTGGTGAGGAAGTCTTCTTTATTCAAGAAAGTCTTCAAACATGAGAAATGTACTTTGATGGTGCTTCCAGAAGTCCAACAGGGAGGAAAATAGAAAATCCTAAATTCAAAAAAGTTGGCTTAGGAATTGTGCTCATTTATCCAGAAAAGGCAGTGTTACCTTATTCCTTATCATTATTGGGAGGTGGTACATATAATGAAGCATAATACCAAGCTCTCATCGCAGGCTTGGAGTTGGCGCTTCAAGTACAGGTGAATCACTTAAAGGTGAAAGGTGATTTAGACCTGGTAATCAAACAAGTCAATGGGGATTTTGCTATCAGAAAAGAAGAACTAATCCCTTTGTATTATTACATTATAGAGTTAATGATGGAATTCCCTTCGAAACCGACATTTTCTTATGTCCCATGATCACAAAATGCTCAATCTGATGCACTGGCTAATATAGCCACAGCTCTGGAAGATCCAAATCGGGATGAGACAAGCATCAGTATTGCCCACCGTCGTACAATTTCACCTTATGTTCAAACCATAATTGAGGAAATTAATGAAATTAGTCCCATCTCTGAACCATACGGTCATACTACGGGATGGATGACACCTATCATGGAATACCTTCAAAATGGAACACTTCCACCTGATAGAGCCGGGAAAGAACAAATCCGACAACGTGTGGTCAATTTTACTCTTTATGATAGCCCATATCACCTAGAGAAAATTCTCTACAAGCATGGTTTGGATGGAGTTCTCTTTAGATTCATTGATAGTGAAAAGATAATGGCTATCATGAAAGAAGTGCATGCAAGAGTTTGTGGTGCCCACCAGTTTGGACATAGACTGTCTGATCAAATTAGAAGGCTTGGATACTTTTGGCCTTTAATGATACAAGATTGTATTGATTTCACAAAGAAGTGTAATTCGTGCCAATTTCATTCCAACTTCATTCCTCAACCCCCAGAGTTCATTCATACAGCTAAATACTCATGGCCATTTTCCACATGGGGAATGGATGTGGTGGGACCTTATCCTTCAGCTACATCCAAGTAGTTTAAGTATATTCTTACTGCTACTTACTTCTTTTACAAATGGTAAGAGTCAATAACTCTCAATGAAGTTAGTTCTGAATTCATTGTTAGCTTCATCAAGTCTAACATCATTGCCAGATTTGGTGTCCCTCATACCATATTGACAGACAATGGCACCAACTTCTGTTCATCCGAGGTGAAGAAGTTGTATCAAGAATACAACATCAAATCCAATCATTCATCTCGGTATCATGCAGTAGACAATGGCCAGATAGAAGCCTTTAATAAGACTCTTTCAAACATACTACAAAAGATGGTGGATAAAGATAAGAATTCATGGCCTGATAAACTCTTTCATGCTTTATGGGCTTATCGAACTACCACCCGCACTAAAATGCGGTCAACTCCATATTCATTGGTATATGGAATGGAAGCAGTCTTTCCAATTGAGGTTCAACTACCCTCACATAGAGTAGCCATTTGTGATCAGTCATCTATAGATGAACAATCTTAAAAGTGATTGGATGAATTGGAACGGTTATATGAGAAAAGATTGTGCACCCTACACCACTTGGAAGTCTATCAGAATCAAATTGCACGAGCTTTCAACAAAAAAGTTTGTCTTCGTTCATTTGTTCAGGGAGAATTGGTATTAATTATCATAACTCCAATGATACCAGGAAAGAAACCTCCCAAGATTGAGCCAAAATGGGAAGGACCTTATTAAATACATAAGGTCTACTCCAATGGAGCTTATTCTTTAATCTCAAGGGATGGAGAACTCATAACTACTCCAACCAATGCCAGATTTCTGAAGAAATATTTTGTATGAACACAAAATACAAAAAGGGTCCATGCATATGAATTTAAACTACTGGCACTTACGTCCAACATGACATTAAACTATGACGTCCTAACTACATGACGTTAAACAGTACAGAAGTACCTTACGTCCGAGAAGACGTTAAACTGTATAACCAATGGTCCATGCATATGACCTGAAACTATTTTCACTTTTTTCCAACACGACGTTAAACTGTGTCCCTTTCATCGTCCGATAAGACGTTAAACTATACAGCAATGGTCCATGCATATGACCTTAAACTATTCTCACCATATTCCAACATGACGTTGAACTGTATCGTCCTTTTTTCATCCAACATGACGTTAAACTGTGAAAAAGTCCCTAATACGTCCAACATGATGTTAAACTATGTCCTCTTTTGTCCTTACTACATGAAATTAAACTGCACAGTCCCCTTTTTTTTGTCCAACATGACATTAAACTGTATTTTGTCCCTGCTACATGACACTAAACTGTGCAGCACCAGTAGTCCTAACTGTAAGACTTTAAACTGCATAGTCCCTTCATGTGTCCTACATGACATTAAACTGTGCATCATTAAGGTTGTTGCTACCTCTTGTTTCTCACACCGAGTATGACTCACGTGAGCTTAGAGAAAACTTCAACTATAACACCCTCTCTAAAAAGTCCCTAATACGTCCAACATGATGGTAAAATATGTCCTCTTTTGTCCTTACTACATGAAATTAAACTGCACAATCCCCTTTTTTTTGTCCAACAAGACATTAAAATGTATTTTTTCCCTGCTACATGACACTAAACTGTGCAGCACCAATAGTCCTAACTGTAAGACTTTAAACTGTTATATAGACTACTTATGTGTCATAATCCTAACCTTAAATATTTTTAGATCTTCATAACCCTTCTCTTGACTTCTAGTCACAAAAATGTCAAATTTATGAGAGTTCTTTTGCCTGACTATATAGAACGTGCCCTTAGGCGGCCTTGCATAAGTAGTCTATATAACAGACTTGTCAGCCAAAAGATACTATTATTTGACTATGCAGCCAATACCCTTAGGCGACCCTGTGTAATTCAACCCCCTAACAGGTTGTTAAATAATGGTAACATCATTATTAGGAAGAAAACCTATTTTGTCCTTATTGGTCTTATCAAAAGTATGTAAGGATCCACAAAAAAATATCCATCCTTAACATATTTGTTTCATGTCCATTTTTATGATTTGAAAGTATTCAAGTCTATGGTTTATATTTATTTTCCCTACGTTTGGGTCAGACCTTCATATGAGTGACATTCATCTAGTTCTTGGATAATCTTGTTTGGAAATATGGAAATATATTCTCCATATTCAAATACCTCTCTCCATACAGCAAACTCTATGCTTTGGAAATTTTGAATCCTCATAAACTTCCACTAGCTTTTTAGTAGTAGAAAAGTAAATTTCTAAGAGTTCTTTTTCCTAACTATGTAGCACGTGCCCTTAGGCGGCCTTGCATAAGAAGTCTACATAACATACCTGTCAGCCAAAAGATACCATTATTTGACTATGCAGCCAATTCCCTTAGGTGGCCCTGCATAATTCAACCCCCTAATGAGTTTGTTAAATAAAAGTAACTTCATTCTTGGGAACTACTTCTTCTAATGCCTTTTAGCCATTTTTCATATCATTCCTTAGATCCAAAATTTCTTAAGTCATCATTTACATTTTTTCCCTCATACTTGAACATGGTAAGATTTTTTTCAGATAAATTATCAAGGAATTGAGTCAATGTTAATCCATTTGGTCAACTCTATTTTGACCTAAAACATTAGCCTTTTTATGTCTGATGTGCGTGACTTTAAACTGCCCACAAAAGACAACATAACTATGAACAAAAGTCATGTTCCAGCTCACTAAACATACATTTTGTATGATTTAGGTAATATTGAGCAGTTATAAGATTCAAAGTTTGTAGGGTTATTTATAATAATCCTAGTAAAAATCAAACTATTCTTACTAGGGCCATTGTCTTAGGTAAAAATCTAAAGCATGTAGCAAAGGAAAATGCATGCACAGATGATTGAAAATGAAAGCGTTCTTTCCATTTGATGCACAAGAATTAGAAGGATGTCCATAGATTGGAGTCTCTTCCCTTTTCCAAGAAATTCCAAAAGACTGTCAACATAAGTCTTCACTTGATGTACAACATCCCAAGCTTCATCAGCAGCTACTTGAAGCTCATGCACTCGACCAACTTCACTCTTTTCAGCCTGATGGAGTGCTTTCTTGGCATCTGCGATGGATTTCATACCACTCATTTAATCTCCCTCCAATGAATTATTCAGTTGGTCAAGTTCTTCAGAAACAGAATCTAACTATTTCTGAAGGTGAATTTGCTGGACGACTTTATCTTTGATCTTGTGCTTCAGATCCGACATCTTGGCAGCATAGTCATCCTCATCTCGGGATACCGCAACCTGAAATTCACTAATATTGGTTGACAGCTTCACCCTGGTTAGATCTTCACGGCCCTTTTGCTCCTGCTCCCTTCTTACGATGACTTGCTTTACTGCGGCATGGATCTTTTGATATCCAAAACCGCCAAGTCCCAGTATGACAAATAGGGATGACAGTTGAGGGATCTTCGATGATAGCTCTTCTAAAGTCACTTTGTATATGATTTTCCATATGTTTTTCCATGACTTGCTTCGTGAAAATTGGAATTCCTTATGTATTTCTGGATCTGACTCAGCATCACTGTCATAGGGGAGAATGTAATATGAGATTAATTCACTTAAGGAAGTGCCATGTTCTGCTCCATCCCCCCTGACCTGTGCTTATTCACTTTAAATTCCCATTGGGGTGGAGGCTGAGGCCTAACCTCCAGACCTAACCACTACAATTGATGGCCCTTCATAATCAATTTAAAGCTTTGGTTAGTTTCAAAGGATAAAAAAAGTTAATTGAATGTCTTGAAAATTAAGTATAGTCGGAAATATTGTTATCCCTTACCCAACGGTAGATCAGAAACCTAAGAAGGATCCTCCCCATCTTTCCTAGATTCGACAGGATTTTCAGGATGAGTTTGAGGAAACTCCACTGGGTTCAGCTCCACTTGTGCTAATGTCTCTAAAATAGTAGGGTTTTCTTTACCCCCTTCAGGCATGGGTAGTTTAATAGCTTGCTCAGACAAAACTGCACATTTGAACCGATCATTATTAGACATATAATAAGAAGTTATTTTTAATAGGACGAAAGATAACACTCATGTCCATAATCTTCTAAATTACATGGTAATTTAACATGATTTATAAAATCTTCGAAAGATGTGCCAAGTTCCATAATTTCATATAATGTCATCTTAGAATCCTGGTTAATCTCACCAGTGTGAGCATTGGATGTGTCTCCTTGGCGACCCTCATCCTGCGGTCCCTGACCCTGGACAACATCTTCAGATAAAATCGTAGCTTCAGTTGCAATAGCTGCCAAAAGCTCTAATGAAGGGGTTGAACCTGAAGTAACATAGAATGGAATTCAGTCGATGTTTCATTCAACATTTTATGAAGCATTGTTAACTTACCAGAAGCAGGTTCTTCTCTTCTTGAAATAGTATTAGGAGGGATACTGGGAACAAATGCTGGCTCTTCTCCAGGAGCAACCAAGTCAGCCTGAATTTGCGACTGTTCCATAGCACCCTCCATGGTCCTCAAAGGAGGATTAGTCCTCTCCCTCATAGGGGAAATTGAATAATCCCTTGTAATCCCAAGGAAAATGAGCAATCTTTCTTATGGTTTAAGACTCATGATTACCCGAAGGACTTACCGCTATTAATTAAGTGTTTAGTTGTGGACTTCTTCCTTCGATGCCTTTGTCTCTTTGGATTTTTGGGAGTGTTTGAAATCTACATTATAGGCACTTGAATTGTAGAATGAAAGGCCATGTCCAACTCCTCATTCATGGCCTGCTGGCCTGGAGATATCTCGCCCGACTCGTGAGCAGATTCAGCAGCAACCCCAATGGAAGTACCACCGGGGCTATACTGTGGTGAAGGAACCTCATTAGTTCCTTTCTTTGCAAGCTGTAAGATGAAGAAAATAATTTCCTTGATTAACAAAGCTTCGACTGAAATCAATTTTCAAAGAAAATAAGGAAAGAAAACTTACATCTTCAGGGGCCATGTAATCGTGTCACTCCTCATCAGTCCCCTCAGCAGCACCATGATCTATCATTTCCTTCACCCTCTTGGTGAAAGGAATGGAATCATTAATGGCATATATGAGAATTTCCAGCTCTCTGATGTAATCCCGTGCTTCATTGGGGTTATTCTCGAAACAAATTTCTTTAGAAGCCCGAAGAGTCCCTATTCCAGGGAGATGTAACCCCTCACACAAATCCAGCCAGGCAGTTTCTGCACCACAGTATAAACTCTACCATGTCTGGACAGCCTCTGGTCATAGCTATTCAGTATGTGTACTAGAAGGCTGCGAGGAAGGTCCTATAATCTTCAACTTCAGCTTCTTCCTGGCTCCTACAATTACTAATAGAGAATAAGAAAATAGGACTTATTGCTCTATAGGGTAATGCTGATTAAATTGAAACAATAAAGTAACTCACCATGAGTTGATGGAGTGGGTATTTTGATTCTAACAGGAGGATTATATCGGGCACGAGGCCGCTTTGCCGCTTTTTGTGCCTCATCATCCCCATCTTGGTAATCCGGTGAATCAGTCCTAGATGAGGAATCTGACAAATCAGCTTCAGGTGGGGAAGCATCACCGTCATGAGGAAGAGTTTCTTTATCTACAGTCCTCTTCATTTTACCCACCTGGTAAACATGATGATTCAGCACCCCTATAGGGTATGCTGTTATCCAGTGCTTGGCATACCATGTAGTCAAGTTATATGCTGCTTTTTCAACTGGTAGCTCAAACACTAGCCCAGTCTTCTCCCTAGATGTCAGCAACCATAGTTGTCGGGTAACCATCAGATGTTTCTCTGACCTGACATGCATGGGGGGAGATACAGCAGTCTGCTGCAAACACTTGAATTGACGTGAAAATCTATATGGATCATAGGCCTCACATATAATCTCTCTATCAATTTTGGCGACCAGGACACCATCTCTGCAGGCCCGCATGTATGCCCTCAAATCCAGGCTGGTTGTTCCATTATCAACAAACCATCTGATTGGCGGATTTCCATAAGGAAAGAAGTTGAATTATTTATACATGTTCAGCCTCACGTTATGTTGTAAGCATTGAGAATTAATGGAGCAATTCCATAGAATTCCTGCACTGATGGCCTGAAAGAACTTCTAGGAATCTGTACTCCATTCTGTATATTATATGTCCTAAAGTGAGTGGCAATCCAGCCCCATAAAACATGGAATGGTCCCACTATTCTCAAAGTAGACTTACCCTTGAACACATGGAGTAAGCTCCTATGAATATTTTCTATAACGGGGGTAGAAAACCCAACCATTATTCCCTCATCCAACTTTTCCACAATAACGAAGGTCCCTGGCCTGACACCTCCCTTCAAGTCCCTGACTGGCAGAAGATAAACACTCAGCCAAAATTCCAAGAAGCCCGCCAGATGAGTCTTCTTTGGGATCCTCTGATTCACCTCATATCCCCACTTCTCAAATTATCCTGCTTCCAGAGTCGGCCAGAATGTGCCAGGAGCACCCCTCTTCTCTGTTTTGGGGCAGGTGGTAGGACGAGTGGGCTTCTTCTTCTTGTATCCCTTCTCCTTGGATCCCTTCTCCTTCGATCCCTTCTCCTTCGGCTCCTTCTCTTGCTTCTAGATAAGAAACATATTCATCCATTCCTCTGAATGAATATCCTTTCTAGAATTAGTTAAGGAGGTCTCTGAACTCTTGAGCTTATGGAAGATTTTAATTAATTCCTGAGCTAAAGATAGAGTCTTATTCGAATCATTCCAAGTCACCTTGGGAGGGATGAATTCATCATACATATCACCCAAAATTGGAGCCCCTGAAATTTTGTGGAAATACCATAGACTGATTCCTACTTCTCCATGATTCAGATGGAAAGAATTGGTTTCTAGGCTCCAATGGATGAGTATCTCCCGAATGAAGTTATCATGCCTATAAACATATGTTTTCCCAACCCAGACGGCTTTGTATATCTCAACTCCTTTCAAATCCTCAACAAACTCTGCACTAGTTTTTCGCACCCAGTATTCCCACATCCAGGTTGGCTTCACACCTCCTCCAGGACGGAAGCCCCAAATTCTCTTCCAGCCTTTGGATTGATCCATCTAAGAGTTTCAGAAAATTGAGGGATAACAATGTGGGTTCAGCTCAGGCTTATGAGGTTTTAGATCTGGCGTGCAAGGGATATGATGAATCATATGGGCCTTCTTCACTGTTCCATCACTTATAAATACTCCTCCACATGAGATATTTTCTGCAGTAAAGATGGTGAAATTCTGAACCCAAGAAAGTGGGAGATATTTCTTTTCTTCTGGAATGGTAACTTCTCGCAGATGACCATAGCCATACAAAGGCAGATAAATTCTCCGGGGGAAGTCACAATGATACTTCTTCAAATACTTATCCAAATCTAGGAGAGTGCTATCGCAGACGGTATAATAATCATGGCCAATGATGCTCATCATATCATCAATCTGTTTGCTAGCTAGTTCGTCAGCCATTCCAATTCTCTTGGGATCCATTGAATCTGCACAAAATTTGAATGAATTAACTCTTAAATTGTTTTTTTTTTCATAAAATTTGTGAAGAAATTCAAAAAAATGGCAAAGGCATTAAGGCGCGCAAGTCTAATCTTGGTATGCAAGTATGGCTGTGTCACGCAAGTATGATGTGCTGTGTAGGTTTTTTGTATGAAATTATAATCATGCAAGTCCAAATACCATGACAGTAGAGTGACAGTGAAGAAATAGCGGAAAATAGAGCAACTTGCATGGCGAAGACAACTTGCGCGGTGAGAGTTTGAAATTCTAAAATTTTGTGCTTTGCACGGAGAATGACCGTGTATTTATAGGCCAGGCTGCACCCCTATGTGCCTAAATCCAGTGTTCTCAACACCTACGCGCCGCCCTCAGCACACTCAACACTTGCGCACCACCTTTCATTTGGTTTTATTCTTTTCCTCAAAGTCACATCCTCATTTCTTTCGGATCCAACTCTGAGGGGGGACTTTTGTTGACGCTCCTTTTCCGTCACAAAGTCTAAACAAATAAAAAGGGAAATTCCTTAGCATGTATTGATTCATCCTTCGAATAAAAAATCAAAAATTTACAAAGGCTTGAACAAGGGTTCTTTTCCATTTGGGTCGCGCAAGTTCCCTCAAAGTCGCACAAGTACACTTGCGCACCGCATAATGACCGTGTAGGTGACTTGTGCGCCCTCTTTTAAATTTCTCCCAGGGTCTCTCTAGCCTATAAATACCCATGTGGGCCCCCCCATTTCAAGGATGAAAAAATTCCAGAACCTCAGATTTGTGCTCCCGGTGCCCTGGTCTCTTCTTAAAGCTTCCGAACACTTCTATGGTAATTTCTTACCTAGAACGGAAGATCTAAATAGGGGGAGGAAGTTCTAAGTGTTGAAATTCATCAACACTTGCATGCCTAGGTGGAAAGCCCTTAGGGGCAATAGACACACTTGCACGCCGTCCTACTCCTTCCACATAACTTGCGTGCTTCTCTTCTGGAAGTTTCCAGGGTTAGTATAAAAGGCTTGAGCCAAGCCTCGCCCAAATTCTACCCTAAGGATTGGCTGGCGCGCAAGTACCCATGTGTCACGCAAGTATACTTGCGCAACCAGGACTTGCACACCCATGCAGTACTTGCGCGCCCATGCAGTACTTGCGCGCCCATGCAGTACTTGCGCGCCCCTATCTTTTTGGGTGCCCTTCCTGACCATTTCACCCTTCTTAAACCTATCCACCTCTCCTCTGCAGGATTAAGTTTTCATAACTCTGTCCAAAGCCATTTATGGCATGATTTCTTTGTTGGCTTCTTTATCTGAAAGAAATTCTATGGAACATCTCTCAAAACCAAGTGATTTACACATCTTTACATCACTAAAGATAAAGAGTTTATTCATTCAACCTCATCCTTTAAGAGGAGAGAATCCTTAACCTGGGCCTCCTTTCAGGAGTAATCCCCAGTCCAAATTTTCATTAATTTGGGAATCCTCCTTAGGAGTAAGCCCCAAGTCCTCATTAATTTGGGCCTCCTTTTCAGGAATAAGCCCCAAGTCCCCTAATATGGGCATCCTCCTTATGATTAAGCCCCAGTCATAATTCCCTTAACTTGGGCTTCCTTTTCAGAAGTAATCCCCAGTCTCAAAGTTCCCAAAATCTGGGCATCCACTTTAGGAGTAAGCCCCAACCATAATTCTCTTAACCTGGGCTTCCTTTTCAGGAGTAAGCCCCAGTCTCAAATATGGGCATCCTCTTTAAGAGTAATCCCCAAGTCCTTTAATTTTTCAAGTCCCTTAACCTGGGTCTCCTTCTCAGGAGTAAGCCCCAGTCTTAATTTCTCTTAACCAATCCTAATTTACTTTTGATCTGGGCTTACTTCTCAGGAGTAAAACCCAATCATATGTCCTCTCCTAACTTGGGCATCTTACATAGTAGTAAGCCCCAAGATTAGAGTATCCAAATATCCATAAGGCACATATACCTTTATGGACCATGTTCCTGGATTTATTCCCTGAAGTAAATCTTAATCTTCATCTGTTTGGGCAGCCACACATACATAAGCCCCACATCATTTCTTATGATTGCATCTTTCATGGCACAATTGTCTGGTTTTACCAATACCTCTTGTTTCTCATACCGACCATGACTCATGTGATCTTAGAGTGTGAAAGTAATTATGAAATCTTTCTTTGAGCCATCAATCCTAAACATCATACTCCCTTACTCGAACTACATGGGCTCTGATTCCTTTTTCAAAACAAAGGATACGTAGGTAGCCCATCTGCGGGTACGATCCCAACTCTGAAATAATACATGTCCTTATGAATGACAATAAACTTCAAGTTCCCCACTGAGTGTCTTTAAAACTAGCATGGTTATCATAATTACCAAGAGACTTTTATATAATGTGTCAAAGGATACCATTGAATAAGAATATCTAACAAATACAGATGATTATATATCAATGAAGAACCTCGAATACATATAAAATATTCTCTAAATTTCCTACATATCAATCATTGATTGTCAGATTTAAAGGAAAGATCATTTTATAATTGGTAATGTAAAAAGGATTCACGAACATAACTTAAAATCTATAAAGAGAGTCCTGGAGTAGACAATAATTCCCCTCAAAAAGGTGTGATGAGTCCGATCTCCCATCCTCTCGACCAATGCAAATTACTAAGCCTCATCAGTCCACAACTAATGAGCACCTACCTTTGGAAAGTAGGTCCAATTGGATATGGAATCATTGGATGTTTCTGGTTCTATGAACAAACTCGTTAGAAACAGATTAGAATGTTTGAACCTTCAATCAACGAGTTCATCCCCAATTCCAGAGGAAACAGTGGTTTATCTTTAAACTTTGGTGTGCTTAGTCGGTAGCGGTGTTTCAATCATATCATGATCCTTGAGATGTATCTCAATGGGTGGTTTTTAGGACCCCTCTTTCTTCTAGGTTGGTTTTTAATTATCAAGGGAGATAATAGTTTGAGAGTTATCTAATGTAATGGGTTGGACCTCCTTGATCTATTACTTTGCGAAAATCTGGTGTTTGAGGTGTTCTGATATGTAACAGTGGATCATTTTAATAGCTTTCCAAAAATCAATTTTATTGAAATGGTAGGTCATTAAGGGTGATTCAAGACTAGTGAATTGGATGGGTGATTCATCCACCAGTTGGTGGTGATGATAGGTCATCCCAATGGTGATTCACTTTGGTGACTCACAGATGGTGAGTTGAGTCGGTGAATCGCATCAGTGACTCACTGATGGTGAGTCATGTTGGCGATTCGCTGATGGAGAGTTGCATCAGTGACTCATATCGGTGACTTGCTGATGGTGAGTCACGTCAGTGACTCGTAATGGTGACTCACTGATGGTGGGTTACTGATGGTGGGATGTTACAGTGAGACCTGATGGTGACTCACTGAATGGTCACTCATCGAACGGTGACTGACAGAATTGTGAATCATCGAATGGTGACTTGAAATTGATAGCTCTTCACTGGTAGCTCACACCAGTGACTCGTCCAGTGGTGAGTCATCCACTAGTGACTCACCCACTGGTGACTCACAATGGCGACTCCCCCAATTATGAGTCATTTCCACAATTTTTCAATTTCCAGTTTTCTCCAATTTTTTTCCAGTTTCTCCCTTTAGTGTTTTAATGGACATAAAATGGGTTTAAAACCATGTTTAAGAGTTTTTGAATCCTTTTTAAAGGTTATAAATTGTATATTTAATTTCCAAATTATTGGGAGGATTTATTTTAGTCAAAATGTGCGGTCAAGATCCACTTTTAATGGGGAGTTCAAAATAGTTTCATATCCCTTCAGTCTCGGATCTACTACGCCAAATTCGGACACCTTTCCTTCGTTATTTATTTCTATTTTCTCTGGATACTTGATCATCCCATATTATTTATTTCTATATGATCCATGATTATGTGTTTCACCATTGGATCATGTTTCTCTAGAGCCTTGCACACCCACTATTTGGCACATGGAAGAGGTGTTGATCGCCTGTTTCTTGAGGTACGAATCCCCTCATCTCTTTTAAAATGTGTATAATGAAATGTGGGTGTATGAATGTTATCTTATAAAGATATTATAATTAATAATAAATAAATATTATCAAATATATTTAATATCAACATACAGGTGTTGGGGGAAAAGTGACACATGCTTCTATTCCATTATTTACTGATATTGTTATTTGTATAGGCTATATGACTACTAAAAATCATGTTCATTGGTGGTCTTTGTTTGTGTTATTGGGATGACTTATAATGGTTTTTTTTATCATGTGTTGAAAGAAAACATTTATATGAAATTGATTAACTATGTATATTCTGTTAAATAAATGTATTCCCCATGATCAAACTTATTTTTTGATAAGACCTGAATTATCAAATTGGAATTAAAGAATGAATGTTTTATAAATATAAATATATCCTGCCTTGTTGGTGTGGATATGTGATGTGGGTGGTTTTGTTCTGTCTTGTGCCTCGTGTGGTTGTGTGGTGCTGGGTTTGAAAGCACGACTATGTGTGGGGTGGTACGAGTGGTGTAATGGAATCTCAGGCTGAGAGATTGAATGATTGTGGAATGGATGGGTAGTGTTTGAGTAGCAGGGTTGTCGGTTCGGGTTATCATATGTTTATATTATTGGGTGTGATGGGTGTGATGTTGTTATACAGTGGGTTTTTCTAGTTTGGTTGTGATGAGATGTGTTTTAAGGTATGGATATGTGTTAGGGTTTTTCTTGTTAAGATGGTGGATTGGGTTGAATGATTTTGAAAAATGATGATAGAATTGGTTGGTATGGGTGTTAAACAAAGATAAATATGAAGTGAGATGCTTTGGTGTGGTTCTTTTTTCTCTATGTGATTTAAGATATATGGATTGTTGAGTGTTGTAGTTGGTAGTTTCCTAGGTAGGGGTGGGATGAATAAAGGGGTTCCTTAATAAAGAATTATAATTGGTTAAATGAATTGGTTGGGGTATGTTTTAGTTGTGGATTTTTATGGATGGCATCCATTTATCAACTTCTTAAGTGACTGTTACTGGTGTTAATAAAATGAATTTAGAGGTAGCACCAAAGTTGGTTGTATCATTGGGTGGATGATTATTTGATTGATAACCCATAGGTTGGGATTGAGTGTTTCATACTGTATATACATATCTATATTTTCCTTGTGTTTTCTATACACACGCCACCCTAGTTGAGCACTATGTTCCGAACACCTCCCATTATCATAGGGGAGGGTTTTTTTCCCAAACATCCCAAGGAAGGATGGATGGTTGTCCACCTGCTATTCCATGATCCCTCTTTCATGTGGTAATATCCCAATATTCTTCGGGTTGGTAGTGGTTTTTGAGGCCTAGGTGTGTGTGGGTGAGTTGTATTTTCCAAGATTCCTTTGGGATGAGTTGAGTTGTGGTTTCCTATGTGTATTTGGGGTGAGATGTGTTTTTATTTACCAGGTGTTTTTAGTATGTTGTGTGGTATGTGGCCTAGGTGTCTTCGGGCAGGATGTGGTTGTGAGGCCCAGGTGTGTTGGGATGAGATGTGATGAGCTTTGTTTGCCTAGGTTTCGGAACTAGCTGTGAAGCCATGGTGTGTGCGGGCAGGTTGTGATGTGGTACTTTGGGAAGAGGTGGGAGTTCTTGGAAATTTTCCATTAGGGTGTTAGGGTGGATAATCAGTGGGAAAGTGGTGTGGGGTACCCTACCATCGATGTTCTTACTATATTTTTTTTCTTAACCTATGTTACTTGGGGATCGTGCCTTGGTGAGGTGGGGATGGTGATGATACCTTGTTAGGTGTGGTTAGTTCTTCTATTTTCTCACAAGAGAATTAGTATGCTTATCCCACTTGTGCATGAAAGACTTTGGTTTTTCATACTGAATATACTTGTATGCTCACCCTCTGTTATGAAACATTTTTCTGGTTTCTAGGAGGATTATGGGGACCATGCTGGGCATTAATAGCTCAGACATTGGGACAACTATCGTGTCACTACATAGATTTGTTATTTTGGAACTCACCATAGAGTTTTATTGTATTTTAAGAAGTTTTATTTCAAAACATGCATGTGGAATAGATTTTGGGTTTTATTTCATATAATTCTTGAGGTTTCATTGAGGTTGATACATCATATCTCCTGATCTTGGTTACTATAAAAAAGGGTAATTCCTCCCATTACATTAGATCCTATACCCTTAGTGCTGGTAGACACCCTAGGGCCTACTAGAGGAGGGACTCAGGGGGTCATTATCTCTCTTCCTTCATTTCTAGCTTAGGAGGGGGTTCCTTGGAGGGAGGGGTCATGACAATCGGTCATTCCCCCTCTGTGACTAGCTCGACCACTAGTAGCCATCTTTATCCATCCCTCCTTGAATGGATGTTGTCACTATGGATTATCTCCCAGGTTTCATCAATATGTCTGATATAGTGACCTCTCATATTCTAACGCTGCCACCATAGCTTTCTGTCACCAGACCCCGACCATCTGTTGTCACCTCATAACACGCATTGGCTACCACCATCCATGGCCTATCCTCTATCGTCTCTCTCAGTTCTAGCCTTCACCTTCATTTCCCTAGCCCATGCCACCCCACCATCAAAATACCGACCCACAACAAACATTCCCTCTCTTTTTGGGCCTCATATGAAGACCCCTCAACTGAATTGCCCCATTATCAATCCAAATTTGGTATGCTAGACCCAAAAATGATCTGGGTAGGTCTTATCAACCCATAAAGGGTTAGGGTGTGTCTGATCAACCTGAAACTACTCTATAAGGGATCTTCTCGGCCTGAAATGGGCCTGTGTGGGTCAGTCCAACCCGCAATGGGTCTAGGGTGGGTTTTAGGGCTTGATAAAAAAAATAAAAAATAAAAATTAATTTATTAATATTTGGAATTTAAAAAACATATTTTTTATTATACAGAAAAATTAAATTAAAATTTGGTATAAAATTAAAATAAATGTTTGATTTAATTTTGAAAAAAAATTAAATTATTTTAGGGACCAAATGTAATTAAATAATTTTTTTTAAAATAATTCATCTAATTTATTAAATTTTCTCAAACATAAATTTATTGATTTTTAATTTTTATTATGAATTTATTTTACCTGTAAACTATTCTTGATCAGTGACCGACCCATTGTTTGATTTATTTTTGTTTAAATATTTGTTACCTGTATGTGATGCTTGTAATATTTCATCAGTTTTTTTGATGGTAGGTTCACTATATTTTTTATTTAAAAATTTAAATGGTCGTGTGCATCCATAATTTTATTAATATATGTATTTTTTCACTTCTTGAGGCCCCCTTTCCCGTATGTCAGTACATTGGTACTATTAACGATGATATTGTAAGACATGGAACACACCAAGATGAGGTGGTATACCAGACGAGAAGTAAAAAAACTGGACAAGGGGTGGGCTGTATCATGAGTTAAGACCCAAATAATGTATGATACCCCTATTCCATGGTTGATCCATTGAGTTTAAATGGATCAAACAATATTACATAATTAAGACCAGTCAGGTAATCTTATTTCTTTTGTGCATTGTTTATTATTTTATGTATTTGCATGTTTGTGGGAAACACATTAAATAATAATCAGAGAAATGCATAAAGACACGATGAATGTATTATATTAATTCATGTTCATTTTTTTTCATGACAACACCATATGGACATAATTAATATAAAATTATTACATTCTTAAAGAAAGAATAAAAACCCCTCAAAGAAATATTAAATCCCAAATGCCTTTTATCATTTCAATTTGAACAAAACTAGGTGTATGTGGTGCTCAATCAGCCAAAGTTGAGGGTGCCTCCTACAACTGGGTAGTTCTCATGGGAACAATGGGTTGGTTTAAATAAAAATGGATGAAAATGAGTATCCAATTCTATATTATTGAATCTTTAGAGTCAAGTGTTGAGTGAATCAATTTTATGATTTTAGAAGTCGAGACTTCACTCAACAGATCAAAGAACCCTGAGTTAATGCAGTTGGTATGTCAAACTATAACCTTGAAGATGTCCAAGTAATGATATATCTAAATATTATAGAATATTTGGGAAGGTTTCAAGGATTCATTCTATTAGAATAATAAATCTAAAAAGTATTATGAGTTTAGTAGAGAGGGCTAATAGATTTTTATAAAATAGTGGAAGACATTTGATGAGTAAATTAATCGGTAATGTTTAGTCATTTTTCAAGATAAATGAAATAATCTATTAGTTTTTTATAGAAAATAGAAATAAATACCACAAGTACCCTATGATAATTTTTGGACAAAGAATATGTCTAAACTGGCATGAGTTTCTAAGATTATTATGGACACTTGTGAAAAGTTTTATGATATAGGAAATTCAAGGTGTTAGTGTCTTAACTTCCTATTGAGACACTTCAGGAAGAGAGGGTGTGAAATGTACTTATAGAACACCCATTTATAATTCATATGATGTTTACATCATCATTTTATTATCATAAACTAATTTGAGTTGTGGATACAACATAAAACATGAATGATTTCACATATTGTCTCATCAATAATCTTGGAATGAGAAAGTGAAGCGAGATATGAATGGGTGATCATTACACTAGATATGTGTAAATTGAAAGATTGATAGTGATCATTAAATAATTCCCATTTTATTTTCACCCATATATTCCTATTTTGTTTAAGATCACAAAAATGAACAATATGGATTAAATTATTCATTGCATTTTGGGTAAAGTTCTTGAACTAAATAAGAAATTAATGAAAGGATAATATTTAGTTCTTATGTTGAACATGTTGAAAGAAAAGGTCAAAAGGCCAATGAAAAGCATGAAACCAAAGGATCCTTCACAAAATAATTTAAATAAAAAGGTTTATTATAAAACATGAGGTCATTTTCTTTTCATTTCCTGAGATAAGTCCATGGATGTTAAAATGGAAAGAGTTGAATAGAAGAAAGAGGTGGTTTCTTATTATTTAGGTATATTCATCATTGTATATATTGTTTCTGATTCTAATTGAGTATTAAAAACAATATTAATATTACGTATGTGTATTGAAATACAATAACATTGTAAGAAAAGACACATTACATGATGTATGGTGTGTTCTCAAAGTGGCTGAGAAAGGGTGGTTCCTAAGTCATCAGTGAGAATCACACAACTTAAAATTGCTAAGTAAATGGTTCTAGTTGAACTTTTGTTAAGTATTAACAAAACAATAATCTCACATCTCCATTGAACATAAGGATACATTATTCCAGTTTTGTAATGAATGTTTTTTTGGTGTTTAATATTCAACCAATATTTTAGTAATGCTTGAATCATTAGCAATACCTGATGAATATAAATGTAAGACTCTAATACCCAATTTTTAAAAGATAATTCATTATTTAGTAAAACTAAAATTGGACATCAATTATATACCCAATATGTCATTTATACTATTTATATCTAAAACCTAAGTTATTATCGATATATATACTTATTTATTTTGGACAAAAAACCTTTATAAATTATGGTGATCCACAAAAATTTCAGAATTAGTTCAGCTAGAGAGTGTGAACTATTCCAAGGTTAAGATACTAAAAACTATACTTCATAAGATTCCTTTAAGTATTTTTTAAGTAATGTTAAAGTGAATTAGGGTATATACATGGTCATAAGATATGATTTTCTTCAATTTGGTGTGTTGGATAATATTTTGACCAAGAAATCATCGATAATTACAATGTAGCATGGAGTTATTCCAAAACACGCATTACCTTATACACATAAATGTTATGGTGCTATTAAGGGGAATGATGATGAGTATTACATGAAAACATTGATCAAGAAAATTGAGAATAATGAATCCTATCAGAAAGAATTATATGTCTATTATTTAATATTTAAAAGATGAATTCATATTTAATAATGGATTCTATGTATCAAAGAGCATAAACATGTTATTTTGAATATTGTTGTGGGTATTCAAGTGGGAGTACACATGGGTGGAACAAGTGTAGTACCAATACGGATTTATCGGTTATACCAAGAAATTAAGCCTAAATCCATTAGAATTTTTCTTGTTATAAATAATTTTTATGATCATTTTATTGAGAATTAGATGTCAAGACAACCAATAATAGAATGTATATATATATGACACAATGAAAAAGGGATGATGACACCATAGAATGTCAATAAAGGGTGTAAGTTATTGAAATCCAATTTATGATTGAAGTAAAAAAATATCATAGAATATTAATTTGGAATGAATCTTTCTAGATTTCTACTAGAGGTTAGTAAGAGTATCACAATTTTCTAAGTAAAATGTGTTTTATAACATATAAAAGAAAATTATTGGTCTTAAAATTTGGTTAATATTATAATGAAAGTAACTCTATAGATATTAACTTAAATTAGTAGCCTATATTATAGGGAACAATATCTAATAAGGTAGATATAATGGGTTCTTAGGCTTAATCAATAGTACATATACAGAAAAGGTACTGAAGAATAAAAGTTGTAACAATTTGAGATAGATTTTTGAACATTGTCACATGGAATATATCTCTCAAAAAATACAAGATTGGGGCATAAGAAGACATTAATGTGGTGTGTATAATTCCATACACTTTTAAAATAGATTAATCACATATTTCAGGATATTTAAGTGATATGATATTACAAACCAATCTTTTTGTTAAGAAAATATCAGTTATGTCCATGAGAAGTGAAAGGGAAGTGATAAATACTATCCAATTATACTTAAGAAATTACAACGTATATGTACTTACTCTATGGAGTGGAAGGGATACTAGTTACTTGGGGACAAAAACTAGTCTTCCTATAGATCGATATGATATAATATTGTAGTTAGGCAAAGAGAGTGAGTAGGAGAAGTTCATTCAATCTAGTAGATTCTAGACCTAGAAATACCAAGTATGTTGTGGCTTCTGATGCAGCTGAAGAAGCAATTTATAATATGTAATTATTTTTTTGAGTTCTTAGAATCACATGTAGTAAGTAAAATTATATCATAATATAAATTATGATAATCCTACTACTACTAATAGACAATATTATACATTTTGATAGAAAAAAAGTTATATACTTGGGGATACTATATTTTGAGATGTTGTACACATGGAGGTAAAGTCATTCATAGAAGAATAAACATGTTGAAAAGATGTAGAAAACCCATGACTAAAACTATAACTCAATAGAAAAATGATCTTATCATGTGAGATCTAATAAGGATAGTTAGAATGTTGGCTCTAGTGAAAGTGAGATTGGTTTAATAGTGGCCAAGTTCCCTAGACCAAACTTGATCGGTAATTTTCGATTACCATACCATGTATATAGTGAGTTATACATGATTTACACTTATAATTATAGTGTTAATATCTCTATATCTACTATTTAAATTATAAATCCCACAGATTAGTTTTTCATATCAAAAGGTTATAACATTTTGTAGGCCATAAGTAGAATCTTGAGATACTATGAAACTAATATTAAAAATATTTCCTATGGTTTAGATACATCATATTGACTAAACGCATTTAATATTTGATTATCGGGTTCTGAGGGCTCATAATCATTAATACGTTTTCTTATGAAGTTCGTACTTTGTAATATCTACTAGGTGAGATCATGAGGAAAGACTCCCCAATGGGAACACAACATGATTCATGTGTCATTGGTTGTTTCTATCTATGTACATGTGTAATGGTCTCCCGACATGAGACCATTATTAATGTGTACCATTTGATTGCATACTTCGATGCAAGGGAAAAACAATGACATTGAAGTCATGGAGAGATAACTTGTGTTGGGTGCATCATTGGTGGTGTGACATTGGTTGAATTTCCAAGATAGAATTTGTCACTTCTATGTTAAGGAATTGATATCTCAGGAATAGTTGATCAGGATGATAATACCTTTATAAATCCTTATCCAAAGAAGTAAAAGGTTAATCTTTCATGTTATATCAACAAATAAAAAATCAATAATTGATGATGACATAAGTTGTGCATCATGTTCTCTAAGATATCATGAGATAAATAGATTTTTTTTCACATCACGTGTTCATAAGAAAGTTTGTTTTTATAATTAATTTTAATTATCTCTTTAGGGGCCTTTATGAGTTTCAAGACTATTCTTTTGGTCTGTTAATATCATTTACTAATATCAATATAATGTCCTAGAGGGTCAAACACAATAGAATATTCAAGAGTATCATATTCTACTGAATATGTGTATATAATAAGGTGGGCTCCACCATGAGGTCCTAGAGTTTTCCACGATTTAATAATCACCAACGAATAAATTAATTAATTATTATTTGATTATAGAATAATTGGGTTGAGTTTATTTATTGAAAGTATTCACAAGGTATTAGGTGAATACATGAAAAATATCATACGAATGAATATTATTTTAATATTCAAGGTTTTTTTAACATTGAAGGAATTATGAGTTGATTTAATAAATCATTTTTATCATGTAATATATTTTATATATATTAAAAGTGTGTGATAAAATATAAATTATGTTTATGATGCAGTTAGTTCATCATAATGTGTCATTTATTGTTTTTCTTGTGGGAGATGAATATACAGGGGTAGGGGAACCCTTTATTATAATTTTTTTACATCCACTATATAAACATGTTATAAAATCTATCCCATATATTATTCATTTCAAAAAATTTGAGATCTTATCTCTCCCCCACATCCTAGAGAGAGAAAGTCATTGTATGAGTGTTCAATCCAAGAATGCCTTCGCATTTTGGAGGGATGAGATCGAGGTGATCATTGCGATGTAAAAGGAATCATAAAAGATCTGTGATAGTACCTATAATTAAGTAATCGGTGTACATGTGGATTCATAGAGAATGTTTGGATGATCTATAGGGGTTTGAGAATGAATCCTTCAAGAAACAATTATTGACGTCAAGCTGTAGTCGAACGCACGGCCAATTCAAATGAGACAATAATTCATTTAATTTTTGTTCTTTGATAATTCAAGTGATATCCTACATACTATACTAGGTCATGGATTTATAGAGATTATGAAATCAAAAATATATGGTGATATTTTCTTTTAAATTCTCATCCCATCAGCTTCCACTTCATGCCTTGATACATTCACATGTTTCATATTGAATCTTTGTATCTAAGGTTGCCAACATACCTAGAATGAGTATCTATATAATTTGATATATTTATTACGCATTCCTTGAGTCATATATAATCATTGGGTGGTTTTTTAGTGACTATATTTCTTTTTTTTGGAACCTTTAGAATATTTTTAATAATGTTTTGAGGTGGTCCACAGAGTCACTTCTTCATTTCAGGTTTCATAGGGCTTTAGTTGTATATGTTTATATATATATATGTGTGTGTGTGTGTGTGTGTGTACATGTGTACATGCATTATATATATAATGGATGGAAAATGATTTCATGACATGACCACTAATGTTGATACTTGACCATTGATGTCACGATGTGACCCATGATATCATGGTGTGGGGTGTAGGCTATGATAGCTTGGTTCCTGATGTGACCTTGTTATCAGAGTGGTTAGAGATACATTTACATTCTCACTATATATAGAATAATGTCGAACCTTAAGGTCAATCTCAAGTAAGAGCTATTTATTATCCCATTGATTCCTATAAAATATTTTTTCTGCTTTTGTTTAATTATAAGCATTAAATAAAAACATGATGAGTCATAATTAACCATATAAGTGATGGTAGATGAGATGAAAATAGTGAAGTAATAATTGTAAATGGAGAAAAAAAGGTAAAATGAAGGAAATGAAAGTTATAAAGAAATTGGTAGAGATCTAGGTTGATCCACTCCTAACTGTCTATCATGGATCCACTGAAGGATCAAATAATTAAACTTCAACCTCACTAAATGAATGGTCCATTCCCTGACTCACACACCCCTTTCACCCAAAACATCGAGCTCCCATGCATAGAATAACTTATGTAACATGAAAATTCTCCCAAAAAGTAAAAATAATCGATCAATATAACCACCTCAGCCAAGAATACCTTCCAATATGAAGTGATATTCATGATATCATCACTTGCATAACCTCCACTAGACACTGATGTTTAGTAATCCAAGAGAATAAGGGAAAGAATATTAAGGGATAAAGAAGAAAACTTATAATTTTAATGGATGTAATTCCTTATCTCTACTTTATCATCACTATATTCCAAGAATGAAAAATCAACATATTGTTGGATCACCAAGTATAATAGTTCTTCAATTCCTAGAATAGTACTTGATAATTAACCCTCCATTAAAAAATGTTCATGAAAAAAATAACGAGAAAGAATAGCAACACAACACTTGTATTTACAAAGATAAATTATAATACATAAAGAATTGGTGAAGAAAAAGAATTAGAATTAGTTCCCATTGATCGAGAATTCAATAATGTGTCTAAGAATAGGGGAAATAGAATTATAAAGAATCCTATTATTTAAAATATAAATTTAGTGACAAACCCACTAATAGGTAGTGATATCCATGTGGAAAGCTCCAAGATTATCTTTATTATATTCAAGTAAATCCTCTAATGATTGCAGCTTATCTCTTTTAATGAAATGTGATATCCCCATGTGTGTTCTCCATTTAAGGAATCATCTTCTCAATTAACTACTCGAACATTTCAAACATTATATTGAATCATTTAGCATATAATCCCCTTTAATTTCTTCATTTTATAATTTTAGGACTATACACACATTTTAATATTCATTTGAGATCTAAAAATTAGAAATCCATGTGATTTAATTCATTTTAAAATTTTTATGTAGAACTATGAAATTTGGAAGTACCCTTGCACAACCCTTTGTCAATATTTATCATTGGTTCATCCTTGAAATTGGCCTCAACTTCCTCATACCGAATATCAGCTTCAACAGATTCAAAAGACTCTCTTGCACTTGGCTCCAACCCAGTTTGATGAAACAATGTTCATTAATATTTCAACCTTCCTTATCTTTATTTTGGTTTGATATTTTAAATGTTAATATCTAACCTATGGATGAGACTCTATGTCCTTACTGTAGTGAAACAAAAACTCAGTGATTTGACTAGGTCCTCGGCTCCTATCAAGAAAATGGTCGAGCACCATATGTTCATTTATCCCCCTGAATGAAGCTACAATATTGGAGAAATTAGTTTCCCCTTAATATTTAAAATTTGGACCTGTAAAGAAAAATAGAAAACTAACCAATGATTAATGGAAAATATTCTTCAGACTCAACTTGCCTTTCACTTTGATTCTGTCCCCAATTTTCATTCTATTAATCAAACATGTGAGGGCCCAAATTTCTAAAAACCATAACTTTAATTTTTTTTAGGGATTATGGGTCTAGAGAAAGATTTTAGAGGTGTTCCATATGAAAAGAGCGTGTTTTGGACATTCAAAGGGTCACAACGTTGTGGTGGAGGGTGTTTTGTTGGCTGTTTTGGCATTGGATGCTTGGTGGTTGGTCGTGGGGATGGTCATGTGGTTCTTGGATAAGCTATGATGATGAAACGACCTGTCTAGCTAGGGTGTTGGGAATGATGCATAGGTGGTCACCCTATATGAAATGAGTTGTTTGGAAACACCTTGCAGAGGGAACAGAACTGGACGTGGTGTTTTCAGAGACCACTTGTGTAAAATAGGGTGCTAGAGCTCAACATATTGTGGTCCTAGGTGTGGTGGGGAGAAAATAGACATTCCTTTTATGCTACAACATAGTGTATGGTTGTGGATGGATTAGAATACCCAACATGTCTTGGAATACAATGTTTCTCAGGACATGTTTATAGTCAAATTGATCTTCTAAAATACACGAGAAATGGGGAAATGACAATAATATATCCATATCTCCTTAGAACAAGAAATTCCATGGCGTATAGGGTCATCTCTACACCATGAAAAGACATTAAATATTACACTATAAATAAAGGGACCAAAATATATTATTTTTATTCCCTTATAACCCTTTGATCATCTCTTTTGAGGATCCTGACCTCTAGAATCATGGAGAATCAAGTTCCCTTGAATCAAGTTACCTTATTCTCCACTTTCTATCCTTCATTCTCCCATTTTTATCCAGATATTCACTGTGTAAGTCCCTATATTTTGGGATTATTTATGATATTGGTTAGATGATGGTTTTTTTGGATAGATTCCTATGGTTTCCCCTTCACGCTTAGTGGAGTTTGACCCCCCAAATTCTTTTCTTCTAAGTGCAGTTATTTTTGAAGTGACAATTTAGGTAGGTGATTAAATTTTTCTATCATTTATGTGAATCCATATAATTGTCATGATTTTTCTTTAAATTGGGTTAATGATATGAATTTGAATAATAAAGATAATAAATTGTACCAATGAAATTGAAATGTGATAGTTTGATATGTATTTAGCAAACAGTTTCCCTTGTGTTTATTGTTTGTTTTTTTCCATACTATATTCTTGTTATATAATTATTCTTTGTAGTGATGGATTTATTTAATAATACCAATTAAATGGTTAAATATTTTAAGATAGAAAATAAAAATACTGTGTTGAACATACATGTTCCACAACTAATTTGTTGTGAGCGTCTTGGTGGCCATGATTATGCACCTTGGTGGCCTTGTTTGTTTGGGTCTTGGTGGTATTGGTTTTGATACAATGACATAGCATGGTAGTTTCTTAGTAGTGGTTTAGTTGTAATGGAATTTTTTTTGACATGTATGAATGTGTTTATGACTATATAATTCATTAGTACAACTTTTTATTAATAAATAAATGAATAAATCTTGGTGAATGATTTGTTAAATAAAATAATGGGAAACAGAACTCAGGTTGTGGACCTTTATACGATGCTTTTGGTTGGTTATTCTACATTAGATATAGTGTTTAGTGGTGAGATATCAGTAATAACAGAAAACTTGTTTTGGTTGTGTTTCTTGTGTAAAATCACATATGTGGGCTTGTATGAGACTATTATATATTTGTATTGTTTTATGACTTTTCTATGTACCACACTCAAGTAGGGTATCTGAACTAACACTCATAGACTCTGGTGGGTGTTTTTCCTAACATCCAGAATGGGGAAGATATAGATTTATAACTCCCCCTATGCCCCACTCTCCCTTCAATAGTAGATTCTGGTGATACTGGTGGGGGTGATTGGATATTTTGTGAGATCATGCATGGTAGGAGGAGGACACCAGGTTGATGTTCTATATGTTCATGATACCCCAGTTCCATGGTTACATAATACCAGATATGTAGTAGGTTCCACATGACTTGATAAGTAGTTGGTGCTGTGAGATATGATATGCAGTTGGTTCCACAAGAATTGATATGCGGTTGGTGCCGTGATACTTTTCAAACAGTTTTTACTGTGATACATGATATATGGTTGGTTCCATCATTTTTTATTATGTAAGGGATGATGGGAAAATATGCCTTCTCATTGGGATAGAGTTGAAAATCGGTAACAAATTTATTATGGGGTGACATTATATACATTATTATGAAATTAATTTCTAATCATGGATATGTTATTCAGTGAGGGATCCATAGTGAGGCTGAGTGGGAGACAAGAATGAAAGGTTACAATGCTAGAGGTTTATGTTTGAAGATGGCCCGTCATTCCCTCGAATCGCTCTGCTCTCCTACTCGCTCTTCCCTCTTGGCGTCTAAGGTTTTCTCCTGAATCTCCTCCCCATTCAGTCTTCCTTACCTCTCTTCATCTCCCCCATATTTCTCCTGCTTCTTCTATGGATTATCCAAGGGTTATTTCCCATGCTACCTTTCACGGCTGGTCCACACCGATTTTCTCCTTGGTCTCGTCCTTATATTTTTCTTTGGTGGAGGCACTTTGATCTTACCCTAATCCACTATTCCATAGTCGGACCTTAAGTTCCAACGCTATCCTCCAGGTCAGATATGGGCAATTTTAGAGTAAGGGGTGTTTTTTTAATTTTTTTGGGTAGGGTTTAGATTATTTGGGGAAATGGGGCTATCTAGTGCCAAATGAAGTGGCGCTGGACAAAAAAGTGACAAAGCGCCACTTCAAGTGGCGCTTTGACCAGTTCGACCCCACACCCCAACCCCCCCACTCATATATATATATATAATAAACTTATTTATTATTATAAATTTAATTACTAAAATAAATACAATAATTATAATAAATATAATTAAAAAATAAATACAATAAATACATAATTATATTTTTTATAATAAATATATAATTATGATAAATTATATTTATTATAATAAATTTATTTATTTATATTTATTATAAATATAATACATACATTAATTATAATATATTTATTATAATTATATATTCATTATATTTATAATTATAAATTTATTATAATTCTATATTTATTATATTTATAATTATATAATTATTATAATTATAATTATAGAAATTATAATAAATTTATAATTGTAAAAATAATAATTACAAAAATATTTAATTATGATAAATATATAATAGTAATAAATATATAAATATAATAAATATTCAATTATAATAAATATTTAATTATAATAAATGTATAATAAAATAAATATATAAATATAATATATATAAAATTATAATAATTATATAATTATAAATTTAACAAATCCATAATTATATATATATATATATATATATAATCTATTTATAATAAATTTATTTATTATTATAAAAATAATTAATAAAATAAATACAATAAAATAAATATAATATAAATTAAATATAATATAATCAAATATAATAAATATAATATAATACATAATAAAATAAATTTATTATAATAAATTATTATACATTAAAATAAATTTAATATAATATAATTAAATATAATAAAATATAACATATGTCACTTGAAGTGGCGCTTTGACTGACCCCACACCACCCCCAACCCCCATATATATATATATAATAATAAATTTATTATAATAAATTATAAATAGAATATAATTAAATATAATAAATATAATTAATAAAATATAATAAATATAAATATAAATAATTATATAATATAATTATATAAAAAAATAAAATATAATACATACATAATAAATTCTAAACATAATAAATATAATAAATTATAAATTTAATTTAATTATATAATAAATATAATTATATAATAAATTATAAATATAATTATTATTATATAATTATAAATATAATAAATATAGATATGGTAATTATATAATATATATAAATAATTACATATTACATTTATTATATTATAATTATAAAATAAATGTATTATAATAATTATTATACAATTATTATACATATTTATTATAATAAATGTATAAAATAAATGTAGATTTATTATAATGAATAAATAATATTTATTATAAATACAAATATAAATATACATTTATTATAATTAAATATTATAATATTTATTATAATAAATATACATTTATAATAAATTTATTACAAATATTTATTATACATTTACTATACACTTATTATACATTTATTATAATATTTATTATAATAATATTTATTATACATTTATTATATATTTATTATAATAAATATTATAAATTTATATTTATTATAATAATATTTATTATATGTTTATGATAATTTATTGTGCATTTATTATAATAGTATTTATTATACATTTATTAGATATTTATTATAATAAATATTATATAATTATAATTTTATAATTATATATTTATTATTATTATATAATTATTTTAATTTTATATTTATTATATTTATATAATTAATATTATTATATGTTTATCATAATTATATATTTATTATAATTATATATTTATAATTATAAATTTATTATAATTCTATGATTCTAATTATAATAATTATATAATTATAAATATAATAAATATATAATTATAATAAATGTATAATTATAAATATAATAAATATATAATTATTATATTTATTATATTTATAATTTATTATATAATAATTATTATGTTAATAATTTATTATATAGTAATTTATAAATTCATAATAAATTAAAATAAATATAACTAATATAATAAATATAAAATATTTATTATATAATTATAAATATAATAAAAAAATAAATACAATAAATACATAATTATATTTATATTTGTTATATTTATAATTATATAATTATTATATTAATATTTATAATATTTATAATTATCTAATAATTATATAAAATAAATACATAATTATAATTATATTTGTTATATTTATAATTATATAATTATTATATTTATATTTATTATATTTATAATTATCTAATAATTATATTTATAATTATATAATTATTAGTTCTAATTAATATATATAATAAATATAATAAATAAAATATAATTAAATAATTACTATATTAATAATTATATAATTATTATGATTTTAAATATATAATTATCATTGTAATATATAATTATATTTATTATATAATTATTATATTTATATTTATTATATTTATAATTATATAATAATAATTATATTTATTATTTATTATATATTTATTATTATTATATTTTTAATTTATTATATAATTTTTATTATATTTATAATTATTATAATATTTAAAAATATAATAATTATATAATTCTTATTATATTTATATTTATAAAATTATAATTATATTTATATTCATATAATTATTATAATTTTAAATATATAATTATATTTATTATATAATTATTATATCTATATTTATTATATTTTTAATTATATAATAACTATTATATTTATAATTTATTATATAATTATATTATATTTATAATTTATTATGTATTTATAATATTATATTTTACTAATTATATTTATTATAATAAATAAATTTAGTATATTTAATATATTATAATTATAGTTATATAATTATATATATATATTTATAATTATATATATAAATGAATTTATTATATAATTACTTAATTATATATATAATTATATCAATTTATTATATTTATTTATTAAATATACATATTTATTACTAATTACAAATTTATAATTATATTAGATATATATATAATTTGTAATTAACATATTTATAAATTTATTATATTTATATTTTTGTAATTGTATTTATTTTATTTTCTTAATTATATTTATTAAAATAAATTTGTTATATACATATTTATATATGGTGGGTGGTGTGGGGCCGGTCAAAGCGCAACTTCAAGTGGCTCTTTGCCACCCTTTTTTTCCAGCGCCACTTCATTTGGCGCTGGACCAACCCATATCCCCAATTAAAACAAACCCTGCCCCTTTAAATTAAAAAAAACTCCCTCCTGCTAAAAAACCTCTGCCATCGAGGAAATCCATATAATTGAGCCTCCATCATTACATCACCAACCAAATAGACATATCACGGTCATCGCTATCATGTCATCACATCACCTTCATTATCGAACCATCATATTGACACCATCAGCCAGCCATAAAATCAACGTCGTCGTAGTTGTAGGCATCACGCCACCATGAAGACCATCAGAAAACGCAACCATTAAGACTCTATGGGTAGCACACCCTAACGCCCTAAATGCCATTAGCACCAAACCACCAAACCATCAGCGACGTCTGAGAAAACCATTGGAACCCACTAAAAACATTTATAAATGATCCTTAGGATGACATGATCCTTGTAGAATGATGAGCCACCTGAAAAACTCAACACCACATCCATCGATAACCACCAACCACCACGCCACCACAATGAGACTCTAGCTGATGAGTTGAGCCAATGAATCAATCACCCACCATGAGTCAAGACCGATTGACCACACATCCCAAAGCATCAGGAAGACCATAGTGAAAATCCATCTCGGAGAGTGGGTGGAGACCTGGAGCCAGAGCCGAGAAATAGGCAGACTAAGACCACGACGGAGCTCATCTGTGCGACCCCATATAAACAGACCTGAAAAAAAACCAAATCACCCAAAAAATAAAAAAGAACACCGCAAATGAGCATGAAACATAAATTTAAAAAATGAAAAAGGGGACGAAACCCTAAGGGAATCCATAATCAAGACCAATGAAGGAAAAACAAGGGATGAAAATCGAAAAGAGAAGGAAAGAATACGTTGGGAGAACCCAAATCCACCAACCCGTAGCCAAAAACTTATGAGTATCTTACACCCATATCTGAGGGTTTTTTAGCAGTAGGGTTTTTTTTAATTTAAAGGGGCTGGGTTTGTTTTAATTGGGGATATGGGTTGGTCCAGTGCCAAATGAATTGGTGCTGGACAAAAAGGGTGGCAAAGCGCCACTTGAAGTGGTGCTTTGACCGGCCCCACACCACCCACCATATATATATATATAACAAATTTATTTTAATAAATATAATTAATAAAATAAAATAAATACAATTACAAAAATATAAATATAATAAATTTATATGTATGTTAATTACAAATTATATATATATCTAATATAATTATAAATTTGTAATTAGTAATAAAAATGTATATTTAATAAATAAATATAATAAATTTATATAATTATATATATAATTAAGTAATTATATAATAAATTCATTTATATATATAATTATAAATATATATAATTATATAATTATAGTTATAATATATTAAATATACTAAATTTATTTATTATAATAAATATAATAAATATAATTAGTAAAATATAATATTATAAATACATAATAAATTATAAATATAATATAATTATATAATAAATTATAAATATTATTATTATTATATAATTAAAAATATAATAAATATAAATATAATAATTATATAATAAATATAATTATATATTTATAATTATAATAATTATATGAATATAAATATAATTAAAATTTTATAAATATAAATATAATAAGAATTATATAATTATTATAATTTTAAATATTATAATAATTATAAATATAGTAAAAATTATATAATAAATTACAAATATAATTATAACAATTATATAATAAATTATAAGTATAATAATAATTATATAATTATAAATATAATAAATATAAATATAATAATTATATAATAAATATAATTATATATTACAATGATAATTATATATTTAAAATCATAATAAATATATAATTATAAATATAATAATTATATAATTACATTGTATTTATTATATTTATTATATATATTAATTATAATTAGTAATTATATAATTATAAATATAATTATCAGATAATTATAAATATAATTATCAGATAATTATAAATATAATAAATATAAATATAATAATTATATAATTATAAATATAAAAAATATAAATATAAATATGTATTTATTGTATTTATTTATTTATTATATTTATAATTATATAATAAATATATTATATTTATTATATTAGTTATATTTATTTTAATTTATTAAGTATTTATAAATTATTATATAATAAATTATTAATATAACAATTATTATATAATAAATTATAAATATAATAAATATATAATTATATATTTATTATATTTATAATTATACATTTATTATAATTATATATTTATTATATTTATAATTATATAATTATTATAATTAGAATCATAGAATTATAATAAATTTATAATTATAAATATAAAAATTATAATAAATATATAATTATGATAAACATATAATAATAATAAAATATAAATATAATAAATATAAAATTATTATAATTATATAATAATAATAAATATATAAATATAAAATTATAATTATATAATATTTATTATAATAAATATCTAATAAATTTATAATAAATAATATTATAATAAATATTATAATAAACACACAATAAATTATAATAAACGTATAGTAAATAATATTATTATAAATATACATTTATAATATTTATTATAATAAATATATAATAAATGTATAATAAATATTATTATAATAAATATTATAGTAAATGTATAATAAATGTATAGTAAATGTATAATAAATATTTGTAATACATTTATTATAAATGTATATTTATTATAATAAATATTATAATATTTAATTATAATAAATGTATATTTATATTTATATTTATAATAAATATTATTTTTTCATTATAATAATTCTACATTTATTTTATACATTTATTATAATAAATATGTATAATAATTTTATAATAATTATTATAATACATTTATTTTATAATTGTAATATAATAAATGTAATATGTAATTATTTATATATATTATATAATTACCATATTTATATTTATTATATTTATAATTATATAATAATAATAATATTTATAATTTTTTACATAATTATATTTATTATATAATTAAATTAATTTTATAATTTATTATATTTATTATGTTTAGAATTTATTAGGTATGTATTATATTTTATTTTTTTATATAATAATATAATATAATTATTTATATTTATATTTATTATATTTTATTAATTTTATTTATTATATTTAATTATATTCTATTTATTATTTATTATAATAAATTTATTATATATATATATATATGGGGGTTGGGGGTGGTGTGGGGCCGGTCAAAGCGCAACTTCAAGTGAAAGATGTTATATTTAATTATATTATATTAAATTTATTTTAATGTATAATAATTTATTATAATACATTTATTTTATTATGTATTATATTATATTTATTATATTTCATTATATTATATTTAATTTATATTATATTTATTTTATTGTATTTATTTTAGTAATTATTTTTATAATAATAAATAAATTTATTATAAATAAATTTATTATAAATAAATTTATTATATATATATATATATAATTATGGATTTGTTATATTTATAATTATATAATTATTATAATTTTATATTTATTTTATTTATATATTTATTTTGTTATACATTTATTATAATCAAATATTTATTATAATTGAATATTTATTATATTTATATATTTATTACTATTATATATTTATCATAATTATATATTTATTATAATTTTTATTTTTATAATTATGAATTTATTATAATTTCTATAATTCTAATTATAATAATTATATAATTATGAATATAATAAATATAGAATTATAATAAATTTATAATTATAAATATAATAAATATATAATTATAATTAATGTATTATAATTAATGTATGTATTATAATTATAATAAATATAAATAAATAAATTTATTATAATAAATATAATTTATCATAATTATATATTTATTATAAAAAATATAATTATGTATTTATTGTATTTATTTTTTTAATTATATTTATTATAATTATTGTATTTATTTTAGTAATTAAATTTATACTAATAAATATGTTTATTATAAATATATAATATATATATATATGTGGGGGGGGGGGGTAGGGTGTGGGGCCGAACTGGTCAAAGCGCCACTTGAAGTGGCGCTTTGTCACTTTTTTGTCCCGCGCCACTTCATTTGGCGCTGGACAACCCCATTTCCCCAAAAAATCTAAACCATACCCCAAAAAACTAAAAAAAACACCCCTTACTCTAAAATTGCTACTGGTTCCTCGAGCGAGTGCTTTTCCCGCACTTGATGGCTTTTTATTTTTTGAATAAAAATTTTAAAACTGAAAGTGGATTTTGAAGTGTGTATATCATGGTGATGTCTGAAGTGGGCAAGGTTGAAATTTGTAATCCAGTCCTTATGTGGTTCCCACTAAACCTAAAAGTGGAATTTTGAAAATTAAAAAAGGAATTTGGAGACCACGGGGAGGATGGGGGACTAGTTGACCTATGTAAGTACTAGTTAGTTCTTCTATTTGTTCATCGGGGAATTAGTATTCTCTTTTCACAGTTACACAAGATATTTTGGGTATGATCCTAATGATTATACATGTTATACTCACCCTATGTGTATTGAAACTATTTTCTGGTTTCTAGGGGGGATTTTGTGATCGAGTTGGACTGTACTAGAATAAATCTTGGGTTGTTGTGGTTGTTGGCCTAGGATTTCACTTTATTTTGGAACTTTTTTATCATAGAAACAATTGTATCTATTTTAAATTTATGTACATGGGATATTTATTGTATGTGATTGGGTTTATTTCTTATATAACATAGTGTGTTGGTTAGTGGGATTATATTATAGTCTAGGGATATTGAATGTAATTTCTCCTATTCAATTATTTTGTATCCTTGGATCTAGTTTCTAAATTAGGGCCTATGAGAGGTAGGATTCAGGGGTTAATCCATCTCTTCACTTTCATTTCAGGAGAAGTACATATGGGTGGGTGGGTGGGGGTCATGAAAAGTCGAATCAAAAGTTTTGGTTAAAAGATAAGGTGGATTTTGGATTTAGGAATTTTTGAGGATTGTATGAGTTGGTAACTAAAAAATATTTGATGAATTCAACATGTGAAATTAGAAAAGTACACAAACTAAGACATATGATTTTAGGGGCCCATGTGATCTAAAATAAGGACCTTAAGTTCTATAAATGCGCTAAGTAATGTGACACTACATACAAAGTAAAGACTATGGAGGGGTACATGCAACATAATTTCTGTAGTTTTTCCTTGAATGAGGTATTTTTGGGGAATAATAAATGAATTAAATAAATAATTCTCTTCCGGAGTTTGGTGTTAATCCTTTCCTTAGTGAGATGCAAGTTGGTCACTTCTCGTGTGTGGTTTGAGTTGGGGAGGTTCAACAAGATAAACCTATTTACAGTCAAATGGTTGATCTCGATTATGAGGATGAGTAATGATTGTACACATTACACATATTTTAGTGTCAGAACCTAGAAAAGTATGTGGAAAACATCTTAGATCTATATATGGAGCACTGGATATAGGAGTTAGAGATCACTTTTTGTATATTCAGGCTCAAACCTAGTACTGGTTTCACCAAACAAGTATCCAGTTGAGGGGAATTGTTAATCAGTGGTGGATGTTGTATCTTAGGGAGGGGAAGGAGATTGATGTGTTGTGGGATAATTTCTAACTAGATTTCAGGTTTGAGTTCTTGTCAAATACCGAAAAGGTGGAAAAGAGTCAGCAGTTTCTCTCCCTTCAAAAGGGAATCATGTGTGATTATGAGAAAGGTATTTAGTTTAAGCACCTTTTATGATTTTCCCCTAAAATATTTCTGAATGAGGAGTACCAAGGATGGCTAAGAACCAACCCAGGGTAGGCAATCTTCGTGGCATCGCATGTGCTTCAATTTTCTGGTTCATTTGGGATATGAGGAACATAGAACGTGGAGGTAGTCGCTGGTCATATACGATTCTCAAGGTTCACTTGCTTGCCTTACTGGAAGAGCTTAGCTGTCTTCTTTATGGAGGGATGTCGATGATGCCTTTTTCCTCAGATGGACCTAGCACAGGACAGGGGAGGTGGGTTAAGTGGTGCCCTCCTAGTTCTAGCCTCAAACTCAACGTGGATGGTGCCTGCACTCAATAAATTATTATAGGAGGAGGGCTGGTCCGAGACAACAGAGGATCTGTGGTCATCAGTTTCAGCACCTATTATGGTTCATGCACCCCCATTGAAGCTAATTCCGGATCCCTACTCAGTGGTCTATCCATCTGCCACGATCTCCACATCCCCATCTCTGCAGTCGAATCAGACTCTCACCTCCTGGAAAACTTCCAACAAAACACAACCAGGCCACCGTGGTACTTATGGTACATTATCAGGAAATGAAAACGCCTGCTGCGCCATGACATGATGATTACTCACTCATGGAGGGAAGGAAACTTTTTTTTCAATTGTCTTGAAAGTAAGGGAATCATTGACAATCGTTATATTATCTATGATAGACTTGGGTCTCTTCCTAGTGACTGTAACCTCCTTGTAAGCAATGATGCACTAGGCTTGCATCACTTTCGACCCCCTTGACTCGGTGGGATCCTCGATAAAAATTCATTTTCATCCCTTTACTCAGAAATGGACCAATTTTCATTTCTTACATATTTGTAGGTGAAGAATAAGGTGGGGATTATGGTGAGAGTGTATGAGCGGGTTAGAGCACTAGTATTCAAGAGTCAATAGGGAACTCTAAGGAAGATGACATAATATGGAGGGACATAGATGATGATCCTTTCAAGGTTCTATTAAGTATGAAAATGACCCAAATAGTCAGCATAATGTTTATTAAGGGATGACAGAACCCATGAATCTACTAGGAGATCTCCTATTTTTTGTTTAGTTAAAGAGGTCATGGTAATTACTAGTATTAGTTCCCTTCAACCTTAGAGATTCAGGGTGGCATTGGTGGTTAGGCCCCTATCTAGAAGTAGCAATAGTTACCACCAAGGAAATTTAAACAACTGGTCCTTCAAAATTTTGTCCAAAATCATATTTAGTAAGATTATAATTATATTATAGGATGTAGAGTTGGAAGAGATAATCCCTAGTATTTCTGTCATCATTAGAGGCCCATACAAAGAATAGTCATAGAGGTCACCCACAATGTGTTATGTGAGTTGAACTAGACCAGATGCATGTGATAGAGGTGCTGATGCAAGAGAGGCAGAAGGTTGTTTAATGTATGATCAATTTATCATCTACCTTGACTTATTCTTTTTTTATTCCAAAGATTCACACTTATTTATTTCACCTACCTTATTCCAAAAGCTGGGACTAGATGTGAAAAGGCTTTCCATTACCCTAGAATTATCCACACCATTCGGAGGCCAGGCTGGTTTTTTTGATATGTATCAAGTATGAAGACTGATTATAGGAAAAAATAAATCATTAGGTGATTTATTTTTATTATATATATGAATATATGATTTTAGGCTCAACATGGATTGGTTGTATTCCATTTTATTAGTGGTTGAAAATTTCTAGAGGAGGGTTGTGTTTTTTGATGTGAAAGGGATTCATGTGGTTTTCTCCAAAGAGAGAGGTTTTTGGATGGATAGTAGGTGATTAGAGAACATTATTTCCTTGATGATTGAGTCTTCAATTGAGTCACTGAGGGATCAGGTAGTAGATACCCTAGATTTTTTGTAGAGTTTTTGAATGTTTTATCTATGGAGTTCATAACACTACCCCCATGAAGGGATGTTAAGTTTGGAATGGAGCTATAGTCAGGTGCTATATCAATTTCAATGTCTCATTAATAGATTGAACCATCAAAGTTATGGAATTTTAGAATCTGGATTGATGGTCTATTGTAGAAAGGCTTTATCATGACTAGTGTGTCACTGTGGGGAGCTCCAGCTTTATTCTCCAAGAAAGAATAAAATAGTTAGAAGTTTTTCATATAATATTGGTGGCTAAATTAGGTGATAATCAAGAATTTTTTCCCTATTTTGGGAATTAATTATCTATTTGACTATTTGATAGGAGATGAATTGTTCGCTAAGATCAATCTATGGTATAGATATCAACAGTTGAGGGTGAAGGAGGTAGATATCATAATGACTGCTTTTTTATACCGGTTTGGGGACTTTGAGTTTGTATTCAAGCCACTTAGTATCAAGAATACAACAAATGTGTTTATGGGACACATTAACTCTTTATTTAATGAGTTCCTGAACCAGTTCATGTCATGATCATTAATGAAATCCTTATATACAAAATATTATAAGAGGAACATGTTGAGAATCCAAGGATCATTTTTCAAACTGTTCAATGCAACTAGTTATATGGGAATTTATCCAAGTGTAAGTTCTGGATGTGGGAGGTGAAGTTACATAGATATTTGGCATCCCATAAGGGAGTAACAGTGGATCCAACAAAGGTTGATATAATTACTTCCTAGGTATCACCCAAGAATGCGATATATATATATCTCTTTCTTAATCTTACAGGTTATTATTATAATTTTGTATCTAATTTCTCTGAGATTGTAGCACAGTTTATCACCTTGACCAAGAAGTACCATGACTTCACTTGGAATAACCAATTACATGAAACATTAAAATACTTGAAGGGGAATTTAGTATGTGACATAGATCTTAAATTTCCTTAGGAGGTTGTGATGTTTCATGTGTCATGTGACACTTACCACTTGGGTTTGGGGTACGTCTTGATGAAACAATGAGTATTGATATTCTATGGGTTTGAGAAGTTATATACCCATGAGCATAAATATGAAACCTAAGATATAGAGATGGAATTTTTTTTGTTTTACCTAAAGTTATGGTGAAAATAGTACAATAAGGACCTTTAGCAGCCGCCAAAAGCCATCGCTAAAGGTCTATAGCGGCCTCCTAGCGTCTGCCAAATGGCGGACGCTTTTGCCCCGTCGCTGTTGCTATCAGTGACTGCCATTTGGCAGCCGCTACAGGTCCTATCGAAACACTTATAGTGGCCACCATTTGGCGGCCGTTAAAGGTGTCCATGGAAACACCTATAGCGGCCGCCATTTGGCGGCCGCTATAGAATTTTAAGTTTTTTTTAAAAAAAAATCAATTATACATTAATATATACCCAAATAAATCTCGGAAAACATCTTCCAAGCTCCGCATCCATCATCACATATAACTGCATAAAAAAATTTAATAAGAAAATTAGTACCGAATAAAACCTAGAAAACAAATTAACATATTTAAATTCAAACTTACTGTAACAGATATAAAGTATTTGATTTTCAAAATATATTCATAATTTTGATTACCATTTTAAAATTTTAAAATCATTAATTCTATTGTTCTAATTATATTGTTGTCCTGTGATTTCAGGTCAATCCAATGTCGTCCGCTATGAGTTTGACTGTTAGACGCTCGTTTTGGCCTTTTATGACACCAGAATGGAATTCCTGGTCACCGTGGGCACACAGCATGTCCGATTGACATGTCGTCTGCTCGAACACATCACAATTCACTCACCCTTTGATTTCGTCTGATTTCAGGACATTCGGACTTCATTCGGCCCGTTTGGACCCCCCCATGCGCGTTTATCAAGCACGCACAACACTTAAAGAACACATAATGAGCCCTACCGCATAGACCGCATGTATGATTGATATGCCATATGTGCGTACATGTCGCGAATAATAATTAGATTGTTGTCCTGTGATTTCAAGTCAATCTGATGTCGTCTGCTATGATTTTGACCGTTAGACGCCCGTTTTGGCCGTTTATGACACCAGAACGGCGTTCCCAGTCACCGCGGGTACACGACATGTCCAATTGAGGTGATGTCTACTCGAACACATCAAAATTCACTCAACCTTTAATGATGTCTGATTTCAGGCGATTCAGACTTCATTCGGCCCGTTTGGACCCCCCACACGCACGTTTATCAAGCGTGCACAACACTATAAGAACGCATAATGAGCCCTACTGCGCAGACCGCACATCCGATTGATGTTTCATCTACGCTTACATGTCGAGAATAATAATTAGATTGTTTTCCTATGATTTCAGGTCAATCTGACGTTGTCCTCTATGAGTTTGACCGTTAGACGCCCGTTTTGGCCGTTTATGACACCGGAACAGCGTTCCCGGTCACCGCGGTCACATGGAACGTACGATTAGCATGCCGTTTGCTCGAACCCATCACAATTCACTCACCATTATATGTAATCTGATTTCAGGCCATTCAGACATCGTTCGGACCATTTGGACCCCCCCCCCACGTGAGTTTATCAAGCGCGTGCAACACTTAAAGAACGCATAATGAGCCCTACCGCGCAGACCGCACGTCCGATTGATGTGACGTCTATGCGTACAGGTCGCGAATAATAATTAGATTTTTGTCCTGTGATTTCAGGTCGATTCGATGTCGTCCTCTATGAGTTTGACCGTTAGACGCCCGTTTTGGCCGTTTATGACACCAGAACGGCGTTCCCTATCACCGCGGGCACACGACACATTCGATTGATGTGCTGTCTGCTCGACCACATCAAAATTCACTCATCCATTGATTTTGTCTAATTTAAGGCCATTCGGACTTCGTTCGGCCCGTTTGGACCCCCCCCAAGCGCGTTTATCAAGCGCGCACAACATTTAAAGAACGCATAACGAGCCCTACCGCGCAGACTGCATGTCCGATTGACGTGTCGTCTATGCGCACACGTCGCGAATAATAATTATATTGTTTTCCTGTGATTTCAGGTCAATCCGATGTCGTACGCTATGAGTTTGACCGTTAGACGCCCGTTTTGGCCGTTTATGACACCAGAACGGCGTTCCCGGTCACCGCGGGCACACGGCACGTCCGATTGACATGTCTTCTGCTCGACCACATCACAATTCACTCACCCTTTGATGTCGTCTGATTTCAGGCCATTTGTACTTCGTTCGGCCCATTTGGACCCCCCCACGCGCGTTTATCAAGTGCGCGCAACACTTAAAGAACGCATAATGAGCCCTACCGTGAAGACCGCACGTCCGATTGACGTGATGTTTGTGCGTACACATCGCGAATAATAATTGGATTGTTTTCATGTGATTTCAGGTCAATCCGATGTCTTCCTATATGAGTTTGATCGTTAGACGCCCGTTTTGGCCGTTTATGACACCAGAACGGCATTCCCAGTCACCGCGGGCACACGGCACGTCCGATTGATGTTCCTTCTTCTCTACCACATCACAATTCACCCATCCTTTGATTTCATCTGATTTCAAGCCATTCGGACTTCGTTCGGCCCCTTTGGACCCACCCACGCGCGTTTATCAAGCGCGCACAACACTTAAATAACACATAATGAGCCCTACCGCGCAGACCGCACGTCCGATTGACGTTCTGTCTGTGCGTACATGTCGTGAATAATAATTAGATTGTTTTCCTATGATTTCAAGTCAATCCGATGTCGTCCGCTATGAGTTTGACCGTTAGACGCCCGTTTTGGCCGTTTATGACACCAGAACTGCGTTCCCGGTCACCAAGGGCACACGACACATCCGATTGATGCTCCGTCTGCTCGAACACATCACAATTCACTCACCCTTTGATGTTGCCTGATTTCAGGACATTCAGACTTCGTTTGGCCCATTTGGACCCCTCACGCGCGTTTATCAAGCGCACACAACACTTAAAGAACGCATAATGAGCCCTACCACGCAGACCGCACGTCTGATTGACGTGCCGTCTGCGTGTACACGTCGCGAATAATAATAATATTGTTTTATTGTGATTTAAGGTCAATCCGATGTCGTCCGCTATGAGTTTGACCGTTAGACGCCCGTTTTGGCCGTTTATGACCCCAGAACGACGTTCCCGGTCACCGCGGGCACACGGCATGTCCGATTGATGTTCTGTCTACTCGACCACATCAAAATTCACTCATCCTTCGATTTTGTCTGATTTCGGGCCATTCGGACTTCGTTCGGCCCGTTTGGACCACCCACGCACGTTTATCAAGCGCACACAACACTTAAAGAACGCATAATGAGCCCTACCGCGCAGACCGCACGTCCGATTGACATTCTGTCTATGCGTAAACGTCTCGAATAATAATTATATTGATGTACTATAATTTCAGATCAATCCGATGTCGTCCGCTATGAGTTTGACCGTTAGACGCTCGTTTTGGCCGTTTGTGACACCAAAACGGCATTCCCGGTCACCACAGGCACACGGAACATCCGATTGGTGTGCCGTCTACTCGACCACATCAAAATTCACTCAATTTTTGATGACGTCTGATTTCAGGCCATTCGGACTTCGTTCGGCCCATTTGGACCCCCCACGTGCGTTTATCAAGCATGCACAACACTTAAAGAACGCATAATGAGCCCTACCGTGCAGACCACACGTCCGATTGAAATTCCATCTACGTGTACATGTCGGGAATAATAATTATATTGTTTTCCTATGATTCCATGTCAATACGATGTCGTCCGCTATGATTTTGACCGTTAGATGCCTGTTTTGGCCGTTTATGACACCAGAACGACTTTCCCAGTCACCGCAGGCACACGACATGTCCGATTGGCGTGCTGTCTGCTGGACCACATCACAATTCACTCGAACATTGATGTCGTCTGATTTCAGGCCATTCAGACTTCGTTCGGCCCATTTGGACCTCCCTACGCACGTTTATCAAGCACTCGCAACACTTAAAGAACGCATAATGAGCCCTACCGCGCAGACCGCACATCTGATTGATGTGCCGTCTACGAGTAAACGTCGCGAAAAAGAATCATATTGTTTTCCTATGATTTCAGGTCAATACGATGTCATCCGCTATGAGTTTGACCGTTAGACGCCCATTTTGGCCGTTTATGACACCAGAACGGCGTTCCCGGTCACCGCGGGCACACGACACATCCGATTGGCGTGCTGTCTGCTCGACCACATCACAATTCACTCACCCATTGATGAAGTCTGATTTCAGGCCATTCGGACTTCATTCAGCCCGTTCAGACCCCTCCACGCGCGTTTATCAAACACGCGCAACACTTAAAGAACGCATAATAAGCCCTACCGCACAGACCACACGTCCGATTGACGTGTCTTCTGGTCATACACATTGAGAATAATAATTATATTGTTTTCCTGTGATTTCAGGTCAGTACGATGTCGTCCGCTATGAGTTTGACCGTTAGACGCCCGTTTTGGCCGTTTATGACACCAGAATGGCGTTCCCGGTCACCGCGGGCACACGACACATCCGATTGATGTGACGTCTGCTCGAACACATCACAATTCACTCATCCTTTGATTTCGTTTGATTTCAGGCCATGCGGAATTCGTTCGGCCCATTTGGACCCCCCACGCGCGTTTATCAAGCGCGCGCAACACTTAAAGAACGCATAATGAGCCCTACCGCGCAGACCGCACGCCTGATTGACATTCCATCTGCGCGTACACGTCACGAATAATAAATATATTGTTGTACTATTATTTTAGGTCAATCCGATGTCGTCCGCTATGAGTTTGACCGTTAGACATCCGTTTTGGCAGTTTTTGACACCAGAACGGTGTTCCCGGTCACTGCGGGCACACGGCACGTCCGATTGACGTGACCTCTTCTCGACCACATCATAATTCACTCACACTTTGATGTCGTATGATTTCAGGCCATTCAGACTTCTTCCGGCCCATTTGGACCCCCCATGCGCGTTTATCAAGCGCACACAACACTTAAAGAACACATAATGAGCCCTACCGCGCAGACCGCATGTCTGATTGATGTGCCATCTGTGTGTACACATCGAGAATAATAATTATATTGTTGTCCTGTGATTTAAGGTCAATCCTATGTTGTCCTCTATGAGTTTGACCGTTAGACGCCCGTTTTGGCCGTTTATGACACCAGAACGGCGGTCCCGGTCACCGCGGGCACACTGCACGTCCGATTGACGTGTCGTCTGCTAGACCACATCACAATTCACTCACCCTTTGATGACATCTGATTTCTGGCCATTTAGACTTCGTTCGGCCCGTTTGGACCCCCACACGCGTGTTTATCAAGCGCACACAACACTTAAAGAATGAATAATGAGCCTTACCGCGCAGACCGCATGTCCGATTGACGTGTCATCTATGCATACACATCTCCAATAATAATTATATTGTTTTCCTATGATTTAGGGTCAATCCGATGTCGTCCACTATGAGTCTGACCATTAGACGCCCGTTTTGGCCGTTTATGACACCAGAACGGCGTTCCTGGTCACCGCAGGCACACGGCACATCCGATTGACATGACGTCTGCTCGACCACATCACAATTCACTCACCCTTTAATGTTGTCTGATTTCAGGCCATTCGGACTTCGTTCAGCCCATTTGGACCCCCCACGAGCGTTTATCAAGCGCGCACAACACTTAAAGAACACATAATGAGCCCTACCACGCAGAGCGCACATCCGATTGATGTGTCGTCTATGCATACATGTCGCGAATAATAATTAGATTGTTTTCCTGTGATTTCATGTCAATCCGATGTCGTCCGCTATGAGTTTGACCATTAGACGCCCGTTTTGGCCCTTTATGAAACCAGAACGGCGTTCCTAGTCACCAAGGGCACACGACACGTCCGATTGATGTGTCGTCTAATTGACCACATCACAATTCACTCATCCTTTGATTTCTTCTGATTTCAGGCCATTCAGAATTTGTTCGGCCCATTTGGACCCCCCACGCGTGTTTATCAAGCGCGCACAACACTTAAAGAACGCATAATGAGCCCTACCACATAGACCGCACGTCTGATTGATGTTCCGTCTACACGTACATGTCATGAATAATAATTATATTGTTTTCCTATGATTTCAGGTCAATTGGATGTCGTCTGCTATGAGTTTGACTGTTAGACACCCGTTTTGTCCGTTTATGACACTGGAATGACGTTCCCGGTCACCGCGGGCACACGACACGTCCGATTGGCGTTCCATATACTCGACCACATCACAATTCACTCACCCTTTGATGACCTCTGATTTTAGGCCATTAAAACTTTGTTCGGCCTGTTTCGACCCCCCCCCCCCCCCATGCGCATTTATCAAGCGCGCACAACACTTAAAGAACGCATAATGAGCCCTACCATGCAGACCGCATGTCCGATTGATGCGCCGTCTACGTATACACATCGTGAATAATAATTAGATTGTTGTCCTATGATTTTAGGTCAATCTGATGTCATCCTCTAGGAGTTTGACCGTTAGACGCCCGTTTTGGCCGTTTATGACACCAGAACGGCGTTCCCGGTCACCGTGGGCACACGGCATGTCCGATTAGCGTGTCGTCTACTCGACCACATCACAATTAACTCACCCTTTGATGTCTTCTGATTTCAGGCCATTCAGACTTCGTTCGGACCATTTGGACCCCCCACGTGCGTTTATCAAGCGGGCACAACACTTAAAGAACACATAATGAGCCCTACCGCGCAGAACGCATGTCCGATTGATGTGCTGTCTGTGCGTACACGTCACAATTCACTCACCCTAAAAAGATACAAATATCGAAAGAGTTCTTGGGCTTCTCCTAAGAAACAACTGTCTGGAGTTTCTCTCCATCCACTGACACACATTCCTCTAATATTATTTGACCCAATAACTATACCTATATAATCAATACAAAATTGACATATATATAGCTTGACGTATAGTCAATAAGTGTAATCTGTATGATGTCAAGATGTTGGGTATGATCATCATCAGTCTTGGAGTGCATGAAGATGTCATCCACAAATACTAAAACAAACTAATCTAGGTAAAAAATGAAAATTATATTCATCAAGGCTATAAAAAATTCTAAAGAATTCATCAACACAAATGAAATTACCTCATGCATGGGGTTCTTTCTCATCTGGATCACCAATATCCCTGTGATGTCCACCAGATGTATTCAGAGCCTACAATATATATCAATATTATGTATCTTAAACATATCAATAAAATTCAATCTGAGTATGGTTTGTTTTATTGGTTACCTGTGGTGCCACTTGTTGCGTCGTCATTTCAGCGATACGTGATGACATCTGTGACAACCTCTCCTCGTACTCTGCACGTAACTGCTGAAACTGTGAATCAAAATTTTGCTGCATATCCTACATGGAAGCATATATCTCAGCTTGTGTGCGCATCCCTGACTCTCTGCATGCACCCATCACATCTTCTCTAACAACTTCACGTCGTGGGACACCACCGCTATAAGTCAAAGAATAACCATGACCATCATGCCCCATGACATGGTAAAATATTTCATCTCTATGAAAAATACTACGACGTTGCTCCTCTGGAAACTCTGCTAACTGAGCGTCAAACTGAGCATGTAGAATATAATGAATCAATGAACAAATATGAATAATTTATATAAAATAAAAAATACATTTATTAGTAAATAATTTTATTACTATAACACCGGCAACATCAGGATCACCTGCCCTACGAGTCCTCATCCATATGTACATCTGATCGATTGGATCGCCGCGTTGGTGTAACTATAATAAAGGGGTTCACCATGTTATACTATAATATTTTTAAAATATGAATGAAATAGTGAATTCTAAACTTACATCATGTCTGAGCTGTGACACATGTTGAGTGCCAAGTCTGGAAGGCGTGCCCTGCATCGCTCGATTATGTGAATAATGAGAAGACTCGGTCTAAATTCAACATATTTACTTAATAGACATTTGAAAAATTAGTCATTTATAGATTAAAAGTAATAAATCTTACCATCGCTGCCTCACTCGACCAAAACGCAACCAAATCCTGCCACTGCGTAGGAAGAATGCCCGGAGGGACTCACTGTAGAATGTCTGTCACACCCACAAATGGTGTCCAGTGATCTCTCTTCACCCTTGACTTTTAATCCTTCCATAATTTTTGGCATTTGGACATACATACATCCCAAAACTCATCTGGACAGGATGTCAAATTATCCTGTTAAAAATATTGTCAGTAGATGGGACAATAATAATAACAATATCATGAAAAATTAAACATTGAATTTACCTGAACCTCCCTCCATAATCTATCCATCGTATCCCGAGGGAAAGAACTCCAGTCATGAGTCATTAGAGGGAATCTGTGTGAGTCTCATATCATATTCCCAAACTGACGACTCAATGCAGTAGCACCATCTCCAACTGGATGAAATGTGTCGTCAAATAACACATCCAATCGAGCTCCAGAGTTCCAGGATCGAACCCCTCTACCAGGACCCCTGCATCTGCTGGAAGAAGCAGTAGATCCTAATAAACATAAATTCATAATTCAATTACTATATAAATTAATGATTAGAAACAGTTAGGGAAATATAAACAGAAAATTATAATCAATTAATTTAGAAAAATGAAAACATACATACCAACAACATCAGGTGAACCACTATGACAACCCTATGACATACCTACGTTAAAAGAAATTATAGTTAAATCAAGAAATTTTTATACATATATAACTCATAAATATTTGTACAAATAATAGAAATCAAAAGTGAAATATCTTATTTAAATTCTAAAAAAACACATATCATTAAAATTTAAAAACCAAATTTTAAAAGGATAAAAAACATTACCTGTGGAGGACTCGACCACAGGTAATGGGGTGTGACTCGATTATGGATCCATGACGGTGTAGTGACTTGATGACAGAGGTTCGACGACCAGTCTCGAAAGGAGCGGAACTATTGGACAAAGCGTGGAGGGTTCTACATGGTGGGGCACAATGGACCGGAAGGGTCCAATAGAGGCAGGAGGACTTTCCGGAGGGATGCAATGGGGCTGGGAGGGGACGACGACGATGGGACTCTCTAGGTGCAACACGAGCAAGGGTGGGGGTTGCCGGGTCGCGGGGGTGTCGGGGTCACGGGGGCGCAGCGCGGAGGAAAGGCAGTGGGGGTCACCGGGGTGCAGCATGGGCAGGGGGTTGTCGGGTTGCAGGGGTGTTGGGGTCACAGGGGGCGCAGCATGGAGGCAAGGCAGTGGGGGTCACCGGGGTTGCGGGTGGCGCAGCACGGAGGCAAGGGGGTGGGGATCGCCGGGGGTCGGGGTCACCGGGGGTCAGGGTCGCCGGGGGTTTCTGAGGTCGTCGGGATGTCAGGGGTCGGGGTCGACGGGGGTCAGGGTCGCCGGCGGTCAGGGGTCGAGGTCGTCGGGGGTCGGGGAGGGGTCGCAGGGGGTCGGGGAGGGTCACCGGGGGTCGGGGAGGGGTCTCCGAGGGTCGGGGTCGCGAGGTCGGGGAAGGGTGGGTCACAGGGTCGGGGAGGGGAGGGAGGGGAAAATGTAGGGATTTGGGAATTAAAGTGCAGCGGCCGCCATTTGGCGTACGCTGTTGATAGTATTAGCGGCCGCCAAATGGAGGCCGCTATAAGTGCTCCGCCTCAAAAATATTAAAACCACAAAAGAATTTTGGGCCCCTTAAAAATTCATTAGCATCTTGGATTTGGGTGATCAAATTAGGTATTCGGCCAACCCAAAAGCCCATTTCCAGTTTTAAAATTGTTTTGTAATTATTTCATAAAATATTTATTTTTTATCTTTTCTCAGTGATTCCACCTCTCACACGTTTCCATTGAACCCAGACACACCCCCATCTTCTTTTTCGCCTCTTTGGATCTCATATTAATCGCGATTTAGGGAAGAACTTCTGAAGATCCAAAAAAACATCCAGATTTCTCAAGTAAGTTGGTTCTCTTCCTTATTCCTCCCTTCTTCTTAGGGTTTCTTCTTTTTTTTAAAACCCCAAATGTCCAGAAGATGGCGATTTGTATATATGGTTTTAGTTTTGAGTTTCTTGGTCCAATCCTCTGGTTTTAGGTTCAATCTTACTCCCTTGTGGTGCGGCGGAGGTGCAGTTGAAGTGACGCACAAGGATTTTGGGGTTTTGACTCTTTTGGTAGGTGATTTCATATGTAGGTATTGTAGAATGAGTTGGCTTTCTGTATTTCTGTTTCCATTATGTTCCTCATTCATTATTTTGATTGAAAAAATTTATTTGGGTAGCATTTTAAAAGCGGTTGATTTTTAAGTGCTAATTTTGTGTGAAAATGGCTGTTTTACATGTGCAACCCATGTTGTGCCTCTTGGTGTTGTTTTATAATTCAGGGATTGGATTTATAAAAATGTTTTGATGATTAAATTTCTGGTTTGGTATAATATTGGTCTCCATTTGGTTTTAAATGTGGGATTTTAGATGAATTTAATGTGCAAAATTTGATTACTTTTCTTGAAATTGTTTTATGGAAATTATAAGTGGTTTATTGAGTTATACGAAAGGTGAAAAGAATGTGTAGCTAATGTTTTGAATTTGTGTGACCAAAACTGATATTTATATGTGAAAATTGATTTTGGTAGCATGTGGTGACTATTTGAGCACAATACGGGAAACCCGGGTAACTAGGTGGGCTAACGTGTACTAGTACGCTAGTGAACAGAGGGGTTTTGACCATGGTTCACTTAGTAATTCTGACATGGATAACACTAACAAAACTATAATGGAGATGATTGTAGACCACTAGGTTATGGGTATGCTCCCTACTAGTGGCTCGTGCACGAGAACTAATTTCATTATGGTTGCTTTCACCGAGGTACGAGGTACTTGGGGCTCACAACAAACTAGTACCTAGGGGTGTTCCTATTCTTGGTGCTCGTGGCCTTTTTGGAATTTATACATTCTTTATGGTATTTTGGGATGTGAAAACCAGTATCTTGAATTTTTTATTCAAATTCACTCATTCTTTAAAGTTATCCCCATTGAATGTTATTTTCTTTTCAAAGTTTCACTTTTAGAAATAAATGCTACCATTATCTATTTATAACTCACTACTACATTTTTTAGTTTTGGCGTCTATGGTAGAGGGCGACCGCTATTGGCGGTCGCTACTGATGCTATTAGAGACCGCCAAAAGCGGTCGCTAAAACTGAAATGTAAATGGCGGGATTTTTCCCGCCCCCCGCGTTGTCTTCTTCAATGTCACTCGCTGCAACAACGTCGACACCTCCCGCCGCCGCACCGCCACCACAGGTCACCCCCTGTCGCCGCCACCCCGTCGCCTCCCGTCGCCCCTACCAATGCTGCCGGAAAACCTCTCACCCTCGGCAGTCAACCGATGCTGTTAAATCCCCAACGTCACCCTTGACACTTCCTCCGGCCACCGTGGTTCTTCCATGGCCGTCAACCCAAGCTCGGGGTCACCTCCAACATGCCGCGCGCACCCCAGTATACAATCGGCACCAAATAATCATTGGTTTTCGAAGAGAGTATTAGAGACCGCCATTAGAGGTCGCTATTACTCAATAGTGACAGAGCAACTACGACCGCCAAAAGCGGTCGCAGGGCGGTCTCTAAAGAGCATTAGCGACCGCTTTTGGCGATCGCTAAAACCCTCATTTCTAGTAGTGACTCTTGAAAGCCTTTTATTTTATAATGCCTATCACTTAGAATCCTTGGGTGATATCCTATTGGGATTAGTATCACACCCTACATACAAATTTGGGTGTAATTAGACTTGATCATGTTTGACACAGGCCAAGGCAAGACCTTGGGTGATGGCGGTTCGGGTTGCTAGTTTCTCTCGATGGTGCGGTGTTGTGGAGACGACTTGTGGGTGATGACCCCTTGTCGTGAGGAGTCTCATGGGCTGTTTGCTGCTACTTTTATCTACCTTTGGACCTGATCTTGCTTAAACCCATATACTCAGTTCTGAATTTTTGTTAAGTTTTGTTTGGCATAATTTTTCATATTTGGTTTGTTGTTTGTTTTTGGTTATTTTATGAACCCAAACTCAGGTAAATCATTCCCAAATGAATTTTTATGATACCCAGGCACTTGTGCCAGCCTGTGGGGATGGGGAACGCCCTTCGGGCCATGCCATGAGCCGGGTTTGGTTCCAGTTTGATGGTGACCAGATTCGGTTCGTGACAAAATTATTTTATATTAATGGATCACAAAAGTTTTAGTTGCATATTTTCTTAGTGCAATCTGAATCTATGATAGTGGAGAAGGATTATTTTCTTCAGGGCTATGATTTTGAGATCTTCTATACACTAGGAAAGGGAAGAATCATAGTAGACACAATAGACATAAATTAATGGGGAGCCATTTGAGAATCTAATGATGCCTGGAGGGTGATGGAAGAGTTATCAATCATACATATTAGATAAGAGGAGTTTGATGATAGAGAATACTTATTAAAAATGGAAGTAGATCCTTCTTTATTGCAGTAGGTGGGGAATTATTAATCAGGATAGTCATAGTTAGGAATAATTTATGATCATATTTTTCATATCTTTCCTCTATAAGTGCACCTCAATGTATATAAGATGTACCATGGGAAAATAAGGGAGTTTTGGTGGCCCAGAATGAAGCAATCAGTAGCAAAGTTCAAGGCGTGATGTCTAGTGTGTGGGAAGGTAAAGATAGGATATTATGTCTTAATAGTTTGTTGCAGATATTGGATGTACCTAAGTATACTTTGGAGGATATCTCAGTGGATTTGATCACCAATTTACCAAAATCATAGGGTGTATCTGAGGTTATCTGGGTGATCATGGATCGACTAACAAAGTCATCTCACTTTCTAGAAATCCAAGAACCAATTAACATGGATGTACTAGAAAGGTGGTATATGGATGATGTGGTGGGGTCTTATGGAGTTCTAAGGCCCCGCATCTCAGACCAGGATGAAAATTTTACCTCATTATTATATATAAGATTTAAACATTCTTTTTGAACTCACTTATATCTTAGAACTTCCTTTCAACCTCAAATAGACGAAAAAATGAAGTTGACCATCCAAACATGAGAGGATATGTTGTGGACATACAACTTGGATTTCAGTAGTTTCTATGTGAATATTTTTCCCTTGGTTGAGTTTTCTGATAACACCAACTACTTATTATCCATCAAAATGACTCCATTTTATGCATAATATGGGAGTCCATGTTGATCCCCACTATGATGGATCAATGTTTTAGAATCATCTATTCTTAGTCCTGATGTATTGAAAAGTAGGACCAAGATGGTCCATATGGTTTGTGATAGGATGAAGGTGGTGCATGATCATCAGGAGTATTATAATGATATGATAATTTCATTAGATTTAGAGGTGAGGAACCTTGTTTTCTTGAATATTTACCATCACCGTGTGTGGTATTGGTTTTTTATGGAATAAAGTTTTCAACATAGTTTTGTCATACCTTCGCGATATTGGAGCATGTTGGTGAGGGAGCATATCTGTTGGTGCATCATCTATAGATGGAATATATCCCAAACATATTACATGTATCTCAAATCAATTGGTATCCTCATGATGACACCTATTTCATTGATTTTGGAGAGCTGGGTGTTGAGGATGATGCAACATTCATGGAATGACTAGTTAAGATTTGGGACGGATAGGAGAAGGTGTCGTTTGGGTGGGTTATCTATTTGGTTCTTATATTGTGGAGGTATGGTGTATTAGAGGAGATTACCTAGGAACATGATACATATATTTTCCTTAGTATATATAGTTTTTTTGAGTTTTAGTTTTTTTATCTTACTTGGGTGATGTAACACTCAGTCTGTTTCTGGTTTAAGAAATGTGCCTTTTCTACATATAGATTATGATTGGTTGATGGTTTCACTTGGGTCATCATAAGATCCTTGAGAAGTGTATCATGAGATGGTTTTTCAGAGCATTCCATTTATCTTATTTTTTTAGGTGTTATTTTTTATCATTAAAAATGAGAATCATTTGAGATGTATTTGATGTGCGGTCCTAGATTTTTGAAAATCCCTCATTTATATTTTTTTCTAGGATTGGGGGTTCCTATAAAGAGTTTAGAGGTGTTTCATAGGCTCAGAGAGTCTTTTTTCCATTCCATGGGTCACTACACCATGGTGTAGGGAACTCTTCTACCCAATTTATTATTGGATTCTTATAGGTTAGTTATAGTACTTTATGTGTGGTTCCAGGATGTGGAATGATGAGTGAAATAGCATGGTTGGTTGTGGTGTTAGGAACGTCACTTGGGTTATCATCCTATGTGAAATGGATATCTTGGAAACACCCAATATATGTAATGGTTCTAGTCATTGTGTTTTGGGAGACAACCAGTGTAAAATGGGGAGCCATATCTCACTATGAAGTGGTCTAAGCATTTTGAGGGGAAAATGGACATGCCTTCTATGCTATGCCATACTGGCTGGTCATGGTGGGCATCAAACGAGACAACATAGTTTAGATCAAACTATTTCCTAGTCCATTGTGATTGTTAAATAAGGTTATTAAAACATGTGAGAAAGGGGTAAATTAAAGTGGGATATTTGGATATCATTCAACTAATAATGGACTTGACATAGAGGGATGTCTCTACACTATAGAGAGGCCATTCAGAATTCCTCTATAAATAAAGATCCCAAACTATATTATTTTAATTTCCTTTTTCTTCATTGATATGTGATTGAATATAAACCCATTGGAAACGTTTTATAATATATTTTGTGGATCCGAACCTCTTAGATCATGGAGAATCTATTTCCCTTGAATCAAGGTACCTTTTCCCCTTTCTCTCTTTCACTCTCTTTTTAAGGATATTAATTATGGTGAATACCTCTGTTTTATATTTATTTCTGAGTGTATTTTTATAATGGATTACTATGGACAGACACATGGTGAAGTTTTATCCATTGATTCTTCTATTGGGAGTGCGGTTCTCTTTGAAGTGATAATCGAGGTTGGATATTTGAGTTCTCCCTATTTTATGAGAAACTATGGAATTATCATTCTTTTTATTTCTATTCGTTGGATAATTTGAATTGAAAAAATAATTATAATAAAAAAGACTAATAAAATTGAAAGGGGATCGTGTGACAGGTATACAACAATCAGTTTCCCTTGATTGTGTTTTTATTGTTCCATGTTAATTTTTTGTTATGGAATTATTCCTTTTAGTGATGGATTGATTTTTAGAATACCTATAAATTGGTTAAATACTATAATCCGATAAATGAAAATACTATATTAAATATTCATGTTCCATGATTGACTTATTGTGATAATCTTGATGGCCTTGATGGTGCGTCTTGGTTGCCTTGGTTTTTTTGGGGCTTGGAACCCTTGTTTACGATTCAATGACTTATCATGGTGGTTAATTAATACTTGTTTAGTAGTGATGAAATAATTTTTACATATATAAACATGGTTATGAATAAGAATTCATTGGTCTGAATTTAAACTAATAACTAAATGAATAAATCTTGGTGGATGATTTGTTAAATAAAATAATGGGAAATGGAAATCAGGTTGTGGATATTTGTCTGATTCTTGTGGTTGGTTGTTTATAATTATTATAAATTATTGGTAACATGATATTTTTAATGACATTATGATGGTTGGGGTGGTGTTTATTATGTAAAAATATAGGTGTGGGCTTGTGCGATACTACTATATAATTGTATTATTTTATGACTTTTCTATTATACCCACACAAGTTAGGTAACCAAAATGACACCCTGAGGCTCTGAGGGGTGTTTTCCCTAACATTAGTATGTGAAGGATATAGGTTACTAACTCCCCCCTCTCCCTTTTTCTCCCTTCAGTAATAATTTTTTGTGATACTGGTTATGTATGATGTGATATGTGGTGGGGATCATGTACGGTAGGAGGAGGAAATGAGGTTGATGTCTTATACGTTCACGATATCCTACTCCCTTGGTTACCTAATATGAGATATGTATATGGTTATATGAGACTTGATATGTTATTTCTGCCGCAAGATTTGATATGCAACTGGTATCACAAGACTTGATATGTTTTTAGTGTAACAGTATATGATATACTCTTGATTCCATCATTGGTTGATATGGAAGGGGTGAGAGAAAAAGATGTATTCTCATTGGGAGAGTTTGAAAAATTAGTGTGGAATTGGTTGGGGGTAATCTTTATCTAAAAAATTATGATATTAATTTCTACTCTTGGATACATTATTTTCTAAATGATTCATGGTGAGGATGAGGGACTAGTTGACCTGTGTAGGTTTAAGTTATTCATATAGTTTGTTATTCAGGTAATTATTATGATCTTTTAACATTTCCATGAGATATATTTTGTATGATCCTACTAGGTATACATGTTATGATCACCCTATGTATATATAAAATATTTTTAGGTTTCTAGGAGGGCTTCGGTGATCGAGCATAAAAATACTAGATCAGAGCTTGGGTTGTTGTAAATTTTCCATTTGATTTCAATTTATTTTGGTATTATTTTATCTTTGGATACATTTATATCTATTTTATATTCATTCACATGGGATATTTATTTTAGGGTATTTTAGTTTTTTCTTTTTATAGCATGGTGGATTGGTTGGTGGTTTTGTGTTATCATCCAAGGATATTGAGGATAATGCCTCCCATTTGAGTGTGTTATACCCTCAATATTATCCATCACTCCAAAGCATACAATAGGTGGGAATCAAGGGTCACTCTTATCAACTTATATAAAAGTATGAGTATTGGTGGAGGTGGGGCATGGGGTCATGATATAACGTCTCTATACAACCGTCACAGGCTTTGATTCGGTCAAAATACATAGCTTGAGAATCAATTAGTTCATACTTTAGTTAAAAAAATATTTGAGAAAATTCATCAAGAACTTAATGTAAATTCATATTTATCTTCACATCCACATTAGTATAAAGTTATGAGGTCACCATTATCTTCAAACCTGCAATAGTGAAAAATCCTTGCAAACTCAAATCCTTTAATTTATAACTCACTATTGGAACTTCATCATCTTCACCAATCATTAACTCAAATAAATTTCGATACTAGGCTCATATGAATTCTTCGTCCATCTATATCTAACCTATGTTTTAGTTATATTGTACGAAGATATTACACTAAATCCCTTTCTTCAATAATTTCATGAAGATTTTGAGTTTTATTCAGCTCAAGTCAAGCATCATCTAATACATATTTTATTTGATTTTGATGTATTTGAATATAATTTCTAGTTTATAATTTTTTTTATCTATGTTATCATACTAATTATAATTTTAAAATGACCCAAACTTGGGTTAATATTGGCCTCATCAGTGATGAGTCTCTTAGTTCTGGTTAGCATCCATGAGCATCTCTTGATTCAGCTTAGACTTCTTCTTCTACAAGTCATGCTTCGACCATACTTTAAAAAATAATTTCAAGACCAGGTTATATCCCTATGGTTTTCATCCCTATCTTATACTATCTAGAATCAATGGGTTCTTCACTATATATTGACCATGATATTCAATTTTGGATCACTCTTCTTACTTCACTTCAGTTCATGTAGAGACTTGAGTTCCATCCATGGTTTGGCTCTCCATGATAGGTTGTCTGGTTTACGGTCAATCTAGAATCCTTTCCTGAAGTCACTTAACATAATTTATTGATGTTATATGTTCAATTAAATGTATATTATAATGGCCAGTTCTCTTACATTCGGTGACTCTATGGTTGGTTGGTCTATACGGTAGGTTAGTCTGAATGGTAAGTTGGTCAGACACCTTTCAAGAATGGCACCACCCTTCCATAGGTTTAACAAGACCTTTAAGAAGATTGAATTCAACACAAAAAGACCTTTATGAAGGTTATTAAAATGAATATAATTCAAAAATTAATGAAAATAATCAATTTAAAATGAAAAATTACAACCTACAAGACATAATTAATCCAAGGTATTCTATAATTCAGAATAAAATTAAAAATAAATATTCCAATAAATGATATTGAAAATAATAATATGTAATTAGAAAATAATTAATTCAGAAAAAAAAATCATATTAAATTCATAATTTCAATGAAAAATCATGAAAATTTTGTTCTTAAAATTTATAAAGAAACAAATAAAGAATAGTTGAACATAAAAACCAAAAAACTATCTTTTATCAAAATATTCAATGAATAATAGTTTTAACATCAAATTGATCCAAATTCAATATTTATTCAATTAATTATCATTTTATAATTAAAAAATCATAACATTCATTTTCTATATATGGAATAATGTATCCAAATAAGGCCACATTATGGTTGCACTTTTTTTGAGGAGGAAGTCTGGTCATGACATAGAGGGACTTAGTCACAACATGGTAGGGTCGTCTCATGATATGGGAATTCAGTTGCGGTCTGAAAGGATCAATGGGCAACATGATGGCGTGATCATGTTTTCCATGACATGACATCTTGATGGGATAATACCATTATTCTACATTTTGTGTGTTATTTTGAATTAATTAAATTAATTAAGGCATGTTATATCTTCTTAAACATTAAATAACACCATTTAATTCTCTTAAGTATATCTTTCTATGGTTATTGACCATAAAACCTAGCCTGAGAGAGAGAGGTGGAGATTTATGGAGATCTATGGATCCATGGAATCAAGGAATGAAATAATTTGTTGGTATCATCGATGATTCCCAACATGGTTTTGATCATCATGAATGAATGATCCAACACGAGGTAGCACTTTTTATTAACTAGTTATTACTTAATTCTTTATAATTCATGTTGAATTGATTTTTCTAAAAACCTATTTGTAATTATACCCAATGTCCATATTTCAAACCCCTAGGTTATATATTTTATTCACTAACTTTCTTCCCTATGTGTTCATTCTTGATGGTGGATTAAGGAATGAGGTCTAGGATTATCTCCCTACACTATTCTTTCTTCTTTGTTTCATGAGGATCTGGAAGGTCGTTTATCTAAAGATGGAAAATGGATGTGTGAGACGACATGAAAGGGATACAGGATCATGATATTGTAATGTTAAGGGAGTGATGGCACAGTGTGAGGATGAGGCAGGGTAAATCTAAGTGTGGCACCAAGTGAAAAAAACATGATGTAATAGTGGTAGCACATCAATTGTTGGGAGGAGCAGCAGTGGATGAGTCACCACACCATGATATTTGGAGTCATGGTTTGGAAAGGTGGCTACTCTAGGAGGATCATGTCATGGAATTAGGACACCATGGCATGATATTTTATAGTAGGGATTTTTTTGGTAACATATCTTATATAAGGGTCATCCCGTGTGGGGAATTAATCTTACATATGGTCATGGAATGATGAAAGGTGACATGCCAAGAAGGTTTTGTGAAGTATGAGTGGCAATGAATTTTAAAAATAGAACCACAACATGTTGACCAAGGATCAGAGAGGCTCATGAGTGTTATAAAAAGTGTTCTAGTCATATGACCCTCATCAAATTGGTTAATCACGGTGTAACCAATACGGTCATGATGTAATAGGGTATTTCCATAAGGTCATTGTGACATAATTAATTTTTTTAAAATGGGAATTAATCATTTAATTCTCTTTGGAATCATAACAGAGATGTGAGGTGACACACAAAATTTAATATCCATATATTTTTAGGATCAACGATGGGGATCAAGTGTGATGATTGGAGTGTTATTGGGGGTCTGTACTCCCTTGATGACATGTTATATCATTGAGTGGGTATCTTTCATCTTATATGGTGCTTAGTACACCCCCATATACTTGATGCTTGATCCCTCTATCTATAAAGTTTATACTCTCTTATCTATGAGATTATGTGGGAGTGCAGTTCCTCCATTAGGGTCAGCACTCCCTCAACTGATGCTTATCCTTAGAAGAGGCCTGAGCCCCCAACTATAGTTATTGATAGGTAACATGGGTTTCTTTGTTCAATTTATTCATATTCATAGAATTGTGTGCTATTTTCTCTTATAACTAAATATGGAAAGTAATACTCCCACATATGTCATAGATTCTCTCTTTTAAATCATATCTAGTTTATTATTTTCGTCTAATGGGGATCTATTTCCGTCTGAGGAGGTGAATTTAAGCTGTTTATCTTTATTATTTTTATTATTTTTGGTTTCAAGGGAATCATACTAGGTATGTGTATAATCACCCATATAGGGTTTTTTCTCCCACATGTGTCGTGTCTTATGAATATGATGCATAGTTTGGTAGTGACCTTGGTGGGCATGGTGTTAGTAGTTCCTGGTCATAATTAAATGTTTTAGTAGAGGATGAAGATTATGTATGTAGCTACCTTATGGAGAGGACCTATTTATCTTATCATTTTAGGTCGTTTTCTCCCATTTGGTTTTTGGGTACGTATCTTTCACTTTTCTATTTTGTATGATGTATTTCTTTTCTCCTTAGTGGATTTTAGAGGTTTTTAGATACATTACATATTACAGTTTGTTTTCAATTCATTTATTTTTCATTATTATGTCATGTGTACATGTGTGGGTTTTCTACATGTTCATTAGGATAAGGCCTCCCATTATATGAGATATGACTACTAATTTCTACTTATCACCCCTTACCTATTAGAAATGGGATTAGGGTGACAAACTCAGCTTATCACCACTCAAGAGGGGTATCAGCGGGATGAGTCATGTCTAAGTGGCATCAAAGTGAGATTTTTATTAGGGAAAAATCTTGAAGTTATGTGTATATTGGGTATTGTTTTGAGAATTTAGGGTGAGAATGTTAAAGGGGTATCAATTTTGACTTTCGGGCTAGGGAACCCATTGTTATTATGATGACCCATGTATACATTCACCAGGACTATGATAACCAACTTATCAAATTGTTATGTTGGGGAAATGGTTGTAGGGAACACAAAATGGTAAAAAATATATATAGAAATTGGTCATTTATTTAAATTTAGCTTTTGAGTCATCTATGATTATATATATATTTCACTTTGATCCATCTTATTAAATTATAGTATTCTACCACACAAGCAGCCAACCAGGTTTCCAAGGTAGAGTCATGACGTGCCTATGCCAGTGATTAAGCCACTTTTCCCCAACCAACTAAGAATCATTAAAACTATCTAAGAAACAAATCATGAGGTGATTCCATTAGGTATGTGAAGAATAATACCTCTTCCAGTTGTATAGTGAGTAGACCCACCTTCTGTAGTGAGGGTGGATGTTCCTGGACCATCTATGTACACAATTATACCACCAGGGATGAATTATTATGCACATAGGCTAACTGAATTGCATGAATTATAGTATTAAAGACTTCTATGGTTCCAAGGTGAGACATAACCTCAAGAAACTAAGTACTGTCTTGGGAAAATGTTTTATGTATTGTTCCTTGTTTGAATGCCTATCAATTATATGATAGTAATAGATTCCAGCCTTCTCCAAGGTATAGTGAGTCGGTAGTGGAGATTGATCATCCAGACCCATGATGTTGTGATTCTTCCTTATATAGTGTTTGAGTGACTTTTCTATGAGAAATACTACACAGTGATGTTTAGATTTGTTCACATATAGGAGTTGTTGGATTAATATCGGGGAAAAAATCATTTGTTGATTATATATAAATATTCATTGATATCATGAGTTACTACTGATATATCATCCATGATGGATTCTTCTAAGTGGAATTTCAAACATAGCCCCCATAGAGACTTTTGAGTGGTCATTTCGCCCCAATGTATTCCCACCTATGTTGGGATTTTGGAGTCGGCCTTAGTGATGCAGATATTATTAGTCAAGGGGTATTAAGTAGCAGATGGTGGTGGTGGTCACCCAGGAGAAGATTCGTCAACTAATATTAGTCGAAATCAGGCATCAAGATAATGTAATTAGAGTCTTTCACATGTATGGTATCATACCCTAGGATTAGTAGTCGTTGCGCATTGCGATCTAGTTAGATGGGGGAAAACATTTCTTTGATTGTAAGATCCAAACCTTTTTAGAAGATGCCTCAAGCATGTTTATAGGTACTCTTTTTTACTTTTTCTGAGTATATAATTTTTGGGTTTTACCTCAGAGTGTTTTGGGGGAAAATTGGAGAATTTTGGATGGAAGAGGGGCAGTACATGGTTGGCACACATTTTTCCTAAAATGTGTGAACCCAAACAGAGGGGATTTTCATGGTTGGGGCATGGGTTTTCAAACTATTCACTCTATTAGTAGTAATCATGTGACACCATTATGTGAGGCACATGGTTAGGGTGCACAGTTATAGGAAACCATGTGCCCCATATAAGAAACCGTGAATGTGAAAATTTAATCCCCTTAAAATGAGATTAAAAATACCCAAATCCCTATAATTAAACCCAAATCGACCCTAGATGGACCCTAAATGAATTATATCATTTTCGGAGTCTCTTATATGGATTCTATGGCCTTATGACCTCTGTTTTTTTATGATTATAATCCAAAATTGAAGATCTTCACCTCTCCTAGAAATTGATTCTAATCCTGATTGGTTTCCTCCCTCTCTACCATATTTCTCTCATCCTTTAAAAGGATGTTTTATTCTCTTGGTGATGGATCTAGATCATGTTTTTTATATATCTGATCTATTTGATCTTGGATCTAGGTTTTAGATCTAGGTTGTGTTCTCCATCAAGATCTTGGTTGTTCCACTTCAATTGGGGATTTCTGTTGGTGAGCATTTGTCAATGATTTTAAGGTAGGTGGTCTAAATTTAATTCCCATATTCCTGATTCCAATTTCATGTATGTGTTATTATATTTCAATTTTCTTTTGGAAATTTAATCATGAATTGAATAAATTAGTTGATAAATTAATTTAAGGGAACATGGAGTTGAAATAATTAATTAGTGAACTAATTAATGGAATGTTGAAATTATAAAATTTGTGGAATTGGGTTAATTAGTCAGTTAATTAATTAATGGAACATGTGATTGTGGGATTTGATTAATTAATTGGTAAATTAATTAATGTGATAATGGGAATGTGGAATTTGATTTAATTAATCAGTGATTTAATTAATGGGATATAAGGATTGTGTTATTAGATTAATTAATTTGAGAATTAATTAATGGGATATTATGATTGTGAAATTGGATTAATTAATTAAGGAATTAATTAATGGGTTAAAGTTTTATACGTTTTAAATGAGGAATTTATCACTTTATTCCATGAGATTAAAGTATTTAATCCTGATTTTTTTTATAGTCAGAATGGTATATCATGTTTTGAAATGTGATAAGAGGGTTAATATTGATTAACCTTGATCGATGTTATGTATGAGATATATGTGTGTTTTATTGTTACATGAGTGTGAGACACATACTAAGGCTTGAAATACCCATATGTGATATACAATTGTGGGAAAGTGACTAATGCTCTAAATACCCATATGTGATATATGAGTGTGGGATATGGATTGATGCTCAAAATACCCATATGTGATATACGAGTGTGGGATAGGGACTGATTATCCAAATAATCATATGTGATATATGAGTGTGGGATGGTTAATGCTGCTCAAAATACCTATGTGTGATTAGTAAGGTGTGGGATAGGAACTGAGGCTCCAATACTCATGAGGTCCTATACATGATGTTCTGCGCCCATGAGTTGGCATTAAACTATGGTTTCAATTGGAGATGATATAATGTGAAATGAAATGATAAATGACAACCATGGTATTATGGTATGGTCCAGACTCTGGAATGGTCCAAAGCAGGTATTGAGATTTCAGGTGTCCTCGGGAATTTAAGGGTTTGTGTGGTTAAATAAAGAGTAATTGAATAAATGTAAATTGTTTACTTTATTGATTGTTTTTATTATTTATAAATCTTCATACAGTGTTATTGAATGGATATTGTTTTAGATTATGTTGGAAGTGGCCTGATGAGTTTTACACACACCCTACTAGAGATGCCTAATTGGTACCTGAATAGACTTCATGTTTTCATTATAGGATAAGGGAAATAGTACTATGTTAGATTGATGAGTTAGAGTTGAGAATAGATGATGGAAATAAACATGGTGTTGGGACCCACTCAAAAGTGTATGTGTGTCTTTATTTTTGTTTTTCATTTGACACATGACACGTATTTGGCATGGAATATCTACTGTTTAGTTTTGGATAATGTATTATTATTTTGGATATCATGTGATACTGGTTTTTTCTTGTTATTTGTTATCTCTTTTGGCTATTATTATTTATTTCTATTGTTTTTATACTTTAATAAATAGGGTATAGTCTCACCATGATTTATATTAGACCCTTACTGCTAGTCAGCAACCTCTAACATATGGGGAGGTGTGCTTGAGGTCATGTAACCAACCATCTTAGGGAAACAGTGTGTGGCACCTATTTTGGGACATTACAAAGTGATATAAAAGGTGGATGGTTAGTGTCTCAAGGTGGTTAGCGGTGGATTTGAATTTTGAAGTTTTGGTTTTTGATTATGTAATGTGGTGTTAAATGTGTGATGTTTGAGACCCCGGTTCCCACCTACCTAAGGTGGATTTTATAAAATTCAAAAAAAAAAAGGTTTGCAGAAACACATGTATGAGGGAAAAAGCTAATTACCCAAGGTGGGATTGTTGTTATTGATGTGTGTTGTTACAATTGAATGTTATTCCACCTTGAGTAATGCACTTGTTGTGCGATATTATTTTTTATGAGGTTTTTTTTATATTTTAATCATGGCCCAGTATGGAATTAAATTTTAATACACATGAATCATTATAGGTACTCATGAATTATTTTGACATGGATCATTTTTAGGCACACATGAGAAAAACATGTTTTGGGTAAGTTATTGAAATTGAAAGGTTTTTTCTTTACTTGTGTAACTAAAATGAAAAAGGTGTCTAATATGAAATTGAAATTTTTTTAATGATGTAAAATGTAAAAAATGGGTGTCTAATGAGGTTTGAATAATGAGAATTTATTTACCCCTTAATAACCATGACCTATATGTAGGATGGTTAAGGGTAGTGATAGATCCTCAGTTTTTACCATGAGGTGGGGTTTGGGGAATGACTTATTTTGGATTATCTTGAATCCCTCTTATGTAAATGTGTTAAAATTTTGTTATGTGCCATAAGTTGTGTGTTTTTCATTATATAGATAGGCCTCCAAAATAATTACTATTAAGATAATTACAAGAGGATATTGCTGGAAATGATCCACTAGTAGTGGAACCTGAGGCACTAATAGTTCCGGGTGAGGATGTCAAAGAGTAGTTTAGAGAGAACTTTTCTTAATTAATATAGGTTATAGAGAGAGACCCAAAGTGGGTTGTGAAGAGTATTCCCAACCTGAGATGGGAGTTTCAGTTTTAGTACTCTATAACTTTCATCGGATAGGGTGGGCCTGAGGCAGAAGAGTTATGGATTGAGTCTATCCAGACTATACTTGACCATTTAGAGACTTGTACTAAGAAAAGGGTCAATATTTAATCTTAAATTATATGAGGATCAGTGAATCATTGGTGAGATTTTCAATCATGGATAGGGAAGGTAGGTGGTATGGTATGGAAGGAATTTTTGGATAAGTTCATGGATAATTTTTATCTATAGACACTAAGATGGGATAGAGAAACTGATTTCATACAGTTGACTTAGGAACATATGTCTGTGATAGATTATTATGGTTGCTTTACTAATTTGCAGTGCTTTTCTCTAGTGTTGTCAGGGGATGATACAGTTATGGAAAGGCATTTCCCAGACAAACTAAAATGCGAGATTAAGTCCTAGGTCAACATATTTCGGCTAAAGAAGTTTTTTAATGTGGTTGATCAGGCTCTCATAGTTGAGGGGAACCTAAGGGAGGATTCCAATGGAGGAAATGTGGTTTATTCTAGGAAATAAAGGAGTTTGTCTTCGAAGGGTATGATGCATCATTATGATAATATTGACCAGAGGGGAGAAAAGAAGAGTGTCCAGGGGGAATGATCATTCACTCAGGATATTACTTGAGTGATTTTTCACCAGCGCAGTAGGCTGGGCCACTAACATAGAAATTGTCCCGGACCACCGGTATATCTAGTGGTAGGATTGGACATCTATAAAGGTTCTGCAGGAACCCAAGAAATATGGGTAATGATGGGGTAGATAAAAAGAATTGGATTGTGGGAAGGGGGTCTTTTATGTTGTATCAGAATGGAAGTTGGAGTTCTACTGGTCATGGTGGTTGAGGAAGTGGATGAGGTTATTATAGATAAGAGCACTTGTATTAGTAGAGTAGTGCAATTTAATGGGCTCATACTACATCATAGGGAAGAGGGAAGGACAATTACATGTTTTTTATCCTACACTTGGGACTAGTGAGGCTAGAAAATCGATAGTTATAGGTATTATTCTTATAGATTCTACACTATATAGTTTCTTATATGATAATGGTGCCTCTCATTATTTTATATCTTCCAAACATGGGAATGGTTTGATCCTGTTTATGGAGTTCATTAGTGGGGTTATGATGATAGAAATACCTTTGGGGTATAGTTGAGAGACATTTTTTGTGCATGGGGTGTTCTCTCGAGGTTGGGGAGTACTATTTCCTTTGGGATCTTTATATTATGGATATGTTAGGATTAATAATAATTATGGGTATGTAATTATTTGTATAATACTAAGCCCACGTAGATTGTTACCATATGAGGGTGACATTTATGTCTCCTAAGGGTGAAAATTTTGTTCACTGTGGAGAATGGGATACCAAGGTGGGATAGGATAGGTCAGTTCATCACCAACTAGGGGAGCTCACCACCCTAGTTTCTAGTATGTTGCTGGATGATAGAATTGTTAAGAATGATGTCTTTCCAACCATTTTGGATTGATTTCATGATTTTATTCCTGAATATTTCCCAGGGATAAGACCTGAGAGAGATGTGGAGTTTACAATTGAGATCATGTATAGAGTTGACCTAGTTTCTATTCCACTGTACTGATTGGAATCAATAGATCCTCAATAAATCAATACTTAACTAGAATATTTTATAGATAATGGGTTTATCCATTCAATTATGTATCCATTGGGTTCCCCAATTTTATTTTCTAAGAAGGTTTATGTGACTCTACACTCTCTGATGATTATCAGAAGTTGAACTTTATGATATCTTGGAACAAGAATACTCTTCCATGTATCAATAATCTATTTGACCAGTTTAGTGGAGCTTGTGTCTTTTCCAAGAAGGAATTGATATCGGGGTATCATTAGTTTTGAGTTTTACATTCTAATATACCTAAAAATACATTCATAATCATGTATGGATTTATGAGTTCATTGTGATTATGTTTGGGTAAAATAATTCTCCTACTATGTTTATGGACTTGATGAACCAAATTTTTCATCCATACCTAGATCAGTTTGTTTTTTTTATTTGTGGATGACATCTTGGTGTACTTTAAGACTCATGATGATCATACCCAACCCATTGAAATCATTTTGAGTACACTGAGAGAGCATTATATATATTCCAAAATTTCTAATTGTCATTTTTGGATTGATTAGGTACACTTATTATGTAAAATAAACTTTGAGGAAGGTGTGTTACTGGATCCAAAGAAGGTTCAAGCAGATGTATCTTAGGAGCATCTTAATAAGTTTTTTGATATCCTTAGCTTTCTAGGGTTATAGGGATATTACAAGAGGTTCATCCATGAATTTTCCAAAATTTAAGCACCTATTTTGGGCTTGACCAAGAAGGGGATAATTTTTTATTGGTTTCAAGTATGTGAGAATTCATTCCAAGAATTAAATCAGTGAATGAAATTGTCACCAGTATTGATCTTACATGAGCTAGGTGAGGAGTATATAGTGTTTTGTGACTCTTCTAGGATCTGGATTAGAGTAATGATAATGTAGGAAGATCAAATTTTGGTGTATGGGTCATGGTAGTTGATGACACATGAATTTAATTACCCTATGCATGACCTTGAGTTATCTTTAGTGGTGTATTATTTGAAGTGTTTGTGGAATTATATTTTGGGTGAAAAGTTTACTATGTATATTGATCACAATATCTTAAAGTATATGTTTTTATAGTGTTATATGAAATTCATTAATTTTAAATAGGTTTATTATATGAATTAATTTGACTTTTATCTTGAATATATTCCTAGGAAAGGAAATAGTGTAGCTTATTCTTTAAGTATAAAAACTCAGACTCAGGCAGTTCAGGAGTCTAGTGATAAGTAGAAGATGATGAATTTTTTAGATGAGATGAATGTTATAGATAATAAGGGTTATAAGTGGATGAATCTCATATCAATTTCAGTGGAGTATACACTTTTGAGCCAAATTAGAGATGGGTAGTGTGAAGATATGGAATATTTTTCCTTGAAGGGAATCCTTGAAGGGGGGAAGTCACCTTCAGATTGGGAAATAGATGAGGATGAGATCATCTATATAAAAAATTGTGTTTTTGTTCCTATGAGCATGAGGAAAGAGATTTCATGACTTTATGTGGGTAGTACATCCAAGTGGGTCCAAAATTTACCATGAACTATGATGATAGTTTTGGTAGCCAAGCATGAAAAAGAATATTGTAGGTTTCATGAAATGATTTTACACCTATCAACAGGTGGACTACAAGAATTAATGACCCAGTGGTTTACTACAGCTTTTGCCCATTCCAAAATGGAATTGGGATGACATTACAATGGAATTTTTTGTGGGTATCCATAGGATACCTTAGAATAATGATTATATTTGGGAATATTGTGGACCGTTTGAAAAAGGCAGCACATTTTTTACTGGTACATGAGTCTTTCTTAGTGGATCAGCTGGGAGACTTGTATGTTTGAGAGATAGTCTGTTTGTATGGGTTTCCATAGACTATAGTTTTATACTATGACTTGCATTTTAATTCATGATTCTATAAGGTATTGTATAAGGTTCTTGGTACATAGGTTTTTTTGAATATGAAATTCCACCCCAAACAAATGGGTAGCCATAATATACTATTCATGTTCTTAAGGATACGATACAAGCATGTGTTATAGAATTTAGTGGGTCATGGGAGAAGAACCAATAACTTGAAAACTTATCCTATAACAATATTCATTAGTATAATATTTAGATAGAGCCATATGAGACTCTTTATGGTAGGCCATACCGATCACCTATATGTTGGATGGAGGTAGGTGAGTTAGAACTGTTGGGACTAAGTCTCGTTCAGGAGATGTTAGAGTAGGTTTTCTTAATTTGGAAGCATATGGACATGTATTAGAGTAGAAAAAAAAATCATATTTTGATATAATTCTATGAATCCTATCGTTTATAGAGTGTGATCATGTATTCCTTCAGGTGTCACATAGATTGGGTCACCATAGTACTTGGAAATAGGTCAAGACAGTGCCCAGGTTAGTTAGATCATTTGAGGTTGTGGAGATAATTGGGCTGGTGGAATGACTATTGGATCTCCATAGAGGTATAGTGATATTAATGATTTCTTTTATCTATCATAGCTTCAGCAGTATCACTATGACCCTTCTTATGTGATCGATGTGGATGATGTTGATCTTGAGATAGATACATCCTTTTAAGAGGGTCTGATATGTGTGTTGGATCGTAGTGAGAAAGTGTTTTGGGGAAAAACCACACTGATAGTTCATTTATTATGGTAACATGGGCGTTTTTAGAAGGAAACATGGGTGATTAAAGTGGATATGTAGTCTCAGTGGCCCGATCTTTTTACCACATAATCTTAGATATTCTTGGAAGTACAACTCAAGGATGAGATATTAGAAGGTGGAGAGATTGTAAGATCCCAGCCTTTTTTGAATATTCCTTGATCACATTTACAGGTACTCATTTTCTTGGTTTTGAGTATATCATCTTTGGGTTTTACCTTGGGGAGTTTTTGGGGAAAATTAGAAAATTTTTGATAGAAGAGGGGTAGTGAACGGTTGGCGCATGATTTTCCCAAACCATGCACCCAACCCAAAAAACCATGAAAACCCAAACAGAGGGGATTCACGTGGCTGGTGCATAGTTTTTCAAACCTTTAACCCCCTTAGGAGTAACTTTTTGACACCCTTATATGAGGTGTATGGTTAGGGTGCACTGTTAGGGGAAATAGTTCTCCCTGTACAAGAAAATGTGCATGCAGAAATTTAATCTTCTAAAAATTAGATTAAAAATACTCAAACCCCCAAACTTCACCCCAAATTGACCCTAGATTGACCCTAAATGGATTCTACCATTTTTGGATTCTATTGGATGGATTCCAAGGCCTTTCAACCTCCTTTCTTGATGATCTGAATCCCAGATTGATGATTTGCACCTCTCTTGGAAAGAGATTATAATAGTGATTTGTTTCCTCCCTCTCCCATGTCTTTACCTTATCCTTTAATGGGAAGTTTTCCTCTATTTGTGATGTATCTATATCTAGGTTTTGATATATATAATACATTTGATATTGGATATAGTTTTTGGATCTAGGTCGTGTTCTTCATCATGATCTTGTTTGTTCCTGTTTGATTATGGATTTCTATTGGTGAGCATTTTTCAATGATCTTGAGGTAAGTGGTATAAATTTAATTATTGTAGTCTTGATTCTAATTGTATGTATGAATTGTAATATTTCAATTGGACTTTATAAATTTAATATTGAATTGAATAAATTAGTTGATAAATTAATTTATGGAAACATGGAGTTGGATTAATTAATTAGTGAATTAATTAATGGAATTTTGAGATTATGAAATTGGTGTAATTGAATTAATTCATTGCTGAATTAGTTAATGGAATATATGATTGTGAAATTTGATTAATTAATTTGTTAATTAATTAATGGAATATGGGGATTATGTAAATTTATTTAATTAATTAGTGAATAAATTAATGGGATATCAGGATTAGAGAATTAGATTAATTAATTGGTGAATTAATTAATGGGATATTGGTATAGTGAAATTGGATTAATTAATTGTTTAATTTATTAATGGATTTAATTTTTATATGGTTTAAATGATGAAATTTTATTTCATGGAGAATTTACTATTTTATTCCATGTGATTAAAGTATTGAATCATGATTTTTTTGTCAGAATGGTATATCATGACCTGAAATGTGATGATACGGTTGATGACGATTAATGTGATGTATGTGATATATGTTTTTTTGATTTTTATACAAGTTTAGGACATAGAATGTGGCTCAAAATACCCATATGTGATATATGAGTATGGTAAATGGGATGATTCTCCAAATACCCATTGTGATATATGAGTGTGGGATAGAGACAGATGGTCCAAATACCCATATGGGATATACGAGTGTGGGATAGAGAATGTTTCTCCAAATACCCATATGTGATATACAATTGTGGGACATCTACTAATGATCTAAATACCCATGTGTTATTAGTGAGGTGTGAGACATGGACTGAGGCTCTAAATACCCATGGGGTGCTAGACATGACATTTTGTGCCCATGAGTTAACATCATAATATGGTTCCAATTGGATGTGATATAATTGAAATGAAATGAAAAATGAAAACTATAGTATTGTGATATGGTTCAGACTTTGGAATAATCTAGAGTAGGTATTGAGAGTTTGGGTGTCCTTGGGAACCTGTCAGTCTATGTGGTTAAATAAAGAGTAATTGAATAAATGTAAACAATTTAATTTATTTCTTGTATTTTATTCTTTATATAATTTCATACATTGTAATTGACTAGATATTATTTTATATACCATTGGTGGTGGCATATTGAGTTATAATCACATCCTACTAGGGATTCCTGATCAGTACCTGAATATAATCCATGCTTGCAGGACATGATAAGGGAAAGAGTCCTATGTTAGATTGTTGAATTGGGATGGATCATGGATGAGTGAACAATAAATGGTGTTGAGACCCACATGGAAGTGTTAGTGTGTATTTATTTTATTTTTTTATTTGACACTTGACACGTATTTGACATAGCATATATACTATTTCATTTTAGATATTGTATTCCCATTTTAGACATCATGTGATACTAGTTTTATCTTATTATTGGTTTTATCTTTTGGATATTATTATTTATTTGTGATATTTTTATACTTTGATAGAGAGGGTATAGTATCCTCATGATCAATATTATACATTCACTGCTAGTCGGTATCCTTTAGCATAGGGGGAGGCACAATTGAGGTCATGTAACCCACCAGCTTGAGGCATATGTGTGTGGCACCGTGGTCGGGACCTTATAGTTATTGTGACAGATGAGTTTATTTAGAACATTATTTCTCAACATTTCATGCAAAAAAGTACCATAATAGGGTTGATAGACCTCAATATCAAAGGAATAAACACAAACAATGACCTCATAAAGGTGGAAAGTGTATTCCTAGAGAAAGTGTCTTTTCTAGAGGACCTGTCAGTTCCCTAAGAGAAGAATCTAGAGGAGGAAAATGCTTAAATACACATCCAACATCTCCACTCCTAGGATATACACTCCAAGCTTGGAGGGTTAGTGATCAGGGGAACACCCATACACACATGGTAGAGGGTTATGATTAGGTGGTCCCCAATATGGTTTGAGGCATGATTCAGTTCTATTCTACTTTGAAACCCATGCTCATAGAAAATTACGCAAGCCATTAATTTATTTATTTATACCTAGCTCGAGATCTAGATATTCTGATGAATCCTTTATCCTAAACCATGTGTCCATAGACTCATATTTACTAACTATCTATAGTAAATTCTTGGATATACTACCAACAATAGAAAGTGATGTACTTCAAAGCTGATGGATCAATATTCCTCTTCATGGAAGAGCGATAGATTCAGTCTAGATGATTAGGTATTGTGTTCCAAAATTTACAACTAATCACCCACCGCTTGGTGAGTTTGAATTTATGTGTGGTAGATACATTAGAAGATCAGATTTGAGTTGTGGTGGAGTACGTGAATGTTTTTTCCAAGGATGAACTGGGATATCACCCTCATTAAGAGATTTACTTCTACATTGATATTCACCCCAAGACCTCTTTAATATCTTCTTCATCTTATTAGATAGACCTAACTGGGCTTAGAGAATCAAATGTGTAGTTGTAGGACCATATGAGGAAAGTTTTTATCTTACCAAGAGTATCCCCTAGTAGCCTTGGTGCTATTCACTAAGAAGGAAAATGAGAGTTCTATGTTTTTTTATTAACCATCAGTACCTGATCTAGGTGGTAAACAAGAAAAACAACCCTCTATCAAGAATTGATGATCTCATCTATTAGATAAAGGGAGTGAAGTGGTTCTCAAATAAACATATTTGTTTAATCTATCACCATATTTCGGTTCATGATGAGGATATCCCAAAGGTGATATTATGATGTTTCTATGACCATTACATGTATATGGTGATTCCATTTAGAATGATGAACACCCTAAAAATTTTATTTTCCTTATAAACGACATATTTTATCCTTAATTAGACTAGTTTGTGGTGGTCTTCATCAAATATATCCTCATCTATTCAATATTATAGGATGAGTATTTTTGAGAATTTGAGGATTATTCTATACTTACTTTGAGAGTATTAGCTATTTGAAAAATCCTTAGAGTTCCATTTTTTGATTCGAAAGACCCGATCCCTGGGGAATGTCATATTATAGGGAGGAGTGGATGTGTACCTAATTAAGATTGATACAGTGATATATTTTAATCCAAATAAGGGTTTTTTTGAGTTTCATATTTTTCTTGGTTGGGTAGGGTACTACTAAGGATTCATGGAATACTCCTCTAAGATTTTGGGCAGCATGACCGCCCTTACTCGAAAGTAAAAACCATTTGTTTGGTCCAATAGATTCTAAATAGATTTTTAGGATATAAACTGAAATTGATGATTGATTCTAATGACACCCTTCATGTCATTATTTTTTAATTAATTAATTAATTAATACCATTTTATGTTATTTTGAGTTTTATGGGTTTCAATAATTTTAGATCTTGAAGTTTTAAAAATTTTAAAGTTTAAAATGGGAACATGGTTATCCCACACTATTGGTAAAACTTGAAAAAACTGTGTGGTTTTGATATTCCCTTAGGTATTACCATTTTCATGGTCAACTCATGGACATGAAAGGAACACGAGGTCTTAGGAATAACTATGCGAGGCCCCTTTTATCTAAGTTATGTGGGCTGTATAGTTTGACAAACCATGTAGGTTTCCCCAAGTTTTAATTTTTTTATTTTGTTTTTTAATTTATTTTCATTAATTTTTCATATTTTCTCCTCTTTATCCCATACCTACATCATGATTTCCCCCTTGGTTGAGGCATACCTCATGCAACCTCTTCCATTCATACTCCCATCTCCTTTCCTCATCGCATGTCATGCCCAGGTTCAAGCCCTCCTCCCTCTCACAACCTCCTCCCTATAGTCTCTCCTCTCCCTTACTTGTGAATATCACCCATAAAAAGAATGCCCCTCCCAGTCACACTACCCTCAGCTAGATATCCTCTATTATTTTCAATTCATAGTGGAATCTTAACTATTTTTTGGTTTACTTTCCATGATATTGTCTCTTCTTCCCTCTCTTCCTTATTTCCTTGCGGTGTTTGTTTCCCCCATAACTATTAGGATTCATCCAAAACCTAGGGGTGTTGGGTTTGTTATAATTTTTTGGATTCATTGTTTTTAGGGTTTGTACATTTCCCCACTTTCTTGTTGGAGCCTTCTCCTTCAATGGAAACACATTTCAGCTTGATTTCCATTGATTCTATCTAATTTTTACCATTACCTAATTTTTAATTATTGAATTGTTGATTTATTACTTTCTAAAATTTATATTTTAATTTTAAATGGTTGTATTATACACATTTATATAATTTTATTTTGATTTATAGTGGAAGGAGTAGTTTTTACTATTTTTTATATATTAATAAAAATTATTTTAATTAATTTCCCACACTGATTATTTAAGAGATTTCAAGAATGATTTTAAAAATATTATTTTGAATCTATAAATTTTTTTAGGATTTTTATATTGACTTATAAGAGATTTTTACTTATCATTTCAAGTGGAACTTGAAATTATAATTATGAATAAATTGTTTAAATAATAAATGTAACTAAAAAGTGAGGCCTGAAATGTGTTGACCTAATTTTAGACATTTGGAGAATAAAAGGACTGTGTTTTATGTTATTAAAGGATTTAATAAAAATAGAAGAAATTTTTCATAGTGTATTTCATAAGGTGGCTATTTTAAGTGTGGTGTTTTAAATAATTCTTTATAAATAGTTTTGAAATATAAAAAGTGACATGGTCTTCCAAGTCATGTTTTTTAATTGATCAATTGACACTTTTAAATGAATTAATCATTTTTTAGATGCCCTCATTTCTCCCTTGTTCTTATTACACCTGTTGAGAGTTATCATTATTTTTATAGTGATTGTATAAGGTGTATAGTGGTTGATTTTGTATGATGGAATCAAAGGTGATGGAGAGATCTTACTATGATTTGTTACCTTATTTGATCCTTTCACATTTCTCACCCTCACTCTTTTATTAGTCATGGGAATTATAGGTCACTAAGTAGAATCACGAATGAGTGAATGCTATTGTTTTTCTTGTGTGTATAGATAGAGAGTGATTGGGGTGATGAGTGCACTCTGATGGTCCCCATAGCAACTTCACACTCCTCATATGATGAGATTAGGGATCAACAAGTTCAACAAGACGTCTGAGATAGATAGTTTCTATAGGCCAAACTAGGATTCATGTATCAAGTTTAGGATTACATTACTATGTTCCTAGGTTAGATCTTGTTGAGTTAATAAGTTTTCCTCATGAATTTTCCATTCCTTTATGTTTTGAAAATCAGAAACACTCTATCTCAAGGCAAATTTCATTTCCCATAAGATTTATCATATTAAGGAAAGTTTTCCTTACCAAGAAAATTTTCTCCCTATCTTTGTTTTCATTGTTCATGATTTAGTTTCACTAAATCTAACTCCTTTTATTTCTATGTGAAAAATATGGAATCATTTCTAAAACCTCATGATATGATAAATACTTAGATATAAAGTATTCTATTTTCAGGTTCTAAATTCAGATTATGAATTCTCTAAAAATCAGATTCTAAATTCATTGAAATTCAGATTCCAAATTCTTCTAAAAACAGATTCAGAATTCTTATGAAAATAGATTCAGAATTCTTCTGAATTCAAATTCTGAATTCTGTGAAATTAAGATTCTGAATTCTTTGAAAATCAGATTTTGAATTCTTTGAAATTCTGATTCTTAATTCAATTCAGACTCTGAATTCCTCATAATTCAGGTTCTGAATTCCTTAGAATTCAGACTCTAAATTCCTTAGAATTCAGGTTCTGAATTTCTTAGAATTCAAACTTTGAATTCCTTAGAATTTAGGCTCTGAATTTGTCATAATTCAGGTTCCTAATTCCTTATAATTCAGGCTCCAAATTCCTTACAATTCAGGTTCCAAATTCCTTAGAATTTAGACATTGAATTCCTTACAATTTGGCTCCAAATTCCTCAGAAATTATGTTCCAAATTCAATAGAATTAGGGCTCCTAATTCCTCAGAATTTTGGTTCTGAATTCCTTCGAATTCAAACTCCGAATTCCTTATAATTCAGACTCTGAAATCTATATAATTCTAATTCCGAATTCCTTGAAAAATAGAATCTGAATATCCATGTAATATAGACTCTGAATGTTTATTTCCTTAGACTCTGAACTTTATTTTTCCGTAGACTCTGAAAAATAAATTTGGTTGAGAAGCCATATTTTTCTTACCTTTGTTATAGTTATGAAATGATGTCATGCATTTTGTTTCTAACTAAACATTGTTTGAGTGACATGTGTATAGGTCCCTCCAAGATTCAAGGAAAAATATGACTGTTGGAGGTGGGAGCCGACCATTGGAGAAGTACCTATAAATAGGAGCTCATTTGAATTCAGTCATCACTGATCTAGTACTCTAGAGATTGCATGTAGCTAAAGTGATTTCTAAAGAGAGATACTCTCATGCTTTTTGAATACTAAACATCTTGTTCAGATTGCTTTGTGCAACTATGATTGTTGTTGTGCACAATCAAGGGCTTTCGAGGATAGGAAGACAGAGGTGCTGAGTACCTTAAAGTTTGAGGACTTCCTTGATAAGGAAGATAGAGGTGATGAATACCTTGAAGTTCAAGGGATAGAGGGGATAGCAAGACAGACTTCTATATTCTTATCAAGGGCTTACCCTGGTGTGGGTAAGACAGACTTTCTTGAAAGTATAAATCAAGGGACCTTTATCCAAGGTTGTTGGATACCCTACTCTTTGGGTTAAAAGATTCTACACTTGTTACTTGTAATGTTTCAAGTTTATTTTCCATTGTATATTGATTAATAAGGAAATTATAACTATCTAATACTTTCTTGTATTTGTATAATCTGATTATTAAGATTTTATATGACTTAATGTAGAATATTTTCCTTGTAAACATTTCTTAAGTTTCATTTCTGGAACCATATATCCAAAATCTAGAAAGTTTGTAGAACTAGAGGTTTTGTGAATTTACCTTGTTTAACTTTGTTAAAAATAATTTTCTTTAAGGTTAAAATGAATGTTTTATAACCAACTTTAAAAGTTCCAAATTAATTTTAAATGTAATGACCCAAAATTTCATTAATGGAAATCCCTCTTGATCTAATTAAATGTCTCTTTATGTAAAATGTTTATATAAAATGTCAACTTCTTTGGTTTTATGTTATGAATTGTGACCATTGATAATATTGTCATTGAATAGTTATCACCAGATTAGTATAAATATAGGGATTTAACAAATCCAATTTACTCAGACAAAGGAGGTGATGGACTCATCAAGTAGACGTGCCCCATACGAAGCCCATTTGTCAGAGATCGGAAAGGAGGTGGCTTCATTGGGCTTTTCTCTTGACCAAGTCCAAGCCGAGGTTGAATATGATAATCTCTAGCAGGACTGCCTACAAGAGAAATGGAAGTTGATAGAGATTACCACCTGAGCAATGTTATCCGAGCCACCCAAGAGTCTGTCACCATCGCACACCTTACTCTTCGGTCTTATGTAGGTGTTATATGGGGTTATGTAACATGACCATAGCACTATGATTATATACAATATTTTTGTATATAATAATGAATATAATTTCATTTTATTATTGTTACCTTGTAAATAGTTTTTAAAGCACAAATAGTGTTTTTAGTTAATATTCAACTAAGAAATAAATTCTGATGAATTAATGGATTTTTGAATTAAATATTATTTCAATAAATTATTATTATTATTATTAAATTAATTTTTATTAAATATAAATGATCTTATAATTTTATTCAATAGTAATTTTTATTAAGGTTTGAAATCCTTTTTTGTTAAAACCCGTGAATTTTTTATAAATATCGGTTCTTATTTTAGAAGTGAAAATTAACATATTTAGAAAATTATTTAGATAAAATAAATATTATTTCTAGAATCAGGATGTCAAAATTATCCAATGGTTATTTTTTCATAATTTTCTTGTACAGTCAAAATTTTGGGTAAAAATTAAATACCATTTAAATATATAATGTGTTTTATGACATCATAATGACCCAATAGTGATGTAATAAAATACTATAAGATTTATTTTCGTCCAATATATGTTTCACCATTAAAATAATGTGATTTTGGGTTTGTTTGACTTATTTTACATAGCATTAATGGACCCTTCAATACTAATTAAACATCTTGTCTTTTTAAATTGTTTTCCTTGGGAGTGTGACTCACCTTCACATAAGCAACCACATTATTTTAAGAATTTAGTACTTTGGCCTTATAAAATATTTTTTTTCACTTCACTTTTCAGAAAACCATGGGCAAAAACCATGGGCTGGTTTGTGGTTTGGATTAGTTTAATGTGAGGTGTCCCAAACTTAAATAATAAAGAATTCCCTCACCTTTCCTAGATAAACCCACCCAAGATCCCAATTCTTCCTCACTAAAAGCCTTTTAAGTTCTTCCAGACTCTTACCTCCTCTCTCTAGAATCCTCACAAGGTGCCCCAAGCTCCCAAGAAGCCTCTCTCAAGCCTCTCTCAAGCCTTTGGAAGCCACTTCCAAGTAATGGTTTTTCTACCTTTCTCATTTTTGTCCAATTTTATTAACATTGTTATGCCCTTTTAATTTAAATTATAAATGCTGGGGTATGGTTTCAAACCTCCCCCATACTGCCCTATTTATGTTTGAATGATGGGATACCCCTTTCTTTCTCATTAAATGCCTCCCATGTACACCCGTTACTATGCTGAAATTCTGAAAGGAATTTCTCTCTCCTCTTTTACATTCAAGAAATTCTTTTGTATTATGACTCTAAATTCCATTAAAATTGTTGGGACATGTATCTATATGAACCCATTTCTATCCATTTCATTTAAATATGATGTGACACACCATTATCTCTCATCAACCATTTTTATGAATTCTTACGTCACACCGTTACGCTGCCAAAATTGCACAAATTTTTCAAGCCAATGTCATTGTGTAGTGAATACCATGACCATTTCTCTATCAAGGGTGTTCACCTTTATGCACATTTACTTATTGATTATAAAGTTTCATTTATTAATTCCACATTCCTTTATCGTGGAATAAATGATTTTTTTATGAATCCCTATTATATTATCCATGTGGCACACTTATGCATGAAATGAAATGTTTAAGAAGGGTGCGTCCTGATAGCACTCCAATGCATTGGGTAAAGTATAGTATCATGATACTTAATGTTAAATGGGTGTTTAATCATGATAATTAATTTGCAATGAGGTTTTACCCATGATTCATGTTCAATGAGTATTTACTAATGCTCTATGCACAGTGAGCCTTGGCTCATGCTAATTCCATGTTAAGTGTTGTTGCCACATTTCCATGTTATGATTATCATGATTTATCATTCCATTATGTTTTTAGTTCTCTTATGCTCTATTGATATACCTATTTTCTAACATGTATTTTATTCCTCATGTTATTCCATTATTATTCCCTTTCTGGGCTTTATAGCTCACCCTTTTCTTATACATGTCCTCAGGTCATCCCATGCAATGCTAAGTACAAGGGAATGTAGTGGTCATGTAAAGGAAGTTTTCAATAAAGATGTTGTATTTCATGTTTTAAGTTGTTATTTAATGATCCTAAGCCCCAAAGACATAGGGCCTATCGATCTTCTATACTATATCAAGTGAAGTTTATGTAATAAACTATTTTTAATTGTGTAATAAAAGATCAGGGTTGTCATAGTTGGTATCAGAGGATAGGTTTAGTGATTTTTTTGGATTAGGATAAAAAAACTCTACTAAAGCCTTAGAGACAAGAATAAGTATAATAAAAACATCCCTAAGTTTTTGTGGGTATTGAGTAAGTGTTTTATCAAGAAAATAAATCCCTCTATGAATATGAGCAGGTAGAGGCGGCTCTGACACAGATGTATCCTAGGGTTAAAACCCAAAAACACCACTTTGAGCTAGACTCGAACGAGAACCGTTACATAACAACAGGCCTTGCTGCAATCTTAGTTATGACACTCCCAGGGGATATGCTTTGGTAAATTCACAAGCATAGTATGAATGATTATTAAGGGACTAAAAAATGCTCTAAAAATATATGTTAGAAATTAGATAATGGATAACATAGATTGAAGCCTATAAATTCATAAGTTAAGGAAATAAAATTTATAAGTTATCCATGTTTTCATTGGATTCCCTTTTATGTGTTTAATAGTTTAATGAACCCATCCCGTGTCTATATCAGATAAAGTAGAACCAGAATAAAAAAGTGAAATTTAGGGTTATCGTTCATGTTCTACACATTCTTTTATATCTATAAAGTTTAGTAGAACAGTCCCAACACCACCACAAATCATGAAAGTGAAGATGTCGGTGAGTATGAAAAATGGGGAAATCATTGTATCCCATGAATATAACTCCTACCCTGTCATAATATGTGGATTAATCTTTCCAGCGAACGTCGTCATACTCCCTCTAGTGGAATTTGATGCAATTATTGGCATGGATTGGATTACTTTATATAGATCCAACCTAAATTGTCGTGAGAGGGAAATCACCCTCCATGTGAAGAATTGATCCCTGATTATTTACAAGTGCAAGGAGGAAGATGAATATTCTTGAGCTCTATCATCTCAAGAATGGATATTACTACCCTATGAGCATGCCTATCTAGCTCAGATGATTGAGTCTAAAATGGAAACCATCCTAGAAGACATGACTATTATGAGGGAATTTTCTGAAGTGTTTCTTGAGGAATTTCATGGTCTTCCTCTTAAAAGAGATGTTGAATTTTCAATTGATCTTATACTTGAGGCATTGCCAATATCCAAGACTCCATATAGAATGGATGTTGTGGAGCTTGAGGAGCTGAAGAAACAACTACAAGAGAATCTGGATAAAGAGTTTATATTCCCAAGTGCTTCACCATGGGGTGCACCAGTCCTCTTTGTCAAGAAGAAAGACGGGTCAATGCACCTTTTCATCAATTATCGTGAGCTTAACAAAATCACGATAAATAACAAGTATCCTCTCCCATGAATATATTACTTGTTTGATCATCTGAATGGAGCACAATACTTATCCATGGTGGATTTTCGGTCAAGATATTATCAAGTAAGGGTGAAAAAGGAAGAGATCCCCAAGATTTCTTTTCGTACAATATACAGGCACAATGAATTCATAGAAATTCCTTTCGTACTCACTAATTCTCTAGCAATTTTTATGGACTTTATGAATAGAGTCTTTAGAGATCACCTCTACAAATTTGTGGTTGTCTTTATAGATGATATTCTGATATACTCCAAAACCAAGGAAGATCATGAGGAGCATCTAAGAACTATACTAGAGACCTTGCGGAAGGAGAAGCTCTATGCAAAGTACAACTAGTGTGAGTTCTGGTTGAAGGAGGTCTCATTCTTGGTCCATATCATCACAAGAAATGGGATATATGTGGATCCCTCCAAAATAAATGAAATTGAGGAATGGATGAGGCCTACATCGGTAACGTATATCCGTTGCTTCTTGGGGTTAGCTGGATATTATCGACGATTTGTGAGAAATTTCTCACAATTTTCTAACCCACTTAACAAGATAACTCGGAAGAGAGTAATGTTTTTTTGGAGTGATGAATGCATAGAAAGCTTCATGGAGTTGAAAAGGAGGCATATCACTGCGCCCATGCTCACTTTACCCACAAGTGGAGAACTTTTTGTGGTATTTAGTGATAATTCAAAGAAGAGTATGGGATATGTGTTGATGCAAAATGACAAAGTCTTTGCCTATTCTTCAAGGTAATTGAATGTTCATGAACAGAACTATACAACACAAGAACTCGATTTGGCTTCAACAATATTCGCTTTGATAATTTGGTGGCATTATCTATTTGGGGAGAAGTGTGAAATATATACGGACCACAAAAGCCTCAAGTATATATTCACATAGAAAGAGTTGAACATGCACTAATGAAGATGGTTAGAGCTGATCAAAGACTATGACTGCTCAATCCATTACCACCCTGGGAAGGCGAACAAGTGGCAGATGCCCTAAGTAGAAATGACCCAGCGATTCTATCATTGATGAGAATTAAAAAGGATAAAATCTTCTTAGATTTGATGAAGATGGACATGGGAATCATAAAGAAGGTAACATCATCAATCTTTTCACAAATGATAACTCAACCGTCATTTTTGGAAAAATTAAAGGATGCTCAAATGGATGATGTAGGAACTAATGAATAAGTGGAAGCTATCATAAAAGGGAAATCCTCAGAGTTTAATGTTAATGAAGAAGGAATTGTGAGATTTGGGAAAATACTATGTGTTCCATCGAGTCTGGAGCTAAAAAAGGTACTTTTGAATGATGAACATAGTTCAAATTTCTATATTCACCTAGGAAACACAAAGATGTATCAATAACTCTAAGAGAATTATTGGTGGGATAATATGAAGAAGGAGATCACTGAATATATATCAAAGCATCTGGTGTGTCAGCAAGTGAAGGCAGAGAGGTAGAAGTCCAAGGGGATGATGAAACCATTGCCCATACCAGAATGGAAATGGGAGAACATCACCATGGACTTTGTCATCGGACTTACAAAGACTTTAAAGGCAACAATGCAATATGGGTTTTTTTGGATCATCTTACAATGGATGCACACTTCATTGTTATTCGGGAGGACTTCTCATTGGATCAATATGCACGAATATATATCATGGGAGTGGTAAGGATTTATGGAGTACCACTATCTATTGTGTCCTATCGAGATCCAATATTCACCTCTATATTTTGGAAGAATACCCAACATGCTCTGAATACTGAACCGACCTTCATTACGTCCTATCATCCTCAAACTGATGTCCAATCCGAGAAAACTATCCAAAAACTTTAGGAAATTTTGAGAGTGTTCTCAATGGAATTTAAAGGAGGATGGGATCAACATATTTCTCTGGATTAATTCTCTTATAATAATAGTTTCCACTCAAGCATCCAAATGGCACCATATGAATCCCTTTAAGGGAAAATGTATAGAACACCAGCATGTTGGGATGAGGTCGGTGAGCGTAAGATGCTTGGACCAGAAATGGTCAAAGAAATGGTGGAGAAGGTGAAAATTATCCAACATCGTATCAAGGAAGCCCAGAGTTGACAGAAGAGATATGCAGATAACCGTTGATGATACCTTGAGTTTAAAGTGGAGACATGGTATTTCTATGTATATCTCTGTGTTTTTAGTTAATATTCAACTAAGAAATCTATTATGATGAATTAATGGATTTTTGAATTAAATAATATTTAAATAAAATATTATTATTATTATCAAATTAATTTTTATTAAATATAAATGATCGTATAATTTTATGCAATCATAGTTTTTATTAAGGTTTGAAATCCATTTTTGTCAAAACCCGTGAATTTTCGATAAATGTCGGTTCTTATTTTAAAAGTGAAAATTAACATATTTAAAAAATTATTTAGATAAAATAAATATTATTTCTGGAATCAGGATGTTGAAATTATCCAATGGTGAATTTTTTATAATTTTCTGGGACAGTCAAATTTTTTGATAAAAATTAAATACCGTTTAAATATATAATGTGTTTTATGACATCATAATGACCCAATAGTGATGTAATAAAATACTATAATCTTTATTTTCAACCAATAAATGTTTTACCATTAAAATAATGTAATTTTGGGTTGGTTTGACTAATTTTACAAAGCATTATTGGACCCTTTAAGACTTATTAAACATATTGTCTTTTTAAATTGTTTTCCTTGGGAGTGTGACTCACCTCCACATAATCAAACCCATTATTTTAAGAAGTTTGGAATTTGTCCTTATAAAATATTTTTTTCCACTTACCTTCACCAAAAACCATGGGCTGGTTTGTGGTTTGGATTAGTTTAATGTAAGGTGTCCCAAACCTAAATAATAAATAATTCCCTCACCTTTCCTATAAAAACCCACCAAAGCTCCCAATTCTTCCTCAATAAAATCCTTTGGAGTTCGTCCAACCTCTGACCTCCTCTCTCTAGAATCCTCCCAAGGTTCCTCAATCTCCCAAGAAGCCTCTCTCAAGCCTCTCTCAATCCTTTGGAAGCCACTTCCAAGTAAGGGGTTTTCTTCCTTTCTCATTTTTGTTCAATTTTTTTAATTTTCTTATGCCCTTTTAATTTCAATTAAAAATGTTTGGGTATGGTTTCTAACCTCCCCCATACTACCCTATTTATGTTTTAATGATTTGAGACCCCTTTATCTCTTATTAAATTCCTCTCATGTACACCCGTTACTATGCCGATATTTCGAAAGGAATTTCTCTCTCCTATTTTACATTCAAGAAATTATTTTGTATCAAGACTTTAAATTCCATTAATTTTTTTGGAACATGTATCTATATGACCCAATTAATGTATATTTCATGTAAATATTATGAGGCACCCCTTTCTCTCTCATCAAACATTTTTATGAATTCTTACATCACACTGTTATGCTGATGAAATTGCACCGATTTTCCAAGCCAATGTCATTGTGTATTGAATACCATGCCCTTTTCTCTATCAAGGGTATTCACCTTTATGCACATTTACTTATTTATTATAAGTTTTCATGTATGAATTCCACATTCCTTTATCATGGAATAGATGATTGTGTTATATGAATCCCTGTTATATGATCCATGTGGCACACTTATGCATGAAATGAAATGTTTAAGATGGGTGCGCCCTGATAGCGCTCCAATGCATCAGGTAAAGTATAGTATTATGATATGTCATGTGAAATGGGTGTTTAATCATGTTAATTTAAGTGCAACAAGGTTTTATTCATGATTCATGTGCAATTATTATGTACTCATGCTCCATGTGCAATGAGCCTTGGCTCATGCTAATTCCATGTTAAGTGTTGTTGCCACATTTCAGTGTTATGATTATAATGCTTTATCATGACTTTATGTTTATGATTCTCTTGTTCTCTATTGATATGCCTATTATATAACATGTATTGTACTCCTCATGTTATTCCATGATTATTCCTTTACTGGGCTTTATAGATCACCCTTTTCTTATGCATGTCCTTAGGTTATCCCATCCAATGCTAAGTACGAGAGAATGTAGTGGTCATGTAAAGGAAGTTTTCAATAAAGATGTTTTATTTAATGTTTTAAGTTGTTATGTAATAATCCTAATCCCCAAATATACTAGACATCTCGATCTTTTATATTGTATCAAGTGAATTTTATGTAATAAATTATGTTTAATTGTGTAATAAAATACCAGGGTTGTCATATTTAAATTATAAAATTCACACTCTCTTGTATTTTGAGCATATACATTATTATTTAAATCATAAAATTGGTATCAGAGGAGGTCTCTAAAATACTTATATTCATATATAAGTTTTTTTCTCAGTTTTCATTGTTCTATATTTTTCTTGCTTAGGATTTTTACCCTTGTTTACAAACCTTTACTATTAACAAGTTTTTGTGGAAATATAGTTTTTTTGATGGAAGGAATGAATGTTGGTTTGATTGAAAATCTTAATCCTACTAAACCACCTATATTTTATGGGAATTAATATGAATATTATAGAAATCGTATGAAGACTTTTGTTATTAATACTGGATTGGGCAACTTTTTTATGACTACTAGAGATTACAAGATTCTTGACAAGGAATTAAAAACTTTTACTAATAAAGAAAAATAAGAATATCAACTAAACTACATGGAACGCAATACTTTGTTATGTTCCATGATAGAAATATATATAGTCATATTTCTTCTTATGAAGATACAAATTTTATTTGGAAGAAATTGTAGATTACTCATTTTGGTACATACAAGGTAACAGAAACTATAAGAGCTATTCTTTGAGAAAAATATCATAGATTTATATTTCCTTATGGATAACTAGTATGAAAGGTGAAACAAAGGTTTATGACTATTGTTAATAGTCTTAAATCCATAGGTGGGAAAGGTTTAGATGATGAGGCACTTATTGAAAAGATTATAGACATCATGCCTAATGACTGGGAATCTAAGAAAATATCTATTGATGAGAATAGGAAAGTATATCATATTACTCTTGATGAGATTTTTGGAAATCTTCTTCAACATTAGACAAGAATGAAAAGAGATTATAATCTAAATAAGAAGAGGAATGTAAATAGAAGTGTAGCCTTTATAACTATGAAATTCAAGACTCTTGAGAGGGTTACAAGTTCCAAGTAAAAGAAGGTTAATGTTTTATCTGAATCAAGTGAAATTGAACATTCTGAGAATGAGCTAGCTAATCTTTCTTGAAGGATGAACAAGATAGTTTGGAAGAAAGACTTTTAGTATAGATTAAAGAAGAAAGAGAGAAAGGACAAGAAATACTCTGAAGTTACTTGTTATGAATGCAATAGAGTAGGGCATATTAAGCCAGATTGTATTATGTTTAAGAGAAAGGAAAGAAAGGAAAAGAATTCATAGAGAAACAGAAAGAAGTACTATAAAGGTAAATTTATGAAAGTTTTTAAAGCCAATGACACCTGGAGTGCCAGTGGTGGAGACTCTTCGAATGAATCCTTGGAATATGAATCTTCTGGTCAGAAGAATCATTATTTACTAGCTAGATTACCTATTGAAAATCATTGTTTAATGGATAAGGTGCACAATGATGAATCTATAACCAATGTATCCTTGAATGCTAATTATAGTGATAGTAAATATTATGAATCTTCAGATGAAGAATATTCTTCTGATGAAGAAAATACTTTACCTACTTATGGATAAGTTTCTAGGTTTTCCAAGCTCCTTGAGAATAAAAATTCTAAAGTCAAGAAAAAGCTTGATACGGCAAATTCTTGAATTTCTATTCCTACTAAATAAGTATAAGATCTTTCTAAAGATCTTGATAAGAAAATTAATTATTTTTAAAGTATTTCAAAAACCCTTGAGGAAGATAATTCTAATAAGTATAAACTTTTTAAGGATCTAGAAAAAGTAATTTCTAAGAAATATATTTTATAGACTAACTCAAGTGCTAAAACTGATGTTTTTGAGGATAAAAACCCAGTTATTAAACTAAAGTCAGAAATATTTTCCTTGAGGAAGTGTTTGTCAAACTTTACCTTAGGAAAAAAAACTTTGATAAGATGTATTCTCAAATTCGACCTCTATGGAATAATTCTGGTCTTGGTTATACTAATTCAAAACTAGTTTTCTGTAACAATTATTTTGTTCCTCAAAATGCTCTATTATGAAATAAGGGTCAGTGTGGTGGACATTGGGAAAAAATTGTTCCTTAAAAAAAACTCAGTCTTTAGGTATTCATAAATCTTACTTTTCAAAGAAAATGTGGATTCCTAAAATTTTGCTTTCTGAAGTTTCTGGATCTAAAAATGTTTGGGTTTCTAAAGTCTAGCACTCTTATTTTCAGAAAAATAATGATAGTACCAATAGTAATACATCGTACATGGATAGTGTATTTTCTCAAAACATGACTGGTAACAAAAACTTCTTTGAAAATATTTTTAAGGCAAAAAGAGGAAAAGTAACTTTCGGAGATAATGCTCAGGGAGAAATTATTGGTATAGGTAACATTGTTCTTCTAAGAAAAACATTGATTTCAAATGCTTCATTTGTTAAGGGTCTTAAGCACAACCTTATTATCATAAGTTATTTTTGTGATGAAGGTTACCTTGTGAATTTTAGGAATGATAAGTGTTTAGTACAAAATTTCAAGGAAGAGTTTATTTTTTTTACCCATAGGCAAGAGAATGTTTACACACTAAACATAGAAGACCTTAGGAGCCAAGATCTACCTTGTCTTAGTGAAATGGAAGATCATTCCTCATTATGGCATAGAATGTTAGGACACTGTAACCATAGAAACCTATGCAAAATCTCTATGAAAAGACTAGTTAAAGATCTATCAGAGCTTAGATTTGATTCTTCAAAAGTTTGTGATCCTTGTCAATATGGTAAGAAACATAAATCAAGTTTTAAATAAGTCTGTGAAGTCTCAACCACTGATGCATTATAGTTGGTGCATATGGATCTTTTTGGTCCAACACAAACTGGAAGCATTGGAGGAAAATATTATGTATTTGTCTTAGTTAATGATTACACTAGATTTACATGGGTCTATTTTCTAGCAAAGAAATCTAAATATTTTTCTTATTTCAAGATTTTTCAGATCCCAAGTTAAAAATGAGAAAAACATTCCACTGAAAACTATTCATAGTGATCATGGAGGAGAATTTCAGAATTCTGATTTTGAAACTTTTTGTAGTAGAAAAGACATTACTCATAACTTCTCAACACCAAGAACTCCTCAACAAAATGGTGTTGTTGAAAGAAGAAACAGAATTATTCAAGAGATAACAAGAACCATGTTGAGTGAATACTCGTTATCCAAACATTTTTGGGATGAATCTATAAGTACTGATTGTTATACTATAAATTGTGTTTTGACTAGAAATTTTCTTAATAATACTCCATATGAGGTATGGAATGGTAGAAAACCTAGAATTTCCTACTTCAAGGTTTTTAGTTGCAAGGTATTCATTCTGAATACTAAAGATAATCTATACAAATTCACACCAAAATTTGATGAAGGAATTTTCTTAGGCTACTACATAACCTCTAAGGCTTATAGAGTTTTCAATAAAAATACTTGTACTGTTGAAGAAATAGTACATGTTAAATTTTATGAAACAAATCCATTTGTTTTTAAACAAACTCAACCTACTTCTTCAGATGTGTTTTCAAAAACTAATTATCAACCCTTGATAAAAGATCTTTTTGATAAGGAAAATGTTCAAGAAAAGTTTTCTAAAGCTTTCACCCCAGAATATTTCTTACCATATATTGATGAACAGGTTTTACAATACCCAAATCAGTTGTTTCTTAAAAATCATCCTAGTGATAGTATCATTGGTGATGTAAATCAACCTTTAAATACTATAAGTTCCTTAATAAGTGAAGTATAATATCTATCAATCTTTTCCCAATTAGAAAAAAAAGCACTGATGAAGCTTTAAGTGATGATGATTGGATAAAATCTATGCAAGATGAGCTAAATGAATTATAAAGGAATAAAGTCTGGACCTTGGTTGAAAGACCTAAGGAAACCTATGTTATTAAAGTGAAATGGGTCTTCAGAAATAAGTGTGATGAAAATGGAATCATGGTAAGAAATAAAGCTAGATTGTTTGCTAAAGGCTATAATAAACATGAAGGAATTGACTATGAAGAAACCTATTCTCTAGTAGCTATACTTGATTCTATTTGTATTCTATATGACTTTGCAGCATTATTTAACTTCAAAACTTTTTAAATGGATGCTAAATGTGCTTTACTTAATGGATTTGTTCAAGAAGAAGTTTTTTTGAACAACCTTCTGGTTTTGGAGATACAAAACATCCTGAACATGTTTTCAGACTTACCAAAGATTTATATGGACTTAAACAAGCTCCTATATCTTGGTATGATAGACTTATAGGGTTTTTTTCTTCAAAACAATCATGATAAGGGAAATGTTGATCCAAAAATTTTTATAAAGAAAGATAAAAAAATGTTTTGATTGTTCAAATTTATGGTGATGATATTATATTTGGTTCAACTCATCAATCATTAATTGATTTCTTTGTGGATCTAATGAAATCTGAGTTTGAAATGAGTATGATGGGGGAGTTAAAAATTTTCATTGGTTTTCAAATTTCTCAAAACTAAGAAGGAATCTATATATCAAAACATAATTCTATTAAATATATTCTTAAAAAGTATGGATATGACAACACTAAGTGTATAAGTACTCCCATTGGTACCTCAAATTTAGTTGATCTTGATGAAGCTGGGAAACCAGTAGATCAAACATCTTTTAGAGGTATGATAGGAAGTCTACTTTACTTGATAGCTAGTCATCCATACTTAATGTTTTTAGTATGCTTATGTGCAAGATATCAATCCAATCCTAAGGAATCTCATTTAAAGGTAGTGAAAATGATTTTTTTCTACTTAAAGTGAACCACGAATCTAGGACTCTTTTATACTTCTAGAAATGATTTGGTTTTAATTTTTTTCCAGATGATGACTTTGGTGGATGTAGAATGGATAAGAAAAGTATATCTGAACCATGTCATCTCTTAGAAGACTCAGTAGTTTCTTGGTCATGAAAAAAACAACTCTCAGTAGCACTTTCCACTACTGAAGCTAAATATGAAGCAGCCGGAAGTTGTTGTGATCAAGTGTTGTGGATGCAAAACACACTCCCAGACTATGATATTAGTTTTACAAAATCAAAATATTGTGTGATAATACTAGTTCTATTGTCTTAAGTAAAAAACCTATACATCACTTTCGTGAAAAACACATAGATATTAGGTATCACTTTCTTAGGAATCACACACAAAAAGGAGATATCATTCTTTAATTTATCGGAAATCAAGATCAACTAGCTAATACTTTCACAAAATCCTTACCCTTTGATATATTTGAATATATTAAACAGATGTTAGGAATGATAACTGTAATGTAATCTTCCTTATTAACTTCTAGTTGAAACCTATCTTCTTATAGTAAGAAACACCTTTTTATAGGGGGAGTATATTTTCTTATTAGTAAAATTTTTTTCAATCAATTTTTTTTTCGTAATCATGATTTTTTTTGTAATCAAAATTTTTTTAGTCAAAATTTTTCATAATCAATTTTTTTTGTAATAAAAATTTTCCGTAATCAAGTTTTTTTCGTAATCATATTTTCAGAATCAATTTTTTTCTTTAAATATTTTTTTAAAATTTTCCAGAATCTAAAGTTCTCCAAGTAAAATTTTCCTCATTAGGAATAATTTTCCTAGGAATATGGAAGGTATGTTTTTTCCTAAGTTTTTGTAATCATCTTTTTTACTTATTGGTATTTTTTTATCTTGTTTAAGAAACTTCATCAGATTAATTTTTTTAATACAATTGTTTATCTTAAAAACCTCAAAAGAACATAACCTATCAAAATACTTCTTTGGATATCATCTCAATCGTCAGATTTGAATAAGAGTTTTTTCAACCATTGGATCAACCATTGAAGTTGAACCATTGCCTAAATCGCCTATATAAAGACCCCCCCAATGGTTGTTCCACATCATTTTTTCAATCTCTTGAGTATTTAAGCTCTTCCTTTGTATTTTAAGGTCATTCTGAATCTTCAAAATTATCCTTAGTTCCGAATTTTTGCCGAAGCCTCTCCTCAAAAAGAAATGTCGACAGTTATGGAAATATCCCAGTGGAAGATATACCGAGAGAGGTTAGTTGATCTGAGATTCTTTGATAAATATGATTCTATCATTTCTATGAATATTAAGTTGAATGGCTGGGAGAGCCTTTTCATTTAAAAACTGAAGGCACAAGATCTAGTGTATTCGGAGTTGATGGTAGAGTTCTATGAAATATGTAGTTTTTTTAATTAAGGGGAAGAGATAAATTTCCTTTTAAGAGTTATGGAAATACCTACTCTCTTTCATACAGTAAGGAAGAAAGTCTTATTTGAATTTATTATAAAGGAGAAGCATATTTTTTTACTCAAAAACTACCTAATGAATCTAGATATTTTGATAAGGAAAAGGAAATAGAGTGTCTTTGCTTAAAAGGGGTGAAGACTCCGAAGATCATTCATCTCTCTAAGAACTTGCAGATTCTTGAATTATGGGTTCAAGGATTTATAATTCCATTAAAATGGGATTTGTATAATCTGAAGAAGAGTGATATCTATATATTTAACTTCTTGGTGAACCTTAGAAAGATAAACTTGGTTAAGTATATCCTGGTAACGATTGAGAATATCAATAATGAAAATATGAAGTCTCATATTATCATGTATCCCGAAATCCTTTAAAATATTATTGTTCTTTGCCTTCAGTCTTTCAAAATCCCATACAGTTCCAAGCTGAGAAATTAAAAAGTGATGTTTCTGAGTGATGACACACTAAGGAGAATGAATATTGGTTTTTCTGGTGAATCCGTAGAATTTCATGATCTTTCTGAAAAAGAAGTAGAAGCTTTGTCAAAGAAGATGAAAGTGGCTGAAACCTCTAAGAAAGGTGGAAGGAAGAGAAAGGATAAGGAACCATAAGAGAAAAGAAAAACCCATGTTGGTAAGGAAATCCAGTCAGCACCACCAAAGCCAAATAAGCGATAAAGCTTATCCTGATGAAGTAGTGGCTAAGTGGAGAGAAGATAAGAAGAATGGGAATGAAGGGGAGCCTAAGTTCGGTTTGGACCCCACTGAGAAAAATAATTGAAGGAAAAGATAGCTGAAAATCTTGAAAAGGAAGAAAAAGAAAATAATACGAGGAAGAAATTATTGGAAGCTAAAATCGTTCAATCTCTTCTCATGGCTACTGAAAAAGCCTCTGAGAAAATTCCGTTACCAGAATTTTTTTTATTAGAATCATTACTAGAGACTCCAATAAATAAAGTGGTGATCCCAAAATCATGTCATGAAGAAGAAATAGTTCAAGAAGAAGAATTGGAATAAGAAATAGAAGAAGAAGAAGAGGTGGAAGAATAAAGGGAATGAAATAGATGATATCATAAAGCAATTTGAATATTACCATGATAAGGAAATCCCCTCTGTAAAATTGTCGATCCAGACTTCCTAAGTCGAATCCTCAAAAATTTCTATAGTGGGAAAAGATGAGAAAGGTGAAGAAGTGAATAATCCAACAGATGATGAAAGAAGTAATCATGACTACATTCATCTGAATGATCTAATGGCTGATGAAGAGAAAGTGGAAGTTGGGGAAGATAAAATTGTTCAGTTATTTGACAGTGAGCTCGAATCGCCCAAAGAACAAGACATCATTCCAAAAGAAGATAAGAGAAAGAAGGTGGTAGTAGATACACCTAGAAAATATATTGTGAATAAGAAAGATGTTGGTGCTTCATCATAGAGGAAATCTGAAGACATAGAAAACGAATCTACACCAACCAAACACTCGGATTCAGAATAATCTTCCCTCAGACAAGATTTTTTTGTTCAGTCTTTGAAAAAGCTGGTTGGTACAATTACATTATTTCCAAGCATAGATTCAAGATTCCAGATGCTTAATCATACAATTAATCAGAAGTTAGTTTCAATTTCCATGGTGATGGACAAGTGTGTTACACTAGAGGCATATTTCAAGACCTTCCTCATTGGTTATGAGGATATTAAATGATCTTGCAAGAAGATGACAAGATGGTCAAAGAAAATGATCTAAGAAATGAGAATCTTTGATAAATTCCATGATAATGACAAGGATGAATTTGATACCGAAGATAGGAATATCAAGGATCTTAAAAATAGTTTTGAGGAAAAGTTAACCCTAGAATAGACTACTTAGAAGCAAGAAGTTAAGGATCTGAATGGAAAGCTTAACTCTGTGGCCATGAATTGGAAGACGGAAAGATATCTTAGAATGGAGATTGAAGAGAATCTTGTTACGCAAGAAGAACTGTTGAAAGCTTAGGCATACATTCTTAAGGATCAAGAAAATAAAATTCAAGACAAAGAGAAGAAAAGTGAAGACCATGATCAGTTACTTAAGTAAGAAGAAGAGGATCACAAGGAGATCAAGAAGCTAAAAACCGTTGTGAATAAGATAATGCCAAAGGATAAAGGGGGATAATTTCATAACATTCTGATCTTTTGTTTAATTTTCTTCATTTTACAAATTCTTTCAACATTAATGAAATTTTGGTTGTTCTCCATATATTTTATTTTTTATTACTAATGTTTCAAGTACCAATTTTTTTCATTCCCTTTTATTTCTTTTTGAAAATCACAAAGGGGGAGAAAGGAATGATAAAAATAATACAAATTAAAGAAGATATTTCCCTAAGTAAGGGGGAGTTCATCTAGAGGAATGTTCAAATCAATGATGTTTTTTGAATGCAAGAAAATGAAAAATCTCATTCCGGAAACCAAGAATACAATCCTTAGTGATTCCAAATCCTAAGGGGGAGTTAGTCGTATTCACTATGATGCATAAGTAAAGGGAGAAAAGTTTTTATTTTCAAGTCCATAAAATTTCTAAGCCTTTAGATTCTTTTTAGTAAGGATGTTTGAGCTTTCCAAAAGGGGGAGATTGTTGAGTCAATACGGTTTTCTTATTAATTTTACATTCCTTTATGTTTTGAAAATCACAAACACTTTAACTCAAGGAAAATTCCATTTCCTATAAGATTTATCTTATTAAGGAAAGTTTTCATTCCCATGAAAATTTTCTCTCTATATTTTTTTTTCATTGTTCATGATTTAGTTTTACTAAATCTAACTCCTTTTATTTATAAGTGAAAATTTTGGGTTTATTTCTAAAACCTTAGAATCCAATAATTACTTAGATATAAAGTATTCTATTTTCAGGTTCTAAATTCAGATTCCAAATTCTCTAAAAATCAGATTCTAAATTCTCTAAAATTCAGATTCATAATTATTTTGAATACAGATTTTGAATTCTCTGAAATTAAAATTATGAATTATTCTAAATTTAGATTCCAAATGCTCTAAAATTTAGATTCCGAAGTCATCTGAATTCAGATTATGAATTCTATGAAATTCAGATTTTGAATTCTCTGAAAAACAGATTCCAAATTCTATGAAATTTAGATTCCAAATTCTTTAGAATTCAGACTCAAAATTCCTCATAATTCAGGATACGAATTTCTTATAATCCAGACTCTGAATTCCTCAAAATTCAGGTTTCTAATTTCTTAGAATTCCGACTTCGAATTCCTCAGAATTCAGGCTCTGAATTCCTTAAAATTCAACTTCCAAATTCTTTATAATTCAGGCTCTGAATTCCTCAAAATTCTGGTTTCAAATTTCTAATAATTAAAACTTATAATTCCTTAGAAATCAGGCTCTAAATTCATCAGAATTAAGGTTCCCAATTCCATAGAATTCAGGCTCTTAATTCCTTATAATTCTGGTTTTGAATTCCTTTTAATTCAAACTCCTAATTCCTTAGAATTTAAACTCCGAATTCCTCAGAATTCAGACTCTGAAATCTATAGATTTCTGATTCTAAATTCCTTGAAAAATTGAATCCGAATATCAATGTAATATAGACTCTGAATGTTTATTTATTTAGACTCCAAACTTTATTTTTCCTTACACTCCAAAAAATAGATTTGGTTGAGCAACCATATTTTGTATACCTTTGTTATATTTATGAAATGATGTCGTGCTTTCTGTTTCTAACTAACCGTTGTTTGAGTGAGACGTGTATAGGTCTCTCTGAGATTCGAGGAAAAATATGACCGTTGGAGGAGGGAGCTGGCCATTGGAGAATTACCTATAAATAGAAGCTCATTTGAATGATCTCATCATATATCTAGAACTCTAGAGATTACATGCTACTGAAGTTATTTCTAGAGAGAGAGACTCTCATGCTTTGTGCATACTGAACATCTTGTTCAGATTGATTCGTGCAACTTCGATTGTTGCTGTATACAATTGAGGTCTTCTGAGGATAGGATGATAGAGGTGTCAACTACTTTAAAGTTCAAGGATTTCTATGATAAGGAAGATAGAGGTTCCTACTACCTTGAAGTTCGAGGGCTTGTGGGGATAGCAAGACAGACTCCGATATTCTTATCGAGGGCTTACCCTGGTGTGGGTAAGACAAAATTTCTTGAAAGTATAAATCAAGGGACCTTTATCCAAGGTTGTTGGATACCATACTCTTTGTGTTAAAAGATTCTATACTTGTTACTTGTATTTTTTCAATATTATTTTCCACTGTATTTTGATTAATAAGGAAAGTATAACTATCTTATACTTTCTTGTATTTGTATACTCTAATTAGTAAGATTATATATGCTTTAATTTAGAATATTTTCTTTGTAAAATTTTCTTAAGTTTCATTTCTGGAACCATATATCTAGAATCTAGAATGTTTGTAGAACTAAGAGGTTTTGTGAATTTACCTTGTTTAAATTTGTTAAACAAAGTTTTACTTAAGGTTAAAACAAAAGTTTTATAACAAACTTTAAAAGTTCCAATGGAATTTTTAATGTATACAATTCAACCCCCTCTTATATGTTGAGAATTCACATCATTATTTTCATCCTACAGATCCCATAACACTTTCCTCTTGATTGGTGGTTTAGGTAGGGGATTATCACTTGTGATTCATTTTTCTCACCTTCTTGTATTGTTTCTATCACCTTTACATTGTTTATTTTCTTTAACCATTTGTTGACTTTTGGTTATTTTTTTTATAATACACCATCCCTTAACTTATTTTCATTTAAAGGGGGTTTCAAAGATGTTTAGAAATATATTTTGAATCAAAGGCTTTCAACTAAATTTTTGAAGTATACTTGAAAATGAATAGTTTTGTTTGAAAATGGATTTGGTCAGGAAAATGAATTTCAAGTGATTGTTTTCAATTAACCAAAATTAAATGGAAAACCTATTTTTGTAATTATAAATCACACTTGCTTGAAAATGATTTTATAATTAAAATTTTGGCATATGATAAGGTGAGTGTTGGAATACTGAGTATTATTATGGTCATGAATATATTAACTCAGTTTTAGGTTCTTGGTTTGGTTCTCAATCTCTCTTAGAGAATTAATTGACGTTATAGATTGATGTTGGTTCTATTTATAACATTCTTCCTATGTTCCCCATTACATGATTTGTTAGTAAATGAATTTATTTTCATATAATTTCTAGCCAAGTGTGAAATTTAAATGAATTATTTATTACTTTCAATTATGGTTTTTGGTGTACTGCATTATTTATATGGAGTCTCTGTGTTTTGGGAGATACAACATGTTAAGGGAGTTTGGGGTTAGTGGATGGATCTAGTTAGATGAGGGAGTTTGGAGGGTCAGCCGATGGATTTATTTATACAAGTTTTTATAATTAATAATTTTTTATTTATTTATACCTATTAGATTTTGGCATGGGAATCTATTTTATGGATGAGTTATACTAGATTTTTGAGAGAAAACTAGTTATTTTTTGACTAAATTTTATGGATGAAATAATTACCATTGTATATATCTAATGAAAATATAATTTTCACCAGCCTATGGGGATCAAGAATGAAACTCAAGCTAGTGGATGCCTATTTCAGATGTCATTTCAGATGGTAACCCGAGACAGGTTTTTCTAAATATTATCAGAGACAATATTATTCAGAGAGAGATAAAGTTTCATGAGTTTCCCTTTTTTATTTGGGTATTTCATGATAAGGCCTAGTTAGATTGTCATTGGAACTCAAGAGGTAGGTGTAAGGTGATTCTATTTAGCTCTCTCCTTCCCTAAGCCTTGAGTTTCCATGATAAGTTTGATATGGATTTTGTGTTTGATTTTTTTTTGTTACTATTAGAGATATGTTGATCTAAATTGGCATGATTGAGTTTCTTAATGTGTCAGATTTCATTTTGGGAAGAAAAAGGAATATTATTTAGTGGTTTAAGGTTGGTTTTCATATCCCAAGAAATAAATAAATAAAAAAACACATGATTATGACACATCTTAGTACTTATTTCATAGCTATCCAGTGGCCCTTCAAACCATAGGTAATATTGAATAATGCCTTTTCATAACATCACTTTATTATTTAGGAGGTTATTGAGGAATTACCATTGATGTGAGGTGAATGAAGTTTGATCTATTATATATTTATGATGTGGTTTGGAATTGTGGTTTTTTCTTAGTTATGTTAATTTGTGAAATTTATTTTGGGACCAAAATTGTGATTTCAAAAAATTCCCGCCTTTAAAGTAGTTTTGGGGGATATGGGAAAACGTTTTAAGAAAATTGAACTAGTTTTTAGGAAACCTTTTTGATTTTTTTAGAATATTTGATTTTATTTGAAAACATGGAAAGTTTATTAATTTTGAAATTGGATTTAAAAGTGTTTCAAGGGGATATGGTCTTTCCAAATAGGATGTGAAATTATTTTTTTGAAAATATTTTTTATTGTGTAATTGGAATTTAAATTTTTAACAAATTTATAAAGTTATTTCATGTGGTTTTAAAAAGTGTAAATTTACTATTTTATTAAAATTTATTTTAAAAGTAGAATTTTGGTAAAATAAGTTTTAAACCCTTAAATGAGGTTATAGATTTTTAAGATTTTTTTTATAATGTGTGATTGTTGAACCTTGTTTTTATTGATATTTTTTTTATGTATCCCTTATGTTGGGTTGGACTATTTGATTTTATGGACTATACATGAACAATTGAGTTCATGTTTCATGTTATATGAATTATTCCTCTACAAAAAGTTATAGAAAGGATGGATTATATATATACATGGATGATAAATAGGTTTAATAACTTGTTTGTTTAGTGTAGTTCCTCTAGATGATTACCCCAACCTAACTTGGGATCGAGTGGAAGAGTTATATGGTTTCCTTGTCTTTGGAATTTGGTGCAATATTTCTTGAATTATTTTCTACCTTATTATGTGATGAACAATGTCCATCATATGACTTGGAGGACCGATCCAAAAGTCTATGGGAGTTTGTGTAATCATTTATTTAGATGAATCCTTATTTTTGGTGATTCTATGTGGGTAATTATGATACATTGATTATTTTTTGGTATGTATTCCATGGTGTTGGTCATTTTTCTTGTGGTTTGTGTTTCATATATGGTGTATTGGGATTTCAGTTTCATGGTGGGTTGAACATGGGAGACTTTGGGAATCCATGATCAGGTAACTAGGATCAACATTATCTTATTAGATCACATAATAGTGCTGATTGTTTTTAGGGTTTCTATGAGATAGTTCCAATGTGATTGAGGTCTTAGTTTTCTAGGTAGGATGTTGTGATATGGGCCTATTTCCAATGTTTGTTTTTTGTAATGTTTACCTTGTGGGGTTCTTTTCAATTGAGATCATCTTATTAGTTAGGTTTTCTCTGGGGTTTCTATTTTGGTTCTTTGATAAACATTGATCATTGGGGTTTGATTTATCTCCTTGGAGGGTCGGTATATCTGATTGAGGAATTGTGGTTTCTTTGGATGTTTGGGAAAGTATTTCTTTATCAGTGTTGTGTATCTTAGAAAGAGTGTGTGTGTTGTTGACTCACCATTTTAGATGAATTATAAATAGTGGGGAACCATAATATGTCTTTTTATTCATGAGACTTTTTGTACCTTGTTAGTTGGTTGGATTCTACATGGATATATCAACTATTTCTTGATGAAACTTCTAATTGATCTTAATGAGTGGTTTAGTTGGTGGTCTCTACCATTATAATAGATTCTATTTTCGTTATATCTCTCACCTATTTCTCAAGGCGTTAGAGTTTTAACTGCTCATTGTCTTCCATCCATTGACAACTGAATTTTGGGGCATAAAAACATTATGGTGGGGAGAATTGTGATTCCCACCACGTAACGATGTTTCTTTTTTTAAATTAATATTATTTTATGTTATTTTGAGGTGGTTATCAATAATTTTTGGTCATGAAGATTTAAAATTTTAAAAAAATTAAAGGGGAACATGGTTAGTCTATAGAGTTAGTAAATTATATGAAAACAATGAATTTTATCATTATTCTCAGGTAGTTCCATTTTCATGGTCGGCACATGGTCAGGAAATCCATGTGGGGTCTTAGGAGAAACCGTATGAGGCCCCTTTTATTAGGGAAGTGCTAGAAACACTATCCAACACAGTTTAAAAAACCATGTAGGTTTCCCCAAGTATTAAACTTTTGTTTTGTTATTTTTTTATTTTATTTCTTTTTTTACTCTTTCCCCTTTCTCCCATACATATGTCGGGACCCACACTAGGCTGAGGCCTCCCTTATGTGACATCCTCCCTTAGGCCTTCCTATTCCCTTCCTTATCATACATCACACCAATGGTTGAGCCCACTTCTTAACATTGCTTCCTACCCCCAGCCTTCCATCTCAATTTCTCACATGTGACACCCCCACCTTGAACCCTCTCTCAACCACACCTCCCTCTCCCATATCTCCTCTAATACTTGAGGTTTATGGTGTGATATTTTTGGTTTTGGGTCACCACACCTAGGTAAGGTTTCCACTTACATCAATTTTTAGTTTCCTTATGGTTTCCCTTTTCCTATTATTTCCCAATCCCCCCCCCCTACATCATGAATTTCCCCTAGAGAAGGCCTCCCTCATTTGATATCCTCCCTTTATACTTCCCTCTCCTTTCCTCATCACTCGTTGCAGCTAGGTTCAACCCCCTTCCTCTCATGACCTCTTCCCTCTGGCTTCCCCTATCCCTTAATCACGTGTGACAGAACTAAGAAGAACCCTCCTCTTAGTTACCCTTACCTAAGTTGAATATCCACCTTTTTTGGCAATTCATAGTGAAATATTCTCTATTTTTCATCGACATTCCATGGTATAGTCTCTTCTTCCCTCTCTTATTTGTTTCCTTGTAGTCTTCTTTCCCCCCATCACTGTTACGATTCATAAAAAACCTTGGGTTTCCAAGTTTGACTTTATTTTGGGGATTCTTTATTTCTTGGGTTTTTATGTTCCCCCACTTTCTTTTTGGATCCTTCCCCTTCAAAGGAAACACATTTCAACTCAATTTCCACTGATTCTAGGAAGGTTTTCACATGCCTGAATTTTTAATTATTTAACCATTTATTTTACAATTTTTAAATTTTAAATTTTAATTTTAAATGACTGTGTTATACATGTTTATGTAATTTTATCAATATTTATATTAGAAGTGGTGGGTTTTAATATTTTTATGTATTGAGATAAAATTATTTTAACTAATTTCCAACAATTATTGTTTGATAAATTGCTCAAATGATTTTAAAAATATTATTTTTAATCTATAAAGATGTTTATTATTTATATATTGATTTCTCAGATATTTTCACATTGTATTTCATGTGAAAATTGGAATTCCAATTCTGAATAAACTAGTTAAATGATTTATTTAACTAAAAATTGAGGTCTAAAAAGTGTTCAAGTCATTTGGGAAATGTGAAGAATAAAAGGGGTGTGTATTATGTTTTTAAAGGATTTTATAAAAATAAAAGAAAATTTTCATTGTGGATTTTAGAGGGAGAATTTTTAAAGTGTGATTTTTTTAATAATGTTTTATAAATGTTTTTGAATTGTGAAAAGTGACTCAACCTTCCAAATCAGGTTTATTTTAATGTTCCAGTCAACACATTTAAGTGAATTACTCATTTTTGAGATGCCCTTATTTCTCCTTTATTATTATTGAACCCATTGAGGATTATCATTATTTTTATGGTGATTGGTTGAGGTGTATAGGGGTTTCTTTTTTACAAGGTCATCGAAGGTGATGGTGAGACCTTATTATGATTTTTTAACTTCTTTGATCATTGCATATTGCTCACCCCACTCTTTTATTGGTGATGAGAATGATAAGTCACTAAGTAAAATCATGGATGAGTGAACACTCTATTTTAGATTGTGTGTTTAGATAGAAAGTGATTGGGGAGTTGAGTGATCTTGGATGCTCCCCATAAAAACTTCATGCTCCTAGGATGATGATATTAGGGCTCAATAAGTTCAACCTGACTACCAAGATATATAGTTTCTCTAGGCCAACCTAGGATTCATGTATCATTTTTAAGATTATATTACTGAGTTCCTAGGTTAAATACCATAACACTTGCATATTTATTTGTGGTTTAGGTAAGGAATGATCACTTGTTTTTGATTGTTCTCCTTTTCTTGTATTATTTGAGGCACCTTTACATTGTATATTTTCTTTACCTATTTTCTTCATTATGGCCCCTATTTGTATCATAAACCAACCCTTATGCTTGAATTATTTTCATTTAAAGGGTTTTGAAAGTTTTTTGGAAATCTATTTTCAATCAAAGTATTTTAACTTAATTTTGAAAGTATATTTTAAAAAGGGTGTTTTGGTTTGAAAATGTCTTAGTTAAAGAAAAATAATTTTAAGTGATTATTTTCATTTAAAAAAAACTTAAATGGAAAACCTATTTTTGGAATTGTATTTCACACTACCTTAAAAATTATTTTATAATAAATTTTTTGGAATATGAAAAGGTGGGTGGTGTCCTACTTAGTATTATTATTCTCACACCTATATTAACTCAGTTGTAGTTTCTTGGTTTTGTTCCCGATCACTCTTGGAGTATTAGTTATCTTTGGAGATTGAGGGTAGTTTTATTTATCACATTTAGCCTATGGTTTTCGTTATATGATTTTCTAGGGAATTAATATATTTTCATAGAATATCTTACCTGGTGTTACATTTAAATTATGTCTTTATTACTTTTAGTAATTTTCATCGGTGTATTGCATTATTTTTGTGCAGTCTACGTGATTTAGGAGATAAAAAATGTTAAGGGAGTTTGGGGGTGAGAAGAGAGTTATGGTTAGGTGAAGGAGTTTGGAGGTTGAGGTAAGGTATTTATTTATAAATATTTTTATATTTACTTCATGTTCATTTATTTATACCTATCTGATTTTGGCATGGGAATCTCTCTTATAGACGGGTTAAACCATATTTTTATGAGAAAAAAAATTGTGATTTAACTCAATTTTAAGGATTAAATAATTTCAATTGTATGCATATAATTACAAAATGCTTTTTTCAGTCCATGGGGAATAAGGATTCCCATCGAGCCAGTAGAGGTCTAGTGTGGGTGTCGGTTTAGATAGCATCCTGGGATGGGTTGCTACAAATTTTATCAGATCCTAGGTTCTATGATGGGATCTTATTTTTTTTTGTGTATACCTTTTTTTATTTTGGTATTTCATGGTAAGACATAGTTATATTTCCATCATAACTCAATAGGTAGGTGTAGGGAGATTCTAGTTAGGTCTCGCCTACCCCAATCCTTGATTTTCCATGACAAGTGTGATTTGAATTTTTTGTTTGATGTTTTTTACTATTTATGATATGTTGATCTCCATCAGAATGATTGAGATTCCTTATGGGTGGGATTTCATTTTGGGATGAAAAAAGAAGATGAGTCAGTGGTGTAAGGTTGGTATTCATAGCTTGAGAAATTGGGAAATGACCAAATGTATAATCTTGGGACATCTTAGGAATTGTTGCGTGGCTAGTGGGTGGCCCCTCAAACTATAGGGCAGAGTCAAGACTAGATCCCCTAATCATCACATTATTATTTAGGATGCTATTGAGGAATTCCGAGTGATGTGAGGTGAATCATGTCAGATCTGTGATATATTGATGACGTGGTTTGGAAATGTGGTGTGTTTTTAGTTGTGTGAATTTGTGAAATTTAATTTTGGGCAAAAAGGTAGATTTTATAATATTTTGGATTTAAAAGTAACTTTGGGAGATTTTTGAAATTGTTTTAAGAAAATAGAATTGGTTTTTTAGAAACCTTTTTTTTAAAATCTGGGAAAGTATTTTTATTTTAAAATTGGATTTAGAAATTCTTCAAGGGAATTTGGTGTTTACAAAGAGTGTGAAATTAGTTTTTGAAAATATTTTTTATTAAGAAATTAGGCATTAAATTTGAAATAAATGTGTACAGTGATATCAATTGGTTTTCCAAAGAGGAAATGGAGTGTTTTATTAAATTTGATTTCAAAAGTATGATTTTTGTAAAATAATTTTTAAATCCTTAAATTAGGTAGGTGAATTTTAATTTTTTTATAATGGGTGATTGGTGCACCAAGTTTTGATGGATTTTTTATTTTTTATTTATCCCTTATGTTAGATCATATTCTTTAATTTGATGGATGATACATGAATAGTTGAGTTCATTTTTCAAGTTATTGGAATTATTCCTCTCCAAAAGGTCATAGAAAGTATGGATTATCTATTTATAGGGATTCGACATAGTTTTAATCACATCATTATTATGTGTATTTACTATTACTGATGGGCTGACCCAGACTTAGGATTGAGTGGTAGAGATAAAAGGTTTCCTTTTCATTGGAATGTTGTTCAAGATTTATAGAATCATATTATTCCTTCTTTTTTAGTGTACTAGGTTTGTTATATGTCTTGGAAGACCAAACTTAAATTTTATTGGATTTTTTGGAATTTACTCTTTGGATGATTCTTTATTTTTGTTGATTCTATGTGGGTGATTATGAGATATTGAAATTTTTGTGGTGCATATTCCATGATTATGATCATGTTTCATGTGTTTTGTATTTCAGATATGGTGTATTCAGATTTCGGTTTCTTGGTGGGTTGAACTTGGGAGACTTAGGAAATCCATGATCAGGTACCTATGATCAATATTATCCTCTATGAGCACTTGAGAGAGATAATTATTTTGAGGGTTGCAGTGAGACAGTGACCATGTGGTTGAGGTCATGGTTTTCCATGTAGAAGATGGTAACATAGGTCCATGACCCATGTTAGTTTTGGTAAGGTTTCCCTTGTGGATTTATTTTCATTTGAGATCATCTTATGGGTTAATTTTTCTTTGGGGGTTCTATTTTGGTTATTTGATAGACATTGAGATTTATGGAGTGATTTATCCCCTTGGAGAGTTAGTGTATATGATTAAAGAATTGTGGTTTCTTTGGAATTTTGGGGTAGTGTGTCTTTATTAGTTTGTTGTATCTTAGAGTGATAGTCTGTGTTGTTTACCCACCATTTATATGAAGTCTAAATGGTGGTGGAACCCTAATCATCCTTTGTATTAATGATTCCTTGTATCCCTTGTTAGTTGGTTGGATTCTACTTGAATATATAAACCCTTTCTTGATGATGAATACAATTGATCTTGAGGAGTGGTTTGGTTAGTGGTATCTCTCATAAATATCTATTCTAGTGTCTTCGTATCTCTCAAATATTTATTGGGGTGTTAGAGTTTTAAGTGCTCACTATCTTCCATCATTTGACAATTGAATTTTGGGAGAAGAAATAATTATGGTGGGTAGAATTGTAAAACCCATTGTTTTACTATATTTTATTTATTTAATTAATATTATTTTAATTTATTTTGAGTTTCATGGGCTTCGTTAATTTTTCGGGCTTGATGTTTTAAAATTTTAAAATTTTTAAAGGTGAACATTATTGGTCTATAGAGTTAGTAAATCATGAGACAACCATGTAGTTTGGATATATCCTTGGGATGTTCTATTTAAAAGGTTGGTACATGGTCATGAAATCCATGCAGAGTCTTATGAGAAACCAAACAAGGCCTTTTTTTTCAAGGTATTTCCAGCCACATGGTCACCACACAGTTTGAAAACCAATTTAGGTTTCCCCAATTTTTAAACTTTTGTTATTTATTTAGTTATTTTCTTTCTTTTATTTCTATTAAACTTTGTCTCCCCTACATATGTTGCATCCTCCATTGGGCTAAGTCATGCCTTGTGCTACATCCTCCCTTTAGCCTCCCCTTTAACCGCCTCATTGCACATTTCACCCAGGGTCGAGCCCCTTCCTCACATAGCCTCCTCCATCTAGCCTAAGATCTTCCTTTCTGTCACATGACACCCCCATCCTAAACCCTCTCTCAACTGAACCTCCCTCTCCTAGATCTCCTCTATTATTATATATTCATGGTGTTATCTTTCTAGTTTTTTGTTATCTTATCAAGGTATGGTCCTGACATACCTATCTTCTTTTTTCCTCATGGTTTCCCTTTTCACCATCATCATTGTAATTTGAACAAACCCTAGGGGTGATGGGTTTGGTATGATTTTGGGGTTCCTTTTTTTCATGTGTTTGTATAGTCTTACTCTCAATTATTAGAGCCTTTTTCTTTAAAGATGACACATTCTAAATCAATTATCATCGATTATATTTAGGGTTTCATGCCCTAATTTTTAATTTATGAACTATTAATTGATTAAATTTTAAAATTTGTATTTTAATTTTCTATGATTTTATTATACACATTTATGGGATTTTATCACAATTTACATTGGAAGCGATGAGTTTTCCAATTTTAATGTGTTGATAAAAATGTTTTAAATTAATTTCACACATCAGCTATTTGATAAATTTACAAAATAATTTTTAAAGTGGTATTTTGAATCTATAAAGGTGTTCGAGATATTTAAATTTATTTATTAGTGATTTTTACTTGGTATTTCAAGTGGAACATCAAATTATAGGAATGGATAAATTATTTAAATAATTGATTACAATAAAAAGTGAGGAATGAAGTGTGTTGACCTCATTCGGGTCATGTAATGAAAAAGGGGTGAACATGTGCCTCAACCTGGTTGGTGAGGGCTCTCCAATTCCATCCATGAGACCCAGGTTCAATTATAAGGAGAGGAATAATTCTGAGTTACTATACCACGTAATGTAGCAGGTATTGGTCGACATTGTAGCATCCAGAAATATTCACCTTCTGGCCACATGTTTGGGCCTCGAGTCCTTAAATCCATTGGGCTACCCAGGCCTTCGGGTTGTAAGTATTTTAAGCCACATTAAGGCTTTTGGGCCACCTCAAGGCCTTTGGTCCACTAGATGTGAAAATGACACCAGATAGATTCTAAAAGGAATAAGACCCATAAGAGGATTCAAAGTAAGGAACATTCACAAGAACAGAGCTAATGGATTTGGAAGAATGAGATGGTATGGAATTTTCCATCACTACTAGGACTATACACCTCTAAATAGAAAAAATAGTTGTACTACCATGTAAAGGTGGAGACACAGTCACAATACAGATTATGGGGATGGGTAGTTTCAAGTAGTCATAGTCTGTAATGAATTAATTCCTTTAAGACCTCATGGTCCTGTAATGTCAAGGGTTCCCCTTCAACCCTTAAAAGTGGGATTATCAAAAATTAATACAAAATGAAGGTCTTTGGGACATTCAGTAAAGAATAAAAGCGGTTTTTTTAAATTTTTTTATATGATTTAATAAAAATAGGAGAAATTTTTATAAGTGGATTTTATAGGGTAGTTATTTAAATCATTACATTTTGGAGAAAATATTATAAATTGTTTTGAAATGTAAGAATTGACTTGGACTTCAAGGTATGGTTTATTTTTAAGTCTCGATTGACACTTTTAAATGAATTAATAATTTTTTATATTCCCCTTATCTCCCTTTATTCTTGTTTTGTCCGTTGAGGTTTATCAATACTTATACAGTGATTAATGATGTAGATAGGGGTTGATTTTTTTGTGAGGGCATTATATGTGAGGGTGTGATATTATTATTCTTTATTTCCATTTTTGATCACCATATGATTCTCACCCTCACTCTTTTATTGGTCAGGGGAATTCTAGGTTACTAAGTATAATATCAGATGATTGAAAACTGTAGTGTAGATTGTGTGTCTATTTAGAGAGTGATTGGGCTGATGAGTGCACACAGATGGTCTCTATGGATGCTTCACGCTCATAGGATGATGGTATTAGGACCCAACCTAAGATTTATATCATTAGTTCAGGATCATATTATTGATTGCCTATATTAGAACCCATGAAATGTTTTCACTTGATTGATGGTTTAGGTAGGGGATGTTAACTTGTTCTTGATTGTTCTCCTTTTCTTGTATTATTTGTGACAACTTTAAATTGTTTACTTTATTTATTAGTTTCTTGACTTTTTATGTATACTTGTGTCATACACTGCCTCTTATTCTTTGTTTGTTTTATTTTAAATGGTTTTCAATAAATTTTTGAAAACTCTTTTAAATTAAAGGATTTCAACTTTATTTTAAAATTAGGTTTAAAAATGCATGTTTTTGTTTTAAAATAGATTTCCCCATAAATTTCCAATGATTTCTTTCCATTTGAGGAAAATAAAATGGAAAACCAATTTTTAGAATTTTATTTCAAACTAGCTTGAACATGTTTTATAATTAAAATTTTGGCAGGTGGAAATGAGGGTGGAAGAATACTAAGTATTATTATGCTCACACCTATATTATATTATTTGTAGGTTTTTGGTTTAGTTCCAAGAAACTCTTGGTGCGTTGATTTACTTTTGGAATTGGGTTTAGTTTTATTTATCTCATTTGGGATATGGTTCCCATTACATGATTTGGTAGGAAATTCCTTTATTTTCATAGAGTGTCTGACCAAGTGTGCTATTTAAATGAGTTCTTTACTACTTTCAGTTATTATTATTTATGGATTGAATTATTTATGTGGAGTTTGGGTGATTTGGGAGATACAACATGTTGAGGGACTTGGGGTTGATTAGAGAGATATGACTTGTTGAGGGTGTTTGGAGGGTAAGATAAGGGATTTATTTCTATATCGGTTTATATCTAAAACCTATTTATTTATTTTCACATATCTAATTTTTGCATGGACATCTGTCTTATGGATGGGTCATGCTAGATTTTATTGGGGAAAACATGTTGTACTTTAACTATATTTTAAGGGTGAAATCATGTTGGAACAGTGTAGATTTATCCTTTAGATGAAGCCGGGCCAAATACTAATAGCCTAAATTATATACTGGACCACAAGTCTCACAGTTTGATAGGGAATTGTAGTTGTGTAGAATTTAACGTTGTATTATAGTATCATGTTACTTTAGACATTGACTGTTCACTGTAGCTTCACGGAGTTCCATCCACTAGTTTCTATAACACAATCGATTTACTCTATGGTTGGTGGCATTATAGAAATATAGGTTACCATAGAACAATATTTCATTATGATCTTAGTCAAGATAGAGTTTCTATGTTCGTAAGACTCTTTTATTCACTCTATGATTTTGATCTAGAACATAGTGAAATTTATTCCTCTCCATGGACATAAGGATCATTTTAAAAAACATTTAAATCTCTATGTGTTGTTATCTTCTTCTTTTTCTTTAATTTTTCACCATTTTACTTTTATTATAAAAATCATTGGTTATTTTTTACTCCATGTGTTTCCACAAATGGTATAAAAACATGAGTTCAAAAGATAAATGTTGGTTTCTATAATTTAAAAATGGCTATAGAAGTATTAAAAGTAAAGATAAATGGTTTTTATAGACCTAATTTTTGTTATTTAAAGATTCATATCAAATATTTTCTTTATCATAAAAACATTCCCTTAACGATTATAGGTAAAAACCAAATAGATATAAAGAAGACATGGTGACCATTATTGGATTGATAGGTTTTGGAAGTTTTGTATCTTATGATGGCTAAAAACACAATGTTCAACATTATAGAGGAGATGAAGAAAAATATTTTAATGAAATGTATCAAAAATATGAATGATAATAATTTTGTATCAATCAATGTATACCTAATGCAACATGTATTCAATGTAAATATTATTTAAATGATTATTTTTGTAGATCACATCAATGAATTCATCACTATCAAAAGTTAATTATCATCAATAGGAATTATATTTTATGATGTGATATCTTCTTTGATTTTACTATCTTCATTACCTGGTAATTGGGAAGGTATTTAAATAGATTTGAGTGTTTTTTTATGGAAAATAAATTTGGTTTTGAAATATGTTCAATACCTGATCCTCATTAAGGATATTTAAAGAAAATAATCAGATAAATTCCATGTTTTTTCTCTAAATGTTGAAGGAAGAGGAAAATACATGTAGTAATATAACCATATAGGATAAAAAAATTCAATAGGAATGATCCAATATAATACAAGTGGTCTTGGCCATCCCTGATGAACTTGTGGGAATAAAGGAGGATGGAAACTCTAGGATGTGATGATGTGTTTTTGTTTAGAATGGATGACCCAATGGAATATTGAATTTTTTATTCATTGGTATCTTTACATTCAACTTCAAAGAAGAGTTTCAAAAATAATTATGTTTCTTGATATTTTGGAAAGGTATATCTTGTTGGTGATGAACCCTTAAATGCTATGGGGAAGGATGATGATTATATAATGACCAACTGTTGAATTTTTCACACTCTAGAAAATGTGATATATATTCCTAGACTGAAAAGGAATCTAATTTCTATTGGGAAGCATGATGATTCTAGATTTAGCACTATATTCCCTAGTGGTACATAGAAAACCACCAATGGATATATGGTCATAACTCAGGGAGTAAAGAATGGAACCCATTACAATATGAAATAAACTTTCATGGATATAATTGTAATAATAAATTCTACATGGGATTCATAAATGAAACACTATAGTTTAGGTGAAATTAGGTTGAAGGGGATGAAGGTGCTGACAATAAAAGGAATTTTACCATATATGAATTCAATGGAATTTCTCTAGTGTGAAGATTGTATCTTTGGAAAGAAGAAGATGATATCCTTTCCAAAAGGAGGTAGAACACTGAAGCCCGGAATCTTCACCTGGTTCACACTGATGTTTAAGGACCTACACTAGTACATTCCCTTGGATGGTGACAATATTATGTAATATTTATCAATAAATCAACAAGGTTGTGCTTAGTTTACTTTATAAAAAGAAAATATGATGTATTTATCATGTTTTAGAAGTGTAATACTCTAGTATAAAATGATTTAGGTTAAAAGATAAAATTATTAAGGCCTGATAATGGAGGAGAGAAAGACATCTAGGAGTTCAGGGAATTATTTGATAATAATGAAATTTTGTGTTAGAATAATCTTCCAAGTACACCATGATATAATGGTGTGGATGAAATGATTAATATTACATTGAATGAACATTCAAGGAGTATGAGGTTGTACTCAGGGTTACCCAAGATATTCTAGGATGATGCAGTGAATATGACAACATACCTCATCAATATAATCCCATATATACCAATGAGAGAATTGCTACCCAAGGAGTTATTGTCAATAAATGAGGTAATTCTCTATTATTTTTTATTATTTGGTTGTTTTTCATATGTACATTTAAATGCTTATTCATGGAACACAATTAATGTTAAGTCCATAACATGTTTCATTATTGGCTATGGGGTTGAGAAGTTTGGTAACCAGTTCTAGGATGATAATAATGTTTTGATATTCATAATACAAAATGTGATATTCAATGAATTTTTAATATGAAAGAACCACCATGAATTGAAACTAAAGGTGGGAATACATGAACAAGTGTATTATGAAGGTGTACCTGATCATGTGACACAAAAGCTAGTGGAATTTACTCCTCAAGTGGAGTTGAGGATACAAATAAGGGTGATAATACCTATGTGAAGGTATTATCATCCTTACAATATTTATTATTGGTTAGTGATGGAGATATAGAATTATTTAAAGAATAAATTTTCTTACAGGAGTCAAGAATGTGAGAGTTGACTACGAAGGGGGATATTTATTCATTACATGACAATAATACTTGGGAGTTGACACATTTATCACAAGGTAATAAAGAATTTCATAAAAATGGGTATATTAAGTAAAATAAAAACATGATGGTAAGGGAAGATATAGGTCAAGGATAGAGGTGAATCGATTTTAACTGAAGGAAGTTATGGAATTAACTAGAATTTTCTCATATATAGTGAAGCTTAACTCCATATAAGCAGTTCTTTGTATTGTTGAATGAGATTATTTGCATATTGATAATCTTGATATAAATACTGATTTCTTTCATGAATATTTGAAGGATTAAATTAATATATAGTATCTAGAGGGATATGTTGAGTCCTAAAAGGAAGAACTAGTGTGATAACTCTAGAAGAGATTATATTGTTGAAAGAAGATACCTAGATAGTGGAATAATAATTTTGATGCATTCATGAGAAAAAATGCATAAAAATGGTGTGACATGGATCAAAAGTACTATTATAAGTCTTTTGGTGTTGGATACATTATATTTATTATGTATGTGGATGACATGCTCATTACAAGATCATGTATGTAGAGGATTGATGATTTGAAAGGGAAGCTGACATAGGAGTTCAAGATAAAAGAACTTAGAGAAGTTGAAAATATTTTGGGAATTAAGATCAAGAGGGATCACATAGTTGGAACATTGATGTTATCACAAGGTGACTACATTAGAAAGGTTTAGGGAATATTTAATATGCTATAAGCAATTACATATATCATTCCAATGGAAATCCATTTCACATTATCAAAGGTATAAGAACCATATATAATAGAAGAGGTTGCATGCATGGAAATGGTTCTATACACATCAACTCCTGGAATCGTGATGTATTATATAATATAAAATTGAATTGATATTTCTCATATAATGGGGGTTGTGAAAAGGTACATGGTCAACCTAAAAAAGCAACATTGGGAAGATGTTAAGTGGATATTTAGATATTTATAGGGAAGAAAGGAAATATCTATATTCTTTTAGAATGTAAAGTCATTATAGCGGTATATGGATTCTGAACTTGGAGGTGATATTGATAGTATAAATAATACCATAAGTTCTATGTTTACCTATAGAAATAAATTTTTTGAGCTGAATATCTTAGTTATAAATGGTGGTGGATTTATCCACCATAGTGGATAGATATATTAATATAATAAAATCTAAGACAGATATGGTTTATCTATAAAACATCATGGAGGATATGGATAAAAATTGGGAGTAAAATCTATTTCATTTTGACAGTCAAAGTGTTATACATCTTGAAAATAACCCAATTATTTATTCAAAGATTAATCATAATCATTTTATGTACCATTTTATCAAAGTATTAATAGAGGATGTGTTATTAATATTAAAAAATATTCACTATATAAAAAATCCATAAGATATGCAGAAAAACCTAATGGTGATATAGAAGTTGAGGTACTGATGTGTCTCTGTTTGTCTCTAATGATGAGTGGAGTATGAGGGGTATAATATGATAAAATACCATGGGATAATATAATGGGAAAAATTGGTATTTCATAAATAATTATATATAAATTGAATATTTGATGGGAAGCACCCATTGGTGGGAGAAGAAGAGGTGGATGTTAGATTAAGTAAGTTGTTTATGTTGGAACCATGGAAGGATGTCATGTTGTTGGATCATGATCCATGTGGGTTATTATTTTAATTGTGTATCTTAATGCTATAGATGAAGTTGGGAAAACTACTAGAAATTCTAACTCATTATAGGATTTATGACTGGAGATACTGATATGGAACTCTAGTAGAAAGCACTTCAACATGGGATTGTAGCAGTATGCGGTTGGTGGCACCAATAGGTCCCTATAGCTCTATGGAATTCCAACCATTGAATACTATAGTACAATGGACTTACTATTTAATAGGGGGAAATATAATAATAAACGTTACTATAGAACAATACTACATTATGTTATCATTTGTGATGGGGTTTTTATATGGGTGATACTCTGATATTCTACTAATAACTCTTCCCCAAAACATAGTGAAATTTATTCTTCATCATTAATATAGGGATCATTTCTCAAACCACATAAATATCCTTATCTTATTATCTTCTTCTTGTTAATTTGTTTTTATTCCTTTTAGTTTTATTATAAAAAACATAAAATATTCCTTACTCTATGAATTTATATATAAAATAATTTCCATTATATGTATAATATTCCATGATGCTTGTCACCAGCCCCTGGGAAATGGGAACACCCCTTAACCTAGTGGTAGTACAGTTCAGGTTTCAATTTATATGGAAGTTTGGTTCCAGTTGTTACACTCCTTTCTTAAGGTTTTAGTAAGAGGGAGTTAAGTATATGGTGTTCTAGGATTATTATGAAGTTGGGATTAATTATATTTTAATATAATTGTATGTAGTTATTTCTTATGGGTTAAAAAAATTTATACCACTTGAGAAAAAATATGAGAAAAATAATCTAGAGTTGGCAGCGGTACTGTTCACCTTGATGATTTGGATAAACTATATTTTTATAAATTGTTTCATAGTGTATATAGAACATAATATTCTTAGGTTCTACTTTACTCAGAGAGATCATTACTGGGGGTTGAGAAATTATTTGTAATTCCTACATAATTATGATGTTGAGATTGTATATACTTTGGGTAAGGTAAACATGGTGGATGATTCAATTTCTAGTAAGTTCCATTATTTGTTATTAGGAGAAGTGTCTGAGAAATTATCCATAGTGGAGCTATCTTTTTTGGATAAGGGATAAATAATTTATCTTTGATTGATGGTGGTGGACCTTCTCCTTCTTCAGTGTATGAGGGAGACCTATCTGGGTGACTTAGATTATAAGGTTTTTCATAACTAAATATTATTAAGAGACAAAAAAATATATTTTACAAAGTTGGAGTACATGTATTCATCTTCCAAATATGGATGATGGAGTTATATTTATTTCATGAGGCTGTTTCAAGGGAGTTACCTACTCTACCTTATCAGTATATCCAAGAGTGAAGAATATGTACCAGGACCTTTGATGATAGTTTTGCTGGTATGGAATGAAAAAAATTCAATGGAGTTTATCTCAAAATTCCTCACCTATCATTAGGTTAAGGAAGATCATCATGCCCCAATAGGTTTGGACCAACCCCTTGAAGCACCAGAGTAGATGTGGGATGACATATAAATGGATTTTGTGGTGGGGATTCAATGATCGATGAGAGTCCAAGATGTTATCTTTGTGATCATCGACTGACTAACCTAGTCGGCTCACTTCCTAGATATTCAGGAGTATAGTTTGATGAAGTTCTTGGGACACATGTACATGGATAATATGTCTAACTACATGAGATACGTCAATAATTTTATTACAAATGAGATACTTGATTCATGTCACGATTAAGAGGATCTAGCATGAGACATTCAAGACTTAGTTATGGATGATTACAATAATCCACCCTCAGACAGATGGTCAAACTGAGTAAACCATTTAGGTTCTCAAGGATATTTTAAGGACTTTGATGTTAGATTTTTTTTTCAGAGTTAGGAGGATCAGTTTCCTTTTTATAGTTTTCATACAAAAACAACTATCACTTCACCATTATCATGATACATTTTGAGGGTCTATATGGGTGGAATTGTTGGTTTCCTCTATGGTATAAAAAGATAGGGAAGTCATCACTGATGGGGAACGAGTTATTGTGGGTGATAGAAAATAAAGTGTTGGTGATATAGGAGTATATGAGGACCACTTATACCTATAGTAAATCCTACACAGACCAAGTATGAAGGCCATTAGAGTTTTATCTATTCCTAAAGGTCTATCTATGAAATATTTTGAAGAGATTTGGGTGGGGAGGTATGTTAAACCTAATATTAATCTGTCAATTATAGATCTTTTTTGATAGTGGGAAAGGTTTATTACCAAGCAAAATTATCCTAGTAGTTGGTTCAGGTTCACAATTACTTCCACATGTCACAACTGAGGAAATAAATTCCTGATATGATTCTAGTCATTGACTAGGGTGATTAGAACATTGAGGATGGTTCTACTTTTAATGAGTATCCTATGGATATTGAGGATAAGTAGGAGAGAACTCTTATTGGGTGATCCATTCAACTGGTGTGTGTGCTTTTGTGGCATGAGGACCTCCAAGAGAGATCACGGTACTATGAGAATCAGATGTGTGTTTAGTGCCCTTTATTTTTCGAGTAGATTGTTCTTTTTGAGGTGAAAACACATAAATGTGGGGAGTATTTAGTGACCCTAATTTTTTATGCCATAACCTTTGGAATATTTTGAATAATATTTTTAGGTAGGTCATAAATAAAATTCTTCTATTTTGGGTTTCATTGGTCTTTAGTTTTATATGTGTATGTGTGTGTGCATGCATGTGTGTGTGTTATATTTATAGTGGATCAAAATAAAGTTTCATGACATGACCACTAATGTCATGATCTGATTTGTAATATCATAACATGGGGTTTATTTCATGACAGATTTTTAGCATGCTATATCTAGGAGGAAATCCATTCATGGTATAGAAAGTCTTTAGCCATGATGTAGAAGGGTATTATTATGAAACTAGGCTTTAGTCATGATGTGAAAGTATTGGTAGATGACCATCATGGCATGAATGTGTTTTTATAACATGAAACCTATCTAGGATGGTCCCACAATTATTTCTTCCATGATTTTTTGAATTAGTTAATTAATTCATATTCTATCTATTCAAACCCCCAAACCCACTATTAAAACCTCCTAATCCTCTATTTCTAGGGTTAGTTTTCATAAAATGTGGCTTTAGAGAGTGTGATAGGGGGTGAAGGGAGATCCAAAGATATGTGGAACTGAGGAACAAAATACCTCACTGGTTTTTCCAAAGAAAACTGAAATGGGTGAAATATTCACCACTGAATAATCCAGTGTGAGGTAGGGATCATTATTTTTGAGCTATTTCCCCTCTATTCATAATTCATGTTGAATTGATTTTTTTGAAACCATGTTTTTAATTCTCCCCAATCCCCATACTGCAAACCCATATATTATAAATTTTTATTCCCTAAATTTTTTCCCTATGTATGAATTATTGATGGAAGATCAAGGAATAATGTTTAGTATTATCTCCCTCATATTTTCATTCTTCTTTAGGGTATATCGATTTAGGAGTCCACCCATATGGATATGGATGATGGTGGTGTGAGGAGACTCACAAGGGAGATAGGGTTGTGATAATACAACATAAAGGGAGTAACAACACAATGAGAGGGAATGGTGTAGTAGATCCAGGAGTGATCCTGGGTATGACAGCAGGGAGGCATGATGGGGCACATCAAAAACTAGGAGAGTTGAGGCAGATAATTTGATACTTCAAGGTGTATAAAGTCACTACACGATGATATGGAAGCTCCAGGAGGATCCTATTATTGTATTAGGACAACCAAACATGAAAATTTGGAGTAGTGATATGGTTACGTACCATATCTTACTTAGGGGTCATCCTATGTTAAGATTTTATCTTAAATATGGTCACGATGTGGTGGTGGGTGCCACACTGTGAAAGTGAGTTGAAGTATGAGTAGCCATGGTGTGGCCTAGGGATTCCAAGATGTGATGACCAAAGAATAGGTAATATCACTAGAATAGGGAGAAGTGGTGATTCCATGAAACCCCATCATATTTACCCATCATGATTTTACCAACATGGAAATAGTTCAACAATGTCAGTCCATTAGGTATTTATGATAGCTCATTAGTGAAATTATCATTGGAATCAAATCTGTGACATGAGGTGATACATAGATTTTAGTATTCTTAGCTTCATTGGTCCAATGATGGGGATTGTGCATGATGATAAATGAATTAATGGGGTTGGTTCTCTCTTTATGGCATGTTATGCTGGAGTGTGGGTCCTCTACATTTCAGATAGGGGTCAGTACTCCCCCATATACTTGGGTCATGTTACCACTATCTACGGAGTCAGTACTCCCCATATATGATCTCAGGTAGGGTATGGTTACTTAATTGGGGTAAATGTTCCGTAAAATAATTCTTATCCTTAAGGAAGGATTGTATCCACCACTATAATTCCAGATGGGTTATGTGGGTTTCTTAATTAGGGTTTCTCAGATTATTGGTGTTGTGTGATGTTTTCTCCTATAACTGGCTATTGAAAGCATGACTCAATCCCATGTCCCAAATTCTCTATTTTAAAAATATATAGTTTGTTTCTTATGTCTTAGATGAGGAATATCCTTCCATTTAATCATATGTATAACACCATAATGTTTTACTTTACATTAAATTAATACTATGTTAAATAGCATGATCCACACAAAACCTCATTGTTAAAAGAAATATGAAAAAATGTTGTTTTCGGTATGAGAGTTATAACCAATATATTGGGTTGGTGAGTATGAATAAGAATAATTTAATGAAATATATGTGAAAATTATTTCTTTAATGCAAATAATTAATTCAATAAAAAATTACATTCACCTAATTGTTGTTACTAGGTAATTCATAAGAATAATAAGTATATATTCTTAATAAAATGGTTTTTAGATGTTTTAAATGTGAATAATTAGAATTAATTTTTATATTTTTAGAAATTTTATTTGAAAAAATTAGATTCATTTTTGAAATTAGTATGTCAAGATTAGATTAAGGTGAAATTTTTAGATTTTTCTAAAAATGTTAATTTTTTGGTGAATAGTCAAAAATAAAAATTTTGAAAATACTATTTGTTTTAGGTCTTTATCATCATATCAGAATTAATTTAAATATTATGAAAAATTGTTACTAAATAAAATAAATATTTAATAATTAATATAATTCATATGAAAATATAATGTTTAACTTAGAAATCTATTTTTAACATTTTGGAAATCTATGTATTTTTTTATTCAAATAAAAAATGTTTTTGGTTCTTATATCATACTAAATTAATCATAAGGCCCATTTTGTTTATTTGTAATTTTGAAATAAAAATAATAATCCTTTTATTTAACAAAATATTATTAATTTAATTTTAATCAACATTATAATTTATTTTTTTTGTAAAATCATTTTTATTTTTAAAACTAGTATTTTTCAAAAAACGGGTTTCATTGCATTTTACAAACATATATAAAATGTAATTTTTACCAATTATGTGAAAAAAATATTATAAAAAATATATATATCTATAACCATAATAAGTAAAATTTGTTAAAATTTATAACATAATTTTTGTTCATAATGAATATTAACCATGGGAAATATTTATCACTTCAGTTAAGGGTAAAACGTGGTAAAACGGTTAAAAATAAAGGGTTAAAGAAACTAGATAACATAAAAACATTATTAAATATAATTTTTTTATTTATGGATTAACCATATCATTATTTAAGTTATGATAATCTAGATCCACTTTACTTGAGTAAGACATATATGATATAATAAAGTTTTATTTATTTACATGTTTTCCACCCACCTCACTTTTAATAGGGTACCCACTCTTATATCTTATACACCCTAACTGAGAAACATATCTCAAAAAATACCTATAAAAATACCTTCCAAATATAACCAATCTAGTATGAGTGGTCCTTGTATCACAAAAATACCACTTAAATAATGATTAATGTGTAGTCTGAATGAGGTTACCAAAATAAGTGGTAAATGTTCTTATTAACATTTTCAAGTTATTTTCATCTTAAAACTCATCCAAAAATTTAATAAACAAATTAACATAATTCAATAATTATGTTAACCATAATAATATGTTTTTATATTAATATTACACCCACTTTCAATCTCCTTTCCATGATATGTAAAATGAAAACATTACTCGTGCATATGCACAACCTACCATCTGCAAGTAGTGGTGTAATTTATTTTTCATCACCACTTTACTTTAATAGTTATAAAAATGGAACTAATTAAAATATATGATATTTATTACATAATAATGGTTCTAAAAATATAATATATCATCCACCTTCTTAACTTTCCATGCATTAAATAATGATAATGTTATTCATGCATAAGTGTCGACTACCACCTTTATGAAGTGATATGATTTTTTATTCATGTCTATATTTCATTGATTGTTATAAAATTTAATTTAATGTCAAAATATTATAATTGTTTCCTGATTAATATTTTGGATATAACTTAATCATGACACATTTTTCCATGTCCAATGCACCGATGATATTTTGAGGTTATAAATTGAAGTACCCCAAATTGTCCAATGTGAACTTAAACATGGTAATAAATAAAATAAAAGGGATAAAGAAAATGTAATAAACCTAAAAATATATTAATAAAGAAGAAATTTAATATATTTTTATTACATTAGAGTAAAATTTTGTATGTGGTGAGTCAAACTCGATGTAAAATTTTATTCTAAAATATCATTTTTATACAGGATTATTTACGTTTGAATTTAAAATGAAGGAAAATAAAATATATTTTTTTTATAGCCCATATATTTTATTATACTCTACTTATATATGGATTTTAAATATTTTACTTTCATTTTCCTCTCTTTGATATTTAAAATGATTGATACATTTGTCTTATGAAAAACCGACCTTATTTTCTCTTTGGTAGTCAAACTTTTCCTTCCATGTCCTTATTTCATAAAATGTTTTAAAGAATATTATTTTATATGATAAAATGATTATTTAAATTAATTTTAAACCATATTTTACAATCTTTTCAATGTTTTAAAAGGAATCCACTTATTTTTTTCCAATAAGTTACTTATAAATTTTTTCCAAAGGTGTGTAATGAATCTTCATTTTAATATTTACTAAATGAATTGATTTTCCCACCCCTATAACTATTATTTACTTCTAATATTTACTTGTAATTTTCCAAAGTTATTTTCAGAAAAATACATTTTCTTAATATTATAAAAAAATTTATTTAAAATTTTATCAAAAGAAAATGGTATTTTTCTCATGTTTCCAAAGAATGGATCCAATATTATTTTAAAGTTAGTTTGTTCTATGTAGGTATACTTTGATGATTATTTTACTCTACTAGAGATATAATATAGTGATACCATATATCTAATTTCTACATATTTATTATGATCAATTTGTTCTAATTATTTATAGGAAAAAATATTAACATTTTGTATGCTAGTTTTTTTCACTATGAATGTTTATATTGATAATGTATCGAATTACTATTCATTTATTTCATATTATGAATGAATTGGTCTTAGTATGTGATAGGTGAGGCCCATATATATCCTCGATGCATCGACATGTCCCATGAGATAAACTAGTTTCGGTATTTGACATACACCTTACCTATTTATGTATGATTTCTGGGAATGAGGCTCTAACGGTATGATTAAAATGTCTGAAATTATGCATTATATTATTATAAAACTAGATATTTTTAACTATGTGATTATTTATGTTGTTATTTAATCCATTGATATATTGTCCATTTATGATATTAGTCATGTGACATATTTTATTATTATTTATCTCCTCCGTATTATACATATTTTATATATTCTATGATATATTCTGTTGTATGATTTCCCTTAATGGGCATATGATACCACCCTTTATTATGTTTTCCTTTCCCCAGGATACCAGGATGGGATCTATGAATTATTTCAAGGACACACTAGAATAAATAAAAAAGTTATCACCAGAAATTTAAGTTGTATTTAAGTTTTTCAAATTTAATGTTAGAAACATGTATGTATCTAGTCTCCCAAGACTAATAAACTATTTTATCTTTCAGGATTTGATCTCTTGTATCTTTTTCCAATGTAGTAAAAAAACTATTGGCTCTGTGTTATTGGAGTGAAGGTTGTTACAGTATTTCCTTAAGATGGTTGTCTTTAATATTATTTTCCTTTTTGGTTTTTAGAGCATCCTATAGGGTATGTATATACTCACCCCTATATGGGATTTTTTAATCAAAACTATCATGTCTTATACATACGTTGACTAGTTTGAAGGTTACCTTAGTTGATATAGTATTGGTAGAGCCTAGTTGTACCTAGAGTGTTAGAGTTAATTCCCTAGAACTAACTTCATTGTATTATATACATTATATTACTTATGTATAGTCAAAGAAGTGAGTAATATAAATATTTATCATCACATGATTATTTAATATTCCATGTTACATCTATGTGATAAAGCCCTTGGGTATCTGTCACACTAATAAGGTCATAACAATTCCTAGTTATGGTGATAACCTCAAGGTGCTATGATAATATTCATAAAACCTATTCCTATAGTTAGGTGATGTCATCTTAAAGGACATAGATGAAATAAACCACCAGGGGTTGGATTCTTGTAAGTGGATGATGTTTTGTCTCATTTAGTTTACACTTGGTAATATATAAGATGGAATATTATGAAACAGACCTTCCTGAAGAAGTTATGCATATTTTTTCATCACTAAAATTTATATCTTCAAGCATGTGTAATGATCCTTAGACTTTAATATTGTTATAATTATGTATCATGAATCATATACTTTATTGTACGAACCAAAATTATGATTACATATGTTCATGGGAAGTAGGTAATGTTGGGTGTTTCATGTATGTCATGTTATTAATAAATAAATTATGGAATAATTTATACATTACATCTATATGAAAGGTGATATCTCAACACTTTGATTTAAATAAAATCATTGAATATGGCCATGGTGTATGAACTAGTTTATTTTAGGAATTCAAACAAATACAAATTAAGAATATGGGTTGATGAAACATTTATGAAAAATAATTTATGAGAAATTAATACAAATAGATTATATTACTCGTTAAACATTCGTATGTGGTTGTCTTCATTGTGACATTAACTTCTACCTCTTGTAAACCTTTACATGTTGCTAGACATTGATATTATCCATTAGTAAAACTTTTTAATGGAACTGAGGAAGAATCCTAGAGGTTCTCACAATTATTATATCTATTGATCTTAGTTAAATATTATTTATATTTACCATTTTTAATAAATATTATTTTCTTGATTGAAAAATAAAATTTGTTCAAGAATTTATTGATCACAATTATTAAATAAATATTTATTCTTCATAAAATTAATATAATATATATCTATTTTTTATTAATAAATGGATAATATTTATTTAGGGTTAATTAATATTTATAAGGATGAGCGAACTAAGTATTGGGTATAGTGATAAATATTTATTCACCGAACTGTAAAATAATATTTATCATTGTGATGGTTAGCGCACACTATGAAGAAAAATAATAATATTATTATTTTACATAGAATGGGTCAATTTGTGGGTTTAATAAATTTTTAAGGGACTATGTACAATTAGAAAATATTTTATCCCTAGCTTTAGGATTATAAATATCTAGTTATATCCATTTTAGATTCAAAATATTATAGATAAGAGTTTTCGTATATACAAACCATTATAGATACTATCTTCTATGCACAACATTATCCGCCATAGATAATTATCTCCCAATGAATAATTTCTATAGGGTTTTATCTCAATCTTGAGATAATCTCCTTCACCTTCCTCTTATCAAGATAGAGAGATAAATAGATAATCCTTACATACCAAATTGACCATTGCAGTAATCAAGGGAGTGATCCAAGATGATTGTTATCATCGTGCTAGCACCTAGAGCACCATAAGTGATGTTTCAAGATCAAATAAGGATGCGTGGATCACCTCCATAGGGGTTATAGTTTAGTTCCTCATCCACAGAATGAATGTAAAATAGAATAATGTTAGGATGATCAATACCCACATCAAAGAAAGAACACACAATGAGGAAATTTTCTTCTTATAAATTAATTTTACATTTAACTTGAAAAGATCCCCTCTTGGTTCCAACATTCATTGTCTAGGATTTCTCCAGATTTATTCATTGGTTATGAAATTTTTTTCATGCGCATGTTGGATAATCTATTGAATCTGAAAAAGGATGAGTTTGGGCTCACCTAAATAAGCACTTCTACTGGGTCTGAATCCTTCAAGTAGTATTAGAGCATCCACATCCAAAATTTTAATTATTTATCAATTTTTATCATATTACGCATTTAAAATTATCTTTCAATTCTATTTTATTAATTATTTAAATATAAATATTGATATTTATTCTTATTATTCTACATTTTATACCCACATGACTAAGAAAATATTTATTTTATGTTCATGGAAAAATAAACACTCATTCCCTAGGGGTGTATTGCTAATAGATAAGGAATAGAAATACATGGAATATAGACAATCTATACACGTTATATATTGTACCTGTTTACACAAAAACATAAATCAATTAATATTTACAGTATACATAATCAACATTTATATTTTTTTCATTAATTGACATTACACAAATTTTGATAAGTTTTATATCATATTATATAATTTATTAATCTTTGTACAATATTCTGAACTACATGTTGTGTATGTTTTTCATATGATGTGTACTCCACATGCATTAAAATTGGTAAAAATCACAGAATTTACATGTTTTTTTTGTTTCATTAATTGATAGTACACACTTTGTAATTACATCACATGTAATATACTCTAAATGTCATGTGAGTGCACTATACAAGATAAAGACCATGCCAGGTAATTCAAATAGGTACACACTGTGTCGTTTCTATGTACACATTATGTACTTTAATAATTTCCAATTTATTCAAAATATAGTGTATGAGAATATATATGATAGTTTGGAAGGATAAATGAATAAATTAAATTAATAAAATAATTAATTTATTAATTTATTCATAGTTTTTTGTTTCCTATGGAAATGGGGATGACCTTGTTCATTTAAGGTTCAAACATTCCAATCGGTTTCTAAGAGGTTTATTCATAGAACCAGAAACATCCAATGATTCTATATACATTTGGACCTACTTTCCAAAGGTAGGTGCTCATTAGTTGTGGATCGATGAGGCTTAAGAATTTGCATTGGTCGAGAGGATGGGAGGTTGGACTCATCACACCTTTTGGGGGGGAATTATTGTCTACTCTGGGACTCTCTTTATAGATTTAAGTTATGTTTATGAATCCTTATTAGATTACCAAGTATGAAAATGAGATTTCCTTTAGATCTGAAAATCAATGATTGATATGTATGAGATTTAGAGAATATTTTTTATGTATTTGAGGTTCTTCATCAATAGAGAATCATCTGTATTTGTTAGAGATTCTTAGACAATGGTATCCTTCAACACATTATATAGAAATCTCTTGGTCATTATGATAACCACACTGGTTTTAAAGCCACTCAGTGGGGAACTCGATGTTTATTGTCTTTTATAAGGACATGGATTATTTCAGAGTTGAGATTGTACCCACAGATAGGCTACCTACGTATCCTTGTTAGAAAAGGAATCAAAACCCACATAGTTCGGGAATTAAGATATAGTTTAACGTCATATGGGACAGATGAGAATTAATGGATGATAGGCTTAAACCTTAGAAAAGGATTCCTACGTACTCTAATTTTAAGGTAGATATAAAATTCCACGTAGTTCGGTTAAGAATTGTGAGGCTTATATATGATTAACGACCCAAAGAGATGTGTCGTGGTTAATTTTACACTCTAAGATCATGTGAGTCGTGCTTAGAGTGAGAAACAAGAGGTATCAGTAAACCTAACGATTTGTGCCATGAAATATGCAGTCACAAGGAATGAGTGGGTCTTACATACATATGACTGCCCAAATAGATGAAGATCGGGATTTACTTCAGGGAAGAAGCCCAGGAACATGTTCCATAATGGTATATGTGATTTATGGAGATTTGGATACTTAAATTAAGACTTAATCCTGAAATGGATGCCCAAATTAGAGGGGACTTATTATTGGGTTTTATTCCTAAGAAGGAAGTATAAATAAAAACAAATTAAGACTGGTTAAGAGAAATTATGACTGGGGATTATTCCTGGGAAGGAGGTCCAGGTTAAAGGGACTTGAGAAATGGGGCTTATTCTTGAGAAGGAGTCCCAGGTTAAGGGGAATTTAGAACTGGGGAATACTCCTGAGAAGGAGGCCTAGATTAAGGGGAATTAAGAACTCGGGCTTACTCTGGAGAAGGAGGCCCAGGTTAGGGGACTTGTGATCTGGGGCTTACTCTTGAAAAGGAGGCCCAGATTAAAGATCTTCTCATCTTAGAGGATGAGGTTGAATAGAGGAAATCTCTAAGCTTAGTGACATAAGGATATGTAAATCACTAGGTTTTGAGAGATGTTCCACAAAATTCCTTTTAGATAAGAAATCCAACCAAGGAACCATGTCATAAATGACTTTGAAAGGGTTTTAAAGGCTAAATCTTGAAGAGGAGAGGTGGATTTGAAGAATAAAAGTTGAATAGACATGAGGAGAACCCAAAAAGAGGTAGGTGCGCAAGTCTTTCTTGGGAGCGCAAATCCTGGTCACAAAATTATACTTGCGCGACACATGTATACTTGCATGAAGATCAACCCATAGAGTAATAATTGGGCGAGGCTTGGCTCAAGCCCTTAGTATTATCCCTAGAGGCTTCCAAAAGAGTGGTGTGAAAGACTTGTTGAAGGGATAAGGCGGCGCACAAGTGTGTCCATTTTCCCTTAAGGGTTAGACCCTTAGGCGTGCAAGTGTTGATGAATTCCAACACTTAGGCGTTATTCATCCTCTTTAGATCTTCCATTCTAGGTAAGAAATTACCATAGAAGTGTTCGGAAGACTTCAAGTAGAGACTATGGCGCCGAGAGCATAAATCTGACTTTTGGATTTTTCCATCCCCGAAATGGGGGGCCCACCATGGGTATTTATAGGATACTGAAGACCCTGGGAGAAAATAAAATAGGGCTCATAAGTCACCTACACGACCAATATATGGCACGCAAGTATACTTGCGCGACCAAGATGAAACTTGTGCGGCCCATCTTTAAACAAATCTTTGTTCATGCCTTTGTCAATTTTTGATGATTCTTCAAAGGATGAATCTCTTTATGCTAAGGTATTCCCCTTTTTCTGTCATTAGACTCTATGATGGAAAGGAGCATCAACACAATTCCCCCCTCATAAATTGATCTGAAAGGAAGGAGGATTTGGCTTTGAGGTAAAGGAGAAAACCAAGGAACTACATCATGCAAGTTCTGAGCGCGTAGGTCATGGCACGCAGGTGCGAGCCGCATAGGATACGACGCGCTGGGTGCGGCCTTTGCCTATAAATATGCGGCCATTATCACACAAAGAAACCAAATTTCAAACCTTCCCGCTCTCGCCGTGCAAGTTGATCTCGTCGCGCAAGTGTCTTGATTTCCCGCTCGTCCGCACATGTGCTACTGTTTGCAGATTATTTTTGTTTGTGTCGCGCTTCTGTAGAGATATTTGGACTTGTGCAGTTATAACTGTGGACCCAAACTTGTGCGACACAAATACACTTGCGTGCCAACATTGGACTTGCGTGCCTTAATGCCTTAGCCATTTTTTCACTTTTCTTCACAAATTTTATGAAAAATAAACTTACTTAAGAGTTAATTATTCAACCTCTGTGCAGATTCAATAACTCCCAAATGAATTAGAATGGCTAATGAAATGGCTAGTAAGCGGATTGATGACATGATGAGCATCATTGGACATGATTACTATAATATCTACGACAACACTCTCCCAGATCTAGCCAAGTACTTGAAGAAGTATCATCTTAATTTCCAATAGAGTATCTACCTGCCTCTGTATGGATATGGTCATCTACAAGAAGTCAACATTCTAGAGGCAAATAACTATCTCCCACATTCTTGGTTTCATAATTACACCAATTTTTCTTAAGAAAATGTTTTAGTTGGAGGATCATTTTTTAATACTGGAACAGTGGAGAAAGCCTACATAATGAATCATAGCCCTTGTGACCCAGATCTGAAACCTCACAAGCCTGAGATACAACCACATTAGTATCCCTCAATCTTCCGAAATTCTTAGATGGATCAATCCAAATGCTGGAATAAGAGTTGGGACTTCTTTCCTGGAGGAGCTGTGAAGCCAACTTGGATGTGGGTATACTAGGTGCGACAAACCTGTTCAGAGTTTGTCAAGGATTTTAAAGGAGTGGAAATATATGAATCCATCTGGGATTGGAAGGTATATGATTATAGGAATGATGATTTTTCTTCAGAGCTAATAAGCTACTAGAGCCCAGAAACCAATTCTTTTTATCTGACTCATGGATAAGTAAGCATCAGTTTGTGGGATGTCTACAAGATCTCGGGGGATCCAATTTGAAACGATATGTATGATGAATTCATCCCTCACAAGGAAACTTGGAATGATTCAGAGAAGACTCTAGTTTTGGCTCGAGAATTATTGAAAATTTTCTACAAGATCAAGAACTCAAAGACATCCAAAACTCATTATAGAAAGTATATTCATCCAGAGGAGTGGATGGATATGTTTCTTACCAAGAAGACGGAGAAGGGGCCCAGCTGTACTCATCTTACTACCTGCCCTAGAATAGAGAAAAGGGGTGCTATTGGCACATTCTGGGAGACCCTGGAAGTAGGAGAATTTGAGAAGTTGGGGTATGAAGTGGATCAGAAAATCCTAGAAAAGACCCATATGGAGGGATTCTTAGCCTTATGGCTTAGTGTTTATCTTTTTCCAGTCCGGGATTTAAAGTGAGGTGTCAGGCTAGGGACCTTCGTTGTTGCAGCCAAGTTGGATGAGAGGAAAACAGTTGGGTTGGCCACCCCCATTTTGGAAAATATTCATAGGATTTTAATCCATGTCTTTATGGGTAAATATCCTTTGAGAATAGTGGGACCATTCCAAGTTTTGTGGGGATGAATCACCACTCATTTCAGGACATATGCTGTATAGAATGGAGTATAGGTTCCTGGAAGTTATTTCTGGACATCAGTGCAGGCATTTTCTAGAATTTCTCTGTCATCCCTCAATCCCTATGATATGAAGGCGAGGATTAGAATGTTCAAGGAATTCAATTTCTTTCCTTATAGAAACCCGCCAACCGGGCAGTTTGTTGATGATGGAACATCCGACCTAGAATTGAGGTCATACATACTGGCTTGTAGAGATGGTGTATTGGCCACCAGGATTGACAGAAAGATTATATATGAGGCCTATGTTTTATACAGATTTTCACGTCAATTCATGTGTCTGCAGAAGACTATTGTATCCCCTCCTATGCATATCAGGTCAGAAAAACATCTGATGGTTGCATGACAACTACGGTTGCTGACATATATGGAGAAGACTGGGGAAATGTTTGATCTACCAGTTCCTAAAGCGGTGAGTAACTTAACTACATGGTATGTCGAGAACTGGGTAGCATCATACCCTGAAGGGGTACTGAATCATCCGGTTCATCGGGTGGGAAAAAAGAAGAGAACTGTTGAGAAAGAAACCCTTCATCTGGAAGGTGACTCTTCCACGCCCAGAGCTGATTCACCAGGTTCCTCACCCATGGATGACTCGCTGGATTCTCAGGATGAGGATGATGAGGCATGACATGTATAAAATCGGCCTCATGCCAGATATAATCCTCCTGTCAGAATCAAGAGACCCACTCCATCGACTCCTGGTAAGTTACTTCATTGAGGCAATTTAATCTCCATTACTTTATAGAGCAACAAGTTTTATTTTCTTATCCTTTATCTGTAGTTGTAGGAGTTGGGAAGAAACTGAAGTCCAAGATTGTAGGACCCTCCTCGCAGCCTTCTAGTACACATGATGAATATCTACGACCAAAGGCTGTCCAGACATGGAGGAGTTTATATTGCGATGCTGAAACTACCTGGCTGGATCTGTGCGAGGGGATACACATCCCTGGAATAGAGAATCTTCAAGCCTCTACCAATATCCGTTTCGAGGATATCCCTGATGAAGTGCAGGCCTACATCAGAGAGATGGAGATGCTCATATATTCCACCGATAATTCAATTCCTATCACCAAGAGGGTGAAGGAAATGATAGATCGTGACACCATTGAGGGGACTGGTGCTTCCATAGATGAGAAGTGGCACAATTACGTGGCTCCTGAAGATGTAAGTATCTTTCCTTATTTTCTTTGAAACTTAATTTCAGGTAAAGATTTGTTACTCAAGTAAATTACTTTCTTTATTTTGCATCTTGAAAAGAAAGTAACTGCTGAGGTTCCATCACCACAGTATAGCCCTGGTGGTACTACCATTGGAGCTAATGAATCTCCTTGCGAGCCAGGTGAAGTATCTCCAGGCCATCAATTCATGGAAGAGGAGTTAGAAATGTCTTTTAATTCTCCAATTCCTATATTCGGAGATGATGATGTCAACACTCCCAAAAATCCAGAGAAGAAAAGGCATCGAAGGAATAAGTCCACAACTAAATGCTTCATTAGTAGTGGTAAGTACTTCGGATAGTCATGAGTTTTAACCCATGAAAAATATTGCTCATACTTCTTGGGATTGAATGGGATTCTTCAATTTTCCCTTTAAGTAAGAGGGCTGACCCTCCTTTGAGGAAGATAGAGGGTGCTGGTGAACAATCACAAGTTCATGCTAACTTGGCTACTCATGAAGAAGAGCCAGTGTCTGTTCCCAATACCGCTCCTGCTGCTGCTATAAGGATAGAAGATCCTGATTCTAGTAATTTAACAATGCTTCATAATATGTTAAATGAAAACATCAACTAACTTCCATTCGGTGATACTTTAGGTTCAACACCTGCACCCGAACATTTGGTGGCCACTGCAACTGATGCCGTAATTTTATCTGAAGAAATTTCCTGGGGTCAGAGGCTGCAGGATGAGGGTCACCAAGAAGCTACATCGATGCTCCCACTGGTGAGACTAACCAGGAATATGGGATATCTTTGGATGAAATGATGAAACTTGTCACATATTTTGACAACATTTTAGATCATGTTAAATTAACATGTCATTTAGAAGATTTTGGATGTGAGTGTTATCCTTCATCTGGTTAAAATAACTTCTTATTACATCTCTGACCATGATTGGTTAAAATGTGAAGTTCCATTTGAGCAAGCTGTCGAACTGCCAATGCCTAAAGGGGGTATAGACAAGCCTACTATTGCAAAGACACTAGCTGAAGTGGAGCTGAACCCAGAAGAGCTTCCTGAAACTCATCCTGAAAATCCTGTTGAAGTTAGGAAAGATGGAGAGGAGCCTTATCATGTTTCTGATCTACTGTTTGGTAAGAGATAATAATATCTATGGCTGCACTTAATTTGAAAGAAAACTTAATCAACTTTTTTTATCCTTTAAAACTAACCAAAACTTTCAATTGACTATGAAGGGACGTCAATTTCAGTGGATCGATCTGGAGGTGAAGCTTCAGCCTCTACCCCAACAGGAATAGAAAGTGAAGTAACAAGGGTCAGGGGAAAGGAGTAAAACATGGCACTTCTCTAAGTGCATTAATCCTGGATTATAGTCCCCCCTGTGACAGTGATGCTGAATCAGACCCAGAGGTAAAATGGTGCTCCGATTTTCACGTCTCAAGGAATGGAAGAACATATAGAAGATCATATCTGAAGTGCCTCTAGAAGAGCTATCTTCGAAGATCCCATGACTATCATCCATGTTCGTCATGTTGGTACTTGGCGGTTTTTGATATCAATAGATCCTTGCCACGGTGAAACAAGTCATTTTAAGGAGGGAACATGAGTAGAGGTACCGTCAAGACCTGACAAGAGTGAGGCTGTTGGAAAATATCAGCGAATTTGAGGCTGCGGTGTCCCAAGATGAGGCTAATCATGCTGCCAAGTTGAAGGAGCTAAAGCATAAGATCAAGGAGAAAGTTGTCTAGCAGATGCACCTTCAGCAACAGTTAGATGATGTTACTGGGAAACTTGACCGGCTTAACAATTCACATGAAGGAGTTCAAACGAATGGTATGAAAGCCATTGCAGATGACAAGAAAGCACTCTATCAAGCTGAAAATAGTGAAGATGGTCGAGTGTATGAGCTTCAAGTGGTTGTTGATGAAGCTCGGGATTCCATAAATCAAATGAAGAGTTATGTTGACAGCCTCTTGTAATTCCTGAAAAAGAGAAGAGACTTCAGTTTGTGGATTTCCTTCTATCTCTTGTGCATCATTGAAAAACACTTTCATCTTCAATCATTTATGCTTTCATTCTTTTGCTTCCAGCTTAAAATTTTCACTTAATCCAAAGGGCTTAGTAAGCATAGTTTGATTTTTGCGAGGATTATAAAAATAACCCTACAAACTTTGAATCTTTTTATTACTCAATATTACCTAAATCATACAAAATGTATGTTTACTAAGCTGGTAATTGACTTTTGTTCAGAGTTCCCTTGTCTTTTGTGGTCAATTTAAAGTCATGCACATCAGACATAAAAAAGGATAATGTTTAAGGTTGAAATAGCTTTGACCGAATGGATTAAAGTTGACTCAATTCCTTGATAATTTATCTGAAAACATGTTACCATATTCAAGTATGGGTGAAAAAATGTAAACTATGACTTAATAAATTTTGAATTTGAGGAATGATATGAAAAAAGGGCAAAAAGGCATTAGAAGAAGTATTTCCCAAGAATGAAGTTACCACTATTTAACAAACCCGTTTGGGGGTTGAATTATGCAGGGCCACTTAAGGGCATTGGATGCATAGTCAAATAATAGCATCTTTTGGCTGATAGGTCCATTATGTAGACTACTTATTCAAGGCCACCTAAGGGAATGTACTATATATTCAAGCAAAAGAACTCTCAGAAATTTTACTTTTCTATTGCTAAAAAGCTAGTGAAATTTTATGAAGATTAAAATTTTCCAAAGCACAGAGTCTGCTGTATGGAGATAAGTACTTGAAGATAGAGATGATATTTCCAATCAGTATTATCAAATAATTGGATGAATTTCACTCTTTTGAAGGTCTAACCCAAACATAGGGAAGGTAAATATAAACCATAGACTTGAATACTTTCAGATCATGAAAGAGTATGAGAAAAATATGTTAAGGATGGCTATTTTTGCAGATCCCTATATATTTTCGTTAAGAAAAATAAGGACAAAAGAGGTTTTCCTCCCAAGAATGAAGTTACCACTATTTGAAAAACCTATTAGGGGGTTGAATTATACCGGGCCACTTAAGGGAATTGGATGCAGAGTAAATAATAGCATCTTTTGGCTAACAGGTCCATTATGTAGACTACTTATGCAAGGCCGCCTAAGGGAATGTGCTGTATTGTCAGGCAAAAGAACTCTCAGGTATCAGAAATTTTGTGACCAGAAGTCAAGAAAAGGGTTATGGAGATCTGGAAGTATTTAAGGTTAGTATTATTTCACATGAAAATGAGTACTTTCCAATGCATAAAGGAGATACACAAACCAATGCTAACCATAATCATGTTGTAGCTGGGTCATGAAATTGAGGTGCTGGACTTCACTACGTATCCCATAAGGATGGGAATCAATCCATACATAGTTCTTGAAATACAGTTTAACCTCATGTGGGATGAGAGTGTAGGAGATCTTTGTTTAGGGTCATAGAGCTTGGACCATAATAAGGAATACACATTGTGTGTTTTATAAAATTGATGTGAATGAAGACCAGGGTTTTCATACCACATTCATGTTTTCACAGGGGGAATTTTCAGCTAAGGGACTGAAAGTGGAATTTGGGGTCAGGACCAAAGACATGGGGCTGGATTCGAGGGATTCTTGAACATTCCTACGTATCCCATAAGGATGGGAATCAACCCGCACATAGTTCTGGAAATACCCTCTATACAGATTTGGTTTATACAAGTGAAGGGTGAAAGGGGAATTTAGTGCAATGATGGTTTGACCCAAGATTAAAATTTTGGGCATTTCCATGTATGCACACAATCTTTGGAAGATAAAATGATTGGAGATCAATGTAAAAAATGATTCTCTCTCAGGTGAGGGTGTCAAAGAATGTTGCAGTTTATTGTCATACATGACAAAAAGTGGGAATAGTTTAACGTTATATAGTAAGGACGATGGTGAACCAATGTAAAAAATATTGGTTTTGGGGGTGGCATCACGAATCAATATCATATGAGATGGAGGTGAACCGATGTGAAAATATTGGTTTTGGTCTTGAACCTTAGGAGGTTGCCTACGTACCCAGCCTAGAAGGCAAGGATCAAAGTCCGCGTAGTTCGATTAAAGAATGAATTGGTGATCAAGTTGTTTTTAAGGAAAACGACCTAAAAAATGGTGTTGGGACTTACACATGGTTAGAGGCCCAGAGAGGGTGTTATGGTTGAAGTTTACTCTAAGCTCACGTGGGTCATACTTGGTGTGAGAAACAAGAGATAACAACAACCTTAACGATGCACAGTTTATTGTCATGTTGGACGAAGAGGGGACTATGCAATTTAATGTCTTGTAGTGAGGACAATGGGGACACAGTTTAATGTCATGTTGAACAATTTAGGGACTTTTTCATAGTTTAATGTTATGTGGGATGAAGAGGTACATAGTTATATTTCGTATAGCTAGGATGATGGTTATGCGGTTTAATGTCTTGCTGGACGTAAGAAGGACAATACAGTTTAACGTCATGTTGGATGTAAGAGTGCTATACAGTCTATCGTCATATAGCTAAGACATCACAGTTTAATGTCATGTTGGATGTAAGAAGGACAATACAGTTTAACGCCATATTGGATGTGATGAGGGACAATACAGTTTAACGTCATGTTGGACGTAAGAGTATTTTTGTTACATAAAATAATTCTTCAAAAATCTGGCATTGGTTGGAGTCGTGATAAGTTCTCCATCCATTGAGATTAAAGAATAAGCTCCATTGGAGCAGACCTTATGTATTGAGTAAGGTCCTTCCCACCTTGGATCAAGCTTGGGAGGTTTCTTTCCTAGTATCATTGGAGTTCTGAGAACCAATACCAATTCTCCCTGAATGAATGAATGAAGATGAACTTTTTTTGTTGAAAGCTCGTGCTTTTCAATTCTGATAGACTTCTCAGTGGTTCAGGGTGCACAATCTTTTCTCATCTAATCGTTCCAACTCATACAATCACTTTTTATACTATTCATATGTAGATGACTGATCACAAATAGCTACTCTGAGTGAGGGTAATTAAACTTCAATGGGATAGACTGCTTCTGTTCTATACACCAATGAATATGGAGTTGACCGCGTTGTAGTGTGGGTGGTGGTCTGATAAGCCCATAAATCATGAAAAAGTTTATCAAGACATGATTTCCTATCTTTATCCACCATCTTTTGCAGTATGTTTGAAAGAGTCTTATTGAAGGATTCTATTTGGACATTGGCCGCTGCATGATACCAAGATGAATGGTTGGATTTGATGTTTTATTCTTGATACAACTTCCTTACCTTGGATGAACATAAGTTGGTGCCATTGTCTGTCAATATGGTATGAGGGACACCAAATCTGGTAATGATGTTAGACTTGATGAAGATAACAATGCTTTTAGAACTAAATTATCTGAGAGTTATTGCCTTTTCCCATTTGGAAAAGAAGTTAGTAGCAGTAATAATATACTTAAACTTCTTAGATGTAGCAGAAGGGTAAGGTCCTACTACATCCATTCCCCATGTGGAAAATGGCCATGAGTATTTAGCTGTATGAAGTAACTCTGGGGGTTGATGAATGAAGTTGTCATTTACTTGGAAATAACGATACTTATTAGTGAAATCAATACAATCTTGTATCATTGACGGACAAAAGTATCCAAGCCTTCGAATTTGATTAGATAGTCTATGTCCAAACTGATGGGCACCACAGACTCCTGCATGTACTTCTTTCATGACAACCATTGTCTCTTCGCCATCAATTCATCTGAAGATGATTCCATCAAAACCTCTTTTGTAGAGAATTATTTCTAGGTGATCTGGGCTATCATAAAGAGTGAAATTGACCACACTTCACCGGACTTGTTCTTTCCCGACTCTATCAGGTGGAAGTGTTCCATTTTGAAGGTATTCTATGATAGGTGTCATCAATTCTGTAGTATGACCATATGGTTCATAAATGGGACTAATTTCATTGATTTACTTTGTTCTGGTTTGGACATAAGGTGAAATTGTACGAAGGTGGGAAATACTGATGATTGTCTCGTCCCGATTTTGATCTGCCAGAGCTGTGGCTATAATAACCAATGCATCATCTTGAGCATTTTGTGATCACGTGACATAAGAAAATGTCAGTTCCAAAGAAAATTATGCCATTAACTATTTGAATAATCATACAAAGGGATTAACTCTTCTTTTCTGATGGCATAATCCTCATTGACTTGTTTGATTACCAGGTTTGAATCACCTTTCACCTTTAAGTGATTCACTTGTGCCTGAAGCACCAATTCTAATCCTGCGACGAGAGATTTATATTCTGCTTCATTATTTGTATCTCCTTCCCAAAATAAGAAGGAATAGGGCAGTACTGCCTTTTCCGGGTAAATAAGAACAATTCCTAACCCAACTTTGTTGAATTTAGGAACTTCCATTTTCTTCCCTGTTGGACTTCTGGAAGCACCATCAAAGTAAATTTCCCATGTTTGAAGATTATATAGAATAGAGAAGACTTCCTTATCATGATGTTTAGTATCTAAAGATGTATCTTCTACTGAAGGATGTTCATCAAGGAAATCGGATAGAGCATGGCCCTTTATTGCCTTTTGAGACACATACTAGATATCAAATTGCTGCAAAATAACTTCCCACCTTTCCAGACGTCCTGTAGGCATTGGATAGCTAAGGATGAATTTGAGCGGGTTATTGCGAGATACCAAATGGACCTCATGATGTTGCTGGTAGTGTCTCAACATTTTAACTGCAAAGATTAATGATAGGCAGCATTTTTCAATGCTTGAATATCGGGTTTCTACTTCAAGCATAGTCCGACTAAGATAGTAAAGGCGATTTTCATTCCCATCATCAATCTTCTGGGAAAGGAAGGCACCCAATGATCACTCTAAAGCAGTCAAATAAAGAATAAGTGGTATTACTTCAATAGGTGTAATTAATACCAGTGGACTCAAGAGATATTTCTTGAGAATATTGAATGCTTCTTGACATTCTTCAGTCCCCTGGTAAGTGACTCACTTCTTCATCAATTTGGTGAAGGGTAAACTTTTACCTGCCAGATTAGTGATGAAACTCCGAATATAGTCCAAGTTTCCTTGAATTCCTCTCAATTATTTCAAATTTCAAGTAGGTGACATATTAAGTATTGACTTTGTCATCTCAAGATCGACTTCGATACCACGATGGAATACAACAAAGTCGGGAAATTTTCTTGAGGTTACCCCAAAATCACATTTCAAGGGGTTCATCTTCAAATTGTGTTGTCGAAGTTTGTGGAATATGAATTCCAAATCCGCCAAGTGATTAGAAAGTTGTTTGGATTTAACCACCAAATTTTCCACATAACATTCAACAAATTTCCTTAAAAAGGGTTTGAAGATATGGTGCATGGCATGCTGATATGTTGTGCCTGCATTTTTCAGGCCAAAGGGCATTACCCGATAGCAAAACACACCTTGAGGGGATATGAAAGCTATAGATTATTCATCTTCTGAAGCCATTCAGATTTGATTATACCCAGAATATCCTTCCATTAAAGAAAGTTCTTCATAGACAGTTGTTGCATCAATTAAGAGTACTGTGATTGGAATTGGAAAATCATCCTTGGGACAATACCGATTAAGATCTCTAAAATCAATGCAGACTCTAATATTTCCATTTTAATTTTTCACAGGGACAATATTAGCCAACCATTTGGGATATTTAACTTCTTTTAAAAAGATATCTTTGATAATCTTATCCACTTCAGCTTCAATTTTGGAAGCATAAGTTGGGCATATTCTTCTTGCGGCTTGCTTGAATCCTCGATGTTCTTCTGGAAAACCCAAATGATGAGTAGCAACATCAAGATCAAGCCCTGTAATTTTTGTATAATTCCAAGAAAATATATCTCGTTTTTTCTTTAAAAATGAAATATACATTTCTTTCTCTTCAAGAGTCATGGACACACTAATTAAAGTGGGGCGTGGATCTTATTTTGTACCCAGATTTATTTCTCTGAGTTCATCCACAGTGGTAGAGATACCCTCTTCAAATGCTGGAGGAGCATCCCTGAGATCATCCTCTTCTTATTCAACACGTGTTATCTCTTCTGTTTCTACATGCATAGTAGATGATGAAGCATAATTTGCATGATCAGGAGAGATGTTAAAATTTGAACATCTTGAGGAAGAAGCTTCCATTTCTGACCCTATTGATGATGAAGGGTCTTCCTTGGGTAATAGAGAGGAGATGATGGATTGAGAATCGACATCATCATTCATCTCTGGAATTTCTATAATTTATTTTGTCATGGTTGATGAAGTATAGAATTTCTGGATTTCAGCGGATGAAATGAAGACATCTCCATTCGAGATTTCATCATTTCTTAGTGAATCACAAATTTCCCCCATGTTGTATGGCTTGATTGCCATAATTGACCTTATGGAAGTTTCCATAATATTATTTGGATTTGGGTCTATCCTATCAATTTGACTGATAGGAAACACATAATCTATACTCACATGTATGAATTGATTTACCGGAATCTTTTCCAAACCATATAAAGCATTAACTTTGGTAACCTCCCTTATCATGGATTTCTCCTTTCCCTCCATGTGATAGAATTCCACATCAATGTATTGAAATTCACATGTTTTGAATGGGGATTTATCACCATACAATTTCCCAATTTGACCATTGAAACAATATTTGATACATTGATGGTATGATGAAGGGATATCCGCATGTTGATGCAACCGAGGTTTTCGAAGAAAAATATTGAAGGCTGTGTCATGATGAACAGCCGTAAAATCTAAATTGGATACAAGATCCCGAAACTGAGTTTTGAGTGTGATCTCGCCTAGAGGTTCTTGGTCATTTTTATCATATCCTTGCAACATCAAAGTATAAGGAGATACATCGGATTCGGTGAGGCCCAATCGACGAAGTGTACGAATGGAGATGAGGTTGAATCTAGAACCATTATCAATGAAAACTCATTGGATGTATTCATCATTGAACTTTCCAGATAAATACAAAGGTCTAATATGTCCATGCACAACATCATCTTCATCTTCATCTGTAAAAGATATCACTACATGGAATTCTGCAGGATCATTCTCTACATGGTAAAATTCAGCCGCAGTAATTTCAGTTGCGAAATCTTGAGTACTTGACAAAGCCTCAATGAGTGCCTCCAGAAGATCCATTGATATATTAAAAGCATCTATAATTGATAACTTGGATGGTACTTAGGCCAAATGATTCAAGACATCATACTTTTGATCCAATGGTCTGCGTTTTCCAATAGAAACATGTGGTTTCGCTGGTGCCTTAGAAATTGATGCTTTGGAAGTAGATGCTTCTTGTATTGGGGTAGGAGTTGTAAATACACTTGGATTTGGAAGATTAGACTGACTAGGTCTATTTATTTGCTGAGAGGAAGAAGGTGTAACCTCTAAACAATCCTCCAGAATAATTCTGCCAGGATTGAATCTGCCATGCATGGAATAACTCTCTTGTTCTTATTGAGCCCGCTGAAGGGCTCTTCCATGGGTTTGTGCTGAATATATAGTTCTAGTAGGGGTAGAATTGGAATATTGGATTCTGGGATATCAACGTCTTCCTCTGTATCCTAGACCTATGGAACTCCCTCTAATTCCTCTGTTTGATACAGGGAGCTCAGGCTCATCAAGATCAAAATTGTGACTGGTATAAGGATCTGTTAAGTGAATCATGTTAATAGAACCAAAGATCAACTCTTCATCTGATGAAGACTCCGCCTGATTAGCCAATTTAGGTTGTTCCATTTGATGGGGCGGTGCCTGTGGCTTTGAATTATATGGCATAAAATCTGCCAGAGTCAAAGACAACTTGGGATTTGACACGATCTCATCATCTTTTGACTGTTCCTCTTTCTTTTAATTATTCTGTTTCTTCGAGGATTTTTCTTTTGCTGAAGGAGTTTTTGCTGTGGCATTCATAGCAGAAGAAACAATTGGTTATTTTTCAATTGCATTCATAAAATGGAATGAGTTCGTTTGATCGTTTTTCTAACCATCCAATCATCATATTTCTGCACATTTTTTCTTTTGACTTCTTGTCACTCGCCTTCTTCCTATGTATTTGTAGCAATAACACATGCTACCTGAGCTAAAGAACCTTTTAGTTTTACCTGTCCCGAGTCTACCATATTTTGTAGGAGATCTTTCAAGAAAAAACACTCTTGAATGGGATGCCCCAACATCTGATGAAATGGGAAATAGTTGGGATGGTCTTCATCTCCTTCCTTGTTCGGCCTTTTGGGCCTTGGCAATTGAACCAAATTATTTTCCAGAGCTGAAATGAAGTAACCAAAAACTTGTTCATTTCATAAAGAATAAACATTGCTCTTCAACACCTCAAATTGTTTCCATCAATGATATCTTTGATCATCTTGATGAAACGGCATCTGTTTTTGTCTCTCAGGAGGTGGATCCCTTCGATAAGATGAAGGTTTTGAAGTAGAAGCAGGTACAGGTTCTTGCTTAAGTGTAACTGCAGCAGTCTCTGCTTTACCCATTCTCTTTCCTGGAGCTGATAGAATTACACAAGTTTTATCCTTAGTCTTTATAAGAGAGTCTTCGATCTTCTGAGTGATCGAATTAAGGTCTTGAAACCCTCCGGTGTATTTGACAAGGATCAATGGTGTGCATAATTCATCACGCAAATTTGCCACACATATTGGAAAAAATTCTTCTTGAGGGAATGTTAAGCTTAGGGAATATGTTAATCTCTTCCAGTGAGGAATGAAATATGAAACTCTTTCATTCTCCCTTTTCATACAATTTGTAATATCAAAAACTATTGTCTTTGAAAAAGTTGATCTGAATTGAAGAAGGAATCGTTGACGGAGATCCTCCCACTCGGTAACTGATCGGGATTGCAAGCTTGTATACCAGACAAAAGCAGGCCCTTGTAATGACTGTACAAAACACCTAAGCTTAACTGCTTCTTTTTGCTGAGGAGTTCCCATTATAGGATCACAATGAGAAACAAAATGTGTTAAGTGTTTCTATGGGTCTCTCGAACCATTAATGATTGGGAATGTGGTACTTGAAAAATTTGATGGGGGTGGAATTGCATCAACCCATTCAGGGTAAGCTCTATTTTTTGGTTGAATTTTTGCACGCTTTCCCTCTATAGCTTCCAACCGAGCTGTTAATGACTCAATGTTAGTTATTAACTTTTGAGAAACATCCGGTTTAGTTTGGACCTGAGTAGGTGAAATAACTGGAGCTTGGACAGGTGTGGTGGTTGGTACTACAACTGATGGTAGCACCACCGATTGTTGTTGTGCATGACCCATATGATTATACCTATGAGGGTGTACTGGTAAAGGAAGATACTCTTGATCCATCTCATTAGCTGCAACAAAACCCCTAGGCTGACTGACTCCAGCATGCTTAGGAGGAAGACTAACTTGAAGTAGTTTTTTATTCAACCTCCTTAATTCATTCATTTCTCCCTCTTGTTGTGCGAACCATTCCTCTAATGAAAGTGATTGGATTTCTCCAGAGGTAGGGTGTAATGTAACCTGATTCTTCCCTTTTCCATTGTTGGACACCTTTCAGAGAGGGGGAAGTTGGTTATTTGAAGGAATACCTAGATTCTAGGTAAGCCATTGATTTCGTGTACTCACAACATCTTCATTTGCTTCTATGTGCACAACATCTTGAGCAGGAAATTCCTCATCTAATACCTCTGAGTGAGCCTCATGTTTAGTAGGATCAGAAACAATAGAATTGATTTCATTTATTGATGCATAACGCACTGCATCCCTTCTATCGACATTTCTGCGATATTGTCTTCTTCCATGTCCCGGATGAGACACTACCTCATGTTGAGTTGATCCCTCAGGAACTTCTTGATGAACCATAATTTGGAGGGAATATCTGGATAATTCATCTCTAAGTTCCACTTGTGGATTCTTCCCTAATCGAGAGAAGACTGACTTCTGCTGAAGAAGGGATTGAGGATTTGAAAAAGTCCCCATTCTGGTGGACTGGGGCTGTTCCTACTGTTACTGCTCAAGTCCTCGAATCCTATTTGTTGATTCCTATGGTTGGGATAAAAGATTCCCCAGTCTGGAAAACTGGGGTGGTTATTGAGTTACTACATCTGAGAATTTTTTAAAATCTCTCATGATCTTGCGGACTTTAGTCCAGAAATTGGCTAGATGCATCAACCTACATTCACTCAAATCACCTAGCTCAAAAGACCGTTGGATGATTTCTGACACTTATGTCACTTGATGATGTGCATGCTCTAAATGAGAATCCTGTTCAATATTCTTATTATCTTGATGCAAGAGTAATTCAACAACTTTTTCTTTGTATGCCTGACTTTGGGAAGAACTAGTGGAGGCCCGTTCCTGAGCAAGCATCTGATTACACACAAAACCAGTTGGTTGTGGCCGGCCATGGGAAATAACATTGAATGAGACCACCTTTGGTTGGCTTTGTTGACTAGAGAGTACAGTGAAATGTAGTACTCCATGAACACCCCATCCCCTGATATGAATACCATATGGGGCATTGGAAATTAATTGGTGCAATCTTTTTAGTGCACCAATGCATGAACGTTGAAGGTCTCTCTGCTGCTTTTCATCCTTCGGATATCGAGAAACTGAGAGAGATGGAAAATCAATTTGGAATTTTAACCCTTCTATTATCTTGACATGATTTTCATATTCATCATAAGATAATATTTTCTTTTTCAATTGACAAAGAGTTTTCCACATGTTGAGACAAATATCATGAATACAATCTTCCATCAACATTTCTGGAATGTCATACTGAGAGTTATCCAAAGTCCAAAACATGGCTGGTACTTCACCTTTCATCAGTTGTTTCTTCATATTCAGCATTTTCTCTTTATAATTCGATGAAGATTATTCTACTTGATTAGAACAGAGTTGGCGATTCTATGTTGATTCATTAGATTCAACAATATTAGTAGAGAATTCATTTTTCAAACTAGAAGATGAACGACCCAGGGGTGGTTCGGAGAGTGACCTACACCCCAGGCTATCTTCTAATTGAGAAAGTATTTCACCTACTAGCAGTAAAACATCAGACATGACTGGCTTTATATTTAGATGTGACTCAAGATAAGAGGGATTTCTCATTACTGCATTGTCCTTTGAAGAATTTTCTAGGAAATGTGAATTACTACTATGGAGAGGAATTTCATAGATAAATTGATCATCATGGGGAGGACCACCATGATGGGTTACAACAAAAGATGAAACCTATTGATCTTTAGTCTTCTGGCCACACAGAGGGTTATCGTGGCTCTCATCTAAAGATGATACTTCGAGATTGACCAAACTGTCATGAAGTAATCCTTCATGAGGAAGTGTCTGATGAAGACCTTTAGAATTATTTTTCCCACTATTGGGAAGTGAGAGATTATAATCTTGAGATGCAACATATAATTGTCTGAGTGCATCAAGAACTCCAGCATCGAGAAAGTCCTTATTATAGATTGGCTATGGATTTCTTGACTGTGCTGAATGAGTATTTTTCTTAGATACCTTTTTACTCAGTTTGGGAACAACTTGTGGAAAAAAGTGGTTTTTATAGGAAGGTGTATGTGCCTGCCCAGGAGAAATAGTCAGGTTAAGCTGATTATCTACATTCATATCCGGTGTATGTTCCTGACTTGATTGTCCGCATGACATGGGGGAGTATGCCCCACGAACCTCCTAGAATGGAACATAGGTGTGTATCTACTCCAAAGTGACATGTTGATGAGTCACTCCACTGATAGGGACAGATTTATGTTTCTTTACCTGTGATACTACTGATGTTGTTATAATATTTTGGCAGGTATCCAAAATATGATCAGGTATTTGCTTCTGCTCTTTCACCATCGTCAGAATGTTCTTGGTGAATTCAGCTTCCGGAACAGGAATATATATCCATTTCATACTGGGAGTAGGTGTGTATTCATTCTCCTGTACTCCTTTTCCTATCAGCGGATTCTGACAGTACTTATGCATGGGAGAAGAGAGTTGAGTCTGCTCCAAATTTATCATCGGGGCTTTCCGAATGACTTCTCTGGGTGCTACCAAACGATAATGTTGGAAGGCTTGATTAACATTGGCATGTGTGTGTTCCTGCTGTGTATCCTTAGTCAAGTATGGTTGACAAATTTCCTTCAATACTAGTAGACGAGACTGCTGACATAATTGTTGATTGTAAATAGGTGTATGTCCCTGCTTATCAGTTTCCACCATATTAGATTGGAGAGCTTCTTTGGTTGTAGTCAGATGATCCTGCTGACTAGCTGATGAGTTATAAATAGGTGTATATGTCTGCCTATAATACTCCGCCAGAATTTCCTAGCAGGATTAGTGGGTTGCTGCCAGATGAGTCTACTGGACAACGGAATTAGAACGGGCAGGTGTATGTGCCTGGTCACTGCTTGCCATCAAATTGGCTTGATGGACTTCTCCAGAGGTGGCAGAAGTAAGAAACTGCTCCCTGTTAACAAGATTTCACCTCTGGTGGTTCGTCTTACAGACTTGGGTCTGAGGGACTTGAGCCGAACCTCTAAAGGCAATACCCTCATCATATTGAGGGCGCACTACCGCACGAGTCTGGCGGCGATTGTTGATGGGAGCCCTCAGGAAGAGCTTATGTCTCCTTGAATTAAGGCCTTGAGTGACCTTCTCATTCACCTCCTCATAATATGGGAGAGACTAGTGATTGAATTCTAGGGATAACGACCCAAAATGGTTAGAGACAGTGGTTGGAACCACCTGTTTCTTGATCACTGGTCGTCGCTGTCCAGACAAATAGGGTGAATTATTGACTTGGAGGGCTTGTCGAGAAGCCTCTAGAGTTGGAATGGTACCGTTTCGACGGTATTCCTTAACCAGTGCATTTGAGACCCATCATTGAAGATGCTGAGTAGGTGATGTCGTCCTCAGAGTGGACGAGTATCCAGTAGGAGTAGCAGTAGATGCATTCACAGGTGTGAACTTTAGCGAAGCCATTTTTGTAACACAGAGAGATCTTGAAAACGAGTGCCTGTTTGATATAATAGACCGAATCAAGATAATTTCATCCACCACATCTTTTGGATGAGCACATATTTTATTGACTACTTTGTTGGCCCACACATTGAGTTTAATAGGGGCCTAACAAATAAGTAAAACATCATTTAACTTGGTTAAGGATTCACGTCGGGTTCACCATTTTTTGTTTCCTCTAGAAATGGGGATGACCTTGTTTGTTTAAGGTTCAAACAATATAATCAGATTCTAATGGGTTTATTCATAGAACTAGAAACATCCAATGATTCTATATCCATTTGGACCTACTTTCCAAAGGTAGGTGCTCATTAGTTGTGAACGATGAGGCTTAATAATTTTCATTGGTCGAGAGGATGGGAGGTCGAACTAATCACACCATTTTGGGGGGAATTATTGTCTACTCTTGGACTCTCTTTATAGATTTAAGTTATGTTCATGAATCCTTATTAAATTACCAAGTATGAAAATGATATTTCTTTTAGATCTGACAATCAATGATTGATATGTATGAGATTTAGAGAATCTTTTATATGTATTTGAGGTTCTTCATCGATAGAGAATCATCTGTATTTGTTATAGGTTCTTAGTCAATGGTATCCTTCAACACATTATATAGAAATCTCTTTGTCATTATGATAACCATACTGGTTTTAAAGCCACTCAGTGTGGCACTTGAAGTTTATTGTCATTTATAAGGACATGGATTATTTTAGAGTTGGGATTGTACCCACAAATGGGATACCTGTGTATCCTTGTTAGAAAAGGAATAAAAACCCATGTAGTTCGGGAATTAAGATATAGTTTAACATCATATGGGAAAAACGATAATTAGTGGATGATAGGCTTGAACCTTAGAAAAGTCTTCCTACGTACTCTACTTTTAAGGTAGATATCAAATTCCATGTAGTTAGGTTAATAATTTTGGGTCTTACGTATGATTAACGACCCAAAGAGATGTGTCATGGTTACTTTTACACTCTATTCTCACATGAGTCTTGATTGGTGTGAGAAAAAATAGGTATCAGTAAACCTAACGATTTGTGCCATGAAATATGCAGTCACAAGGAATGATGTAAGGCTTACATACGTATGACCACCCATATAGATGATGATCGGGAATTACTTTAGGAAAGAATCCCGAGAACAAGGTCCATAAAGGTATATGTGATTTATGGTGATTTGGATACTTAACTTAGGAATTAATCCTGAGAAGCATGCCCAAATTAGAGGGGACTTATGATTGGGTTTTATTCCTGATAAGGAAGTCCAAATAAAAAGAAATTAAGACTGGTTAAGAGAAATTATGACTGGGGATTATTCCTAATATGGAGGCACAGGTTAAAGGGACTTGAGAACTAGGGCTTATTGTTGAGAAGGAGGCCTAGGTTAAGGGGAATTTAGAACTGGGTCTTACTCCTGAGAAGAAGTCCCAGGTTAAGGGGAATTAAGAACTAGGGCTTACTCCTGAGAAGGAAGCCCAGGTTAGGGGACTTGTGATATGGGGCTTACTCTTGAAAAGGAGGCCCAAATTAAAGATCTTCTCATCTTAGAGGATGAGGTTGAATGGAGGAAATCTCTAACCTCAATGACATAAAGATATGTAAATCACTAGGTTTTGAGAGACGTTCCATAGAATTCCTTTCAGATAAGGAAGCCAACCAAGGAACCATGTCATAAATGACTTTGAAAGGGTTTTTAAGGATAAATATTGAAGAGGAGAGGTGGATTTAAAGAATAAAAGTTGAATAGATAGGAGGGGAACCCAAAAAGAGGCAGGCACGCAAGTCTTGCTTGGGAGCGCAAGTCCTGGTCACGCAAGTATACTTGCGCGACACATGTATACTTGTGCGATGATCAACCCATAAAGTAATACTTGGGTGAGGCTTGGTTAAAGCCCTTAGTATTATCCCTAGAGGCTTCCAAACGAGTAGCACGCAAGTCTTGTTGAAGGGATAAGGCGGCGCGTAAGTGTGGCCATTTTCCCTTAAGGGTTAGACCCTTAGGCGCACAAGTGTTGATGAATTCAAACACTTAGGCATTATTCCTCCTCTTTAAATCTTCCATTCTAGGTAAGAAATTACCATATAAGTGTTCATAAGACTTCAAGTAGAGACTTGGGCGCCGAGAGCATAAATATGACTTTTGGATTTTTCCATCCCTGAAATGGGGGGCCCACCATAGGTATTTATAGGCTACTGAAGACCATGGGTGAAAATAAAATAGGGCATGCAAGTCACCTGCGTGACCAATATGTGGCACACAGGTATACTTGCGTGACCATGATGAAACTTTCATGGCCCATCTTTAAACAAATCTTTGTTTATTCCTTTGTCAATTTTTGATGTTTCTTCAAAGGATGAATCACTTTATTCTAAGGTATTCCCCTTTTTCATTCGTTAGAATCTGTGACAGAAAGAAGCGTCAACATTTATCCTAATGAATAATGAGTGGAAATAAATTCTAACGAGTTATTTTATGTGCATAGTCATTTCATAGATGTGACAGATCATGATCTTGACCAACCAATATATCTAATGGTTTAACTTAATTTAATACCATTTCATGGTTTTGTAACATTTATTACTAAATTAAAATAATTAACTCTATGCGATTCTCTAACAAACTGACCTAGGTCAACCTGACCCATCCCCCAAGCTAGTCTGCCACAAGGCTCAAAGCATGTTCTTGGTCACCAAAGGATGGAGACAGGAACTAAGAATAACAGAAAAAACTCTTGGTAATTATTTATAACATTTTAAACTAGCATGAAAAATCTATTAAATGGGACAGACACACCAAAATCATCAGAGATGATATTATAGGCATAAACATGCAACCAAAGAAATACAACATATGTAAAATAGATACCATAAACCAAAATAAACATCATATACCAGAATTCAACAAAGTACATGCACATGGTATCTAAAATAAAAGATAAAAATAAAAAATAATTAAATTAATCCCAAAAATACCAATACACATGTCCTAATAGATACAAAATCCTAAAATGATTCCACATGAGGCAACTCCATGAGACCATGTCTCCTCCACAAAACATGGACTACAATAATCAAGAAGAGCCACTCTGGTACATGGTTCCCTTGCCTTTACATGTGTCCTATAAAAAAATTATTTAATCCTTAATGAATATTTTGGGTGTGAGGCATAAGGCCCAATAGGATATCACCAAGAAACTATTTAAGGTTTTTACCCATGAAAAAAATAAACCTGTTTGAAAACACTTTTCAAAACTTAACCAATTTAAAACCATTTCTCTTCCAAAATAAGACTTTGAAATCCATTTGGTTTTATTTTAAAACAATTTTTTTTTCAAAATCAATTTTCAACAAGGATCAAATAAAGAAACAAGGCCAAATAGCACAACATGCTCAACATATCCAACATGGAATAATAATGTGATCTCAAACATAATAGTCATATAACCACATAAATAGAAATGGGAATAATATATCTCATAAAATAAAAATGGAACTAATAAAATGAATAAATCATATAAAACAATATTGAACCTAGGTATCTAACCATCGATCCTATCATGACCGAGTATAAACAAGTCTGTTAGCTGGCTAAGTAAAATTAAAGGCCTAATGGTTTTCCATGATCCCAACTCCAAGATATCTCATGGCCTCTAAAAAAAAATGGAAGCTCTCATGGTCATCATAATCAAAGTCTCTCAGGGAGCCTTGTAAACAAATATTTATGCTCTCATGGTCTTCCCTCCAAATTCTCTCACCAACCATTGGACAACCCCTCACTCATACCCCAATTGACCCATGTGATACTCTATGCCAACATAATCACAAAAAGTTCCCATACATGAAAAAACATTTAACCAGAAAATTTGATAAAAAACATTCCCAATTTAATTAGAAAACATTTCACAAGGTAAAAATTTTTCTAAAACCATTTTATAAATGCTTTAAAACCAAAAAACCTCTTTGATCCATTTTAACAATCACTTGGTGCATAAACAAGCCACACCCATTTGAAAACCCATATTTAATCATTAAATTTCCAAACCATTCCATAAATTACATCAATAATGGGATCGACATCAACCATAAGTCATTTGAATAGAAATTTAAATAATAAAAACCAAAGGCAATTTATAATTTAAAAGGTAATCCGTGGAAAACAAACTTAACGAAAGACACCTACACCGGATTTAGTCCCAACCTTGTCTCCTTTGAGGATAACCACCTAGAAGAGGTATAAAAAGACATCACACACTTGATAAATAATAAAATAAACCATTTTCTACATTACACACCCTATATTCATCCAAAAACCCTCCTAGTGTTACACACTCCCATGAAAATGTTAGAAGATGCATAGAGATGGGGAAATGTGGATGAAAACTCAAGAAATTGACTTACCTAAAACCAAACTACATTGAATCCAAGGATAAATACACAACAAAGGTATATGGGAAGATCCACCACCATGTATAAGGGGCTATTAATGATGTGTAAGGAAAATGATGGCTAAAACCCTTAAAATTATGACGAGGTAAAATGGTAAAAAACTAATATTTATTAAGTTAGATGGAACTGCACAGTTTGGACACACGGTTAGGAAAATTGTGCACCAACCATGAGGGAGATATTTTCTACCCAAAACCTGAGCCACATGATTATTTCTAGGTTTTATAATGTTTTTAAAACCATTCTAAAACTCTTAAAAACCCCTCTATCACCAACTACAACACCATCGCCCAATTCGCTGTAGTATTAGAAATATAATGTGCTAAACGTGTACCTTGATATATGTTCCCAAACATACATTTTTTTACCACTAGAACCCAATAACTCTAATAAATAATCAAATTGATAATAAAAAACAAAAATAAAAATACCATTGACCTGAAGGGTGTCACAAACTCCCCACTATGCCACCTTCTACTCCCAGAAAGACCTCAGGATTCCTCGAAAGAATATATATGAGGCCACTACTCCCTCACCAAAGCTTCCCACTCCCATGTATCATGATTATATCCACCATACATCTAGATAACATGGTCTAATGATATTGACTTACCATGAAACAACTTTTTCTAATAATCCAAAACACAAATAGGTTGCTCGATAGTGGTGGCATCAGGCTCAACCTCTAAATCATCCCACTCCAACACATGATATGGGTACAGATGGTATCTATTAAATTAGGAAACATGAAGGTTGTGATGGATTGAGTTCAAATATGGTAGAAACTCAAACCAATATACTAGCTTCCAAATACACTCCATAACCTGAAACAACCCAACATAACATGGTGTGCACTTCCAACAATTCACTAAGAGATGATGAACCATATGAACTGATACAAAAAACCCAATCACTAATCTTAAACTCCAAAGAGTGATGAAAATGGTCTGTATACAACTTTTGGAGACTCTAAGCAATCAATAACTTTCTCTGATTCATCCAAACCATTTTGGTCATCTCTTATATGATACTCAATCCAACTAAGGGATGCTCACCCACCTCATACCAACACAACGGGCATTGGAACAAACATCCATACAACTCCTCGTGATGGGACATTTTGATCAAGTCATGATAAATATTATTATAAGAAAACATGGAAAATAAAAGGTTCTTTTCCCATAAATGGCCGAAATCAAGTGCAAATGCTCTCAATATATCCTCATGAGTATGGATGGTCTAATTATATTGACTATCTGTCTATGGGTGATACACAATGCTCAATCTCAATCAGGCTCCCAAAGTATCCTAGAGCCCCTTCCATAAATGGGAATTAAAATGATCATCACAGTCTAAAACTACCACTAAAGAAACTACATAATTCTAAAAAACCATTTAAACATATAAGTGTTTTAGGTCCTCTACCTTTATCGACTCTCTGATGGTAAGAAATTGGGATACTTTTGTCAGATGATTGACAATCACCCATATAAAATCTTTCCCAATTAGAGTATGAGGTAGTTGAATCATGAAATCTATATAGATCTCATCCTAATTCCAACCTAGAATGAGAAGTTTCTACAAAAACCCAATTGGTCTCTAATAATCATATTTGATCCTCTCATAGGTGAGTCATATAGAAATAAAATCCACATATATGAATATCATCACATGGTAAAAATACTGACCTCTCAAGGTATAAAACATATGGTTTTCCCCATGGTTAACAACCCAAGTAGAATGATGCACCTCACACATCATATCTATCCTTAGGATCAGAGGAACAATGTATCACTTATTTAAGAGTTCATAACCATCCGAAGATAGATACCAATCACTTGAAGTGTCCCCAACATTTAAATCAATAGTAATGTAATGTAACTTGGGGTCAGATACATTCTCACTCCTAACTAAATCAATAAGAGAGGGTGTAACTAGAACACTAGCTAAGAACACCTACCCTATATCCTCCAAGACCTCTAGTATTAGATTAGTAAATAGACTCATCATACCCCACTCATCCATTAACTCTTGAAAAACTACACTGGAATCTTCCTTCTCAAAGAATCAATGATCACATTCCCATTCCAAATTGTATAATCAATATTGAAATCCAAATTATGAAGGTATTCCACCTATAATCTCTATCTAAGGTTCAGGCCCCTCTTATTCAAAACATACTTTAGGATATTTTGATCCTAATACACTATAAAACACTTCCTAAATAGTTAATGTTTTCACATATTCGACACACACATCATAGATACTAATTCTAGGTCACGGGTGATATAATTCAGCTTATGTGGGAATAACTAACTAGATATATAAGCTACCACATAGTCATCCTGTATCAGTACACAACCCAAACCCACACCAGAAGTATCACAGTACATTGCATAAGCTCTTTCAGGATCTGGAAGAATCCAAAGTATCATTGATGTCAAACAGGTCTATAACTTCTCAAAATCATTCCATCACTTCTCATCCCACTCAAACGTTTCCCTTTTCTTAATAAAATCCATATAGGGAAAAGATAACCTAGATAATTCCAAAACTAACAGTCTATAATACCCAAACAATCTTAGAAATCCATAAATATTGAACATATTTATGGGCTGGTCTCAAGACATGTCTGCTTGAACTTTCTCTGGATCCATTGAATCTCATTCCTCATAAATCATGTGGCCTAAAATTTTAACTTGCAAAATCCAAACCTGGTACTTGGAAAACATGAAATATTGACATTTCTCCCTCAAAACACCAAAAAAATATCTATATGGTTAGAATTATCCTCCTTTATCATATAATACACCAATATTTCTTCCACATACACTACCACTAAGAAGACCAAAAAGTGGTGGAAGACACAATTCATTAATTTTATGATAACTATAATAGTATTGGTGATCCAAAATGGCATAAACAAATACTTAAAAATTTCATACCATCTTCAAAATGAGATATTTAGAACATCCTCTTTCTAGACCCTCAATTGGTGGTACCTATATCTCAAGATAGTATTTGAAAACCAACGGGCTTCTCTAAGATGATAAAAAAGATAATCAATTCTAGGAAATGAGTATTTATTCTTCACCATAACTTGGTTAGTATTTTTATAGTTTATGTAATGTTGGAGGCCTCCATCCACCTAATTTGAAAATAACACTAGAGAATACCATAGTGACAGACTGGTTCATATAAATCTCTTTCCCTCAGATCCTCTAGCTTTACCATCAATGTAACACCTGAGACTTTTATGAGAAATATTTTGTTTTTATGTTATATAAATCATCAAAGGAATCTTTCACTACACAAAACACTATCTTGGCTTGCTTTACATGCAACCACAACCTTCCTCGATAGCTTGTGTCGTACGCAATACCGAGTTTCACTAAACAACGACATGCTATTAAAATATTATTTAAACTAGCCGTTATGAATAGTAATAACCACTTTTTGAAATTTTGTACATTTTATTTTTCAAAATGGACTTCATTTTTGGATTCGGAATATCGAAATTATCCTAGGGTGAAATTTTGGTATTTTTCTGGAAACTTTCAATTTTTGATGAATAGTGAAAACACTGGGTTACTATTTAAAAACCGAATGTTTATTTAAATAATTATTTATTTTAATTAAATTTATTTTAGGTAAAAATTGATACATAATACCTATATAAGTTCAATGTAATTAATTGGAGCAATTTTATAATAATTTTAGATATATAAAAATTTTATTGAACTTTTCACCGTCTTTTACCCACCTCCTAGGATAATTTGCAAATTTACATAAAAATTAATTTTACCGCTTATGTGAGTGGAATTCAAAAAATCAAAGAGACACGGTTGATTTCAGTAAGTAAAATTTGGTTCAATGAGATGAAAATAATTTTTTTGTGAATAGTAACTTTTTTCTTTTATTTACCACAGTTAAAAGTAAATAGGGTAATTAAGGGTAAAAATGATATTATTATTACCCTAACACATGTCCTAATTCTATTGGATAAGTGTAATTCGACCAAAAATAACCTTAGAAATAAAATATGACCATTTAGGCCCACTTAGATTAGAGTAGGACATTTATTATTAATTTATTTAAAGAAGGGTTAAAATAGATAAAATCAATGTTTAATAAGTAAATAATTTTTAATATAAGGTTATACATATGATAAATTCGACTATAAATATTCATTAGAAAGATAAAAAGATTTACTACATAATGGCATTTTATTTGTAATTTTTAGACATTAAATAATTTAATTTATTTATGACAAAAAGATGATGCAGTAATTATCTTATTAATGAAATATTGACATAATTGATGTTATAAATACCCAAATAAATTTAATTTGAGACTTTTTATGAATTAAATTAATTTTATAGGTTAATATTCCATGTTATTATTGATTTTATTAACGTTTTTCGAATTAATCATTCTGTTATGAGTTTCAAGAAAATCAATTACTAAATAGTGTCAAAACTAACATAAAATAGTTTTTAAAACAAATATTATATTATTGATTGTTATTTTATTCCTAAAAATATACGGTTAGACCATGATACTTATATCATGATATGTGTATCATTAATGGACCACTTTGGGGTCTCTTGGATGTATATGGTAAGTTTATTAACTATATAATATAAAAATACAAAGTGACATGGTAAATGCCAATCTAATTAACTAAGAGTTAAAACTAAAAGATAAGGTTAATATAATGACCTAAACTTCTCTAAATTCTATTTGATGAGAGGCTTTAGACCCATCCCCACCTTATGTTCTAAATATATCAATTTTGAGCTATTAAAAACCGAATTTGCGTTTATAATAAAATAATATTTTTAGTTATTCCAATGGTGCCCCTCTCCTCCCTTATAAAAGGGCACCTCCTCCCTCTCCTCCTCACACCAATTTGAGCCTTCAAGCTCGGACAAACCCTGAAAATTTCTCCTCTACACATCCCGAGAAACATCCTAGAGGTCCTGGTCTTCTTCAAAGACCAATTTTAGTGCCCTAAAAAGGAGGTCTCAAAGAAGCGCTTCAAAGAAGAGGTAATGTCTGTTACCGATTCTTTCATCTTTATTTATTCTTCCACTTCTTCTTCTTTAGTTGTTTCATTATGAAGTAATAAAATCAGTATAACGAATATACTGATATGTTATTATAAGTATGAAACAACCGTATTTCACCATCTATCCATCCTACGGAAAATGAAACCACCGCGTGTGCATACGTACGGAATACCGTCTCCACATCGTGGTGTAATCTATTTTCCACCACCACCTTACTTGGATGGTCATAATGGTGTAAATAATAACTATATGTGATTATTTTAAAGTGGTATTTATTATAAAATAGTATACATACACTCCAATAAAATTACATGATCATGGGAACGATATCATCGCTCATGCGTACGTACGGAATACCGTCTCCACAATGTGATGCGATTCGTTCTACAAGATCTTCATTGCATAATGAGTATATAAATGAATTTAATGAATGAATATGATATATATCACACTAATACCATTTTTTAAATGAGGTATCTATAACCTAAAGAGAATAATAAGAATTTATTCGACAAAACACGCATAAGAACAAAAAGTAATAAACACCCGAATAACAAGTAGTAATGAAATATTATTAATAAGAAGCTAATAATATGACCATATATGATATCATAACAATATGTATGATTTTGGAATAAGTCAATAACATTATTTAAATCATTATACAGGAGGTTTAGACACTTACGAAGCAAATCATACCTAAGGTAAGGGAAATATCACAATCTCATTTCTATCTGAGATTGTTTATACTTTCGAATTTACTGGGGTGCATTTTATCATCCACATCCATGTTTCCTCAATATGTAATATTATTTACATCCACCTACAATATTTTAAATCTAATTTTACCCTTCGGTGAGTTTTAGTAAATGATATGAAAGGAATCTTTTGTCGTTTTTCATACGAGGTACTTTTTTACTTTTCCGACAAAAGTACGAGAAGAATGTTTTTTTAACTTATACGGCATGGATGGATTTTCAAAAAATTATTTCAAAGAAGATTACTTTACAAGTTTTCAAGTTTTTTTAATCAACTTCTTTTAGTCTAAAATTGTATGACATGTTAAGAAAGGAAAAAAAATTTTGAAGTAGAAAGGATATTTTCCTCAAGAATGGAGTTCAACTGTTTTATCAAAATTATTTTCCATATAAGATAATATAGGGTTTGGTTTATATACCTATTTTTACATTGATTTGATTATGTTATTATGGAATTATTTTTATGATGTCCTTTTATCTTATATGGATTATGTTATGATGACATGATGTTTAAGATTCCCATTTTTATTACATGGGTTATGAAATGATGTATGATTTTGTTGCAAACATAAGAATGGTATAATTATGAGATGGGTGGGACCTATATCTCCCTCTAATGCATTGGGTAAATATTTTATATCTCATGAGATAGACATGGCTGGAATGATAGGTTAAACCGGTTCAGTGAAACAGGACTGAAACGAGGAATGAACTCAGTTCAGAAATGGACTTTGTCCACTAATATAGTCTTGGAAATGAGTCTTGACTAATAAGAAATGATTATCTATGATTATGTGTGTATGCCACAAAGTTCCATGTTTTATGTTATTATTATTGGAATTACATTTCACTTCTATGATTTATCCCATGGTATGAAATTATGATTTCTTTTGCAGGTTAAGATTTCCAAAATGTTATGTTCATGATGTGATTGATTTTTCTTTTGTTTACCCTTACTGAGCATTTGAGCTCACCCTTTTGTATTTTTTCTTTCCCCCGGGTTAGGAAGAAGGTTATTAAGTAAGATATGCCAAAAGGGACTATAGATATGATGAAATAAATGGGAGACAGTGCAGACGCTTTATGAACCAGTTGTTTATGTTTCTCAGTTTCTAAAGACACTATACCTATATGGTCCTTCCATGGTTTTGTTATATGTTGTAATAAGTATGCTTCAATTTTGAAGTTTTGACAATGTATATAATGTATGGGTCGTTATAGTTGGTATCAGAGGAAAGGTATAGTCAAACTTTGGAAACTAGGGTGTGAAAGCCTTAGTAAGAACCCTAAGGATAAGTCTAAGCATAGAACACAATCTTAGTGTTTTAGAAATGGCCATAAATAACCTAGGATAAGACCTTAAGTGTGAAATTTTATTCTTGATTATGTGGTTTTCTTATTATAATTAGTGTTGCTCGCACCATTATTCTTGGTTTTAGTCAATTGCTGGAACCCGAAGGAACTGTGTTAATGCGGAATGCGATGGGAAATGCAATGATTGTCCCCCTGAGAAACCAAACGTTATGGGAGCTGGAATGAAAAATCTTGAAACCATGCTCACACAACTTTCTCAAGCTATGAATCATGCAGGACTTCCAAACGAGCAAAGGAAGGAGCAACATTCTGTTGAATCCTTTATGAGGCAGCGTCCACCTTCATTCAGCGGGTCTACTGATCCATTAGTTACTGAACAATGGATTAGTACTACTGAAAAGATATTTTCAGTTCTTCAATGTTCTGACCATGATAAAGTCATCCTAGAAGTGTATCGTTTGGAAGGATATGCTGATCAATGGTGTAATCTTATTAAGAATACGAGGCAAAGGGATGAAATTGAGTCCATGGAATGGGACGAGTTCAAGAACTTATTTTTCAATAAGTACTTCCCTCGTATTCTCTGAACAAAGATGGAGAAAGAGTTTCTTGAACTGAAGCAAAAGGATGATGAATCTGTTGGTACCTATGAATCAAATTTTACAAGACTTGCAAGGTATGCTTCTGGTATTATTATCCAACCTGAGAGTAGGATCGATCGATTCTTTAGTGGATTAAAACCAAGTCTTCGAAGGGCCTTAGCCATAAGGGACTTCAATAGATATGAGGAAATCATTCGATGTGCTCTCAAAGTTGAGATGGAGATTGGAGTAACCCATCAGTCATATGGGTTTGATAAGAAGAGGAAAATGGAATTCAATGGAAAATCAAAAGAGCACACTGAAAAGAATATGAGCTTTCCCTTATGCTCAAGTGTGGAAAGAAACATGGAGGGAGTTGTCTTAAAGGGACAAGTAAATGTTTCAAATGTGGAAAGGAAGGTCATAGGGCATTTGAATGCCGCAATGATGGGAAGAAGATGTCTAATGATGCAAACAAAGGAAGGGATACACAGAATGAACCTAATACACTTCAATGTTTCAAGTGCAAGGAGATGGGGCATTATTCCAATCAATTCCAGATCCAAGGGTTGATGATGATGGTCGACATCAACAAACTCTTAAGGCTAAAGACAAAGTAAAGTCACATGAAATTTCTATCAGCGATGTGGAGTATGATAACGATGTGGTGAAAGGTACACTTACCATCCACTCTAAAGTAGAAAATATTTTATTTGATTCTGTATCCACCCACTCTTTTATTTATGAAGAATTTTCTAAGGGTATATCCATATTACCTCAACAATTAGATGTTGAGTTAGTTGTGACAACCCCTAATGGCACAACAGTCGCATCAAAAGTTTATAATTCTTCCCTGATTGAAGTTTGTGGGAAATTACTTCCTGCAAATCTTGTGATCCTTTCTATAGTGTAATTTGATGTGATTCTTGGCATGGATTGGCTTTCTTTATATGGAGCTCATATCAATTTCCAAAGAAGGGAAGTCACATTTCATATTCCAGATCAATCTATGATCGTCTATCGATGCAAGGATGAACATAACCTTCAAGTGGAAATTTCTTCCATCTTATGGGTCTTGATTCCACTAAATGAAGGTTATTTATTTCAAATGGCTGGAGAGAAACTCACGATTAAGAATATTCCCCTTGTACGGGAGTTTGATGATGTATTTCCAGAGGAATTCCCAGGTCTTCCACCAAATCGTGAAGTTGAGTTTTCAATAGAAGTCATACCGGGTGCTTTGCCTATTTCAAAGACACCTTATAGAATGGCCCCAATTGAGTTGCAAGAATTGAATAAGCAACTCCAAGAGAATCTTGATAAGGGGTTCATACACCCTAGTGCATCACCTTGGGGATCACCTGTTCTATTTGTTAAGAAGAAAGATAGATCAATGAGACTCTGCATTGATTATATAGAACTTAACAAGATCACTATCAAGAACAAATATCCTCTCCTACGCATTGATGACTTATTTTACAAACTATGAGGAGCTCAATACTTTTCCAAGATTGATCTTCATTCAGGGTATCATCAATTAAGGGTCAAAAGGGAGGATATATCAAAGACGGCTTTCCGTACAAGGTATGGACACTATGAATTTATAGTGATGCCATTTGGTCTTACTAATGCCCCTGCTATCTTCATGGATCTGATGAATAGAGTCTTTAGAGACTATCTTGATAAGTTTTTGGTAGTCTTTATAGATGATATTCTTGTATATTCAAAGAGCAAGGAAGAACATGAAGATCACTTGAGAATTATATTGAAGACCTTGAGAAAGGAGAAGATTTATGCCAAATTTACCAAGTGTGAATTTTGGCTTCAAAAAGTTTCATTTTTGGGTCATATAATCTCAAAAGGGTGGATATCTGTGGATCCAGCAAAAACAAAGGTTATCGAAAGATGGTCGAGACCAACAACAGTAACTGAGATCCAAAGTTTTCTTGGTTTGGTTGGATATTATCGACGTTTTGTGAAATATTTTTCACGATTATCTAATCCACTCACCAGGTTTACTCGGAAAGAAGTTAAGTTTGTTTGGATGAAGTAACGTGAAGAGAATTTCAAGGAGTTGAAAAGAAGGTTATCCAGTGCACCTGTGGTCACAATGCCTTGTAGTGGAGAAAGGTTTGTGATCTATAGTGATGCATCCAAGAAGGGATTGGGGTGTGTTCTTATGCAAAATGATATGGTGATAGCTTATGCCTCACAACAATTGAAAATACATGAGCAAAATTACCCAACTCATGATTTGGAGTTACCTGCGGTAATATTTGCATTAAATATTTGGAGGCATTATCATTATGGTGAAAGGTGTGATATTTATACTGATCATAAAAGTTTAAAGTATATTTTCACACAAAAGGAGCTGAATATGCACCAAAGAAGATGGTTGGAGCTGATTAAGGATTACGACTGCTCAATTCATTACCACCCTGGGAAAGCAAACAAGGTGGTAGATGCATTAAGTCGACAAGACCATGCTAGCTTATCCATGATGAGGATCACAAAAGATCCAATATTTATTGATTTACAAAGGATGGATCTTGGAATTATAATGGAAGGGGAAAATAGTATCTTTCTCAAATGAATGTTCAACCATCTATACATGTGAAGATTAAAGAGGCACAAAAAAAGATGTAGAGTTACAAAAGAAGATGAGAAATGTTCCTAAATTCAACCTTTATTGTGATGGGATAATAAAGTTCAGGAATTGGGTTTGTGTTCCTCCCATCACTGAATTAAAGAAGGAGCTACTGGATGAGGCTATAATTCTTCATTATCTATTCATTCGGGAAGCCCGAAGATGTATAGGGATCTGAAAGAGTACTTCTGGTGGGATGACATGAAAAGAGATGTTGCTGAATATGTGTCTTGATGCTTGGTTTGTTAGCAAGTTAAATCTGAGAGACAGAAGTCTAAGGGGATGTAACAACCATTACCCATACCTGAATGGAAATGGGAAAACATCACTATGGACTTTGTCACCGGACTTCCTAAAACATCCAAAGGAAATAATGCTATATGGGTCATAGTTGATTGTCTTACAAAGTCTAAACACTTCATTGCTATTAGAGAGGATTTCTATCTGAATCAGCTTTCCAGGATATATGTAAAGGAAGTGGTAAGATTGCATGGAGTACCACTTTCTATTATATCTGATCGGGATCTGAGGTTTACCTCAATGTTCTGGAGAAGTCTTCAGCATACTCTGGATATAGATTTGAGTTTCAGCACTGCTTATCATCCTCAGACAGACGGTCAGTCGGAGAGGAAGATTCAAACTCTAGAAGATTTGTTGAGAGCTTGCTCTATGGATTTCAAAGGTGTTTGGGATCAACACCTACCTTTGGTGGAATTTTCTTATAATAATAGCTTTCAATCCAGTATTTAGATGGATCCTTATGAAGCTCTCTATGGAAAGAAATACATGACTCCAACTTGCTGGGATGAAGTTGGGGAAAGAAAGCTATTAGGACCTTATCTCATTGATGAAATGGCAGAAAAGGTCAGATATATTCAACAACACATAAGAGCAGCTCAGAGTCGACAGAAAAGTTATGCCGACAACTGAAGAAATGAACTAGAGTTTTAAGTGGGTGATAAAGTGTTATTATGAATATCTCCCTAGAAGAGGGTCATGAGATTTGGAAAGAAGGGGAAGTTGAGCTCTAGATATATCAGTCCTTTCGAAATACTGGATCGTGTTGGAAAGGTAGCTTACCGATTGGAGCTTCCACCGAATCTCTCTCAAGTTCATGATGTGTTCCATGTATCTCTCCTGAGAAAGTACATACCTGATCCTTCACATGCACTCAGCTCAGAAGTTGTACCGCTGGAGCAAGATCTTTCTTATGAAGAACAGCCGATAGAGATTCTGGATCGTAGTGAGAAAGTCCTACGGAACAAGACCACTCGATTGGTGAAAGTTTTATGGAGGAACCACCAATTAGAAGAAGCTACATGGGAACTTGAGGATATGATGAGGGAGATGTATCCTCATCTGTTTGTAATGAAGTGATGAATTTCGAGGGCGAAATTCATTTTATGGGGGGTAGAATGTAACACCTGAGACTTTTATGAGAAATATTTTGTTTTTATGTTATATAAATAATCAAAGGAATCTTTCACTACACACAACACTAGATTGGCTTGCTTTACACGCAACTGCAGCCTTCCTCGATAGCTTGCGTCATACGCAATACCGAGTTTCACTCAACAACGATATGCTATTAAAATATTATTAAAACTAGCCGTTATGAATAGTAATAAACACTTTTTAAAATTTTGTACATTTTATTTTTCAAAATGGACTTAATTTTTGGATTCAGAATATCAAAATTAGCCCAGGGTGAAATTTTGGTATTTTTCTGGAAACTTTCAATTTTTGATGAATAGTGAAAACACTGGGTTACTATTTAAAAACCGAATTTTTATTTAAATAATTATTTATTTTATTTAAATTTATTTTAGTTCAAAATTGATACATAATACCTATATAATTTCAATTTAATTCATTGGAGTAATTTTATAATAATTTTAGATATATAAAAATTTTATTAAACTTTTCACCGTCTTTTACCCACCTCCTAGAAGAATTTGCAAATTTACATAAAACATAATTTTACCACTTCTGTGAGTGGAATTTCAAAAATTCTAGAGATATGGTTGATGTCAGTAAGTAAAATGTGATTCAATGAGATGAAAATAATTTTTGGTGAATAGTAACTTTTTACTTTTATTTACCACGGTTAAAAGTAAATAGGGTAATTAAGGGTAAAAATGATATTGTTATTACCCTAAAACGTGTCCTAATTCTATTTTATAAGTTTAATTCGACCAAAAACAACCTTAGAAATAAAATATGACCATTTAGGCCCACTTGGATTAGATTAGGACATTTATTATTAATTTATTTAAAGAAGGGTTAAAATACCTAAAATCAAAGTTTAATAAGTAAATAATTTTTAATATAGGGTTATACATATTATAAATTTGACTATAAATATTAATTATAAATCTAAAAAGATTTACTACATAATGGTATTCTATTTGTAATTTTTAGACATTAAATAAGTTAATTTATGTATGACACAAAGATGATGCAGTAATTATCTTATTAATGAAATATTGACATAATTGATGTTATAAATACCCAAATAAATGTAATTTGAGACTTTTTATGAATTAAATTAATTTTATAGGTTAATATTACATGTTAGTATTTCTTTAAGTAACTTTTTTCTAAGTAATAATTCTGTTATGATTTTCACAAAAATCAATTACTAAATAGTGTCAAAATTAACATAAAATAGTTTTTAAAACAAATATTATATTATTGATTGTTATTTTATTCATAAAAATCTAAGGTTAGGCCAAGATACTTATATCATGATAATGGTATCATTAATGGACCACTTGGGGGTCTCTTGGATGTATATGGTAAGTTTATTAACTATATAATATAAAAATACAAAGTGACATGGTAAATGCTAATCTAATTAACTAAGAGTTAAAACTAAAAGATAAGGTTAATATAATGAACTAAACATGTATAAATTCTATTTTATGAGTGTATTTAGACCCATATCCACCTTAGATTCTAAATATATCAATTTGGAGCTATTAAAAACCGAATTTGACTTTATAATAAAATAATATTTTTAGTTATTCCAAAGGTTCCCCTCTCCTCCCTTATAAAAGGGCACATCCTCCCTCTCCTCCTCACACCAATTTTAGCCTTCAAGCTCGGCCAAACCCTACCAATTTCTCCTCTCCGCTTCCCTAGAAACATCCTAGAGGTCCTGGTTATCTTCAAAGACCAATTTTAGTGCCCTAAAAGGATGTATCAAATAAGCGCTTCAAAGAAGAGTTAATGTCCGTTACCGATTCTTTCATCTTTATTTCTTCTTCCAATTCTTCTTATTTTTTTGTTTAGTTATGAATTAATAAAATAAGTATCACTCATATACTGATATGTTATTATAAGTATGAAACAACGCTATTTCACCATCTATCCATCCTACGGAAAATGATATCACCGCGCGTGCGTACGTACGGAATACTGTCTCCACGTCATGGTGTAATCTATTTTCCACCACCACCTTACTTGGATGGGAATAATGGTGTAAATAATAAATATATGCGATTATTGTAAATTTTTATTGATTATAAAATAGTATACATACACTCCAATACAATTCCACGATCATGGTAACGATATCATCACTCGTGCATACGTACGGAATACCGTCTCCACGATGTGATGCGATTCATTCTACATGATATTCATCGCATAATGATTATATAAATGAATTGAATGAATGAATATTATATATATTACACTAATAAAATTCTAGAAATGAGGTATCTATAACCTAAAGAGAATAATAAGAATTTATTCGACAAAACACGCATAAGAACAAAAAGTAATAAACACCCGAATAACAAGTTGTAATGAAATATTACTAATGAGAAGCTAAGAATATGACCATATATGATATCATAACAATAATTATGATTCTGGAATAATTCAATAACATTATTTAAATCATTATACTGGAGGTTCGGACATTTACGAAGCAAATCAGACCTAAGGTAAGGGAAATATCACAATCTCATTTCTATCTGAGATTTTTTATACTTTGTAATTTACTGGGGTGTATTTTATCATCCACATCCATGTTTCCTGAATATGTAATATTATTTCCATACACCTAAAATTGTTTAAATCCAATTTTACCCTTCGGTGAGTTTTAGTAAAAGATATGAAAGGAATCTTTTGACATTTTTCGTATGAGGTACTTTTTGACTTTTCCGAAAAAAGTATGAGAAGAATGTTTTTTTAACTTATACGGCATGAATGTATTTTTAAAACATTATTTCCAAGAAGCTTCATTTACCAGTTTCAAGTTTATTTTTAATCAACTTCTTTTAGTCTAAAATTGTATGACATGTTAAGAAAGGAAAAATGTTTTTGAAGTAGAAAGGATACTTTCCTCAAGAATGGAGTTCAAGTGTTTTATCAAAATTATTTTCCATATAAGATAATATAGGGTTTGGTTTCTATCCCTATTTTTACATTGATTTGATTATGTTATGATTGAATTATTTTTATGATGTACTTTTATCTTATATGGATTAAGTTATGATGGCATGATGTTTAAGATTCCCATTTTTATTACATGGGTTATGAAATGATGTATGATTTTGTGGAACACATAAGAATGGTATCATTATGAGATGGGTGGGACCTATATTTACCTCCAATTAATTGGGTAAAGATTTTATATCTCATGAGATAGACATGGCTGGAACGGCAGGTTAAACTGGTTCAGTGAAACGGGATTGAAACGAGAAATGAACTCAGTTCAGAAATGGACTTTGTCCACTAAGATACTCTTGGAAATGAGTCTTGAATAATAACAAATGATTATCTATGATTATGTGTGTATTCCACAAAGTTCCATGTTTTATGTCATGATTATTGGGATTACATTTCACTTATATGATTTATCCCATGGTATGAAATTATGATTTCTTTTGCAGGTTAAGATTTCCAAAATGTTATGTTTATGATGTGATTGATTTTTATTTTGTTTACCCTTAATGAGCATTTGAGCTCACCCTTTTGTATGTTTTCTTTCCCCCAGGTTAGGAAGAAGGTTATTAAGTAAGATATGCCAAAAAAGACTATAGATATGATGAAATAAATGGGAGACAGTGCAGACACATTATGAACCAGTTGTTTATGTTTCCCAGTTTCTAAAGACACTATACCTATATGGTCCTTCCATGGTTTTGTTATATGTTGTAATAAGTGTGCTTAAATTTTTAAGTTTTAAAAATGTATGTAAAGTATGGGTCGTTATAATCAACTCTTTCGGCTCAGTCAGAGTCATCCGATAAGATGAAAAGGAAATTAGGATAATCTCAGAGAGTATATTGATAGTGAAATAATATTCTCATTGGGTAGGAAGTGACGAAAAATCCATCAGAAACACATTTGAGTACCTAACCATGAACAATATAAGTTCACCCATTGAACTCATCTCAACAACACTAAAGAAAAACCTAAAAAATTGGGATGAAATCAACCCCAATTACAAAGAAACTGGTCCTTCCCTCCCTGATCACAAATCCCAATCACCATTAAAGATGAAAGTATTCCCCTCACGAGTAAGGAATTGGGCCCTTTGGTGATAGTAGTCTACTATAGCCTTAAAGCTAATAAAATATTCCATACTAATAATATGGTAAAAAATTTACAGGTCCAAAATAAGTAACTCATAGATGACTTCCATGTAATATAATAAAAAACATAAATCTAGGAATTGAAATCCATTCTCCATATTTCTATCCAAAATTATTAAAAAATACAATATATATAGAATTAACACTGCCTTAATACCCAAATAATAAATAAATTTTATAAAAAATAAGGAATGAGATGTTCTATTGTAAAAAAACCAATTCCATGGGAGATTTTATAAACATCATACCTCTCACAGTGACTAGCCCAAAACCTAAGTCCTCAGACATAACCTCTTCTATATAGAGATGTGCCATCTCAGACCCACCCTACATATTTTTCCCTTGGTAATAATCATTATAACTAAAAGGGTGATATCCTCTACCCTTGGAATAATTTATCTTCACCTGAGTTCCCTTCAAAAAATTATATCCCACACCATTCCCCCGTGATGTCAACTAAAAGAAGAACTAAAGATATCCTAGGCATCCACACTAGTGACATGCCCTCAAAGTATCTAGAAAACTATTCTTGGTGTGTCCATCCTTCCCACACCTATACAAGAAAACTAGAATACACCCCATAGAAGCAACATGAAATGAACTTGAAAGCTACCAAACAATATTTCCGTTTCCCTATGGAGGCTCATCATGCTTCTGTTTCTACCTTGATGAAGAACTCTAGTTTCCAACCACTAAAAGAACAGAACTAGGAATGATATTTCCAGTTAAATATTCCTCTATCATATACACATTATCAAACACCTCTAAATAAGTATATAAACATATAATAATAATCATAAACCCTATATTTGGCCTCAAACCCATCTCAAAACACTGATCCTTGAGGAATCATTCGTGAGGAGTTTCAGAGAGGCATGAACTAACATTGTAAAATAGTAAGTATAACCCAACATATAATGATCCCCTTTCTCAAACTCCAATAACACAAGGGGCTTCTCCACCCTCGATGTATTAGGGTAGAACTACCGATTGATAGACACCTTAAAAGTGGTCCACATGAGATCCTCATGGCTCACCGAGAGCACCATCAATTCCCACCACTTCCTATATGGTCTTTCCATCACGTAAATAGAGAATCCCAATTTATAAGTATCATGGGGTATTTATAAACTCAAATATATGCTCAATATGATCCAACCTCTTCTTGGGATCATTGGGTCCCTTGCCTCCATAGAGAACCAGTGGTTTTCTCCTCATAATCTCTTGAGCATGGCCTAATTTCTGTGTTTGGTCCCAACCACCCACTTGACCTAATCATTGAATCATATGAATCACTAACTCCACAAAAATTAAATCAATAGGAGGGTTTTATTATAAGGTGTTCTACACCATAATAACTTTATGTATGGATGAGGTTCTTTTGGGAGACATTTTCTATAGAACACAAAAAAAATTCTTCATTAAGAACAATTCAATATCAAACACACATAAATAGAATCCAAATAATACCTAATCTTGGGTATAAAAAAGTAACAAAATCATCATAATAAATCCAAATTATAAAGGAGAAAAACTATAAAAAACTCAACAATTTACCACTATTCACCGTTTGGATGCACGATTTGGAAAACTATATGCCAATCATCCTAGTGTCACTAGAGTTGGTAGGAAAGGATACACAGGTAGTGAACAATTACTACCAACCATGGGTACTAACCATGTATCTCCTCTAAAACTCCCCATTTCACCCTATAAAATCAAAAATTTCCCCAAGATCACCCCGAGACTCACTATAGATTAAAAAATAACTCAAAATATTATCAAAACAACCCATATCCTAGCCTCAAACATAACCATACTCCCATACCACCCATGAAAACTTGAGGTTCGACATAATCAAGAGTTGTTCAGGCACTCCCCTATTCTTACCTTCTAAGTCTCAATATTCCTATCTAAATTCTACTATTAAATCCCAAATAACAATATACTCTGACACCATTTTTCAATGAACTGACCTAGGTCGGCCCAATCTATCACCTGATCCAGTGCACCACATGGCCAAAAGTGCATTCCTGGTTACCATGGGCTACAGACAAGAACTAGGAATAACTAAAAATATATTGGGAACAATTTTTCCCATGGTAAACTAACATCACCCATCACGAATTGGGATGGCCACACCAACATTATTAGATTCAACACTATAGGCATAAACATGAAAATAGAGAAATGAAACATATGAAAATCACACACCATAAACCAAAATAAACAACATATACAAACATTCCACAAAGGACATACACATGGTATCTCAAGTCAAAGATGAAAACTAAAAATATGGGAAAAATTACAAAAATAACAATACATACATCCAAATGGATACAAAATCCCAAAATAACTCCATATAAGCCAACACCACGAGACTATGTCTCCTCCACAAAACAAAGACTATGGTAATAAAGTAGAGCCACCCTGGTACATTGTTCCCTTTCCTTTACCTATGTCTTGAAAAATGAAATCTATATACACCCAAATTTATATATAGGGTGTGAGGAATAAGTCTCAGTATGATACCACCATGAATCTATTAAAAGATTTTACACGTGCAAACTAATAAAATAATTTGAAAAAACTATTCAAAACTAAAAGTTTTTAAAGACATTTCACTTCCAAAGAAACCTTTTAAATCCCTTTGGATTAATTTTAAAATAAAACATGTTTTCAAAATCCATTTCAAACTTGGGTGAAATAAAGTTACACGGTAAAATGGAACAACATGCTCAATATATCTGACATGACATAATAATGTGACCTCAACCATCATAATTTTATAACCACATAAATAGAAATGGGAATAATATATGTCATCACATTAAAAAGTAAATAATAAAATGAAAAAATTCATATAAACCAATCTGGAACGAGGAATGTTTACCTAGGGGTCTAAGCATCAGGTCTATTATGAGTTAGTCTAAACAAGTCTACTAGCTTACTAGGAAATATTGGAAACTCTCATAGTATTCCTCGAGCGCAATTCCAAGAGATCTCACGATCTCTCGATAACTAGATGGAATCTATCACAGTCTTTCTACCAAAAGGATATCATGTTCTCTTGGAAACCAATATGTAATCTCACATTATCTTCACTCTGAAGGCTCTCATGGTCCATTAGACAACCCCTCACTCACACCCTGTTTGATCCACATGCTGCTCCATGCCAACACAATCACAACAATTTCCCATCTATAAAAAACCAATTCACAAGATAATTTTCTAAAAAAAATTATCACTTTCATTATAACATGTTTCATTGTTTAAAAACATTTCTAAAAACATTTTATAAATCTATTTAAAAACATCAAACATCTTTGAGCCATTTTAACAAACACTTGGTGGGAACAAACCCACACCCATTTGGAAAACCATCTTTTAAAACCTAATTTCCAAACTAATACATATAGAACATAAATCATGGGACCAAAATCGACCATAAATAATTTGAAAGAAAATTTAAATATCACAAACCAAAGGTGATTCATAATTTAAAAGGTAAGAAATGTAAAATTTCCTTAAATAGAGACACATACATAAGATTTGGTCCCAACCACATCACCTTTGATAATAACCACTTGAGAGAAGTATAAGAAGTCCTCATAAACCTAATCTATAATAAAATAAACCATTTCACCCATTACAGACCCTTGATTTGCCAACACCACTCCTAGGGTTACACCCATCCATGGAAATAGTAGAATAAGCATAGATATGGGGAAGGGAGGTAGAAAACTCAATAAATTGACCTACCTCAAGTCAAACCACCTAATATAAAAGTAGAAATATAAGACCAAGGGATAGGGTAAGATCTACCACTTAAGAAAAGGGGATTTACATAATGTAAAAATAAAATGAGGGATAAAACCCTTAAAATTATAAAGGGGTAAAATGGTAAAAATCTAACATTTAATGAGCTGGAGAAGGCCACATGGTTAGGATAATCATGCATGAACTTTGAGGGTTCTACTGTCTTCCCAAATTCCAAGTCACAAGGCAACTATTGGGTGTTGCATAGTTTGAAAAACCATGCTTTAACCATATAAAATCCCACTATCAGCAGCTATATCACACTCACACTGTTAGATGCATAGTTATAAAAAAAAATTTCTAACTGTATAGATTAATTTTTCTTCCCAAAAACTCCATTTTTCAACCCCTGACACCCAAGAACTATAGTAATGAACCAAAAGGTAAATAAAACCTAAAATTAAACACACCAGTGACTCTATGGGTGTCACACATCCCTCCATCATTTAATATTTAGTACTTTCATGTCTATGGTTAATTTTATATAACCCCCAAATCAATACTTTATTTCCTCTTATCCACTTGTGAGTTACAATAATACACAAAGTAGCCTCCTAGGTATATGGAGGTGGTTCAAGATGAATCCAAGGTGAAACTATTCAAAGAGGTACACTAGTCAATAGAGTTGGAATGCTCCAACTTAATCTCATACCATCTCAATGAGTTTTCTCTCCCCTAGGGTCAATGGTTCATTTATTGTCTACTCAATAAATAAACCACTAGTTAATGTTCATGATTATGAAATGTTTTATTTATTTTATTTTTATATGATGCATGATTTGTTTTATAGATTCCAAACCATGAATACATTAATAAATGAATTGATATGAAAATATATAATTAAAATAAAAGGATTATGCATAAATATTTTATCAATAAATGATTGATCACTTAAGTAAAATTCACTTAATATTAAAAATACATGTAAATAGAAAAAATAATAAAGTTTACACATAACAAAAATATACTTCAAGTTAATATTAAGTCAATATACCTTTAATTGCAGTATTTAGATTGAAACCATAGAACCAATTGTTGGACTGACCCTTTTCAGAACACTTACTTTTATCATGGAGTTCTAATGAAAGTTTTAAGTTGAATTAACCAAGTTAAAACCAACAAAAGTATCCCTTGAAGTATCTTGGAGTAAAGTGTTAAGTAAATCCAATTTTGAATTTTAGTATTAGGTATTCTACTCAGTAGATCAAGGAGATAAAAACACATTGTTTATAAGAGCACCTACCTAAATACATTTCAATAATTTATCATAACCTTACTTGGGTTATTATAAGGAATGTATGGTGACATCTAGTAGAATATCCAAGAAAAAAGACATCCCATGTAAAATGGTTAAGGGTGATGGGACTTAATAAAATAGTGGGAGACTAATAATAAATTAAATTATTTCATCTCACATATTTTAGTAATCAAGTGAAGTATTAAATATCTTCTATTACATTGTTGTAAAAAAAACCACATTATCCCCATGATAAATTAAAGAGAATGACAACCTTCTAACTGATAATAAATTCCATGAATAGTATAGGTGCTTATGCACTGTACTACACTATGAATGGAAGCTTTAAATTCTAAATCCCCCAATTTATGATCTACCTACTATGGAGGAAAGTGATGAATAGTTTACTATATATGAACAAAATTTGAATGATGTTATAGATGTTCAATGATTAATAATTTCTTCAATGTCCAATGAACTCATGAAGTTGCGTGAGAATATGGATGCCTAGAGTATGATCCAACATCTCCATGATCTTTATTAAGAGAGATATAGATAGGAATGATTTTATATTTTCAAATAAATATTCATGAGAAAACTTGGAGAACTTTCCCCAAAAAATCCTCACATAGTCAAGATTAATGGCTAAATTAAGCACCTAGAGATTCTAGGGTTTAAACTACCCAATGAACTGTGCATCAATATCATTCTTTCATCACCCCTCAGATATTATCTTATTTTGTTTTAAATTTCAATATGAACAACACTGAGAAGTATATAATAGATCTTCACACTCTGATTTTCTAAGTTGATAAGGATACGAAGTGTGAAAACATTTCCATCCTTATGATGAATAAGAAGAAATACTAGATGAATAACTCTAAGAAAAAAACCAATTAAAAATTGTATTTGTAACTACATTCCAAGATAGGGATAATCATGGGGAAAGTAAGGGAACAAGATATTTTATATTTTACTTGTGGAAAGAAGGGACATTGTTAAAAGAAATACACTTAGAAAAATAAGAAAGGGGAGGATTTTGGTGCCTTAATTATCACGTGAAATTTACCTATTTCTATAAACTGGTTATTAGTTATAGCTTATAGAACTCACATATGTATATGATTACATGAACCAAGTAGATTTAGTATGAGGAGAGGTGGATCTATGATCCACTAAATGAGTCTAGCATTTTTTAGTATCTATTTAATGCTACCACCTCTCAATATTTATTAGAATGGTCTTATTTTTTATGAATTTTTATTATGTTCCTTCAATTATAAAAAAAATTATTTTTGTGTACAGGATTGATTTAGATGGATTTAAATTCAAATACATGAATAAATATTTATTATTTTATAAATATTACATATGTAATAGTTAAAAACATCTTGATAATAGTCATTATGTGTTGGATTACATAAACCAATTAGTGGAAATAAATAATAAAATCAATTTTCATGACTCGTAGGATACCCACTATGGAATTTCTACTTAGTTGATGTAAATGAAAATTGTTTGAATAGATTTCACCATGATGGATATTTAGATTCATTTTAACTAAATTAACTTGGTGTATGTCACATTATTTTATAATGTAAAATTAGTAATACACCATTTTATAGTAAATACGATAAATCATCTTGATTTTGTTGATACACATGTGCAAAAACCATTTCCATTGGAAGAAATTAGTGGATGATCATACTTCATTACTTTTATTGATGAATTTTGTAGATATGGATATGTCTACTTAATGAGGTATAAGTCAAAATATTTTTATAAATTCAAAAAATTCAAGGATGTTGTTTGGAAACAACTTGTTAAGAAGAAAAAAAGAAACATTGGTTATATTGAGGTGGAGAATATCTAAACCATGATTTTATCAACTATTCCAATGAGTTCAAGAGTTTATCACAAATGACATATCCATACACACCATAATTGAATTATGTATGTGAAAGGAGGAATCACATTTTTTGGACACAGTGAGGTCGATGATGAGTCATACAAGTCTTTAATTATCCTTTTGTGGATATGTATCATAAATAATGGCATACACACTAACCCATGAACCAAAAAAGATAAAAATGATACCATAAGATGTGTCTCAAGATACACAAGATTTGGCACATAAAAAATTCCACAAAACCCCATGGAAGGAAACATTACTGTAACATAAGTACAACATAGAAGTACCTGTGTGGTTAAAGAACATGAAATATATGAAATTATAGTCACTAATCATGGTGACTCATTAATAATTATTAATGATGATCCTGTAACCAATAATAAATTAGTAAGTGGCACCGATGTTTCCATAGGGAAATAGGCAATAGATTATGAAATAGACTCTATGTATTAAAACCAAGTACAAATTTTGGTTTATCCTATTGTGGATGTAAATCCTAATAGTTTTATATGATAATTCAATAATTAACTAAACATGGATGGAAAATTAAATACCTATAAGGTATGATTGGTAGAAAAAGGGTACAAAAAAATAATGACATTGACTATAAATAAAACTTTTTCACTAGTCTCTATGCTAATGTCCATGAAAATCATACTTGTATTTGAAACATTCCATGACTATGAAATTTAAAATATGGATGTCAAAACATATTTTTTTAATAAATTTTTTTTATGAATATATCTATATGATGAAACCCAAAGGGTTTATGATTCCCAAAGATAAAAAAAGGTATAAACATTTTAAAGACCCATTTATGGATCAAAACAGACATATTTGTCAGGAAACATTGAATTTGACGAATCTATAATGGAATTTGGTTTCCTAAATAATTTATGTGATTCTTGTGTCTATAAATGGTTTAATGGGAGTGTGATTATTTTATTAATTGTATATGTTGGTAAAATATTACTTACTAGAAATTAGTTACCAGTCTTACAGTATGTTAATATGTGTATTAACTAGTGCTTCTCCATGCAATACTTATAGCATAAATCTTCCCCTCAAATGAACCCATCTTATGTTGATATAAAAGAAAGGAGGATAACAGCTCCAGGAGTCCCACCTTAAGTAGGCCAAAAATTCGTGACTAGCACTATGGTTTTGAAAATATCACATATGGAAATCATTACCCCCAATAAAAATTATAGTATCAAGAAATAGATAAAATAACCACCAAGTAAACTTCATAAAATAAGTGAAAGGTATAAAATTGTTTTATCCCAAATTAAAACACATGAAGAAATGAAATAAATCCAAAAAAATTAAAAATGAAATAAATATGATTCACTCTATCTATCCAAGTAGTAGCTCCCAAATCCAGTGATCTATCTTGGAGACACTAGTAAACCATGGTGGGGTGATAATTTAGGAGTACTATATAGGATGATCCATCTAAAGAGATCAATATTCATGTGAAATAAATATGAATGAATAAGTAAAAATGAATTTATAAAAGTAAAATAAGAAACATTTACATAATCCAACAAACATAAAAGTAACAAGAAACGCCATCATCAAAACTATCAACATCACTCAACATCCTTGGGTACAGAATATATTCACCGCATCTCCACACTATCAATTTAGGGGTTCTCCCCCTAAAAATGGTATTGATATAGGAGGATCATCTCATTTTTATGTGTAGAGATACAATTATGAAACTACACCACAAATATATCCTCAAAAATCATTCCATAAATATATAACCACATCACCAAATTTCCACAAATCCATATCTACATCATCACACATCTTCAACCACATTTCTATAATAACCATAATTCCACCACTTCTCAACAATACCTTGGTAGGGTAATGTAAATATGAATAATATTATCCTCATTACCTCCTCCTTCCATTTAAATCCCCCCAAAATATCTTGTTATCCATATAAAGTTATCATGAACATGTAGGGAACAAACTTCATTCTCACCCCATGCCATACATGACCCCCACTATGAATCACATCATCCTTATTTCAATCATCACCAATGGTGCACCATAATATCAATCCATCACAAACCATGAATATATGAAACCTCAATCCATTACAATCCATATAAATTCCACCATATCATCCACCCTTCTCCACATCCTTTCACCATAAGTACATCTACTATAACTTCAAAATAGAATAGAAATCATGCATCTTAAACATATTCCACAAGATCATAACATCATGATACAAATAAAACATGTCTCATTAACTTCAAAAAACCTAAAAAATATTCATTCCAATAATCATAATTTTACACCCCATTTCAAGAGATACAAACCTCCTCCGTCACATACATTAGTTTTTATTTAATCAAAACAATTACTACTTCTTGATTATACCACCTTAACCCACATGAGGTTTATTAATTCATTATTTATTCGTGCCCTAAATTTTATTCCATTTACTATAATTAAATTTAATAATAATTATCCCATTTACCAACTAAAATATCAAATTCACAATTAAAGAGGAAACATAATAATTTCTCATTTTACACACAGTCAGATCTATTACCATATTTAAGGTCATTACATTTTTCTTGTGAGGTGATTTCACAAATATATTTTGTGAAACAAAAAAAATATTAACAACAAAAACAACACATTTCATTACTAATATCATCCAACATGAAATTATGGAAAGAAAAAATCATAAAATCATGTAAATTGAATCCTATATCTCCCCTTTATATTAAATTTATTTGAATCCAGTTTATTAAATTCAAATATTCTTTGAGGTTATGTTTTCTTTCAGGCGTTCTCTCATTCCCATAAACTAAAGAACCAAATAAACCCTAACAACACACTTTGGAGGAAAACAAATAGTATATCGAAGAATATTAATTCCATATGATAGAAGACAAGTCTCAGGATCTTCTACCTCAACTAGCACTTCACAAACTACAATGTGAGGATGAGGTGGAGAGAGGAAACCAGTAGGTCTAGAACTAAACCAATGGTGGATCAAAAACCTAAAACACACCACCAATCATCAACCTATATCCATCAAATCACCCAAACTAGTTGTTCCCACAACTACATACCTCTATGGATGAATCATGAGAGAGGAACCAGTAAGAAAACAGAAGAGGGAAGTTAGGGAACTCATCAATGATAATTAAAAACATTGCTCTTTAAATTGGGAATAAAATCTAATGAAATGGGGTTTAAATACCCTTAAAGGAAACACCTTGGATGTCCAAGAGTCAAAGGAAAATACGGAATAATGATAGGGTTATAAGGGGTTAGGGAATATATAGGAAGTTTGGAAATTATAATACCATGGCGTTATACACTACACCATTCCATAGAAGGCCAACGTAGAGAAGATTATATAGTGCAAGGAAGGATACAATGCCATAAAAGAGATGGTTAAAACCACATCTAAGAAATATAGTGTGTTCTATGACAAGATCCTATAAACATGGAAAATAGATCATGACACAAGGGTTCCACCACACTGTATAATTACAAATCTAAATAATGTGGCCACACCACAACCTAGATCCACGATGCAGTGACCCCAAAATAGGAACTCTTGGAGTTTATTCCCTCAAAATGACTTGTTTAGTACTTAATTATATGTTTTCATTATTAATAAAATTTTCTTATCACATTATGTAATACCCCAAGTTTTTATGGAAATTTTTTAATAAATTAACTATACTTTATGTCAATAATTACATGTTACACTAAGGTAAACTAAGTTAAACTTTCATAAGTATGTACTACACACAACACAGACTTTTCTTTTGTTACACACAACACCGAGTTTCTACGAAACATCATTTTATTGTTATAATAATTTAAACAAAATGGTTATAAACTAGCCATTAAACATAGTAATATGAATAGAAATAACTAATTTTTAAATATTTTTTATAATGGTTTTATAAAAATAAAACACACCAATAATAAAACATGTAATATTGGTAAAGTATTTATATGTTTGAAAACACTATCTTCTCAAATGAATTGATTTTTATATCCTTCTGTGGACAATAATAGAATTAATTTTAGACACTCCTATTAATTTAAGTCTAAACAATAGAATTCATTTTTTAATTCTTAATTTTCAAATTAGGTTTGGGTGAATGTTTTGGATTTTTATAAGAAACTTCATTTTTTGGTGAATATTAAAAAATACATTATTTTAATTCAAAAATGGTTATTTGCCTACTTTATTTATACAGTAAAATTATATTTAAGTTTGGTTTTAATTTAAAATAGATCAAATTTAAATTTATTAATCAAATTAATGTTATTTTATTCATTTTTATATTGAATTTAGATGTAAAATATTAATGAACTATTGAACATTCTCATTTTAAAAAACCCGATTTATCACTAGATCTACGGGATTAACATTAAACCTAATTTTTCTAATTATATGAAATGAATTTAGAAAAATGGAAATAAATAGTTGAAATTATTATAATATTTATATTCTAATAAGAGAAACTTAATTTTTTACCAAAAATATTAGTGAATTTTATTAAAATTAATTACAACAATTAAGGTAAAATTATGATTAACAAGGGAATAAACATTAAACTCAAAGGCCAACATGACCTAGAAACTTTTACAAAATTAATTTTATGGCCATATTCCATCCATAAACCATATTTTTTTTGGTTTTAGGTAAAAACATGGTTACACCAAACTTGTTTTCAAAAATGCCAAGTGTGTCCCCTCCCTTCCTTAAAAAACACCACCATCCCTCCCCCTTATTCACACCTCTCAAAAAAATTAGGTTTATCTAATATCTGAACAATTAAATTCCAAAAATACCTCCCTTTTTCATTGAATCCTCCATTTTATAAAAACTCCGTCCAAGGAATCCCTTTGGTGAAAACCAAAAAGGTGTTACCCAAAAAAGATGTAACATCCTTCCTCAAGATCCTTTCCTTTATTTTCATTCTCCAATACCTCAATCATTTCGATACATACATAATATATTATGTATCCTCAATATAAAAATATGTTTTTCTGATAAAGGTTTTACCTAAACTTACACACAATCTCATTTAATGGGTAACAAACTTACCATTCTTGGGTACGATGAACTACCACCTCACAAAATTTGTAGTTTATTTTCCATTACCATCTCTCATGGTTGTTAACTATGATGAAAACTATATTTTTATATTACATATATGATATTTATGAATTATTTATGATTATTTAATTATTATATAACACATAACTTCATGAATTTCATTTTTTGTAAATACGATAATTTCATTTAAGGATGTGTGGACTACCGCCTCCTCAAAGTGATGTGATTCATTCACACTCTTTATAGAATGTATTAAGAATGGGTTATGTAAATGTAAATGATATATATAAAAATATAATGCTATGGGAAATATTATATAAAAATATATACATATATTTCATTTACTTTTTCCTTTTTAATATGTTAATTAAACAGAAACTGCGTTCATACGTACGTATGGCCTACTGTCTCCATGAATGCTGTATTACATGTCATATTTAGATCTTTCATAGATTATTATAACTACATATATAATGAATATAAATGATATTTATTTCATGTTTTACATTCATTAAATCATTATATAATTATGAGGACCAAAAATATAACAAATTAAGATATATGAAAAAAAATAATGTGGATGTTACCCAAAACGTAACCTTAACATAGAAGTGTTAATAATTGGGTAATGTAAATCCATATATGGTATTATATATAAAAATATGGTTATATGGTAGATTTATAATAAACTTATATTTATTATAAAATTGGTTTGAATGAGTACAACAAGGGTCAAGACATAAGGTTAGGGGGTTTCTAATCTCACTTTTATTTCTATAATATTTACACCTTCTTCACTACTCATTTCTTTTATGTGGTGTATATAATTATCATTAATACATTCTATGATTTTTATCATTCAATTTATGGGTAGTTACATATCCATTTTATGATCTATCTTTTATAGGGTTTATTTTTAAAAAGTTACCAAATCAGTAATGAAGTTTTTTCTCAATTTTCCCTCTATGGGACTCATTCCATGAACTTCAAAAACTATGTTTTCAAAAAAAAAATTAAAAAATGATATTTTAAGTTCATTTTCAAGGAAAAAGGATTTAAATTTTTTTATGGTTTTCAATATTCCATTATAATTATTGAAAATATTTTCAATGAAATAATTTTCAAAAAAAAATTAAGCTTACTTTATAAAGAAATTTTTTTAAAAATGTTTTCAAGATTATTTTATATATTTTCACGGGAAATCATTTTCAAAATGTTTTTATGCTTAAATTTTATATTTTATAAGAAAAAGGCTTTAAAAATGTTTTATTTTTTAAAATAAATTTTTCAAAGAAGAAAGGATAGTTTCCTTAGGAAATTCTTTAAAGATATTTCCAAATTATTTAAGATGAAATCAATTAGTGTTACTCATGCTTTACTAGGAAATTCTACAAAGGTTAAATTCATATTATTTATTTTAATGGATTATGTTTTGATGGAATTATTTTTATGAAACTAGTTTCTATTTCACCAATTATATGCTTATCAAACCTACTTCTTTTCATGGGTTATGGTTTGATGAAATGATTATGAAATATTTCTTTTTCTGCAGGTTAATATATTTGTACATGTTTATGAAACCCATTTCATTTTATGGGTTATGATATGATTGATTATTATTTTTGTCACATGTATGTATGATTTAATTATGAGATGGGTGGGACCTATAACTCTCTCCAATTAATTGGGTAATGATAGATGGTATATGATCTCAAAGGGTACACAGGTTGTTGCCCAAACCCAAAAACAACAAGGTACACAGGTTGTAACCTAAGCCTGAAAATAAGTAGGTGCACAGTTTTATCATAAGACTAAAATTAAGAGGGCACATAGGTTGTATGCCAAGCTTGAATATAATAGGGTTCATAAGTTGTTAAACCAAGCCTGAATTAGGTACATAGGTGATTATCACAATGCTAACTTGTTATGAATGTCTTGGTAGGTAGCCTTGACACAATAATTTATATGCTTATGTGTATTCCAAAAATTCCATTCCTTATGTTAGGATGGTATGTCTGAGTATTATATACTCTTTAATACCAAATGTAGGATCAAAATAAGAACGATATTCTCAGATACAAGAGGGGGGGGGGTGAATTTTACCTTTTAAAATTTATTTTGGAACTTTTAATGATGTTTATGTTTAATAAAGTTAAACAAGATAATTCACAAGGCCTCTATAAGTTCTAATCACTTGATAAATTCTGGAAAAGTGATTCTAGAAATGGAACTTAACTAAAGTTAACACCAACTAAGATTCTACCTTAAAGCGTATAGAATCTAACTAAATCAGAGTACATGTATAAGGAAGTATAAGAAAGTTATACTTTCCTTAACAATACAAAATGCAGCAGAAAAACTTGTAACAAAACAAGTAACAAGTAATAAGTCTTTTAACCCAAAGAGAAGGGTATCCAACAACATTGGATAAAGGTCCCTTGATTTATACTTTCAAGAAAGTCTGTCTTACCCACACCAGGGTAATCCCTCGATACTAAGATCAGAGTCTAACTTTCTATCCCCACAAGCCCTCAACTATCAAGTAGTCGACACCTATTTCTTACTCAGAAAGGAAGACCTCAACTTCAAGGTGTTGGAAAATCTGTCTTCTTATCCCCAGAAGCCCTCGATGGTACACATAAACAACTGGAGTCGCATGAAGTAAATATGCACAAGGAAAAGTTTGAAAAAGCTGTTCAAACTTTCTGAACGATGCTTTGAGAGTTGATGAGAGTCTCTCTCTCTAGAAATCACTTAAAAAACATGTAACCACAGATGTCAGAGTTGTTTCAAAGTTTAGTAGTGAAGTTGTTCTCTTCTTTTCAAATGATCTCCTATTTATTGGTGCGACTCTAATGGTCGGCTCCCTCCTCCAACAGTCATATTCTTCCGTGAATTTTGGAGGGACCTATATACGTGTCACTCAAAAAAAAGTTAGTTGATAACTAAAGTCACGACATCGTTTCATAATAGAACAAGTGAAATCATAACTAAATTTGATGAAAATTCAGAGTGGAGAAAGTTAAAGTTCAGAGTCTAACTAGAAAATGAATTTGGAGTCTATAATACTAAGATATTCAGATTCTTTTATGTAGGAATTCGTAATGATAATTTGTAATTAGAATTCACAATAAAAATTAGAAACAAGAATTCGTAATCAGAATTCATCATTAGAATTTGTAATGAGAATTCCTAATCAGAATTCATCATCAGAATTAATAATGAGAATTCGTAATCAGAATTCACAATCAAAATTCTTAATGAGAATTCGTAATCAGAATTCATCATCAGAATTCGTAATGAGAATTTGTAATCAGAATTCATCACTAGAATTTGTAGTTAGAACTTTATATAAGTTCGTAATCATAATTAAGAGTTTAACTTCATAAAAGTTCGTAACATGGAATTCAGAGTAGAACTTCACAAAATTTCGTAATAGGAATTCAGATCCCAAAACATAATTCTTCATATCTAAGTATTATACGATTCCGAGGTTTTAGATATGAATCTGATTTTTATACTTAAAAAAATATTGATATGAACAACGAAAACAAGGTAGGGGTAAATTTCCTTGGGTAAGGAAATTTTCCTTATAAAAGTAAAATATGGTAAAATGAGTTTTTCCTTGAAATAAGGTGTTTGTGATTTTTAAAACAGGAGGAATGGTCAAGTCATAAGGAAACCTTGATGACTTAACAATCTCCCACATATATGAAGGAATGGAAAAGTCATAAGGAAAGCCTTATTGACTCAGCAATCTCCCCCGTTTTGGAAAGCACAAATATCCTTACGAAAAAGAATGTAGGGACTTAGAATAAATTTATTTACTTTGAAATTAAAGCTTATCTCCCTTTGTTTGTGGGAAATGGTGAATACGAATAACTCCCCCTTAGGATTTGGAACTCTAAAGATCGTATTATAGATTTCTGGAATGGGATTTTCATTATGAATATGAAATTTTTTGTAATGAGCACACCCCCTTAGATAAACTCCCCATTTCTTAGGGATACTTCTTTTATAATTATAAATATTTTTCCTTCTCTTCTTTAGAATTATTTTTCCTTCTCCCCCTTTGTGTTTTTAAAAAATAGTTTGAGGGAATGGAAAAACAATATGGTACCTGAAATATTAGTACAAAATAATATAAAAGACAAGAAACTGGAGTTTTTGTTAGGATTGATAGGATTTTTACAAGGAAAGACATTACAACAAAAGATCAGATTGGTCTATTTGTCTTCTTTTTTCCTTGGGGATTAGTTTCTTTAGAAGAGTTTTTAGCTTCGTTAACTCTTTGTGGTCCTCCTCATCTTGATTTTCTAAGTCTTTAATCCTGTCATCTTGATCCTTCAAAGCCTTAGACTGAGCCTTAAGAACTTCATCATGATTTACAAGCTTCTCTTAGATCTCAATCCAGAGATCTCTTTCCCCTTTCCAGCTTTGAGAAACAGAGTAAAGATTCCCATTCAGATCCTTCACCTATTGATTCAAAGTATTTTTCTCAAGGGTTAGCTTTTCCTGAAAACTGTTTGTAAGATCCTTGATCTTGGAATCTTTTGTATCAAAAGCCTCTTTTATTTCCTCTTGAAATTCATCAAGCTCTGCCATATTCTGGACGATCTTCTTTGACCAAGTGGTCATTTTCTTGCAGGACATCCTATGAGCTTCGTATCCTATAAGAAAAGATTTTAAATCTGATTCTATCTTTACACACTTTTCCATCACCATAGACACTAAACTTGACTTCTGATTAAGAGTGTATTGGAGCATTTGACATATAGAATTTATGTTTGTAAAAGTCGGAATGGAACCGACTAGCTTCTTCAAAGACTGCTCCACAAAATCATGACCAAGTGAAGATGAATCCAAATCCGAGAAATTACTTAGTGAGATTGATTTTTCAAATCAACAAGCCTCATTTTTGAATTTCCTACAACATCCTTCCTCTTCAGTGTATATTTTCTTTGATAATCACCAAACACTTGCTTACCCTTATCAATCTTCAGTATGGCTTGCTCATTAGGAGATTTATGCTCACTATCAAATAATTGAACAACTCTATCATCATACACTTTTTATTTCTCTACTCCTTCCTCAATAAAGTTCTTTTCATGGATTTATTCCTCAGATAATTCATTCACATATTCTTCTTCCTTGTCTTCATCTTTCTTTCCATCTTTCTCTTCTTCCTTTCCAAGAGTGACAAGCTTTGAGGACTCGGCCTCAGATGTTCGGAGTAGTAATTTTTCTGACAGATTTTCCATATCTTGATATTATTAAACTTTTTTAATTAGATCATCTAAATCACCAGTTTTTCTTCTTCTTCTTCGTCTACTTATTATACTTATTCTTCTTCTCCTTCTACTTCTACCTCTTCCATTTCTTCAACAAACTTCATTCTCTTTAGATTTTTCTGGAGTGAATAAATTCTTCCCCGGAGTCTCAAGTAAAGGCTCGACTAGGAAGGTTTTTAGCACTGGGATGTTCTTGGAAGCAAATTCAGCATCCTTCAGAAGGGATTGGAAAATCTCGGCCTCTGACATTTTCTTTTTCATCTTCTTCTCTTTTTCTACTTTCTCAAGGTATTCAGTAGTCTTCTCCCTTAAAGAATTATCTTCAGCAGGGGAGAGTGCTACATAATTTTGCTTCTTACAAGACCAAGAAACTAATGAATCTCTTAAGAAATGACAAGTTTAGGATGTGCTATTTCTATCCATTCTACATCCACCAAAGTCAGCATTCGAAAAAATATTTAAAACAAAATCATTTCCAGAAGTGTAAAATAGTCCTAAATCTATGGTTCTCTTTAGGTAGCAAAAAATTCTTTTCACTGCCTTTAAATGAGATTCCTTAGGATTGGGTTGATATCTTTCTCATAAGCATACTGAAAACATTATGTCTGGTCGACTAGCTATCAAGTAAAGTATACTTCCTATCATACCTCTAAAAGATGTTTGATCTACTGGTTTCCCAGCTTCATCAAGATCAAGTGTGTTTGATGTACTGATGGGAGTACTTATACTCTTAGTGTTGTCATATCTATACTTTTTAATAATATCTTTAATATAATTATGTTGAGATATGTAGATTCTTTCTGGTTTTGGGGAAATTTGAAAAACAAGGAAAAATGTTAACTCACCCATCATACTCATTTCAAACTCATATTTCATTATATTCTCAAAGGAATCAGTTAAAGATCGCTGAGTTGAACCAAATATAATGTCATCAACATACATTTGATCAATAAAAACATTTTTCTTATCTTTCTTTATAAAAAGGGTTGGATCTGCATTTCCCTTAACATAGTTATTTTGAAGCAAAAATATTGTAATTCTACCATACCAAGATCTAGGGGATTTTTTAAGGCCATACAAAGCTTTAGTAAGTCTAAAAACATGATTAGGATGTTTTATATCTTCAAATCTAGGAGGTTGTTCAAAAAAACTTCTTCTTGAACATAACCATTATGGAAAGCACATTTCACATCCATTTGAAAATGATTCAATTGAAGAATCCTACAAAGGCCAGTAAAATATGAATAGATTCAAGTTTAGCTACTATAGCATAGGTTTATTCATAGTCTATTACTTATTGTTGATTATAGCCTTTAGAAACTAATCTAGCTTTATTTCTTACTATGATTCCATTTTCATCACACTTATTTCTGAAGACCCATTTTACACCAATTACAGAAGTTTACTTAGGTCTTTCAACCAAGGTCCAGACATTATTCCTTTCAAATTAATTTAGTTTATCTTGCATGGCTTTAATATAATCACCATAACCTAAAGCTTCATCGGTGATTTTTGGTTCCAATTGGGAAAGGAATGCTAGATTCTCTACTTCATTTCTTAAGGAACTTCCAGTCCTTAAGGGTTTATTGACATCACCAGTGATACTATCACTGTGATGATTCTTTAGAAATGACTGATTTGGGTTTTGTAAAACCTGTTCATTAACATAGGGTAGGAAATATTCTGGGGTAAATGTTTCAGGATTATCTTCTTGAATATTTTCCTTATCACAAGGATCTTCTATCATAGGTTGATAATCTGTTTTTCAAAACACATCCGAGGATGTAGGTTGGGGTTGTTTAAAAACAAAAGGATTAGTTTCATCAAATTTAACATGTATTGTCTCTTCAATAGTACAAGTGCTTTTGTTGAAAACTCTATAAGCCTTAGAAGTTGTGGAGTATCCTAAGAAAATTCCTTCATTAGATTTTGGGGTGAATTTGTGTAAATTATCTTTTTTTATTTAGAATGAATACCTTGCAACCAAAAACCTTAAAGTTGGAAAGTCTAGGTTTTCTACCATTCCATAACTTATAAAGAGTTTTATTAAGAAAATTTCTAGTTATCTATTAAATAATTCTATTTATTATTTCAATAACACCATTCTGTTGAGGTGTTCTGGTTACAGAGAAGTTGTGAGTAATACCTTTTCTATTACAAAAAGATTAAAAATCCAAATTTTGAAATTCTCCTCCATGATCGCTATGAATAGTTTTCAATGGAAGGTTTTTCTCATTTTTAACTTGGGCTCAAAAACTTCTGAAATAAGAAAAAGCTTCAGAATTATTTTCTAGAAAATAGACCCACGTAAATATAGTGTAATCATCAACTAAGACAAATAAATAATACTTTCCCCCAATGCTTCTGGTTTTTGTTGGACTAAAAATATCCATATGCACTAGCTATAATGCATCAGTAGTTGAGACTTCACAGACTGATTTAAAACATGATTTATGTTTCTTTCCATATTGACAAGGGTCACAAACTTTTTAATAATCAAATCTAAGCTCTGGTAGATCCTTAACTAGTCACTTCTTAGAAAGTTTTCATAAGTTCCTACAGTTACAGTGTCCTAACCTTATATGAAACAACCAAGAATGATCTTCCATTCCACTAAGGTAAGGTAAGTCTTGGTTCCTAAGGTCCTCTAATTTTAGTGTGTAAACATTATCTTGCCTATTGGAAGAAAGAATAAACTCTTCCTTGGAATTGTGTACTAGTCACTTATCATTCCTAAAATTTACAAGGCATCCTTCATCACAGAATTGGATTATGTTATTGAGGTTGTGCTTAAGATCCTTAACAAATAGAACATTTGAATTCAATGTTTTTCCAAGAGGAACGATGTTACCTATACCAATAATTTATCCATGAGCATTATCTCTGAAAGTTACTTTTACTTCTTTCATCTTGATAATCTTTTCAAAATAGTTTTTGTTACCAGTCATATGCTGGGAACATCCACTATCCATGTACCATGTATAGCTATTGGTACCTTCCCTATTTTCTTGAAAATAAAGAAAAAGTTTGGTTTTCGGATTCCATACTTGCTTGGATCTAGAAATCCCATAAAGTAAAATTTTGGGAACCCACATCTTCTTAGAAAAATAATCTTTATGAAATCCTAAAGATTGAGTTTTGTTTATAGAACAATTCTTTGCCCAGTGACTACCACATTGACACTTAGTGTGTAATGGGGCACTTTGAGGAACAAAGTAATTGTTACTAAAAGTTGGTTTAGAATTGGTATAATAAAAACCAGAAGTATTCCTTCGCGTTCAGATTTGTGAATAAATTTTATCAATATTTTCATTACCTAGAGAAAATTTTGGCAAACACTTCCTCAATGAAATTATTTCAGATTTGAGTTTTATTACTAAATTCTTGTCTTAAAAACTAGAGCTAGAATTGAAAACATTTTTCATAGAAAGTACGTATTCTAGATCTTTAGAAAGTTTATTCTTCTCAGAGCTTACTTCCTCAAGATTTTTTGAAATACTTTCAAAATCAGAATTTTTTTATCAAGATATTTAGAAAGATCTGATATTTCCTTAGTAATAATAGCATTCCTAGAATTTTCCTTATCATTTTTTTTCATGAGTTTTGAATTATCATTCTCAAGGAGTTTGGAAAACCTAGAAACTTATTCATAGGTAGGTAAAGCATTATCTTCATTAGAAGAAGATTCTTCATCCAAAGAGTTATAATATTTACTATCATTAGTATTTAAAGAAAAATTGGTCATTGATTCAACATTTTGTACCTTATCCATCAATCAATGATTATCAATAGGTATCCTGGCTAAAAGACCAATATTCTTCTGTCTATAAGATTCATAATCCGAAGGTTCATATGAAGAATCTCCACCACTGGCACTCCATGTTTCATTTTCTTTCAACACTTTTTTAGCTTTAGACTTGTAATACTTCTTTCTATTTTTCTTAGAATGCCTTTACTTTGTTTATTTTCTCTTGAGCATAGGGAAGTCAGGTCTTATGTGTCCAGCTCTCTTGCATTCATAGCATGTAACTTCAGAGTATTTCTTGTCTTTCCTTTCCTTCTTCTTATATTTAGATTGAAAGTTCCTCTATCCAGCTATCTTGTTCATTCTTCAGGTAAGATTTTCTAATTCATTTTCTGAGGATTCACTTCAACTAGATTCGGAATGGATAACAACTTTATTAGATATGGATCTAGTAACTCTCTCACGAGTCTTGGATTTCATATGATTGGAAGTAGTAGTAAAAGCTACACTACCATTTCCATTCTTCTTCTTCACAATACCAACATCTCTCTTCATTCTAGTCTCATGCAAAAAGAAGAGTTCCGAATAGATCATCAAGGGTAATCTGAGTGACCTTTCTATTCTCATCAATTGCAGTCCTTTTAGATTCCCACTCATTTGGCATGATGTTGATGATCTTGTAAACAAGGGCTTCATCATCCAATCCTTTTTCACCCATTTATTGTAAACTATTAACAATATTCATGAATCTCTGTTTTACTCTACATATGGGTTCACCATAAGGAAAAATAAAACCCTAATATTAAGCTCTAATCATGGCTCTTATGGTCTCAATTACTTTGGAAGTTCCAAAGTGAGTAACTTCATGTTTCTTCTATATAGAATTTGCTAATTCACAAGATGAAATTTGCCTATATATATTTATAGTCATTGAACAAATTAAATTATTTCATACCTTATAGTTAAGTTGATATTCATGATTTTCTTGATTTGTAAAGGCACTTACTTCTTTATCAGGAATTTTGTATCCACCGTTAAGCCTAAAAAAAATTTCAACTCCAATATTGATAATGAAAGTCTTCATGCGATCTCTCCAATATTCATAATCATTACCATCAAAGATAGATGGTCTGGTAGGATTTAGATTGTATATATAACCAACATTTATTCCTGCCATTCTTAAGAAATGTCTTTCCACAAAACTTGTTAGTAGAAAAAAGTTTGTAAATAAGGAAAATATTTTAAGCAAGAAAATATAGAGTAAAAGTATCTCTATGAAAAAGTGAATCTGAACTATGAATCCGAAAATAGATTCCTAAAAAATATGAATCCAGATGTTTGAATCCGAAGATTTAATTCTAAGAATTATCTTCTAAATATAATCGTGAGATTAATTCAGATTGAACCAAATCCTTATACCAGTTGTTTAATTGGTACAGGGTATGAGTTCACCTCCTCTGATACCAATTTTTAGGATGGTATGTCTAAGTATGATATACTCTATAATACAAAACATAGGATCGAAATAAGAATTAGATTCTCATATATAAGAGGGGGTGAATTTTACATTTTAAAAATTCCTTTGGAAATTTTAAAGATGGTTATGTTTAAAAAATTTAAACAGATAATTCACAAGGCCTCTATAAGTTCTAATCACTTTCTAAATTCCAGAAAAGTGATTCTGGAAATTGAACTTAACTAAAGATAACACCAACTAAGATTCTACCTTAAAACATATAGAATCTAACTAAATCAGAGTAAAAGTATAAAGAAGTATAAGAAAGTTATACTTTCCTTAAAAATACAAAATGCAGCGAAAAAACTTGTAACAAAACAAGTAACAAGTAATAATTCTTTTAACCCAAAGAGAAGGGTATCCAACAACCTTGGATAAAGGTCCCTTGATTTATACTTTCAAGAAAGTCTGTCTTACCCACACCAGGGTAAGACCTCGATATGAAGATCATAGTCTATCTTTCTATCCCCACAAGCCCTCAATTATCAGGTAGTCAGCACCTCTGTCTTCCTCAGCAAGGAATCCCTCAACTTTAAGGTGTTAGAACCTCTGTATTCTTATCCCCAAAAGCCTTTGATTGTACATAGAAACAATCAGAGTCGCATGAAGCAAATCTGCACAAGGAAAAGTTTGAACAAGCTGTTCAGACTTTCTTCACGAATCTTTTAGAGGTGATAAGAGTGTATCTCTCTAGAAATCACTTCAATAGAATGTAATCATAGATGTCAGAGTTGTGTCAAAGTTTAGTAGTGAAGTTGTTCTCTTCTTTTCAAATGATCTCCTATTTATAGGCGCGACTGTAATGGTTGGCTCCCTCTTCCAATGATCATATTCTTCCTTGAATTTTGAAGGGACCTATACATGTGTCACTCAAACAATGGTTATATGATAACTGAAGGCATGACATAATTTCATAATAGAACAAGTGAAAGCATAATTAAAACTGATGAAAGTTTGGAGTGGAGAAAGTTAATGTTCGGAGTCTAATCATAAAATGAATTCGGAGTCTATAATACTAAGAAATTCGGATTCTGTTATGTAGGAATTCGTAATGGGAATTCGTATTCAGAATTCACAATAAAAATTCTTAATGTGAATTCTTAATCAGAATTCATCATTAGAATTCATAATGAGAATTCGTAATCAGAATTTATCATCAAAATTTGTAATGAGAATTCGTAATCAGAATTCACAATCAAAATTCATAATGAGAATTCGTAATCAGAATTCCTCATCAGAATTCGTAATGAGAATTCATAATTAGAATTCATCATTAGAATTCATAGTTAGAACTTTATACAAGTTCGGAATCAGAATTCAGATTTGAACTTCATAAAAGTTTGTAACAAGGAATTCAGAGTAGAACTTCACAAAAGTTCGTAACAAGAATTAAGATCCCAAAACAAAATGCTTCATATCTATGTATTATAATATTTCTAGGTTTTATATATGAATCCAATTTTTACACATATGAAAAATATTTATATGAACAATGAAAACAAGGTAGGGGTAAATTTCCTTGGGTAAGGAAATTTTCCTTATAGAAGTAAAATTGGGTGAAATGAGTTTTGCCTTGAAATAAGGTGTTTGTGATTTTCAAAACAAGAAGAATGGTCAAGTCATAAGGAAACCTTGATGACTTAACAATCTCCCCTTATATGAAGTAATGTAAAAGTCATAAGGAAAACCTTATTTACTCAACACCTTACTCATATATTATTCTATCATGCATTATGCTCTATATCCCCTTATGAGTCATGTCTTATGAATTTTCAATATCTACACCATGATTCATGTTTATGATATTTGATATTATGGGCATGATCTTATAATGTTATGGTCATGTTCTTATACCCCTATGCTCATGTTTATGCTTACATTTCTCCCATATTTATCCTTTTTGAGCATCTAATCACAACCCTTTTTATGTTTCATTCCCCTAGGTTATGATGATATGTATTATCTGTCATGTTTCTAAGAAGGGTTCTAGTCATAAAGAACCTGGTGGGAGATAATGTATCTCACTTATGTACCAGTGTTTACCTTTCCATGCTTCCAAAGTGAGTAGACTAATACTGTCTTTGGGCGTCTGTTTGTGTAATGTATTATGTATTCCTCAAAAGTGATGTAATGTAAATGCATGAAAATCAAGTTTCACTATAGTTGGTATCAGATAAAATGTTTAGTTAACCTTTGAAAACTAGGATGATAAACCCTTAGTGAGAGCCCTAAGGACATGTATAAGGATAAATATAAGGATAAATAAAAGTATAGGAAAATATCTATGAATTTTGGTATAGGATAGAGTGAGTGGCTTCTTATAAATTCATCATATTCTGGATACTACAAGTGGATGTGGCTCTGGAATAGATATACCTAGGGGTAAAAAATCTGACAAGGTGCATCAAGACTAACTCGAGAATAACCTGGTACATGAAAACATGCCTTATTACACACTTGATTGGACACTCCCAGGAGATATGCTTTGGGAATTTACAAACTCTTCACAAACCATTTGTAAGGATTTAAAAATAAGTTAGCTATGAATAAACTAGGATAAACCTAGGGTGTCATATATTAAGGAAGGTGTCATAATTTATACATATTGTAAGTGGGTTTTCATGATTAGTTGGTTCCTCACTATAAAAATTGTTTCTTACTCTATAGTTTTTGCTTTTAGTTAATGGATGGAACACAAAGGAACCACATTAATGGTGAATACGATGAATAATGCAATGATTTTTTCTCCTGAGAATATGAACGCTATGGGAGATGAAATTAAAAAACATATTATTATGCTCACACAACTTTCTCGAGTTATGAATCATGTTGAGATTACAAACAAGCAAAGGAGGGAACAATTTTTCGTTTATCCCTTCATGAGGAAACCCCCACCTTTTTTCAAGGGGTCTTCTGAACCACTTGTTGTTGAAAAATGGATTTATACCACTAAAAAGATATTTTTTATTCTCTGGTGTTAAGATCATGATAAATTCATTCTAGTTTTTTATTAGCTAGAATGTGAATAATACCAATGGTATACTCTAATCAATAATACAAGGAATAAATATAAAATTTAATCCATGGATTGGGATAAGTTCAAGAACTTTTTCTTCAATAAGTACTTTCCTATTGTTCTTCAATGAAGACGGAAAATGAGTTCCTTGATTTGAATCAAAAGGATATTGAATCTATCAGTACCTATGGGTCTAATTTCACAAGACTTTCATGGTTTGATTTTGTAATTATCATCCAACCCAATGTCAATGTTGATAAGTTCTTCAGTGGCTTAAAACCAAGTCTTTGAAGAGAATAGTCCATATAAGACTATAGTAGCTATGAAGAGATTGTGAGATGTGTAATAAAAGTTTAAATGGAGGTTGTAGTTACATATCAATGTACCCGTCTTAATATGAAAAGGAATATGGAGTTCAAAAGAAAATATAAAAACCATGAAGAGATAGAAAATAAAACTTTATTTATGCTCTAAGTGTGGAGTAAAGCATAGAGGAAATTGTCTTATGGGGTCTAATAAGTGTTTTAATTGTGGATGGGAATTCCATTGGGTAAGTGACTATAGTACTAATAGAATGAAGCTATACAATGATGAATATAGAGGAAAAGTTACATAGAATGAACCTCCCACACATCAGTTCTTTATGTGTAAGGATGAATGTAATTACACTAACCAGTGTAAAAACTCAAGGATTGGTGATGATGATCGGGTTTTGAAACCTCTAAAACTAAGGGATAAGGGAAATTCTTATGTGATCACTATTTCTGGTGAGGGGTGTGATAACTATATGGTGAAATTTACACTTTCCATCCACTCTGGAACTGCTAATTTATTATTTCATTTTTTATCTAACCACACTCTTATATCTAAATAATTTGATAAGGGTATTATGATTCATCCCAAAGATTAGATAAGGAATTTTCAATGAAAAACCCTAACGGTATAATGATTTCATCTCAAGTCTATGATTCATATCTGATTAATGTTTATGGGAACTTATTTCTTTCAATTTTTTTCATTCTTCCCCTATTGAATTTGATGTCATATTTGGCATGGATTGAATTTATCTTCATAAATACCACATCAATTTTTTGAGGAAATGAAGTGACCTTTGATATTTCAAGTCAAACTATGATAATCTATAAATGTGAAGATATGTATGATATTCTTATTGAGTTTACATCCAATGTATGGGTCTTAATTTAAATTTAGAATTTGTGTTTTTATCAAATAGTTTGGGGAGAAACTCAAAATTGATGATATTCCTATTATTCAATAATTTTTGGATGTGTTCCTAGAATAGTTTCCTAGTCTTCCACAAAAACTTGAATTTGATTTATGAATAGAACACATACCTGGTTCTACAACAATTTTAAAGACTTCCTATAGAATGACCCCGATTGAGTTGTAGGAATTAAAGAAGAAACTCCAATAAAACATTGATAAGTGATTCATTCGGCGAAGAATGTAACCTTGGTTTTCGCCTATTCTCTTTGTGAGAAAGAAAGATATATCAATGCGATAGTTCATTGATTATCAGGAGTTGAACACGATCATGATCAAGAACAAGTATTCTCTTCCTTGTATTGATGACTTGTTTGATCAACTGTGTAGAGCTCAATAATTTTCAAAGATAGACCATTGTTCTCGATATCATCAATTGAGGGTAAAGAAAGAGGATATACCCAAAACGAAATTCCATACAAGGTGTGGAAACTATGAATATATAGTTATGCCTTTTGGACTTACTAATTCCCCTACTATATTTATGTATTTGATGAATAGATTCTTTAGAGATTACCTCAATCAGTTTGTGGCTATATTTATATATGATATTATTATTTATTAAAAGAGTGAATAAGAGAATGAATACCACTTGATAATTATAGTAAGGACCCTGATAAAGGATAAATTGTATGAAAATTTTACAATGTTTTAATTTTTGATGAAAAATATTTTATTTTTGGGTCACATAAACCCAAGAGATGGTATAAAAGTAGATACATCAAAGATGAAGGCTATTTAATGTTGTACTAGACCAACCACGGTGATAATAATTAGTAGTTTTATTAGATTATCTAGATATTATTGATGGTTTGTGGAGAATTTTTCACCACTATTGAATCCTTTGACCAAGTTAACTCAGAAGGGTGACAAGTTCCTCTAGACATATTAGTGTGAGGAAAATTTCAAGGAACTAAAGATGAGGTTTGTTAGTGCACCTATGCTTACATTACCCTGTAGTGGAGAAGGGTTTGTAATCTATAGTAATGCATCCCTGAAGGAAATGGTTTGTTCTATTATTAAGAATAACATGGTTATCACTTATGCAACATGATAGTGGAATATCCATGAGAAAAATTACCCAACTACTGATTTAGAGTTAGTATTGGTAATTTTTTCATTAATGATATAGAGAACTAATCTTTATGGAGAAAAGTGTTTTATATACACTGATAATATAAGTCTAAAATATATATTGACATAGAAGGAGTTTTACATACACCATAGAATATGGTTATAGTTGATAAAGGATTATGACCGCCCATGAAATTACCACCATGGAAAAGAAAACAAGGGGGAAAATGCTTTTAGTGGAAAGGATTATGCTAGATTATCCATGACGAGGATCACAAAAGATCCAATATTTCTGGATTTCCAAAAAATGGATCTCGAAATCCTAAAGGATGGGGATAAATATTGTCTTTCTCAATTTAATGTTCAACCCTCTATCCAAGTTAAGATTAAAGTGGAACATATGGAAAATGTAGAGATCCAAAAGAATGATAGAAATGTTTCTGAGTTTAACCTTGATCATGATAAAATGATATTGTTTTAGAACCGTGTATGTGTTTCTTTCATAAATAATTTGAAGGAGATGTTAGAGGAATCTCATAGTTATTCATTCTCTATTCATCCTAGAATTGAAAATATGTATATAGATTTGAAGGAATACTTATGGTGGGATGTAATGGAGAGGGGGTATCGTATAGTTTGTATCTCAGTTCTTGGTATGACAGCAAGTTAAGGCACACAAACAAAGGTCTAATGGGATATTTCATCCATTACCCATATAATAATAGATATGGGAGAACATGAATATTGATTTTTTTCATTGGACTCCCAAAAAACTATAAAGGGTTTAATGCTATATGGGTGGCAGTTTATCACCTTAAGAATTTAGAGAACTTCATTACTATCATAGAATACTTATATTATAATTATATGTCAAGGATATCCATTAAGGATGTCTTAAGGTTTCATGGAGTACCACTTACCATATTATATTATCAAGATATGAGGTTTACCTAAATTTTTTGGTGAAGTATTTAGTATAAACGTGATACAGAATTGAGTTTCAGCACTGCTTAACAACTTTAGATAGATGTTCAGTTTGAAAGAACAATTCAAACCCTAGAGGATATGTTGAGATCTTGTCTATGGGATTTTAAAAGTGGTTGGGATCAACACCTTTCTCTAGTTGATTTTTCTTATAATAATAGATTTCAATCAACCATTTGAATGGATCCGTATGAATCTATCTATGGGAAGAAATGTATAGATCCAACTTTTTGGGATGATGTTGGAGAAAGAAACGTATTGGGACCTAATATAGTTGAAGAAATGGTGGATATGGTTAAAACCATTCAACATCATACCAATAACTCTTAATGTCAATAGAAAATTTATGCTGATAACTATCAGCGTGAACTAGAATTTGAGGTTGGTGAGAAGGTGTTTCTTTGAAATTATCCATGGAATAAGGTTATGAGATTCAAGAATAAATAGAAAATAATACCTAAGTATATCAACCCCTTTGATATTATTGATCGTATCAAAATGGTATCCTATCACTTGAAGCTTCCTAAAAATATCTCTCAATTTCATGATGTGTTCCTTGTATCTCTCCAGAAGAAGTACCTACCTAACCCTTCACATGTACTGAACTCAGAAGTCATGCCACTGGAGTAAGATATTTCTTAAGAGGAACAACCAGTTGAAATTCTAGATCATACAGATAATGTTATACAAAAAAATACCACTCACCAGTTCAAAGTTTTGTGGAGAAATCACCAATTATAAGAATCAATGTGGGAACTTGAGGATATGATGAGGCAAAAGTATCATAATTTTTTGTATCAGAATAACGAATTTGGAAGGAGAAATTAATTTTAAGGGGTGTAGAATCTAAAAATATGATTTTTTGTGAACCTTTTGTTTTTTAATAAATTAATTCTATTTGATTTTGTACATTTCATGATAAACTAATTTAAACTTTTATAAGCTTTCATTACACGTAATAGTGACCTATCTTGCGTTATATGCAACACTGAGTTTCTAAAAAACATCATTTTATTGTTTTAATAATTTAAATGAGATGGTTATAACCTAGAAATTAAACTTAGTAATTTAAAAAAGAAATAACTACTTTTTACATATTATTTAAAATGTTTTTATATAAATAAAACGTTTTGATAATAAAACATGTAATATTGGTAGTCTTTAAATGTTTGAAAAAATAATTTTATCAAATAAACTTTTTTTAATGTCTTTCATTAAACAATAATAAAATTTATTATAGAAACTAATTTAAATTCTATTCTATAAAATAAAATTAATTTTTTAGTTCAAAATTTCCAAATTATCTTAGAGTGAATTTTTGGGAATTTTCTAAGAAACTTCATTTTTGGTGAATAGTAAAAAATACTGAATTTTAATTCAAAACTACAATTTTTTCTAGTTTATTTATATAACTAAATTATATTTTAAGTTGTTTTTCATTTCAAAATAGATAAAATATACATTTATTAATTTAATTTAGGTCATTTTAATCATTTTTATATTGAATTTATATGTAAAATCACAATGAACACATTCTCGCTTAAAAAAACTGTTTTAACCCCACCTCTATAGGATTAACATTAAACATAATTTTTTTACTTCTGAAAATTGAATTTTCAAAATTGGAAATAAAGGTTTGTAATCATTATAATATTTATTTTATAATAATATCAACTTAATTTTTGACCAAAAATATTTGTGAAAGTGATTAAAATAAATTACAACAATTAATGTAAAATTAAGTTTAACAAGGGACTAAACCTTAAACTTAAGGGTCCAAATGTCATATAAACTTATCCAAAACCCATTTAATGGATGTATTTCTACCATAAACCTTATATTATTGAGTTTTATTAGTTTTTGAATAGTTTTTAAGGTTAAAATGTGGGTACACCTAACCTGTTTTCAAAATTGCCAAATGTATCCCCTTCCTCTATTATAAAAGGCCAACACCCCTTCCCCATATTCAAAACTCTCAAACCAATTAGTTTAGTAAAATCATTACAATTAACTTCCCAATATACCACCCTTAGTTTTTTGATCCTCCCTTTGGGAAAATGACATCCAAGGAAGCCCTTTGGTGAAAACCAAAAAGAGTTTCCCAAAAAAGATATGACATTCTTCCTCAAACTTTTTCCCTTTGTTTTATTTCTAATATACCTCAGTTATTATTATTACATGAATAAATAATATAATAAGTATCATAAATATAATTATATGTTTTTATAATTAGGTTTATACCTATACTTACACACACTTCTATATAATGGATAATGAACTTACCGTTCTTGTGTACAACAAACTACCACCTCATGAAACGTGGTTGTTCATTTTTCAATTACCACCTATCATTGTTGGTAATTATGATGGAAGAAATATTTTTATATGAATTATGTGATATATATTATTTATTTATGCTTTATGAATTTTTATATAACACATACCTTCATTCTTTACATTTTGTGTAAATACGATAATTTGGTTTTGGGAAGTGTGGACTACCACCTCCTCAAAGCAATGTGATTATTTAAAAATCTACATGTAATGTGTTATTGATAGTTCCAATAAACATATATGATATATATTAAATAGAAATTATACTATAATTATTATAAATACATATATAGATATATATCATTTACCTTCTTTCTTTCAATATGATAATTAAACGAAGATAACATTCATGCATACGTACAACCTATCATCTCCATGAATGATGTATTCTATTTTATATTTTGATATATCATATATTATTATAAATTAATATATAATAAAAATAAATTATATTTATATCATGTTTTACATTCTTGAAATCATGATACAATTACAAGAATAAAAAATATAACAAATTAAGACACGTGAAAAAAACAAAGCATATATTACCTGAAACGTAACCATAACATAGAAGTGTTAATAAGAGGGTAATATAAATATATATATGGTATTAGATATAATAATCTGTTTCAATGTTATATTTATAATAAACATATATTTATTATATAGGAGTTTTAAATGAGTATGAAGAGAGTCAAGACATAAGGTACGGGAGTTTCTAATATCACTTTTACTTCTATGAGATTTACACCATATTCACCACTCATTTATTTTTTGTGGTTTATATAATTTCCCTGAATATATTTTATAAATATTATCCTTAAATTTATGGGTAATTACATATCCATTGTATTATCTCTCTTTCATGGGGTTTATGTTTCAAAATTATCAAATTGTTAAAGTAGTTTTGTATCAATTTTCCTTCTTTGAGACACATGCTAAGAACATAAAAAACCTTGTTTTCAAAAATGGTTTAAAAAATTACCTTTTAATATCATTTTCAAGGAAAAAGTATTTTAATTTTTTATTTTCTTTAAGCTTCCTTTATAATAATTGAAATTATTTTCAAAGAAATATTTTTCAAAAAAAATCATTATTCATTTCCAGATAAATGGTTTTCAAAATGTTTTCTATATTCTATTATATATTTTCATAGAAAATGATTTTAAAAATGTTTTAAAGTTTACATTTAATGTTTCAAAAAAATTCAAAAGGTTTTATATTTTAAAAATATTTTTTCAAATAAAAAAGGATAATTTCCATATGAAATGAATTTAAGATGTTTCCAAATTATTTACCTTATAAGATGAAATCCATTATAGTTACTCATGCCTTTATAAGAAATGATCCAATGGTTCCATTCATATTCTTCCTATAAATGGCTTATGTTTTGATGTAATTATTTTTATGAATCATTTTTCTCTTTCATAGGTTATATTAATAGGAAACCTCCTTCTTTTTATGGGTTATGATTTGATGAAATGATTATAAAACCTATCTTTTTTACAGGTTAAGATATGATTACATGTTTGTGAAACCCAATTCATTTCATGGGTTTTGATATGATTTTTTATGATTTTTTGGCACATGTATGTATTATTTCATTATGAGATAAGTGGGAACTATATCTCCCTCCAATACATTGGGTAATGATAAATGGTATATGATCTAAAAAGGTACACGGGTTGTAGCCCAAGCCCAAAAATAAGAAGGCACATTGGTTATAGCCCGGGCATGAAAATAAACCGGTACACTAGTTGTGGCCCAATACTAAAACTAAGAGGGTACATGGTTTGTAGCCCGAGCCTAAAAATAATAGGGTACACATGTTTTTATCCCAAACCCAAAGCAGGTACATTGGTGATTAGCCCAAGACTAACATGTTATGAATGTCTTGGTAGGTAGCCTTGACATAATATTTTTATAATTCTAATCTATATGCCACAAATTCCATATTCTACTTCTATATTATGCTTTCATGTATTATTCTCTTGAACCCATTATGATTCATGTATTATGAATTTTTGATATCTATTCCATGATTTAAGTTTATGATCTTTGATATGAATGGTATGATCTTCTAATGATATGATCATGTTATCATACCCATATTCTCATGTTTATGCTTACATATCTCCCTTGTTTAACCTTACTAAGAATATGATTTATCAATTTTTTTATATTTTCTTCTCATAGGTTATGAAGACATGTATTATGTGTGATTTTTTTAAATAAGGGTTATAATCATGAAGAGACTAGTGGGAGATAATGTAGCTCACTTATGTACAAATTTTTATGTTTCCATGTTTCCAAAGGAACTAGACTAATATGGTCTTTGAACTCCAATTTTATAATGTATTAAATGTTCTAAAAAAGTTATGTAATGTTAATGTATTAAAATATAGGGTTTCTATTAATTATTATTTTTATTCTTCATGAAATTTGTATGTGATAATTACCTAAGAATATATGTCTCACTAAAAGATTATAACAGTTTCTTATTAAGAGGAGAACCTAGAGGCTCTGCAACATTATTTTGAATCTTGTTCCATGGTTGAATGATATTTTTTGATTGGATATATAAAAAATATTATATCAAGGGTAGGGGATCATAAGAAATAAAAGAACCTTCTCAAGGAGTTACACATTGGTAATATACAAGAGAGGATGTTATGAGAATAGACCTGTTAATAAGAAATAAACATCTTTCATGTGTCATTAGATGTTACTATATGTGGTTGTTTTTATTTATCCATATAATTAATGGATATCATTATTCACATAATTTCATATATTGATGAAAAATATTTTGAAATTCGGTCCTGGTGATTTAACATATATTGGGTGTGTCAAAAGTGATATTTCATTAATGGATAATGCGAGAAAGGATTTATCCCTTTTATCACTTGATATAATTTTATTTCTAAAGACCTTTGAAGAGAATGGAATTTCCTACATAAATCCATGTACATGGTGTTTAGTGGGTGATTTCATTTCTAGAAATTCAAAGAAAGAAACATTGAGAATATAGGTTGATGAAACCAATATAAAACCTCATTCATTTGAGATATCATAATAAAAACAATATATTACATGTTTGTCAATCATAATAGTTTGAATATTTTTTCGACATTATCTTCTTACTTTATGGGATACTTGCTATATTTGTAGGCACTAAACCAAGAATGTTTTCAGTTATGCCTAATACTATTGAGAATGGGACCTAGATGGTCACAAAATTAGTGTATGTGCAATCTTATTTAAATTCAAGTAATAAATTTTCTAAGTTAGAATAATTGATATTGATTCACTTTGGTTGATCACTATAATTTACTCACAGTTTATTCAAAAGAATAAGTTATTTAAATAATAATAATAACAATAAATATTAATTTTAATGTTTGTAAAATATAATATTTATTATATTTATCATATAACAATGTTGTGACATTTATTTATTAAGTTTTCATTATTCAAAGATCATTAAAATTGACAAGGGAAAGAGAACCGGTCATAATGGTATGATTAGAAATGGTATAACTGATATTTATTTCTATTTAGGGGTTTTAAATGTTAATAAATTAATAATAATATTATTATTATTAATAGAAATTGGGTTAACTAATAATATTAAAAATGGTTAATGGATTGTGTGAAATTTTCCAATCCTAAATATTTCATAATAAATATCTAATTATAAATATTTCTAAAAAATATTTTGGTGTATACAATGAATATAAAGAGACTATATAAAGACCTAGAGAGTGAACTATATATATAGAGTGATTTATCTCTTCCTCCCCTCTCAAGAATTTGATATAGCACTCAGAGTCCTTCCTCATTCAAGAAGATTACTGTAACGATTAACCATGAACAATAAAAGTGATCAGAATCAGACGTACCATGACCTGATGTTTTTATAGAGACATTAAAAGACTATAGTGCACATGTGGGTCATATCTAGAGGAATTCTACACTTATATAGTTAAATATATCATCAATGAAATCTAAAAATTAATTTTTGTTAATTTTATATATGCTAATAAATTAATTATAAATTACATGTGAAGATCCTCTTATTCTAGTTTTTTTATTTTAATTTAATCAAGTAATCTATGGTTTTCATTAGACATGATGTTTTGATTATGTACCAAAATGATACACATATATTAAGACTAAAATCTGAGTTAATAATACAAGAAAAGATGATTCTGCTGTTCTTGGAACCTATAAGTTGTATCAGAGCATTCACATGTTTAATTTATAATTATTTTTTATTCATTAATTGGTTGAATGTGTTTTCACTTTCTTTTATATAATTATTTTTAATATCCAAACATAATTTTATCTTCCCATTATTCATTCTCAATAACATAATAGTAATTGATTAAGGTTTAAAAATGAAGAATCATTCCAATAACACTTTCTCGAAGTGCCAAAGGCTCTAACTATAAAAAACTAGAATACATGTTATGTACTTACCACATACACACCATGTAATTTTTTTTTTAAAATTTTTATCTAAGTTAGACAGATCCTATGAAATTTGATCTAAAGATCTAAAAAAAATGGATCAGTGTGTATATATGGATATACTGGCACTCGACCTGAAGAACTACACACTGTGTAACCACTGTACACGATGTGTAGTCCCTATTTTCTCATAGCAGAGAACATGGGGGTTCCAGTGAGCCATGTATCAAATAAAAGTCATGTGGAAGGATGGGCCTTGAATCTCTAAGGCTACACACCATGCATCCCTAGTACAATCTATGTACATTGAATACATCTGCATTAGAGAACATGACCAGTCCTAATGAATGTGTTGTAAACATGGGAAGAAGATAATATATGTTGTGTACTTTAGTACATGTTATGTAGCCATCTGCAAAAAGAGTGTCCAGTTTTCATAGAAAAAAAATTAAATATATAATCAAACCTTTAACATGTGTTCCGTGTTTCATTTATTTGACAAAGTATATTCCATGTCATAGGATTGATAATTATATATTAAATCTATTCCATGTTAAAATTTTTGATAATCACAAAAAGTCTCCTCTAATTACACTTGTGTACTTTATTAAATTTAAATTCAATTAATTTTATTTAAAAATATAGATGATGGTGGGTTATAGATGATTTTATGGAATTAAGATAAATTGAATTAATTTGATTAATTTGTGGTGAATTATCTTAATTAAATAACGAATCAATGTAATTGATAATAAGATTTAAAATGTATGCTCAGTGATTGATGTTTGGATGATCATGAGATTAGACTATACCTTTGTTTGTGACTGATTTATTTTAATTTATTATGATTAAATTAAAATTAATACATGAGAGTCATTCCCTCTAATTATTATATAAGGGTATTCATGCTTGTGTTTTATTTTTGGAAAACCCCCATTATCAAATCCATTGGATCCCGTTACTTGAGTGTGAGTTAAAAGGTTGTATAAGGATATATATCCTAAGATATTAGAGGTGATATGATTCATGTATACGAGGTGAAACCAGTAAATGTGATACCTAGGAGAAAAGGGGGAATGATGCAACATGAACCAAGTTATGTTTCAATGTGTGTTTTTCCTATGGTTGAGGGTTATTTTATTATCCACTAGATATACTAAGAATTAGAGAATATCATGATCATGCCACTTATTTTTTATTTCTTTCATTTTCATGGTTAATTATTTATGTTTTTCAATGTTGTACGATCACCTAATTAATGAATTATCAAGCATACATGATGGAATAAAATATAATTAGATAATTCAAAAAACATTATTGGACAAGGTTAATCACTAATGTAAAATCCACTTAATATAAATAATTTATGTGAATAAGATAAAATGGTCTTTATGCATAAGGATAAAATCCATCAAATAAAATATTAAGTCATCATATCTTTCCACTACTTAATTTAGAAATGACCTCATAGTTCACAGTGCTTGACTGGCCCAAGTTGGGGTGTTTTAAATTATTGTGAAAATTTTAACTTAAAGTTTTGTATTGAATTAATTTAGATCACATCAAGGGTTGACAACCCAAGTAGTAATTTGTGTAACTAATAGGTAATGGTTGAGTAAATATTTAAACATGATTTTAGGATTATGGATTCCACTCAACAGATCCATGAACTATGAGTTAATGAAGTTGTAATGTTACACCTACATAAAACCCTTTAAATAACCTTTCAAGCCCTCTAAGTATGGATTATGATAAGGGGGATATGGATCCCTGACAATAGAATATCTACGTGACAAGATATTTCAAAACTAATGGTGAGTTCTATTAGGTTTCAAAAAAAGTGGGAGATTAATGGAGTTTAATTAAATTTAAAAAATTTAATCCAATTTTGTAATCAAAATAAGTACTAATTATATTTTATTGATTTATAGAAATGGAAAACCAAATGACTTTGAAAATATAAATGTGATCCATACTATATAAGGATAACCTTCCCACCGACATGAATTTCTAGGAATGATATAGGCCCCTACACATTATACTACAACATGGATGGAAATTGTATGTCATGTAAACCCAATTTCTTGAGTTTATTTACAATGAGGCTAATGAGGAATAGGTATCTACCTATTTAAATATGTAAACAATGCTATGGATGTCCAATGTTTCATTCTATCCTCTATATCCACTAAGATTCTAAAGTAATATGAGGAAAGGGATGCACATAGTTTCGTTTCTCACCATAAGGATCTCTATCAAGATTATGTGATATAAGAGAGATATGTGATCTCTGATGCACTGTTCACTTGCAAGATTTGAGAGTTAGCACCAGTAGGGGAAGATATAGTCATGATTATTGGAAACATTGATCACCTAGACTTATTTTGGTTTAAGATCCCTGGAGAGGTTTGCAAAGATCTCATCATTTACTCACTACCTAAAAACATATCTTGTTTGATTACAAATTATAATATGAGAAATAGTGATGAGACACTTTTAGAACTTCTTAATATTATTCACTATGTTTATGAAGACATGGTATGTGAAAAAACCATTGTCCTTATGATATATTAGAAGTGGAAGAAACAAGAAATGGGGTTGAAGACTCATTACAAGTCTATGGATCTAGATCACCATCCTTTTAATGAGATGAAGATCCAAAGGAAAAGAAAGGAACTGATGGGACATGCTTTTCATGTGGAAATAAAGGGAACTGGAAGGAAATTTTCTCCCAAAAAATAAGGGGAATCCTCTTGTGCATTCATTATTTAGTGCAATATTTCTATATCTATAATTTGGGTATTAGATATTTCCTGTGGTACTCACTTTTGTATCCAAATACATGAACCAAATAAATTTAAGAGGTTTACCAGTGATGAGGTGGATCTATGAGATCCCAATGGTGAGAGGTTCGCTGATTTATCCATTTGATACTACCATCTCACATTGGAAACATGATTGATTTTTGTTTTAAAGAATTTTTATTAATTTACCTAGTGTTACCAAGAACATTATTTCCAATTCTTGTTTAGATATGGATAGATTTATTTTTAACTTTGAAAATAAGGGTTTTTACTTTTATAAAGATAATATATGAAAGGGTATGGAACAATTAAATAAAATTATTTATGTATTAAATTAAAAAAAAATTAAAAATTCAAAACAAAACAAACACAAACGACTCATATAATACCGCATCATGGAATCACTGTCTTGGTCACATAAATAAGAAGTATTTGACAAAGCTCTATCAATATGGTAACATAAACTCTTTTGATCTTAAGACACTTGAAATACGTATCACTTATATACAAGGTAAGAAGGCCAAACCACTATTCAATGGTCAAGGTAATAGTGAAAAAATGATTTGATATTTGGTATACACTAATGTGTGAAAACCTTTTCAAGTAGAGGATAGAGGTAGATTATCCTAATTTATTACTGTTACCAATGACTTCAGAAGATATAGTCATACATACTTAATGAGGTATAAGTATGAATACTTTAATAAGGGAAAAGAGTTAAATAATGAGGATTATAATCAACTTGGTAATAAGATAAAGAAACTTTTATGAGATCGAGGTGGTGAATATCTTAACCAAGACTTTATCAACTTTCTATGGGAGTTTGGGATTTTATCTCATATCACTCCACATTATACACCATAGTGGAATGATGTTAGTAAAATGAAGAACCATACCTTATTGGACATGGTAAAGTAGATGATGATCCAAACAATCCTTCCATTATCCCATTATGAATATGCATTATATATGACGTCATACTTACTAAACCAAGTTCCAAAAAAGTGGAAAATGGTGTTCCCTTTGAGTTATAGAGTGGAAAGAAACTTGTTTTTTCACATGTTCATACATAGGATGGCGATAAATTTGTTAATTCTAGATCATGAAATATACTATCACCCTGAGGAAAAAAGTGTATATTTAAAGGTTATCTCGAGGAAATAAGGGGATACTACCTATATGACCCTTTAGATAAGAAAGCGTGTAACTACCCAAACATTTTGAATTATTTCCTGAAAATGTGTGTTATATTATTTTGTACTCAACAAAACTATATTACTTTAATAATGAAGTGAGTATAATTTAAATGTGACCCTTGGGTTTCAATCGTTGTATGATAATTTGTCAATTATTACCATTGGTAAATTATGACCATTGGAAACAATACACTTAATAATAATTTTAAAATATAATTAGTATTATAAATAGAAATGATAATGGTTAACTAATACAGAAAGAAGAGTTGATGGCCTCATCTAGTAGATTCATGTTGTATGAAACCCATTTTTCAGAACTTGGGATAGAGTTAGCATCATTAGGTGTCATTCATGATCAATCCCAAGATGAACTTCAACATGTTAAGACTAGATGAAATCTCTTATGGTAGAAGTTAAAGTTAGTGGAGATTACCACTCGGGTGATGTTAGCCGAGCCACCCCACAAGTCTATCACAATTTCACACCCCACCCTAAGGTCGTATGTGGGTGTTATAAGAATTTATCTTTTAATTAATTAATTAATTATTTTATAATCCCTTTGTAAAAATAAAATTATTGTTTCGACATTTCCATTTTGAGTTTAGGTTTTCTTAAATATATGATGAATTTGAAAATTTATTTTTTGGAAAAAAATTATACTTTTCAGAAAATATATAATTATAATAATAAACTAATATATTATTAATAATTTTTATTTTAATTTAATATTATGATTGAAACATTCTTATTTAAATTTAAATTATAAAATAATTTTATTTTTTCAAGTGCAAGAATTTTACTATGCATTTTACTATACATTTTTTTGTCGATATTACTTTTAATAAATAAATATTTTTATATTAAAATGTTAAATTTATCATACATATAGAATTATTTTGATAATATAAACAATTTTTTTTAAATAATCACGTCTACATTAGGTTAGGGTGTATTTATGATAATGTTCTAAAATATTTTGTTTTCGGTGAATAGTAAAAATACAGTTTTGATTTTTTGTTATGTTTAATGAAATCATAATGATGTAATAATTAATATAAAATTCAAGTAGACTCAATTGGATTATAATAACATATATGGTGTCCCAAGTGGCAAATACCAGGGGAAATCCCATGGTTTTGCAAATACCACTACCGAGGTGTCTAAGGAAATCAATAAAAAATCCCCCACTTTTGCTATAAATACCCACCCATTTCTCCATTATAATTCACTCTCAATTAATAAATCACAAATCATTGATATTTTTACCTACCAAGGATTCCTCCCTAGGTTTACTCAAGCACCCAAAGTATCAATCTTTGAGTTTTAATAGTTACTTTTCAAGGTAAAAGAAATCTCAATTTCTCTTTTCCTTTCAAGTTCCCTTTTATGTGGTATGTATTTTGAATTTCCTTACTATGTTATTATAAAAATTTTATTATATACCTTTACTATATTAAGATTATTTCATGAATGGGATACCATTTTCCCCTCTATTAATTTTTTTTTCTAAAACCATGTTTCTAACCCGTTATGTTGCTGAATTTTCTTCTCATAATTTCTCTATTTTCTCAAGAAATTATCTAATTTTATTTTTTGAATAACCAAAACTATTTATTTTGAATTATTATTCACATATATGAAAAAAATTATCTCTTTTATTCTGGTATTAACATACATGAAACCTTCCTTCTTTTTTCAGGGGTTAATAATGACATAAAGATTTTGCCTTTTTGAACTTTTTTTTGAAAAAATATCATGATTTTGATATGAAACCCATTTATTTTATTCTCCATGATTTATTTATGAAATGTTTTAATATGATATATGTGTATAAAATTAATTAATAAACATTAATGGTAATCCCTGATTGTGCTCTAATTCATTCGGTAAATAATTTAATCTTTAGATATTACATGTTTTACGATACCTTGGTGAATAACCTTGGTAATTTTTATGAAACCTCGGTGATAAACCTTGTTGATATGATTATTACTGACTCAATTAAATTTTGGAGACACATATAGAAGTTAATATTCATTTCATTTTATTTATTATATGCCTCATGTTCTCTTTTTTATTCAATAATGATATTCTTCATGTTCTTATTGAATTTTCTCAAGATCACATGTAAACGGTTTCCCTTTATTTCCCTTATTGGGCCTTATGCTCACCCTTTCCTTTAATGTATGTCCCTAGGTTATGAGATACAATAAATTTACTTAGTATGAATATTGAATAATCTTTTCAAGTGGAATAGAATAATGTTTTATGTTTTAATTTATTTTTTACCTTTTTTCTAAGAAACTAAACTTGAAAAGATCCTCTTTTTGTACAATATAATGAGAAGTTTATATAATATAAAGGTGGGATTCCATAGTTGGTATAAAATTATGGTTTATTTATTTTTTGAAATTAATATTTGAAGAATTTAGGAATAACCTTAGGAAAAGTTTCAAATATAGGTACAAAATCGGGTATTTTGGTGAAATATAAAGTAAGTGGTTTCCGTGCAAATAAATACTTGTATTGATATGAAAGAAGTGGATATGGCTCTATCACATATGTATCTAGGGGTAAAACCCAAAAAAAACTTTAATATAGACTTTAATGGGAACTAGTTCATGAAAACAAGTCATGCTTTACTCTTGGTTTTACACTCTCGAGGGATATGTTTGGTTAATAACAAGCTTTTTATGAACCATTTTGAATGATTTATAGAAAATGTAATTGTTTTTAAAGAATGAAATATTTAAGAACGATATTTTAAGATAGAAATTACTTTATAAATATAATAATATTAACTAAAACATGTTTCTCACTAAGGTTTTCTTCTTTTGGAAAACAGAATAAAATTAGGGAAACTGCGTAAATGGTGAGCGGAACAGACTAGTCGTTGATGACCTTTCGATGGAAGTCGTAATGGAAAACTTCATGATAATGATTAATCAATGCACTAGAACTATGGGAAATAAGTTTAATCAACATAGGAGACCAGATTCACCTTTAAGGGAGCAAATTTCCATTGATTACTTTATGTGTCAACGACCACCTATTTTGAATGGATCTATCGACCCATTGATTTATGGATAGTGGATAGGCCCTATAGAAAAGATCTTTTATTTACTCCATTTTTCATAAAAATATAAATTTATCCTAGATATGTACCACTTAGAGAGATAATAATATCAATGGTGGGAACTGGTTAAAAACATGAATACAATTGGGGAGATTGAAGCTATGGAGTAAGAAGAGTTTAGGGGAACCTTTTTGAAAAAATATTTCCCGCATTCAATGCGAACGAAAATGGAGAAGGAATTCCAAGAGTGAAGTAGAAGGAAAATGAATATATGGGAATATATGAAATGAAATTCAAAATACATTCCCATTATGCCTTTATCTTTTCATGGATCCTAATAGGAAGGTTGATAGACTATTTGGTGGACTAAGACCTCATCTACAGAAGAATATTGACAATAGAGACTATTCCAAATATGAGGAGATAATAAGGAGTGATATGAATGTTGAACTGCAGTTTTGAAAGATGATGTGGTCCCATGGATTAAATGAAAAGAAGATATATTTGGAGACAAACCTTGGGATGAACTTTGATCAAGGTAGAGGAGGAAAACAAGTGTAACATTTCACATGCAACAAATGTGGGAATAAGCATTTGGGGAACTTCTTTCTTGGGAGAGGGAAATGTTATAAGTGTATAAGAGAAGGGAATATGTGTTTTAACTATCATATTAAGGAGAAACCACAAATTCATAACACTAAATAAAAAAAGAATATGGTGCAGGCCCAACCAAAAGTCCAATGCTTCAAGTGTGGATAGCTTGGGCACTTTGCTAATAACTGTCCAAATCTGAAAATAATTGAGGGGAGTCACCATCATAATCATAATAGGCCAATTAATAAAGGTTATTATTTTTATATCATGGGGGGTGAAGTTGAAGCTCTAAATGATGTGGTAGTAGGTACTCTCGTTGTTCTCTCAAAGATAGAAAGTAATTTTTTGATTATGGTTCTGCACATTCCATTTATTTCCTCAAAATTTGAAAAGAATATAGAACCAATATCTGAACTTCTAGAAGTAGATTTATCTAGAAAGACTCCCTGAGGGATTATCCAAGCATCAATAGTATATAAGAACTCTATTATTCACTTTGGTGAGCACAATATTAACAGAAATCTAGTAGTCATTCCCATACTGGAATTAAACATTATACTAGGGATGGGTTGTATCCCAAAGTATAATGCTAATATAAAATATAGAATAAATTAAATCCCAGTTATATTGAATATAAAACTTATAGTTTTTTTTCAAAGGAGAGATATATGGACCTAGGATTTGTCTAAAATCACTACCCATATCCTTCTTTATGAAAATAATCGGTGAATATAAATATGTAAATGGAAGTGTATGAATAAAAAAAATCCCTATATTTCAAGAATAAATTAACATATTTCATAAGAAGTTACCTAGACCTACCCCAGAAAGATAGGAACAGTTATCCATTGAAATCATTCCTATATCCAAGCCGATATCAAATAACTCATATCGAATGGAAAATGTGGAGATGGGGGAATTAAAGAAACCACTCCAAGTTCTTTTGGATAAGGGGTTTATCCCGTCAAGAGTGTCTCCTTGGGGAGTACCTACTCTCTTTGTGAAGAATAAGGATGAATAAATGTGGTTATACATTGATTATAGATAATGTAATGGAATCATAGTGAAGAATAAGTACCATCTTCCAAGAATTGATGATTTACTTGAAGAAATATATGGGGATCAATTCTTATCCAAGATTGATCTTTGATATGGTTATCATCAATTAAGGGAAAAGAAAGAAGATATTATAAATATAGACTTGTGATCAAGATATAGGCATTATGAGTTTGTTTCTATTCCCCTTTTATTGACTAATGGTCCTGATATTTTTATGGATTTGATAAATAGATTCGTTAAGAACTACCTTGATAACTTTGTGGTAGTTTTATTGATTATATTCTGATATATTACAAAATATTAAAGGAGAAAAAGGATCATCTAAGAGATATATTGAAAAATATGAGGAATGATAGGCTATTTGAAATGTTCAAAAAATGTGAATTTTGGTTGCAATAGATTTCTTTCTGGGGGAACATTATAACCAATGATGGAATCTCAATTGACCCTAAGAAGACAAAGGTTGTGGAGTAGTGGCCTCATCCTATAATAGCAATTGAGATTCATAGTTTCCTTGGATTAGAGGGATATTATAGGAGGTTTTTGAAAAATATTTCATGAATTTATAATCTAATGACCATGTTATTTTGAAAAGGGGCCAAGTTCCTCTAGATTAAGGAGTGTGAATAATGTTTCAAAGAGCTGAAGAATATATTGATTAAAACACCCATGTTAAATCTACCCTATATTGGAGAATTATTTTTTATTTTTAGTGATGAATATATGAAAGTGATTGGTTTCATCCTCATAAAAATGACAAGGTGATTAATTATACATCTCAAAATTTGAATCCTCATGAGTAGAGTTATCCTACACATGACCTGGAGCTAGCAGAAACCATTTTTTCTATGAAGATATAGAGGCACTATATTCATGGGGAGAAATGTGATATACACACAAACAAGCAAAGTTTTACATATAGTTTCATGCAAAATAAATATATCATAAGATAGAGGATATGCTTGGAACTTCTTAAAGAATATGATTTTTCAATTCATTATCATCACGAAATAGAAAACAATGTCCCTGATGCATTAAGTAGGAATGACCATGTTGTTCTGGTAATGATGAGGATTCAAAGATATTCTTTCATCAAAGTCGTTATAAAATTGTACATGGGAATCATATAGAAAGGGATATCATAAAATTTATCCCAAATGGTTTATCAACCATAATTACTAGATAATATCCATAAATCTTGAACAGGATATCCTTTGTTACATTAGAATTTAGAGGATGTTAATAATTAGAAGTTTCCTGAGTTCAATATTGATCAAGAAGGTATAATGGGATTTAATAAAAGGATATGTTTTATATCTATTATATAAATAAATAAATAGATTATGGATGAATATCATAGATATACTTAATCTATACATCTTGGAAGCATGAAAATGTATAGGGAATGTCATGATTATTTTTGGTGGGATAACATGAAAGAGAGATTTATGAATACACTACAAGGTACGTAGTTTGTCAACTAGTGATGGAAAAGAAATAACTTCCTAAATTGGTATTATAAAAACTCCCCATACCAACATGGAAGTGGGAAAATTTCAATATATACTTTTTCACTGGTCTCCCAAAAACATCCAAAGTAAATAGTGTGATTTGGATTATAGTGGACTATCTCAACAAGACTAACCATTTTATCTCTATTCAGGAAAATTTATTTATTGACCAACTTTCCATGATATAAAAAAAAGTATGTGTTAAAGATTTATAGAGTGCCACTTTATATAATTTCTAATCATGATCCAAGGTTCACGTCAAAATTATAGAGAAGTATTCTACATGCTCTGAATACAAAATTGAATTTTAGCAAGGCCTATCAACCTCAAACTGATACACGATATGAAAGGACTATTCAAAAACTCAAGGACATTCTTAGAGCATGCTTGATGGAATTTAAGGGTGGATGGGATCAACATCTCCCATTAATTGAGTTATCATACAAAAACAACTTCTATTCATGTATTCAAATTGAACCCTATAAATCTCTATATGGGAAGTGATGTGGAACTTCTACTTGTTGGGATGAAGCTGGTGAAAGAAAGCTTCTTGAGCCTAATCTTGTGCAAGAGATAGTATAAAAGGTTTATTCCTTCCAACAATACATAAAGTCTTCTCATAGTCAGTAGAAGATCTATGATTACAACTGTCAAAGGGATTTTGAGTTTGATGTTGGAGAAAAATTATTCCATCAAATTTCACCTTGGAAGAGAGTCAAGTGGTCTGGGAAAAAAGGGAAGCTTGATCATAAGTACATTGGCTCCTATGAAATCCTTGAATGCATAGGATCATAGTCCAATCAGCTTGCACTTCCTCTAAATCAAGATCATGTTTAAGATTTTTCCAGTTATCTCTCTTAAGGATGTACATACATAACCCTTCATATGTACTAAATCCAGTGGTGGTACAACTAGAACAAGGCCTATCTTTTAAGGATAAGCCAGTGGATATCTTGGACTGTAGAGTCACGGTTCTATGAAATAAGACTACCCACCTCGTTAAAGTGTTATGGAGGAAATACATATTTGAAGAAGTCATGTGGGAACCATAAGAAATAATAAAGAATAAGTACCCATATCTCTTCACAAAAGAGAAAAAAAGTTTAAATTTCTAGGATGAAATTTCTTAAGGGGTGAATAATGTAACGACCTAAACTTTTTGAATGATATTTGTTTCATGAAAATACATGTTATATTATTTTTTATTCAACAAAACTACATCCCTTTAATAATGAAGTGAGTATAGTTAAAATATGACCATTGGGTTTTAAACATTATATGATCATTGGTCAATTATGACTGTTGGTCAATATAACCATTGGAAACAATACTCTTAATAATGTTTTTAACATTATAATTAATATTATAAATAGAAATGATAATGGTTAATTCAAGAATATTGAATATTCGATAGGCTCATCTACTAGAGTCATGTCATACGAAGCCAAATTTTCAGAACATAAGAGGGATTTAGCATCTTTAGGCTTCACTCTTGACCAAGCCCAAGAATATCTTCAACATGTAACGCCTGAATGAAATCACCTACAAGGGAAGTTGAAGTTATAGTAGATTACCACTCAGGTAATGTTAGCTGAGCCACCCCATGAGTCTATCACTATCGCACACCTCACCCTTAGTTCATATGTGGTTGTTATAAGGGGTTACGTTTCAAGTCATTAGTTACTTATTTTATAATATCTTTGTATAAATAAAATTGGTGTTCCATCATTTGTGTTTAGAGTTTAGTTTTTCTTAAAAATATGATGAATTTGATAAATTGATTTTTTTGGATACAAATAATACTTTTTAGAAAATATATAATTATTTTAATAAACTAAGATATTATTAATAAAGTTTATTTTAATGAAATAGTATGATTTAAATACTCGTATTTAAATTTAAATGATTAAATAATTTTTTTCATGTTTCAGAAATTTTACTATGCTTTTTTCATCCGTTATTACTTTTAATAAATAAGTATTTATATATTTAGATGTTAAATTTATCATATATAGAGAATTACTATGATAAAATAAACATAATTCTTGAAATAATCACCTCAAAATTATTCTAGGGTTAATTTATGAGAATTTTAGAATTTTTTTTTCAAGGAACATTAAAATTATAGTTTTGAGTTTTCGGTATGTTTAATAACATCATAATGATTAATAAGTAATATAAAATTTTCGTATACTTTTTTAGATTATAATAACATATTAGGTGTCCCAAGTGGACAATAACCTGGGAAAATACCATGGGAAATCCCATGATTTTTCAAATAACACTACCAAGGTGTACAAGGAAATCAGTAAAAAACCTCACTTTTTCTATAATTACCCACCCATATCTCCATTTGATTTCCTTAAAAATTCATAAAACACGAATATATGATAGTTTTACCTCTTAATATGTCATGTAAAGGTTTTATCAATCCCCCAAGGTCTCAATATTCTAGTTTTAGTGGTAACTCTTCAAGGTAAGGGAAATTTCAACCTCTCTTTTCCTTTCAAGTTCCCTTTTATGTGGTTTGTATTTCAAATTTACATACTATTTTATTATATAAATTTTATTATATACCTTTACATTATTAATAGTATTTTATTAATGTTATACCCTTTTCTTCTTATTCTATCCCTTGTCCCATATCTTTTTAATGTTTTCTAAAACCATGTTTCTTACCCATTATGCTGCTGAATTTTCTTCTCAAAATTTCTCTCTTTTTCTCAAGAAATTCTATAATTTTCTTCTATGAATAACCAAACCTCTTTATTTTCCAAGTTTATTCACCTATATTTTAAAATGTTATTTTTTATTCTCGGATAAAAATACATTAAACCTTAATTCCTTTTTGTGTGTTAATAATGACATAAAGATATTAACTTTAAGAATTTTATTTAAAAAAATGTCTTGATTTTGATATGAAACCTGTTTCATTTATTCTCCATGGGTTATTTATGAAATGTTTTATTTTTATATATATGTATTAAATTAATTAAGATATATAAAGAGTTATCCTTGATAATTCTATACTGTATTGGGTAAAGAATTTAATCTCTAGAGATGATGTGTTTTATGATACATTGGTGAATAACCTTGGTAAATTTTACGACACCTTAGTGATAAACTATAGTGATATTATTATAAATGAATCAATTAAATGTTGTATTCACATTTCCTAGTTATTATTAATGTTTTTTTTATATTTCTCATGTTATCTTTTTCATTCCATAGTTATATTCTTTATGTTCTTATTGAATTTCCTCAAGATCACGTGTAAACTATTTCCCTTGCTTTCCCTTCCAGGGCCTTATGCTCACCCATTCCTTTTAAGTATATCCCCAAGTTGTCATATGAAATAAACATACTTAGGATGAACCTTGAAGAATAATTTCAAGTGGAATAGAATAATTTTTTAATTTTTAATTTATTATGTACCTTTTTTATTGGAAACTAAAGTTTAAAAATCCTCTTTTTGTATAATGTAATGAAATTTTTATACAATAAAAAGGTGGAATTAAATAAAGTGAAAATCACAAGATATACTATATTTCTTTATAGTAAGAACATCCTCAAGGAGAATAGTGGTATAAATATTGACATCAATTAATTTGATGCTCAAGATACACAATAGTTGGTCCAGGAACCAATTCTATAGGTCCCCAAAGAAGAAGTTGTTCCTTAAACACAATTATTGTGTATAAGCTCTAGAAAGTTTAGATAACTATAGATATAATAATTTATAGTTATTAATGATGGGGACTCATTATTTATATACAATTATGATCCTACCTTCTACAAAGAGGCATTAGAGAGATCAGAATCTATAAAGTTGAATGAATCAATGAATCATGAGATGAATTACATCTATCAAAACCAATTTTTGGTTTTGATCTATCCACTATTTGATGTAAATACAGTTGGTTGTAAATGGGTATTCAAGAGAAAACTGAACATGTAAGGTAAATTAAATACCTATAAACTATGGTTATTGGCTAAAGGTTTTCGACAATGTCAAGGCATTGACTATGAACAAACCCTTTCTCTAGTTTCCATGTTTAAATCCACCCAAATTTTTCTTATCATAGTAGCTTAACAAGACTGTGATATTTGAAAAATTGATGTAAAAACTAATTTCCTTAAAAGTAAAATTAAATAGGATGTGTATATGAAACAACTAGAAGGTTTTATTCCCCAGGGTATTTCCCAAAAGGTATGAAAGTTGTAGAGATCTATTTATAGATTAAGGAATGCATCCACGTAATGGAACATTTGATTCAATGAAGCCATAAAGTAATTTTGTTTCATTAATATCAAATTTGATAAATGTGTTTAAAAATGGTTTAGTACGAGTATAGTTGTTTTTATATTAGTGTATGTTGATGACATATTACTAATAGGAAATGATGTACTAGCCTTACAAGAGGTTAAGGCATGATTGAGCAACTACTTCTCTAAGACGGAATTAGGTGAAATAGCCTATATTCTAGGGATCAAGATCAAGCATGATAGATACAAGAGGTTTCTTAGAAAAATTCAAGGTACATACATTGACCATATACTAAAGAGGTTTAGTTTGTAATAATTCAAGAGGATATTGGTTCCAATTTCACATAGTATACATCTTTTCATGAGAAAGTGTCCTCAGACACAAGATAAAAGAGAGATAATGATTAATAACCCATATGATTATGTGATGGGATCTATAATGTATTCCATGTAATGTAAAATTATTGATGTTGACTATGATTTTACAATCATAGGCAGGTATGAAGAAGATATCAACGAACATCATTGGACTGCTATAAAGGATATTCTTAACTATATGAGTTTAACTAAGGATTTGTTCCTGATGTATGTAGGAGATGAATAGATAGTCATTAGAGGTAACATAGATAATATATTTAATATATATTATAATGATATAAAGTCAAAATATGGATATATATTTTGTCTCAACAAAGTATTTGTGAGATGGAAGGGTTCTAAGTAGCTGATTTTCACCGATTCTATAGTGATCTTTGAGTATATTATAACTTCTGGTAAGTCCAAGAAAGTAACTTGGATTAAATACATTTTCCATGATCTTGATATGGTAACTATAAATAAATAAACTATAATTTTTTAATATGATAAGACTACAGTGGTGTATTTTTTCAAGGAGTTGAGGTCACACCAAAGGATAAAGAACATACTTCATAACATTCCTTTCTTGAGGGTATTTTCTCAAAGATGTGATGTAATGGAGAGAAGAATATCCATGGTGGAAAACATGGTAGAACCCTTGACCAATGATTTATCTTAGATGAGACGTGATTATCTTATGAGATATAGTGGGCTAATAGTTGTTTTCATCTCGCTCTAGTAAAAGTGGGATTTTGTTGGATTTAGTGTACTATAAATGACTTGTTCAGTACTTAATTACACATTTTTATTATTAACGTAGTTTTCTTATGATATTATCATTATTAATATGTATGAATGTTTTATGTGATAATATCCTAAGAATATATTTCTTTCTAAAAGGTCATAATAGTTCACTACAATGAAGATAACCTAGAGGTTCCATGACATTATTATTGAACCTTTTTCTATGGATGGATGATATTGTCTGATGGGACATAGATGGTCTTAGAGATTCAGGGTATTGTTGGAGATGGTTTCCTTAGACTAAATATTTTTATAGTGATTATATTTATATTTGATTAATTGAATATTATTAAAAACATCTTATTATATATTGTTAATTTTTATGCATGAAATTAATGTACTAATTTCTGAGGGTATCTATCTTATTGATAAGGTTATAACAGTTCTCCACTATGATGAGAAAATTGAAGTGGTATGAAGGTATTATTTAATGCAGTTCTGTAATTGTATAATTTACTATGATAGGGAACATATTATATAGATTGTATGGTATGTGTTCTCAAAGTGGATGAGGCTTCTTCTCATGTAGTATACACTTAGTAATCTCTAAGATGAGAAATTAGGGGAATAGACCTGCTAGTATGAATTATTCTTATTTTTAGGTTATCATATATTTCTATATAAAAATGTTTTTAATGGTTATTATACTTTAATATTATCATTAATACATTTCATGGTTCATGCAATTAATTTTTTTTTGATGAAAATCATGACGCTATATATTCATAAAGAAGTAGGGTACAATGGGTGTGTCATGATTGACATATCATTATTGGATTAAGTCAATGAAGGATTTTTTCCTTCCACCATTATAGAATTTTATATCTCAAATATTTGATTTGAATAGAACAATCACATTAAATTTTATGGAAATGATGCAAAAACATGTTTATTTTAGATAGTCCAAGAAATTTATATCAAACACATAGTTTGATGACATGAATGTGCAACCTTCTTGATAAGATATTTTGAAAAAGAGATTATATTACATAGTGATAATTCATATGTGGTATTTATCATTCTGAAATTAGTTTATTTCTCATGGTTTCATTGACTCTTTACCAAACATTACTCTTTAACTTTAGGCAAGACCACCTAATTGCCAATGGGAAAGAATCTCAAAGGGTCACACACTATGTTTTTCTGTTAATCTCCATTAAATTATCTAAGAATTTAATTATTAGAATAAATATTATTCTCAATAGCAAGGAATAATTTTATTCTTGTTTAATTGATCACAAATATTATCAAGGTAATGAATAATTATTTATTAATAAATTATTTATTTTATTACATGAATGTTTAATAAATGAATGATGTTTTTAATTATATATTTATTTGAGTGTTCAATAAATTAATTGAAGTTTGAAACGACCAAGTATGGTGACCTAAACTTTTCATTCATAGATTTTACATCATTTTTAAGGAACATTCATTACATTACCCAAGCACAAACCTGATGATTATAAAGGTATAATACCTTTGAAAACATGGGAAAATAAAAAAACTAGTTCATCGGTGAAGTAAATCATATCCCACTAATTTATTCATAACTAGAACCCCTATTATAGATATCATACATAATAAATTTCTTTATAACCTAGGGAAATGAAACATAATAAAGGGTGAACTCAGATGCTCAGGAAGGGTAAACAAGGGAGATAAAAAAGTATATCCTGAACATAAGGGTATGAGCACATTAGAATAACATTTGAAACTCATACTCTTCATATTAAAGATCCTAATATTGAGTCATGAAATAAATATTGGTTTCTCAAAAGACATGAATGCAAAACAGTCTCAGCCTAGTTGGTGAGGACTCGGCAAGTACATCCAAGAGACCCGAGTTCAAAAAACAGGGCGGAGACATATTTCTAGGTATTGTAGTAGTACTCTAGTAGGAACTTTAGTAGGTTCTATAGAATATATTAATAGGTAAAATAGTATCCAAAACTATTCATCCATTTGGTATTTTGAGCAACTTGTTTGGGCCTCAGTTCCTTTAAGGACTTCGACCACCCATGTCCTTGGGCCACCTCAAGGCCTTCAAGACACCTCAAGGCCTTCAGGCCACTGGAAATTGTGCTTAAAATGAATAGACAGACTCTAAAAGTAGCAGACTCTAGATGGGGATTCAAAGAAGGGGTATTCACCAGAGTAGAAGCTAAGAGGATTTTTCAGAAAGATAGGGTATGAAATTTTCATTGGGACAAGCTTGTTCTTGCACGAGAAGTCTAGCTGAACAACCATGTGAAGGTGGATAGCTGATATCACAATGAAGAAGCTAGGAGGAGAAGTTCCATATATAGTCTGTATATATCCTAGACCTACGGGTCATGTAATCTCTAATCCTATGGTCCTTTTAAGGGTTCCCCATAATTCCATAAAAGGGGGGTTATCAAAAATCAATAAAAAGAAGGCCTTCAGGCCATTTGGGCTCATAAGACAGGAATCGTAAGGAAATAAAAGAACATGAGGCATAGTAGAATAATATTGGTATAATACATAGAATTATTTCATACACATAAAAATATAAAATTATTTCCATAGTATTTAGAGATTATTTCTAATGTTATCATAGTGGAATGGGTTCACTCCCAAAACCATAATAGTAGTCAAGGTTCACTCTCAAGGACATCATAACAGAATAAGTCCCTTAATAAACCAAGTTCAGTAACCATTCCAGTCCTCTCTATCTCATGAGAAATAAATATTTACCCAGTACATTGGAGGGAGATATAGGTCCCACCCATCACATAATGAAAATTATACATATGTGTTCCATAAGATCATAAAACATTCATCATATAATAACCCATGAAATTAAATGTCTTTAATAAACATTTAATCATATCATAATATATAGAAAGGAGATATGTTTCCTAATCATTTCGTTATTTCATTATAGTATAACCCATGAATAGAAGTGGGTTTTATAATCATTTTATCATGGTATAACCCATGGAAGAGGAATGTGTTTCATAAAAATAATTTCATCATAAGTATACTCCTTTAAAAGAAAAAATAAAAATGGCATCTTTGAATCACATCTCAGGTAAGGCATATATAACATCAATGGATGCCATATTTTATAGAAAGTGATTTTGAATGATAATTTAAAACAATTATTTAGAAAAATATATTTTTCACTTTGAAAAAAAAACTTTTAAAACCTAATACATATTCAAAATTATTTTCTTTGAAAATAACCTTGTAATATTTTAAATGATGCTTTAAATGAATGATTGGTCATAATGGTAGAGAATTCTGTTCATACCATACATGTTAAAATGATGATTTCTTTTACATTTTTGGTAAAATCCAAATATACATTATTTGGAAAATGGAATGAATAATACTTTCAATACCTTTTGTGAAAAATAAAAAAAATTATTAAAAATGAATTTAATAAATCATTTGGATAATATAAACACATTTTTTTAAAACAATTTTAGAAAACATGGTCTTGGAAGAAATAAGAGAGAAATAATAATGTTTTTGATCTAAGAGATAAATAATAATGTTTTTTCCTAAAAACATTTATTTAAACTATTGATTACATAAAGAGAGGAAAATAAAGGGAGAACATGTATTCTAATAACATAAATTTATGATAAACAAATTCATGATTTTATTAATATATGGATTATAAAATTTATCATCAAAAACATAAAAAAACAATCATGATAAATGATGGGATTGTAACATAAAAACTTTAAAACTCGAGTAAAATTGAATTGTAAGACCCATCAAGGAATAAAATTAAATGAAAAATAAAATATCATGAGAATAATTAAATACCTGATACTAAATTTCAAAGGTTTTGTATATACACCTCATGAAATAAGAAAGGTTCAAAACATAACATATGTCTCAAGGAAAGAAAATTGAGCCAAAAATCTATACAACTTTGGTAAATTTTGAACCATAAACCCCATGAAAGAGAGATAATTAAATGGATATGTAAATAAAAATAATTTTTCATTTAATAATCATAAAATAAATTCATGGTTAGTGTATACAACACATAAAATAAATATGTGGTAAATATGGAATGTGTCTCATAGAAGTAAAAAAGTAAGACAAAAATCCCTTACCTTAAGTCTCAAATTCCTCCATACACATTCAAAAAGCCTATATATTAAATATAAGTTTATTATAAATGTATTAAATAACCATATATATATATAATACCATATAATATTTACATATGACATTTCATTACCCAGTTATTAATAATTCCAATTTAAAGACACATTTTGCACAATAATTACTTCCTTTTTTGTGTATGTTTTGATTTTTATTTTTAGTACTGTCACTTTTATCATGGTTCCATAATATATATAATTTTTAAAATTATATAAATATCATGTATATTAAGTATATATGTTATTATAGTAATATAAAATATTTATAGACTGAGAATGAAATACATCGTTCATAGAGACGGTAGGTCATACGTACGCATGAATATTGTTTCCATTTTCTTAAAGGATTGAAATAAATAATGGTAAATAATCCATTACTATTAAAGAATAAATTTTATTCAATATATGTAACATATTTTAATTAAAACCATCCTTCTTACCTTCCATGTAAATCTTTTGTAACACCCCAAACTTCCACGACACGCTTCTCTTTAAATAATACAATAGCATGTGTTGTACGCGACACTGAGTTCAAGCGCACCACGACTTACCAAACTAGCCGTTCAAAAGCGGTTATGAATAGTATTAACTTAATTTTAAATTTTATATTATCTTTATAATTTTAGAATCCATATTATGAGTTTATAAGATATAATTTAAGAACAAAGTCATTTTTTTAGATAAAAGAAGTATTTTTCAAAAAATGCAATTTTACCGTCTTTTAATGGCGAAGCCTTTTTAAATCCAACATTTTAAACTTTTATATATTCAATTCAAAAAAATTTACTTCTTCTTTAGAATCGGGACATAATAATTTAGTTTCAATAAAGTTTTGGTGTTTTTCTGATAACTTTCATATTTGGGTGAATAGTGAAAAATACTATATTTTATCCGAAAACAACTTTTTTAATCAAAATAATTTATATTGTTAAATTATAAATTTTAATGGTTTGTAAGTGTAGATAGATTATATTTTTATCATTTAATCCAATTATGGTCATTTTAAGTAATTTCACTTTGAAATTGGACATGAACAAGTGTCAAACTTTTGATAGTTATTATTTCTTAAAAATACGCCTTTTGGTTTTGACAGCGGAAATTAATTTTAAATTACTAAATTCAACTTTTATGTTTTTAATTTGGTAAAATAAAATTCATTTTTGGTTTTTTAATATTGAAATTATCTTTGGGGGAAATTTTGGTACTTTTCTGAAAATTTTCAATTTTTGATGAATAGTGAAAAACACTGAGTTATTGGTTAAAACTGACTTTTTATTTAAATAAATATTAATTTTATTTAAATTTATTTTAGGTCAAAATAGATTCTTAATACCTATATAAGTTAAATGTAATTCATTGGAGTCAGTTTATAATAATTTTAGGCATATAAAATTTTTATTGAACTTTTCACCGTCTTTTACCCATCTCCTAGGAGAATTCGCAAATTCACATAAAACTTAATTTTTCCGCTTTTGTGAGTGGAATTTCGAAAATTCGAGAGACACGGTTAATATAAAGGAGTAGAATGTGGTTAAATAAGATAAAAATAATTTTTGGTGAATAATAACTTTTGACTTTTATTTACCGCAGTTAAAGGTAAATAGGGTAGTTCAAGGTAAAAATAATATTGTAATAATTTAAAATTACCTTAACACATGTCCTAACATTATTGGATGATTAATATCCGACCATGGGAATCTTTGAGTCGATTTTGGGACCTCATGGAGCCACTTGTAAGTGATAATGACACTTTATATTAATTTTGTTAAAGTAAATACAAAAATGACATAGGCATATATATTTTAGAAAAAAAAAATTTACATACGGTTATACATAAGATAAATTTGACTATAAATATTAATTATAAATATAAAAAGATTTAATACATAATGGTATTTTATTTAGAATATTTAGAGATTAAATAATTAATTTTATTTATGACACAATGATGATATTGTATTTTTCTTATTAATGAATGAATCAAATAAATGGTATTATAAATGTTAAAATAAAAAATTTGAATATTTGATTCCATATAAGAATTTTATAGGTTACTATGTCTTGTTATGATTTATTAAATAAATTTATTTTGAATTAATAAAATTGTTATGAATTTTAAAAAAATCAATTATTAAATAGTGTAAAAATTGACATAAAAGAGTTTTTAAAACAAATATTCTATTATTAATTGATATAATATTCCTAAAAATCTAAGGTTCAGCCAAAGAACGTTTATAATGATAGTTGAATCATTAATAGACCACTTGGGGGTATATTGGAAGTTTATATTAAGTTTATTGACTAAATAATATAAAAATATAAAGTGACATGGTAAGTGTCAAACTAATTAACTAAGAGTTAAAACTAAAAGATATGGTTACTATAGTGAACCAAAGCTGTCTAAAATCTATTGGATGAAATTATTTAGACCCATACCAACCTTAGACTTTAAATAATACACTTTGGATCCATTAGAAACCGAATATGAATCTATTATAAAATATTATTTTATGTTTTTCCTACGGTGCCTCTCACCCCTCTTATAAAAGGGAACTCCCCATTCACTCTAATTCATACATTCAAAGCCTTTGGGTTCGGCCAAAATCTACCCAAATACCCTATAAACTATAATCCCTTAATCCTCGAGGCCTTCCTTTAGTTATAAATCCATCCTAAGTAGCCCTTTGATCAAATCAAAAGGAAAAACCGGAAGAAGAGGTAATGTTTTCACCACCCTCTTTCAAGTTCATTTCGTCTTCCACTTCTTCTTTCGTTGGTATTTTCATTCTAAAATAATAAATCTAGTATCTTCTATATACTGTGATGTTATTATAAATATTGTATAACCATATTCAGTATTCTATCTATCCTTTTAATGACATGTCACCATACATGCGTACGTACAGCCTACCGTCTCCATGTCGTGGTGTAATTGTTATTCAATACATTATTATTTGGATGGGTATAATAATGTTGTGTAATTAATGTAAATAATAAATATAATATGATAATTATTCTGTATATATGATATAACATTTAATTATATATTATTTTAATATCAAATGAATGATATTGTCGCTTGTGTGTACGTACGGATTACCGTCTCCACGAACACGATGAGATTCATTCCCCATCGTATCCATTCAAGAATAAATTTTATTTAATGATTAGAAATAATTTTTAGAGACATGATATCATTCTGGATATGAATAATATACATCCCATCCATAGAAAATATGTCTTACACAACAAACAATATAAATAAAAACGAATCTGTTAACACCTGAAATGATGATAATACTAAGATATTATTAACATATCAATGTTAAAAGATTTAATATGATATCATATTAATGTATATGATTATTGTATAATTTAATAACAATTATTTCACCATTATATAGGAGGTTAGCCTACCCTCAACCAAGGAAAAGTACAAGGTATGTGTTTATTTCACAATCTCTTCATTATCCGAGGTTGTTTATACGTAATTATCTACTAGGACCTCTTTATCATCCACATCAATGTTTCTTAAAAATTTATTTCAAAACATTCTTACTATTTTAAAGAATATGGGTTAAATTCATTTATACCCTTGTTTTACTTTTTATAAGAATTTTATAAAGGAATATTTACATCATTTTCCAAACAAGGTCCTTTTTAACCTTTTCGACAAAATTAAGGTAAGAATGTCTTTTTTTTATACGGCGGGTGCAACTATTTTCCACCGTTATAAAATCTCTGAAGCTTCCCTTAAAAGCTCATAAGAATATTTTCTAAGTAAATGTTTTATTTTATAATTATGTGACTTTTAAATGATTTTAAAAAAGTGATATTTCTCTCAAATAGTTTTGATTTCATTTATGTCAACATCCTTTGGTGGATTTTAAGCTTATTTGAAGTTGATTTATTATGATACAAAACTTCCATATTGTATTGAACGTTTTGTGATATGTTTGAATATGGATGTGTTATTTTTATACAATTCATGGTTTATGGAGAAAGTATTGACATTTCATATACTAGTTTTAATATGAATGTTTCTGTTATGTTTAAACCTGTTCATATGAGGAATGAATTGAACTTAGTAAGTGACTGGTGGAGCCCGCTATAGCTCCTCGATGCATCGGTAGGTCTCATGAGACAAACTAATGTCTTGGCATGAGGGCTTGAAAAAAATCTTATTTATAGTCTTGGCACGAGGCCTTGGCTACATGGTTATGATAGTCTGACATTATGAATTCCATCAATATAAAATTAGTTAGTGATATTGCATGTTATTATTCGACTAGTAGAATATCCATGTGAATAAGTAAATGGAATTACTTTATTTTATTTTTTCCATATTATGTCGAAGTTCAAGTTTAAAATGCTTTTGTTTTAGTTATACACTGCCTTAAATGTTTATGCTTATTTATGAAATTTTCTGCTGTATTGTTATCCTTATTAAGCATCTGAGATCACCCTTTTCTATAATATATTTTTCCTAGGATTTTATGTAGTGTATTTTGATTGATATGCAAGGTTAAGCCAAGGGAATAATGGTGTTCATAAAGGATTATTTATGTTGTTTTGTATGTTATAAAGTGTAATGTAACATTCATGTATGTAATCTATTTTCCAAGACTGCTAAACCGATCAGTCCTTCGGGACTTTACTCCTTGTAATCATGCCAATGTATTAAAATAATTCACGGACTCTGGATAACTGGGGTCAGGGCGTTACATCTTGAATAAATCACATTTCTTTGTGAGGTGGTAGTCTTCCGTACACACAAGATACATTATCGTATACCAATGGAATGTAAATTATGAAGGTATATGTGATATAATAATACTATAAGTATAATAAAATCATAAATATTATATATAAAATATTAATCCATCATTATATCCATCTATGAAAGCTGGTGATGGGAAATGAATAATATCGGTTCGTGATGCGATAATCTACTGTACACATGAATGATGATTTCTTATCAAATTTGATGGAAAAGGAGATGGTTATAGGCCATTCCCTTAACATAAAAAAATATTATTATATGTAATATATTAATGTTATTTTATCATCATGTTTTAATAATTATTGAATGAGGTGGAGGAATAAATAAAATAAAACGCTCTCTTAGTTATGTTACCTCTTATTTGGACAACTTCTTTTTGTTTGCACCAGAATACTTATAACATAGTATTATTGACCAAAATAAGGATTATAATATTATAGGAGGGAATTAATGAACTTATTTGGGTAGGTATTTTCCAAATAAAAAGATTTTGTAAGTGTAAATAGGATAATTGAAGAGATGGCCATTTATTAGCGGGGTGAGTGGCTCACTTGTAATTTTTTGATAAGAAAAATGTGTAACCAATTTTTTCACATGAAAAAAGGATAAAAAATAGATAATTATTCATAATAGAGGATATAAAATCAAAATATTTCCAAAAATGGTTGTTGAAATTTTTTTTGAGTCATTTTTAACCCTTATCTTTTTAATTTAACCATGGGTAAACCTGTTTTTACCTTGAACACAGTAAATAATTTTAACTATATTTACTATTTATCATAGTAAAAAATTAATTTTAACTTATTAAATAATATAAAGTACTATAATTATAAATATGGAATCTGTTTTTCTAAATTCCATAGAAATGGAAAATTTTAATTTAAAATTAATCTCGTTGTTACGGGAAAGCAGGTTTTCAAATAGATTTTTTTGAAAAGTTTAAAAATTATTTATATCATAATTAAATATGAAAATGATTAAAATGACCAAAATTTGAATAATATATATATAATTTAAGTAATTTTACTTTTAATCCCAATTTCAAAACAATAAATGAAACTTATAAATTATTTAAATAAAAATGCAGTTTTCAATAAAATCCAGTATTTTTTCTATCCATTGAAATAATTAATCTTTTAAAAAAAATAAAAGAAACTTTCACCCAAATATAATTTTTACGTGATTATTTCAAAAATTAATTTTAATAAATAAAATTAATTTTATAAAATTTTCAAAATTTAATTTTATTATTATCCATAAAAATAAATAAAAAACATTTTTTCTAAAAATAGAATTTTAGAAACTAATAAAGACTTTATTGAAAATTAAGTATTTGTTTGTCAATATGTTTTCTTTACATAAATCTATTATACATAATATATATAAATTATTTACTAATATTTGAATCAACAAGTTTGACACCTAGGTTATAACGGCCATGTTTAAATAATAATATTAGAAACATATCATCGTTTGTTAAAACCTAGTGTTGCATATAACTCAATCTAAACTTCGTATTTCATATAACATAAAAAATACATGAAATTTAATTTATTTTAAATAAAAAATTAACAATTCATAAAAACATGGGTTGTTACATTCTACCCCCATTTAAAATTAATTCCTTTCTCAAAATTAATTAATCTAATACAAAAAAATAAGGATGCTTCAACCTCATCATTTCTTAGGTTCCCAAATAGCTTATTAAAGTAAGTGTTTTTTTTCAAAAAAACATTTACCATGTGAGTAGTCTTATTTCACATAAATTTCTTTGTATGATACAGAATCCTCACAGGCTATTCGTTATAATAAACATCATTCTCTAGCGGTATGACCTCTGAGTTTTGTACCTGTGGAGGACCAGTTATGTACTTCCTTAATAGAGATACATGGAACACATCACGAACTTGAGAGAGGTTTAGTGTAAGTTCCAGCCAATAGGAAACATACATAGGGATTATTTTCCCTTTCTTTATGAATCTCATGAACTTATTCAATAGAGATATTCATAGAAACACCTTTTCACTAACATCAAATTCTAGATCACACCGACGATTGTGAACAAAACTTTCTACCAAATCTAAGTTGTCTTGATGTGTTACTTAATAGATATAACCTTCTTTTTAATTTTATTCATATATCTTAGGTCCCAATATATTTTTTTCTCCAACATCATTCGAACACATTCTTTCCATAGTGGGATTTATAAGGATCCATATGAATTCTCAAGTGATATCTATTCAAGTATGAAAACTCAACTAGAGGATGGTGTTGATCCCAACCACCTTTTAAATAAATATAATATTATCTCATCATATCCTATTGGTTTGGAATTATTTTTTTAGAATATACATCTATTTGAGGATGTTATGCAGTGTTGGAACTTAACTCTTTATAAAGGGCATGCTGAATACTTCATTAGGACTTCAAAGAAATACTCATATACCGATTAAATACAATTGAATGTGGTACTCCATAAAAACATACCATTTACATAATTTATATTATGTTAACCTGATCAAGATATAATTCTTCTATAATAGTGAAGTGTGTTGACTTTGTAAGGAAATCGACTACAACCCATATAAGATTATTCTATTTATATGTTTTGGGGAGTCCAAAAAAATTCTCAGGTAATATTTTCCCATTTCCATTAGATTATGGGTAATGGATATAACACACCATTATAATTTTCTCCCTAATCCTTAATCTGATGACATACCAAGAATCTAGATACAAATTTTGTGATATCTCTCTTTATGCCATACCACTATAAATAATCATTTAATTCTCTATACATCCCCATACTTATAGGACAAATAGAGATTAAAGAACTATGAGATTCCTCTAAAAAATACTAAAAATATGGTATGTAAAGAAAATATACATGTTTCTTAAATATTATCATTCCATCATTATCAAGGTTAAACTTGGGAACATTTTTAACCTTCTTTTTTCAGCTCTACATCTTCCTTCTTCACCTATTTAATATTCACTTGGGTAGATAGTTAAAAATTCAATTGAGCAAGATAATATTTCTCCCCTTCATTCATGATTTCTATATATATCCTTTTTAAATCCAAAAAGAATGTATCTTTTATGATCCTCATCATAGATAATCTAATATGATCCCTTCGACTCAAAGCAATGACCACCTTGTTCATTTTCTCAGGATGGTAATGTATTGAGAAGTAATAAGTTTTATTCACCTATGACGATATTCTTTGGTGCATATTAAACTTTTTAATTATGAATATATACATCAAAATTTTGTGATCAGTATATATATCACAATTTTCTCCATAAATATAATGCCTCCATATCTTTAATGAAAAATTACCATAGCTAACTCTAAATCACAAGTTGGGTAATTTTGTTCATGAACCTTTAATTTACATGATACTAAATCTATAACCATTTAATTATTCATAATAATGCATACCAATACCTTATTGGATGCATAAATATAGATTAATAACCCTTCTTTACTATAAGTTAATGTAATCAAAAGTATGCTGACTGATGTGTCTTCAGTTCCGTGAAATTTTCCTCACATTCATCTATCCATAGTAAGTTTTCTCCCTTTCAAGATAACTTGGTGAGTATATTAGATAGTCATGATAAATTATCAAAAAACCATTGATAATATATATCTAAACCAAGAAAACTATGAATCACAGTCACCATGGTTTTTTTAGGCCAACACTCTATAGACTCCATCTTTGATGGATCTACCGATATAACCTCTATTGAGATTATATGACCGAAAAATAAAAACTTTTGTAGCCAAGATTCATACTTTGTAGATTTTTATAAATATTCTCTTTACTTAAGTTTTTTAGTAAAATTATTAAGTGATATTAATGTTATTACTTGCACTTTGAATAGATAATACTATCATATATAAAGATTACCACAAACTGATCAAGTTAATAATTAAAGATTTTATTCATTAAATCTATCAAGATAGTGGGGGAATTAGTAAGACCTAATGTAATCACTATATATTAATAGTGTCCATACATTGTAGTAAATAATGTATCAGGTATATCTTTCTTCTTGACCATCAATTGATGATATTTAGAATATATTTCAATCTTGGGAAAGTATTGAGCTACGCACAATTGATCAAATAGGTCGTCGATACAGGGTGGTGGATACTTGTTCTTCATTTTGATCTTGTTTATCCCTCGGTAATCAATTCATAGTCTCATCAATCCATATTTATTTTTCAAAAAATAATCGGTGCACCCCAAGGTGACACAATTGGATGAGTGAATCCATTTCCAATGTTCTTCAAAATTTTCTTCTTATATACTTTCAACTAAATAAGGTACATTCTATTGGGAGTCTTTAAAATTCATGTGGAACTAGGTATGATTTATTTTGAAAACTCAACTTAATAATTCAATGTAAGAATAGGAAAGTCTTTTATAAAAATGTCAAAAAAATTATTTACAATAGGCATATCATTTATGTCAAGCTTCTATCCAACCATCTCAGATAAACATCCCTTATGAATGGGAATCAAGACCCGTACAATGGATATAGTCTCCATAAAAATTTCGTACTTATCATCACATTGATATACACTCATAGGTTTGTTTTGAATATCAAATGTGACATCCCTTCCATGGAAATTGATGTATAATTTATGTAGTGAAATACAATTCATGCCTAAGATAATATAAAATTCAACCATAAGAATGATGAAATTATTTGTTGGAAGTAAATTCTCACAAACTTCAACTGGAGAGGAATTATATACTTTAGATAAAATCATTATACCAATAAGTGTTTTCATTATTAGTATTGTATATAATAATTTTGGTGGCATATTTATTCGATTAGAAAACTATTCATATTTGAAATAATGGGTAGTTCCAGAGTCAAATTAGACATTAGTAGTTTTAGAGTGGATGGTAAGTGCACCTTTAACAACATTGTTCACACCCCTCATCAAAAATAGTGATCACATGAGATTTTATTTTATCTCTTAGCTTAATAGGTTTCTAACATCGATAATCATCATTAAGCATTTATATTTGGACACCAGTTATAATAATTCTCATAATCATTTCATTTCAAACACTGGAGTGTGAGTGGTGCATTCTATGAAGATTTCTCTCTATTTTCATCATAAGATAACATATTCACATTACTTTAGAATTTTATTACTTTATGAACTTACCTTCCACACTTGAAACATTTAAAAGTCACCTTAAAAAAATTTCCTCCATGTTTCTTCCCACTCATTAAGCATAAAGTAGATCTCATCTTCTTCTCTCCATGGTTTTTATATTTTACTTTGAATCTTATTTTTCACTTATTATCAAAACCATGAGATTAATACGTAACTCCCACTTCTATTTCCACCTTGATAGCACATAAAAAAATATCTTCATAGCTACTAAAGTATCTTATGGATAATGATCTTTAGAAACTTGGTTTTAAGCCATAGAAGAATCAATCAACTCTACTTTAAAGTTGAATTATAATATTATAAGTATACCACGAAAATCATGTAAAATGTATCTCATAGGTAACAACAGATTTATTATCCTTTTTATTTATCTCAAGGAACTCATCAATATTTGTAAAAATAATACAAGGAAGTTACTTACTAAAAATAAGTTCTTGTACATTTACTAATTAATAGATTCAATTTCATCATGTTATATTGTATTCTTGATGAGATTCCACTGTTGTTTATCATTACCTTCCAAATGATATACAACAAAAATGACTTTTTCATGTTCATAAAATTAGAGAATGGTAAATATATTTTCAGTGGTACTAATCCATTGGTCAAAACTAGTGGATCAGTTGATCAACTGATGAAATGTGGATTTTTCTTCATAAATTACTCAACAAAACATTGTTACCTCCTTTTCTTATTCAGAAATTCAGTATGATTCATGTCTTGAGAAAATTTCATGAGCATAGTAACAATATTTTTCATTTCATCTCCCATAATTATTGAGTTATCAAGAGGAAAATCATTTTAGGTTATATAAAATTTGTATTAACATGGTTTTTTAGGCTTACATCAATTGAATAAAACCAAAAAGCATAGTGTATACAATAATAACCATAGTGGGGAACCATATAATCATGAAAAAGCACTTATATTATGTCTAAATGATAAAACATTGTTTTTAATCTATGACATATTAGGTTTATCCTAGGATATTCATAGTTATCATCTCTTTAAATCATTTATGATGGATCTTAAAGAGTTTTTGAATTTCTAAAACATGTCCCCTAGTAGTGTCAAATAAGGTGTGCAATAAGGATCATTATCATGCACTAGGTGACGTTCCAGTATATCTCAATGTTCCATTTTTGGAGTTATTACCCCAAGGTACCTATATGATAGAGTCACATATACTTATAGAATCAAGATAGGTATGTAATTTATTGAAAATCACTCACTTTATCCTTTACCAAAATTTCAATCTATATTCTTACACTTTGACTCATCCTTAGTCTTATCCTGAGACATTTACTAAGAGATATATATAAATTTTTCTCATCCTAGTTTCTGAAGGATAACTAAACTTATCCTTTCATACCAGTAATAGTGACATAGGATTTTCATAAATAGATATTATGTTACTTTTTGATGAAATTCCATTACATTACACAACAGATGCTTGAGGACTGTAATGATATAATGGATTTAGAAACATGGAAACATAAACAATAATTTCATAGGTGATCTACATCATCCCCCTTCATAACTAGCACTCTTCTTAGACATATCATACATAATAAATATCTCTATAACCAGGGAAAAGGAAACATAAGAAAGGGAGATCATATATGCTCAGTAAGGGTAAACATTGGAGATATATAAGCACAATATGAACATAAGGGTATGAGAACAGGATAATAACATTTGAAAACCATACCTATATATCAAATATAATAATCTTGAGTCCTATAATAAATATTAATAGTTCATAAGACATGAATTATATGGAAATCAATGAACATGATTTATGAGGGCATAATATTGGATTAAGACATAAAATTGTGGCATACATATAAGCATATGAAATCATTTCCATAGTAATCAAGGATCACTACCAAGGCTATCATATTGGAATGGGTTCACTCCCCAAACCATCATAGTAGCTAAGGATCACTCCTAGGACCATCAAAGTTGAAAAAGTCCCTTGATAAAATATTTTTTCTCCTCTCTATAGTCTTATATATCTCATTAGATATAAAACATTACCCAATGCATTGGAGGGAGATATAGGCCCCACCCTTCACATAATAAATACCATACGTATGTTTTCCATAAGATCATAAAACATTCATCACATCATAACCCATGAAATAATATTTGTTTAATAAATATCTCATCATATCATAACATGTAGAAAAGATACATGTTTCATAATAATATTATCATTTAATTATAGCATAACCCGTGAAAAGAAGCAGGTTTCATAATCATTTTATCATGGAATAACCCATGGAAGAGATATGAGTTTCATAAACATTATTCCATCAAAAACATAAACCATTCAGAGAGAGAATAATGATGGTATCATTGGATCATATCCTTAGTAAGGCATAACTATCATTAGTATATGTCATATTATATAGAAAATGATTTTTAATGATTATTTAAAAATTTTCTTGAGTAAATATCCTTTTCACTTTAAAAAACACTTTTAAAGCATAAACAAAATTCAAAATCTTTTTACTTAAAAATAAACATGGAATATTATAAATTAATATTTAAAAAAATTATTGGTCATGACATAAATAACTCTATTCATGTTGTACATGTTAAAATGAATATTCCATTCACATTTTCAGTAAAATCCAAATGAGAATTGTTTAGAAAATGAAATGAATATTCATTACAAAACCTTTTGTGAAAAAGTAAAAAATGCATAAAAATATATTTAATAAATCATTTATATAATTTGAAAAAATTAATACACTTTTAGAAAAACCAATTTTAGAATAAAATAGGGTTTTGACCGAAAAGAGAAATAAAGATTATTTTTCTTAAAAACATTATTTTGAACTATTGAGTACATAAATAGAGGAAAATGAAGGGAAAAATGTAGTCTCATGAAATAATGATAGGATAATAAAATTAATTATTTTATTGAGATATTTATAATAATATTTTATCATCAGAAACATAATCATAAACAATCCTGATAAGTGATGAGATTGTAATATAAAATCTTTACCACTTTGGAAACATTGAATTGTAATCCCCATGAAGGAATAACATTAAATCAAACATAAAATATCATGATAATAAATAAATCTATTATATTATATGTCAAAGGTTCTATATATACACCTCATTAAAATGTATAGGTGCATAAGATAACATATGTATCAAGGAAGGAAAATTGAGACAAAAATATCTTACTGCTATGGTAACTTTGGAACCATAAACCCTATAAAATAAAGATCCTAAAAATGATATGAAAACCAAAATATTATTTATGAAAATAATCATAGAATAAATTAATGGGAATTATACACACCACATAAAATAATTAGGTGTTGAATATGGCATGTGTTTAACAAAAGTAAAAAGTGAGATGAAAACCCCTTACCTTAAATCTTGAATTCCTTCGTACACATTCAATCCTATTGTATAATAAATATAAGTTTATTATAAACATATTATAGAACCTTATATATATATATATATATATCAAAACATATAATATTTACTTGTGACTTTTTATGACCCATTTATTAATAATTCCATGTCAAAATCATGTTTCAGGCAATAATTGCTATGTTTTTCAGGTATGTTTTGATTTGTTATTTTTGGTCATATTACTTTGATCATGGTTAAATAAAATATATAATTTTAACCATTTTATAAAAATAATATTTATTATATATATATATGTATGCATTTAGAGTAATCCGTAATATTTAGATATTAAAAATGAAATATATCATTTGTGTAGACAATAGGTCACACGTACGCATGATCAATGCTACCATTTTATTGAATGATTGAAATAAATAAAGGTAAATAATTTATTACCATTAAATAAATAACATTATGTCATATATATCACATATTTTTATTAAAACAATTTTTATTACCTTCCATGTAGTGCGTGAATGAATCACCTCACTTCGTGAGCTGTTAGTCTATTGTACACATGAGAGACATTATCATATTCCCATAAATTAGAATGTATAAAGTTATATGTCATATAATAATTAAATAAGTATAATAATATCATAAATATAATATATAAACATTTAATATATCATTATATCTATCCATGAAAGATGGTGATTGAATATTAATAACATCGGTTCATGAGGCGGTAGTCCACTGTGCAAACGAATGATGGTTTCATATCCTATTTTATGGAAGAGAATATGTTTTTAGGTAATTAATTTTACATAAACACATATTATTATATGTTATAAAATATAGTTATTATATTATCATGTTTTAATATTAATAGAGGGATTTTGAGGAAGAAATAAAATTAAATGCCCAGTTAGGGGTGCTACCTCTTCTTCAAACAACTTCTTTTAGTTTTCACCAAAAGGATTATTAGATTGGATTTATGAAAAACATAAGGATTATAGGATGGTGTGAGGGAATTAAGTAAGTTATTTTGGTATTTAGTTTTTAAAAAATAGAGCTTTAGAAGTTTGAATAAAAGAGGATAAGGGTGGTCTTTTATAAGTGGGGTTATTGACACAATTATAAATTTTTGAAAATAAGGTGTTCCAATATTTTTCATATTACTCAAGGATAAAAAATAGAAAATTGTTTATAATATATGATATAAGGATTAAATATGGATAAAAATGGTTTTAGATAAGTTTTGGGTCATTCTTAACCCTTATTTATTTAGTTTAACCCCCAATAAACCCATTTTAACATTAACCACAGTAAATGATTTCTAATATTTTTACCAGTCATTACGGTAAAAAATTAATTTTAGCTTATTATTTAATATAAATTATTATTATTTAAAACATGGAAATTTTTTTCCCAAATTACATTCTCAAAATTAGAAAATTTTAATTTAATATAAATCATGTATATAAAATGAGAAAGAGGGTTTTCGGGGAGAAAATGTTAAAAGAATTATAAATTTTTTATATCAAAATTTAATATGAAAATGATTAAAATGACCTAAATTGGATTAATATATATATATATATATAATTGGATTAATTTTACTTTTAAACCCATTTGAAAACTTAAATTAACCTTATAATTTCTTTAAACAAAATGAAAGTTTTTAATAAAATCTAGTATTTTTCATTATTCACTAAAAAATTAATCTCTTCATAAAAATTCCAAAAATTACCCCTAATTTAATTTTGACCTTATAATTTAAAAAATGAAGTTTATTTTATAAAATTAATTTTATTATACATTAAAATTTTAATTTTATTGTTTTTCTTAAAATGAAATAATTTTTTGGAGAAAATAGTATTTTCAAAACAAATAGATACATTATAAAAAATTAAATATTTTTTATCAATATGTTTTATTTATATAGTACATTATACATAATATTTAAAAATTATTTATTACTATTTATATCTCTAAGTTTAACGGCTAGGTTATATTGATCACATTTAAATAATAATATTAATAGTATATCATGGTATGATATAACTTTATGTTTCATGTAACGCAAGATAAAATTGATTTCATGTGTAACAAACTCTATTAAAGAAATTTAATTTATTTAAATGAAAAAAAATCATAAAAACATAGGTTGTTACCCCAAGATCGTGTCTGATGATGAATATTTTTTTACAAGTCAGTAAATAATGTTTATCATTTTCATAAGTTAGCATAAGCCATGAAATATTATTATTGTTATTATATTAATGTATTATGGTTTGTTAATAGTTATTATATTATTTAAGGTCTGGAATGAAATTAAATAATATTTTAACAAACCCTTTCCCTATAAATAGATCATTATGTTTGTTGTGTAGGATTAAACTGAGAATTAAGATTTAGATAAGCCTTGTGCACAATGAATCTCTACCTCTTAATCAAGCAACTCTTCCCCTATTATTATGAACAAGAAGATATCCTTCAAGCCTGAGGGATCTTGAAGTGATCAAGGTGAACAATAAAAGATGATTGATTCGACGCAGTAGCACCCATAAATCAATCGACATTGTTTAGAGATCAGAGGAGCATGTGTGAATCATCACTATAGGGATTCTACACTTGAATCCTCATATCATAATAAAGGTAACCCAAAAGGGTTTTAGAGGATCAAAAATGTCATTAAAGATAGGATCCTATGATGAGGTAATAATTTATTTAGATCTAAATAAATTAATTATAAATTTAATGTTCCAAATACACTATTGGGTTTTAGGGAAACCCTAAATTAAAATAAATTTTAATTTGACACCCACAAAAGGTGATTCTATTACGAATAGAACCCATAAGTGGTATTAGAGTGGTCATGTTTTAAATTTATAATTATTTATTTGATTTTGGATCTATATGATGAATCATGGTTGAATCTTACATTTTATATTATTTTTTATTTAATTTTATTATAATTAACATGATTTAACATAATTAATCATCTTTATCCAAGTGATTCATTTTGTTAAAGGTCTTAGAAAAAATGATGATTGATTTGAGTTGTGATCATGAAGTGCCAATTTTTTTGGCTGGTAAGACTGGGTTACATGGCATGTAGTTAGAGTACACATTGTGTACCCAAATATACTATATCTGTACATGTGGAAAGATACACAACATTCTAAACAATAAGTACACAAGATTAATTTATTGCACACTACATATATACTAGGCCATTATAGTTCACAGGTTGTCAGATTACATGAAATGTAGCTGGCATACATTTCATGTTGTATATATGGGTTAATATTGAAATTTTCACAATCAATGTGGTCATTATACACTGTCAAACCATGTAATATTGATAAACAAGAGCATTAATGATATAAATTACATGCACACAGTGTACAAAGTGAGTAGATCATCATTTATGGAATTTAAAATACACACTAATCCATTCATAAAGCTATGAGGACATGCAACATAAGAGATAAATGATGTGTAGATGGCCAATACACATCATTTAGTTACAACTGACGACCATTTAAATTTATTTTATGGGTTGTGAATACACAAAATAAGAGTGATACATGGTGTGTATGAAGCTTAGAAACGTCGTATAGTCCATCCAAGGTTCATGAAAGAAGCCCCAGGAATATAACCCATGTTTATGAAAACTGAGGAACATGGCGTGTATCTCGTAAGTGAGCTTTGTGTAGTCTTCTAGTATATAAAAGTATTAAATTACATTAAATTGAAATTTTTTAGAATTAAGACTTTTTTTCTTGGTTAACATACGTGGTGTGTTTGAAAATTTAATAACTGTTTTAAATTAATTTAAAATTCTAATTAATTTCTTGTAATAAATCTATAATTATTGGAACTACCATTAAATTCCCATTAATTACATTAATATGGTTACCTCCAAGAGTAGTTAAATTATCATTAAAGATGAAATGGAAATAATTGATTGAATAATTAATTAATGTTATAATGTTCATCTTAATAATAAATAAACAATAAAAAATGAATGTTTAACCTATTTTATTTTTTTGTATTCATTGCATGTATGGCCATTCTTATGCTTAACCAAGACATGTGTATGTGTTGGATGTTATAATTTAATTTCTTTCACGTGTGTTTATTATTTAGTATTAAATTAATATTCATGTCCAATGTGACATCCATCCCTCTATTATTGTGTAGGACCTTCATGTCCTAGGTTATTTATGTAATACCCATTAACCAGTCCTTGGGTTCCCCTCACATTACGGTGAGTTATAAATACTTGTAATTAATGGAGTATCCCAAAATATTTGATGGATGTTTAGGATGGGACCATTATGATGCCAACTCAGAGTATATATAGTTGAAAAGGTGTAAAGGTGGAATGATATAACTCATGTCAAGACTGAAAATTTGAGTTATTCCCCTAGATCAATGGTTGATTTATTATCCTCTCTATAAATCAACTATTAGATAAATCTCATGAACATGTCATTTATTATTTATTTATCTATAACTTATGCATTATTTATTTTATGAATGGAATACCTCTATCACATAAATAAATAAATTAATGTGCCAAGATGGAATTTACATAAATGGATTATGCATATTTTTTTATCCAATATGGTTAATTAATTAAGTAAAACACACTTAATATAAAAAAGTCATGTAATGGATAAAACATAAAATTTATGATTAACAAATTAAAATACCTAAAATAAATATTAAGTTAGACTTGGACTTCCATTATTTCATTAGGAATGAAATAAATATAACTAATTGTTTTAACAACCTGCATTGAGACACTTAATTTCAACAAATATTTTTTATTAAGGTTATGGATTGACTTAACCATCATAAATTAAGAGAAATAGACCTTTCTAGGCTTAATGTAACTTTGAAAAAAGTCTTGAGGAAATCCGAGTCAGGAATTTAGGATTAGGGAGTCCACTAAATTTTCAAGGTGCTGCAAGCCATAGTTGCAAAATACCTACCAACCTAAATACCATCAAATAGCATTACCAACCCTCAACTGGGTTATGTGAAGGGGAATATGGATCCTTTACACTAGAATATCCTAGTGAATAGACATTCTAAGATCAATGGTGAGAGATATTTTGGATTTATAAAATAGTGTGAGATTTAATAAAAATTTATTATTTTTATTTATCATATAAATTATAACAAAGCAAAGTACTAATAAAATACTTTTTTAAATTATAGAATAATTTTAAATCTCATAATCCACATTATTTATCTGATTTTTATTGGATATAGACCATGTCTTCACTATAAGTAACTTCCAGAGTGGTTCAAATCCCTTTGGGTTATTTTATTCCATGAATAGAAATCTTACATGCTAGAATCCTCAATGCCTAATATTCCAACCAAGGAGGAGAGTGATGAATAGTTCCTTGTCTATGAAAAGCGTATGAATGATGTGGTCAATGTTAAATGTTTTTTTCTATAATTTATGTCTATTGAACTCATGAAGTCTCACAAAAACATGGATTCTTGTATCATGCTTGAGAATATCCATGGTTTATATCATGAAAGAGAAAGACTTCAATAGTTTGATATTTTCAAAGAACTCTTTCATATTAAGCTTGAAAAGGGTGTGTTATATGGGCCTCACATGGTCAATGTAATTGGGTAAATTTATCTTCTATAAGTTCTAGGGTTTAGACTCACCAAAGAGCTATAAACTTATATCATTCTTGTATTACTACCTCAGTGATTCTCTATATTTGTTGTGAATTTTAAAATGAAAAACATTGAGAAGTCTCTCCCCTATACATTTACTCTTATTCACCAAGTAGATAAGGATATGAAGTGTGAAAATACTTCCATCCTTATGGTGAAAAAATTGAAGGGAAAATCAAATTTATTAAAGCCCAAATATTCTTCACGCCTATAAAAAAAGAGCATCCCCAGAAGAGGATTCAGAGTAGGCGCACTCACTAGAGCAGAACCAATGGATTTGGAAGAATTAGAGGGTTTGGATATGCCATCAGGACCAGCCTATGCTTGCACGAAAAGGTTATCCAGATGTTCATACGAAGATGGAGAGCTACCATCATGATGCAGATGCTGGGGAGGGGCAGTTCCTTGTAGATATAGTCTAGTTGAATTCTCTAAGACCTTCGGGTCATGAAATTTATCTTAAGCCTATGGTCCATGTAAGAACTAAATCCTATTGGCCTTGTAAGGTTTCCCCCTCATCCCTTGAAATGGGGTTATCAAAAATCAATAAAAATGAAGTCATTTGGCCCATTCGGGCTGAGTATTAGGTACATCTTGTGGTACCCATATATGTTTTCACATAAAGAAACCAAATAGATTCAGAAATATTGACTGAGGGGAGGTAGATCTATGAGATACCAACAAAGATAAACTTCATGTTGTATCTATCAGCAATTACCATCTCATGTTTTCAATGAGAATGATCTTGGTTTTAAAATATTGTTATTATGTTCTTCCAGTTACGAAAACATTATTTCTATATCCAAACTTGATACATATGAATTTAAATTCATCTTTTGAAATAAATTTTTCTAATTTTATAAATATAGAATTTTTTATGTAAGGAAAATTTAAAAAATGGACTTTATGTGTTGGATTACATGAACAAAGTAATGAAATTCGATAATGAAAATTCTTCACATGTTTAATGTTGGTCGGAGTAGAGTACTCAGGTGGGGGGTGGGGGGAATTGAGTATCTATTTAAAAATTAGGTTTAAAAATATTCCTAAAATGTTTCCCCAAAAAAGTTATATACAACCCTAGTTAATCAAGGTTATACTATTATCAATGTTTGACTATTTAAATAACTTCATAGAAGATTGATTAATTATCACTAATATTAATATTGGTTGTTAACATTACTTTTGAAGCTATTTTAATAAGGCAATACAATTATAAATTCTTTCCAAGATTAACTATTAAAGTAAATTTAGTGATTTCTGAATTATACAATGAAGTAGTAAAACAGAGAAGACTAAATTAAGTAACACAACGATTATAAAACAAGTAGTTCAGTCTCAAGCCAATAACTAATCCACTCCACATGGTGATCACCTCCCAGCAAGATATTTATATAAATAAACTAGATACATATCTTGTATCAGGATTTACAATAGTGCACAAGACTGTTCAGGTCACACGACCTCTTCCACAGTTCTTCATGGGTACAAACTACCATGCCACATAGGGACCACTTCCACACTTATCTGTGGGTATACACAAGTGTTAAAAGATGTTTGGGAAATGATATCTTATATCCTTCAGTTTAACATAGGAGAGAGTGTGTGTTATTATATAGATACACACATTTCTCTAATGATAAGAAAAATGATACACAATAGAGAAAAGATGAAGAGATAGGGTTAGAAGTGCTATGAGTGTTTTTCTATGAATCTCTGGACTTATGAGATGAAACATATGCAGAAATCGAGTTCTCATATTGAAAATAGAGTATCTAAACTTAGATAGATCTGGCTCGTGTTCTTCATGGTTTTGAGAGTGTGAAGATGTCCTCAACTATGGGATTTGAGTACGCTTCATGTGTTCATTAGCAGTGTCAAGTTGCATGTGTCTGTTGTTTTCTCAAAAAATATCTAAGTGTTTCTTCATTTTTATGATCACACCGACTTGCATGGGTGTATTATATCTGGGCCACACTTCTCTTTTATTTTGGAGTGCATGTGTTGAAACTGGCATGTTGCATGTATTCTGCACCTCGTACCTCATACTGTCAGGTGACATGTCAGTGTCTTCTTGAAACGGTGTCTCATGGTCATGGTGTGTCTGATTATAGTCTGTCTGGTCACGGTGTCTGGTTCACAGTGTTTGGTTCACAGTGTGTCTGATTCATGGGGTTTGGTTCATGGTGTGTCTGATTCACAATGTATGGTCACCGTGTCTAGTTTATGGTGTGTCTAGTTCACGGTGTGTCTGGTCATGATGTGTCTGATTCACGGTGTCTGGTCATGGTGTGTCTCATTCACGGTGTGTGTGATTCATGGTGTCTGGTCACGGTGTTTGGTTCATGGCATATCTGGTCATGGATTCTAGTTCCCTTGCCATAAAAACATAACCGGTGGCATACTCACAGTGTCTCAGACTTAGCCAAATATCTGTATTCAGACTTAAGAAGTGATATTCATAGAATGGATTAGACTTAATCATTCATCAGAAAAATTGTTATAAAGTAAATCAAATATAGTGTACAGTAATCAAAATGAATGTATAAAAATTAAGATCTTGGAGAGATTTACTTAAATCATAGGATACTAATCATCTGTATATGATTTGAGACATATTAAAGGATTACCAAGCTTTATAGAATATATATGATTTGTAATTATTAAAACATGATTGATACATGGGGAGTCCAACAATCTCAAACTTTTTGATGAATAAAAATCATGTATATTTAGAGTGTATTTTCCTCCAATATAAACTATATATTTCACTAACCTTACTTTGGGGGTGCATATTTCTCCCCCTTTTGGGATTATCAAAAAGAGTGAAGTAAGAAATAGGAAATAAAAGAGTCCAATGAATTAGATAAAAAGAGTGTCATTACAAACAGTAAACAAGAAAAAAAATTCAATAATATCCCTATCAAAAGATAGTATTCACTGTTCTTCATCACTGGTTGGTATTTTATTTTCCCTTAACAGCAGCATCAGAAGAAGAATCCATGTGAGTAGATGTTGAAGTAGAATAAGGGAGTGACCTGGTTGACATAGATGGTAAAGGAATACCTTCAAAGACAGAAGGGGTCAATATAGGAGTAGTATAAGACCAAGGCAATTGTTGATCAAGGATTATAGGCCGGATCTGACTCAGGGCATGACTGACAAAAATAGATGTGGAGGTTAGGGAAGAGGTGAAGGTAGGAAAACCAGATCTTAGAGGGGCAGCTGTAAGGGATACAATGGTAGTAATTTGAACATGAAGATAAGGTTTAAGATGCTTTATAAAGTTAGAAATAATTTCACCACCATACTACATAGATTTTTCAAAGTAGTCCTTTTTTCCATAAAGTTGTCCAACAATCTAGTGAACTCTGTGAGCTTTTGGACTTTTGGTCTTGAATGCTTGAGTAATAGGATGAATCCTCATATTTTCCACAACATACTTGAAGTGATTTGTCATGTCATTCTCAGAATAGATCTGATTGAAGTAGAAGTCCACTTTCTTTGCAATTTATTGCTGAGAATCATTAGAAATATTGGAATGGATTATTACCAAATCAAGAACTCTTTCACTATTCTTGATAACTTCAAAGAAATATTCTTTATTAAAACCACTAAGAATAGAATGAAGTTATTCTTTGTCAACGATTCTGAGCATATCACTATTTAAAAAAGGTTGAGAAGGTTTTACAGAGGCATTATAAGAAATGCCAGATATGGTAAGAGATTTCAGTTGATTTAGCACTTTATGAAGGCACCCCTTATACTCATCAATAAACTTGTTCAGTCCAATAACAAGCTCACACATCTCTTGAACAATTTGCTTTTTCCTTTCATATGCCTTCTCAGCTAAAGAAGTTAAATAAGGTTGAAGTAGTGAGGATACTTCCTATAGGGTTTGAGTAAAAATATCCTCAACAGGATGAGAATAATGTTCTAGTCTTGAGTTTAGCACTCTTTTAATATTTTCAACCATATCTCTTAAAGTATTTACATCATCACTAAGAAATTTATTCTCAACTATGACTTCCTGAATCTCATAAAGAATCATGGGTTGAATCTAAAATATGATTTTTTCTAGCAACAGTGAAACATCTCTTTCACTCAAATTTGTTACAGGAGATGGTTGGGTATTTGAGAGATTTTCAACCCCAGCCAAAATGGTAGCTCCAAATTCATTCAGGTCATCCTTATTCACCATGTTTGGAGGTTCTTGTGAAGGCTCGGAGATAGAATATTAGACAAGATCAGGTTCTTGGGTAGAAATAGCTTCAGGAGCAGATTCCATTTTCAACTAAAACATTATAGAAAGGTCAAAACCTTTGACTAAGACTTCATGTGAGTCATTCACATCATAATAACTGGGGTACTTATACCATGTTTCCACTAATCTTGGATCAATCAGATTTGGAACTTCAACATATTCCAGACTGGAGGGATTCTTCCCCTCAATAGGTGCATCTTTCTCAAGATTGAGAGCTTTAGATCCTTGATCTATATTCAGGATTTCATCCCTAATTTCCTCAACCATTTCCTTTAGATCCAATTGAAAGGCTTTCTCCATTATCTCTTCAGAAAAAAGAATGACTTCTGGAATAACTTGTTCCTTTGGGAGTTCCTTAAGAGAAGCTTCTTGCATAACAGGGAGATCTTCTTCTATATTTTATTCCACATCATCCTTTTCAGTTACTTTAGCAATAGAGTCTTCCTCTAAAAGTTCCTCACCAACAGTTTCTTTCACAAGAGACAAATTTTCTTCTATATTCTCTTCCACAACTTCCTTTTCTCTTTCAATAGAAACAAATTTTTCTTTAGTAGTGGGTTGTTATTCAAAATCAACAACCTTTTCAAAAACATGAACTTCTTTCTCAACTAAGTCATGAAGAACAACTTCATTGTCTTCCTCATTCAAGATAGTTTCTGTAGTAGGAGAAACAACCTTTTATTCTTATTCTTCTTCTTCGAAATACTCAAAAAAATCATCTGGTTCCAAACCAGGATCAGAAATACCTTTAGGTTGAGAAGAGTGTTCCAATGGATTGAACTTTTCATAGAATCTATCATTATCTTCCACCCATTTTTTTCCAAGGATTCTAATTGATTTTCATTCTCTTTATAATAAATGTTGAAAGATAGAACTCATAATTCTTGATATAATCTTCATTTGTTCCAACTAATCCTTTGACATGGAGCATGGTTAAGATAAGCTGAGAATAAAATATAGAAGTTGACTTAGAGGAGATTTTGATCAACTCACACATATGGTGTATAACATACATTAAAAGATTGATCTTATGTCCATTCTTCATAAGATGTATCAAAAATACTTCCTGATATTTGAGAACAGTGAATTATCCTTTTATGGGGCTAATAAATTTCTGAATAAACTTCAACAGAAGTCTAGATTCTCCATCTAGCTCGACAACGATGGCTCTCCTCTTGGTTCCATTTTCATTTAAACTCCTCAAAGTATTTTTAAAAACAAATAATTCACATGGAGGTGGAGGACCTCTCTAGTATTCCTCACAAATACCTTTATGAGGTATCCTAAGGCATGAATCCCATAAACTTGAAGAAAAGTTCATTTCTGAACATTTATCCAACTTCATACAATATAACCAACTTCCCAATCAAAAAAATTGTACATACTGATAAAATTGTGCAACTAGCTTCGGGTAGATAGGTCAATCCTCCTTGGTAAACCAATCTAGCCAACCTTGCTCTGTTAGCACTTTCAGCACCAAAAACGTACTCATAAAGAGCCACTTAGGGAATATCTCTTTCCCAGGTACTTATATTTGGTTTACTAGATTTGGATTTAGAGGACCCTCAGGTTCTAACTTAGGAGTGATCTTCCTCTTATTCTTTTAACGGTGTTTCTCAGGAGTCGACGAATAAGGAAGTTTCATTCTGGGTATTCACCAAAGGTTCGAGAGAGAGAAGGGTTGAAGGGGGGTTGTTGTATGAGATAATAGAAGAGAGATCGATTAAAGAATGAGTGAAACTTATTTTATTTTATCATTTAAGAATACCAATCGTCACAAATAACAAAACGTGGGAAAGTAAAAGGGTAAAATAATGAAATACCATGATACAAATTCTAATTTTAAATAAAAAAATAAGGAATCTTTACGGTGAGAAAATAACTAACTCTCATGGTGAGACAATAACAGGCATTTACGATGAAACCGTAATAAATTTTCACGGTGGGATTGAAACAGTATGATTTCTAGACTGTGCGAACGTATTGTTTGAGACAGTAAGCAAGAAAGAGAAACTATGAGACAGTAAACATGGAACAGTAAGTCTTAGGATAGTAAGATATGAAACAGTAAGATACGAAATAGTAACATATGAAACAGTAAGATATGAATATGTAAAATATGAACTTAGGGTTTATCATTACCAATTCATGTATGTTGTAATTTATTCTTTCAGAATTTAATGGTTTGGTGAATATATCAGAAAGATGATATTCAATTCCAATGAATTCCAAAGTGATATCACCTTTTTGATAATGATCTCTCAAAAATTGATGTCTTATATCAATATGCTTTGTCCTAGAGTGTGAAACATGATTTTTAGAGACTTTAATAGCACTTGTATTGTCAAAATTTATAGGTAAATGCCTGAATTGATATCCATAATCTAGTAATGTGTGTTTCATCCAAAAGATTTGTGTACAAAAACTACCAAAAGCTATGTATTCAGCTTCTGCAGTAGATAATGCAACAAAGTTTTGTTTCTTACTACACCATAATACTAGTGACTTTCCTAAAAAGTGACATGTTCTAGAGGTGATTTTTCTATCTAACTTACAGCCACCGAAGTCAGCATTAGAATAACTAACTAATTCAAATGATTGTTCTTTGGGATAGAATAATCCTAGATTAGGTGAATGATCGAGGTATTTGAAAATTATATTAATAGCATTTAAATTATATTCCTTAGGATTTTATTGAAAATGAGCACACATACACACACTAAACATAATGTCAGGTCGACTAGAAGTTAAGTAGAGTAAGCTTCCAATCATTCCTCTGTAAGTTATTTGATCAACAGATTTTCCATCTTCATCAAGATACAACTTACACGTAGTAATCATTGGAGTGTCCCTAATTTTAGTGCTATCAAAACCAAAATGTTTTAGAAGATTACTAGTATATTTTCTTTGATTTAAAATTATACCATCATTATTTTGAAAGATTTTAAATCTAATAAATAATTTTAGTTCACCCATTAAACTCATTTCAAATATTTTTTGCATCATTTTATAAAAATCAATACATAAAAAATTTCATGAAGATCCAAAGATAATGTCATCTACATAGATTTGAACAACTAAAACATCATTGGAAATTCGTTTTATAAAAAGGGTAAGATCAACTATTCCTTTTGTAAAACTTTTAGAAAAAAAATGTACATAATCTATCATACCAAGCTCTTGAAGCTATTTTAAACCATATAAAGATTTTGATAACGTAAAAATATGATTTGGAAAATGTGGGTTTGTAAAACCATGGGGTTTTTCAACAAATTTATCCTCACCTATATATCTGTTTAGCAATGCACTCTTAACATCCATTTGATATAGTTTGAAATTCAGATTTTGTACATAAGCAAGAAGAATTCTGATGGCTTCAAATCTAGTTACTGGTGAAAAGGTCTCTTCATAGTAAATTCCTTCTTCTTGTCTGTAGCCTTTTTCAACCAATATAGCCTTATTTTTAACTATGTTACTAGCTTCATCTACCTTATTTCAAAACACCCATTTAGTCCTTATGGTGAATGTGTCATTGGGTCTCTCAACAAGTTTCCAAACTTTATTCCTTTCAAACTAAATAAGTTCTTCTTGTATATCCATCACCCGAAATTCATCATTTATAACATCATTAATGTTTTTAGGTTTATGTTGTGACAAGAAGACTTGATGTTCAACCTGATTTCTAAGAGAAGCTCTAGTTTGATTTCCTTTGTCCAAGTATCCTACAAAATCATCTAAGGGATGGTTTTTAAGAGTTCTAATAGCTCTAGAAAATGAAGGACTAGTGATTTTAGGTTCATCAATAGGTTCAGGCTCATTGTGAGTTGAGTCTAAGAAGTTTCCAGAACAAAAGGTTTTAACAGATTCTTTCACAGAATGGTTTGAATATTTTGAACTAATTTCCAGATTTGAAACAACATCTTCAAGATTCTCTAGAGTGGTCTTAGGCTCATGTGGATCGGTTTCATCGAATTTTACATGGATAGATTCTTTCACACATTTAGTTCTTTTATTAAACACTCTATAGGCTTTACTAGAGATGGAATATCCTAAAAAGATTCCTTCAACACTCATGGATGAAAATTTGTCAAGATTATCCTTAGTATTAATGATATAGACATTGAAACAAAAAATATTAAAATATCTATCTTTGGGATTACTATTATTCCATAACTTATAAGGGGTATTATTAAGAACAAGTATAATCAAACTCTATTGATTATGTAGCACGTTGTATTTACATCTTCATACCAAAAATAAATAGGTAGGTCATACTCACTAAGCATGGTTCTAACAATCTCTTGCAGGGTTCAATTTCTTCTTTCTACAAGTACATTTTGTTGAGGTGTTCTAGGGGAAGAGAAATTATTACTATATCCATTTTTTGAGAAAAAGGATTCAAACTCTTGGTTTTCAAATGCACGATCATGATCACTTATCAAGGTCTTAATTCTAATTCTACTAAGATTTTCTATAGACTTGGAGTATTTAATTAAGTAAGAATATGATTCGTTTTTGGGAGCTAGAATGTATACCCAAGTGTATCCAGAAATATCATCTACAATAACATAAAAATAGTGCTTCCCTTTTAAACTAGAAACTCTAGATGGTCTAAACAAATCCATGTGAACTAGTTCGAGAGGTTGATAATTTGACACATTTTTCTTTTATTTGAAGGAAATTTTTTGTTGCTTTCCTTTTTGACAGAGATTACACACTTTATCATTTGGAAACTCAGGTTTGGGTAGGTCTTTGACCAAGACTTTTATAGTTATATTTCAAAGGGAGTGAGTGTTATAGTGTCCTATTCTCCTATGCCAAATCCAAGACTCTTTTTGAAACAAACATAAACATGAATCATTTTGAAAAGATAGAGAATCTAAGTTAAATGAATAAACATTTTCATTTCTTAATGCATAAAACACTAATTCATCTTTAAAATTAAAAACATTGCAACCATAATTTTCAAATTTGACATGAAATCCATCATCACGTAATTGTGAAATACTATGTAGATTATATTTCAATCCATCAATAAACAGTTCTTTAGAAATCAAAACTCAGTTAGGGTTAGCGATTTGGATGAGGCCAATAATATTTCCTTTGGAATTGTCACAAAACGTGACATATCCTCCATCAATTTTTATCAAATTCGTAGAGCATGAGTTGTATACTATCATGTGTCTTGAACACACACTTTCAAAGTACCATAAGCTCTTACACGAACTCTTTAAGAAGATTTCCTACACAATGATCAAGTAAAAACATATTTTGGTACCCATATGTGTTTGGGTCCAGTAATATTAGTGATAAGTGCTTTGGGAACCCATATATGCCTCATTGGTTTCCTATAAGCATTATGTAAAGTATTTGAAAAATAAACTTGATTTGGTTCAGAAAAACATGAAACAATAGAGAGTGTATCATAACTTGAACTAATTGATTTGTTTCCAGAACTGGGAGTAAAGCTGTATGACCTATATTTATAAATGAAGTTTGTTCTTCCAAAATATCTTTTTCAAGGTTGATAGCCAATTCCAGTAGTATATTTAGGGGAAATATGTTTACCTAGAATCTGAGTAATAGTAGTTTTCCCATTGGTAAGCTTTTCTAAGTCTTTCATCAATTGTTCATTAGACTTTTTTAATTCATTGTTCTCCTTGAACATTTGATCATTTTTCTATTTTTCAGTTGTGATTGCAGATTTATCAGTCATAGTAAGATCATGTTGTTTCTTCAAAGATTTATATTTATCTTTTATTTCATTTCTTGTCTCTTCAATAATGTTACAGTATTCAAACATATCTTCATTATAAATATTTTTCGAGTCACTCTCATCTTCATAATAGTATGAATTATGTACAAGAGAGTCCAGGGTTACCTTAGATGTGTTTGTCATAAAACACATATTGGATTTTCTAGCCTATTCATCATGTGAAGATTCAGAGTCACTTGAAATGTCCTCAAAAGCAATCCATGTTGCTTTCATTTCCTTTTTATACTTTCTGTCTTTGACCTAAAATTTCATTTTGTACTTGATCTTTGGATAGGTAGCCCTGATATGTCCTTTGCACTTACATTCATAATAGACAATCTCATCAGTCTTGCCACTTGCTTTCCAATCCTTCTTCCAAATTTCTTTTTGATCATATTTTCCCTTGAAGTTAGGCTTTATGAAAACTTTTTTATTTTTGTACAATCTGTTGAATATTATGGCTAATTAAGCCATCTCCTCATCACTGTTAGGTGATGAATGTTCACTACTAGAACTCTCTACAAAAACTTCCAATTTCCCTTTGTCTTTGTGTTTAGAGGCGGTGGTTTTGAATAAAACTGATTTTATTTTGGGTTCATCCTCCTCTTACTTGTTGAATTTTAGCTCCACTTCATACATAATTGGTTTTCCAATGAGTTATTTTACATGTAGCTTGCTGATGTCGCATGATTCTCTAATAGTGATAGAAGTTCCTCTCCCTCTACCAGGTAGTAATCTTGTAATTCTCATGATATGTTACTTAGCAGTGACTTCTATTCCAAGATAAATGATTGTGTTGAAAATTTCATTGAACCTGAGATACATGTCAGAAATAGGCTCATCATGTTTCATTTTAAAATTATCATACTTTATAGTATATGTATTAAGTCTCATTTCTTTTACACTAGATGTTACTTCATGCGAAACAGATAAGGTATCCCAAAATTCATTAGCATTTTTAAAATCAGATATTTTATTAAATTCCTCATCTCTTAAAGATAAGTATAAAGAATTCATAGCTTTGAAATTGTTATTTTAGGAATTTTTGGTAGGTTCATATCAAGTGATTCTATCAGTAGTAGGAATCTTATATTAATTTATAATTGAAGACCAAATTTCAAAATCCATAATTTCTAAATGCATTTTCATTTTGATTTTCCATTTAGTATAATTGGTTCTATTAAAGAATGGTAGTATGTTAGCTGCAACACCTTCCAATCTATTATCCATAATAAAGAAATAACTTAAAAGAGCTAGAAATCAAGAATTAACATAAATTTATAGATCTTTAATGTGTAATTACAATCACAGTTGAATAAGGTTAAAAGCATTGTCTTAATAGGATTAACAAACAATCCACTGATACCAAATGTTGTTTGGAGTAGAGTACACAAGTATGGGGGGGAATTAAGTGTCTATTTAAAAATTTTGTTTAAAAATATTCCAGAAAGGTTTCCCCAATAAAGTTAAATATAACCCTAATTAATCAAGGTTATACTATTATGAAAGTTTGACTATTTAAATAACTTCTTAGAAGATTAATTAATTCTCAGTAATCTTAATACTGGTTATTAGCATTACTTTTGATTCTATTATAATAATGTAATACAATTATAACTTTTTTCCAAGATTAACTATCAAAGTAAATTTAGTGATTTCTGAATTATACAATAAAGTAGTAAAACATAGAAGAATAAATTAAGTAACATAGAGGAAATAAAACAAGTGGTTTCGCCTCAAACTAAGACCTAATCCACTCTTCTTGGTGATCACCTTCCATCAAGAACATTATATAAATAAACTAGATATGCAACCTCTATCGGGATTTACAATAGTGCGTAAGACTGTCCAGGTCACATGACCTCTTCCACAGTTCTTCATGGGTAAAAACTACCAGGACACACATGGAACTCTTCCACACTTATCCATGGGTATAAAAAAGTGTAAAAATATTTTTGAGAAAGTATATCTTATATCCTTCAGTTTAACATAGGATACAGTGTGCGTTATTCTATAGATACACACACTACTCAAAAGATAATAATAATGATACACAACAGAGAAAAGATGATGAGATAGGGTTAGAAGTGCTCTGAGTGTTTTTCTATGATACTCTAGACTTCTGAGATGAAACAAATGCAAAAATATAGTTTTTTATGGAAAACAGAGAATCACATGTTAGCTAGATATGACTTGTGCTCTTTGTGGTGTTGATAGAGTGAATATGTCCTCAAATCTAGGATTTGAGTATTCTTTGTGTGTTCTTAAGTAGTGTCGAGTTGCATGTGTCGGTTATTTTCTCAAGAAAGCTCTAAGTTTTTATTCATTGTTGTGCTCACACTTTCTTGCATGCATGTTTTGTATCTGGGCTGCACTTCTCTTTTATTTTGGAGTGCATGTGTTGAAGCTGATATGTTGCATGTATTATGAACCTCATACCTTGTACTATTAGGTGATATGTTAGTGTATTCTTGAAATGGTGTCTCATGGTTATGGTGTGTCTTGTTGCGGTGTGTCTGGTCACAGTGTATAGTCACGGTGTTTGGTTCACGGTGTCTGGTTCACGGTATATCTAATTCAGGGTTTCTGGTTCAAGATGTGTCTAATTCACGATGTATGGTTATAGTGTCTGATGTGTCTATTCAAGGTGTGTCTGATTTATGGTGTCTGGTCATGGTGTGTCTGGTTCATGGTGTGTTTGATTCATGTTGTCTGGTCACAGTGTTTGGTTCACGGTGTGTCTAGTCACAGTGTCTGGTTCATTTGCCATAAAAACAAAACTGATGGTAGACTCACGGTGTCTTAGACTTATCCAAATATCTGTATTCAAAATTAAGTAGTGATATTCATAAAATGGATTAGACTAAACCATTAATCAAAGAAATCATTATAAAGTAAATCAAATATAGTGTAAAATAATCAGACTGAATGTATAGCAATTAAGATCTTGAATATCTTTACTTAATGCATAAGATACTAATCATTTGTATATGATTTGAGAGAGATTACAGGATTAAAAGGATTTACAGAATATATATGATTTTTTATTATTAAAACATGATTGATACATGAGGAGTCCAACAGTTGTTACCACACCCAAATTTGGCATCACTGTCTAGGTCATGTAAATGAAAATTGATTGACTAGATTAAAAAAATATGGATATTTATATTCTTTTGAACTGAAACAACTTGGTCTATGACACACATGCATATAATCAAAAATGACTAAATCCCCAATTAGTGTAAAAGGTAAAAGAACCAAAGAGATTGATGAATTTTTTCATACTGATGAGTGTAGAACATTTTTTGTTAAATAAATAGGTAAGTAATCATACTTTATAACTTTTACTGACGATTTTAGTAGATATGGATATGTATGATTGATGAGGTATGAGCCAGATTATTTCAAAACTTTTACGGAATACAAGATTGAACACAAGAACCAGCTTGGTAAGAAGATTAAGAAACTCTAGTCAGACCATTGTGGAGAATATCCTAATCAAGACTTCGTTGATTATTTATGGGAGTTTGGGATTCTATATCAACTCATTCCACCTTATACACCTTAATGGAATTATGTAAGTGAAAGGAGGAACCACACCTTATTGGACATGGTAAGATCAATGATGAGTCATGGAATCATTTCATTATCCTTTTGGGGATATGCATTAAAATCAATGGAACAAATACTAAACCAAGTTCCAACTAAGGAATCTAATAATATACCATATCAATTGTAGAATTAATAGAATCATGAGTTGTCAAACATACATGTGTGGGGTTTCATATCATTTTAAGGCATCTTTAGGTAACATACATTCACCTCAAGGAAAAATGTTTACCCTCATTGGATACCCTAAAGAAACAAGGTGTTTTTAACTATACGACTCCTTAGAAAAAAGATAATATTTTAAATAAAATAAAAATTCCATGAGAGGTATCACATCTCTAAAATAGATAGCATGAGTGAACTAGACTTTGATGAATTTTAGGATCAAGGTACACAAGAGTAGGTATATGAACAAATTCAACAATCCCCATGGACGAAGAGTTTGTTCAAGAGACACAAGTACTATATAGAAGTAAATTAGAGGTTATAGAACCATAACAATATGTATTTATCTTCACTAAGGATTAGAAATCATTATTATATGATAATAATGATCCTCTAACCGATAATGAACTAGTATGTGGAACATATGTTTCTATGTGGCAAGAAGCAATGAAATATAACATGGATTCCATTTACTAAAACCAAGTCTATATTTTGCTAGATCCTCTAGTGGATGTAAAGAACATTGGTTGTAAATGGGTATTAAATAAGAAACTATAAATGGAATGAAAATACAATACCTATAAGGCAATACTTATTGCAAAAGGGTTTAAACAACATCAAGGTATTGATTACCAAAAAAATTCACTAGTTTTAATGATGAAATCCATCAGAATTATACTTTACATTATGGCCTTCCATGATAATGAGATTGGAAAAATAGATGTCAAAATATCCTTAAAAGGATCCTTCCGGAATATGTATATATGAAAAAACATGATGGTTTGTGACTCCAAAGTATTCCAATATGATATGAAAATTGAAAAAAATAAATTTATGGTTTAAAGAAATCATCTAGATCATGGATCATTCAGTTTTATGAACACATCACAGAGTTTGTTTTCATAAATAAAAATTTCAGCCATGCTTCTATAATCATTTTAGTGGGAGTTTATTCATTTTCCTAATAGTATATATCAATGAAATATTAATTATTGTAAATGAGATAAAAGGCTTACTATTATTTAATGCATGGTTTAATAAATACTTCTCTATGAATTAATTAAGTGAGGTAAAATATATTCATAGGATCAAAATCTATTAGGATAGAACAAAGGGACTAATTAGCCTAATACAAGGTACGTATATTGACAAGATACTGAATAGATTCATTATGGAATAGTCTAAGAGGGTATTTTTTCCAATGCCACATGACATTCATCTTTCTAAGAAAATTTTTTCACAGACACTTTGGGAAATGAAAATAATGGAAGTGATTATATATATGTATGAAATTGGATCAATAGTGTATGTTATTATATGCACTACGATAGATTTTGTCTATGCCTTAGGTGTGGTAGGTTGATATCAAGCTGACCCAAGTGACCACCATTGGATGTAATTCAAAACTAGCCTTAAATATCTAAGTCATACTAAGGATATGTTCCTGTTCTATATAGGTAAAGAGGAAATATTCATTAGTGGATATGAATATACATGTTTCCAAATAGATCAACATGACATTAACTTTCAAACAGGATACATTTTTACATTGAATAGAGTTTTTGTGAGCTGGAAGTGCTCAAAACAGGATTTGGTCATATATTATAAAATAGATTCTGAGTATTGTATGGCTTCAGGTGTAGCTAAAGAAGAAGTATGGATACAATACTTCATCCAAGATCTTTAAATGTTCCTTAGTAATAAAGATCTTATCACAATCTGTTGTGATAATTCTATAGTGGTGGATCTCGTAAAATATTCTGGGTCACATCAACAAATAAAGAATATACTTTATAAGTATCATCCATTGAGGGATTTTTCTTATAGATTTGAGGTTGATGAGTGTAATATTTCCACAAAAGAAAACATGTAATACGCCTTGACTAAATACTTGACTCTGTATAAACATGATTATCTTGTGATGTCTTGCATATAGAAATTTTTAAGTGGTTAGCTCTAACCGTATAGAATTTTGTGTGAGTTGGTATCATAGGACCGTCTATATTTACTTTTATTACATGTATATTTAATGAATTTAATATTAATAAAACATCTTATTACATATTATTTGTTGTTAATCGTGAATTTAATGTAATAATGCCCTAAGGTATTTTCCGCATTAATTAGGTTATAGCAGTTTCCCACCATGATGATGACCTTGAAGTGCTATGATGATATCCTTAAATATAGTTCTAATTTTGGATAATTTACTATGACAGGGAACATAGTATGTGTACTATTAGGTGTGAGTGATCATAAGAGGATAAGGCTTCTTCTCATGAAGTTCACTCATGGTAATCTTCAAGATGTGATATTATGAGAACAAACCCTCGAGTATGAATTTTTCATGTTTTTTCGTCATCATATACTCCTATCTATAAACATTTATAATGGTCATTATACTTTAATATTATCATTAATTCTTATCATGACTCACACACATAGATTTTTTGACAAAACCATGATGCCATATGTTCACAGAATTTTATGGTCCATTAGGTGCACCACAATTAAAATTTCATTAATGGATAATATGAGGAATAATTTGTACCTTATATCCTTATGAAACTTTATATATTGACTCTTTTATTGTAATATAAAATTAACATTAAATTCTAAGGTCATGGTGCAACAACTTGTTTATTTCAGATAGTCAAAGAAATATGTATCAAGCATATAGTGTGATAGAACAAATGTGAAACCAATGTGATGAGATATTGTTACAAAGGGATTATATTACACAATGGTCATTCATATATAGTTTTTATTGTTTCAATATTAAATTATTTCTCTTGGGTTTCTTGACCATTTCCTAGATATTACTCTTAAACTTTAGGCAAGCCCACCTAATTATCAATGAGAAATAATCATATAGTGTAACAAATTAATTATTTCCATTGATATTGATTAAATCATGTTTTAATTTAATTATTAGAATAAATATTATCCTCTAGACCAAGGAATAATTTTATTCAAGTTCTATTGACTACAAATATTCACAAGGTAATGAATACTTATTTATTAATAAATAATTTATTTTGTAACATTAATATTTAATAAATATTTATTCACTGGAATGTGAATAAAATATTTATTTTATTTATTTATGAATTAAATATTTAATTAAATATTGATTTAGGTATTCAATAAATTCCGAGGAGTTCTAATGGAACAACATCACATCTGGTGATGAATATTTATTTACAAGATGGTAAATGATTTTTATTATTTTCTAAGGTTAGTGAAACCCATAAAATATTACTATTATTATTATTAATATTATTATTATTATTATTATTATTATTTTAGTGGAATGGGGGTTGTTAAGGGTTATTATATTATTTAAGGTACATCATGATGTTAAAAACTGTTTTAACTAAACTCTTTCCTTATAAATATATCATTATTTATATTGGGTGGGGTTAATATGTGAATTGGGATTTTGAAAATCATTGCGCATAATGAATCTCTTCCCAACTCTCTCTCAATCCTCCTTCCCTATTCTCAAGAACGATAATATCTCCTTCAATCCCAAAGAATATTGAAACAATCATGGTGAATAGTGTAAGATGATTGATTCACTGTGCAAGCACCCATAAATCAATTAGTGTTGTTCGAAGATCAAAGGAGTACATATGGCTCACCACTAGAGGAATTCTATACTTAGATACTCACATCACAACAAAGGTAATTTTTATGGGTTTTATAATATCAAAAATGTAATCAAAGAAAGGTTCATAAGATAAGGTAATCATTTATTCAGATCTAAATAATTTAATTATCAATTTAATTTGAAAGATCCCCTATTAGGGTTTCAACAAGCTCTAAATTGAAATAAATTTTAATTTCAATCTCACTAGAGGTGATTCTTATATTCTTGAAATCTACAATGAGGAGGATCATAATTAATTAATACACCTTGTCATGGTGTTCATTCTTGGTAATATCCAGGAGAGGAAGTTATGAGTATAGACTCGTTAATTAGAAATCCACAGATTTTATATGTCATTAGATGTTTTTATATACAGATGTATGTATTGATCCTTAGAAATTAATATTATCATTCATGAGTATCATGACTCATGTGCTATTATTGTTTGGTAAAAAATGTGAGGAAATATTCTCAAGATGAGGTAGGATGTGTTGGGTGCATCATGAGTGATATTTCATTAACAGATAATGTAAGAAATGATTTATCCCTTATATCCCTAGACATAAGTTGATATCATAGGCCCATTGATGAGAATGGAACAATCTATATAAATATGTGACTATGTTTTTTGGTAGGTGAGTTAATTTCCTAAAATTACAAGAAAGAGAAATTGATAATATATATTGATGGCACTAACATGCAACCTTCTTGATTCTAGATTTCATGATAGAAGTATTATATTACATGGTAATTGTTCATAGGATATTGGATATCATTGTCACATTAAATTATTTCTCTATAGGAGTCTTTGTGTGTTATTATATGGAAATATAGAACTATAGGTTGTTATGAATAATTCCATTGATAAAAATTACTATAGGGTCACCCACTTAGTGTATCCACAATATCAATTAAATTTAAGTAATAAATTTAACAAGTTAGAATAAATAGTATTTATTTATTTTTGTTGATCACCACAATTCAATAATACATTCTTAAAAATATTAATTGACTTAAATAATAATAATAAATATTTATTTTCAAGTTTAGGAAATAAAATATTTTTTATATTTATCATAGAACAATGTAATTAAATGTATTTATTAAATATTCATTATTTGAGGGTTGGTAAATTTTGATGAGGGAATGTAGACTGAGATTAATTTTCTAATTATAAATGGTATAAATGATATTTATTTATATTTTTAATGTTTCAAAAATTTCAAGAAATTAATAATATTTTATTATTATTAATGGAAACTCGTTCAACTAAGAATATTAAAAAAAATTAGGGGCCTGTGTGTGATTTTCCTACTCTAAATATGTCATAATAAATATATAATTATAACACCTTATAAAAAACAATTAGGGTGAACCATGGATAAAAATAATCTATCTCCAATCCCTAAAGATAGATATATAGATCTAGAATGAGCTATCTATTCCAACTCTCTCGATCCTTCAAGAGAACACCAAGAGTTATTCCCCATTCAAGAAGAATAATGCTAGGATCAACCATGGACTATTCAATAAAACAGAATAATCCATGATAGGACATGAAGATTCTATGATAATGTTAAAAGATTGTATCACATGTTTAGATCACTACTAGATGGATTATATACTTGGGTCCTATATAAAAATTATAGTACAATGAGATCTCATTAACCAGACCATCAATGAGAGCTGAATTACAAGTTGGGGTAATTATATATCTTCTCATAAATTAATTATATATTACATGTGATGATACTTTTCTTCATCTTATATATTTTTAATATAGTCAAGTAATAAATGTTTTTTGTTGAAATTATGTTTTTATCATGTACGGAAAAAATTAATCATATATTAATACTAAAATCCAAGTTGGTCATACTAGAAAGGATGCTTCCTCCAGACTGATAACCTATAGGAAAAACCACTAAAACTATTCTTCTTAGTTTCCATTATGTAGGGAATCAATTATTCCATATAAATTCTATGAAATGGGTCTCCATGATGCAACTTAAGGTCTATGATGCAACCACATCATGATAAAAAACCACTTGAACTCCAAAAAATATCCTACAGGACTGTATATCGTCGTCAAACGCCCTATGTCATAGCCATACTAAACCTGGAAGAACCACCAGAAATCCACTTATCAAGAATCTAAACTATATTTTTTCTCTTATGATTCAATGAGCACCTCCATAGTGCAACTAAAACAACCACACTATAAGAAACTCCATCCAAAACTGTAACTCCAACCCCCATGTCACCCTCAAACCTTCTAACTAAACCTCTAACACTTAAAAATCAAAATGTAATGGGCTTGGAAGGTATAGACCATTACATATGATACCTATAAAATGATTATCATAATATACAATCAAAACCAAGCCATAGGAGGAAGGAAGAAACCGTAAAAAAATCCCTAAAAAGATAACTTTCAAATGGAACCAACCTACTATCAAAAACCACAGAAAGAGATGAACCTCAATCCTCCCACAAAACATCTCCCAAAACCCTCATGACTACTGGGGATACCTCTCAAATAGAGAATCACCATTATATGAAGCCAAAGTTGAACTATCCTCCTCAATCATGATCAAATTTTCCTAATCACTCCTTCTACCTTAACAAGGTTTCAAGATGTTTACACCTTCATAAATAATTTACTCATATTTATTAAAACATTTAATTTGATATAAAAAACAATTTTTGATAAATATTTATGAAAAATTTTATATCTAAATTTTATAAATCATTCAAAAAAGTTTCAAAACAAATTTCAAAATGGATTATAAGGTTTTAGTGGAAGGAGTAAATCTTGAACAAGACATTTCTCTTCTATTAACTCTTCACTTTAGACTGGGATACATGTTGAATCTTGGGACAATCATACTGATGGTGCACTACAACATTACATTAGAAATAGATTAGTTCTATAGAAACATGGAACCCCGATCTAATCAATCCCAAAGTGATAATCCATGCTCTAGACTTAACATACTACCTCAATATATTCCTTCAAAAATCTTGAGACACATAATCCTTAGAATTTTACTATTCCATACTGACCACTCTGGAGGGATCTTCATTGGAACCAACCTTCATATGAAAACATTTTTCTACAACCTCTATATGATCTCTAAATAATTCCATCGAAGAAAAACAAAAACCACATTGGATAACAAAATATTTGGCCTGAAATCATATTTAATAATCTATTATCTTCTTCAGAAATCGACTAATTAGGTCTATAAAGAAGACCCCAAATTTGTACACACTATCATCCCCCTATCAAATATCTTGAAGATCCCTTAAATTATCACATGTAAACACTCAATAAAGGGAAATATTCTTGAATAATATATGAAATTTCCCAAAAGACATCTATCATGGACCAACTCACTTTATCTCTTACAATCTTAAAGTATCTTTCTGAAACTATTGAATAAAAAAACATACATGAAATTCATCTGGGGTCTTCACTAACCCAAAAGAAACCTAAAACTCCTAAAAAAATCATCCACATTGGGAAAGGATCATCCATGGAACAATTTCATTACTTCCTACCTCTAAAATTTCAGCAAGGATCAATCATAAGATCTCTCTTCCTTTCCATTCCTCAAACCTCGATAACATTTTGATGACATACCTTTAGACCAAGAAATTAAAAGGTTATAATAAGAAATATATGAAATACAATCAATACAAAAGGAACATTAGTTCCTCAAAATAAGCACATAAATCCATGTCACGACCCGCCCTCGGGGTTCGTGCCGTGACTACCCCAAGCCCGCCTTCCATAGGCCAGGGGTTGGCGACTAGCACCAAGGCGTAAATCCCGATAAAAAGGGAAGGCATTGCCTTTGAAAAGTAAACAAACACCACAGAGAAAGCAAGCGGAAAGTAAACACTAAACAAAAGCAGAGTACAACTGAAAGTGCGGAAAAGTAAATGGGCCAGAATACAAACCCAAACTGAAAGTAAAGTACAACTCGAAAGGGAAAACAACAACTGAAAAGTAAAAGCCGCTACTCCGAGCTGTCCACTGGAAATCCCACCTGAAGGGTGGGTATAGATAGCTCCTCTGCTCCACGGGTCCCGCCGTCCGCTCCATGCACGTCCCGCCCAGTGGTCCACCTCCGGGTACCGTCCCGCTCTGCAAGCCTCAGCTAAGGTCAACGTTGTCCGTCGTCTGCAACCAACACAACGTAGTGTGGGCAAAGCCCGTGCAGGGGTGAGTATAAGCTACTCAGTAGGGACCCCGAGACCCCTGAAGGTCTCTCAAATCCACAAAGGATAAACCACGAAGAAAAGTACAATCACGAAGTAACAACCGACACTGCTTAGGTATATGCCCATACATATACCTAAGTCATCAATTCAAAAACGCTCCAACCTCCGAGCCCAAGTACAACTCAGTCCACACAGGATAGTAAACGTATTCCACACAGGAAGCAAAACGTAATCCACACAGGATTACTCAACACAATCCACACAGGAAAGCAATAGGATTCAGCTCACACAGGTATACTTCTTCAGAGGACAATAAAGATGATCACTGATCCATCTAAGTCGTCGGACCCACGAAGGATCGATAGGTAACTAACCCCCGCAATGACCCACACAGGATCGGGCCCACACAGGACCTATAGGCGCTGGCTCACACAGAACCGCTGAGCGCAAGGACCCACACAGGATCGGGCCCACACAGGACCTGTAGCACTGATCCACGTAGGATCGCTGAGTGCTGAAGTCGTCGTCGTCGAATCCACACAGGATCTCTGTACTGTCGTCGTCGCAGTCACAGTAGCAGTAGTAGTCGTAGCAGTAGAACAGTCACAGCCAGCACTAGGGTTCCCGCACACAGCAAGCTCGATCGGAGGGTCCGCTCCACGAGCCGAGAGGCTGATACATCAACTGTCACGAAGACCAGAGTTGATGTATCCAAAAGTTCCGTATCGTCAACAGGAACTCAACGCAACAGACGACGCGTCGATCGGACGCCCGGTCTGAGAGTTATTGGCATTTTCGTCCCCGGGGCCCGGTTGGTTTTTAAGGCAAAACCAACCCGACCGTACTCCACCTGCGTCCAAACCTCGGGCGGAGTATGTCAAAAGATCCGTCTCACTAAGAGGAACACAACGCGACTGACGGCACGTCAATCGGACGTCCGTAGCTCAAGATATTAGCGTTTCCGCTCCGAAGGCCCGGTTGGTTTCGTGAACGAACCAACCCGGCCGAACTCAAAGTAAACTGAAACCTTGAGTGTGATATACCGAAACGACCGTCTCGATCCAAGTATCGCGTTTCCGCAGACGGTTCGTCATTCGGAGGTCTGAGGCTCAAGATATGGCCAAAAGACCGGAACTGGTTCGAAACGGGGGGGTCCGGGTCCGGGATGACCCGGCCCGACCCCCCCCCCCCCCCTGGGGCGGTCCGGCGGCGCGGCGGCGTGGGGAGCCACGGCGGCTTGTCGCCGCGAGGAGGCTGCGCGGGGGGAAATTATTTCCCCCGCTAATTGGAGGCGGCGCGGCCTTTGTGCCGCGCCTTTGCAACAAAACGGCCCCCACGTGGGGGCCGGTTTTGGAGAAGAAAACCGGGGGGCTGCTGCCCCCCCTTCATGGAACCGCCCCCCTCTTAAAGAGGGGGGGTTTTATACGCTGGCCGGGGGATTAATTCCCCCGGTTTAACGTCATCCGGCCGGCCAGCTGGCCGGCCGGTTTTCTCCAACGGGACCGGAAATTCCGGTCCCCTCTTCGGCTTCCGACGCCGGCGGCCCGGCCGCCGGTCTTCTCATCCCACCGCGGCCCGGAACCGGCCGCGGTCTCCTCATCCCGCCGCGGCCCGGAACCGGCCGCGGTGTTCGTCGTCCGGCGTGGTGCGACGGCACCGCGCCCCTTCGTCGTGCCTTGATTCCTTTTAACGTGGTGCGACGGCGTCGCGTTCTTGAAGATTCTTCCTCGGCGTGGCGCGACGGCGTCGCGCAAAATATTTTCACGATTATCCGCGTGGTGCGACGACACCACGCCACTTGCTTCCACCCGCAAGAAAAACAAGTACAATGGAGGGGGTTCGGCCGTGTTCGTGCGGTCCGGCCCCCTCACGTTAAAATAATAACGCAACTTTAAATAAATCAAAGCCACACGTTAGACTTGCTAAATTCACGATCAGGAATAAAAATAATTAAACCAAAAAGAAATCAACAACCCCTACCTTGGTATAAGGTTCGAATATTTGTCTACGTTCCGCGGAAGACGACGTCGCGGAGGTCGGGCGTCGCGGTCGTCGTTCGTCAAATCCGTTGACGAAGGGATGCATCCGATGCGATACGTCGTTGGCGAAACTTCTCAAGTCGACGAAGGAAAACCGAGGAGAAAGCGGTGTCTCCCTTTCTTTGACGTGGAGAGAAGATAGAACGGCGTGTCAGTGTTCTTCGCGTTCTTCAAGGAGGAAGATGAAGTTCTTCAAAGTGTAGAACTCTTCTTCTCTCAAATCTCCACACAACACAGCAACTCTCAAAATAAAATAAGCTACACCTTATTTTATTTTCACTTTGCCAACCTTTCAAAATTCAAAAGTTGAATTCATTACATTAATTAAATCTAGAGTTGTCAAAATTTAAATGAAGAGATAAGTTGGCAAGAATTAATGTAGGGGAGAGCCACAAAATTTAAGAGGGGGTTTAGAGGGGTTAGGGAATTTGAAAAGGTGGGGGCTCGTGTAGGCCCCACCTCCCTCATAACCACACATGGGAAGTTGGGTGGTTGTGGGCCCCACCAACAACTTCCCATGAGAGAGTCTAACCACCACGAATAAAATAAAATTCACACACAATTTTATTTTACTTATCTTTTAATCCCCAAAACTAACTTTCAACCCGCAACAAACGCAACTTCCGAAAAGGTCTCTTTAAGCGAATATCGGTGCTGCGAGTTCATCGGTGCCCTCAGATTTCAATTCCGAGCACCAGATCAAAAGTTAGGAATTCTCGCTCGTTCGTTCACTGAACGTACCCGAGCCAAACTTCGAAAATTGATTCCGGTCACTCCGGGCCTCGGAATCAGGTGCCGTCTGAAACCGCGCTCTTGTAAAATTCTAAAGAAAATTAAGAAAAAATTTCCCTTGAATTTTACGGGTCTTTACATTACTCCCACCTCAGGGATTTACGTCCCCGTAAAGATACATCAAAAACTAGGGAAACAAATGAGGGTACTGAGCACGCATCTGAGCCTCCCGCTCCCATGTGCTCTCCTGGAGATTCCCGTGCTACCATCTGATGCGCACAAGAGGAATCGATCGCCCACGCAGGACCCGCTCCTGTCGATCCTCTATCTCCACCGGGACCTCCGTAAAAGTCACCCCATCGTCAACGTCAAGCTCCCCATGATCAATGATGTGCGTCGGGTCGTGCACGTATCTCCTCAACTGGGATACGTGGAAGACGTCGTGCACCCGGTGCAACTGAGGTGGTAGAGCCAGGCGATAAGCCACCTCACCAATCCTGTTGAGAATCTGGAAGGGTCCGATGAAGCGCGGAGATAACTTGCCGCCTCGCCCAAATCTCCGAATACCACGTCGAGGTGAGACCCGCAAGAAGACATGGTCGCCATCCTCGAACTCCAGTGGCCTCCGCCTCCTGTCAGCATATGACTTCTGCCGGCTTTGAGCTGTCCTCATCCGCTCCTGGATGACCTGGACCTTCTCTGTCGTGGCCTGGACCATCTCCGGTCCCACCAGTGCTGACTCCCCAGGGTCTGTCCAGCACAAAGGAGATCTACATGGTCGGCCGTACAACGCCTCGTACGGTGCCATCCCGATGGTGGAGTGGTAGCTGTTGTTGTACGCGAACTCCACCAAGGGTAGGTGGTCCTCCCAGCTACGACCAAAGTCGAGGACACATGCGCGGAGCATGTCCTCGAGAGTCTGAATGGTCCTCTCCGTCTGACCATCCGTCTGAGGGTGAAAGGCTGTGCTCAGACGTAGCTGTGTCCCGAACGCTTCCTGTAACCCCTTCCAAAGTCGGGAAGTAAAGAGGGCATCTCGATCGGAGACGATAGATGATGGCACGCCGTGGAGCCGCACAATCTCCTGAACGTAGAGACGTCCCAAGCTCTCTACTAAGCCCTGCTCTCTGATGGGTAAGAAGTGTGCCGACTTGGTGAGTCGGTCAACAATCACCCAGATGGAGTCGTGACCTCTGGAAGTGCGTGGAAGTCCAGTCACGAAGTCCATAGATATGCCTTCCCACTTCCACTCCGGAACCTCCAAGGGTTGTACCAAGCCTGCTGGTACCTGATGCTCTGCCTTCACCTGCTGGCAGGTAAGGCATTGAGAAACGAACTCTGCTACTGCCTTCTTCATGCCCGGCCACCAGTGCTGTCGTCTGAGGTCCTGGTACATCTTCGCCACTCCAGGATGTATCGCTAAAGGAGAAGTGTGAAACTCTCTCAGCACTTCCTCTCGCAAAGCAACTGGTACCATGGTACGTCCTCTGAAAAGGATGTCGTGCTCTGCTCCAAGGGAGAAACCATCAGGTGCCTGTCCCGAGGATATCTGTGCACGCCGTGTCTCACAGTCAGCGTCCCCACGCTGTGCCTCCCTGACTCACTGCAGTAGTGGAGGAGTGACTGTGAGAGACTGTAGAAAGGCTTCTCCATCTCTATCCACGAAGGATATCTGCAAAGAGGCTAGCTGCTCCGTCGCCTCCTCAAGTAGTTGAATGCCCGTCCTCCTGCTGAGGGCATCGGCTACTACGTTCCCCTTCCCAGGAGTATAGACTATCTCAAAGTCATAGTCCTGGAGGAACTCAAGCCATCGTCGCTGTCTCAGGTTCAGGTCCTTCTGTGAGAAGATATACCTGAGACTCTGATGATCGGAAAAGACTGTAAAGCGCTCGCCCATCAGATAGTGTCGCCATGTCTTCAGAGAGAAGACCACTGCTGCTAGCTCCAGGTCATGGGTATCGTAGTTCTGCTCATGCGGCCTCTACTGACGTGATCCATAGGCGATCACGGCCCGCTCCTGCATCATAACACATCCGAGTCCGGTCCCTGATGCATCGCAGTAGACTACGTACCCTACTCCCTCTTCAGGCAACCTCAAGATAGGTGCACTAGTCAATCTCTGTCTCAGCTCCTGGAAGCTCTGCTGACATCTGTCTGACCACACGAAGGGTTTCCCCTTCTTTGTCAAAGCTGTGAGTGATGTCGCAACTCTAGAGAAGTCTGGCACGAACCCCGAGGGGGGGTCGTGACAAATTGGTATCAGAGGAGTTCGGTTCTACCGTGAACTCTGATCTTTTCTATGTGAAGCAATAATGTTTAGCGTATTGAGTGTGGTTATCAGTCCAGGGAGTCCAGTGTTGGTGCGGCGGCCGACGTATCCGTACACCAGGACCCTGACTTCTGATTTCCGACTTAATGCACGAAAACATTGTTTGCGTGTGTGTTTCAAAGTTTTCTTAGTGATTACTTATATCAGCTCACCAGGTATACTGTTCTAACCGTGGCGCACCTGTTTCCTTTTCAGGATGGCCCCACGACGACAGCCAGCTAGGGTTCCGAGAGTCGAGCGAGACGACAGCCCACCGAGCGACGAGGCCTCGGTGCAGGGCCCTTTTCCAGTAGTGGTACCGGCGGTAGCTTTACCCGCCGAGCCCCCGATGCTTCCAGCAGCAGCCGCTGACGATGCACGTCACCTCAGCGCACTGCATGAGTTTCAGCGCCAGCGACCGCCCAGGTTTCGTGGGGAGACGGATCCCCAGGCAGTAGAGGACTGGCTGGAGGCAGTGGTTCGAGTGTTTAGGCTAGTGAGGACACCAGCAGATCTCATGGTGATCCTCGCTGCGAGCTTACTACACGCAGCAGCAGGACGATGGTGGAGCCTGATGCTCCAGGTGCACGATGAGGCATCTATACTTTGGACGGACTTTGAGAGCCTCTTCCGCTCGGAGTTCGTCCCAGCCCCCTTCGTGCGGTGCGTATCCAGGAGCTTCTTCAGCTGCGGCAGGGCAGCATGACGGTCGCTCAGTACTCGGCGAGATTTACCGATCTCTCGCGCTACTCGACCGACATGGTACGGGACCCATTCTTCCGGGCCCGGACCTTCGAGCAGGGTTTGAGACACGAGATCAGGGCATCGCTGATCTCCCTCAGCATACCGAATCAGACAGGAGTATTGGAGCGGGCCCTTCTGATCGAGAGCTTCCTTGCTGAGTCTACACCAGCACAGAGACCCACCGTGGGGCGGCACGTGGCAGAGTCATCTGCAGCAGGCAGTCGACGGATGACTCAGGGGTCCAGACAGACCAGACCTTCAGGCAGACGATCTCAGGGCACTGGCTCAGCAGTGCGGGACACACAGCGCGGAGCCAGTCTTACGAGAGGCAGACAGTGCTACTCGTGCGGCGGGCAGGGCCACATGGCTCGCGACTGCCCGACCCGCCGTGCCGAGGAGCAGCAGTCAGTTGATGGACCACCGAGGCAGAGGCAGAGGGTCGACCGTGGCGGTCCGCAGGGAGGAGGCGGACGAGGCAGAGGAGCTGGACGAGCAGCCGGTGGAGGGCGAAGCTTTGAGGCTCTACCACCACCACCACCAGGAGGTCCACCCCGACCACAGGGAGCTGGCGGGCAGCGACAGGCACAGCTCCAGGCAGCAGAGGCCTACGACCACGGCGCACCCGAGATGATTCGAGGTACTATCTGTGTCTATTCCACCCTTTCTGCAGTTCCTATAGACACAGGAGCGAGTCACTCTTTCATAGCCGCTGCCCTGTTCAGAGCTCGGAGATTCCGATAGAGCCGTTGGCTCGATCCTTACGGCTAGAGACTCCTACGGGAGCAGACTCGACGATTACGCACTGGAATGTAAAGACCCGTAAGAAAAACAAGTACGATGGAGGGGGTTCGGCCGTGTTCGTGCAGTCCGGCCCCCTCACGTTAAAATAATAACGCAACGTTAAATAAATCAAAGCCACACGTTAGACTTGCTAAATTCACGATCAGGAATAAAAATAATTAAACCAAAAAGAAATCAACAACCCCTACCTTGGTATAAGGTTCGAAGATTTGTCTACGTTCCGCGGAAGACGACGTCGCGGAGGTCGGGCGTCGCGGTCGTCGTTCGTCAAATCCGTTGACGAAGGGATGCGTCCGATGCGATACGTCGTTGGCGAAACTTCTCAAGTCGACGAAGGAAAACCGAGGAGAAAGCGGTGTCTCCCTTTCTTTGACGTGGAGAGAAGATAGAACGGCGTGTCGGTGTTCTTCGCGTTCTTCAAGGAGGAAGATGAAGTTCTTCAAAGTGTAGAACTCTTCTTCTCTCAAATCTCCACACAACACAGCAACTCTCAAAATAAAATAAGCTACACCTTATTTTATTTTAACTTTGCCAACCTTTCAAAATTCAAAAGTTGAATTCATTACATTAATTAAATCTAGAGTTGTCAAAATTTAAATGAAGAGATAAGTTGGCAAGAATTAATGTAGGGGAGAGCCACAAAATTTAAGAGGGGGTTTAGAGGGGTTAGGGAATTTGAAAAGGTGGGGGCTCGTGTAGGCCCCACCTCCCTCATAACCACACATGGGAAGTTGGGTGGTTGTGGGCCCCACCAACAACTTCCCATGAGAGAGTCTAACCACCACGAATAAAATAAAATTCACACACAATTTTATTTTACTTATCTTTTAATCCCCAAAACTAACTTTCAACCCGCAACAAACGCAACTTCCGAAAAGGTCTCTTTAAGCGAATATCGGTGCTGCGAGTTCATCGGTGCCCTTGGATTTCAATTCCGAGCACCGGATCAAAAGTTAGGAATTCCCGCTCATTCGTTCACTGAACGTACCCGAGCCAAACTTCGGAAATTGATTCCGGGCACTCCGGGCCTCGGAATCAGGTGCCGTCTGAAACCGCGCTCTTGTAAAATTCTAAAGAAAATTAAGAAAAAATTTCCCTTGAATTTTACGGGTCTTTACAATCCATACTAACTCTTCTGAAAAACACCCCACACAACCACATCACTATCCTCTATCCAGGATAGAACCACACCATTCATATAACACGTCATCCAGAATACACCTCTCTTACTCAAAACCATTCACACAACCATTTCTAACTCCATATATCCTCTTCAAATAACTACCAAAAAAATATAACAACACTATATTAAGAATAAAAATAAAGGGAACCCACCCACCACATCAAGATACCATCCACTTTGGGCATCACTGACTCACCCGTGCAGTTTTAAAACATGTTGTATATATAAAAGATATTAATAGAAAATTATTTTCCATCCATTTATATTATTTAAACCATAAAATATAAAACTGAAATAAAATCAATAATATCATTCCCAAATAAAAAATATAGTAATCAATTACTTTTCATCATTACTACTAAACAATTTATATGTTGAAAGTAATATCATCTTCACAAATTTCAATGTTTTTGAAACAACCTTGTTATAACCAATTTTAAATGGTTAACCTTTTATGAGATGTTTTTTATTCCAAAAATATAACCACAAAACAAAAATTAATCATAGTAATTTCATGTTCATGATAATAAGAAAAATGACCTTAATCTTCACTTCACACAGTTCCATGTTAAGAAAAATTAGGTTCAGGGATTTAAATTTATTATAAAACAACTTATTTTTAAATATAATTTAAAAAATAAATCCATATTTTATAAAATAGGATTTCATAAAGTCACATGAACACTTCAATGAAATCAATTGATAGATAGTGCCATCTTGAACAATATTCAACATTTTTAAGTCATTTTTAGTGATGCATCATGCCTTTATTTTAAAAAATTCCAACACATAGCTAAATTAAAGATGAAAAATTCATATTATTTGGTATTAAAAATATGGATTGACATGATTAATATAACCATTTTATCCCATGGGAAACATTTATAAAACAAAATAGAAATTAAACAATTTTTATCTCGTGCTTTATGCTTTACATAATTAAAAAAATTATTACTGAATGATATTGTTACTTAGGAAACATAATTCTTAATTCCTATGAAAATTTCTACATTATAGGCCCCCGTTATCAATTCAAATACCCCATTACAAATATAACATGATTTTGGAGTTCTAAAAAAACATGGTTTCAGATCATAGTTTAAAACTATGTATGTAATTTACTATGTGTCATGATTGACATGATCAAATTAAATAGTCTTTAAAGATTTCACCACTCAGGAAAACATGCTTATACACCTAAATAAGGTAACATTATTTTAATTCCATTTTTAATACATTAATATAATATAAAAAGATTTAAAATTATAATTACAACATACTAAACTTGTTACATGCTCAAGATTTATATACCAATAATTTCATAATAAATTTTATAATTATTTTCAAATTTATCTATGCTTCCTAAAATAAAATTATCATGGTGTAACATGAGAGGAAAAATTATATCATAACAATAAATTATATCAATCTCAAATGAATAGGTTCAATCATGTAAATAGTTTCAATTATTAGTAAGTTACCACAAGGAATGCTTATCATTTTCAAAAGATTTAAAACAAAAAATTACAACCTTACCATAAATTCATAACAAATGAAAGATAAATATCATGAGAAGAAAGTTTACACATGTAATAACATTCATATTACTATATTTGATATATAGGTATAAAAAATCTAGAATAATAATTCTCTTAACCATTCATGGAAGGTGAGACAGATTATGAGCAAGTTATTTATGTCAAAGTTTTCAAATTTTTAATTAATTATCAATAATCATCAAGGACAAGGTAACATGTTTCCTAAAGATTTTAAAAATTAAGTAGTTATTAAAAAACACATTAAACATTATTCAGTGATAATTATAAAAATTCATGGAATAGTTTACCGTGCTATTCACTTTAATAATGGAAACAAAATTCAATTTATGAAGGAGCATGTTATAGAAGGAAAGTGAATATAATATTTCAAGGCCTATAAAATATTCAAACAAATAATTAATTCCAGTTAATCACTAATTTACTATTTTTTTAATATTATATGACTAATACAGTAAATAATAAAATTTAATTAACAATTACAACACATTCATAATTATAGAAACATATATAAAAATAATAATGTAAATTCTAATGAAGCTAATGAACATGATACATGTTCCTTTATATAATTCCTACACTGTAATGGTTTCAATTCCTCTTTAACATGTTTAGTAGGTTTTCAAAGTCCTTGCACTATATTATATGTCCTCCAAAAATATATTTTTCCTAGCTAGTCTATTTAGTCCATGTTACATGTTAGGATTGAATTTCACTCCCACCCTACCATTCCCATGAATTCCTCACTTCTTCCAGACTCTAGTATCCATCCTATATATCAAAAACAACTTTTATAACATTTTCCATGACCCCTACCCTCAAATGAACCCCTCCTAGGGTGGTAAATATGGAAAGAAGATTAATACTTCTTGATTCTTGCCTTTAGTAGGCCGCAGGTTATTTACTAGTATTGAGGGTATGGAAATTTCACATATGGAAGACATTATACTCATTAATAAATATAGGATCAATAGATAGAGTTAATAACCACCAAGTTAACTCCATAAAATGGGAATAAGGTATAACATTTCCCTATCTCAGATAAACATATATTAAGAAATTCAATACATTTAAAATAATTAAAATACAAACACATACAATCCACTCTAGATACCTGAACAAAAACTCAAAAAATTTGGTAATCTATTATAAAAACACATGTAAATTGTGGTGGGGTGAGAACTTGTGAGTAAATAGTAAGATAATCCCTATAAATAGATAAAAATCCATCTGAAATATATATTCAAGAATAAGCAAGAGAGAAATAATTCATGTAAGAAAAAAGTAAAAAAACTTATATAAGACAACAACCATAAAATCCACAAGAAACACCATCATAAAAAATTTCAACATCATTCAACATCCATGGGCTCGAAGTATATTCATCTTGGATCCAACCTATCAAATCATGGGTTCTCCCACTAATACTAGTAGCAAGACGATATGAATACCTCATTACTATCTGTAGGGAGGTGAGTATTAAACATCACCAGAAACATATCATTATCCATCCTACCATGCATCTGCAACTACATCACCATGTTTCCACATATCCATATCTTCATCATCACACTTCCACAACCATATCTCTATAATCACCTCAATTCCATCACTTACCAACCATCTACTAGTAGGGTAATGAAAACATGAACATAAACACCATTCCCTCCTCCTACTATGTATATCCCCAAAAAACACTATCCCATTATCTATATTAAGTTATTGTGAACATATAAGGAATTAAAATATTTTCCTCCCACTACCATGCACTAACCACTATAATCCACCTCATCCTCTCATCAATCATTACCTATAGTGAACTATAACTACAAGACATCATAAACTATTTGTATATGCCAACTTGGATCCATTAAAATCCATATAAATAACATCGCATCATCCCCATTTCTCAAGGTCACTTCCCCCAAACCACATCAACAATAACGTCAAAATAGAATAGAAATAATGCATTAATTACATATTACATAAGATAACAACATCGTAAAATAGATCAATTATTCCCCATTAACTTAATAAAAATCCAATAAAATATTCTTTCCACCCATTAATCGTTTCATTCATCATTTTAATCCATTAAACCCTCATCCATCACATTCAAGATTTATTATTTAATAAAAATAGTTAACATTTCTAGTTTTACCCCATAACCTATATTAAGTTCATTAATACTTTATTTATCCAATGATTATACATTTTTTTCAAATAATTCTCATTCAATTTATGAATCATTATCCCATTTACCACCCAAAAAACCAACTTCAAAAACAAAATAAAAAAACAATAATTTATCATTTACACACATCCAGTTCAATTATCATCTTTAAGGGATTTTACATTTTCATGTGAGGTTATTTATAGAAAAATATTTTATAAAATGAAAATATATTCATAGTATAAAAAAATTTCATAATTAAAATTATCCATCATGTAATTATTGAAAGGAAACATTATTAAATCAAGTAAATCACATATCATATCTACCTATTCCTTTCAATTCATTTGAATGAAGTTTATTAAATCCAAATATTCTTAGAGGTTATGTTTTTTCACATGTTCTCTATTTACCATAAACCAAAACACCTAATGAAATAAAAAAAACATACTTAAAAGGAAGATCACTAATAATATATAAGAACATTAATTCCAAAATATAGAAGATAAGTCTTGAGATTCCATATCTTAACCCACATTTCACAAATCACTACATATAGATGAGGTGAATAGAGGACACCCACAAAGACATAACCACACCAAAGAGGGATAAAAAACATAGAACATGCAAATTATCATCAATCTATAACCATACAAGCATCCAGAATAGTCATTACCATAACTATAACCCTCTCCTCATGAAGAATGAGAGAGGAACTATAAAGAAAAATAAGTACAAAATTGTGGGAACACACCTATGATCATAAAAAAAATCTCTTAAAACTGGGAATCAAATACAAAAAATATGGTTAAAATAACATTAAAGGATACACATTGTATATCTAAGAGTCCAGGTAAAATATGGAAAAATAAATGGGTTTGAAGGGGCTTACAAATTTATAGGTAGTCTAAAAATTAATATACTATGACACAACACACCACACCACACCCCAAAAGGATGACGTGGAGTAGGTTACGTAGTGTATGGAAGAGTCCCACTCCCCAAAGGAGTTTCAAAAAACATCCTAGGAGAACCATGGAATTATCCATGGAGATATCCTATAAACATGGAAAAGGGACCACACTATAGGGGAACCACCACACCACAAAATTTGAAAGAAAAATAAGAGGGATATACTTCTCCCCAGATCTATGGTGCATCAACCCAAAAATAAGAAAAACCATAAAAAAATCACCTTCCTAGTCATCACACTATAGAGAATCCATCATACCATTGAACATCAACGTAATGGGTATCCTTGTTACAATATAAGGGCCACAATTTAGTTACATGGAGATCAAAAAACCCACAAGAACTCCCAAAATGATCCTACAAGACTCTACTATATATTCCAATTCCCTACTCTACAATGATACAGAAATAGGAATAACCAAAAAAATACACTTTCTAATCCTCTATACCACAACAATCTACATCATCTCATAAATACCACCACTATAGTGTGATGAACACCACTAGACCACTGTGAACTCCAACCTGAACCTCAACTCAAACCTCTTCCCTTCACCCTAGAATATTTTACCATATCCTATAGCACTTAAAATCACAATTTAATAGGACTAGAAGGTTTGAACTAATGTATCAAATACTTATCAAAAAATAATTATTCTCAATAATAAAAACCAAACCTTAAGAGGAAGGATACCACCACCAAAACACCTCCTATGAATAAACCTCTACAATGGAACCAACCAACTACCAACAACATTAGGAAGCTTCAGACCTCTATCCTACAAAAAAAAATATACTCTTAAAACCTTCATGGATACTAGATATACCTCTCAAATAGATTTCCCCACTAGATGAAGCTAAATTGGCACCATTATCCACAATCATGACTAAAATTTCTCAACCACTCCTCCAACATTAACTGGATTTCAAGATGTCCACACCTTAATAAATAATTTCCTTATCATGATTAAAACATTTCATTTTATTTTTTAAGGGAGGTTTTGAATATTTTCATAAAAAATTTTATATCTAAATATAATAAATCATTAAACATAGTTTCAAAACAATTTTAAAAATTCATTACAAGGTTTCAATGGAATGAGTAGAACAAAACCAATATATTTCCCCCTTATTAACTCTCTATCTAAGACTAGGATGCATAATGAATCTTGGGATAATCCTAAAAAAGTATCTCATAGTATTACATTATAAATTGATTGTATTTCCAAGAATAGTAAACCTTAAGATACTTAACCCAAAATTGTTAAGCTGCACTCTAACCTTAGCAGACCGCCTTACTCAATTCCTCCACGAAGCTCTTGATACAAAACCCAGAGCATTCAGCTCCACATTCCCAACCACTATGGGGGGATCATAACTAGAACTCTCCTTCATAGAAAACCATATTTTTATGAACTCTTCATAATATATCACAACTTTAAAATATGGAAACTAAAAATACATGAAATATCACTAAATCTATAGCCTCAAAACTGATTAAAAAATCAACACCCTCCCTCTCTCCTTGGAAAAAACATAGAAACCAACTATATTTCATAATGCGCACCCCTAATATCCACAAACACTCATCCTACTATTGAATCTCTAGAATATCCTTCAAATGATCACACATATTCACTTGATAATGGAAAATATCCTTGCATAATTCAAGAATCTTCCCCCAAGATATCTATCCTGGATCACCGCACTTCATCTCACACTATCTTTGAACTACTTTCCAAATAAATCCAATGACCAAAGAAACTCATATTTCATATGAGGTCTTAAAAACCAAAAGAAACATAAGTCTCCTTTAACCAATCATCAATGTCAGGGAAGAAGTACCCACCAAATATTTTTTCCACTTCCTACCTCTAGAATCTCAACAAGGATCTATCACAACATCTCTCTTCCTTTTCATGCCCCAGACTTTGATGAAGTTTCAAAGACATAGATTTATACTAATAAAAAACTTGGTTATCATAAACCACATAATTAGTACAATCAATTAAAAAGTAACATCAATGCCACACAAAAATCACTTCAATTCCAACTAGCTCTTTCTCTAAAAACATGCACAACTACATTAATATCCCCCACCAGGTACAACACCACAACATCCATATGACCCATCAGAAACAATGCACCTATATTCATCATAATAATTTGTAACACTATTTCAACATATATATATCAAAGACAAAAAAACTAGCACAAAAGTCAGAAAACACTATATCAAGCACAAATATCAAGGGAACCCACCCACTACATCAAGATATTTTCTTCTTTAGGAGGCCCTAAATCACCAACATGGTTTCAAAAAAAGTTATAAATATTATAGCTCTTAATGTGGAAGGGGGTTACATCTCTTAATATTTTTGAATCCATAACACACACCACAAATATAAAATCAGTCATATAAAATCCCAATCAACAATATACTAATTAATCACTTTTCATCATTTCTAATTAAAAATTTAGGCGTGGAAAAAATATCCTCTTCATTGATTTCATGGTTTTCCAAAAAAACATTTTTATTACCAAATTTAAGTGGTTAAAATTTAATGAGATGTGCATGATTATATCAATACCACCACAACACCACACAACTCATAATAACAATAAGTTTTATTTTCACAAAATAAGAAACATCACCTCAATGTTCACTTCACATAGTTCTATGTGATGAAAAACTAAGTTCACAACTTAAACATCGTTACAGAACAATTTATTCTTAAAAAACCTTTAAAATGACAATTAATATTTTGTAAAATAATTATATAGAAAAGAACATCAACAATTAAATGCAATCAATCAATAGTAAATTTCATCATGAACAACACTCAATATTTTCAAGACATTTTTAGGAAAACATAATGCCTTGATTTTAAATAACTAAAACATGCATATAAATTATTGAAAAAATTGGATATTATATGGTATTAAAAACAAGGCTTGACATAATTAATATAATCATTCAACTTTTTTTGAAATATTTTTCAAAAAAAAACAAAAAACTGTACATTTTTCATCTCATGATTCATACATAACATGCTTAAAAATCATTCCTAAATCTTCTTGTTATCGAGAAAACACACTTCTTAATTCATATGAAAAAATTTAGCTGTTAGTTCCTAATACTGAATTCAAATACCTGATTATATATACAAAATTATTCCAGAGTTCTAAATAAATGTTCTTTGAAATCACAAAATAAAATTAGACATGGTGTATCACTATGTTTTATTATTAGCATGCTCAATTTAAATAGCCTTTAAAAAATTAATCACTTAGAAAATCATGCTTATACACCTCAATAAAGTAACATAATTTTACTTCCACATTTATATACATGATCATCACATAAAATTACTTCAAATTCTAATTAAAACATTTTATAATTGTTATATTCTCAAGATTTACATATTAGTAATTTCATAATAAGCTGTAAAAATGTTTTAAACTTTAGAAATTCTTACCAAAATAAACTTCTCATGTTGTAATGTGTGAGGTAAGTTTATTTTAAAACTCTAATTTTTATCACTCTTGAAATAATAGGTTCAATAATATAAACAATTTTGAGTCTCAATAAGTTTCCACAACACATTCTTATCATTTACTAATAATTTAAAACAAACCAAGTCCAACCATACAATAAATTCCTAACACATGAAAGCTACAGATCATGAGAATAATGGAAACACATGGAATTCAGTTCATATTTTGATTCTTTATACATATGTGTAAACAATATAGCATAAAAATTATCTTAACAAAGTTTGGAAGGTGATACATATTTTTTTATTTGAAAAAATTTTCATATTTCCAACAATTTACTATGGGAATGTTTATCATTTTTTTTAATTTAGAAACAATTGAAACCAAAATTAAAACCTTGTCATATATTTTAAACATAAGAATATAAATTATAAATGGACTAATACTACAAAAATATAGTCATTCCAAAAAGTAATGTGGATGTTATTCATATGAAAGTTTTAAAATTTTCTTTGAATTATCAATAATGGTCATTTTTTGGAATTTTAGAATTTAAATAACCAAAATCAAGATTAAAAAAAGTCTATAACACATTATTATGAGACATCATGAATGAAAAACAATAAAGGAAGTATAAAATTTCATGGAAACCATAATAATCATAAACAAAGTTTTGAAATAATCATTTCAACATTCCAATATGAAATATACTTAAGGTAACATGTTTTATAATGGTTTCAAAAATTTATTAGCAATTCACACCAAAATAAATTAAACATGATTCACTGCCAATTTTAACATTTGAAGAATATTTTAACATTATATTTACTTTAACAATGGATATAAAATTCAATTTATAAAAGATCATGTTATTACAGGAAAGATAATAACACATTTTAAGGCTTAAAAAAGTTTCAAACAAATATTTCATGTCAGTTAATCACTAGTTTTTTCTTCTATTTTATATTATACTACAAATTAAATGAAAAATAATAGTTCATTAATAATTACCACACATTCATATTTATAGAAATACATGTAAAAATTGAAATATTAATGGTAATGTAACTAATGACCATGATACATGTACATATCTGTAATTTCTACCCTGTAATTGGTTTAATTATACCTAAACATGTTTATTAGGTTGTATAATTCCTTACATCATATCACAAGACCCCCAAAAATATATATGTCTTAGATGGTCTCCTTGTTCCACATTACAAGTTAGGCTTGATTTTCACCACTTCCCTGCCATTTCCACACAGTCCTCACACATGTTTAACTCCATTATCCACACTATCTCTCAACTAACACCTTTGATATCACTTTTCATGACCCCTCTCCTAAAAAGGCCGCCTACTGGGCCAGAAAAGAAGAGAGAAATATAAGGACCCTTGATTTTAACCTTTAGTAGGCCTTGGGTTGGTGACTAGCCCCAACGGTTTATAAATATCACATATTGAAGGCATTATGGTCAATAGTAAATATAAGATCAGGATATAAATCAAATAAATACCAATTTAAAATAATACAATAAGTGAAAGGTATAAAACTTTTCTATCCCAAATAAATTTAAATTAATAAATGAAAATTATACAAAATTATTCAAAGCCGAACACATATGTTCTACTCCAGATACCCAAACAACAACTCCCAATTTAAGTAATCTATCATGTAAACGCTAGAAAAATTTTGTGGGGAGAGATATTAAGAGATCCTAATAAGATAATACCCTTAAATATATCAACATATATGTGAAATAAATATGCAAGAATAAGAAAGAGTGAAATTATCTAGGTAAAAAAATAGTAGAAACATGTACATAAGAAAATTATAATAAAATGCGCAAGAAACACTATCATCAAAACTATCAATATAATTCAACATAATTAGTGTTAGAATATATCCATCTCAGCTCCAACATGCAAACTTAGGGGTTTCCCACTCAAATTGGTATCGAGATGATAGGATCATATCCTTACAAAGTATAGGGATGTGATTATAAAACAACACCAGCAACATATCATCAACTATCATTCAATTCATCAAAAAACCACATCACCATTTTTCCAAATATCTATATTAGTATCATCATACATTTGTAACCAAATTTATAAAATCACTATAATTTAATTACTTCCCAACCATATGTTAGTAGGTTGATATAAATATAATGGAAATTTTTTTTGTTCCCTCTTTTTGTGGGCATATTGAAACAACACAACCCCATTATCTATAGTAAGGTATCCTGAACATATAGGTTATCAACTTCATGCCCTCCTTGTACCATGAATGACCCCCACTATGTACCACCACATCCTCTCTTCCATCACCACCTATAGTGAACTATAATTTTTATCCATCACAGTGAATGCGTATATTCCATCTTCGATCCATTATAGCCCATATAAATTTCACCACATCAATATCATCACCCCTTCTATATTTCACATCCCCACAACTCTATCCCCAATAACATCAAAATATCATAGAAAACATTCATCAAAAAAATATTCCATAAGACTATAACATCATATATTAGATCAAAAATCTCTCATTAACTTCAAAAATATAATCAAATATTCATGCAACCCATTATCATTTCTCACACAATTTCAATCCATACAACCCCTCCACAAAATTAATTATTTTTCATTTAATCGCAAAAAAATACAATTTCTAGTTATTACCACCTTAACCCATGTTATGCTCTTTAAGAGATTATTTTTCCAAGTCCTAAATTTATTCACATCCATTCACATTCAATTTAATCATCATTATCATATTTACCACCCAACAACCCAACTTCACAAGCAAAGATGCAACACAACAATTCCTTGTTAACACAAAGCCAGTTCAATTACCATCTTTAAGGGATTTATCATTTTTATGTGAGGTGGATTCCATAAATATATTTTACCAACCACAACATATTCATAGTATTTTCACATTTCATAACCAACATCATCTAGTATGAAATTATGGAAAGGAAATATCATGAAATCAAGGAAATCACATTTGATATCTCCCCTTTCCCTTTAACTAATTTCAATCTGGTTTATTAAATTCATATATTCTTATAGTATAAGTTTTTTCTATGTTTTTCTCCCCTTCCCAAAAACTAACACACCCAATTATATCAATATAATATAATTTAATGAAAACACAAAAATCATATTAATTCTATAAGATATACGACAAATATGAAGATCCCCTACATCAACTAGTGCTTCATAAACCTATGTGAAAAAAGAAGAGGTTAAGAGTGGACACCCAGAAGGTCAAAGCCACCCCAAAGTGGGGTAAAAACCTAGAACACACCACCCATAATTAACCACTAGCCCTAAAATCACCCAAACAGTCATTTCCATAACTTAAACATCTAAAGATAAATAATGATAGAGGAACTAGGAAGAAAAATATAGAGGAGAGGGGAGCACACTTATGTTGACTAAAAATAAAGATCTTGAACCCAAGTAAAAATTCTACTAAATGGGGTTTGAAATAACCTCAAAGGATGAACCTTGGATGTTCAATAGTTGATAAAAATGATCAAATAATGATAAGCTTTGATTTGGATTGGGAATTTATAGGTAGGCCACAAATTTGAATACCATGACACAATATACTACACAACACCACAAAAGGATGGCATGGAGAAGATTCCATTATGTCAGGAATAATACAACACCATAAAGGAGATGGTCAAAAAATCATATGAGAAACATGGTTCTGCCCATGTTACAAACATATAAAACTGGAAAAGGGTCCATGCTGCAGGGGAAACAACACACCACATAATTACAATTATAAAGAAGGAGGTCACACCGCAACCCGGATTTATGGAACAATAACTCTAAAACAAGCAAAACCACCAAAAATAATTTTCCTGATATCCATATTGCATGCCATCAATCATGCTATAGAACATTCATGCAAGGGGAATATACAATAAAACTTTAGGTTCATGTTTCAGCTACCAAAAGTTTAACATAACAATAAAAACTCTCAAAAAGGATATTATAGGACACCAAACCATAACCCAACTCCCCACACCACAATGATACTGAAATCAAAATAATCACCAAAAAACCACTTCCCAAGCCTCTACACTAAAATTCTCTTCCTCAAGCCACAAATATCACCTCCATGATGTAGTGAACACTACCACACCATAAGGAACTCTAGCCAAAACCTCAACTCTAAACTTCTACGTTCACCCTCAAACCCTATACCAAATCCTCTTAAGCCTAAGACTCACAAAGTAACATGCACAGAAGGTCAACACTATTATTACTTAGGTGAAGCAACCAACATTATGTTCCAAGTCATGCTACATAAATTGAAAAAATATTAAAGAGATTCGATATAGAACAATATAATAGGGGATTGTTTCTAATATCACATGGAATAAATCTTTATAAGAAAATTTATCCTCATACATATGAGGAGAGACTAATAATGACAAAGAACCCATACACACCTATAATAGTTCCAGTCATGTATGTCATGTTAGGTACTAAGATTAATGTTTTCTATTCACATATCATGGTTGGTAGATATCAAGAAGATCTTAGTGAGAAAAATATGATGGTATTCAAAACAATCTAAAAGTACTTTCAACATTCTAATGATATGTTCTTATTTTATGGGTGAGATGATTAGATAGTGATTAGGGGTTGCACAAATTCTAGCTTCTAAATAGACTAAAACGATATGAATTCACAATCGAGTATATATTCACTCTCAATTGTAATAAATTAGTTAATAATAGAATAAATTATTTTTAAACTTATTAGTATTAATGAATTACCTAGTTTTATTAATTATAAAAATAATATTTAATTTTCAAATCATAATGGAAATAGTATTATTAAACTCTTTTCTTATAAGTGTTTATTGGAAAGTATAATTTTAAAATTATAGAATTCGATTTTGAAAAAATAAATATCATTTTTTAATTCATCCAATTAAAAGTATCCAAATATGAGTTTTTAATAATTTTTTAAAAAGATATATTTTTCAAAGAATAATGAAAATAGTGATTTTCATTGAAAATTGTGTTTGAATTTTGAGTATCTACAAATTCAAATTATATTTTTGATTATTTTTAAAATTTAATTAGTTCCTTTTGATTAAAAACAATATAATTATAGTATTTTTAATTAATTTTATACTTGAATTTGTTTTTTATACTTAAAAAGGCATTTTTCCGAAAAAAATAATTTTCATCGTATTTTGACTACTAAAAATAAAAATAAATTCTACCACTTATTCATATTGGTTATTTAAAACTAGATTAAATATTTGAAATTATTAGGTCTCAATTTTGTTTATAGTTCCCTATTATTTTTTGTCATTATGAATTGTAACTGTCGTAAATATTTGTTATTGCAATTAAGGTAAAATTAGTTAATTGAGGGTAAAAATAATTTGTTAAGGACTAAAAAGTAACCCAACCCTTGATTTAATTTAATTTTATGGTTATATTTTATCTATAATTATCCTAACTTAAAATATATAACATTTTTTGTTATATTTTCATGATTGTGACCTTTATGACACTTTATTTTAACAAAATTCAAAAATGTTATTTTTATTGTTTAATTACGTTTAAAATTTTAACATGGGGATAAAAATAAGGTATACTAATTTATTTATGGTTATTTTAAATACAAATAATTTTATTTTAACATGGTAATTTATTTAAAAAATTTAGTAATGAAATAATTACCTTAAATACTTACGCAATACCGACACAATATTTATTTAATAAAAAGAATAATAAAATAAATGATTTAAAAATATTAAAATTAGTATAAATTGAGTTATTTTTAGTGTACCATGAATTTTTTAGATAATTATAACATATTTGGGGTGTTTAAAATGTTTATATTTGAATTACATATTTTTCTTGATGTTTTTAAAGTCAAATTAAAATAAATGTTATCAAGATTAATACTAATGGTATTTTTTAATAAATAATGTTTTATTAAATGATTTAAAAGACCCAAAAATATTTAATTCATCATGTAAATGGTATATGGTTGATAATTTTAACCATTTTACATTTATGGGATGTTTATCCTTTTATAGTAAATTTCTTTACCCTAAAATAGTAAAAACTTTCGTACTAGGGTATTTGTTAGAAAAGGTTAACATGGGTTAAAATAAAAAAATATAATTGTAAACAAATCACCTATATTTTTTTGATTTTTATTGGGTGATATTATTTTGTCTAATACATATATTTTCTTTTAATTTTATCAATTTTGATAAATTTTTAAATGAAAATTTATTTATATTCATTTAATAGTTTATGAAATTCCAAGAGTTCCCCTCCCCTAACTTATGGAACCTCATCTCCTCTTTTATTCACACTTCAAAAACATTTTACTTCAGCCAATACCAACCAAAATACTTTATTTAAATCCCACCCAATTTTTTAGATTCCTTGGTTTAATCAAAAAACAATCCTGGGAAATCTTTTGTTGTAAACATTATGAGGTTTCCTAAAGAAGATATATAGTTCTTAATCAAGAGTTTTCATTTTATTTCTTATTATAACTCCATAAAAATTAATTAAAACATGATTAAAAGAAATAGAATATTTAATATAATTATATGTTTTTCTGTTTATTTAATTACTTATATTCATCTCATATTCCATCAAATGGGAAACAAAACTATCATTTGTGTATACAATAGACTACCGCACCATGAACCGATGTAATTCGTTTTTTAACACCACATCTCATAGTTAGTTATAATTATTAATTACACACACACACATATATATATATATATGTTATATTAATGAAATATTTATCATTATGAAAAAATAATATATCATTTAATTTCTTACCTTTATGTAGATTGAAAAATGATAATGTGTTCATGCATAGGTGTGGACTACCACCTCCACGAAGCTATGTAATCTATTTTTCATCACAAAATAACATTGATGATATATATCAGTATATTTAAATAAATAATATTTTATTTATAATATTATTATCATTCAATAAAAATAAAATGATACTTACCTTATTTCCATAATGGTCTCTGAAAAATGGAAACGTTACTCATGTGTACGTTTGACATACCGTCACTATGATGGTATCATAGATCATTTTGCATAAAAATATTTCATGATTAGATTTAAAAGTAAAATTTATGCATTTAAATAATAATAAATTAATTATTATCACTATTTACATATTTAAATAATGACCTCTTTGTTGATAGTCAACCTACGGAAGTCATATTGGACATATGATTTGAATATTATCAAAACGTCTAACATGAATTTAATTAATTAAGTAAATGATTAAGTTATAGATTAAGTAATTGATTATAACATGGAAATAAAAGTACTAATAAACTTTAAAAAATTTATTAATAAATTAAATAATTAAAATAATTTTATTATTCAGGTAGATAAACAACATATGTGATGAGTCAAACCCTAGGTAAGAGACTCTCTTTTAAAAATCCAATTTTAAAGTTTCCCTTAAAACTATTTTCTTCCATGTCCATATTTTTTAAAATTAATTATTAATTTATTTATATAGAAAAATAATAATTATAAAGGCCACTTTATGTCTCTTATGACTTTTTTTCAATGTTTTTCAAAAAGGAATCTTTTTACAGAATGTTTGAAATTTCATTACAAAAGAGAAATGGAATATTATATTTTAACATATAAGAAGACAATTAATTTTTTAGATACCATAATAGTTATTTTTTATTATCTTACTTTACAATATTTCATATTTTATTCAAATAAAATCCCACCTTCCCTTCCTTATGGGTATTTTAGTATTGAGAATGGATTTGAAAAAATGGGTATTTCAATATTCGAAAGTATTTTTTATTTGGGTTCAAAAGTGTTTTTAGGAGGTTTTATGATGAAAATGAGAAATAAGAAAACAATTTATTCATGATATGGTACATTATCATTATATATTAGAAACGTGTGAGTTTGATACATCTTATATTATGGGTTGAGCCCCATTTTAGATCATGAAGGTTAGTGATCCCAATACAACTTATACGTAGAGTGTGCCCCATTATTGATGTTCAATGAATTGTGTAATGATACCGATATTTAAAGGAAATAATGAGGGAGTTAACAAGTGTTGTTTATCTTATATATTTAAATAGACTATGTTTATTTCTAATGAAGATTTAAAACGGGTTATGAATATGATGCTCTAAGTCATCTAAAAAGGAATTATAATTTCTTACTATGAGTTTTAAATTTTCATTTGAGAAAAAATTTTGTGCTTATCATTTATAAATTATTTGTTTTATATATTCAATGAAAATTATGATGAAGGTGGTCATTTAATGGGTTTTCATGTTTTTTACTAGATTAATATATTTCTTCTTTTTATGTCCCTTACTGAGCATTTTGTGATCATCCTATGTTTTTAAAATATTTTTCACAAGTTTTAAGGATGTTTAGAAAGAAAGAAGAAATAAAGTTTAAATTTATGAATATTTTTAATGAAAAGAAAATATGTTTCATTTAAAAAAAATTATATCATGGGAAAAACAAATACTATGTAAAAGTGTCAACATGTAATGTATGTGTTTATTATATACGAGTTATCAACTAATTATCTAAAACTCTAAACCACAAATATACTTAAGAATTTAAGAAAATGAATTTGTGACTAAAAAACTCAAGATTATGTAATATTTAATGTTGGTTCTTGTATCAATGGTGGCATTGTGTACTATATGAGCTTAATGAAATTCATGGTTGATGACTCTATAATAAAGTCCAAGTATTTGATGTATCTAAAGAGGTTATCTAGATATGAAATTTTTTCTAAGATATAGACATGGTCCATAATAGTAAATACCCTATCACATTATATGGTGATAATACTGTAGTAGTGGATCTTAAAAAAGAGTCAATGTGACATCCATGAACGTAGAACCTACTCTCTAAGTATCATCTCTTGAGTTTTTTTCATAGATAGGTGATGTTATAGTGATCAGAGTAACCCCAAAAGAAAATTTAGTGGAACCAAAAACTAAATCCTTATCTTATTAGAATAATTACTATTATGTGAGATCTAGTAGACTAAAGGTTGTAATTAGTTAACCCTGGTGAAAGTGGATATTTATTAGAGTTGGTTCCCAGAATGAACTATGTCACACAATATACTTTATATTACCTATATATATTCAAATAAGTGAGTATTAAATATATTTATAATCAAATTATAATTTATTATTCTATGTTATATCTATTTGATAATTAAATTGGGTATCTATCACATTAATAATGTCATAAGAGTTCCTTGTTAGGATGAGATACTTGAGGTATTGTGATAATATTCAATAGCTCTAGTTATATGGTTTGATTAAATCATCTGATAGGACACAAATGACACATACCATCAGTTCCAAGATTCTTATAAGTGGATGAGGATTTATCTCATTAATTTTATACTTGGTAATCTCCAATATGATAGATTATGAGGAAAAACACATCTGTAGAGATTCTTCATGTTTCTGTGTTATTGGATGTTCTATATGTGAGCATGTGTAATGATCATTAGAATTTAAGATTATTATTAATATGTATGATGAATTGTGTACTTATACATACTAACTAAAACCATGACTACATATGTTCATGTGAAGTAGGGTACATTGGGTGTGTCCCTAATGATTTGATATTAGTGAATAAGTCGGTGAAGGATTTCTCCCTTCCATATCTATGGATGTTGATATCTTAATCCTTTGATTGAAAAGAATATTTTGAATTAAATTCTATATACATGGTTCATGAATGAGTTTATTTTAGTAATTAAAAAAATACATGTCTATCAAATTGGTTAATGACATAGGTATGCAACCCACTTTATGAGATATCAAGACAATGGGATTATATTACATGGTAAGTGTTTGAATATGATATTCATCATTGAGAATTTAGATTCTTCATATTGGATGTATTTATGTGTTTCTAGATGTTGATATTTAATATTAGGCCAGTTGTAAAATAATATTTTTCATTGTGTGAGTTAGCACATTCCATGAAGAAAGATAATAATAATAATATTTTACATGGAATATGTAATAATGGTGTAGTTTCGGTAGTAAGAGGATCAATGGTGGATGAGTCACTCACCGTGATTCATTGAGTCATGATGTAATGAGGTGTCCTCTTTAGAAGGATCATGTTGTGGTATTAGGACACCATGACATGACAATTTAGATTGGTAATATGGTTAATTCCCATATATTACATAAGGGTAATCCGACATAAAGATTTAATTTTATATATAGTCATGATGCATGGGTGAAGTATTAGTGTCCATGTTGCAGCCAAGGGGTTCAATGGAGTTATATACAAATAATAGAGAGGCTCATGGGATACAGAGGAAGTGGTTACATTATGAGACCACTATAAGATTGAACCATCACGATGTGACCAACACAGCCATGCCCGAATATATTATTTCAAATAAGTCTCTATGAAGGATCAATAGTGCACTTCTCTTTGTAATAAGATATGATATGTGAGGTGATACATTTATTTTAGTCTTCTTAACTTTGTTAGACTTATAACGGGGATAATAAATGATGATCAAGTCATTCTTGGGGATGGTCATCTCCCAATGACATGCTATATCAGGATATAAGTCCTCTATATATCAGATAGGGTTCATTACTCCCCCACATACTTAGGGAACATTTACTCTATTTATATAGTTATAAATACCCTGATTATGAGCTCAAGTAGGATCTGAGACATCCATTGGGTTTAGAAATACCTTGATCAATGTTTATCCTTCGAGAAGGCACGATCTACCCATTATAATTTCTAATATGATACATGGGATTTTGGGTTTGGGTGGTTCATATTCTTGGTGTTTTGTGTTTTTTTCTTCTATATCTATCTATGGAAATAGGTTCTCCATCCCATGTCCCAGGTTCTCAATTTTAAAGCATATATATGTTTTTTTGTCTTTGATTTGGACTTTCATTCTGTTTGGTAATGTGTCTTTGACCTGACTGTATTTATTATTATTATTTCTTTTTAGTTTTCATGTAATCCAACTGGGTATATATATACTCACTCCTACATAAAAATTTTCACATACAAATGACTTTTCTTATATAGATGATAAAAATAAAGGAAACATTAGTGAGTATGGTGTTAGTGGAGCCTAACTATACCTGGAGGTGATATTAGAGTGTGACAGTCGCGTCTGGAGCTAACTTATATTGGGGACCTCTTTATCTCAATAGTTTTAATGAGGGTTTTCCTTTTGGTTTTTGGGTGTTTATATTTAAACTTTTTATTATGGATGGTTTGTTAATTTTTTCCTTTGAGAATTTTTGAGGTTTTTAGATGAATTATATATTAAATTTTGTTTCCTTTTATTTATTTTTAATTATTATTTTCTATGTAGATATGTGGGTTGTGTGTAGGTGCCTTAGGATAAATCCTCACATTCTATTAGATATTCCTACTCGTTTCTAGTCAGAGACCCCTAGTACAACACCCAAAGATTTAATTATGTAATTATAAATTAAATAATACTATTTTCGGTATATTATGTTAAACATAACACTGAACTAAAGTGATTCATGGCATATTACATATTTTTTTTGAAAACCCTACCCTTTATTAAACATTAATTTATGATTTATTACATAAGTTTACATATAATACAACCCGAAATATTGATAATTATAGTGTATTTTGGAATTAGGTACATTACATAAAAACTTAAAATATGGAATAAATCACTATTATTGAAAACCTCCTTAACATTCTCATAGTATTCCATCATACTTAAAAATTCATGGGATAACCTGGGATCATACATAACAAAGGGATGAGCTATAAAGCTTGATAAGGGAATAAACATGGAATAAAATGAAAAAAAATAATACATGTTAGACAATGGGCATATCAATTGGGAATAAAAGGAGTGATAAACATAAACATGAATACTGAGACATGATATAATAGGATAATCATAAAGGTGGCATGGGAAATGTGGCTACAATTTAAAATGGGAAATGTGGCTACAACTTAAAACACTTTATCATAAACAAAGTTCAAGGATAAATTCCAAGAAATAATGATAGAAAATGTACTTTTAGGGATTAGGTTCACTCCTTAATCTCTTTAATGAAATCTAATTAGACTAAAATATTACCCAATTCATTGGAGTGCTATATAATTTCAGGCACACCTGTCACTTTTATTTCATTATGAAGATTAAGTGTGCCACACAGATCATAAAACATTGATTCATTCATCATAATATTGTATTCCATAATCATGTATTTTAGAATATATACATTTAAGTCCCTAATAAAGAAGTATAAGTTCATAAATATGAACACCCTTTATAGTAAATGGGTATGGGTATTCACTACACAATTGATTATTATGGAAAATTACAGTGAAATTTTGGTAACATAACGGTGTTACTTAAAGTTTCATAAAATGGGTTAATGAGAAATAAATGGATATATAATAATTTATAAATAAAATGGATAGTAAAAGGGATATGTAAAAACATATCCCAAAAATAGTAATTGGAAATATAATGCATAAGATAATAAAGAAACTTGAATAAATAACAAAAGGTGAGGATCACTTCCCTTGAAAGGGTGATTCCAAATGCTTGGAAGGAACATATTGAGAGCTTAAGAGAACATTGGGAGGACTATAGAAAGGGTATGGTATAGTAAGTATGCGTTCTAAGGATTTTGATTCAATATAATTCTGAACATGGGTGGGTTTATATAGGAAATGAGTGGGTAATTCTTTATTATTTATCAAACTTAGGTTTTGTACTTTATATAATAAAATAAAAAACCACAAACTGTACCATGGTTTTTTACCATGTTTTATACCAAAGGGAGTGGTTTTAATTATTTTATATGGAATTTTTTTTGGAACCACTTTGTGTATAAGGTTATATTTTTTGTCAATAGTTGTTAATGAAGATCAAAATGAAGGAGATCAAGAAGTAATCCAATGAAATTGAGGAATGTAAATTCATATTATTGTTGTACTGATCATAAATTCAGAGAACATGTGTCAAATGTGACACATTGTTTACAACAGTGATGAATGGTGAGGTATAATCCATCTGAGGATGAAGAAGAAGACATGACAGTTGATGAAGACCATGAAACTCTTCATGATTGCATGAGAACCATGCAAGAGACTTCTTGAATAATTGAATCGTATGATTTTCATGAAGTAGAGAATGACGGTTGAAGAAGAAGACAAAGTTCAAGGGATTGGAATTCTGAGATGACCATGCACTTCACATTGTATAAAAGTATGATGATGCTAATGCTGATATATCAAAGGTTATATATCACGATAGCAGAGTTCGTGGTGAAAGCTGAAGAATTGTTATGGGAAGAAGTGAAGAGAGAAATGACAAAGGAAGAGACCATCTGGAGGCGGTAGAAAAGAATAGTTTAAGGTGGCACCGTTTTACGGTGTTTGCCAAATTTTTGGGCATGAAAATATAAAAATGTAGAAAAGTGGTTTTGGAAAAGAGACTTGTGCACCATGTACTTGAATGAGAGGAAAATTGCGTGCCATATGTTTTTCAAGATCAAAAAATGAGAAAATGGAAAAGAGATAAGGGTTGCGCATGTTTTGGGTAGGTCGCGCTAGTGACTTGCGCGCCAGTGCCTTGGAGGATTGAAAACATGCGCGCTTGTTGTTTTTCAAACTCAGAACGTCAAAATATGGGAAAGGAAAGAGGGTCGCGCAAGTATTTGTGTGGTCGTGCAATTGAGTAGCATGAGAGAGACTAAGGCGGTTGGACCTGCGTGCCAAGACTTGCGCGCCAAGGGGAGACTTGCACGCCGTCGTGCAGACTGTCAAAATGCCTATAAATACAGGCCGACCCCTACTCATTTGAAAAGATCTCAAAAATTATAGAAAATTAGAGCTCCCATCGCGTAGGTGTGGTGGACGAGTAAGTGGTGTGTGGTCACGCAAGTATAGGTTGTGCGCCAGTTTTTGAAGTTGCGCCACAGTTCGTTGTTGCATGCCGAAATCTGTTTGGGTGTAAGAGGAAGTGGGTTGTGCAAGTTTGGAGTTGGGGAAGGAAGCGTCGTGTATGTGATTTGGTAACACCTACACACCAGTTTGGACTTGCGTGCCAAAGACTTGTGCGCCGTATTGGGACTTGCGTTCCGGGCTTGGAGAAAAGCACCAGGTCTTGTTAAAGCCCGCCGGTATTTTTGGAGCTACACGAAAGCTGGAAGATTTCCCGATACCTTCGGTGCAAAGTGAGATTAAAGAGGAAATATAAATGATACATGAATGATCTCATGCATAAAAGGAGAACTGATTCTAATAATTCCAAGTAAGTTGAGATTCATTTATTGAGCAATCACATAAGTAGTTGTGATTCAGGCAAACGAAGACAAGAGGATCTAGTGCGTTTAGTCATTTCACTAAAGAAGACTGATTGTACTGAATAGAGCATCAAATAAGAACCCTGATGCAAGAAAAGTCTCATGATAAACATGAGAAAAAGAACTTTATGTCTATCTGATGAAGAGACCTTCACGTCTATAAACTGAGTGGGACTTCACCAATGACAGTAAGCCAAGGGGAGTCAACGGGAGTGACCCGAGGCACATAGTGAGCTATCCTTAAACCTTTGTAAAGGTAGTGAGCCTGGGACAGAGTGACTATGCCCAAACCTTTTGTAATCCAAAGCTAGTGAAGATTAGTGGAATTTGGTATGACTGGAAACTTGTCGGCGTATGCTCCTTGGACGTAGCCCTTAGTGGTGAATCAAGTAAAAATTGTTGTGTCACCTCTTTGCATGTGAATGTTTCATTACTGATCATATCCATCATATAGGTTTAACTAGTTCCTACCAATGTGGGAATAAGATCCACAACTTAAAAAAAAAAGATGACACCCTGATTCACCCCTCCCCTCTTAGGGTGTCCCGGGGTCCTACAATTTTCTTATCTTAACAAAATAATGACTTGGAAGTGAGTCATACTCTTAAAGAAATGATTTTAAAACCACATGATATATTAATTGTTTTGGGGGATTCATAAAGGATTTATAAAATTAATAAAATAAATATAAAATAATATTATTTTAAATGTAAAACATAAATTGGTTCATTTATACCCTTTATAGTATTTATTAAATCGCTTTTTGTTCATTATGATGTTATAATACACATCATATATTTATACAATATTTTTTTACTCTAAAATTTGATTGTCTCAAAAAATTATTAAATATTCACCATTGGATAATTTCAAATTTATGATTCCAAAAATAATAATCAGTTTTTCTAAATATTTTTCTAAAAATTTTAATTTCAACTTCTAAATAATAATTAGTATTTATTGCGAAATTTGGGTTTTTTGTCAATAAGATTTTTTGAACCCTTGTAAAAAGTTCATTTGACTTTATTAAAATTTTATGATCATTTATATTTAATAAATATTATTTCATAATAATATTTCAATATAATATTATTTATTTCAAAAATCCATTAATTCATAAAAATAAATTCTTTAATTCAATTTGAATATAACCCTAAAATACAATTTGTGTTTTATTGTATAAAAATAAAAATAATTTATAAAGTGATAATAATATGTAGTAAATATAATAATTATTCTGTTGAAAATAACATAAATACACATATTTCTAGTTTCATAATACATATCCGTTTAATACATCATCAAAACACTCTAAGGGTAAGTTGTGTAATACTGAGACTTTCATGGGGTGGTTCGACGTAAGTGGTTTGGGTCCTGTTCTTGATGAGCTTGAACATATCCTGTAAATGGTTTTGATCGCACTTAACTTATTGGATACCATCTTAGTCTTGGTCAAGAAAAAATACTAGTGATTTTATCTCCCTCATGATATTTGATAAATGGCATTCATAGGGTATGATCCTACTGGTTGAGGACATAAATCATTTATCTATGTCAATTGGATTTGTTAACACCCTATAAATATATATATTAATCATGTGATCACTGTTCAATTACTATATTATCAATGGTTATAATGATTAATGTTCTTTTAAATTCAATAAGATATAATAAAACACAATAAGTGTATGTTTCTTTTTATGACAATAATACATAATATGAAATTTAATTAAACCACAATGGGAATTTTATTTATAAAATCTTGGGTTGTTACAATCTTATCCTCTTCAGATAATTTTCCCTCGAAATTTTCATATCACACACAAAAACGGATGATGGTAATTTTGTTTAATCACTTCCTCTGGTTCACACATCACTTATTCAAACTTTTCGTATCTACACAACACTTTGATCAGGTGCATTGTCTTATTTCTTAGAACTTTGTCTCTATAGTATTTGATCTTCACGGGTTTCTCCTCCTATGAGTGATCATTCTCTAATGGTACCACCAATATATTTAGAACATTTGAGGGGTCTATTACTTTTTCAAGAGTGATACGTGGAACACATAATTTACTTTAGATAGGTCATCTGGGAGTGCTAGATGATAGGACACTGCTCTAATATGATCAAATATATCAAAGGGACTAATGTATCTTGGGATATGATTTCCCTTCTTCCAAAATATCATGACTTTATTCCATGGAGATATGAAGAGTAATAACTTTTTTCCAACCTCAAACTCTAGGTCCCATTGAAAATTTTCAATATATCTCTTTTATCAACTTTGAGTAGCCTTAGTGTATTGCTGAATGGTCTTAACCTTTTACACCATTTCAGGACCAAGTAGTTTTTTTTTCCAAAATTTATCCTAGATAATATGCGAAGATTGGAAATTAGTTTGAGGGTGATAAGTCATATTGAAGGTCAATTCTATATTTAGAGAATGTTAGAGACTCTTATAAAACATATAGATAAATCTTGGATCTCTATCAGATATAATCGATAGTGGTGTTCCATAAAACCTCCCCACTTTTCTAAGGTATATCCTTGTGAGTTGATCAAGTGAGAAGTCCTCTAAAATTTAAATGAAGTGTGCAGTCTTTATAAGACAATCCACCACAATCCAAATATAATTATTTCCTCTTTATTTATTTAGAATACCAGTGACAAATTCCATGGTGATGTTTTCCCATTTCTATATATTTATTGGTAATGGTTTCATTATCCACTTGTATTTCTGTCATTCATCCATCACTTGATGATATACAAGACACATTGATGTATATTCCATGATCCCCTTCTTCATAGTTTCCCACCAATAGTGCTCTTAGAGATCTCAATATATCTTTGTTCTTCCTCGATGGATGTATAATGATGAGTTTTGTGTATCATCCAATAGTTCCTTTTTTAACTCATGATTTGATGGTACATACAGTCATTACCCAAATCTCACAACTCCTTTATTAACATTGAACTCCGAGGATTTCCATTTTATAATATCTTCAATATTCTTCTCAATTCCCACTTCAACTCTTTTTGCGTCCTTCATATTCTCTAGAAGAAATGGTTGAGAAATCATTTGTGAAAGGATTGATGATGTTTCTTTCTTTATGATTTTCATTTACATCCTTTCTATGTATAAAATGATCGGATCCTTCTCAATTCTATTTAATGATAACACTATTAAAACATTCCACGTAGAGTATCTACCACTATATTATCTTGTGTAGGATAGTAGTGGATTGAGTGGTTATAGTCCTTGATCATCTTTAATGATCGTCGTTGGTGCATATTCAGCTCTTTCTATGTGAATATACACTTGAGGCTCTTGGGATCCGTCTATATTTCATACATCTACCCAAAGCGATAATGCCACTATATTTTCAATGATACGATCCCTAAAGTCAATTCTAGATCATGAGTTTTGGTGTAATGTTCATGAACCTTCAATTTCCTTGAAGCATAAGGTATATATTTTTCATTCTATATTAACTCACAACCCAATCCCTTCTTTGATGCATCACTGAATACTGTGAAAATTTATCCACTTTTAGGTAGCATGAGTACTAGTTCAGTGATAAGACTCTTTTTCAACTCCTTGAATATATCTTCACATTTATCATTTCAAACAAACTTGACTCCCTTATGAGTTATCTTGGTTAGAGGGATTAAAAATCATGATAATGTTTACACAAATAGACGATAGTATCTAGATAATCCAAGTAAACTATAGATATCTGTCTTGGATGTTGGCCTCAACCATCTTTAAATTTCTTCTGTCTTTTAAGGGTCCATATATATCCCATTTTTTGTGATAATATTCACTAATAATGAGAATTAACATAACTTGAACTCACATTTTGTGTACTTTTCAAAAATATTCTCCTTTTATAAGGTCATTAGAACAATACTCAGCTACTCCACATGATCCTAATTTCTTTTAGAGTATTTTAAAATATCAACTATAATGACTATAAGAAAATTACAAGGTAATATATAAATACTCTATTCATCATGTCCATAAAGATTTCTGGATCATTAGTGAGTCTTAATGGCATTACTATGAACCTATTATGCATATACCTTGTATAAAAAATAATCTTGGGGATATCCTACTTCTTCATCCTAACATTATGATACCCTCATTTCATATCCACCATGGATAAGTATTGTGATGCACATAGTCGATAGAAAAATTCATCAATCTGTGGAAATGTAAACATTTTCTTTATTGTGACCTTGTTGAGATCACAATAATCAATGAAAATGATCATTGATACATCCTTCTTCTTGATGAAGAGGACTTGTACACCCCATGGTGAAGCACTTGGGCATATGAACCATTTATCCATATTATCCTGTAGTTGTTTCTTCATCTCCTTAAGTTCTAAAACATCCATTTTATATATATTATTAGATAAATATAACACCTTGGGTAAAATCTCGATTGAAAATTAAACCTATCATATAGTAGGAAGACCCTGAAATTATTATTAATATATATCAGAGTATTCTCTCATATTGAGCATGTCATAAATTATGATTCTTTCCATATAATCAATAATTTTTTCTAGATGTGTTTTCTTATAGGGAAATAATATCCATTCTTGATATTTTGGTGGTAAATAAGATGCATCATCCTCCTTGCACTTGTATAGAATCGGATGACAATTCATGATGAGGAGATTGGTTTCCTTCTCACAGTAATTTATGTTGTCTCTATATAAGTAAAGTCAATCCATACCTATAACTGCATAAAATTTCACCAAAGGGAGTATCACAAGGTTTGCTCGTATATTTAGCCCAAAATTTTTGATAGGAGATGAGTTATAAACATGGGATGCAATAATTTCCCCATTCTCAATTTTCAATGACAACTCTACTTTCATGATTTGTGGTGAGTTTTTAATAGTTCTAACAAATTTTATTGATATGAATGAATGCATGTAACCATAATAAAAAGTATGTTCACTATTCTGGAATGAATAAATAATATACCTATCATCACTTCATTTTTGGGATCCACCTTAGTAGTTGTAATAGAAAAAACTCTCCATTGATGCCTTGGAGGTTTTTGGTTGTTTCAAAAAACCATTGGATTAGTGCATTGGTTTCCAAAGTGTCCTAGTTTTTACAGTTGAAACAATGAACAATGCACTAAGGGTTGACCGAACAATTTCTTTCCTCCATCGCATTGGTGGGATTCTCTTGCTGGAAATCGCTAGCTAGGTGTCATTCCTTTCTTCACATAGATTACTTCCTTATCCCCTTTAGGAATTTTTTTGGGTGATTCTTCCCAAACATTTGAAAAGTGGTATGTTGAAATTTTTTAGCACCATTATATTTCTCCATAAGACTACCAGAATTAAACTCCAATTTCCACTTATTATCCCCATGATTCCTTTAAGATTCATTTATATACATTTTGATTTTTATTGTATATCAGACAATTTAATCATAGCCATCAATGTATTGAATTTCTAGGTCTTTTGTAGACTTGGTTTTATCCTACAAAAGAATCAGTCAACCTTGAATTTGGGGTTATCGACAAACTTGGAGGCATATCATGCAACTATTGTGAAGTTTTCCTAGTACAATCTGATAGATTCGTCATCTCCTTGCTTTATAGAATGAAAATACATTTCAATTTTAAGTCAAAGAGTTCAAGGAAAATATTTATTGAAAAAAAAATCATAATTCCTTCCATCCCATTAGTTCAATCTCTTTATTATGCTTCATATTATTGATCAATGTTCACTAATGATCATCTTCTACTTCTATATGATAAACATCCAAAATATCCTTCTCTTATCTATGACATTAAAGGATGGATAATACCTTCTCAATGGAGTTTATCCATTGTTTAGTGATTAAGGGATCAAATGATCCATTGAAAGTCATAGGCATTTGTCTCATAAAGGTCTCAATTGCAGCTTGTTACTTCTTAAGGGGAATTGGGTGATCCTCCAGATCTATGTTTCTATTCATAACCAGAGTCAACTGAGAGTGTATATTAAAAAATTGTGTGATTCCTTCTCCCATTGGGTTGGGCATCTCATCAGGACCTTCATCATATTTTCCTTCACATTGGTTGTTTACCTGATTCTTATTATTTACAGAAATTTGATATAAAAAAGGGAAAAATTAGGAATATTGTATTTAAACTATTAAATTCATAGAATGGAATCCAATGAAATCAAAGGGATAACTTAAAAATGATATTTATTTCCTTTAATTATGAATTTCTAGGCATTAATCTATATTATCCATGATCAATTTCTTAACATGGAATCTTATGAGAATTTTTTCCCTTAAATAATGGTTCATAATAAGATTATGAATTTAATAAATCATATCCCTAGGTTTGTAAAACCATGTGTATAGCAAGGTAGGTTTTCATGAACCAGTTCCTGGTCTAATTTAGCTCAATGTGGTGTTTTTGGGTTTTACCTCTATGTATATCTGTGCTAAATCCACATCCACTTGTAGTATCCAGACAAGGATGAATTTTCTTGATAAACCAATTAATCTATACATTAAAATAATATGGATGTTTTATTATACATATTTTTATTTCTAAGGATTTCTATAGAATTTTTTTCCTAATCCTAATTCTAAAAATAACTAAACTTTTCCTTTGATTCCAACTATAAAAAATCCTCTACTTATTACACATTAATTCATGAATTATTACCTAAGATTACATATAATACAACCCAGGAGATTGTGAATTATATTTTATTTAGTAATTTTATAAATTACATAACAAATTAAAATAGATAATACATCTCCAATATTGAAAACCTCCTTAGCATGCTCACATTATTATATCTTACTTAAAATTACATAGGACAACATGGGAAAACACATAAGAAAATAGTGAGATATAAAGCCCAGTAAGGGAATAAACATAGAATAAAATGAAGAAAATAATATATATTAGACAATAGGTATATAAATGGGGAATAAAAGGATTGATAATCATAATCATTAACAATGAGACGTGATATAACATCATATTCATAAATTCAACATGGGAAATGAGGAAAGAACTCAATACACCACATCATAAACATAGGTCAAGGATAAATGCCAAGAAACCATGATGGAAAAAGTACCATTATGGATTAGGTTCACTTCCTAATACCTTAAGTGACATCTCATAAGACTAAAATATTAACCAATGCATTGGAGTGCTATATAAATTTGGGTGCACCTGCCACTTTCATTTCATTCTCATGCTTTAGTGTTCCACACAGATAATAAAACATGAATTCATTCATCATAATATTTTATTCCATAATTAAAGATTTTATAATATATAAATTTAATTCCCCAATAAATAATTATATGTGCATAAAGTTGAACACCCTTGATAGTAAATGGGTATGGGTGTTCACTACACATTTGTTTGGTATATAAAATCACAGTGAAAGTTTTTCAGCACAATGGCATTACATAAAGTTTCATAAAATGGTTTGATGAGATAAAAATGGGTATATGATAAATTTTACATAAAATGGATATTAATAGGGACATGTAAAAACATTTCCCAATAATATTAATCGGAAATAAAATTCATAAGATAATAAATAAACTTTAATAAAGAATAGAATGTGAGGATCCCTTACCTTGAGAGGGTGATTCCAAATGATTGTGAGGATATTCATGAGAGATTGGGGGAACATTGGTAGGATTCTATATAGGTGAGAGAAGAGTAACAATTTTATAAAAGTATTTTTATTAAATATAAAAGAGATCTTGGGTGGGTTTACATAGGAAATGAGTGGGGAATTCATTAATATTTCTCAAACATAGGTTTTAGACTCTATAAAATAAAATAACCAAAACCAAGAAACTTCACATGGTTTTTCCCATGGTTTATTCTAAAGGGGAGTTTTTTTAATTATTTTGTAATTCCAAGGTCCTAAATTAATAAAATAATACCTTTTATGATGTGGAAGTGATTCATACTCTTAAAATAATGATTTTAAAACCTTAAAATATATTAATGGTTTTGGGAGATTCATAAAGGCTTAATAAAATTTATCAAATAAACATAAAAAAATATAATTTTAAAGGGAAAAAATATATTTGGTCGTTTATACCATTTATATTATTTATTACATCACTTTTGAGTCATTATTATATCAAAATACACATTGAATATTTAAACAGTATTCAATTTTTTACCCAAAAATTGGACTGGCTCAAAAATTTATAAAAGATTCATAATTAGATAATTTATATATTCTGATTACTAAAATAATATTAATGTTATCTAAATAATTTTATAAATATGTTAATTTTATAATTTAAAATAATAATCGATATTTATTGATAAGTGATGTGTTTTTTTACAAAAATAGTTTTCGAATGCTTATACAAATTACATTTGACATAAAATTTATATGGTCATTTATATTTAATAAACCTTATTTAATAATAATATTTCTATAAAATATTATTTATTAAAGAAAAATCCATCAATTCATCAAAATAAATTCCTTAATTGAATTTGAATATTAATCAAAAAATAATATTTATTTTATTATATCAAAATCAAATCATTTATAAAATAATAATAATAATAATAAGTAAATATAACCATTATTCTATTGAAAATAATGTAAATACTAATATTTATATGTTATTTATTCATATCATTTCAATACACCAGCAAACTCCCTAAGAGAAAGGTGTGTGACAATGAGACCTTCATGGGGTGGTTCATCATACATTGTTTGGGTCAAGAACACGATTAAATTGAAATTCTCTCATATATGATTTTGATTGTGCTTAAGTTGCTAGATATCATTTTGATCTTTGTCAAGGAAAAATTCTAGTGATGTTATCTCCCTTGAGAGCTGTGATAAATGGGATTTATTGGGTACGATCCTACTGGTTGAGACCATCACTTCATTTTTCTGTGTCAATTAATTTTTTTAAAACCCTATATTTATACTAATCATATGGTCACTATACAATATCTATATTATCAATGGTTATGATTCTTAACTATATTTTAAATCTGTTAGGATATAATGAAACCCAAGGATTGAATGTGTTTTCTATAACTATAATACATAATAAGGAATTTAATTAAACCACACATAGAATTTTATTTAAAACAGTTTGGGGAGTTACACTTTTAGTGAATAGAAAAATAGTAATCAATTATGATACTTACATTTTATTATTCTGTTTTTCATGATGAAATTTATTTTTTAGAAAAAAATAATTAATATGATATGATTAAAATACTTCAATTTTTAAAAGGTGTATTTTTCCAAGAATTTATTTTTCATGTATTATTTATTTTAGTAAATTGAACCTTTTTAAAAGGTTTCAATGTATGAACTAATTAATTAACATATAATTAAATATAAATTTTTATGAAATAAGATTAAGATATTTTATAATTTTATAATTTTATTTTTCTATAAAATTTGTTTTTAATTATACTTAATATTGTAATTTAAAAAAATTATCAAATTTTATAATTTGAATTTGATGAAGTGAAATTCATTTTTCAATAATAATTTCAAAATTAACTTAGGGTGAATTTTTTAGACTATTTGGAAAATGATGATTTTTTGCTGAATAGTTAAAAATGTTGATATCGTAACTTTTATGACATATTTATGGTATACAAATGAATTTGAAGATTATAAAACATTTTTTAAAACAAATATATATTTATGATTTAAAATAAATCATTTTAAAATATTACATTGAATTTAAAAATCTATGATTGAAATTTTTAAACCTATGTAATGTTTTATTCCAATAAAAGAGCTATTATTGATCATTTTATTTTAATTAAGTAATTAAAAAGTTACATTCCTTTTTGGAATAGATTTTAAAGTCACAAGTTAACCTAGATAATAGAAATTGGGATAATAATTCCCTTATCTTGAGTATTATTTTTCATGTATACTCTTTATCTTCTTGAATAATAAACTTATGTTAATTATTTATTTTCTTGAGAACCATTTTCAAGTTTATTATTCCTTTTATATCAATTATTACCATTTTATAACAATTACTTAGTCGTTGAATTTAATGTTGTATGTTTTGATGATATTCAGTACCTAAGACCAATATTAAACTAATTTGTTTTATTAAAAAGTTAACAATTATCTTGATAATAAATTTTATACACAATTTTTGTGTAAAATCATTTTTATGCTAAAAAGACATTTTTTTCAAAAAACAGTTTTTTCGTTCTGTTTTGTGTATATATGTTAAAATTATTTTCTATAAAATCTACGAATTGAATCTTGTAAAATTAATTCCATATTTGGAATCAACATATTAAAATTATTTAATAAGTTCCATTTAATTTTTATGCATAACGAATAATTATCATGGTAAAAATCTTGTCACCATGATAAGGGTTAAAAGGGTTTACAAGGGGGTTAAACTAAGGGATAAAGATTTAAATATCATTTTAAATTGGATAAATAAAATTGGTTTATTATATTTCTACCATATCATATATTATCATTGAACCTTTTCCATTTTTATCACTTTCTGATAAAAATAAATTTATATTATTTTAAAGTTAAGGGTATTTACAAGAGTTCCCCTCTACTCAATTATAAAAGGTTACCTTCTCTTTACACTTCTCAAAAAAAATTGAGCATCTTAGATCAACAAATATATACCCAAATACATTTCTGAAAATTTTATACATTACCTAGAGGTTATTTTCTTACCAATAGACTCATCCAAGAATCCATAAGGTGTTTTAAAAAGAAGATTATCCCAGTAAGAGGTATATGTTACAAAATATTTTTAAAATAATTTCATCTTAAACCCCCTAAAAATAATCTATAAACATATTAAAATATTTAAACCATTATCTTTAATATATAAAAATGTTTTTATGTTAATGATATATCCATTTTCTACCTCAATTCCATTTAATTGAAGACGAAAATGTTTCTCATGCATACAAACAACCACCTCCATGAAGCGATGTATTTTATTTCTCATCATATATTCTGATTTTTGTTTGTATATATAGATTTAATTTTTATATATGATATTTATGATATAAATATGGTTTTAGAAAGATAAAATATTATCTAATTTTCTTATGTCTCGTCTTTCGAAAAATAGAATTATTGCTCTTATGTACTTGAGGACAACCACCTTCATGAAGTGATGTAATTTATTTTTCATCACCTACTTAAATGGATGGTTTGAATAATGTATTAGATTAATACATATTATTTTAATTAGTGATTTATTTCATTAATATTATTTTGTAAATAAAAACTAATAATTAATTATCATTATAAAGTAACTTGTTAATATCAGTAAAACAAGCTCATTATTGATTTCAAATTATATAATTGAGACTAAAACATTAATAGAATAAAATTATAACATTATTAATAATCATGGAACTTATATTTAAGTACCGTAAATTATATATTAATAATAAAATTTAATCAATTAATGGGGTTCAAAGTCACTGTTATAAAGGATGCACAAAACAAATCTAAATTACTAACATTTGATGATGAAAATAAACATTAAATAACTAATACGTGTGTACTAAATTGTGATTATAGAAGTATAAAAAACTATATTTGAATAAGGTTTTGAAAAAATATATTAATATAGTAATGTTTATTATATAGGGATTCTATAGCTTATCCGACCAAAAAGGAATCCAATGTAAGAGTTTCTCATATCAAATTAGTTTTTTTGAGACAAGTTTTTAATTATGAATCAATTTTCATTATATGGTGTATATTCTACTTCTTTGAAATATTATATCATAATACAATCATTAATAATGGTATTTAATGTTATACTTAGTGTTCTCTATTTTGATATGTTTTTGTTAAAGTGTTATAAAATCAATAAGGATTAATTTTACAATCTTACTTTTATTGATATTGTGTATGTTTAATTTGAAATTATGCTAAATTGTCTGTAATTTGTATCATAAAACCAATATATTTTCTTATAATATATATATTTCAAGGTTTTTAAAGTATTCTTTATATTTTCCCCCACTTGGGTACTATAAATAATGAAAAAAAAATTTAATAAACCCTGACCACATTTCTCTTCATTTAGTCAAGAATATTTCTCCTTGATGTCCATATTTTTCAAATTATTTTATGGATGTTTTTTATCCATAACCAAATTTTTTATAATTATATTTTCTAATAAATTTAATTTTATTTAAAAATTATAAAAAATCCTTTTCAATTTTTTCCATGTGAGTCACTTTTGACTTCCCTTACAAATGTGTGATATTTTTTTTATATATATGACAAGGACATATTTTGTCATCATATTTTCATTTATTCATCATTAGGTTCCATTAAAACTTTTTATGGTATTTTAATGTAACATCTATTACCATTATTATTTTAGTTTTTTTTAAATAAAATATTATTATTTTCTTAAAAAAGATGAATACAGATTTCATTTCACTTAAGTATATTTTTATCATTAACTCCATGTTTTCTTAATTAAGACTGATTTATTTTCATTGTTCCATTATTGAAATTTATTTTGAAAATTATGTTTCAAAATACATATAATAATTAATGAAAAGTTTTTTAAAGTGATTTATAATTTCATTTTCGTGACAACTATACAAGATTTTGAAAAATGTTCTTTTAAAAATATTTCTTATAGTTTCTCTCTCTATTTTCCAAAGGACTTTTCTTTAATATAACACCTTTATTGATTATTAATTTATGGTTATCTTTATTTCCATGGTGTTTATTATCATGAATTTATTTTAAATAATTTATTGTATTGAGTTTACCTTATACCTATTACTTTATATAGTGTAAACACCATATTTTTCATAAATAAGATTAGGGGTGTTTTCCAATAAATATATATAGCTTGTTGATTAGAGAGTCACTGAAAATTAGTATACTTATTAGTTATATATGTATTATTATTTAATTTTAATAAAGGTAAAATATGTACTGGGTAAATATTGACAATTTCTATGCTAGTTTTCCAATACAACTATTTATTTCACATCTAAATTGATTATGTTTTTTATTATTATTCATATATTTTATATGATGGAAGTAATGGAATTAGTAAGTGATGGGTGGGGCCAGATATTATATATCCCCTAGATGCATCAATAGGTATCATGAGACATACTATCCTAATAACGTATTGCATATATATACAATTATTTATGATGTCTCAGTTGAGTCCTTGATGGTATGTATGTTGTCTTTTCTATGTCTATGACTTTAATATTATGATGTTGAACATTATACATTACATATCCATGAAACCAATTATTTTTGTCATTTTCATTATTTATATAAATATATTATCCATGGATATTTTTTATGATCAATTTACTGATTGAATGAAAATTGTATAGATTATTAACTTTTCCATATTGTTTATTCATTATTTTTTTATGAAATCTTCTAATGTATGTTGTCCCTTATAGAGAATTTGAGCACAATATTATTAAATTTATATCTACCTAGATTCTAAATAAGTTTAACATGTATGATAATTCTATATGATCATCACCAGTGGAGAATTTTCTAGGATATTTTGAAAAAATATAATGGAAAAAATAAAATCCCAGTATAATAGGAAAAATGTCCATTGGGTGAGAAATATATGAGATTTATTAAGTAATGATTTCTTAATTCACTAGAAAAGTAAACCTAAAAAGGTATTTTGTGTATAATCGAATCAATATTTTTTATTGAGATTTTGATTATAAAATATTAAGTTTATCTCACATCAGTTGGTACTAAGACAATATATAAATATAATTTTTAATTAATACCAGATTCTAGGAGTGCAGGTCTAAGGTGTTACAGTTAGTATGAGATAAATATTTATATGGATTTATAGGTTAGGATATTATTAGAATAGTATATGATAAGAGTTGTGGATATCGTATTGGGTTAATAGGGTTAATGTGGATCATAAGTTTTAAGGCATAAATACCCTTTTAAGGTCTTATGTGACTATATTTCTAGGTATTAATGAGATTATTGATGAATATTGAGGAATAGATAACCCTTTGTGGTGGTATGTGATTAAATGTTAAGATAATATTAATTTATTTGGAATTTTATGTTTTTAAGGTATTAGGATGAGAAAAATTAGAGAAAACCCTATGGATATGTTTAAGAAAAAAATATCCTAAAATTTTGGTAAAGAGTGTATAGTTTCTTAGTAATAAAATCCATATCTATATACAAACAAGTGGATATAGTTACAAAAATAAATTAAACCAGGGGTTATAATCCTGAAAAATGTGTTTTAGTTATTAACCAAATCTTCAATCAGTTTACAAAAAGTGAGAATAACTAGACCACTGTTTTTACACTCTTAGGGTATATGATTTGGTTAATTCACATAATTTCTATGATCTATTATAAAGGATTCAAATATGATGTTAGATTAATTTTGGATAATAATTATAATGGGTTGATTTATTTTGGTAATATAAGTTTATTAGTATTGATAACCACTAGGATTAAAGGTTAATTCAGTGGTAAAATGATTTTCGGATTTATTTATATATTACATAAGCATAAATTTCAATTGTATTTGGGAACAAATTAATGATTACCAAGGTTCGTTAATTTTTGAGATAATGTTTATGTTGATTAAATATTTCAAATTCTTGGGTTCAAATTTTCTAAATCATATTTTGAAGAGTTTTAGAAAGATTTATATTAAAAATTTGGTGTTATTGTTGAAGTTTTGGAGATTATTGTATAATTATTCGCATGAAAGTTTATTTATATTGAGCATTATATTAACTTATTACATCCATTTTTGTTTTATTAAATAGATAAATATAGTTGTAATAACTTTTCATTATTTTTTTAATCTTATGATCTATTGAAATTTGATTTCAGTGCCTTATTCATAAAAAAACAACATAGTAACCCAATATTTATTATATACGATGAAGTAGAGGAAGATAACTGATCGAAACATAGAAAGAGGATGAAATTACCCTTATAGAATCGAAATAAAATAGGTAAGAATACTCTCACATATTCTCTATCTTGATGGTAAAATAATTCCTCACATAATTTTGATAAGGATAAATCTATTGAGTCTGAGGTAGATAATGTTACTCAACTATCAAGGTATGATTTTGGAAACTCATTCAAAAGTATAAATGTTATAATAAAACATACATGGTTTTAGAAATATCCAATTAAGAAAAAATATGTTTCCTAGTAGATAATTATAAATTAATTATCATTATACACTCATTTTTGTAAAAATAAATTAAAATTCAGGGACACAATTTATGTAGAGTGGAGGTGTACTGTAGCCCCTAAGATTTCAATATGTAATTATCCATTAAATAATACTACATTCGATAATTTACATTATACAGAACACTGGACTAAAATGAGTCACAACATATTACAATAATACTTTTCTAAATAGAAAAAATAGTAATTAATTATGATACTTACATCATATTATTTTTTTGACCTTTTCATTTTAATGATTAGCAAATACATAATTAATATGATATGATTAAAATAATTCAATGTAAAAAGAATATATTTTTTTAAAAGAATTGTTTTTAAATATTTTATAGTCTAATAAATTAACAACTTTTAAAATACTTAAATGTATGAAAAAAATAAACACCCATTAATTATAAATTAATATGTAATAAGATTAAGAATATTTGAAGTTTAAAAATACCATTTTTCTAGAAAATTTGTTTTTATTTTTATTTAATAATTCTATTTAAAAGATACCAAAGTTTATAATTTTAATTTTATTAAATGAACTTATTTTTTTAAATTCATAATTCCAAATTTATTTTAAGGTTAATTATTGGTATTTTTCTAAAATTATAATTTTTTAGGTTAATAGTAAAAAATATGATATTGTATCTTTTACCACATCATTATGATATAACAATGAAATAAAATTATATAAAACCTTTTATATTGATTGAATATATATTTATAAAATAAAATAAAGAATTTAAAAATATTATATTGAAATTATAAACCTATTATTTACATTTGTAGACCTAAGTAATTTTTTATTCTAAAAAAGAACTATTTTTATTCCTTTTCTATGATTAATTAAATGGAATGTTAAATTTAGTTTTGAATTGATTTTTAAATTTATATAAATCTTAAATTTTATTTATAAATTAATAAATTTCATGATAATCAATTCAATACAGGAATTTTTTGTAAAATCTTTTTTATACTAAAAAGATAGTTTTTCTAAAACTATTTTTTCATTTCATTTTTCATACTTATATTGAAATTAATTTTTAATAAATCCTAGAATTAAATAATATAAAGTGGATTATTTTTTTAATAACCATATTCAAATTATTTAATGATATCCATTTCATTTTTTCCATAATGAATAGTTTCCATGATAAAAAACTCATCACTACAGTAGGAGTTAAAAGGGTTAAAAAGGGGTTAAAATATGAAACATGGCTTAAAATATCTATCAAACTCATATAAATATGATTGGTTGGGTTATTTTTGACCATAAATTTTCCTATAATCAAATATTTTTCCATTTGGTATCACTTATGAATAAAAAGGACTTTATATTATTTTAAAGATAAGGGTATTTATTAGGGTTCCCCTAACTAATAAAAGGAACCTCCTTTTATCACTTATACACACCTATTAATCACCTTATCTTGAAAAATATATAATTTAATACCTTCCCAAAAACCTTATCCCTAACCTATAGGTTTTATTCTTCTCAAAATAACTATCCAAGAATCCTTAAGATGTTTTTCAAGGGGTATTATCTAAGGATTATGTATATGTTCTTATTGAAAATTTTCAAGTTTTTTTCTTATTAAATATCATAAAAATCATCAATAACCATATTAAAATAAATAAATCAGAATATTTACTATAATAAAATATTTTTATGTTAATTTTATAACCATTATCTATCACATTTTCACGTAATATAAAATGAAAATGTTGCTCATTCATATGTGCAGACTACCAACTCTATGATGTGATGAAATTAATTTTTCCTCATCTCCTATCACAGATAGTTATATACATGGATTTAATAAATATTATGATATTTATAACACAATTATTATTTTATAATGGAAAAATATTACCTAATTTTATTCCCTTTCACCCTTTGAAAAATGGAAATGTTGCTCGTGTGTACTGAAGGACCACCACCACCATGAAGTAATGGAATTCATTTTTCATCACATCCTTGAATATAATGTTTTAAAAAAATTGATGAATATATATTATTTTAAGTAGTATTATATTTCATGAATATTATTATTAAATTATAACACAATAATTAATGGCTATTATAAAGTAAATCATTGATATAGGTAGAACAAGCTCATAACTGATTTCATCTCATAGAATCATATATACAACTAACATGGAATGAAATTATAACATTATTAATAATAATGGAATATATATTTAAGTAATGTAAATAATACCTGAATAATAAACATTATATCAAATAATAAGGTATGAGTACTCCATTACAAAGCATGAGAAAAGTAATCAAAATTACTAACATCTAATGACAAAAGTATGCATTATATAACCAATACATGTGTACTAAATGATTATAAAAATGAATAGAAAAGTTAATTTATATGAATAAGGTTCTAAAACATGTCATTAATATAGTTTTGTTTATTATAAAGGGATGTTTGAGCATGTCCAACTAAACGGGAATTCAAGGGAAGGGTTTCTTGTCTCAAACTTCTTTCTTTGAAACATGTTTTGAATTGGGAACCCATTTAAATTATATGGTATATATTATATTTATTTTAAATATTATATAATAACACACTCTTTAATCAAGGTATTTAAAATTCTATTTAATATTATATCTTTTGAGAGGTTTTGATTCAAGAGTTTTAATATCCATAATGATTTATTTTACAGTCATACTTTTATCATGATTGTTTATGTTTTAATTTTCATAAAAAGAAATTATATGTCCTTAATCTCATAAACTCATTATATTTTCTTATAATATTGTAATTTATAGGGTTTTTAATTATTCTTCATATTTTTCCCTTCTTTGGTACTCAAAAAGACCAAAAAATGATTATAATAAAATTAGACCTTATTTTTCATTTTTTGGCTGAGAATCTATTTCCCACATGTCTATGTTCTTCAAAAAAAATTATAGTATTTTTTATATATAATTAAATGTTTTAAAAAATTATTTTCTAATAAATTTTAATTTATTTAAAACCAATTAAAATAATCTTTTCAAATGTCTTCCATTGAATTCAATTTTGACTTTCTTTATAAAAGTGTGAAAGGAATATTTTTTTATATATGTGGAATGAATGAATTTTCCAATTTTCACACCATTTATTAATTATTTAGATTCCATTAAAAGTTTTTGTGGTATTTAAAAGTTTTATATATTCCCATTTTTCTATTAAATTTTCATTAAAATAAAATTTTATTGCATTATAAAAAGTTTTTCAAAGATATTTCATTTCACTTATATATATTTTTACCTTTAACACCACATTTAACTACTAAAGAATAGTTTATTTTCAATGTTATATTACTATAATTTAAATTTAAAATAATTTTTTGTAATTTAATGATTTCTAAAATTGATTTGTAACTTTTTTTTCACAACAATGTTACATGAGATCAAAGAATTGTATTTTAAAATGTTCACTTATATTTTATTATATTTTTTATAAAGGACTTGACTTTTTATAACATATTCATTTTTGATGAATTTATGATCTTATTCATTTACATGTTTTTTTATTAACATATATGTATTCTGCATCATTTATAGTATTTAATTTGACATATACCCATTACTCCATACAGTATAAACACCCTGTTTTATATAAATCAGATTTTGTGTGCTTAACTAAAAAGATATATCATTTTTTACCTTGAGAAGCATTGAAAATTAGTATACCTGTCAGTTATATATGGATGAATATTGATTTATAAGGTAGTTTTAATATGTACAAGAGAAATATTGACATCTGATATTATTTTTTTCTAATATCAATGTTGATTACAAATACAATTTGATTATATATTCTATTTTTATTCATTTATTTCGTATATATAATTATTTGAACATATTAAGTGATGGATGGGGGTGATAATAGATAGATCCTTGATGAATCCATTGGTTTCATGAGTCAAACTATCCTAGGTATTCAATGTATACATGTTCTATTATTTATGATGTATTGGTTGAGGCCTTGATGGTATGTATAATGTCTTGGCTGAGGCCATGACGGTAATATTATGATATTCACATTATGAATTCCATCCCCATGACATTTTTTATTGTTTTCCATGTGATTATTTATTAACATTATCATACATGGGTATTTTTTATGATCAATTTATTGATTGTATGACATATTTAATGATTATTCAAACTGCCATAATATCTATTCCTTATTTGTTCATGATAGCTTCTGATGTATGTTATTTCTTACTAATAATTTAATCCCACTCTTCTTATTTTTACATTTCTCTATGTTATGGAAAATATTAACATGTATGATAATTATATAATATTATTGTTAGTAGATGATTGTATTGGATATCATAAAGACTTATTATAGATAAAGATAATATTGACATAATGGGAAAAATATACATTAAGTGAAAAACATATGGGTTTTATTAAGTAATTTTATTACTAATTATATAAAGATGAAAAAATGAAAATTTATTAGTTGTGTAAGTAACTCATTATTTTTTTTTGAAATTATATTTATGGAAGTTTATATTTGGGTCACATCAGTTGACATCAAGATAATTTGTAAAGATTGTGTTTATTCACTCCAGATTCTAGGAGTGTGGGTATGGGGCATTAAAACTATCCTATTAAAGGTAGTATTATGGTGGAACACTTGTCTTACCACTTCCCAGGAGGGATACCAGTGTGTTTGGCCATACTTGGATAGCTATATTATTGATCGTGTGTTCGATTGGAGCTTAACCAATATATGATTTTCCCTATCATATAATGATTATGACATCCGAGTGATCGATTGATATAGAATTAATAGATACATGAGAATAATTAGAAGGTACATATTACGTGAGTATCTACATGTATTTAGGGTATGCAATGTGTTCATTCACTAGATAAATGAAATTTGATGTGTTCATTGACTTGGTCTGCATATACTTGGATAATTGATAATGTATGAGGAGGATATATGTGATTGACATAATATATGTCCCATGGTCACTAAATGACTTTGAAAAAAGGATTATATGTTTATAAATATTTTCATATGATGTAGGAGGTGGACATGGGTATATAGATACACGTGCTTGATAAAGATCACACCATATTCTTTTATATCTTGAGTAGAAACAATGATTTAATAGAGGCTTCTCTTTTCATACATTTATGGATTCATGAATTAATAATTAACATTAATTCTATAAAGGTACACGTGGTTACATTTTGTGGGCATACAAATATGGATCAAGTTTATGAAACTTTGAGAGTTACCCCAAATGTATTTTGGGTGATATCTAGAAGAAATTATGGACTGAAATGCCCATTGTATTGAGTGTTGTATTTTTTATCAATAAAAATGATGAAGTAAATTATATGTGTATTTGGAATCATGAGTGATGAAATGTGTATCCAAATAATAAAGACATGATGTTTTCCCTTGTAAATAGGTAAATAAAATTAGATTTGGATTCCATGGTGAATACATGGAAATGAAAAAAAATGACTTATATGTTATGTATATAGCCTTAAAAATTTGTCCATTGGTGAGATAGTTTTTATACAAATGATAAGTGATAAAGGTTGGAGCACTATTTAGAACTATTACATTGGATTTTAAGAGATGAAGGATGAGTTGACTACTATAATAAAACTACTTATCTAGTAAAGTTGTTTTTAAAAGGTTTATACTAGGTTTAATGTTATTTAAGGAAGATTGGTAAGTTAAGGAATCCATATTTGAGTATGTGAGCTTGAAGTTTTCTAAATATAGTATTTAAAGTAATCTTGGATAGAGGTTTATAGAGGCTATGATTGAGACTCGAAATAAAATGTAGTGATCCACATAACATACTTCAATGGGTTATTTAATCTGTTACCACACCTCAAACAAAATCTGGAGATAAGTATTAGATTATTTTAATAATTCCATTAAATTTTTTAAAGTTAACCTAAGGTGTTTATTAGTTATTTGATAAGGTTTGAAAATATTTGAAGTGGTTATAAACTTAAGTGAAGAATTATAAAATTTAAGAGTTTCAGAAGAATAATGGAAAAGTCGTATATGCATAGTCATGATTCTGGTGAATATATATGGATGATCTAGTGTATGGGTAACCATAATTCTTCCTTGTGTAAACATCCTATTTCATTTTCATAACGATAATCCTACCTTATGTAAAAAACATGCTACATCAATATAAACATCATTCTAGGATACATAAGCATGAATATCTCTATATAGGAATGACCACCATAAAGACTATTTGTGAGTCTGTTTAAACATCATTAGGTTTGCGTAAACATCAATATGTTGCATAAGAATCAATTGATAGAAAAATTAGATAGTTTTATAAACTAAAATATGGAGTTTATAGAATCAATATATAAAGGAGAAAACTAAACCTATTATACCAAAGTATACCCTCAATTATCAAAATAGCACATTTAATTTTTGATTCAAAATACTTGAAAAATCTATGATCCTAACATACTAATGAACAATATTTTTATTTGGTAAAATTGAATGAGGGATATCCCAATGAATATGAAATACATTAATTCTATTTTCATGAATAATGTAGATATTTTAGTGTGTTGATGTTTTAATATTAATTAGTTTATGAAATCACATACTAATCAAAATGTGTTGCAACTTGAGATTTTAGAATGATTTATTTATTTTCTTAAGATGTGTTATGAGGTATGTTGTTTTGCAAACAACTAGTTTAGGTCGTAAGTAGGTAGAAAAAAAAAATCTAGGGAAATCAAAATTCTCAATCATGATGAGAGTGGATTAGAGATAAATGAAAAACTAATGTTGATCTGGTTGAAGCAATAAGATATTGATATGTTATTTTTTTGGGTTTATTTATCTATTTAGAATAAAAGATGAGTATTTTCTAAACTTCGTATGTGATCATGGGTGGATGACCCACTTTTCAAGTTTGTGATATTTACATGTGTATTGTGGTTGATAAAAATGGATTTATTTTCATAATAAATTTTCTTAGAAGGCTTGGGACATATTTTTTTATACCAACTCAGGTATATAAAAAATAAATGATCAATTAATGAGCCTAATGTATAGGAAATTTAATTTATCTAAGAAATATAATAATCTAAGTCTAAGTATCATGGATGATGAATATTGAAAGGGATAGATTTATAAAGAAAATATGTATCTGTTGTATATGGACATGTTTTTAATATGAGATTTAGTGAATAAAAAATCTCTTGATAAAGAAGTAGTATCCAAATAACTAATTTTTTTTTAAAAAATCCAGTTTAGTTAAAAATAATGAGAAAAAATAAGAAGGTGATGTTGACCTAAACCTAATAAATAGTCTCCATTGAAGAAAATTTAGAGAATAATTTGAGACAAAAGCTGAGATATTCTTGAAAACCTAAAGTATCATGTGATTGAGTTATTAATGTTGAGAAGAAATAAACATGTATATTTGAAGACTACACTTCCATATAAATATATTATATTTGTCAATTTATTTAAAAGTATGATTTGAGAGTGTTCAAAATATAGATTCTAAAAAGGAACTGAATTTGTACATAAAATAAATAGAGATCCATGTTTCATGTGTTGTTCATGAATATTTACAGGTAGCTAAATTATCACTAGTTGAGAAAGATGATCATATTTAAAATGTAGTGTCATCCCTGAGATAAATTTTTATTTTACTTTAATAGAAGGATAAGATTTTAGGAGATCTTTTGAAATTACATTATAAATAAGTGTAGTGAGATGTTGTAATCATTCACATGTGTAATATTGTGAATGTTTCATCACCTACGTAACATTATGATCCATTTCCTATGTAATATATAATGGATGGTTTAGGATAATCCATTTCTAATCCATTTGTATTGATAACAATATTTATTGTATAAAATATGTGGATTGTGATAATAACCATCTATAACAAGGGGTATGCTCACATTGAGACCACACCTTTTAAAAAAACATGTTCTATATTTACTGTTTTATTTTTATTGCATTCTGGATTAAAAGAAAATAGATCTATTGATCTTATCTGACATTAGAGGTTCAAATATCAAAGGGGTTGAAATTTTTAATGAATAAATTGGAAGTTGGTATAATTGGAAAAATATTGATTCATTATCCTCTGTATTATGTTTTCATAGTCTATTGAGAATTTTAGTTGGTATCAAAGTACAAGATCCCATTGATTACTTCAAGGTTATTATATCACATCTTATATCAAATCATAGGGTATCTATGATTGGATTTACTTGTTTTATTTTACAAGGTGTTTTTAATTACTATATGATGTGTATATTTGAAATGTTTAAAGAAATTCTTATGATGGAAGAATATATTTCCATCCTTTTTAGTGTTTATTTTGAGTTTTCAAAAAATTCTTTGAAAAACAAGAAGATGAAAGAGGTTAATCACTAGTTGAATGTATTCTGAGTAGCATGTGTGATGCTGAATCTGTTGATTATATAACAAACTATCCTAGACATCCATCGAACCTAGCACCCAAACCAATTTTACACAAGTCCCAAAGATCTTTACGAATCCCCATGGGAAAGAAAAAAGTTCTTGGGAATCACTGGAATCCTTTTGGGAATTATTTTTCACAAATTAGAGATAAATGATTGTAGAAAAGAAAGATATAGAAGAAACAATATATAGAAAATCTATACATGTCATAACCAACTACCATGATCCAACCCATTTTTATGCATAATCATAATCTAAAAACAGAAATAACATGGCTAGGAAGAAATAATACAATAATAAATAAAAATAAAACAAGAACAACAAAACCTGAGTCGAGACTAGACCAACTCTATGAAACATCTGGTTTCTCACCACCACCCAACTCACCCCACATCGTCCATGATAAACAAAACTGAAACTAAAAGGGAACCCATAACCTGAAATGAATAGTCATGAGCTAAAAATACTATTTGGTCACTAGGAACCACCAAATTTATTAAATATGTTTTATAATATTATTCTTTAATGATAGATTTAAAATATATCTATAGAGTAAACTTTTCCCATATATCTTATAGAAATCAAAACAATTCTATAACCATATTTAAAAAAGTTATTAATTGTTTTTCCTAAAAACCTAATACACATATTTTTTAAAACAGATCCACCAACCTAATCCATTTCTAAACACAAACACACACCATTATAATTTCCCAAGAAACAACTAAATTGTTTTATTTAAATAAAAAATTCACTTTGAACCATTAAACCAACCAAATTCATCTTAAATAACCCATTTTGAAAACCCTTTAAAGCACCCAAATGAGAGCCTTTAAATTCAAAATAGGTTTTCCAATATATTTTAAAACTCATTTTCCAAAGAAACAACCCTAAACACACACACACACAGGTCAGGAACAATAATGAACACACCATATATCCCAAGGTATATAAAAACATATAAAAATGAAGGTTACATAACAATGAAAGTAGTGAAAATGATAGAAATAATGACTAGATCAATCTTTCCTCTATACCTAATGAACACAAAAAATTGAATGTGTCATGGTCCTACCCTAACATCCCTAATGTGAAAAGCACCTAACTATATAAGAGTATACCACTCACAAACCATCAACTAGCATGCACTAAAGTTCAAATAACTGATCATCCAATTAGCGCACACAAACAACATTATGACGACCACCCCCACTTATAAATTTTTTTCTAGCATGTCTGGTGGGTAACTAGTAGTGTGTGACCCAAATAGAGAAACAAAACTAGTGAACAAAAACGTTTTTCACATCATTTTTTTTCATTTCCACATCAGTTTATACGTGATTTTATTAAAGGTGATATTTAAAATAAGTTTTTAACATCGATTAATTAAAAGAAATGTTATAAATAATTTTATCTAATACTTTTTCACATCATTTATTTGTTAACTGATGTTAAAAAAAATTCACATCGTTTTACCAAAAAACTGATATGAAAAAAGTTTTTAACATTAGTTATCAAATAACCGACATGAAAACCCAATCTATATAGGTTTATCACATCAGTTCTTTGAGAACTGATATGATAAACCCATAGGTGATGGATGTCATGTGGTTTTTATGAGAGCTGATGTGATAAACCAATCACTAATGGTTCATCATGTTTCTTTTCACATAACATACATAATAAACCTTTTATCACGTTAGTTTTCTAGAAAACCCTATGTGAAAGAAGGTTTATCACCTTAGTGATGTGGTAACCGATGTGATTAACCAAATATAATTAGTTTATCAAGAGAGTTACCACATAACTGATATGATAAAAAAATTATATATATTTTTTCATTTCCATCATCTCTATAGTAGAAAAGAGTAAAAAATTACAAACAAAATACCAACAGAAAAAGTAGCAGAATAAAAAAACACTTAAAATTTTGAAATTTCTTGTCTACAATATAGAGCAAAAATAAACTAAAATTTAATCAAACCTTTTAAATGATTCACCAATTCTATTTTCAATTGTTTTATCTTCTATGCACTATAAGTCCTAGATTTATCAAAAAATATACAAACTAAAATTAAATCATTTAATATGTATTCTGAATAAAATAAATGAAATATTAAAGAAAATATTATAATGAATTATAATATAATTGAACTTCGTAACTATTGAGTTGTAATTATTTCAAAATAAATCTTAAAAAAAATTATTACATTCCTTTATTCTATCTTGTTTATGAAATTTTTATTTAAAATAATTTTTTAATTCAAAATAACATTTTTGAGTATTATATCCAAATTTTAGTAATAGTAAATGAAAATTCACCTTTATTTTTATATATTTGATCTTGGTGATCTTATTACTTGTGGTCTCACAATAGAAATTCCATGTCTTATATAAAAATAATATGAATATCTTAATTTAATTCATTATAATATAAAATAGTATTTAAATATTCTAACTTACATGTCCAATACATTCTTAAAATTTTCTCACACATCACCATGGATAGGGCATAGCCAGTAAAGCACCGTATCCCTTGGACAAAAAATACCCAACATCCAAGGTCCACTGATATAAAATAAAATTTAATGATTGTAGTTATTATGTTAAGAGTTATAGAACAATTTGTAAGATATATGTTTCATACTCTTGAAGAAAAGAAAACATCTAGCACTAAACAATTTCATTCTTCTGAAGTCATTCATCAGTATAAATTGTTCTTTCTGCATCATTCATTTTCCTCTATACAGGTGATATAAACTATGGGTCCATAAATCCATATACATTTATCCTGGCATGATCCTTAAAAGTTTTATAAATATTCCTTATACAAAACAAACATAAGTATAAATTTTAAATAAATTAAACGAATGGAAAAAGTTTGTTAATTGAATTACATGGAAAATATTTCATCATGTTCATTCCTAATTTATCTTCACCTAAAAGCTCCATGATATCGCCTTTTAAAATCCCCATATTCATTTCTCTCCCACAAACATGCTCCTTAATTGGAATCTCATATACATCCAATAACAAATTTGAATATATTTACAATCTATCAAGACTGGTAGAAATAATATCTGAAGTTTAACATTGTATTTTTTGTTTTCTATATAATATTTCATTACCTTTAAATTATTCCTACAAAAAATTAGATAAATATATAAATGTTAAAATGATAAAACAAATTTAATAGAAAAATAAAGTAAAAGATAAAATACAAACATAACTCTGATGTAACATGTCAAAGATTTTTTAATATCCAAACTAAAAAATGGTCGATACATTATTCAATTATACTGACCTCATATGTAGGACATGGTATTCTTGCTGATCTATTTATAATATCTTGTACAATTACCCTGTGATTATATATATCTATTTGTTGATAATGAATGGTATTTCCTATATAAAATATCATCCCATATGAAAAAAATATAATGGGGATAATCCACATATAACTCAAAATAATTCATAATCTATAGAGAAGGGGGTGTAGGAGTAGGATAAGAAAATGTTCGGTATGTGAGTGGAGGTGGATGAGTCACATATGTTGGAGGATTGGGAAGTACTGGCAGAGGTGGAGTGGGATTATTAGTTTAAAACTTTCATTGAATATCTACAAACATCAACTATACTGAAGCTCTAATCCTATCCTCCCTCATCACACAAATATCATGAAATTCAAATTCTGAAGATAATATTTTTTATAAATATACTCCATTGAAGATGTTGTAGAATTTTGACACACTTTTTTCACCAACACACCTGTCAGGTATCCTTATACATGATCCGAATGTTTGGGATTTTCTAATGTTGTAGCTAAAATTTCCTTCCTACCCTCATCTATAAAGACCCTATGCATTGTCTTATCCTCAAAATAATATGGTATGTAATACTTTAAAATAAATATAATGAATAACAGTATATATATAATTAAATTAACTTAAATGAATTAATAAATTAAACATCTTACAATCCTCTCACCCACAACCCTCGACTCTTCCGTAATATATTTAACTTTTTTCTCATTTGATCCCTTTTCCTTTTTTTAATGTCTAGTGGGGGGGGGGGGGGTAGGGTCATCCTTTGTAGAGCCTAAGGACTCAGCTCTCATTTATTAGAAATGTTTATCCATTATTGTTTTTATAATAACTATACTCTTCCTGAGATAATGTATGAGGGTATACGTTTCTAGATTCGATATCTTGATGAGATATCCTTGATTTCTTTAAATTAAAAATAAAAGAATCATTAATAATATCATCAACATATAAAAAACTTCTAAAAGGTAACATTCCAGTTACTAAAAATGATTCTCGTCTTTAATATTTAACAAATTTATTCCATTTATGTTCATCTGTAAATGTAAATATATCACAGAAATTATGATGTTACCTATACCAAAATGAAATGTGTTTTTATGGTTGATTCTAAATCCCTCAATCTCCTAGAAGCCAATTATATTAATTTTCTCCTAACTCATCTAATATTAGGTAAATCATATGCCATCTTATAAAAAGGGGTGGAAACATATATTATTATAAACATTTCAAGATAAGAAAAATAATAACAAATAGTCTTACAAAATTGGTCTCCCACAAGTGAGATTATATCACATTTTCAACTCTTCACTAATCATAAAAAGATAATAACTTTTATTTTCGCCTTTACTGCTACAAAAAAATTGATTTTTTTTTGTATTTGGACCACTTGGAATATTATTATCATCAAATCCCACTGGTATCCTCTGGTATAAACTATGCGAAATAGATAATATTGGTAAACAAGCATTGTCATGTTTACCAACCCTCGAACTCTTCTTTTCCATTGTGGAAGTATATGTATCGTGTAAATAAGGATGAGGATTCTCATAAACAAGAGCATTTGTATGTTCCTCCCCATGGGTATGAGTACGATCATCTCCATTAGTATGTGGTGGATCAAATGATTGATCTTCCATTATCTTATAAATGAAATCAACAAACAATTAGTAAAAAAAATATTGCAATCCAACTATTTCATACAAATGTAAATGGAAAATGAAAAATTATCAAAGATAATTAACACAAAACTTAACACATATTTAATGAGATATGAAATGGAATAAATTAGTGAAAAAAATCCAAAAAACCGTGTGTTTGAATATTTTATTATACATTATATTTTTATTTAACAAATAAAATTTAAAATAACTAGTTTTTAACAAAATCAATTAATATATAAGTTATGTAAGGGTAAATATGGTAAACTAAACAAACCAAAAATAATATAAACAAAAAATTTAACTTATTAGTTATAATATGTGTTTTAATAATGAGAATAAAATTAAAATATCTAACAAATTATGAAATTTATAAAATAAAACCATTAATAATCATATGTTACCTATAATATTAGTAATGTACTAAAGTATTGTTTTCACAAATTCACTCATCATGATTGTTTTATATGTACCTGACCATGTCTAAGATGTGCTCATCAATATTATCTATTATTCTATCCATGGAAGTAAGGATCTCACATAAATCAACATCTTCGTCAAGTTTATCATCACCAACATAATGTTTTTTTTCATTATAAGACATAGAACACTATATATGAGATTAATCAAGAACATATAATTTTTTTATGTGTTTCAAACATAAAAGGATTAGCTGTGTATTCCAATTTATTTAGATTAACTTCTGTCATTCAAAATTCATCGTGTATTCCACTATTGTTACTGATAAACCATTTTTATTTAAACACTACAACTTGAAATTTTAGGCAATCAACCTCCAATATTTCTTTAATGAATCGATAATATTATGTTGATATTGAGATTGGGTTTTTGTTTTTGGCACTCGAAAAATGAATTACTTCCATAAAAACCAACACACTACTATTCTGAACCGGGATTTTTTTTCCTGCTCTTTCATATTAAATGTTTTACATTAATTTAATACCCATACCATGTTATAAAATTTAAACTTGGACCACCCACTAACCATCTAAATGTTTCTAATTCATTTGATATACCAAGAATGGTATCCTATAAACCATGGTAAAAAAAATTGTTATGCTCATTCTAAATACACACATATTTCTTCTTTTGATAACATCATTTCAACACATTAATTTGAAATGTTATATATGGATGAGCAAGATATATGTTATTAAAAATTTATAAATTTGCCTTCATTATCTTTTCACATGTCAATGATTTTACTTTCAATACATGGATCCCCATTCTCCTATAATTCACTTGTTCATACTCAGATGTAAGAAAATCAATCTTCTCCACTACAGACAAATATATTGTACAAAAATATACAACCTCCTCAGAAATATACTTCTCAACAATGGAGGATTCAGGTTGATATAAATTCTTAACATACCCCTTCAATATCTTCATATACCATCCAAAAGGATACATCCATCATAGATATACAAGTTTGAAAATATTTATTTCTCACACCAAGTTAACTATTAAATGAACCATAATATCAAAAAAGATATAGGAAAATACATTTCGAAAGGACCAAGTAGGGAAACCTCTTTGTTTTCCAAAGTGTTAAAATCATTAATTTCAATAACCTTATTATATATAGAATTAAAAAAATAACACCCCTTCAGTATAGTCATTCTAACAAGAATGGTCAATATTTTATTCAATGAAATTAGTAGGAATTGTTTCATCATGACATGAAAATAATGATATTTTATACCTACCAACATTTAATCCTTTAAAGACACAAAATTTTTTACATTTTAAGAATAACCATGATGAACTTTGATATCATGAAGAGATTTAAAAAAGATAATTTTCTCCCAATTGGATAATGTATGAAAAGCCAGCGGAAGGAATGTTTGTCTTCCATCAAGAGTGGGAGATAACTCCCAATGTATTCACATTGAGAGTAATTCCAATATTGCATTCATTCCATATTTAGTCTTTCCTTTAATATCTATAATTTTTCCAATAAATATGTCACAGATATTCTTATACATGTACATAACATAAATTTTATGTTTTCACTAATGATATCTCCAATATGTTGGCTTAAAAAATATTGATCGTTTCTTCTAAATATTTCTATCATTACCATATTTCTATGTATTTATGAATGTCACTTCAATGATTTTCACCCTCTCAAAATAATCATCAGTGGATAATGTTTTTGGAGAAATATCAAATTCATGTGAGCCATTGAATTCCAATTTTAATCTTCTAAAAGGGTGATCCACAAACAAAAAATTTTGATGACCCAGGTATACTATTTTTCTCACATGATAAAATTGATAATATGAATTTTGTTGTTCACAAATTAGAAAATATTTATTCCAAATAACTTTGTATCCATAAAAATTACCATATGCTAGGAAGTAATTTATAGTTAATCTAATCATTGCATTTAGTTGAAAATATTTCATTCTATATGAATCATACACCCTTATACCTTCCTCCCACAATAGTTTCAAAATATCAAATAATGGTGACAAAAAATTTCAATATCATTTCTAAGATGTTTTGGCCCAAATATCATTAAACTCAACATGAAATATTGGTGCTTCATAAAAAATATATGAGAGAAGTTATAAACTATGGATAAAATAATCCATGAACTATTTGTGATACTAAGGCTTCGATATGGATTCATTTCATCCAAGAATAGTCTATGTATGAGATTTCTAACTTCATTTTCAAATATTGGAAACTGCTGATAAATTTTCATCCATTATGGGCAATTAGCTATATGTTATAATTTTCCATCACATAACTGCTCATATTAATTCCATATTAACCTTTTTACATCATGTGAATTTTCAAATAAATTTTCAAATGATGAATTATAGGAAGATACCAAAATTCCAAGGTAGGGGTCTCTGTAACTGTTAAATCAGCATGTAATTTTTCTTTCAAATTATACCATGGAATACCACATTTAGAACACCCTGACATAAAATCATATTCATTCCTATATATCACACAGTCATTTTGGAAGGCATGTATTTTTTTTACCCTAATCCCATAGTTAATAGTATTTTATTTACATTATAATGTGTACCAAGAATATAATTACCTTTGTAAAGAATATCTTTTAAAAATTATATAAATTTAGTAAAACTCATGTCACTCCAAGCATGTTTTGTCTTTAAGTTAATCAATATTAACAACAATGATAAAACCATAAATTTTTTACAACCTGTATACAGTGGATTTTCAGAATCACCATATAGACACTCAATTTTCAATTCATTCTCAATTGACTCTACTTCAATATCTTGAATTGTTTCTTCAATTTCATTAGAGTTATCATCTTACAGAGCATCATCATCAATAGATCCAAAGTTATGCCCACTTTCACCACGAAAAAATCCAAGGGGTTTCAATCAAATTAAAACCATGAAAAATTAAGATATCTTTGATCTTTATACATTTCAACTTCTTCATATTTAAACATTTTAGGCATGGATAGAATAACATGTCCTTTTCTAGAACATTTCATTTAGGACATTCCAAAAAAGCATCAACACCTTCCTTATATTCATCACTTATTTGAATTTCCCTAATCCGACTTCGACTCATTATTATATATAACAAATATCAAAAATAAATATCTTATCAAAATAATATTGTGGTAATATAAGTGATAATGAATTATTCAATTCAAATTCGGTTTAAATTTATATCAGAGATTCCATAATTTGAAAGTGACAAAACTTTGAAATTAAAAAAATATATGTGAATATTTGAAAAGTATAATTATAAATTCTAGATAATAATAGAATATAATTTTATTTATCATTTATAGATAAAAATTTATCACCCTTTACATTTATAATCCAAAATACAACTACATATTATGTATATTTAAAAAAATGTCATTAACAGCAAATTACTTTTAAAAAATTATCTCACAACTGTTTTAAAAAAATAATTTAATTCACAAAATCAAGTCATTTCACATTATAACTTAATTGAAAACATCCTCACTGTTTTACTTTAGAAAATGGAAACTATTTAAATATATTCACCACATTTAAAAAAAACACAAATTTAAATCAAGGATTTAATAAATTATATCTTTAAATTGAATAAAAATAATTTTCCCCTTAATAAAACATTTTTCAAAAATAACAACTTCATATCATCATGGCTAGAAAACAATGATTACCCATTATTGTGAATAATTTTCAACATCCAGATACATATTTCTCAATGTAACAAACCATAAAATTTTATATTATACAATAATAAATAGAAAATAATAGTATGTTATGTAATAAGAAACTGAATAGATGGAGGGTAAAATACTCATGAATTCAAACTAAATAAAATATTCTATAATACAATACTAAATAGGATGTAAAATACTGATTATAACATAGAAAAATATCAGAGTGACTCTAATTATTTGTATAACATATAATAAGATTTTTAGGAGAAGTATGATTACTTTATGAGTTTTTATTTAATAAATCATTGAAATTCATATATAATAGTAATTATAAAAAAGTAATATAGATGAAATAATGTTCCACTAAATATAAGATGTATGAAAATTCAATAACATTTTCTCCCAATTTATACCTACTCATCATCTTTAGTTTATAGAATTCCATCTCAAGATTCCCAAATCACTAACTCAAACATTCCAATAGTTACAAGGCTGAATCCCTAGAAATACCATATAAGTTTTTATAACACCATACAAAACATAAGAAAATATAAACATGGTAGTAAATTGAAGGAAATAATTGATTTGAATATACTAATTCCAATGGGACACATCTATCATTACATAATAAATCATCAAGACTTAAATTTCTATGATACTATTTTGAGGAAAATCATTCAGTCTATATGTAACATATAAATGAAATTAAATACAAGAGTGCATCTGCAACCATGTTAGGCATGGTTATATGAGGAAACAAATAAAATGGATCTGTAATATTTCATAAAAATACACATTAAAGGTAAAAATTAAAATAATTAGCTAAGGGACTGAAAATAATTTAAATTACACTAAACCAAAAGTAAAATTATTTATAGGAAAGTGTGATTTAATACTATATCATAGTTCAATAAAAATAATTTATAATGATCATATTATTTAAATTAAAGTATCAATGAAATACCATCCTATATTACATTCAAATTTTATTTTTATCATTGCTATTATTTACACAAACAAGTTGTACACATGTCATAGGAATAACCCAAAAATTCACCATAAGGGTGCATACCACCTACTATTAACATAGGATATCATTAAAAAATCAAATAATCCTCAAGGAGCCCGTAAAATAAATAAAAAATTTAAATAAAATATAATACAATAAATCATTATTTATGACCCAATAATAATAAATTATAAGAAACTCTAGGTTGATAACTAAGAAATGATTCTAACACCATTTCCATCAAATGTACTAATTTAATCCATCATGTAATATTCCAAATCTATAATAAAATTTAAAAACAAATTTTTTAATCATATTATAGTCACATCACATCAAAATGACGATAATGCAATATTTGAATAAATGGAATAAAAAAACAACAGTTAGGGCATCCATAAGATATGATTGATGTGTGAGGCTTACTTGAGAGATGAGAGACAAGGTGATCAAATTCAGAACAATGAGGTCAGTGAAACTGATAATGAATGAAAATGTAAAACCAAGATTGGAGTCAACTGGATTGAAGAAATGGGGTTAGGGATTCCGCATGTGAGAAATGAGCTTTCTTTGGCGATATTGAATAACACTGAAATGATTGAAAACAAAAATTCATAAAATTGTAAATTGTATATCATGTTAGTTATATTATAACTGACATGATAATGATATTTTTATTACATTATCACGTTGATTATAAGATAACTGACATGATAAAGTAATGAAAATTTATTTATCACATCGATTAAAATATAACCAATGTGAAAAAACTATTTATCACATTGGTTACTATATAACGAATATGATAAAGTGGGACACTAGTTTTTTCACATCGGTTATATGATAACCAACATGACAAATCGATATACATTACTTCTTCACATAGATTATAGATAACTAATGTGAAAAATCTAACACACTAAATACATTTTTTACTACTGCAAGATAGGTCTTCCATATAGTACCCAATTTCCCATGACTAATATGGATGTGAGGAGTGGGAAAAAAGAATCCAAGTCTATCAAACAAGGCATAACCACAACCACCCTCATATAAAACACCCAATGATAAAAATCTCCATAATAAATTGTACCTATTTGATAACAAGAACATTCTATCACAAGGGGAGAATTAGGAATCTCATAAAGATTAATAACCCACAAAATGGTAAAGAAAAAAGTGGAAATCAATGGGTTTCCTTCACAATATCCATCTTAAAATCAAATTCCCAACTGAACCTTTAACACTAAAACATGTCTCATAATTTAAATCCTTTAAAAATAATAAAAATATCATTCTAAACCCCATTTGGAAATGATGGAAATCACCCAATTTCAAATAATTTTAAATCCACACCATTTAAAATAAATTTCCTTCTATTTTAAAACAAAAAAGATGCCAAATTCCATTAATTTTCATCAAACCATTTTAAAAGATTCACCATGGAATTTTACCTAACGGAAAAATCACACACACATTTTCAAAAAATATTTCAAACACTCTAACCCATTTATAAATCACTTTGTGGCCAACACCTCAATTTAAAACCATATTACCATTTAAACATTTTTTTACTCTTTTAAAACTAAAACCGGGATAAAAATCCAATGATTACTTATAAAAATATTTTCAGAATCTACATGGAAATTTATCAACTTCTTAGAACATTTAAGAATTTCATTTTAAACTTGAAAACATATAGTTCAAATGAAAACCCATTTATGGAAATCCCAACACTAAATGGTTTTAAAAAATCACAAGGATATCACATATATGCATATTATCAATAAAAGGGAATTTAGAAAGAACAATATCATCTTGACTCCCAAAATGAAATAATTTCATAGAAACACCTATCTCAAAGATTGAGAACCAAGACAAAATGCTTCGGAACATGTCTTCTTAAATGAAGACCACAACCATGGGAATAGAAATAGTTTTTAATAACCCTATAAAACAAAAAAATCATCATTTGATCTACCTATAAACCTTAAATTGAGCTACAACGGACCTAGGGTTTATGGTGGAATCTCAAATAAGATAAAATATATAGGGAAAGGAAAAGGAGTGAAAAAGAGTAAGAAATATCACCGAATATTTTATAAATAACCAAAGGAATGGTGAGAACTAAGAGGAGGAAGGTGTTGAAGCTCTTACATGGATCTAAAGTGCCAAAAGATGTAGGAGGGGAAAAATGGGGGTAAAATCTCTTTAAAATCAAAGAGGGTTATTTTGTAAAATCCCAACATTTAAACACCTGAATGGGTCATATGATTTTACAAATACTGCTCTGGAAACTACCTAAGTTAGGAACCACCTAACACAGTTACCCCTAGGTGGTGCATGATTTGTAAAAGTAGTGTGCTACACCCTTGACACACCCCAATCCCTATACGTATTATGGGGAGCTCCACATAGTTTGTCAAACCATGCTGAAGCTATGCTAAATAGCTTTACCAAAATGAAATGCTCACTAGCACAACCACTATATAGTTAGCACTAATTGTGTGGTCTAACCATGATCCTCCCTAAAATTCCTTAAAAACATTAATTTTCATCCCAAAAACAACTGAAACTCAAAACCTCTAAATATAGTATTAAATAATAAAAAATAATAAAACATTGTGATAGGGGGTGTCACAAACTCCCCACCACGCTACATTCACCCCTAGTAGTTCCATGGTAAAAAAAGAGGCAAGAATTAATGGGAGTTCCAAATAGGAACTAACGCAAAAGAATCACTAAACATGATTCAACCTCAAATAAAATGACTAATATCTTCAAACAATCAAATCAATCAACCGAAAAATTGTTGAAAATCTCTAAACATAATCCGAATAAGAACCTAAAACAAGGATTCATATGAATCATTAGAGACCTAACATGGTATCCACAGTATTTTTAGTTCCTTTAACATGGTCTCCCCACCATTTATAGTTCATATGACATGATGATGTGAAAAAAATGAACAATAAATGCATCTTAAAACAATTAAAAACCATGATATAAACTCACTCTCAACCTCAAGCACTTACAAAACTAATGGAAGGAAGAACAACCATGATAATACTCAAAATAATCACATTATCTCTTATATTGGATCATGATACATGTAGATAACCTAGTTTAAAAACTTGTATCACCCTTGCATGGTGCATCCGAATGGCCACATTCAAGAACAAACTAGTATACCAAACTCAATTAGTGAGTCACACACCCTGGTTACCCAATATTAATCCCAAGTCGTACCCCATGTCCAATCAATGAACACCTAAAAGGCTCAATATAAGAATTATTGTAATCCTTGCTCTAAAAGAAGGTTCTCATGATCAAACATGGATCAACAATGTAACCCACAACCAATCATAAAAAACCCAAGAGGTAAGTAGAGGGGGGGGGGGGGGAGAATCCCAAAAACAAAATAGGTCTTTCCATAAAGAAAATTCATGCTATTACACAAGAAACATTCAAAGGGGAACCATCTATAAAATTCAAAAAAATTGAATCTCCAAAAATCCAGATTACAACCACCAAAGGAAATCTCCCCAAAATGAACAAACCATCTATAAAAGGATCAAACAAAAGACCAATTATAAAATACCATCTTTCCAAACATTTGAATACAACCCAAAAAACTATAATAGTGAAAAAACTAAGGATATATAATATAAGAGGTCCTAGAATTCTCTAGATCGTTAAACTAAAAGCACATGATATGTCTTCTATTCCCATGAGAAATAATCCTTTTCCCAAGATCCATATAATCCTGATTATGTTACTAACCTAAAAAGTTATCCTAATGCCCACCACACTTCAACTTTATTTCATATGGAACAGAGGAATCACCCACCACAAGCTACCTATACTAGTTAACTTCCATTTGAATGACCTCATTGAAATCCTTCTAAAAATATCTCAAACTATTTGAATGTTTAACTAAACCTGAATAAGTGAAAATATCACCTTAGAATAAATAAACTTTCTCGAAATCACCATCGACCCACATTGGAGGAAATATAGCCAACTACAAATAGTGATAAATCTACTCCCTCACTAAACAATCACCCCAATGCATGCTCACACGATCAAGCTCTCTCTTCCATTTTAAAAACTATAGGAATAATAATTGGAAAAAATTATATCTTGAATATATCCTAGGAAAAAACTTTAAATATAAATATAGGAACCATAAAATACCACTAAAATCATCTAACACTACCTCACAAACTCTCAATAGATCTCACCCATGGAAAGTTCCATGTCTACCACTCCACCTGGAGTTTTGGTAGGCACTAGAATTGGAGAAACTTTTTCAACCATTATAGGGGAAAAATGAATACATGAACCATATCAATTCAGGATTCAATAGTGATCTATATGATTCCTTCACAAACTAGGATTCAATATAAAAAAAATCCCTCCAACGAGGTGCACAACATCCATAGTAGAAGAACATTTCCTTTTTAAACTTCCATTATTACCATGGAATTTTGAAATCACCCTCTTTAATGTTGTCTATTGAAAACAAAGACAACATGACTAAAAAATAAAACTACCTTGGTGTATAAAACACATCTCTCAAATAGGTAATTTTATAAAAATAACTTTATGAGATTCCATTTTTATTTTAAAATCAAACTTATATGGAACACTCATTAAAATTGATTTCCCATTTTTAAAACACTTTCAAATTTTCTTAAAAAAACATCCTTTTGAAACAACCGATTTTTTCCAAACCCTTAAATTGAAACAACCATTTTACCAAAAATTACATAAAACCAAGTTTGAATAAGAAAACTTTTCACAAAAATACATTCGTTTTCCAAAAAATGATGTTTTAAAAACCATGTGAAAAATAAGCACTTCACAACCATTTAAACAAGGTTCATATGCACCACATTCCCAAAGAGAATCAAGACACTCCTTAATTCACCTCCAACAAGTTAAAATCACATTTTTAGAAATCCAAAATTGAGAGGATTCAAACAGGATAATTGGGGAAGAAGAATTGTTCTACACACTTTGCCCACTCGAAATGGGAAGCCATGTGCCAACCAAGAATCACACTCTACTAAGGAGGAAGAATTAACCACGTGGTCACTATATAGTTTCCCAATCCATGCAAGATAAATATGCAGCTCAAGTTATCCTACCATTACATCCTAAAACCTAAGAGTGATCCTGAATGTCATTTACATACTCCAAGGGGATCAAAACAACATCTTACATCAAATAAACTAAAAATAAAAATCAAATTAAAAATTTAAAACCCTTCTTCCCCTAGAATCTTGAGGATAAAGATGAAAAAGATATGGCTAGACTCTCCCCAACCTGACCTATCAATCTTTTATATCCTTAATCTAATTTCTACTAGGAAATACCTAAATAAAATGGGGCCTATTTTTTAAAAAAAACCTCCAACTCAACATGGGTTCTTCAAAGAAAATGCTCTACTGAGAACCTTGTCTCTAATAACATTTTATAATGAACTGGCCTGACCTTCCACTAAACTCGACACCTGGACCAATTCACCATAAGTATTGAAATGCTTTCCTAATCTCCATATTTTGAAAACTTATTCCTGGGAATCACTAGAATCCCTTTGGTAATGATTCCACCAAAATCAAAGATAAACAACAATGAAAAAGAAAAATATTGAAGTCAAAATAACTAAATGATCCAAATAGGCCATAACCAACTAAGATGATCCAACCCATTTTCATACATAAACATAATCCAAAAATATAAATAATACAATAAGGAAAAATTGATACAAAACTAAAAAAAATAATGAACCAACAAGGTATGTGCCAAAAAATCCATGAAACCTCTGATTTCTTATCACTACCTAACTCACCAAATGTCAGCCACTGAGAAAAAACTCAACACAAACTTGGAACCTAGAACCTAAAATATATTTAAATAAGAAAAAAAATTAGTAGGTCACCACAACCTTATAAATCTATGAAATATGTTTCATAATGTAATTCATCAATGTTAGTTTGATAATAAATCCATAAATTAAACTTTTTTCACATATCATATTGAAATCAAATTTATTCCATAACCATCTTTAAAAAGGTTCCTCTTTATTTTCAAAATTTTAACATATACATTTTAATGACAAATCCACTAACCTAATACATATTCAATCACACACACATCATTATCATTTCCCAAAAAATAACTCATTTGTTTTATTTAAATGAAAATGGTTACTTTAAAACATTTAACTGCCCAAATATTACTCGAATCACACATTTTAAAAACAATTTAAAGACCCCACATGATATACTTGAAATTAAAAGATGGTTTTATAATATCTTTGAAAAATAATTTTCCAAATACACAATCCAACATGCCAATTAGAGTCAAATATAAGAAAGCAGACACCATATATCATAAGGCATATAAGAAACACATACAAATGAATGCTCCATAATAATGAAATTAAGGGAAATGTTTTAAATGAGAAATATATAAAACTACCCTCTATAATTAACCAACCCAAACAATCAAATGTGTCATGGTCCTACCATGGGATCCCTAACATGCTAAGAACCTAACTGTATAAGAGTATACTACTCATAACCATAAACTGGAATGCCCTGTAGTTAAAATAATTATTCATCCAATTAGAACACACACATATCATTGCAATGAATAAATCACACCTAGCTCTTGTGACTATAATAATTAGTGGAAAAATAGTGGCATGTGAACCAACTAAAATAACAAGTAAGTTATTTTACATAGTACCATTTTTTTTATGAGCAATAAGGATGTGAGGCATAGAACTAACAATACAAGTCTAATACACATTGTATGACCACAAATACCCACACCCTAAAAACCCAATGATAAAAAATCCCCATACTAAATTGGACCTATGTAATTTCATGTAAATTATCACACAAGGATAGCATCAAGAATCTCATAGATATTAATAACCCCCATAAGGATTAATAAGAACAGGGCAATCATGGGGTGTTATTAACATCTTCCATTTTAAAACCAAAGTTCCAACCATACCTTTAACACTAAAACATGACTCAGAATTCCAATACCTTTCAAATATTATAAAATAACATTTCAAAAACAATTTTGAAATGATGGAAATCACCCACACATTCAAAAAAATAAAAATACACCCCTTTAAAAAAATTATATTTCTCTTTGATACAAAAAATGAGGCAAAAGTCCATTCATTTCCATCAAACCAGTTTGAAAGAGCCACTATATAATTTTCCACTAGGGTTGAATCATGTACACATATTAAATCATCATTTGAAACCCACCAAACCCATTTAGAAATAATATTAAAGTCAACACCTCAATTTAAAAACAAATTCCCATTAAAAAATTGTTTTCACTCTTTGAAAAAAAGATTAGAATAAAAATACAACTATTATATATAAAAGAATTTCAAAATCCACACGGTCATTTATCAAATGCTTACCAAATTTAAACATTTCATTTCAATCATGAAAATATGGAATTCACATGAAAACCCATTTATTACAAGATCAAAAAACAATAAATTTTTTTAAAAAAATCACAAGGATATTAAATATATTCATAATTTAAATAAAAATGAATTTATATTGAATAATAACACATTTAATTCTAAAATGAAACAATTTGATAGAAACACGATCCTCAAAGAGATAAGAACCTAACCAAGATACTTTAGAACACATCACATTCAATGGTGACCACAACAATGATGATAGAAGTAGTACCTAATAAACCTAGACACTAAAAACACTATCCTTATATCCACCTGGAACCATAAAATTAAGTCCAAAGGGACATAGGGTTCATGGTGGAAGAATACCCAAGATAAAAGAGACAGGGAAGGGGAAAATAAGGAAAATGAGGAATAAGTACCATAGAATCTCTTGGAAATTACCAAATGAATAGTAGTAATTAAGGGGAGGAAGGTGGTGGATCTACTCCTTTTCTCCCAAGGTTTTTCAGACATTTGAACGGAGAAATGGGTTTAAAACACCTTGGGAAAAACTAAAATTTAAACACCTAGATAGGAAGCATGGTTTTCCAAATTGTGTGATAACTTTTAACACAACACACATCATTAAATATTTAATCATGGAAAGAGAGTACAAAAACTGGGGGAAGGGAACAATAGAGGACCCCAGATTAGGGGGGTCTGAAATAATGGAGACCGAGGGAATCCCCTTAGATAAGATTATCCCCATATGACTTAAGGGAGTTTTCATTAGAAAGGTTAGTGACAGAGGAGACCGGGGTTGCAAGAGAGCCAAGGAAGTCCGCAACTTTGTTCCCCTCTCTCCAGGTATGGGTGACTCGAGCCTGGTTGTTGAGGATTTTTTTGCATTTCCTTACAATGTATAAGACTGACCAGGGGGTGGCACCTCTTCCCAGCAGAGAATCATGAATAATCCATGAGTCTGTTTCCACCTCAGATAGAGCAATATTCTTTTGTTTTCAAAGACTCATCCCCGTGAGAACTTCATTCGCCTCTTCCTGAAGAGCACTACCATCACCAAAGTTCTCCGTGAAAGCAATGAAAACACTCCCTTATAGATTATGAACCACTTTTACACCACTCATGGATCTCTCTATGCATGATCCATCAGTTTTATGTTTAAATTCATTTGTTGGCAGAACCCATTTAATCCAATGACTGCATGCTCTATCCATAGGAGGGTTGGTTGGAGGGGAACATGCATGTAGGATATGGAGGGAGGGAGCTTCACACCAATTATCAACAAGATAGACCATATCAATCAATAAGCTCTTGGTTATCATGATAACAGACCATCCTGTGGTGGAAGACCCCTCAAATTTGGCCTTGTTCCAAGCTTTCCAGAGGCACCAACATCCAGCATTGAGGATAACTGACCTCACTACTCTCTCGAGACCTTTATCTATATTCCCCTAAAACCACCTCTCTAGGAACGCCAGGTCTCGATGGTGAGGAAAATGTATTGCTGCGAAATCTCCAAAGGAGTCCCAAACACCTTAAGAACACTCCCCTTCAAAAAAGATATGGCTCGTGGTTTCTTCCCTCTTGTTTTATAGCATTGACAGCACGATGCTAGACTGATGCCAATTTTCTTGATTTGTTCACCTGATGAAATCCCGTGGTTCCTAGGTTTGGAACCCCTGGCACAGTTACCCCTAGAAACCATGTTGTTTGGAAAAACAATGTGCCTCACCCTTGAAACACCCTAATCCCCACCCAACATTTGGGGAGATCCGCATAGTTTAAAAAATTGGATGGAATCTATGCTAAATGGATTTACCAAAATGATTGGCCCTCCTACATAAGCACTAAAATATTAGTTCTAATCATGGAGGATAACCGTGATCCTCTCAAAAAAACCTTAAAACTCTAATTTTCATCCCAAAACCAACCAAAAATCAAAACCCCTCAAGAAAAGATAAAATTATACAAAATTACCAACATCATTATATAGGGGGGGTCACAATTTACGAGTCTTATAGTGTTTTAAGAACAAACTATAAGAAGAATGTATATGTCAAATCTATTGAAGACCTGTACAATAAAGTTAAGAAATTAATTAATAAAATCCCCAGTGAAGTTGTTACATACTTATTTGAGTTCATCTAATAGTTTTATAATGATAAATCAAAACTAATAGATGATGTTGAAGGAATGAAAAATGAATTAATTAGACGGTTAGAATAATAAAACTCTCTCAACAATGAGATTAGATCCAAGGAGAAATCACTACAGATTAGTAAACAAAAATTATATATTCTTGAAGATTATTTCCATTTCTGTGTTAATGGGAAACAAAGGTATGAAACATTAATGAGGTGAAGATCCATTCTATATAAGAAATTCATAAGAATACTATTGGTGTCAATGATTCCCAATTTGATACCAAATCAAATAGGATCAAGTAATATGATAAGCGTTTATAGGAATGTATTAAGAGGAATCATAAAAGTATTAAAAAGTTAAAAAAGGAATAAAAAAACATTTATTTCAATTGATTTTGAGGAAAATAATATTATCATTATGTGTTTAAATATGAAGATCAAAATGATAAATCAAGATTCTACTCAAACTATGTCTTCTCAAATAGTTGAGAAAAATAGTGATTCCATAAAAACTTCAAAAATAATTTAATAAGAATCATATTGGTGGCTGAAATATATTAGTTCATTTGTAGAATCATCCATATCAAGCTCATACAAAGAGGTAACCCACTTTATAATTAATTTTGGAAGTACTAAACCTATTTTTATGGAAATACGGGAAAAAAGTTAAAATATATACATATTTTGAAGGATAATAGTGCAAAAAATAACAACATCATCTAGGTTTAATATATACTTGTCCAAGAAAATTTCTCCTAAAATGGTGTCCAACAATATGGGTTCAACCCCAAATAAATTTAAGGGATTCAATATGAACTGGCTGCAACTAAATATTAATAGCGAGGCTTATTGGTAGATGTTGTTTTTGTTAGAGGTTATGGCACATATCTATTGATTTCTGGAAAAATATTTCATCATATGAAAATCAAATAAATCAATAATTTGGTGAGAGCAAGTATTTAGAAAGGAAAAAAATTATAGGACATATGAAGAGTTCACAAAACAAGATAAACCTGTCTTGTAAAGATAGATTTTAATTTTTTGATAATTATTGTGAAATCTATAACAAAAGCATTCATCATGATGAATTTTTTTACAACCCTATTTTGTATGATTAAAATTATCATATGAAGAAATTATTAAGAAAACCTAGAAGCAAGTGAAGAGAAATACTTTATAGAAAGAAGGGGTCCTCACCCAAGAAGAAAGATGAAAATGTATAAAAAGAGTTTTTAACAAAATAGCTAGCTCAGTTGGAGATGTCTAAGAACATAGAAGAGGAAAAAAGGAATAAAAGTGCATTGTTAGATAATTTAAAGAATCCTTTTTACCTATGAAGAAAGATATAACTAAAAATACATCCATGTTTTCTGAACTAAATAGATTTTGAATATCAAAGGGATACAAAGCATGAACAGTCCCCAACAATTTGGAGCTCAAAATAAAATATTTTTATAGATAAGACCAAAGTATCACTCATGTTAATCACATTAAATAGCTTAATAAAATCACTTTATTCCCATTCATATTTACTTCTATTGTGATTAAATACTTGGAATTAAATGTGAAGAACAAAAGGAGGATTTATGTGAAGGTTGTGATGTTTGTACAATAAGAACAAAACATCCATTATAATGGAAAAAAATGGTGTAAAATGAAGTTAATCCCTTAATGGGATCTATTTTATAAGAATAATCTTCCACCCATGACCTTTTTATGTTGAATGTAAAATTAAAGATATCCCCTTAAAAATTGAATGATGAGGTATGACTTTTAATCTCCTACTTTTATTTTGATTAATATTTAACATGTATATAAAAGGGGAGTGAATATCTAATCAAATAGAGAAAGAAATAATTATGCTTGTAATATTTTAATTTCCAAGTTAAAGTGAATATATTGTTTAAATAATTCCTTCAAATATATTTAAGTATCCTAAAAGTAGTGAAATTTTGAAGTGGTTTCACATTGTGGTTCTTATATAGGATAAATTATTATCTAAATTAAAATCTATTTTTTTATACCCTAATATTTCCCATGTAGAATTAGAGATGGATTGTGAAACATTTATAAGAGAAAATATGGCACAATCCTTTGCTCATGACATGAATTTTGTCTCTCAAGGAAGAATGATAACATTGATAGTGGTAGTAAAAATTAGATAATATGAGTTTATTAAATTTAAAAGAGTTAGTTTGAGATGACAAAAACTTCCCTTGGAGTTGTGTTTTAAATAAAGAGGATAAGACATTTTAAATCATCCAGACATTATCAATAAAGTGAATAAAACCATTCCCTATGAATTTATTATCAACTAGGGGGAGTATGAGTACATTTTCATTTGGAGTAATTTTGCAATTGACAAGAAATCCAAAATGGGAGATTTAAGTTTCATTTATATTGAGTGTGGTATTTATTTTTAATATAGATAATAAAGGAAAGTTAATATGTGTTTAGAATAATGGGTGATGAAATGTGTATCCATCCATTGAATATGTGAAGGATACCCATGTCTATGGGTAAAGTATATTAGAGTTTTATTCCATAGTGAATACATGAAAATACATTAAATGAGTTGGATTCTATGTATGTAGCCAAAACATTTTTCCATTGGTGAGATGGTTTGTATGACAATGAAAAAAATTTAATCTTTAATCACAGTCTACAATATTTATATTGGAATTGAAGAGATGAATGAGGAGTCAGCTTCTGAACATAAACTAGAAAACTTGTAAAGCAATATTTAAATGGTTTAAATTAGGTTCAATGTTCTTAGAATAAGTTATCTAATTTAAAGAATCCATCCCTATGTACATGATCTTAACAGATACCAAATATAGTGTTTAAAGTACACTTGGATGAAGGATTATAAAGGATGATACTGAGGGTTGAAATGAAATGTAGTGAACCACATGGAATACTCTAATTGATTAATTAATATGAAGCCACACCTTGGACATAATATGGAGAATTTTTTATTATTTTAATAAATCTCATTTATATTTTGAAGTGTATATAATGTTTTTATAATATATTTAAGAAGGATAGAGAATATTTGAAGTGGTTTTGAACTTAAATAATGAATTATATAATTTTTGAGTTCAAAAAGAAAATTGGAAAAGTATTTTGTGTGTAAGAATTATTCCAATGACTACATAAATATGATCAAGTTTCTTTGTAAAAAAATCCATCCTTGTTTAAACATAATGATACATTTGTGTAACAATCATCCTTCCTTATATAAACATCTTGTTTTATCAATGTAAACATAATTCTAGGTTGCATAATTATGAATCTATTTGTATAGGAATTAGTAGTGTAAGTATCATTTTTGAGTTTGTGTAAGGATCACTGGATCTGTATAGTCATTATGTTCCATGAAAGTATAAATTATTAAAAAAATAAAGAGTGTTGAAAACTAAAATATAGTGTCTCTAGATATAACACTTGAAGGATAAAACTAAACCTCAGGATGTCAAATCTAATCTTCAATAATCAAAACATCACATTTAAAATGTGATTTTGTAACACCCCAAGGTTTTAAAAAAATAAATTAAATGCATAAAACTTTGTTTTAAGTATATATATTTATAACTATCCTTTAAACTTAATTTTATAGCTTCTATGTTTTGAATTTTGAAAAATGGTCATCTAAAATTTTGATCAGTAAGTTATTTAGACTCTTATAAGTCAAACTTAATTTTTTTGAATATTAACATAAACTTATGAATAGTAACATACCCTTGTGAAAAGTAAAATACCCTTAAGAATAGTAATGTACCCTTATGAATAGTAATATACCCCTCTGAGTAGTAAATTGACCCTAATGAATAGTAATGTGCCCTTATGAATAGTAATTTTACCCTTATGAATAGTAAAATTTCCTTATGAATACTAACCTCACCTATTATTGTGTATATATAAGATTTAATTGAATGTATGGTACACTAATATCTTTGAATAAGTAAATAAATGCTTTAAAATTCTTATTTTCAGAATAATGTATTATTTTTTTAAATATTGATTTTCTCATATTTATAAAATTATTTTGATAAAATGGAGTTCATTTTTTTATTCTACACGTCGAAAAATAGTTGGGGTGAATTTTTGGTAATTTTCTAAAATACTTGATTTTTTGATGAATAATGTTTTTTGGTATTTTCTGAATAAATGAATTTCTGCATCATGGAGGTGTCATCAATGATGTGGTGTTGATGTAAGCCCATTATCTCAAACTCACATGCCATTATTACTTTTTTTAGTCACGGAAGACTCACTATTTCTTATCTTGAAGAAAAATAATAAAATAATAATTAAAATAATGATAAATCTCTCCCCTCCTCTACTATAAATACCACCTATTTCCCCCTCTTCCTCCCACACCTCTCAATCCTTGATCATTGTCTAATTTCTGCCAAATTTCATCTCCAATCCCCTTCCCCACGTTCAATACCTACTGGTCTCACTAAAGCCCAAAATCAAAGGCCTTATGGAGGATCTCAAGGAGAAGAGATCAAGAGGTAAGAAATCCTCTTCCTTTTTCATGTGTTTTCCTTTCCTTTCCTTTTCTTTTATTATAGTCTCTTCCCCTCCTCTTATACAAGAGTTATTAATAGTCCATAAATCTTTTATGTTCTGTATGTTCTCATGTTCATGTAAAATTCATCATCATTCTTATAACGCCCCAACCCCAGAACCCCAGAGTCGGTGCATTATTACGTATCATTGGCATGATCACAAAAGATCAAGTCTCGAAAAACTGATTAGTTTAGTAGCCTTGGAAGTACTAGATACATTTATACGGTTTACATTACATCATAAAATGGAAAACTACAACAACATTTTTTTCCATAGACAACACTGAGATCCCATAGACTATCCTTATAGATCAGTCATAATATACTTCTTCACATCCTGGGAAAAATAAAACATAGAAAGGGGTGAGCTCAGATGCGCAGTAAGGATAACAATAAAGCAGAAACTTTTATAAATAATCATAAACATTTAAGGAAATGTATAGAACTAAAACAAAATCCTTTCAACATAAACTTCATCATAATATGGAAAACATAAATCAAAATAATTCCATTTACTTACTCACATGGAAATTCTACTAGTCGAATAATCACATGAAATATCAATAGCCACTTTCATAATGATGGAATGCATAATGCCAGACTTCATGACCACATAGTCAAGGCCTTGTTCCAAGACTAAAAATATGATTTTTTCAAGGTCTTGTGCCAAGACACTAGTTTGTCTCATGAGACATACCGATGCATCGAGGAGCTATAGCGGGCTCCACCCGTCACATACTAAGTCCAATGAAATCCTCATATGAAAAGGTTTAAACATAACATAAGCATTCATAATAATACTAGCATTCTAAATGTCAATACTTTATCCATAAACCATGAATGGTATAAAAATAACACATCCACAGTCAAACATATCACAAAACATTTAATACAATATGGAAGTTTTGTATCATAATAAATCAACTAAAAATAAGCTTAAAATCCATCAAAGTATGTTGACATAGATGAAATAAAAAACTTTTTAGAGAAATATCTCTTTCTATTTGGAAATAATTTAAGAGTAACATAATTATAAATAGAACATTTATTTTGAAAATATTCTTATAATCTTGTAAGGGAAGCTTCGATGATTTTATAACAGTAGAAAATAGCTGCACCTGCTGTATAAGTTAAAAAAACATTCTTACCTTAATTCTGTTGAAAAGGTCATAAGGTACCTTGTTTGGAAAATAACAGAAAGATTCCTTTCAAACCATTTTATAAAAAGTCAAAAAAGGAAATAAATGAATTTAACCCGTAGTCTAGTAAATAGTAAAAAAAATTGGAATACATTTTTAAGAAACATGGATGTGGATGATAAAGAGGTCCCAGTAGATACTTACGTAAAAACAACCTCCAATAATAAAGAGATTGTAAAATTAACTATAATGGCCCAGACCTCTCAAGTCTATTACTTTGTGAAAATGTGGTGTTAGAGGTTTTCTTGGAGGTTAAGGTGACTCGATGTGCGTTTGGGTGGACTTTTAAGGGAAACTAAAGGGCTATAGCTTTCGCACGGGAGGCACACAGTTTGTCTAAACTGTGCTGCCAAACCGTACGAGGTTGGTGTTAGAGGTAGTGGCTAATTCACGGTTAGTGAATGGTTTGGATAACCATGTGGACTAACCTTGTGAGAAGGGTGGCCCAAGCAGTAGCTAACGCACGGTTTGCGCACGGTTTGTTAAACCGTGTGAACTAACTGTCCAGACACTTAATCTTAGATCCTAAAATTGTGTATCTAAATTGTTTTGCCTCTAAATGGTTGGTTTAAGCCCCTAAGCATCTATAACTCCATATTACCCTCCCTTGAAGGTAAGAGAACCTCTCCCAAGCATTTTGGAGGTGATCTGAAGGCTTCCCTTGGCGAATTGAAGCCGATTTCTTGAGGTATGCAATCGTTCTTGTTTGGTTGTTAGATCTACTTAGATCTACTCCTCCTCTTCTCTCAGTTTCTTAGATCTACAACCGTTATGGGTAGATCTAAGTGTGTGGATTCCAAATATGATGTGACTTGGTCTTGGTTGTGTTAGGAGAATAGATCTAACTAGGATTCATGGGAGATCATCCCAGCTTTCTTGTGCATTCTTTATTTTTTGGGGTTTTCATAAAAAACCGTTGCGGTAGGGATCTTACCTTAGTCTCTCTCTCTTTTGTGCATCAAGCGAGGTGGGTATCCTCTTGTTTTCATGGGGTACGGTTGAACTAGTAAATAAAGATAATAATTGGTTAAAGAACATGTTTGGGGAATTTTTTTTGATATTGTTGTTTTATTTACACCAATTCTTATCCTTTGATTATGTTGTGAACTGAATAGGCTTATGCCTACTGAAAATCATGGTTTTTGGGGGCCGTTTCTTGCACAATTAAATGTTTCCCTATTATTCTGGATTGTTTTGTGGATGAAATTTCATAGAATGTGGAAATTGGTTAATCATGTAAAGTTGGCTGATCAAATGAATACATGGAACCCTTGTATGATCACCCTGGTTAAACTAAATGAAAGAATGATTTTTTGTGGGTGTTTCTTGGGGTTTAATTATGTAAAGGGGGTGTTTTATGGGTTTTTGTGGAACAGGTGAGTAGCGGGATGCGGTTGGATTGGTTGTGGGTTGGCGTGTATGATATGGTTGTGATGGGCAGCGGAGCTGTGCGAAATGGTATCAAAGGGATGATGATGTGGTACGGGTATTGTTTCCTAGGTGTTTGTGGTTATGGTGGTTGGAAGCAGGGCTGCAGGGATGGGTTTTGTATATGAATAAAAGTGGAATAGTTAACTAATTAATTTTGGGGTATGGTAGTTGATTATATACGAAAAATCAATGGAATTGATTGGCTGATAAAAGAAAATGGTAATGTGTTTCTTGTGTTTTCCCAAACTTTATTTTTGGTTGGTAGGGATATGTTTTACGAATGATTGATCTGGTTTAGTTGTTGTTAGTTTCTAGGTAGTTAAGGAACTGATAAACTAAAACTATTGAAACAAGAAAAGCTTAATAGGGTTTGGGGCTGTTTGTTGTGTGCATACTTTCGTGGTAGCAAGGTCGAGGCATGTGCTTAGATATTTTGTGTAGAAGCCTTAGGATGGGCTGAGTGGTTGATATAATTATATAAATATGTATGTTTTATGTTTCTTTACTCACCCCACCCTTGTTGAGAACTACGTGTCAAACACCTGTGGGACGGGGGTGAGATTCTCAAACATCCAAAGGATGGCTGGTTATTGTTCTTCCCTATGCTCCCTCTTCCAGGTTCTATAGCCCAAGATTCTTCGGGCGGGTTATGACAGATGTTTACCAAGAGTCTTTGGGATGAGGATGTGGTGTGTTACCAAGAATCTTTGGGATGAGGATGTGATGTGGTTCCCAGGTGTCTTCGGGATGAGATGTGGTTATGGACGAGGATTGACTACCGACGGGATACAAGATGAGATGTGGTTATGGCCGAGGATTGAGTGACAACGGGATACTGTGAGCTTCATATGGCCAGGTTACGGCACTAGCTCGAGCTTCGTATGGCTAGGTTGCGGCACTAGCTCAGTAAGAGGGGGAAGCATCATAGTGTTAGGCGTGAGGGCCTGAGCAGTATCCAGTGGGAAGGTGGTGTGGGGTACACATGCTTTGATAATATTAATATACTAATCTATTGACTTGTGATATTTGGTGAGTGTGTCTTATAAGGTTGGGTGGATAGATTTCTTTCTAGGCTTTGGTTCCATCTATTTTCTCATGGGGCATTAAGATGTCTTCCCACCTGTGCACAAGAGCTTTATGTTTTCCTACTGAGTATACTTCTATGCTCACCCTACGTTTACTTTCAGGTCTTCATGAGGACTTTAGGGACTATGTGGGACCTTGCTAGTTGGGCATTAGAGTTTTGTTGGTTGTAGTTTTTTCTTTCTTTTTGGTACCTTACATTGGAGCTTTTCTTGTACTTTTACTTTTGTTTCAGTTTTATACAAAACATGCATATGGGTTGGTTTTGGGTTTATTTTCATTTACTTGTTCCTTTTTCTTTTGGTGTTTGAATCACCCTATTTCCCAATCTTAATTAATAAAAAGGGAAATGCCTCCCATATTTGTGAAAACTCATACCCTTGGTGCTATTCGCCACTCCAGGGCCTACTAGAGGTGGGACTCGGGGGGTCATTATCTCCCTTTCACCATTGCCAGCTCAAGAGGTGCATCTTTGGTGGGAGGGGGTCATGACAGAATGGTATCAAAGGTAGACGTTGAGAGATAGGATGGAGTCTGGAGTTGGGAATAGTGTGGATTGTATGGGATTGTAGGGAAACAGTGTCAGGTGATCTTGGAGCATGAAATAGGACAGGGAAGACCAGCTAGGACACAGGATTTTAGGGCCCCTTGTGATCCGATGCAAGGACTTTGGACCTACCGAACGACCAAGTGAGGCTACAATGATTGCAGGGTAGAGACCATAGGAAAGGTACATGCATCATAATGACTTGTGTTCTTGTGTTTCTAAGGAATTTTCAGGATTTAAAATGAATAAGGAGTCCAAGAAAAATTTAAGAACAATATTCAACACTACTTGGGCTTAAGTATTCATTTTTTACCTTGCATCTATGGTGCCTGGGAGACGACTATGGGTAGTGCGGGAGATCGAGGCCTAGGGGGTTGACTTGTCTGATCGACAGAGGGATGACCGAGAGGAGGAGGATGATCAGTGGTAGAATACGCTTTGTACCTTTTTGCGGTAGACCCTCGGGAATTACGAGGGCAACATCTCTGACATGGAGACAGAGAGATGGCTAGAGGAGCTGGTGATAGCTTTCAGCTTGATCCGGGCTCTGGCGGAGTACTGGGTTCCTCTGGATGTGATTCAGATGCAGGGAGTAGCACATCAGGGGTGGACGCTCTATCTTGGTGAGAAGAGGGAGACTAAGGTTACGTGGGCAGATTTTGAGAGGGAGTTCCGGGTGGAATTCCTCTCTTCCACAATGAAGGCTGAGAAGAGGCAAGATCTAATCTCCCTCTAGTAGGGGAGCATGTCGATGAGAGATTTGGGGATCAAGTTCAAGGATATCCTTTGTTTTGCTCTGTACGTCTTTCTAGATGAGGAGTCTTGGGCGAGGTGTTTGTAGGAGGCACTTCGACCTCCTCTCCAGTATGTTGTTACTCCCTTAACCCTACGGACATACTTGTATGTCCAGAAGAAGGATGAAGTGGTGGAGAGGATGCACACGTTGGGAGGTGTGTTGCGAGAGGGAATCCAGTTGGGCTTGTCGAAGTAGAAATCTGTCAGTAGTAGGCCTCCAGTATCAGGGCCCTCTAGGTTCCGACCAGTAGGGAGCAGGCCTCAGTAGTTTTAGTTCCGATCTCCCAGTCCTCAACCTTTTCCATCGGGCCCGGGACCAAGGTGTTTCATCTGCGGCAGCCGTGGGAACCTTCAGAACCAGTTCCTGGACCGAGTACAGTATAGTGGAGGTGGACCAGTACAACACCCGCCTCAGCCACAATAGTTTCCAGCAAGGCCCTTCCAGTAGCAGCAGCAGGGGCAGCGATCTCCCGCTCCTCCGAGCACAGACATTGCAGGAGGAGGCTGACCTCAGGGCTCTCCTCAGGGACCTCGACTAGGGCGTGGTTGGGGAGGTGGTCGACAGCCGAGAGGCAGAAGAGTTGTTCGTGGGTAGTTTCACGCCGTATAGGCAGCGGTTCCAGCAGGGCCAGAAGTCGTTCGAGCTACAATCAGCTTGTTTAGTAACCTTGCCTATTCCTTGTTTGATTCAGGAGCTTCACACTCCTTTTTTGCTCCCAGTCTAGCCAGTGCCTTGGGCCTAGACATAGAGACACTTTCCATACCCCTGGTTTTGAGTACGCCAGTCGGAGGCCAGACCAGCTTGTCTCATGTTTACCGGGGATGTAGGTTGATGTTGGGGCCACACCAATCCAGTGGAGATATCCTTTTACTACAAATGCAGCCATACAGAATCATTCTAGGCATCTACTGGCTATTCTCGGTGTGTGTCGTCATCGATATTTTCCGAATAAGGGTTTTGTTTTCAAGCGTGGGCGGCCGATGTGTGACTTTCATTGGTGAGTGGGGTTTCCAGGAGGGAAGCCGGTGAGGGGAGCCCTTTCTTTCCTTGTTAGTCAAGCTATCAGTTGAGTCGGAAGCTATAGAAATGGTAGAATTCTCCAAGATTGTTAGCGAGTTCATGGATGTATTCCCCGAGGAGGTGGTGACTCAACCCCTTCAACGAGACATTGAGTTCGGAATAGACTTACAAACTGGTGCCCGTCTGATTTTGATGTCCCCCTATCGGATGGAACCTTTAGAGCTACAGGAGTTATAGATTCAGATTGACGATCTGATGAAGAAGGGTTTTGTTCGACAGAGTGCATCACCATGGGGTGCTCCAGTCTTATTCACAAAGAAGGCAGATGGTGGTATCAGGATGTGCATAGACTACCGAAGACTGAACAAGGTAATCGTCAAGAACTGTTACCCCCTCTCAAGGATAGACGATCTCTTTGACCAGTTGAGGGGAGAAGGTTGGTTCTCTAAGATCGATATGTGGTCTGGATATCACCAGTTGAGGGTGAAGGAGGGTGAAATCTTGAAGACTGCCTTCAGGTGCAGATATGGGCACTTTGAGTTTGTGGCCATGTCATTCGTCATTACAAATGCACCATCCGTGTTCATGGGAATCATGAACTCCATCTTTCAGGAATACCTAGACTAGTTCATAGTCATCTTCATCGACGACATCCTGATCTACTCAAGATTAGAGGAGGATCATGCTGGGCACCTGAGAACGGTTTTAGAGGTCCTCCAACAGAACCAAATTTATGGGAAGTTGTCCAAATGCAAGTTTTGGACTCAAGAAGTACTCTTCCTTGGACACGTGGTGTCCGAGCAGGGAATAGCATTAGACCCAGCAAAGGTCAAGGCAGTTGTTTCTTGGGTAGCGCCCAAGAACATGGTAGAAGTTCGTAGTTTCTTTGGACTAGCAGGCTACTACCGGAGGTTCGTGCCCAACTTCTACCGAGTTTCCGCACCTTTGACAACCTTGATGAAGAAGTATCGAGCTTTCGTGTGGGATGAGCAGTGTGAGGTAGCCTTTAGTTATCTAACAGTAAAGTTGGTTAGTGCCCCAATGCTGAGATTACCCGAGAAGGGAGTAACGTTTGAGGTATTCTGTGATGCCTCAGGCCAAATCATGGGGTGCATGCTGATGAAATAGCAAGGGGTGATCTCTTATGGGTCTAGGCAGTTACGTCCTCATGAACGTAACTATTCCACCCACGATCTAGATCTTGTGGCGGTTGTGTTCGCACTGAAGTTGTGGCGGCATTACCTCATCGGGGAGCACTTCGTGGTCTTCACGGAACACAAGAGTTTTAAGTATATCTTCTCCCAGCGGGACCTGAATATACGGTGGTGAAGGTGGATGGAGTTCCTCCCGGACTATGACTTTGAAATCTCCTAAACCAAAGGAAAGGGAAATGTGGTGGCAAACGCTTTGAGTAGGAGGAAGGACATGGTTTGAAATTCAGCAGATGTCTGAAAGGCGATAGAAGAATTGGCTACACTAAACCTCAATGTATCTGAAGATTGTGGTAGAGGTTGTCTATTTCATATGACAGTACAGTCCTCCCTACTATGGAAATTGGAGGAGTCTCAGTGGGGAGACATAGAGAGTGAAGTGATGCGTGATCGGGCTAGCCATGGCAATGCTCTGGAAATTTGGTTGGAGGCTGATCTGAATCAGATGCTTTTCTGGGGGAAGTAGTTTGTTCCAGAGGCAATGCGCAAGAGATTTATTGGTGAGTTTAACAACTCACCCCTGGCAGTACACTCGAGAACTTCCAAGATGTACCCGGGCTTTAGAGGGCTGTTCTGGTGGCTTGGGGTGAAACGGGCAGTAGCAGAGTTCGTAGCAAAGTGCCTCATGTGTCAGTAGGTGAAGGTTGAACACTACATCCCAGGAGGTCTGTTACAACCTTCAGATGTACCTGAGTGTAAGTGGGATGACATATCGATGTATTTCATCATGGGGATTCCCAGAGTTCAAGGGGGTTGCGACGCCATCTGGGTAGTGGTGGACCGGCTGACGAAATCAGCACACTTCCTAGCAATCAAGGAGTCAATTATGGTTGAGGCCCTAGCTCAGAGGTACGTGAATGAGGTGGCGTAGTTTCATGTAATTATGAGATCTATAATCTCTAACCGAGATACCAAGTTTACCTCATGGGTCTGGAGAGGATTGCAACATGCTTTTGGCACCCGACTATGCCTCAGCACTACTTTCCACCCCTAGACAGATGGGCAGACAGAGCGCACCATCCGGACTTTGTAAGATATGCTACGATCATGTGTTTTGGGCCTTTGAGGATCATGGGTACAACACTTTTTGGATTTGGTGGCCTAGAAACAACTACTTTGTACTTTATTCATTAATAAAAGCTTTATCACATCTTGTTTATTCTTCTGTGTGACAATTCATGTGATAATGTCCTAAGGATAGCTATTGCGTTAAAGGGTCATAGAATATCCCTACTATGATGAGAACTCGGAAGTGCCATAACACTGTTCTTGAATATATGTTCTATGGAAGAATTATGTTATTTTAGGGACACAAATAATATAGTTCATTAGGGGTGAGGACTCATAAAACTTTGAGGCACCGTCTCATGGTGTGCGCCCTTGGTAATATCCAGGAGGATATTATGAGAACGAGACCCGCTAGTAGGAAATCCACATTTCATTGTGTTATTGGATGTTCCTATATGCGGACGTGTGTATTGGTCCATAGACTTTAAGATTATTATTAATGGGTATTAAAACTCATGCACTTAGATGTATTGACGAAAACTGTGATGACACACTATTCGCAGCGAGGTAGGATACGATGGGTGTGTCACGAGTAATACCGCATTAATAGATAATGCGAGAAAGGATTTGTCCCTTCCGTTCCATAATAGAAGTCGATATCTCGGGCCCTTTGATGGAATTTATATAGCCTAAATAAATCCATGGCCATGGTAAGGTATGGGCGAGTTCAATTCCGGGAAGTCAAAGAAATAATAATCGAGAACATGGGTTGATGGCACTAGCATGCAACCCGCTTGATTAGAGATATCGAGACCAAGGATTACATTACATGGTAAGCATTTGTAGGAGGTGACACATCATTGCGGCGTTAACTTCATTCTCTATGGGTTCCATGGCGTGTCTCTAGATGCTAACCTTGGACTTTAGGCAGGCTCCGCCTAATGCCACTGAGAAAGAGGCCTAGAGGGCCACACACTAAGTATGTCCATGTATCTCAGTTAAATATTAATTTAACAAGTTAAATAAATATTATTCCCGACTGTGGTTTAATAATTATTTAAGGATGCCTGATTGTATTTATTTCGACACTAGTTATTCGAGAGAATATATTGTGGGCAAAATAATATATTTGTTAGCGAGTAATGCAGTTACATTTATTTAAGAAATAAATAGACATTACTCAAGGTCTAATAAATGTGGTGGAGAAAAATGGAAAAATAAAAGCACACACCGTGTATATTAAATGTACACACCATGTAGTTTTATGGAAGACAAGTACACGTCGTGTATTAATTATTACACGCCGTGTAGTTTTCCAGTTGGGATTTTTGAGGATAAAATATTGATTATTTAATTAAATGATATTAAATGTAATACGCTTGGTGCATGTCAAGTAATAATGATAGTCAACTATAATTATTATGACATGGGGTATTGTAAAGAATTAAATTAAATGATTAAATACTTTTGGGTAATTAATTCATTTTATTATTCTAAGTATTATAAATCCCTATTAAATTATTCTCAATAGATCGAGCCATTGTTGTGAACAATGGTTTTTTTGGAAATACTCTCAATCCAAGAGAGAATTCCCTTTCCACCAAGAATGCTTTCAAGTTACGAGAGCGAGATCCTCCACCGAATCAAAGCGGTCGAAGTCATACATCGCAAGCGAAGGTTCTTCTACGCTAGCACCCGGAGATCCCTTTAGCGACATCCATAGATACATGGAGCACATGTGGATCATCTCTAGAGGAATCCTATACTTGGATTCTACGACGCAATGACGGATCACAAGATCGTGACCGGAGACTCCAACAAAGAAATAATTCCACCAACGTAATTCTTATGAATTAATTAAATTAATTATAACCAACATATGATGATACTATCTTAATGGTTCCAGGACTCTTCTTTTATTTTTAGTTCTTCATTATATTCTAAAGATCTGGCATTTTATATCTTGATGGATCTCGGATTGAACATCATTTAATGCTAAAATTAAAGGTGGGAAAGCCCACCAACGTGCTTCTGCTGTGCCCGAAACCTACAAGTGGTATCAGAGGGGGTCATATCATTGATTATAATTATTTAGTTTTTTGTTAGTGATTTACGCATTTAATAATTTAGTTATTTCAATTCATGTTTAATCGTTCTGGAAATCTGAATGTTGAGATCTATTCCTCCTCCCTTGTTCCTCGTTCACCTCATAGAAACAAGTTTTTTCTTTTAATTTTAATTAAAATGAAATATAAGAACACATCCGGAGGAGCCAAACATTTCTGGTCGTACAACACCAGAATACACGGCGTGTATTCAGAAGTACATGTCGTGTAGTCTAGGTTCAATGCATTGACTGATCCTCCAAATCAGGTTGTGTATTGAAGTCATTTATGACACCATGTGTTGACCAGAAACAGGTGGCACACTATTTTCAGATTACACACCATGTGGTCCAATGAACACTGCTTGTAGTCCCTTCGGGTTCGGGTTGGACTGTGTACCCCGTACACGGCTTTCCCGGTTAGAAATCGTGTAACGCGGAAACTACACGGCTTGTGTCCAAAAGAACACACCGTGTACTCCGAAAATTTCCGAAGAACATTGACACGCCATGTCCTTGGGCGTGTACTTCGGATAGACGGTGAAGAAAAGTACATGCCGTGTAGTCGGAACTACACACTTTGTACTCACCCAAATTACACAGATTTATTAAAATTTATTATTATATTATAAAAACCCTTAAGACGTGTACCATAGTGCAGGCGTAAAGCTGAGGCACAACACGAGATAGGTGGTTTATATATATGTGTTTAATTTAACATCTACGTAAGGAATGGGAATTCACCGGGTTGCCTCCAAGGTACAAGTTATGTAAAAGGATAATTTTAAATGAATTTATTTGTTTAAAATTATGATGGGTGAGAATCTCAAGGAAATTCAGAAAAGGGGTTTAAGATAAAAGGATTTATTAATTAAAGATAATTAATTAATTCGAGCGTGATTTATCTTAAACAAGAACGATTAAGGAATTGAATGCTAGTTTTATTTATACGTAAATATCATTTCATGTATGGATGATCATGAGCTAGACCGAGACCTTTGTATGTGAATGGTTTCTTTTAATTTATTTATTTAAATTAAATTTGTTGGCCTGCGAGCCATCTCCTCATTAATATGTAGGTCCTGCGCGCCCAAGGATTATTTTTTTGTAAAAAACCCTTTTTACCCCTCACCTGCATGTGAGATAAATTCATATGTAATGGATGGAGCTCCCAAGCTAGTGGAGGTGGCTCAAGTCAGGAGCCAAGGTGAAACCAATCCAAGGAGATACAAAGGTGGACAGGTGGAAAGCTGTCAACACAAACCCGAAAGGTTCAAGGATTTTCTCCCCTAGGTCTTGGGTTAGTTTATCAACCGCTAGATAAACTAACCAATATAAAATATCATGATCATACCATTTATGTTATTTCTATCAGTTTCATGGTTTATTTATTGAGGGTGTGTTGTCACGATCACAAAATTAATGAATTAAACGAGCATGCAAGATGGAACTAAAATAAAACCGTCTTATACGTAAATATTATCTTAGATATGGTTAATCACTAAAGTATATCCCACTTAATATTAAAAAAAATGTAATCAAAGATAATAAAATGGAAATTTACGTATAAAGAAAAAATCCCTCAAAAGAAATATTAAGTCGGTATAGCCTTCCATAATCTTGGTTAGAAACGAACCATAGTTCAAAGTGCTTGACCAACCCTAGTTGGGGTGCTTTTAATTATCGGAGAATTATAATTCAAAGGTTTTGGGTTGACTTGACTTAGTTCGCATCAAGGGTTGACTGCCATAGCAGGACTTGGTGTGACCAAGAGGCAAAGGTTGAGGAAATCCAAAATAAAAGGATTTCAAGATTGGGGAGTCCACTCATCGGATCAAGGAGCTGCGAGTTAATGTAGTTGGCATTTGGAATGCCTACCTAAAACCCTTCAAGTTGCTTGACCAACCCTGGTTGGGGTAATGCAAAGGGCAATATGGATCCTTTCCACTAGAATATTCAGGCAACAGAATATTCCAAAATCAATGGTGAGGGATATTGGATTTCAATAAAATAGTGGGAGAGTGATAAGTATTAATTTATTTATTTGTCTCAATTTTTGTAATAAAGTACTAAACCTTTTCTCATATTAATTTGTAGAAACGGCAAGAAAATGACTTCAAACATATCATTTCTCACCATACTCGAAAAAGAAAACTTTCTCACCGGCACCAATTTCCAAGAGTGGCAGAGGCGTTTACACGTCATCCTTCACCACGAAAGGAAATTGTATGTTCTGGAAGAGCCTATTCCAGTTGTGCCTAGGAAAGAAGATAGTGATGAGTAATTATATCTATACATGAAACACATGGATGATTCCACAGATTTCCAGTGTTTCATGCTATCGGCCACGTCCAATGAGCTCTTGTAGGAACATGAAAACATGGATGCGTATAGCATGATGTCTCACCTTAAGTATCTCTACCAAGAGAAGGCGAGACAGGAGAGGTATTATATCTCCATTGCATTGTTCACAACTAATCTTGGAGAGTCTGCACCAGCTGGGCCTCATGTAGTCAAGCTTATTGGCTACATTGAACCCCAGGACATCTTAGGGATTAAATTCCTGGATGAGTTGTGTATATATCTCATCCTATCATCACTTCCCAATACCTTCTCTATCTTCATTGTCAACTATAACGTGAGCGACAATGGGAAGAGTTTGTCGAAGCTTCTGACCTTGATTCTCCAGGTAGATAAGGATATGGGGCATGACAAACCCACGGTCCTTATGGTGAATAAGAAAAGGAAGGAAAAGGAAAAGGGGACAAAGAATTATAAATGGTCTGAAGCCCCCGAACACTATCCCTCCAAGAAGGGGAATATCTAGAGGTAGGGCAAGGAACGGGAGGCGGTTTATTTTTCATGTGGTAAGCAGGGCCACTAGAATAGGAACTGCACCCAGAAGCGTGGGGACGCTAAAGGTGCGTTCGTTATAAAGTGAAATATTTCTATTTCTACACATTGGGTATTAGATATAGCTTGTGGGGATCACATATGTATTCAAATGCAGGAACAAAGTAGATTTAGAATGATCACCAGAGGAGAGGTGGATTTTAGAGCTGCCAATGGCGTAAGGCTAGCTGCATTGGCTATTGACGACTATCACCTCTCATTGCCAACTGGCATGATTTTGGTTTTACAAAACTGTTATTTTGTGCCTAGTGTTACCAAGAACATAATTTTTGTATCTTGTTTGGATATGGATGTATTTGTTTTCAAGTTTGGAAAGAAGGGTTGTATCTTTTATAAGAACAAAATATGTTATGGTATGACACATTTGAATAATGGTTTGTATGTATTAAATTATGAAAACCAAGTGTTGGCAATCGATAATAAAATAAACTCACATGACTCATACATCACCCAGTTGTGGCATCACCGCCTTGGTCATGTAAACTAGAAGTGCTTGACAAAGCTCTACCAAGATGGCTATTTAGACTCTACTGAGATAAAACCACTTGATAGATGTCATGCTTGTTTACAAATTAAAATGACCAAGCCGTCTTTCGGTGGACTGGGTGAAAGGGCCATAGAGATTCTAGGATTGGTACACACAGATGTATGTGGACCATTTCTAGTAGAATCTAGAGGTGGATATTCTTACTTCATTACTTTTACTGATGATTTGAGTAGATACGGATTTGTATACTTAATGAGGTATAATTCAAAAGCCTTAGAGAAATTTAAGGAATTTAAGAATGAAGTAGAGAATCATCATGGTAAGAAGATAAAGAAACTTCGATCGGATCGAGGTGGAGAATATCTAAACCAAGAGTTCATCAATCTTATACTGGAGTTTGGGATTCTATCTCAGCTCACTCCTCCTTATAAACCACAGTGGAATGGTGTTAGTGAAAGGAGTAACCGCACCTTGTTGGACATGGTGAGGTTGATGATGAGTCATGCGGATCTTCCATTATCCTTTTGGGGATATTCATTACAAACTGTAGCATACACATTAAACCGAGTACCAACTAAGGCGGAAAATAGAATTCTATTCGAGTTATGGAGTGGAAGGAAACCCACTTTGTCAGACACACGTGTATGGGGATGTGAGGCGTTTGTTAAGGCCTTCTCAGGCAACAAACTAGCACCCCGGGGCACGAGGTGTATCTTTATAGGATATCCCAAGGAAACGAAAGGATATTACCTATATAACCCTCAAGAAAAGAAAGTGGTTGTCACCAGACAAGTCGTATTTCTCGAGAGGGAGCACATCCTCAAGACGGATAGTGGGAGAAAGATTGACTTCGACGAAGTTTATGCTCAAGATATACAGGAGTTGGTACAGTAACAAGTTCCATAGGTCCCCATGAAAGAAGTTCCAAAAACACAAGTACAGCGTAGGAGCTCGAGAGAGGTAAGGGAACTAGAGAGATTTGGTTTCCTAGTCACTAAGGATGGTGAATCATTATTGTTGGACAATGATGAACCTCTCTCCTTCAAGGAAGTAGTAGAAAGCTCAGAAGCTGCAAGATGGCTAGAAGCTATGAATTCTGAGATGGATTTCATGTATCAGAACCAAGTCTGGGTTCTGGTCGATGAGCCAGTTGATGTAAAGCCTATTGGATACAAATGGGTATTCAAGAGAAAACTGGACATGGAAGGTCAAGTTAGCACCTATAAATCAAGGCTAGTGGCTAAAGGATTCAGACAATGTCAAGAAATTGACTATGATGAAACCATCTCACCAGTTTCCCTATTTAAATCCATAAGAATCATACTTGCCATAGCAGCTTACCATGACTATGAGATTTGGCAGATGGATGTCAAAATAGAATTCCTTAATGGAAACCATTAAGAAGATGTCTATATGACACAACCAGAAGGGTTTGTGACACCAGGTGAATCCAAACGGGGTTGCAAGTTTCATAAATCCATTTATGGATTGAAGCAAGCATCCAGGTCATGGAACATTCGATTTGATGAATCCATAAAGGAATTCGATTTCATTAAGAACGAATGTGATCCATGTGTTTATAAGTGGTTTAATGGGAATGTGATCGTTATCCTAGTAGTACATGTTAGTGACATATTACTTATTGGAAATGATGTACCAGTCTTACAGTCAGTTAAGGACTGTTTGAACAAGTGTTTCTCCATGAAGGACTTAGGAGAAGTAGCATACATTCTAGGGATCAAGATCATTCATGATAGATCAAAGAGGATGTTTGGACTAATTCAGGGTATATACATTGACCAGATACTAAAGAGATTTAGTATGGAACAATCCAAGAGGGTATTGGTTCCAGTGTCACATGGACTACATCTTTCTAAGAAAATGTGTCATCAGACACAACAAGAGAAAGATAGAATGAGTAAGATCCCATACTCTTTGGCTATAGGATCCATCATGTATGCCATTTTATATACTAGTCTTGATGTTTCCTATGCACTGAACATGGTAGGAAGATATCCAGAAGATCCAGGAGAACAGCATTGGACTATTGTTAAGACTATCCTTAAGTATCTAAGAAGAACTAAGGATATGTTCCTAGTGTATGGAGGAGATGAAAAGCTTGTCATGAGAGGGTATGATGATTCTGGTTTTCAGACAGATTAGAACGATCTGAAGATGCAATCAGGATATGTTTTCTATCACAATGGAGGAGTTGTAAGCTGGAAGAGTTCAAAGCAGCCAGTTGTCGCCGATTCTACAGCGGAGTCTGAATATATAGTGGCTTTTGATGTAGCCAAGGAAGCCATATGGATTCGGAACTTTGTCCAGGAGATCGATGTGGTTCCTATCATTAAGGATTCCATTACACTGTATTGTGATAATACTGCAGCGGTGGCTCTTGCAGAAGAACCAAGGTCACATCAACGGAAAAAGCACATACTCTGAAAGTATCAACTCTTGAGGGATTTCTATCAAAGGGTGAAGTTTCTATGAGCATAGTGTCCACAGAAGAGAACATGGTGGACCCCATAACTAAATACCTATCTCAGAAGAAACATGAATATCATGTGAGAGCTAGCAAGTTAAAGGTTGTTAGCAGTTGGCTCTAGTCCAAGTGGGAGTCTGTTGGAGTTGGTGGCCTAGAACCAACTACTTTATACTTTATTCATTAATAAAATCATTATCACATCTTGTTTATTCTTCTATGTGACAATTAATTTGATAATGTCCTAAGGACAGCTGTTGCGTTAAAGGGTCATAGTGGATCCCTGCTATGATGAGAACCCGAAAGTGCCATAACACTATTCTTGAATATATGTTCTATGGCTGGATGATGTTATTTGAGGGACACAAATAATACAAGTCATTAGAGGTGAGGACTCAAAAAACTTTGAGGGACCTTCTCATGGTGTGCGCCCTTGGTAATATCCAGGAGGATATTATGATAATGAGACCCGCTAGTAGGAAATCCACATTTCATAGTGTCATTGGATGTTCCTATATGCGGATGTGTTTATTGGTCCATAGACATTAAGATTATTATTAATGGGTATTACAACTCGCTCACTTAGATGTATTGACAAAAACTGCGACGAAAGACTGTTTGCAGTGAGGTAGGATACGTTGGGTGCGTCACGGGTAATACCACATTAATAGATAATGCGAGAAAGGATTTGTCCCTTCCATTCCATAATTAAAGTAGATATCTCAAGCCCTTTGATGGAATAGATATAGACCAAATAAATCCATGGCCATGGTAAGGTATGGGCTAGTTCAATTCCAAGAAGTCAAAGAAAGAATAATCGAGCACATGGGTTGATGGCACTAGCATGCAACCCGCTTGATTAGAGATATCAAGACAAAGGGATTATATTACACGGTAAGCGTTCGTAGGAGGTGAGACGTCATTTCAGCATTAACTTCTTTCTCTATGGATGCCTTGGTGTGTTTCTAGACTCTAACCTTAGACTTTAGGTAGACTCCGCCTAATGCCACTAAGAAAGAGGCCTAGAGGGTCACACACTAAGTGTGTCCATCTATCTCAGTTAAATATTAATTTAATAAGTTAAATAAATATTATTCCCGACTGTGGTTTAATAATTATTTAACGATGTCTGATTTCATTTATTTTGACACTAGTTATTCGATAGAATATATTTTGGGCGAAATAATATATTTGTTAGAGAGTAATGCAGTTAAATTTATTTAAGAAATAACTAGAAATTACTCAAGGTCTAATAAATGTGTTGGAGAAAAATGGAAAAATAAAAGTACACGCCGTGTATATTAAATGTACATATCGTGTAGTTTTATGGAAGACAAGTACATGCCGTGTATTAATTATTACATGATCTGTAGTTTTTCAGTCAGGATTTTTGAGGATAAAATAATGTTTATTTAATTAAATGGTATTAAATTTAATACGCTGGGTGCATGTCAAGTAATAATGATAGTCCACTATCATTATTATGACATGGGTTATTGTTAAGAATTAAATGAAATGATTAAATACTTTTGTGTAATTAATTCATTTTATTATTCTATGTATTATAAATCCCTATTACATTATTCTTAAGAGATCAATCCATTGTTGTGCACAATAGTTTTTTTGGAAATACTCTCAAGCCAAGAGAGAATCCCCTTTCCACCAACAAACGCTTTCAAGTTAGGAGATCGAGATCCTCCACCGGATCAAGGCGGTCGAAGGCGGACATTGCAAGAGAAGGTTCTTCCTCGCTAGCACTCGGAGATCCCTTCAGTGATGTCTAGAGATATGTAAAGCACGTGTGGATCACCGCTAGAGGAATCCTATACTTGGATTCTATGAAGAAACGATGGATCACAGGATTGTGACCAGAGACTCCAACAAAGAAATAATTCCACCAAGGTAATTATTTTGAATTAATTAAATTAATTATAACCAATATATGATGATCCTATCTCAATGGTTTTGGGACTCTTCTTTTCTTTTTTGTTCTTCATTCTATTCCGAATATCCGACGTTTTATATCCTGACAGATCTTGGATTGAACGTCATTTAATGCTAAAATTAAAGTTGGGAAAACCCACCAACGTGCTTCTGCTACACCCAAAACTTACAACACTTGCCTCTGATAGAGTTCTCTTACAACAATAGCTATCACTCTACCATTGGCATGGATCCTATCTAAGCTTTGTACGGGAGGCCGTGCCACTCACCTGTATGCTGGACAGAGGTTGAAGAAGTAGGTGTTCTTGGCCCGGAGGTGTTGCAGAGCACGACAGAGAAAGTTCATCTTATACGAGAGAGGATGAAGGCAGCTCGGGACTGGCATAAGTCATACTCCGATAATAGGAGGAGACCCTTGGAGTTCGAGGTTGGGTACCACGTGTTCTTTAAGGTCTCTCCTCGACACGGGAAATGAATATTTGGAAAGGGAAGCAAGCCTTCTCCCAGGATCTTTGGGCCCTTCGAGGTGTTGCGACAGGTTGGCAAGGTGTCTTATCAACTGGCGTTGCCACCACAACTGAAAAGGGTTCACAGTGTCTTCCATGTATCTCAGCTCGGTCGGTACCTGCATGAAGATTCACATGTCCTCGACTTGGGATAGCTAGATATCGGGGATGATGCAATGTTTGTGGAGCAACCCATGATGATCGAAGGTCATAAAGAGAAGGTGCTTCGTGGATGAACTATTACTATGGTTCATGTGATATGGAGGCATGGTGGGCTTGAGGAGAGTACCTGGGAACATGAAGCACAGATGCATGCCCTGTACCCAAAGTTGTTTTGATTTTTATCATGTTTTGTTTCGTACCTATTTATGATGTAATGCTTGACCTAGTTAACTTTGAAACGTGTTTCAAGTGCGTAAGAAGTGTCCTGAAATGTGGGGAGGGGAGGACCTGATCCCTAGTTAAGATGCATTAAATTGGATGCGCCTAAACCCGTGCGGGTGAGTAAGTGCCGCCCAAAGTGGATAGTATCTTAACATGGAGGAAGGAAAACCCCTCACCTTCATGACCAGACGGTTTAATCTTTTTCTTTGCATGGTTGCATGGGGGAGAGGAGCAGTGTTATTGTGATTTTTCATGAGATTGGTGAGGAAGGGGGTGCACCTTGGTATCAAGGAGGTTTTCTCTTGAGATGTATCTTTCGATGGGGGAGTTGTTCGGACCCCTCTCCTTTCTTCAGATCTAGTTTTAATTCTCGAGGGAGAGAATGTTTTGAGAGCTATATGATGTAATGTCTGGGACCTCTTTAGTCCATTACTTTGTGAAAATGTGGTGTTAGAGGTGTTCTTGGAGGTTAAGGTGACTTGAGGTGCGTTTGGGTGGACTTTTAAGGGATACTAAAGGGCTATAGCTTTCACACGGGAGGTGCACGGTTTGTCTAAACCATGCAGCCAAACCGTATGAGGTTGTTGTTAGAGGCAGTGTATAACGCACAGTTAGCGCACAGTTTGGATAACCATGCGAACTAACCATGTGATAAGGGTGGACAAGGTAGTATCTAACACATGGTTAGCACACGGTTTGTTAAACCGTGCGAACTAACCATTCAGGCACTTAATCTTAGATTCTAAAATTGTGGATCTAATTTTTTTTGCCTCTAAATGGTTCGTTTAATCCCCTAAGTAACCATAACTCAGGATTACACTCCCTTGAAGGTAGGAGAACCTGTCCCAAGCGTTTTGGAGGAAATCTGGAGGCTTCCCTTGGCGAATCGAAGCCGGTTTCTTGAGGTATGTGATCGTTCTGGTTTGGTTGCTAGATCTAATTAGATATACTCCTCCTCTTCTCTCGGTTTCATAGATCTATCCCCATTATGGGTAGATCTAAGTGTGTGGATTCCAAATATGATGATATTTGGACTTGGTTGTGTTAGGAGAATAGATCTAAGGAGGATTCTTGGAAAATTAGCCCGGATTTCTTGTGAGTTCTTTGTTTTTTGGGGTTTTCATCAAAAACCTTTTTGGTAGGGATCTTACCTTCCCCTGTCTCTCTTTTGTGCATCATGCAGGGTGGGTATCCTCTTGTTTTCTTAGGGTACGGTTGAACTAGTAAATAAAGATAATATCTGGTTAAAGAATGGGTTTGGGGAAATTTTGTTGATATTGTTGTTTTATTTCCACCAATTATTATCCTTTAATTATGTTGTGAATTGAATAGGCTAATGCCTACTGAAAACCATGGTCATTGGGGGACTTTTCTTGCGCAATTAAATGTTTCCCTATTTTTTTGGATTGTTTTGTGGATGGAATTTCATAGAATGTGGAAGGGGGTGTTTTTTGGGTTGTTGTGGAATGGGTGAGTAGCGAGGCTGCGGTTGGCTTGGTTGTGGGTTGGCATGTATGATATGGTTGTGATGGGAAGAGGAGCTGCATGAAATGGTTTTGAAGGGATGATGATGATGCAGTACATGTATTTTTCTAAGGTTTTTGTGGTTATGGTGGTTGGAAGTAGGGCTGCAGGGATGGGTTGTGCATATGAATAAAATTGGAAGAGTTAACTAATGAATTGTGGGGTATGGTAGTTGATTAAATATGGAAAATAAATGGAATTGATTGGATGATAAAAGAAAATAGTATTGTGTTGCATGTGTTTTCCCTAACATTATTTGTGGTTGGCAGGGATATGTTTTACGAACAATTGATCTGGTTTAGTTGTTGTTAGTTTCTAGGTAGTTAAGAAACTGATAAACTAAAACTATTGAAACCTGAAAAGCTTAATGGGGTTTGGGGCTGTTTGTTGTGTGCATAATTTCATAGTAGCACTGTCGAGACATGTGCTTAGATCTTTTGTGTAGAATCCTTAGGATGGGATGAGTGGTTGATATAATTATATAAATATATACATTTTATGTTTCTTTATTCACCCCACCCATGTTGAGCACTACGTTCCGAACACCCATGGGACGGGGGGTGAGATTCTCAAACATCCAAAGGATGGCTGGTTACTGTTCTTCCCTGTGCTCCCTCTTCCAGGTTATAGAGCCCAAGATCCTTTGGGCAGGTTATGACAGATGTTTCCCAAGAGTCTTCGAGATGAGGATGTGATGTGTTCCCAAGAGTCTTTGGGATGAGGATGTGATTTGGTTCCCAGGTTTCTTCGGGATGTGATGTGGTTATGGCCGAGGATTGAGTGCCGGTGGGATACATGATGAGATGTGGTTATGGTCATGGACTGAGTGTTGGCGGGATACTATGAGCTTCGTATGGCCAGGTTGCGGCACTAGCTCAAGAATATGGGGAAGCATCAGAGCATTAGGCTTGAGGGATTGAGCAGTATCTAGTGGGAAGGTGGTGCGGAGTACCCATACTTTGATTATATTACTATAATACTCTATTCACTTGCGATATTTGGTGAGTGTGGCTTGTAAGGTTGGGTTGATAGATTCCTTGATAGGCTTTGGTTCCTTATGTTTTCTCACGGGGCATTAGGATGTCTCTCCACCTGTGCATGAGAGCTTTAGGTTTTCCTACTGAGTATACTTGTATGCTCACCCTATGTTTACTTTCAGTTCTTCAAGAGGACTTCAGGGACCGTGCGAGACCTTGCTAGCTGGGAGTTGTAGTTTTACTGGTTGTAATTTTTGCTTTCTTTTTGGTACTGTACTTTGGAGCTTTTCTTGTACTTGTACTTTTATTTTAGTTTTGTATAAAACATGCATATGGGTTGGTTTTGGGTTTATTTTCATTTACTTGTTCCTTTTTCTTTTGGTGTTTGACTCATCCGATTTACTGATCTTAATTAATAAAAAGGGTAATGCCTCCCATATTTGTTAAAACTCACACCCTTGGTGCTAGTCGCCACTCCGAGGACTACTGGAGGTGGGACTCAGGGTTCATTTCTCCCTTTCACCATTGCCAACTCAGGAGGGGCATCTTTGGTGGGAGAGGGTCGTGACATTAACCCTTACCTTGAACTTTTCCTTGGTCTAGGGTAGGTTAATATCCTTTATAATGGTGAAATAATTGTTATTAAATTATACAAGAATCATATATATTAATATGATATAATATATGATCTTTTAATATTTCTTTGTTAATAATATTTTAGTATTATCGTCGTTTTGGGTGTTAACTGATTCGTTTTCCTTTATATGTTTTGTAATGTAAGTAATTTTTGTTATGGATAAGATGTATCTTATTAATATTCAGAATTATATTAAGTATTTAAACATTATTTTTAATCATCTAATGAAACTTAGTCTTGAATGGATACGATGGGGAATGAATCTCATCGTGTTCGTGGAGACGGTAATCCATACATACGCACGAGCGACAATAACATTCTTTTGATATTAAAATCATATATAATTGGATGGTATATCATATATACAGAATAATTTTAATATTATATTTATTATTTACATCATTTATACATCATTATTATACCCATCCGAATAGTAATGTATTGAGTAACAACTACACCACGACGTGGAGACGGTAAGCCGTATGTATGCACGTATGGTGAAATGTCATTCAAAGGATGGATAGAGTAATGAATATGTTTGTACCGTATTTATAATAACATCACATTATATAGATGATACTGGAGTTATTATTTTAGAATAGAAACAACAAGGAAAGAAGAAGTGGAAGAAGAAAAAACATGAAAGAGGTGGTGAGATATTTACCTCTTCTTCGGGTTCTTCCTTTTTATTTGATCAAAAGAGATCCTTAGGTTTGATTTATGACTAAAGTAAGGCCTCTAGGATGATGGTATGACAGTTTATAGGGTATTTGGGCAGGATTTGACCGATCCAAATTGCTTTGAAGGTGTTGATTAGAGAGAAGGGGAAGTGCCCTTTTATAAGAGGGGTGAGGGGCACCTTAGAAAAAGCTAGAAATATTATTTTATAATAAAATCATTTTCGGTTTCTAATGGCTCCAAAATGAATTATTTAAATTATAAGGTGGTGATGGGTCGAAAACCTCTCAACCAATAGGTTTTAGATAGGTTTGGTTCACTATATTATCCTTATCTTTTAAATTTAACTCTTACTTAAATAGTTTGACATTTACCATGTCTCTTTGTATTTTTATATTATATGGTTAATAAACATACAATAAACTTCCAATCGAACCCCAAGTGGTTAATTAATGACACAAATATCATTATATAAGTCTTTTGGTATAACATTATATTTTTAGGATTATTATATCAACCAATAATATTGTATTTGTTTTAAAAACTCATTTATGTCAATTTTGACATTATTTAATATTTTTTTTAATCCCTAACAACTTTATTACTTAGAAGTAAATACATTTAATCAACCCTAACATGTCATATTAACCTATAAAATTAGAGTAATTCATTAAAAGTCTCAAATTAAGTTTATTTGGATATTTATAATATCAATTATTTTAATCATTCATTAATAAGATAATTACTGCATCATCTTTGTGTCATAAATATATTTAATTATTTAATGTATAAAAATTATAAATAAAATACCATTATATAGGAAATCTTTTTATCTTTCTAATGAATTTTTATAGTTTAATTTATATTGTGCATATCCCTATATTAAAAATGGTTTAGTTATTAAACTTTGAATTTAACTGTTTCAACTCTTCTTTAAATAAAATAATAATAAATGTTTTAATCTAATCCAAGTGAACCAAAAAGGTTCATATTTTATTTCAAAGGTTATTTTTGGTCGAATTATACTTATCTTGTGGAATTAGGACATGTATTAGGGTAATAATAATATCATTTTCCCTTAATTACCCAATTTACTTTTAACCATGGTAAATAAAAGTAAAAAATTACTATTCACCAAAAATTATTTTCATCTTATTGAACCAAATTTTACTTACTGATATCAACTTTGTCTCCCAAATTTTTTGAAATTCAACTCACAGAAGCAGTAAAATTATGTTTTATGTAAATTTGCAAATTTTCCTAGGAGGTGGGTAAAAGACGGTAAAAAGTTCAATAAAATTTTTATATATCTAAAATTATTATAAAATTTCTCCAATTAATTACTTTGAACTTATATAGGTATTATGTATCTATTTTTACCTAAAATAAATTTAAATAAAATAAATAATTATTTAAATAAAAATTCAGTTTTAAACTATAACTCAGTGTTTTTCACTATTCATCAAAAATTGAAAGTTTTCAGAAAAATACCAAAAATTCATCCTAAGATAATTTCGATATTCCAAATCCAGAAATGAAGTCCATTTTGAAAGATAAAATTTAAAAAATTTAAAAACGTGGGTATTACTAGTCATAAAGACTAGTTTTATTGGTTGTGGTTTGTTAAAACTCGAAGTTGCATACAACACATGCTATTGTATTATTCAAAGAGAAGCATACCGTGGAAGCTTGGTGTGTCACATTCTCCCCTCCTTCAAATAATTGTGTCCTCTAAATTTCTATAATATTAATGTATAAAAATACTTGGGTGGTTCTTCATCATAAGTTCCTCAGGTTCCCGTGTTTCCCCTTTCATCTTATGGTTTCTCCATAGAACTTTTACCAGAAGAGTCATCTCATTTCTCAGCACTTGTTCTCTTATATCAAGAACCTTGATAGGCTCTTCACAATAAGACAGATCGGGTTCCTGCTCTAATTCCTCATAGGTGAGTACATGTGTTGGGTCAGGAATGTATTTTTTCAAAAGTGATATGTGGAACACATCGTGAACTTTGGAGAGACTTGGCGGCATTACTAAACAGTAAGATACAACCCCAATTCATTCTAGAATTTCGAAAGGTACGATGTACTTGGGACTTAATTCTCCCTTCTTACAGAAACGTATAACACCCTTCCATGGAGATACCTTTAAGAAAACATGATCTCCTACATGAAATTCCAAATCCTTCCTTCAGTTATTGGCATAACTCTTCTACCTACTTTGAGCTGATTTGATGTGGGTTTGGATTACCTTCACCTTTTACATCATTTCTTCCACAAGTTTTGGGCCTGTGAGTTTTCTTTCACCAACATCATCCCAACAGGTTGGTGTGTGACATCTCTTTCTGTATAACGCTTCATATGGTGCCATCTTAATACTAGAATGGAAGCTATTGTTATAAAAAAATTCTACCATAGGTAAATATTGACCCCACATACCTTGAAAGTCAAGTGAGAATGATCTCAACATGTCTTCTAACATTTGAATAGTCCGTTCTGATTGTCCATCAGTTTGGGGGTGGTGGGTAGTTCTCAAATGAAGTTCAGTATCTAGGTCTTTCTAAAGACTTTTCCAGATGCTTGATGTAAAATGTGAATCACGATCAGAAACAATCGATAGGGGTACTCCATGAAGTCTCACAACTTCATTAATATATAGTCTTGCTAGACGTTCAAGTGGTAAATCTTCTCTTGTAGAAAGAAAATGTGATGACTTGGTAAGACGATCAACAATGACCCATATTGCATCATTCCTTCTAGGAGTCTTTGGTAGTCCCATGACAAAGTCCATCATAATATTATCCCATTTTCACTCATGTATGGGAAGAGGTTTCATGACTCTTCCAGGTTATTTCCTTCCAGCTTTCACTTGTTGACAAACTATACATCTTGACACAAAATTAGCAATTTCCCTCTTCAAGTTGTTCCACCAAAAATCTTCTTTCAAATCTCTTTACATCTTATTGCTACCAGGGTGTTTAGATAAATTAGAACTATGAGCATCATCCAAAAATTCCCTTTTTAGATTAGGTATATCGGGAACACAAAGTCTCTTCCCAAATTTCAAAATTTCGTTTTCATACACAAATTCACTCAATCTCCCATCATTCACAACTTTAATATTCTTTTGAAATTCTTAATCATCGGTCTAATAACTCTTTATCCTTTATAGTAAAGATTTTTTTGCGACCATTTGAAAAAGTTTTGATGTTTCACCTTCCATGGTTATCCCCATGTCCAACTTTACTATATCCTTGTATATAGGATCCTTTTTAACTCTCATCTTATTCAAAATTCCATGATCCTTTCTGCTCAAAGCATCTTCCACCTTATTTTCCTTCTCTAGGTGGTAGTGTATAGTGCAATCATAATCTTTGAGTATTTCATGCCATTTTCTTTGCCTCATGTTGAGTTCTTTCTGCGAGAAAATATATTTCAAACTCTGGTGATCGGTATATATCTCACATTTTTCACCATAGAGATTGTGTCTCCAAATCTTCAAAGTAAATATTATAGCTTCTAACTCAAGATCATGAGTGGTATAGTTTTGTTCATGAATTTTTAGCTGTTGTGATCCATAGGGAATAACTCTATCATTATTTATAAGGACACAACCGAGTCCTTTATTTGATTCATCACTATAAATAACAAACCCATCATTCAACGATGGTAGAGTCAAGACAGAAGCATTGACTAATATTCTCTTCAATTCTTTAAAAACATTATTCACACTCATTTTTTCAAACAAATTCAACCCCTTTACGGGTAAGCTTTGTTAATGGGTTAGCCAACCGGGCAAAATTATGGACGAAACGTCGATAATAACATGCTAAACCAATAAAACTGTGTACCTCGATTATACTCATTGGTGTTGGCAATTCTTGGATTGCCTTGGTCTTAGAAGTATCAATAGAGATTCCATCCTTAGAGACAATATGGCCAAGAAAAGAAATCTTCTAAAGCCAAAATTCACACTTGCTAAACATCTCATATAATTCATGTCTTCTAAGAGTCTTTAGAAAAATACGCAAGTGATTTTCAAGATCTTCTTAACTGTTGGAGTATACTAAGATATCATCAATAAATACCACTAAAAAGTCATAAATATATTCCTTGAAAACTCAATTCATTAGATCCATGAAGACAGAGGGTGAATTAGTCAATACAAAAGGAATTACTATAAACTCATAATGCCCGTACTTGGTTTGAAATGTTGTTTCCAGAATGTCTTCATTCTTCGCACACAACTGATGATATCCAGATCGAAGTTCAATCATTGAAAATTATTGAGATATATGAGGTTGGTTGAATAAATCATCAATGCGAGGTAGGGGATACTTGTTCTTTATTGTTATAACATTGATATCCTTGTAGTCAATTCACAACCTCATAGATCCATATTTCTTCTTAACAAAAAGAATAGGGGCTCCCCATGGAGAAACACTATGGTGAATAAATCTATTATTAATCAATTCTTCTAGTTGTTTCTTTAGTTATAGTAATTCCACAGTGGCCATTCTATAAGGGGTCTTCGATATAGGCCTTGAACTGGGAATTAAGTCGATGGAAAACTCAATTTCTCATTCTGGAGGATGTCTAGGTAAATATTCTAGAAACACATCAACATATTATTGCACAATAGGTACATCCTCTATTTGAACATTCTTTTCCTCACCCACAGTTATTTCATTCTCTTCCTTCCTAATAATTTAATTTAGTTGAGGTACTTGGGGTGGATCTAGATAAAAATTAGGTGGTGATGTTTCTACTCTAAAGGTAAGGTACTTATTATCATTATCAAAAATTGTAGCCTCCTTCTTCTTACAATAAATTTTCACATCATGGTCTGAAAGCCAATCCATTCCGAGGATTATATAAAATTCAATCATGGGTATGACAATGAGATCAGTAGATAAATAACATTTATATGCCTTAATGGGAACTGATTCACAAAACATTGTTGCAATGATACTTCCCTTAGGAGTTTTAACTGAAAAATCCCTTGTTAAACTAAATTGAATATATCTAATTTTCATAGAAAACTGGGAAGATATAAAATAATGCGATGATCCAGAATCAGATAAAGCATTGGATAAACTTGAGAAAACCATTAAATTACCTTCAACTACATATTTCGGAGCTTCAACCTCATTAGTAGTGATAGAATAAGCATTTCCTTGATTCCTTGGCCTTTTCTAAAGTAAGTTCCCCTTAATCTTAAGACATTAATTTGTATAATGTCCCCTTTCTCTGTAGTTGTAGAATTCAACATTAACAACCTCTTTCTTTCCCTTGCAATCACGAGCTTGGGGGCCTTTTTCCCCACACTTATAACAGACTCTCATTCCCTTCAGACAAGTACCAGTGTGTTTCTTCCCACATTTACTATAATATGGATATTCAACTTTTCCCTTCTTCCCCATATTTCCATTTCCTGAGTGTTCAACAGATCTCTTATTATCTTTCTTTGCTTTAAAGTCGTAAGACTTAGAGAATTCTTTTTCTATCTGGATAGCACATGAGATAATATCTTTGTACGATGAGAAAGATTGTGAGACTAATTATTGATGGAGAAATGGTTTTAGACCATCAAATAAACAATCAATCTTACTTATTGGGCTACATATATAATCTACAGCATGCCTCTCTAACCTTGTAAAGTTAGATTCATACTTTGCAACATTCTCATCCTCCTTTTGCCTCAGACTCAGAAATTTTCTTTCCATATCCACTCGATGGTCATGATAAAAGTATTTTTTAAGAAATTTCTTTAAACACCATCTATTCCATATTTGATACTTCATCACCGTCTTTTGTGTTTTCAATCAAATACCACCATTGATTAGCATCTCCAGTGAGGCGGTAAACTGCCATGACAACTTTTTCCCTTTTTCTACTCCCCAAGGCATGAAATATTTTTTCTAAGGAATTTATCCCTTTCTCAGTTACTAATGTTTTTACCCCCATTGAATATTGGTGGTTGTTTCCCCATGAAGCGATCTAACATTGATCCTCCACGCTATGGATCAGGGTGCTCTATATGGGTAAGGTTATTATTCATAACCTGAGTGAGTTGTCTCAGTATTGTGATTAGCTGATCAACACCAGTTGCATCACTAGATCCACTATAATTATCTTGAGTAGGATGGAAATCCATACATTTAGTGTGTGCATTGATACGGTTTCCATTCCTTCCACAATGCTCCATTTCTAAACAATGGCATACACTATATTAGTTTATGAATCGCAATACATAAATACAAACTTGTAAAAAACTTAACATAAATTGAAAAGTTTATAGATATAATCCATAATCATAAAAATGTTTTCTTTGAGTAAGTATATACTAATAAACCCTTCATAATGGTTTATAAAGAAAATGAGAGTTATCCTAACCATATCCCCCTGGAGTGTCATAACCAAGAGTGCAGTAAAGCCCATTATTGTGCACCAGTTCCCATTTGAGTCTAGATTAAAGTGGTGTTTTTGGGTTTTACCCCTAGGTATATATGTGCTAGATCCACCTCTACCTGCTTGTATCCATACAGGGATGTATTTCTTAGAAAACTCACAAAATCTCTATAATACCAAAATTCTAGGAAGTTCTTCTATAATAATCCTCAAAGTCTATCTTAGGTCTATGTGCCCTAATCAGAGTTTATCTAAATATAGTTTTTGAGGTTTGTACTAAACTTCCTCTAATACTAACTTTAACACCCTAGCCCCAGAAGCCTAGAGTTGGTGCATTATTACATATCATTGGCGTGATCAAAAAAGATCAAGTCTCGGAAGACCGATTAGTTTAGTAGTCTTGGAAGTACTAGGTCCATTAATAAGGTTTACATTACATCATAAAATGGAAAAATACAATAAAATTGTTTCCATAGACAACATAGATATCCCATAGACTATCCCAGAAGGTCAGTCATAATATACTTCTTCGCATCCTGGGAAAAATAAAACATAGAAAAGGGTGAGATCAGATTCTCAGTAAGGATAACAATATAGCAGAAACTTTTATAAATGAGCATAAAAATTTAAGGCAATGTATAGAACTAAAACAAAAGACATTAAACATAAAATTCATCATAATATGGAAAATATAAATCAAAATAATTCTATTTACTAACTCACATGGATATTCTACTAGTTGAATAATCACATGCAATATCAATATCCACTTTCATAATGATGGAATGCATAATCCCGGACTTCATAACCACATAGTCAAGGTCTTGTGCCAAAACTACAAATAAAATTTTGTCAAGGCCTTGTGCCAAGACACTAGTTTGTCTCATGAGACCTACCGATGCATCGAGGAGCTATAACGGGCTCCACCCATCACTTACTAATTCCAATACATTCCTCATATGAAAAGGTTTAAACATAACATAAACATTCTTATTAAGGCTAGAATACGAAATTTCAAAACTTTATCCATAAACCATGAATGGTATAAAAATAACACATCTAAATTTAAACATATCACAAAACCTTCAATACAATATGAAAGTTTTGTATCATAATAAATCAACTTCAAATAAGCTTAAAATCCATCAAAGGATGTTGACATAGATGAAATCAAAACCTTTTTAGAGAAATATCTCTTTCTATTTTGAAATCATTTAAGAGTCAAATAATTGTAAATAAAAAATTTATTTTGAAAATATTCTTATAATATTGTAAGGGATGCTTAGAAGATGTTATAACATTGGATAATAGCCATACCCACCGTATAATTTAAAAAAAACATTCTTACCTTAATTTTGTCAAAAAGGTCATAAGGTACCTAGTTTGGAAAATGATGGAAATATTCATTTCAAACCATTTTATAAAAATTAAAAAAAGGTATAAATGAATTTAACCCATAGTCTAGTAAATAGTAAAAAAAATTTGGAATACATTTTTAAGAAACATGTTTGTGGATGATAAAGAGGTCCCAGTAGATACTTACGTAAAAACAACCTGGGATAATAAAGAGATTGTGAAATTAACCCTTACCTTGTACTTTAACTTGGTTGAGGGTAGGTTAACCACCAATATAATGGTGAAAAAATTGTTATTAAATTATACAAGAATCATATACATTAATATTATATCATATATGATCATTTAATATTGCTTTGTTAATAATATTTTAGTATTATCATCGTTTCGGGTGTTAACTGATTCGTTTTCCTTTATATGATTTTTTATGTAAGTAATTTTTGTTATGGATAAGATGTATCTTATTCATATTTTGAATTGTATTAATTCTTTAAACATTATTTTTAATCATCTAATTAAAATTAGTCTTGAATGGATACGATGGGGAATGAATCTCATCGTGTTTGTGGAGACGGTAATCTCTACGTACGCACGAGTGACAATATCATTATTTTGATATTAAAATCAAATATAATTGGATGGTATATCATATATAAAGAATATTTATCATGTTATATTTATTATTTAAATCAATTATACATCATTGGTATACCCATCCTAATAGTAATGTATTGAGTAACAACTACACCACGGCGTGGAGACGGTAAGCCATACGTACGCACGTATGGTGACATGTCATTCAAAGGATGGATAGAATAATGAATATGGTTGTACCATATTTATAATAACATCAGATTATATAGAAGATACTGGAGTTATTATTTTATAATGGAAACAACAAGGAAAGAATAAGTGGAAGAAGAAAAAACATGAAAGAGGTCGTGATATATTTACCTCTTCTTCGGGTTCTTCCTTTTGATTTGATCAAAAGGGATCCTTAGGATGGATTTATGACTAAAGTAATGCCTCTAGGATGAAGGGAAGATAATTCATAGGGTATTTGGGCAGATTTTGGATTTGAAGGTGTGAATTAGGGAGAAGGTGAAGTGCCCTTTTATAAGAGGGGTGAGGGGCACCTTAGGAAAAGCTAGAAATATTATTTTATAATAAAATCAGTTTCGGTTTCTAATGGATCCAAAATGAATTATTCAAAGGATAAGGTGGGTATGGGTCGAAAACCTCTCAACTAATAGGTTTTATACAGGTTTGTGTCACTATATTAACCTTATCTTTTAGATTTAACTCTTAGTTAAATAGTTTGACATTTACCATGTCTCTTGTAATTTTATATTACATGGTTAATAAACTTACCATAAAATTCCAAGAAAACCCCAAGTGGTTCATTAATGATACACCTATCATTATATAAGTCTTTTTGCTAAACCTTATATTTTTAGTATTATTATATCTACCAATAATATTGTATTTGTTTTGAAAACTCATTTATGTCAATTTTGACATTATTTAATAATTTATTTTTCTTAAAGTCCAAAAAACATTATTACTTCAAAATAAATACATTTAATCAACCATAAAATGTCATATTATCCTAGTAAATTAGTGTAATTCATTAAAAGTCTCAAATTAATTTTTTTTTAATATTTATAATATCAATTATTTTAATATTTCATTAATACGGTAATTACTGCATCATCACTGTGTCATAAATAAATTTAATTATTTAATTTATAAAAATTATAAATAAAATAGAATTATATAGGAAATAGTTTTATATTTATAATGAATATTTATAGTCACATTTATATTGTGTGTAACCCTATATTAAAAATGGTTTAGTTATTAAACAATGAATTTAACTCTTTTAACTCTTCTTTAAATAAAATAATAATAAATGTTCTAATATATTCCAAGTGGACCAAATAGGTTCATATTTTATTCCTAAGGTTGTTTTTGGTCAAATTATACTTATCCAAAAGAATTAGGCCATGTGTTAGGGTAATAATAATATCATTTTTACCCTTAATTAAGCTATTTACTTTTAACCGTAGTAAATAAAAGTAAAAAGTTACTATTCACCAAAAATTATTTTCATCTTATTGAACCACATATTACTTACTTATATCAACCATGTCTCTTGGATTTTTAAAATTCAACTCAGAAAAGCAGTAAAATTATGTTTTATGTAAATTTGAAAATGCTCCTAGGAGGTGGGTAAAAGACGGTAAAAAGTTTAATAAAATTTTTAAATGTCTAAAATTATTATAAAATGACTCCACTGAATTGCATTGAACTTATAAAAGTATTATGTATCTATTTTTACCTAAAAAAATTTAAATAAAATAAATAATTATTTAAATTAAAATTTGGTTTTAAACTATAATTCAGTGTTTTTCACTATTCATCAAAAAATGAATGTTTTTAGAAAAATACCAAAAATTCACCCTAAGATAATTTCAATATTCTGAATCAAAAAATGAAGTCCATTTTGAATGATAAAATTTATAAAATTTAAAAAAGTGGGTATTACTATTCATAACGGCTAGTTTGATTGGTTGTGGTGTGTTAGAACTCAAAGTTGCATACAATACACGCCATTGTATTATTCAAATAGCAGCGTACCGTGGAATCATGGGGTGTTACAATTATTCCTCTCCTTTCTGACTTATTCACGGAATAAAAATGTGATGTGTCGAATTACCGACATCGTGGACAATGTGATTTAAATTTTCTTTAATTCTTTCAAGTTTGTTCATGAAACCATTTTTATGGTTGAACCAGGTTATTATATATGTATTATGTCTCATTTATGGATCTGGAATCCTTTTTTACACATTGTTTTAATTTATAAATCAAAATTAGGTCGTTATTATCAAAGAACCACTAAAATGATCTAAACGAACATCATTAATGTTTTAACATATGAATCATCCTCATTTCAGAATTCATAATGATAAAAAGTATAATTTATGCTTCTGGAAATATGTAACTATGATTCCATTCCAATTCTGAAGTTTCACTTCCAATCGAAAAGAACATCCATCATGAACCAATCATGGAAATCATGTAAAGAACGCACTTGAAAGAATGGAAGGAACAAAATACTAACAATTAAAGGATGAAATAATGTTATAAAATGATCATATAAAAATTTATAAAGATTAATATGTTTCTATAAGATAATAATAACACTATTTTAACAATTATATAGGAGGTTTAAACAAGTTATAAGTAATACAAACCTGAGGTAACGAAATTATTAACCTAATTTCCATTCATTGGGTTAACATTCTAATCCATTATTTATGTTGTACTAAAATTTTTTGTGTCAATATTTTTGTTTATACCATGTTGAATTATATTTATTTACAACTTATATACATATTCCATCGACTCTATTAAGTCTCACTTCAATTATATGATTTTTCTAATGGGATTTACTTTTAAAATCCTCTTTTAGAAATTCTGTTGTACAAGATTCAAAAGAAATGTTTTGATGATGTTATTCATGTTTTATGATTATGTTATGGTTATTAGAAACTTTTTATGATGATGTTTGGGACCTATATATCCCTCTAATGCACTGGGTATGTGTAAGTTGGAGGTCGGTCGTATGGTACTCCAAGTGTAACTGCGATGGTTACCCAAATTGTAAGGTAGCTGTGAGGATGTCAAATTATAAGGTAGCTGAGAGGGTTACAAGACTGTGTAAGTAATTCCCCAAGGCACTTTTATAGTTATATTTATGTTTTTTTATTTTGTAGTAATCTTGTAGAAATCTCAAGTTTTACAAAGTAAGTATATATGGGTGACAAGTATGCCTTTTGAAAATGATTTCATATGTTAGAAGTATTCATCGACTAATATGTTTTTTCATTCTTTTTATGTCCCCTAATGAGCTTTTTTTCTCATCCCAAGTTTTAAAATAATTTTCAGTGGTTATAATGATTTGTAGGACAAAGAAGAATCCAAGTTAAATGATTTAATATTTGTCAAATAAAATCATGTTATATTCGAAAAGTTTTATATTTTGAGAGAAATGAGTACTGTTTTTTTATGGTATCCACTCTATAATAAGGTGTAATGTTATGAATTTATTATGTCCCAATTCCCTAAATATATAAACTTGAAAATATCCCCAATGTGAAGGTAAGTGATTTCTTAACTAAATTCAAGATTATGTATTGTAATAAGGCTGGTTCCTTATAGTTGGTATCAGAGGATGGTTATATAACTTTAGGGGTTAGGATGATGTTAATATATTACCATATATTTTTTTACTATATGGTAAATTTGAAATGATATATAATTTAAATATTACTATGTTTATTCAACTAATATATGTTTGTTTAGAATGGTTGTCCATAGAAGAAACAGGGAAGCTGAAGAAGAGAGGCACTGATGGAATGACATCCTTCTAAATCTGCAGTCTAGAATGGTAGGGATTAGAAATGATATGTTTGTGACAGTAATGGCTCAAATAACATAGGAAATAAATGTTGGTGTAATCCATGCAAGAGAACAACCAGAGGAACCACAACGGAACATGACAATAGTGGAACATTTTATGAGACAACACCATCCTGCTTTTAGTGGATCGTCTGACCCAGTAGTGGATAGAGGATATATTAAATCCCTTGAAATGATATTTGATGTAATGGGTTATTCAGATAATCAAAAGGTATGTATTTCCATTTATCATTTCGATGGTTAAGATGATTATTGGTGGTCAATGGTAAAGAATATCATGGATAAAGAGGATATTTATGACTTAGAGTGGGATGAATTTAAAAGACTTTTCCTTGAAAAATATTTTCCTAAGGTGTATGACATAGGATGGAGAAGCAATTCAATGAATTGAAGCAAAACAATGAATATTTAGTGGTTGTGTATGAAGAGAACTTCAACCAACTGCTAAGGTTTTCTCCAAATCATATTCTGGATCTTGATAACAAAATCAACCTTTTTTACTCAGGATTGGATCCAATGTATCGAAGGGCGTTGGCCTCCCATGAATTCAAAAATTATGAGAAACTATTCAGATGTTCTGAGAGGGTAGAGATGGAGTTAGATGATGATTATGTTCATTTTTTAAACAATTATAAGTATAGGTGTATATGGTAAGCGATGGGTAAGAATCAACCAAAGAAATTTGATGGTAAGAAAATATAGTTTCTTTTTTGTGAAAAGTGTGGAAAGAATCACCCTGGGGAATGTCTTACCAAAACCGGGATGTGTTTTAGATGTGGTAAGTTTGGACATATGGCCTGAGATTTTAATGAAAACTATTCAAAGACTAATCAAGAAAAGAAAACTATAAAGTGTTTTAAATTTGATGAGATGGGTCATTATGCAAATGCCTTCCCAAAGAGAGATTTGAATGAAGAAAAGAATCCAGAATATAAGAAGAAAGGTGTAGTGAGATCCTTCATGACTACATCAGCAGATGTCAGGCCATCCAATGGATTTGTATCAGGTACTTGGTTTGTTTACTCATTTTTTTCTAAAGTTTTGTTTGATACAGGGTCTACACTTCCCTTCATCTCTGATTTTTTTTTGGTAAATTGGAAATATCACCTCAATAAATGAGGCCAGAACTTAATGTTAAAACAATTGGGGGGAATATTAAATCAAATAGGAATTAAGAGAATCTTTCTACTGTGGTCTATGGAAAGACTTTACCTACAAACCTTCTTTTTTTACCTTGGTCGAGTTTTATGTTATTATGGGAATGGATTGGATTTCTATTTAACATGCTAATATTGATTGTAGAGATACGGAAGTTGTTTTTTAGAAAGAGTTTCAATTTGTATACAAGAAAGAACCCCTATAATTAATAACATATCAGGAAGTTGAGAAACTATTGAAAGATAGATATGAAAGTTATCTTGATAATATTTATGAAAACAAGGGAACTTTTCATTTTAATGATGTCCTAGTGGTAAATAAATACCTTGATGTTTTTTCTAATGATTTACCCAGTGTCATACCTGATCAGGAAGTTGAATTCACAATCGGCTTAGTTCCTCACGCTATCCAAATTCAAAACCCACATATCGTATGGCTCAAATAGAAATTATTGAATTGAAAAATCAGTTGCATTATTTTCTTAATAAAGGATTCATTCTTCCCAACACATCATTATGGGGTGATCCTATTTTGTTTGTTAAAAATAAAGACAGTTCCATGAGACTATGTATTGATTATAGTTCTTTTAATAACATCACTGTTAAAAATAAGTATCTTTTTCCTCACATCGATTACTTATTTGATCAGCTCTAAAGAGCATAGTACTTTTCCAAGATTGAATTGAGATCTGGATACCATTAGCTGAAGGTGAAGTAGGATGACATCCCAGAAATAACTTTTCCTACTAGGTATGGGAATTATTAATTTGTTGTTATATCATTTGGGTTAACTAATGCACCTGATGTATTCATGAATCTTCTGAATATGATATTTAATTAGTTCTTGGATAAGTTTTTGGTTGTGTTTATTGATGACATTATGGTTTTTTCTGAAAATAAATAAGAGTAGGAAAAACAACCAAGGGTTGTTTTAAAAACCTTAAAGGAAATGAAAATGTATGGAAAATTCAGCAAGTGTGATTTTTTGGTTGCAACAGATTTCTTTTCATGGTAACATTATAAATAAAGATAGAATAATAGTTGATCCTTCCAATAAAAAAGTGGTTGATGAATGGCCAAGACCTACAAATGTTACAAAGACTCATTATTTTCTAAAATTAGAAGGTTATTACTGACGGTATGGTAAGAACTTCGCATGGTTATCTAGTCTGATAACTAAGTTAACACAAAAAGGGGTTAAATTTATTTATATAGAATAATGTGAGGTTTGTTTTCAGGAATTGAAGAAGTGATTGGTGAATGCTCTAGTTTTGGACTTGCATTCCCGAAATGGAGAGTTTTTCATCTACAGTGACGCTTCATTGAAGGGAATTGGTTGTGTTCTGATGAAGAATGATCAGGTAATTTCTTATGATTCAAGAAAACTTAAACCTCATGAGTTAAATTATCCCACACATGATTTGGAATTTACGGCTTTGGTTTTTCTTTGAAAATTTAGAGGCATAATTTATATGGAGCTAAATTTAAAATATATACTAACCATAAATGTCTTAAGTATATATTCACTCATAAAGAATTAAACATGAGGTATAGAAGATGGCTTGAACTAATAAAACATTATGATTTCACTATAAATTACCATCCAAAAAAATCAATGTGGTATATTCCTTGAGTCAAAAACATCATGCATCATTAACCATGTTATGTTTGAAACATGATCCCTTGATTAATGATTTGATGAATTTTGTCTTAGAAGTTTTTGGTGCAGGAAATACATCTGTTTTGTTTTAGGTTTCAGTGCAGTTATCATTATCAAATAGAATTAAGAAAGTGAAGATGGAAGACCATGAGCTACAAAAATAGTATAGTTGGTTAAAATGGGTAAGTTTCTATAATTTAACCTTGATAATGATTGTGTTTAAAAATTTGGAAAAAGGTTGTGTGTTCCTTATGATTCCCAGTTGAAGAAATATTTGTTCTGTGAATCTCACAGTTCCCCATTTTTTGTTCATCCTGGAAGTACTAAGATGTAAAAAGACCTTTGGGAGTATTACTGGTGGGATATAATGAAAAGAGATATTGAAAAATTTAGTGTGAAATGTTTGACTTGTTAACAGTTTAAAGCAGAGTAGCAATTACCGAAGGGGAAGTTTCAGCCTTTTCCAATGCCAGAGTAGAAATGACAGAATGTATCCATGGATATTGTGGTAGGACTACCTAAGACATCTCGAGGTAATAATGATATTTTGGTTATTGTTGATCGACTGACAAAATCTGCCCAATTTCTTCCTATTCGAGATACAATGTATTTGGACCAGCATTATTGAATGTACCATAAAGATATTTTCAGGTTACATAGAGTCATTCTTTCCATTGTATCTGACCAGGATCCCAGGTTATCTTCTAACTTTTGGAATGGCCTCTATAAGTCATTGGGAACAAAATTAAATTTTAGTATATCTTTTCATCCTCAATTATATGGGTAGTTAGAATGAACGATTTAGACTTTGGAGGATATGCTTAAATCTTGTTCAATGGACTACCAGGGAAGTTGGGATCAACATATTTCTTTAGTTGAGTTTTTTATAAAAACAATTTTCATTCTAGTATATAGATGGAACCTTTTGAGGAATTTTATGGGAAGCGGTGTTGGACTCCAGTGTTTTCGGATGAACTCATTGAAGGAATGTTGATGGGGCCGTAATGAGTAGAGGAAATGGCTGAGAAAGTGAAGATGAATCAACAACACATGAGAATATCTTAGTGCAGGCAGAAAAGTTATGTAGATAATATAAGTAAACACTTCTCTTTCGAGGTAGGTGACCATTTTTCCTTAATATATCTTCTTATAAAATTATAATGAATTGTCGTAAGAAATGAAAGCTAAGTCTGCAATTCATCGTTCCTTTTGAAATCCTAGAGAAAGTTGGACCAGTTTCATACCGATTATTTTTCCCTCCATGTTTGTCTCAGGTAGACAATGTTTTTCATGTTTTGATGTTAAGAAAATATGTTCCATATTCAACTCATTTCTTAAGTATAGAAGAAATTCAGATGGAAGAGAACCTTTCTTATGAATAGAAACCAATTTAGATTCTTGATCGAAGGGAACAAGTATTACAAAATAAGGTAATCCACCAAGTAAAGGTTTTGTGGAGAAACCACATGGTTGAAGAAGCAACATGGGAATTTGAAAATGTTATGAGGGAAAGGTACAATCACTTGTTTAATGAGTAAATAAAATTGAGAGGATACAATTTCTATAAGTTGGGGATAATTTAACACTCCAAGGTTTAAAAAAAATAAATTAAATACATGAAACTTTGTTTTCAGTTGATATTTATAACTAGCCTTTAAACATAATTTTACTACTTCTATATTTTGAATTTTGAAAAATAGTCATCTAAAATTGTGATCAGTAAGTTATTTAGAGTCTTATAATACCAACATATTTTTTTAATAGTAACATACCCTTATGAATAGTAACATACCCTTATGAAAAGTAAATTACCCTTATGAAAAGTAATGTACCCTTATAAATAGTAATGTACCATTCTGAGTAGTAACTTTACCCTAATGAATAGTAATGTACCCTTACAAATAGTAATGTTACCCTTATGAACAGTATATTCCCTTATGAATAGTAACCTCACCAGTGATAGTGTATATATATGATTTAATTTAAAGTATGGTACACCCATATCTTTGAATAAGTAAACAAATGCTTTAAAATTGTTATTTTCCGAATAAAGTATTATTTTATTTAAATATTAATTTTCTCATATTTATAAAATTATTTTTATAAAATGCAATTATTTTTTGGATTTTACACATCATAGAATGGTTGTGGTAAATTTTTGGTAATTTTCTGAAATACTTGATTTTTTGGTGAATAGTGAATTTTTGGTATTTGAGAAATAAATGAATTTCTGCATCATAGAGGTGTCATCAATGATGTGGTGCAGATGTAAGCCCATTATCTTGAAATCACATTCCATTATTACTATTTTTAGTTATTTAAGACTCAATATTTATTGACTTGAGGCAAAATAATAAAATAATAATTAAAATAATGAGAAATCTCTCCCCTCCACTATAAATACCACTCATTTACCCCTCTTCCTCCCACACCTCTCAAGCCTTAAGAATTGTCTAATTTCTACCAAATTCCATCCCCAATATCCTTCCCCACATCCAAGACCTTCTGGTCTCATCAAAAGGCCAAAATCAAAGGCCATATGGAGGATATCAAGGAGAAGATATCAAGAGGTAAAAAATCCTCTTCCTTTTTCATGTGTTTTCCTTTCCTTTCCTTTCCTTTCCTTTCCTTTTATTATAGTCTCCTCCCCTCCTTTTATCCAAGATTAATTAAAGCTCTAAAAATATTTTATATTATATATGATCCCATTTTCATGGAAAATTTATCGTCATTCTTCCTCTCTTATCCAACTTATTTAAGGAATAAAAACATTGTTCGGGATGTGTCGAATTACTAACATTGTGGACGATGTGATTTTAGTTTTCTTTAATTCCTTCAAGTGTAGTAATGAAACAATTTTTATAGTTTCAACAAATTATAATATACGTATTTTTTTTCATCCATGTTTCCAGAATCCTTTTGTACACATGATTTTAATTTATAAAACAAAATGAGGTCATTATTATCAAAGAACCACTAAAATGATCAAAACAAACATCATTAATGTTTTAACTTATGAATCATCCCCATTTCAGAATTCAAAATGATAGATAGTATAACTTATGGTTTCTTAAATATTTAAATACCATTCCACTACAATTCTATAGTCTCACTTCCAATCGAGAAGAACACCCATCATGAACCGATCATTGAAATCATGTAAATAAAGCACTTAAAACAATGGAAGGATCAAAATACTAACAATTAAAGGATGATATTATGTTATAAAATGATAATATAAAATTTTATAAAGATTAATTTGTTTCTATAAGATAATAACATCACTCTTTTAACCATTATACAGGATGTTTAAAAATTTTTGAAGTAAGACAAACCTGAGGTAAAGGAATTCCTAACCCGATTTCCATTCTATGGGTTAAAATTATTCTTCATTATTTATGTGGTATTAAAATTGTTTATGTGAAGAGTTTTGTTTATAATAGGATAAATTACATGTTTTTATTGTCTATATTAATATTCCATCCACTCAACTAAGTCTCACTTCAATTATATGATTTTTGTATGGGGTTTTACTTTTAAAATCCTTTTTTCAAAATTATTTTTTACAAGATTCAAAAAAAAAGTTTTTATGTTGTCATTCATGTTGTATGAAAATGTTCTAGTTCTTGGGAACTATTTATGATGAAGGGTGGGACCTATATCTCCCTCTAATTTATTGGGTATGTGTATGTTTGAGGTTGACCGTATGGTTACTCCAAGTGTAACTGCGATGGTTACACAAATTTCAAGGTATCCATGAGTGTTACAAATTATAATGTTGATGAGAGGGTTACAAGATTGTTTAAGTAATGCCCCACGATACCTTTATGGTTATATTTAGGTTCTTTTATTTTTTGGGAATCTAGTATAAATATCATGTTTTACAAAGTAAGTATATATGGGTGACAAGTATGCCTTTTGAAAATGATTTCATATGTTACAAGTATTAATAGACTAAAATGTTTTTTTCTTCATTTCATATCCATTACTGAGCTTTTGTACTCATCCCATGTGTTTTAAATGATTTTTACAGGTCATAAGGATGTGTAGGACAAAAAATAATCCATGTTAAATGATTGAAGACTTGTCAAAGAAAATCATGTTATATTCGAAAATATTTATATTTTAAGAGAAATAATTACTATTTTTTATGGTATCCACACTATAATAATGTGTAATGTTATAAATGTATTATGTACCAATTCACTAAATATCTAATCTTTAAATGATCCTCAATTTTAAAGGAGGTTATTTCTTGACTAAATTAATGATTATGTAATGTAATAATTTTGAGTCCTTATAGTTGGTATCAGAGGATGGTTTAGATAACTTTAGGGGTTAGGATGGTGTTAATATATGACCATAAATGTTTTCTTACTCATTGGTGAATTTAAAATGATATAGAATTTAAATATTACCATGTTGCTCCGAATAAGATATGTTTTTCTGAATGGTTGTCCGTAGAAGAAATAGGGAAGATGAAGAGGAGAGGCATCGACAGAATGACATCCTTCCGAATCTGCAGCCCAGAATGGTAGGGATTGGAACCGAGCAATTTGTGAAAGTAATGGCTCAGCTAACCTAAGAAATAAATGGTGGTGGAATCCATTCAAGAGAACAACCATAGGTACCACAACAGAACATGACAATAGTGGAACATTTTATTAGACAACACCCTTCTACTTTCAGTGGATCTTCTGACCCAGTAGAAGATAAAGTATAGACTAAATCCCTTGAAAAGATATTTGATGTAATGAGTTTTTTAAATAATAAAAATAATATTTTTCCATTTATTATTTTGAAGGTGAAGTTGATCAGTGGTGGTCAATGGTAACGAATATCAAGGATAGAGAGGATATTTATTCCTTAGAGTGGGATGAATTTAAAATTATTTTCCTTGAAAAATATTTTCCTAAGGTGGTGCGACTTAGGATAGAGAATCAATTCCTTGAACCGAAGAAAAAGGAGGAATATTCAGTTGTTGTGTATGAAGATAACTTCACCCAACTAGCGAGTTATGATCCAAAACATATTTTGGATCTTGATTGAAAAATCAATCACTTTTACTCAGGATTTAAGCCAAGGTATTGAAGGGATTTGGCCTCCCATGAATTAAAAAGTTATGAGAAACTTATCTTATGTGCTGAGAGGGTAGAGATGAAGTTTTTTGATAATCATGTGCATTTTGAACATAAGGATAAGTCTAGATGTAAATCGATGGGTATGAATCAACCAAATAAATCTAATGGTAAGAAAATATAGTTTCTAGTTTGGGAAAAGTGTGGAAAAAGCACCCTGGGGAATGTCTTACCAAAACTACGAAGTGTTTCCAATGTGGTAAGTTTGGACATATGGCCCAAGATTATAATGAAAATGATCCTAAGACTAATCTTGATAAGAAAACTATAAAGTGTTTAAAACGTGGTGAGATGGGTCATTATGCGAATGCCTACGCAAAGAGGGATCTGAATGAAGCAAAGAATCCAGATTATAAGTAGAAAGGTGTAGTGAGATCCTTCATAACTACGTCAGCAGATGTTGGGCCATCCAATGAATTTGTATCAGGTACTTTTTTTGTTTACTCATATTTTTCTAAAGATTTGTTTGATATGGGGTCAACACATTCTTTCATATCTGATAACTTTTTTGGTAAATTAGAAATATCAACTCAACAAATTAGACTATAAATTGTTATTAAAATACCAGGGGAAATATTATAGAAAAGTGGAATTATAAGAATATTTCTATTGTGGTCTTTGTAAATACTTTACCTACAAACCTTGTTTTTTTCTTTTGGTCAAGTTTGATTTTATTCTAGGAATAGATTGGATTTCTATTTATCATGTAATGATTGACTATAGAGCTAAAGAAGTTGTTTTTTAGAAAGATTTTCAGTTTGTATACAAGAACGTACCCATAGAATTGATAACATATCAGGAAGATAATAAACTATTGAAAGATGTAAATGAAATTTTTCTTTATCATATTCTAGAAAATAAGGGAACTGTTCATATTAATGATGTCCCAGTGGTAAATGAATACCTTAATGTTTTTTTAATGAGTTACTCGGTGTCATACCTGGTTGGAAAGTCAAATTCACAATTTACTTATTTCCTGATGCTAAGCCAATTTCAAAACCCCCATATGTTAAGGCTCAAATAGAACTTCTTGAATTGAAAAAAATAGTTGCAGGATTTTCTTAATAAAGGTTTCATTCTTCCTAAAACATCACCATGGGGTGCTCTTATATTGTTTGTTAAAAGGAAATACTGTTCCATGAGACTATGCATTGATTATAGAGCTTTCAATAACATCAATGTTAAAAACAAGTATCATTTTCCTCACATCGATGACTTATTTGATCATCTCTAGGGAGTTCAGTACTTTTCCACGATTGAATTGAGATCGAGATACCATCAGCTGAAGGAGAAGAAGGATGAAATCCCAAAAACAGATTTTTGTACAAGATATGGACATTATGAATTTGTTGTTATACCATTTTGGTTAACTAATTCACTTACTGTATTCATGAATCTTATGAATATAATATTTAATGAGTTCTTAGATAAGTTTTTGGTTGTTTTTATTGACAACATTCTTGTATTTTCTAAGAATATATAAGAGCATTAAAAAAATCTAAGGGTTGTTTTAATAAACATTAAAGAAAATAAAATTTATAGAAAATTTAACAAGTGTGATTTTTGGTTGAAACAGATTTATTTTCTTGGAAAAATTGTAAATAAAGAAAGAGTAATAGTTGATACTTCCAAAACAAAAGTTTTTGATGAATGGACAAGACCTGAAAATTTTACAGAGATTCATAGCTTTCCTGGATAAGAAGGTTATTATTGATGGGTTGTTAAGAACTTTTCATGGTTATCTATCATGTTAACTAATTTAACACAAAAATGGGTTAAATTTATTTGTATATAAGAATGTGATGTTTTTTTAGGAACTGAAGAAGAGATTGGTGAATGCTCTAGTTTTGGCCTTGCCTTACCGAAATGGCGAGTTTTTCATCTACAATGATTCTTCATTGAAGGGAATTGGTTGTGTTCTGATTCAGAATGATCAGGTAATTACTTATGCTTCAAGACAACTTTATACTCACCAGTTAAATTATCCCACACATGATTTGGAATTGGAAGTTGTGGTTTTTTCTTTGAAAATTTTGAGACATCATTTATACAGATTCAAATGTAGAATATATACTGACCATAAAAATTTGAAGTATATATTTACTCAGAATGAATTAAACATGAGGATGATAAGATGTATTTAACTGATAAATTATTATGATTGCACAATCAACTACCATCCTGAAAAACAAAACAAAGTGTACGATTCCTTGATTAGAAAATATCATGCATCATTAACCATGTTACATTTAGAACATGATCCATTGGTTAATGATTTGATGAATTTTGGATTATAAGTTGTTTGTATAAGAAATATATCTGTTTTGTTTCAGGTTTTAGAGCATTCATCTTTATCTGAAAGAATTAATCAAGCACATAAGGAAGATCATGATCTACAAAAAAAATATAGAATTTGTTAAAATGAGTAAGTTGCAAGAATTTTACCTTGATAAGGATTGTATTTTAAGATTTGAAAAAAGGTTGTGTGTTCCTTGTGATTCTCAGTTGAAGAAAGAATTTTTGTGTGAAGCTCATAGTTCTCCATTTTCAGTTCATCCTGGAAGTACTGATATGTTCAGAGACCTTTGGGAGTATTACTGGGGGGATAAAATGAAAATATATATTGCAAAATTTAATGTGAAATGTTTGAATTGTCAATAGGTTAAAGCAGGGAGGCAATTTCAAAAGGGGATGCTTCAGCCTTTTCCAGTGCCAGAGTGGAAATGAGATAATGTATCCCTATAATTTGTGGTGGGACTACCTAAGACATCTCAAGGTTACATTGTGATTTGGGTTATTTTTGATCGGCTAACAAAATATGCACATTTTCTTTCTATTCAAGATACAATGTATTTGGACCAGCTTTCTCGACTATACCTCAAATAGATTTTTAGGTTACAAGGATGTTCTCTTTCCATTGTATCTAACCGGGATACCATGTTCACTTATAACTTTTGGAAGGGACTTTAGAAGTCATTGGGTACAAAATTAAACTTGATTATAGCTTTTCATCCTCAAATAGATGGGAATTCAGAAAGAAGGATTCAAACATTGGATGATATTATTTGAGATTTCTCAATGTAATACCAAGGAATTTGGGATTAGAATCTTTCTTTAATTCTGTTTTCTTATAATAACAGTTTTCATTCCAATATACATATAGAAACTTTTGAGTCACTGTATGGGAAGCAGTGTTGGACTCTATCATTTTGGGATTAATTCAGTGAAAGAAAGTTGATAGGTCCAGAATTAGTAGAGGAAGTGGCTGAGAAAGTGAAGATGATACACCAACACATGAGGGTATCTTAGAGCAAGTAGAAAAATTATGTAGATAATAGAAGGAAAGACTTCTCTTTCAAGGTAGGTGACCATGTTTTCCTTAAAATCTCACCTTCAAAAATTGTGATGTGTTTTGGTAAGAAAAGAAATCTAAGTCCACAATTCATCGGTCCTTTTAAAATCCTAGAGAATGTCGGACCAGTTTCATACCGAGTAGCCTTTCCTCCGAGTTTGTCTCAGGTACACATTTTTTTTCATTTCTCGATGTTGAGAAAGTATGTGCCAGATTCAACTAATGTCTTGAGTCTATAAGTAGTTAATCTAGAAGAGAACCTTTATTATGAAGGGAAACCAGTTCAAATTCTTGATCGAAGAGAATAGGTATTGCGGAATAAGGTAATCCACTAGGTAAAGGTTTTGTGGAGAAACATCATGGTTGAAGAAGCAACATGGGAATATAAAAATGCTATGAGGGAAAGGTACCCTCACTGGTTTAATGAGTAAATAAAATTACGAGGATGCAATTTCTAGAAGGTGGGGATAATTTAACACCCCAAGGTTTTAAAATAATAAATGAAATGCATGAAACATTATTTTATGTAGATATTTATAACTAGCCTTTAAACATAAATTTACTACTTCTAGGTTTTGAATTTTGAAAAACGGTCATCTAAAATTGTGATCAGTAAGTTATCTAGATCCTTATATGACCAACCTAATTTTTTGAATAGCATCATACCTTTATGAATAGTAACATACCCTTATTAATAGTAACATACACTTAGGAATAGTAATATACCCTTATGAATAGTAATGTACCCTTCTGAGTAGTAACTTGACCCTAATGAAGAGTAATGTACCCTTATGTATAATAATGTTACCCGGATTAATAGTAAAATACCCTTATTAATAGTAACCTCACTTATGATAGTGTATATATAATATTTAATTGAATGTATGGTACACCCATATCTTTGAATAAGTAAATAAATGCTTTAAAATTTTTATATTCCGAATAATGTATTATTTTATTTAAATATTAATTTTCTCATATTTATAAAATTATTTTGATAAAATGGAGTTTATGTTTTGGATTCTATACATCAAAAAATTATTGGATTGAATTTTTGGTAATTTTTTGAATTACTTGATTTTTTAGTGAATAGGGAATTTTTGGTATTTGACAAATAAATGAATTTCTACATCATGGAGGTGTCCCAAATGATGTGGTGCTAATGTAATCCCATTATCTCAAACACACAAGCCATTATTAATTTTTTTAGTCATGGAAGACTCACTATTTCTTGTCTTGAGGAAAAATAATAAAATAATAATTAAAATAATAAGAAATCTCTCCCCTCCTCCACTATAAATATCACTCATTTCTCCCTCTTCCTCCCACACCCCTCAATCCTTGAGAATTCTATAATTTTTTCCAAATTCCATCCCCAATCTTATTCCCCACTTCCCAGACATTCTGGTCTCACCCAAAGTCCAAAATCAAAGGTTTTATGGGGGATCTCAAGGAGATGAGATCAAGAGGTAAGAAATCATCTTCCTTTTTCATGTGTTTTCCTTTCCTTTCCTTTCCTTTTATTATAGTCTCTTACCCTCCTCTTATTCAAGAGGCATGAAAGATCCATAAAACACTTATATTCTACATGTTTTGATGTTCATGGAAAATTCATCATAATTCTTCCCCTCCTCTCCCACTTATTCAAGGAATAAAAGCATTGTCTGTGATGTGTTGAATTACCAAAATCGTGGAGGATGTGATTTCAATTTGCTTTAATTCCATAAATTGTGGTCATGAAACCATTTTTATGTTTGACCTAGGTTATAATATATGTATTATTTCTCTTCCATGTTTCTGGAATCCTTTTCGTACACAAGGTTTTAATTTATAAAACAAAATGAGGTCAATATTATCAAAGAACCTCTAAAATGATCAAAACAAACATCATTAATGTTTTAACTTATGAATCATAATCATTTCAGAATTAAAAATGATAAGTGGTATAATTAATGGTTCTGGAAATATGTAACTAAAATTACATCCCAATTCTAGAGTTTTACTTCAAATCGACAAGAACATCCATCATGAACCGGTCATGGAAATCATGTAAAGAACGCACCCAAAACAGTGGAAGGAACAAAATACTAACAATTAAAGGATGAAATTATGTCATAAAATAATCATATAAAATGTTATAAATATGAATATGTGTCTATAATATAATAATAACACTCTTTTAACCATTTTACATGAGGCTTAATCAATTTTGAAGTAATAAAAACCCGAGGTAAGTGAATTCTTATCCCGATTTCCATTCTTTGGGTTAAAATTCTACTTCATTATTTACGTGGTACTAAAATTGTTTTTGTGAATATTTTTGTATATAATATATTTAATTATGATTATTTAAAGTCTATATATATATTCCATCCACTATATTATGTCTCACTTCAATTATATGATTTTTGTAAGGGGTTTTACTTTTAAAATCCTCTTTTAAAATTTCTGTTTTACAAGATTCAAAGGAAATGTTTTTATGATGTTATTAATGTTGTATGATTATGTTCTAGTTCTTGATAATTTTTTATGATGAACTGTGGGACCTATATCTCCCTCTAATTCATTGTGTATGTGTATTTTGAAGGTCATCCATATGGTTAGTCTAAGTGTAACTGCGATGGTTACACAAATTGTAAGGTAGCCATGAGGGTTACAAATTATAAGGTAGATGAGAGGGTTACAAGCTTTTTTAAGTAATGACCCAAGATAACTTTATAATTATATTTATGTTCTTGTATTTTTTTTAATCTTTTGTAAATCTCATGTTTCACAAAGTAAGTATATATGGGTGACAAGTATGCCTTTGTAAAATGATTTCGTTTGTTACAAGTATTCATGGACCAATATGTTTTTTGTCTTTTCATATCCCTTACTGAGATTTTGTGCTCATATCATGTTTTCAAATGATTTTCAAAGGTTATAAAGATGTGTAGGACAAAGAATAATACATGTTAAATCATTGAAGATTTGTCAAAGAAAATAATGTTATATTCAAAAGGTTTTATATTTTGAGAAAAATGAGTACTATTTTTTTATTGTATCCACTCTGTAATATTGTGTAATGTTATGAATGTATTATTTCCCAATTTGCTAAAGCTATAACCATGAAAATATCCTCAATGTGAAAGGAAGTGATTTCTTGACCAAATTCAATATTATGTAATGTAATAAGGTTAGGTCCTTATAGTTGGTATCAGAGGATGGTTTAGATAACTTTAGAGGTTTGGATGATGTTAATATATTAACATAAAAGTTTTTTTACTATATGGTCAATTTGAAATTATATAGAATTTAAATATTACCATGATTCTTCAACTAAGATATGTTTTTTCATAATGGTTGTCCGTGGAAGAAATAGGGAAGATGAAGAGGAGAGGCATCGACGGAACGACATCCTTCCGAATCTGTAGCCCAGAATGGTAGGGATTGGAACTGAGTAGTTTTTTACAGTAATGGATTAACTGACACAGGAAATACATTTTGGTTTAATCTCTTAAATAGAAAAACTAGAGGCACCACAACAGAACATAACAATAGTGGAACATTTTATGATAAAACACCCACTTTCTTTCAGTGGATCTTCTGACCTAGTAGTGAATGGAGGATGGATTAAAGCCCTTGGAAAAATATTTTATGTAATGGATTGTTCAGATAATCAAAAGGTATGTCTTTCCATTTATCCTTTTGAAGGTGAAGCTGATTAGTGGTGGTAAATGGTAAGGAATATCAGGGATAAATAGGATATTGATTCCTTAAAGTTGGATGAATTTAAATGTCTTTTCCTTGAAAAATATTTTCCTAAGGTGGTGGGACTTAGGTTGGAAATGTAATTCCTTGAATAGAAGGAAGATGAAGATTCAGTGGATATGTATAAAGAGAACTTCACCCAACTAGCGAGGTATTCTCCAAATATTATTCTGGTCCTTGATATCAAAATCAACTACTTTTACTCAGGATTGAAGCAAATGTATTGAGGTTCGTTGGCCTCCCTTGAATTAAAATGTTATGAGAAACTTGTCTGATGTGCTGAGAGGGTAGAGATGGATTTTTCTAATGATCATGTGCATTTTGGAAACAAAGAGAAGAAGAGGTCCCGATGGAAAGCGATGGGTAAGAATCAACCAAAGAAATCTGATGGTAAGAAAATCCAATTTCTATTTTGTAAAAAGTGTGGAAAGAAACACCCTGGGGAATGTCATACCAAAACTGGGAAGTGTTTTCGATGTAGAATGTTTGGACATATGACCTGAGATTGTAATGAAAATGATCCTAATATTAATCATGATAAGAAAAATGTAATGTGTTTTAAATGTGGTGAGATGGTTAATTATGCAATTGCCTTCCCAAAGAGAGATCTGAATGAATAAAATAAGCCAGGCTATAAGAAGAAAGGTGTATTGAGACCCTTCGAGACTACGTTAGTAGACATCGGTCCATCCAATGAAGTTTTATCAGGTACTTTTTTTTTGTTTACTCAGTTTTTTCTATAGTTTTGTTTGATATGGGGTCTATACATTCTTTATTCTCTGAGACATTTTCTAGTAAATTGGAAATATCACATGAAAAAATGAGACTAGACCTTGTTGTTAAAACACAAGGGGAAATATTATAGCAATAATGATTTATAAGAATCTTTCTATTGTGGCCTGTGGAAAGACTTTACCTACAAACCTTGTTGTTTTTCACTTGGTCGAGTTTGATGTTATTATGGGAATGGATTGGATTTCTATTTATCATGCTAAGATTGACTGTAGATATAAAGAAGTTTTTTTTAATAAATAGTTTTAGTTTTTATACAAGAACGAACTCATACAATTGATAACATATCAGGAAGCTGAGAAACTATTGAAATATGGAAATGGACGTTATCTTGCTCAAATTTTTGAAAGAATGGGAACTATTTAAATTAATGAGGTCCCAGTGGTAAATGAATTCCTTGATGTTTTCCTGATGAGTTAACCGATGCCATACCAGATCAGGAAGTTGAATTCATAATTTACTTAGTTTCTCATGTTAATATAATTTCAAAACCTTCATATCATATGGCTCAAATATAACTTCTTGAATTGAAAACTCAGTTTCATAATTTTCTTGATAAAGGCTTAATTCATCCAAGAACATCACCATGGGGTCCTCCAATTTTGTTTGTTAAAAAGAAAGATGGTTCCATGAGACTATGCATTGACTATAGATCCTTTAATAACATCACTGTTAAAAAAAGTTTCCTTTTCCTCACATCGATGACTTTTTTGATCAGCTCCAATGAGATCTGTACTTTTCCAAGATTGAATTGAGATCTGAATACCATCAACAAGTGGTGAAGGAGGATGACATCCCAAAAATAGATTTTTTTACTAGATATGGTCATTATTAATTTGTTGTTATTCTTTTTGGGTTAACTAATGCACCTATTGTATTCATGAATCTTATAAATATAATATTTTATGAGTTCCTAGATAAGTTTTTGGTTGTGTTTATTTATGATATTCTAATATTTTCTAAGAATAAAGAAGAGCATAAAACATCTAAGGGTTGTTTTAGAAACCTTAAAGGAATAGAAAATATATAGAAAATTCAGCAATTGTGATTTTTGGTTGAAACATATTTCCTTTCATGGGAAAATTGTAAATAAGGATGGAATAACATATGGTCCTACAAAAAAAAGTGGTTTATGAATGTCCAAGACCTACCAATGTTACATATATTTATAGTTTTATTAGATTAGATGGTTATTACCGATGGTTTGTTAAGAACTTTTCATGGTTATATATCCTGATAACTAAGTTAAAACAAGAAGGGGTTAAATTTATTTGGATAGAATAATTTGATTTTTATTTTTAGGAACTGAAGAAGATATTGGTGAATTCTCTAGTTTTGACCTTTCCCTCCAGAAATAGTGATTTTGTCAACTATAGTGATGCTTCATTAAAGGGACTTGGTTGTGTTATAATGCAGAATGATCAGGTAATTTCTTATGACTCAAGAAAACTTAAACATCAAGAGTTAAATTATCCCATGCATGATTTGGAATTGAAAGTTGTGGTTTTTGATTTGAAAATTTGGAGGCATCATTTATACGGAGCCAAATTTAAAATATATACTGACCATAAAATTATAAATTATATATTCACTCAGAAGGAATTAAACATGATGTAGATAAGATGGCTTGAACTGATAAAGGATTATGATTGCACGATCAATTTCCATCTAGAAAAATCAAACAAAGTGGTAGATTACTTTAGTCGAAAACATCATGCATACTTAACCATGTTATTTTTGGAACATGATCCCTTGATTAATGATTTGATAAATTTGGTTTAGAAGTTTTTGGTGCTAGAAATAAATTTATTTTTTTATGTTTTAGTGCAGACATAATTATCAGATAGAATTAAGCATGTGCGGAAGGAAGAACATGAGCTACAGAAAAAGGTAGAATTGGTTAAAATGGGTAAGTTTCTAGAATTTGACCATGATAAAGATTGTCTTTTAAGATTTTAAAAAAGGTTGTGTGTTCCTTGTGATTCCAAATTTAAGAATGATTTTTTGTGTGAAGCTCATAGTTCTTCATTTTTGGTTCATTCTGGAAGTACTAAGATGTAAAGATACCTTCGAGATTATTACTAGTGGGATATAATGAAAAGGTATATTGCAAAATTTACTGTGAAATGTTTGACTTATCAACATGTTAAATCAAAGAAGCAATTACCGAAAAGGATGATTTATACTTTTCTAGTGACAGAGTGGAAATGGGAGAATGTATCCATGAACTTTGAGGTGGGACTACCTAAGACATCTCCAGGTAATAATGTGATTTGGGTTATTTTTTATCGGATGAAATAATCAGCACATTTTCTTTCTATTCGAGATACAATGTCTTTGGACCAGCTTTCTTGACTACACCTCAAAGAGATTGTTAGTTTACATAGAGTTCTTCTTTCCATTGTATCTGACCGGGATCCCAGGTTCACTTATAACTTTTGGAAGGGCCTTTATAAGTCATTGGGAAAGAAATTAAATTTCAGTATAACTTTTCATCCTCAGTCAGATGGGAAGTTAGAACGAAGGACTAAGACTTTAGAGGATATGCTTTGATCTTATTCAATGGATTACTAGGGAAGTTGGTATTATTATCTTTCTCTATTTGAGTTTTATTATAATAAAAAAATTCATTCCAGTATACAGATGGCATCTTTCGAGGCATTGTATGGGAAGCGGTGTCAGACTCCAAAGTTTTGGGATAAAGTTGGTGAAATAAAGTTGATGGGGCCATAATTAGTAGAGGTAGTGGATGAGAAAGTGAAGATGATCTTGGAAAACATGAGGAAAGATTAGAGAAGGTATAAAAGTTATGCAGATAATAGAAGGAAATACTTCTCTTTCAAGGTATGTGACCATGTTTTCCTTAAAATATCTCCTTGGAATAGTGTGATGTGTTTTGATAAGAAAGTAATAATAAGTCCACGATTCATCAGTCCTTGTGAAATTCTAGAGAAAGTTGCACCAGTTTCATACCGAGTAGCTTTGCCTCCGAGTTTGTCTTAGGTACACAATATTTTTCATGTTTCGATGTTGAGAAATTATGTGCCAGACTCAACTCATGTCTTGAGTCCAAAAGCAGTTCAGCTGGAAGAGAACCTTTCTTAGGAAAAGAAACTAGTTCAGATTCTTGATCTAAGCGAATAGGTTTTGCAGAATAAGGTAATACACCAAGTAAAGGTTTTGTGGAGAAACCACATGGTTGAATAAGCAACATGGAAATCAAAAAATGCTATGAGGGAAAGGTACCCTCACTTGTTTAATGATTAAATAAAATTGTGAGGACTCAATTTCTAGAATGTGGTGATAATGTAACACCCCACGGTTTTAAAAACGATAAATGAAATGCATGAAACTTTGTTTTAAGTAGATATTTAAAACTATCCTTTAAACATAGTTTTACTTCTTCTATGTTTTGAATTTATAAAAATGGTCATCTAAAATTGTGATCAATAAGTTATTTAGAGTCTTATAAGACCTACTTATTTTTTTTAAATTGTAACATACCCTTATGAATAGTTGCATACCCTTATGAATAGTAAGATACCCTTATGAATAGTAAAATTACCTTAAAAATAGTAACACACCCTTAAAAATAGTAATGTACCCTTAAGAATAGTAATGTACCCTTATGAATAGTAATATACCCTTATGAATAGTAATGTACCCTTCTGAGTAGTACCGTGACCTTAATGAATAGTAATGGACACTTATGAACAGTAATGTTACCCTTATGAATAGTAACATACCCTTATTAAAAGTAACCTAAAATATTATAGTGTACATATAAGATTTAATTGAAAGTACGGTACACCCATATTTTTGAATAAGTAAATAAATGCTTTAAAATTGTTATTTTACGAATAAAGTATTATTTTATTTAAATATTATTTTTCTAATATTTATAACATTATTTTGAAAAAATAGAGTTCATTTTTGGATTCTGTACATCAAATAATGGTTGGGGCGATTTTTTGGTAATTTTATAAAATACAGGATTTTTCGGTGAATAATGAATTTTTGGTATTTGACAAATAAATGAGTTTCTGCATCATGGATGTGTCATCGATGATGTGGTGCTGATGTAAGCCAATTATCTCGAACTCGCATGCCATTTTTATGGTTTTTATATATGGAAGACTCAATATTGATTGTCTTGAAGCAAAATAATAAAATAATAATTAAAATAATGAGAAATCTCTCCCCTCCTCCACTATAAAAATCACCCATTTCCCCCTCTTCCTCCCACAGCTCTCAAGCCTTGAGAATTGTCTAATTTCTACCAAATTCCCTCCCTAATATCTTTCCTAACTTCCAAGACATTCTTTTCTCTCCCAAAGTCCAAAATAAAATTCCTTACAGAGGATCTCAAGGAAAAGTGATCAATAGGTAAGAAATCCTCTTCCTTTTTCATGTGTTTTCCTTTCCTTTCCTTTTCTTTTATTATATTATCTTCCCCTAATTTTATCCAAGAGGAATTAAAGATCCATAAATATTGTATATTTTGGATTTTCTCTTGTTCCTGGAAAATAAATCATCATTCTTCCTCTCCTCTCCCACTTGTTCAAGGAATACAAATTTTGTCCGTGATGTGTCGAATTACTGACATCACGGACGCTGTGATTTCAATTTGAATTAATTCCTTAAGTATGGTCATGAAACCATTTTTATGGTTGAAATAGGTTGTCATATATATATTATGTCTCATCCATGGTTCTGGAATCCTTTTTTACACATGGTTTTAATTTATAAAACAAAATGAGTTTGTTATTATCAAAGAACCACTAAAATGATCTAAACGAACATCATTAATGTTTTAAATAATTAATCATACTCATTTAAAAATTAAAAATGATAAATGGAATAATTTATAGTTTTAAAAATATTTAACTACCATTCCATTATAATTCTGGAGTTTCACTTCCAAAAGACAAGAACGTCCATCATGAATCGATCGTGGAAATCAGGTAAAGAATGCATCTGAAACAATGGAAGGAACCAAATACTAACAATTTAAGGATGAAATTATGTTATAAAATGATCATATAAGATGTTATAAAGATGAATATGTTTCTTTAGGATAATAATAACACTCTTTTAACCTTTATATAAGAGGTTTAAACAATTTTTAAGTAATACAAACCTGAGGTAAGGGAATTCTTAACCTAATTTCCATTCTTTGGGTTAACATTCTACTTAATTATTTATGTGGTATTAAAAATTTTTTGTGAATATTTTTGTTTATAATATGTTTAATTTTGTGTATTTAAGTATATATAAATATTTAATCCACTCTATTAATTCTCACTTCAATTATATGATTTTTTTAAGGGTTTTTACTTTTAAAATCCTCTTTGGAAAATTATGTTTTATAAGATTCAAAAGAAATGTTTTTATGCAATTATTCATGTTGTATGATTATGTTCTGGTTCTTGGACATTGTTTATGATTATTTTTGGTACCTATATCTCCCTCAAATTTATTGGGTATGTTTAAGTTGTAGGTCAGTCATATGGTTACTCCAAGTGTAACTGCGATGGTCACACAAATTGTAAGGTAGTCGTGATGGTTACAAATTATAAGGTAGCTCAGAGTGTTACAAGATTGTGTAAGTAATTCCCCAAGATACCTTTATGGTTATATTTATGTTATTTTATTTTGTTGGAATATTTTGTAAATCTCATTTTTCACAAATTAATTATATATGGGTGACAAGTATGCCTTTTAAAAATGATTTCGTATGTTACAAGTATTCATAAACTAATATGTTTTTCCTTCATTTTATATCCCTTACTGAGATTTTGTGCTCTTTCCAAGTTTTTAAATAATTTTCATAGGTTATAAGTATGTTTAGGACAAATAATAAGACAAGTTAAATGATTGATGATTTGTCAAATAAAATCATGTTATATTTGAAAGGTTTTATATTTTGAGAGAAATGAGTACTATTTTTATGGTATCTACTATGTAATAATGTGTAATGTTATTAATGTATTATGTCCCAATTCTCTGAAGATAGAACTTTAAAATATCCTCAATGTTAAAGGAAGTTATTTCTTGACTAAATTCAAGATTATTTATTTTAATAAAGTCATGTCTTTATAGATTCAACCAATTTGACTAATACGTGATCCCCGTATACTGAAGAACATTTTTTAATATTTTATAACTAGATGAGGTAGATATCATTGAAGATAAAATACAATTATTTTGTTTTAAAAAATAATAATTTTTTTTAATGTGTTAATTATTTTCTATTACTTAGATCATAAAATCACATATGAATCACGTTGTGTTGCAAGATGATATTTTTTAATGACTGAGGTATTTTATGAAGTTAATTTATAAGGTGTGTTTCACCATAAAAAATGAGTTCATTTTTCAATTAGGTCATATATAAATAAAAAAAATAAGGCATAAAAAAAATTAATAATGAAGTGATCAATATTATATACTCCCAAGTCTCTTTATCTATTAAAAATAAAATATGAGTATTTTTTGGAACACCTCATGAGATCACGGGAGGATGACCCTCTTATTGAGTTATTAATATTTTCATGAGTACCATGGTTGATAAAAATGAATTTATTTTCATAATTATATTTATTGGTAGACTCAAGACATCTTATATCACACTAATTTAGGTACATGAAACTTAAATGAGAAAATAATAGGTTGGATGTACATAGAATTTTCTTAATCAAAGAAATAGAATAGTGTTGGTTGGAAATATCAAGGATACATAATTATATAAAAGTTTGATATATAAAAAATTTATCTTTACTTCAAATAGACATATTTTTTCATTCTATATTGAGTGAAACAAAAAAAAATCTTGATAAAAAAGTAGAAGCTTATGAACAATTGTTGTAACAAAAAATATATGTCAAAGAATAAGGAAAGAAGAAGAAGGTGACTTCATACTAATCCTTCTAAATGTATTTAGTCAAAGAAAAATAACATAAAAAATTAAGAATAATTCGAGTCTAAATCCCCCCATTTCTTGAGAACTAAAAGTATTATGGGATTGAGATTTCAGTGTTGAAATGAAAGAGCTGAGTAGGGATGATGAGTAGAGCTCCATCTAAATATATTTTGGTTATTAAGTTTCATGGTAGTTTAAACTGATATTTTTCAAGATGAATCATCTGAAAAGTAACTAAAGTTGTACAAAAAAGAAACAGAGAGCCTGTAATATCCCATTACCTGATTTTAGGTACTTCTTAACTCTTTTTTTTTCATTATGGTTTGGGTGCATTTCGGGCCATTTTGGGATACGTATCATTTTAGGGGGAATGACCTAATATTTAGAGATGTATGTTTTTTTGAATTAATAGAGTCCAAGTATAAGTGTTTATAAGTTATTTGGATGGTTCCATGATGTTTCTATGATTTTTCAACAATGTTCTATATTTGGTACTTCCTATAGGTTATATTTATTCCATAAATGTTTGTATTATAGAATAAGTTTAGTACTAGGGACAAGTTGCAGAAATAACTCAGGCTAGAGTTAGACTTATATTTACACCAAAAACCCCTCATACTAAGTGGTTTTTATTTTCAACTCATGAAATCCCTACTATTTCATGGTGCATCCTTCTCCCTTGATCCCTAGGTCTCTCCTCAATGCATTTGGAGTGTTTCATTCCCTTTTGATCATTTTTCTTGGTGTGTTTTATTGCCAATGTGGTAGGTTATATTACTTTGAGTATGTCTGATATCCATATCCCTATTTCGATTTTGTGATCTTGGTTTACCATTAGTGTGGGTGCTATAGTTTTTGGGGTTTAATAATCGAGATGAGATCTTGGTCGATCCATTACAGTTTTCCCTCATGCCTTGAAATTTTTAGGCTAATCTCCATGTTTCCAGTCATTGTTTTTGAAGGTGATTGGGTTTCTTATATTCTTATGGTTAGTGTTTCTATAGAAGGGGATGATTCTTGAATTTCTATTTGTTATTATCAATTATTTTGTGTCATTCAATGAAAATTCATGATTTTACATTTGGAATGGTTTTGTTTGATGGGTTTTTTGTTTTAAAGTGGGTTTCATTTAAAATATATTTTCATATAGCAAGTGTTCTATTTAATGATTCAAATATTGGTTTTGTTTTTGAAATAGGTCTTTAAGACCAAAATTTTAAAGGATTTTATGTGAATGTGTTTTATTAAATGTTATCATGGTTTTAAAATTGATTTTAACAAACTTATCACATTGGGTAGCCTTGGGGTGCATCTAAAATAGACTTATTACTCATTGTGTGTGATTCCATGAGAGGTTTGATGTAAATTTAGTGTGTGTAATGACACAAGAGGTTATATAGATTGAATCCAACTTTGGTATGGATTTAGGATTTTATTCCATGTAAATCACATATACCGATAGGTTAGAACCCAAATTGTGTGATTTTTAATTTATGATTGGTTTATCATATGATGGTATATTCATGTCTATCTAATCACATGTTTTTCTTATAGTGTATCCATGGTTTCTTACCTATTTTATTTCACACCTTATATATTTCTGGATTTGGAAAATATGGTATTCTTTATGAAATAAAATAGAATGTTTTTCTAAATGGTTTTAATTTTAAGGACAATGATATGAAAAATTTATTTTTTAAAATCTAGAACTGATGCATTCTTGATATTAGAACTTGTATATATTATTTTGTGGTATCATATTTGGATTTATTATCACACCATAATTTTAACTTTGGGTGGTTGTAGATGTTGTTTTTTTAGGACATAGGTAAAGGAAAGGGAACTGTGTATCATACTGGTTTATCTTGTTTTCATCGTATTTATAGAGAGATGGAATGGTGGTGATAGATGCTCACATAGGTACTTTTTTAGACTTCTATTATTCCATATTTATAGTTTGGATTGTTTGGATTTACCTTATACACCTTATATATATTTCTCTAACTTCTACATTGTACCTTGTTGGTTTTCCTTGTTTAGGTTTTTCATGAGACATGTTGCTTATGTTTTTTTGTACTTCACCATGTGGAAAACACCCTTCAGTGAATTGTCTAGTTACCCTGGGTTGGTTCATTAAAACATGGAGTTAGATCCATTACCTAGCCAATTTTTTTTAAAATTCTTGGGTTTGGTTTACTACCTCGGTAGACTGGAGTTAGTAGCATCAAAATTTGGATAGTAAGTATAGAAAAGGGGCATGGCCAGCTCACTTCCATGAAGGAATCTATGTTACCATGGGTGGTTGGGGGTTTTACCAAGCTTGTGACTTAGTGGTTGATTATATTTGAATGAAATAGAGATTGGGTTAATATAAATAGACTTGTTCCTTCATTTTCTTTAGTTTTTTATTTATAAAACCAATAACATATTTAAATTATTTTTGTTTTAAAATAAATGATATAGATACCTGAAGTTGATCTTATGATTTTCAAATTTTCTCTTAACATAATTGGTTTTTGTCATGTGATTACTTTAAAATTCCTTCTAAAAGATATATTTTTAATCTATGTGATGAATCTAAAAGTTTGGTTTCATTGTAAAATCATTTGATAGACCCTCCTTTGGTAGAAGGTATAATATTAACTATTTAGACTATGGTTCAATCAAGTGTTAGGAACCCAGGATGAGTACTGGACTATGGATCAAAATTTACTAAGTATAATCCAGCCATATTACCTTGTGAAAAAAGGAACTAGGAATTATTAGAGAGTATTGAGTGGATTGATAGGGTATTCACCTTTTTAAAGACTCCTAAGAACACTAAGTTTTGTTTTTCCACCTATATTCTTGAGGGACTGAGAAAGAGGTGGTGGGACTTTATTGTGCAACCTAAGTTGTAGGAGAAACTTACCTCGATATCATTTAATAAAAATATTAAATCAAATTTTTTTATCCTAATATGTTTCATGTGGAAAAGACCAAGGATTTTCTAACCTTAGAGCAAGGGAAGCTTATCTTTCTAGAGTATTCCACCTATTTTGCTAAGTTGGGGCATTTGGCACCAGATATAATCACCAATGATTACCTGAAGGATTGAAGGTTTGAGTTGGGATTGAGGAATGATATTTAGTTGATTCTAGTTCTCATGTTTCTTTTGAAATTTGTGGAGGTAGTCAATAAAGAAGCTTTGGAATAAGAATAAATAGATGGGATGATATTTTTGGGAAGAGCTTCGATTGGGGTTTTTGTTATACAGGGTGTATCTTATTGCCAGAAAAGGAAGCACAATGGTAGTTAGTTTTTTTCTGAACCAGTTTTAGGGGCTTCATTGGGAGAGCCATATGTTTTATACTATCAATGTGTAAGTAATGTTAATACTAAGACTAATTTAATGTAGGCTCCCAAAACATGTCATTATTTTAGATAGTCTGATCATTTGAGGTATTTTGGTGGAAGGATGTCCCAAGATAATAAGGCTAGATCCACTCTCACCAAGGGTTCATAGGTTCATATAAATGCTTTCAAGGGTAGTGGGTCTTATCCTTAGACCAAGGGGGATGTTTTTATGGATAATAAAGATCACAGAGAATATTAGACTGGATGGATTTATGTGGCTGAGTATGAATCATAGGAATCTAAATAAGGGTCATCTACTATTATAAGTATGGTATTTTTTTCATCTTTTATAGTTCTAGATTTTTTTAATACAAGATTTACCCATTATTTTATATCATAAAAGTTATTTGATGTATTGGGATTTCATTTAGAGCTTATGATGTTCTTATTGGATATTTTCATGCCTTTGGGAAAGATGTTTGAACAAGGTTTCAAGTGGCCCACATGTCAAGTGATGATAATCAACCTTGATATGGAGTGGTATTTCTTGGTTATTGATCTTGATATCTTTAACACAATTATTGGTATGGATTGGACGATTAGCGTTAAGGACCAAATCAACAGTTATCAGTGTCGTGTTTAGTTATTATCTCAATAGGTGTCACTCATGTCTTATAGGGTGAATTGGATTCTAGGTCTGGGAGAGCAAGGCCTATTGTTCCTTATACATAGGTGATCTCATGTCAGTTGTTAGAGATGTTCCTTGATTCCATTTTCCTTATTTTAGTATCCCACTTCCTATGGTGGTGTGTTCATTCCTGGATTTCTATCTAGATTATTTTTCTAGTTTACCATTATAGATAGAGGTCGAGTTCTGATTGACCTACTACTTGGGATGATAACCATTTCTATGTCATCTTATCTTATAGAACTGACTGAGTTAGTATAACATAAGGTTCAGCTTGCGGAACTCAAGGAAAAAGGATTTATTCATCCTTGTGTGTCACTGTTGAATCATATTATCCTCTTTCTAAAAATTTAGATGATAGCCTTACACTTTTCATATATCATTGAAAGTTAAATCAGGTAACCATTAAGAAAAAATTTCCCTTTCTCAAGATTGATGATCTCTTTGATTAGATTAGAGGGACTCATTGGTTTTTAAAGATTTAACTTTGGTTAGGGTACCACTATTCAAGAGTCTGAGATGAAGATATACATAATACAGTGTTTAGAAGCCAATATGGGAATTTTTTGTTTTTGGTTATACCATTTGTTAATACTAACTCTCATACAGTATTTATATAATTTATGAACTATATATTTCATCACTTCTTGGACTCTTTTATTATTTTGTTCATGACTAATATTTTGATTTACTCTAAGTTAGATGAGGATCACATGAATCATTTGGATATCATTCTTAAAATCTAAAGGAAACATTACTTGTATGATAATCCTTCCAAATTCGAGTTTTGGATTCAAGAAGTAATGATTCTAGGGCATGTTATATCTAAAATGGGTGTCTTTATGGACCCTAAAATGATATAGGTAGTGATGTCTTGTATTCATCCCATAAATTTATTTGAGATATGGTGTTTTTTGGGGTTAGTTGTTTATTATATGTGGTTTTCTCATGAATTATCAATGTTTGAATCCACAATGACATCTTTAACCTATAAAGTTGTAAAGTTTGAGTGGACTGGAAAATGTCAGAGTTCTTTTAAGGAACTATAGAATAGATTGACTTCAGTTCTAGTTTTTATTATTATAAAACTAGGTTTGGGTTATTATGTTTTCTACAATGCTTCTGGAATAGGTTTGGGGTGTGTCTTGATACATGGTAAAAAGATGGTGGCCTACGACTATCTCCAGTTACAACCTCATTAGAAGAAATACCATATCCATTATCTTGAGTTGGTAGTATTTATGTATGTAATAAAAATGTGGAATCACCGCCTCTTTAGGGATTGGTTTACAATATATTATGATCACACAATCATAAAGTATGTTTTCACTCATAGGGATCTCAACTTGTGATAGAGACACTAGGTTGAGTATCTCTAATAACTTTATTTGTATTAATTATACTCTTGGTAAAGTGAATGTGGTCTATGATAAACTGAGTAGGAAATTATTACCCATGCAGTGAAGGAATATATCAAAGAGTGGTCTATGATGAGTTTTATTGCTAATATTATCTTGGGAGTAGAAAGCAATAATGGCAAGGTATATTGGGCTTTGAAAAAGGATTAATTGTCATTTTATGAGTGTGTTTAGCATGATAAATTTCCAAAAACTGAATGTAAGTTATTTAGTGAAATTATAAATGGTGGGGGTACCTCAGGTCAGTGATCTCAGTATTCTGGTGGTTCTTTGTGATTTCTAACCAGGTTGGTTGTACCTTTTTCTCTGATTCAAGATTTGATGGATAGTGGACATTGTTCTTGTTGGTATATTCACCCTAGAAATACTAATATGTATCTTTAATTGAGACATAATTATTCATTATGAGGATGAGACATATGATTAAAAAATTTATATCATACTGTATTGTGCTTCATAGAATTAAGGTGGAGCACTGGTGACCTGATGATTTGATGTAGACCTTACACATTTTGGTATTGAAATGGGATGATATTTACATTGAATTCATCATTGGTTTACCATGGAATCATAATGGGAAGGATTAAATTTGGGTGTTCATTGATCAACTCATGACATCGATTAATTTCCACCCTAATAAGGAGATAAAGAAATTGGAACAATTTTCAGAATTTTATATACAAGAGGTTGTGATACATCATGGGGTCCCCTCTATGATAGTTTTTTTCTGGGACTCATGTTTCACATCTATGTTTTGGAAATGTTTGAAAGAGGTGATGTGTTACTGGATAAAATTGAGCACACCATATTGTATTTAGATGGATAGATAGAGAGATAGGGATATCTAGGTTCTTGAGGATATACTCTGGGCATGTGTTCTTGATATCTGTGATTCTTGGGGAAAGAATTTTACAGTTGTTGAGTTTTCCTATAGAAATAGTCATTATTCCTCAATTAATATGGAACCCTTTGAATCATTGTATGGGTGGCCATGTAGATCTACCTTTTTCTAGGAATAGTTGAGAGAATTGACTTTGGTGGGTCCAAGTCATGTTTATGAAATGATAAAAAAGGTGTAGTTTACCCAGAAGAGATTGGTCATGGAACCGGATTGTCAAAAAGCCCATGCAGACTATCATCACCATCCACTAAAGTTTTAGTTTGCTTATTTTTTCTTAGAGTATCACCTCACATGGAAAATTGTTGGTCGGGTATGTAGGGAAAGTTGTAACTGAGGTTTTCTGCCCCTTTGATATTGTGGATCTTCTTGGAAAGCTGTCATATCGATTGGAATTTCTATCTCATCTGACTTCTATCCATGATGTGTTTTAAATTTCCTAGATTAAGGGGTGTCAACAAGATCCTTCCCATGTGATCAAATGGGGGTATATTGTTATTAATCTCGACACCACTATGATTGGGTGACCAGTACAGATTATAGATCATTGAGAGAATGTACTATGAGGTAAAACAATTCACTTGGTCTGTGTACCGTGGAAGTGTAGAGAGGATATCCCTGATATGTGGGAGTGGTAATTTTGGAGGAGGTAGCAGTGGCCATCCTATTTTTTGAGTCCAGGATCATTGGATCTTTTTGGGGACAAAAATTGTTTTTGGTGGAGAGATTATAACTTCTTGTTACCTTCTTTCAGACACTTTTTTACTCTTGTTTTGTTCCCCTTTTTGGTTGGGCGTGTTTTGGGCCTTTCAACTATGGGTAGAATTTTCCAAGGAAAATGACCTAATGTTCAGGAATGTATGTTTGTTTAAATTAATCAATTATAGTTATAAATGTGTTTAAATGATTTGAAGGGACGTGGGTTGTTTCTAGGAATTTTATATAGGTGTTTATATTTAGAACTACCTGTAGTAGATATTTATGTCATAAATTTCTGGATTATGTTGTAAGTTTGGAACTAGGAACAAGATGTGGAAACAACTTAAGACATAAAAACTTTTAGGGTTTAAAATTGTTTTATTCCATAGAACCCATTCTGACGATGTATAATCATCACATTGGATAACTTTACCTGATTCAACGTATTTTTCAGCATACATTAGTTATGAGAAATTTATGGTATAAGATATTGATTTATGTCATAAACCCCTCATGCTCAGTGATTTTTATTTTAATCTCATATAAATACCTCTTTTTGAAGTGAATTATTCTCCCTTAATCTCTAGGTATCTACCTAGTTCATTTAGAGTATTTTATTCTTTCCAGATCATTTTTCTTGGCCTATTTGACCACTAGTGCGGTGGGTTTTCTTCCTTCATGTATGTGTGATCTCATTCTCCTTTTTCATCTTTTTTATCTTAGTTTAGAAGTTATGTGTTTGATTAATTTTTTTTTGATTTAATAACACAGATTAAATCTTGGTCTGTTCTTTCTAGTTTTCCCTCATTCCATGTTTTTTGGAGGCTGATCAGGTTATTTCAAATCTCTATTTTCAAAGATGATTGGGCTTCCTCCATTATTGAGGTAAGTGCCTCTATACAAATGGTTAATTACTGAATTTTTATGTTTTATTTAAAATTATTTTGGTTAATTCAATGAAAATTCATGAATTAACATTTGGAATGTTTTTTTTTTTGGTTTAGATTCATGTTTTTAAATGGGGTTTCATTGAATAAAGATATCACAAACCAAGTGTTTGATTTAATACTTTAAATGGTGGTTTTGGTTTTCTAATGGGACTTTAAGCCCATAAGTTGAAATTATTTGATGTAAAAATGTTTTTTTAAATGTGATCACGGTTTTTGAAAAAAATTTCAGATTGGGTAGCCTTGGGGTGTGTCAGAAATAGACTTGTAACTCTTTGTGTGTGTGATTCCAAGAGAGGTTTTATGTCACTTGAGTGTTTGTCATTCCATTAGAGGATATTCTGGTTGAATCTTCCTCAATCTTGGATTGGGTATTTTCTTTCATGTATTACATGTATACCCATAGGTAAGATCCTAAATGGTGTGCTTTTTTATTTATGATTGGTTTATCATATTATGGTATTTTCATGGTTATTTTACAACATATTTATCTTATGGTGTATCCATGGTTTCTTAACTATTTTGTCACACTTTACATATTCATGTGTTTGTAGAATATAGTTTTATTTAATAAGGAAAAATTAATGTTGTAAAAAATGGATTTTATTTTAACAAAATGATTTGTAAACTAGATTTTTATAATTCTAGAAACAATACATTATTGGTATTAAAACTTGTATATATTATTTAGTGGTATCTTACTTGGATTTTTGCACACATCCTTTATTTTTCCTTTGGGTAGTTTTAGATGTTATTTTATAGGACTCAGGTAATGTAATGGGTATTTTGTAGCATACTAGTTTTTCTTATTGTCATTATTATCATGCCAAGATGGATTGGTCGTGATGGATGGTCACAAGGGGACTTGTTTAGACTTGTATTGTTTTAACATTCTTGTTTTTCTTGTTTGGATTAAACTTGTATGTATCATGGATATGTTCTATTTCATATTAAATGTTCCTTTTTGGTTTTCCATGTTTAGGTTTTTTAGGATACATGTTGCTTCAGCTTTTTTATACATCTCCATGTGGTGGACCTCATTGGGTGACTTTTCTGGTTTCTCCGAGTTAGTTCATCATAGAGTTAAGTTTCATACGTTGATCTTGAATGTTAAAAAGTATTATAAGTATCAATATTTCAGGAAATAGACTATATTTCAGATATAGTGACATCCATGAGAAAGATTATTGATCTACTTCAAGATAAATAGAAGTGTTGAGGAGAACTAGTGGGGTGGCAATATAAACATGTGGACTGAGATGATGTACTCATTTACATGTGTAATATTGTGATTGTTTCATCACTTATGTAATTTGGTGATCCCTTTACTTTGTAATATTGAAATAATGGTTTATTATTTTCCCTAACCAATCCAATTATATTTATAAGAAGATTTAATTTGTAAAACATATGGACCAGGATAATAACTGGTTTCAGCAAGGAGTAGGCTCACATCGAGACCAAACCTTGTTAAAACACTTTTGTCAGATTTTATGTTTTATATTCATTTCATATATGTGTATTCTATATTAAACTGTATGATATTTTTTTTTTCATTAATCGGCATCATAAGTTCATATATGAAAGGTGTTAAAAGGTTTAAATAATATATTAGAATTTTGTAAAATGAGATAACACTTGATTCACCCCATGTGAAGTGTGCATGCATAGTACCCTAAAACTTTCATGGATAAATGTCCAAAAAGTAATTTCATATGATGTGATTCATAGTGAATAAAGTAAATCCTTTCAAAAAAAAGTTTTTGGAATATCTAAAAGGGGTTTTAGATATAATTTCAAATTTTTTGTGTATTATGTGATATAAGGTGAAAAGAAGTTATTTTTATGGGGTCTTAGTGTAATTGTAATATTGATGTAATTATGCACTAAAGACACCACATCAACATGGTGGTTTATACAATGTTAGGGTCTACCTTTGGATACACCATAACATGGTGAGTGTCCCTACACCATAGTGATTTTCTTGGGCATTATCACATTATGTGATAACACATTTTTTAGAAATGATATCTTACACTAACTATCATAAATTGGTTACAAAAATTAGATGATGATTTTAGGATTTTATATTTCTAAAATAATAATTTTAATTTTAAACACTTATTATATGAATTGAGATATACATTACAAATAGTTGTAACTTTTGAGAATTTTTGAAATGAATCATCAATATAGGCAAAAATTTGAGTTAAAAATAGGGTATTTGGATGGTTATATAAATAGGCTCAATCCTAATATATGAGTGTCAATATCTGACATAGATTATCCTCAATATGATTCTATGATTTTCTATCATTTCTCTTCAACATTTAAACAATTTTATAAAAAACTATGGTGTCTAGAGAGATATTATCTAAGTATTGGTTGATTCCCGTGATCGATGGATACCTCCCATGGAAAGAATATTTTGGTTTCTTCTTAGATATCTTGATCATACGATTGTAAAAATATTCAATAGGCTAGATTAACTAGTGAAAGGTACGCTATTTTTTTCTTTCTTTTATTATTTATTCCAAACGTATAGATAAATTTTGGGATTAATTGAGTTTTTCAGTATTATTTTACTATATTTAAGGTGTTATAAATCACTTCTAAACCAATAAAGTAATAGGATCTTTCACACCCATGATATATATGTTAAAAAAAATAACTCTCTTTTTGGGGAGGTGGTGTATAATTATTTACAATTAAGATAACCTTTAATTTTTATGAACAGATATAATACATTTAAAATTTTAAATTTGGATCTTAATATTGATATAAATTTTCTATTTTTAGTGAGATAACTGAAAAAAATTGATAATCTATAATCATATTTTGAAAAAAATTCATTAATGGACTGTTTTAATTGGTTTCTAAATAAGTTTGTTTATGGAACTAGAAACACATAATGGCTCCCACATCTAGGTCACTTCATCAAAAAAATATTTCCATATTTTATTTTTAAAGGAAGGTGACTCTATAGTTTCTATCTAGCGAAAATTTGGAATGTGCATTGGTTGAGAGAATGAGAGGTTAGTCCCATCACAACATTTTGGGGAAATTATTACTTACTCCAAGACTCTCGTTTAGATTCAAGGCATGTCCTAGAATCCTTCCAAAATTACTAGGATAAGATTTTCTACCCATGTGCTAATGATAGATTAAAACTTGGAAAAAACATGAACAATTATATTCTTTAAAATTTTGATATCCTTAATTTATATAATAAGGATACTTAATTTGGGGTTCCATAGTTTCAATCCACATAGCTGGGTGTGATGGGGTTTATTATCATTTAGGAAGGTGGTTGTAATTTATAGTGTCTAGATCATTCCCATGAGTAGGGACACCTATGTATCCGTTAAAAAAGAATTATAACCTACATAGTTTGGTGCCACATAAAGGAACAAATTGTACCTTTTTAGATCATGTGAAAATATCCAATTCGAGGCAGTTTAATATTATGTCAAATAAAAAATTAGGTAAAAGGTTCCTAGAAATAGTCAGTGTAGGGAATATGTATGAGTGGTCCTTTATGGTTAATCTAAAGATAATATGGCCCCAAGGAAAATGAGTTAAGAAACCTAGAAAGTGTATGACCTTCTAGATCTCTCAAAGGGAATGTGGCCCAAGTGAGTGAGGTATGATGGTTATCTGGAGGGAGTGTGGTCCTTTGAGTGGGAGAATGATTTTATTGGGAATATGGTCCAATATAAAGAATTATTAGGCAATACATCTCTAATGAAAGGGACATTTGATCTCATGGGAATATAGCCATGTGAAGAAAGGAAATGGATGATATCATGAGGAATATATATCTATGAGGAATAAATAGAGGATTGATGATGTTGGTTTTGTACCTCAAGGAGGTGTCCTATGTATATCATCAAAATAGGAATCAAATCCCATATAGTTTTAGGTGTATGATTTAAGTTCAAGTGTAAGGACTATACTATGAAATTTTATGTCATGCAGTAATAATGTTAACTACATTATTTAACATTGTATTATTGGGATTTATCTTTTATGAAAGGTGTGTCAATAGAGGACTGAATGAGGCATATGCATATAGGGTTTCCCTTATTTTTATCTCTTACAAATCATTTGGATGAAGTCATTAATGGGGGAATAATTGGTTTGGATCTTGAACTTAGGGAGGAGGACCTGATTATAGTCATTCTAATTATGTGGATGACATGATCAACTCAAATCTCTAATATCACAAGAGTCACACTTTGTGTGAGAAAAAAATACATAATATCAAGAACATTTCATGAGATAATTTAATTAAATTTGGATGTGACTTATGTTCTAAGGCTACCCTTTGTGAGTATCCTTGTCTAATTATATGGTTTCTCTAATAAGAACCATCTTAATTTTTATACTTGGTGAGGAAACCCCTCTTATTTACTTCCTACCTATTCACAGATAGGGTGGGATATAGAGGCTAGAGGAGTATATTATCCAGTAAGAAATTCCATAGGCTTACTCCCAAAGGAATTCCCTTCCCTGAATAGATTTTGAGTTGAGAATAAATCCATGATTGATTTGGGAGAGTTTATAAATATATCTTCATAATTAGGTCCCTCATTATCAAGGGAATACACAATTTCAAGCTCCCTATAGGCCCTAGTTTCCTTGGGGGTGAAAAATAGATGCCTTTTATCAAGGGAATGGATAACTAAAGGGGAGAAAAATGGTTTTCATTCCCTAATCATATGCATCAAGTGTCTTTGGAGGAGGTTTTAAGTCAAAATTTTAGTGGGTTTGACCTTGAAAAAAGGAATCCATGCAGGACTTTTAGGTTTCATTCATCTAGATATAGAACTTATATGATGGAGGGCCGAACATATATCTCTTAGTCTTAAATAAGTATAAGGGAACCATAAATATTACACCACTCAAAGGGTATCTAAAAACATGGTGCATTTCTATTAACTCTATATATGTTGATTACTTTTGGTTTTGTGCTTAATCCTATATACCTTATATAATTAAACTGGACAGATATGATAACCTTACTCCACCTAGACCCATCTTTTTATTTTACTTTAGAGTTCATGTGGAATGAAGAAAGATGGTTCACTGGTGAGGGTGGAGGATGAAAGCTGAATCCACCACAAGGTGGGTATTTACACATACTGCAATTCACTTACCACAACCCACCTAACAAGGTTCACATAATGTAGTTTACTTATTAGTATTAACTTTATAATATTCACCAAGTATATATTACCTATGAATCTCTTTGGATTTTTAGATTCATTGACTCATTTCGTTTTTCTTATTTCTATCTCTTGAAAGGGTAATCTTAGTATTTATAGGCAAGTGTGGGATATCTGGACCCTTGGGTTAGTTTTTCTTAGGAATTTTATGTGAATTATCTATTAATTGTGATTTTCTATTCTATATAGTAAGTTGGTGGATCGATATTTCTATCTTAGAGGGATTTGTCAATATATAGCATACCCATCTTGGAGATTCTGCTTGGTGCCTTAGTGAACAAGAATAAAATTAATGGGTTACATGAAATTATTGGCTAATTGGTTTTCAACCTAGATGTCCCATCAATATATCACTTACATGATCCCTGATCATGTACCTGGATTGGTGACACCATGAAGGACTTAACTACTATTGACAATGCTTTATTGGGTATGAGACTATGTGGTCAGTAATTTTTGTCCTGGGAGGTTATTTCAACATATCACATTTCTAGCCTAGATCTTATACTAAGTTATGTAGGATTTTGTGATACCTTAGCATATGGAAATAGAATGGATGAGGTAGGAAAACATGTAATCATCCAGGCTTCACTAAAGGAGTTACACCCATGTTTCATGTAACTGGAGCAAATTATGTACCAGTCCAGTGCACACATATGGTTCTTAATTGATCGTGATTAATATAATTTTCAATTTAAAAATTTATTTTGTTTTATGTAGTTCTAGATCCCATATGAATCAACAAACCCCATATCCCATAAAAATTGATTCTATTATATATAAATAGAAGTTAGTTATGTGGTACTAACAGAATCCCACATACATCTCACGTGGTCCCCATGTAGCAGTAGGTGGTTCACATGGGGAACCAAAAGGTTGGTGATTAGATCATTAAAATGGAGGGGGTAAATTTGGGTTTTTACCATCTTTTGAATGCTCGAATGTTCATCCAGATAGAGCTCATCAAAAAATTTCACTACTAAAAAACACTCCTTTAACAGTGCTGGTAATTATCAGCACTATAACAAAATGGTGATAAATGGAATAATTATGAGGGCTTTACTTAGCACTGCTAAATTTAACCATTTATCATCGCATATTTTTTATTGCTGATAAAATAAAACCATTATCTGTGCTTTATTTTTAGTGCTGATAAAGGTATTACTCAGTGTGTTATTTTTAGTGCTAATAAAGGGAATCCTTTATCGGCACTTTATTTTTAGCACTGATATAAGGTATCCTTTATCAGTGCTTCAATTGAGTGCCGATACAAGGTATCCTTTATAAATGATTTATTTTTAGTACTGATTAATATTATATAAAAAAAATGAAATAATGAAATAAAAAAATGTGTTTACTAAAAAATATTACACTTTTTTTAATTAAATAATTGTTGATAAAATTAATAGATTGATTATAAATTATTAATTATTAAACATTTTATAAATAAGATAATTATGATAATTAATGTTATTAAATTGTATGTGTTAACTATATAGATATATATTAATTTATATAAATATCATTTATATATTACAAAATATATATATGATTTACATTAAATAATCACATGTTTATTCAATAATGGTTTATAATTAAAAATTAATATGAATTAAAAATATTGACTGTAATTCTATAGTACTCGATATATGTAACGCCCCGACCCCAGCTACCTAGAGTCGGTGCATTACTTCGTAACATTGGCATGATCACAAAAGGTCAAGTCTCGAAAGAACGATTAGTTTAGTAGCCTTGGAAACACTAGATACATTCATAAGTCTTACATTACATCATAAAGTGAAAAACTAATAACAAAGTCTTCATAGTCCACACTCATATCCTCTTCTGACTATCCCTGCAGGTCATCCATAAAATACTTCTTCCCATCCTGGAAAATATTAAATCATTGAAATGGGTGAGCTCAGATGCTCAGTAAGGATAACAATATTGCGGAAGCTTTCATAAACAAAAATTAACATTTAAGGCAATGTATAACTAAAACAAAAGCCTTTTAAACATGAACTTCAACATAATATGGCAAAAGTAAAATGAGATAATGCCATTTACTTATTCACATGGATATTCTACTGGTCAAATAATCACATGCAATATCAATAACCACTTTCATAATGATGGAATGCATAATGCCAGACTATCATAACCACGTAGTCAAGGCCTCGTGCCAAGACCACAAATAAGATTTTGTCAAGGCCTCATGCCAAGACACTAGTTTGTCTCATGAGACCTGCCGATGCATCGAGGAGCTATAGCGGGCTCCACCCGTCACTTATTAAGTCCAATGCATTCATCCTATGAATAGGTTTAAACATATCATAAACCATAACATAATTGTATCACATAAAACATGCGTAAAAGAAATATAACATTACCACATTTCAATCACAAGATGTCAATACAACACATTGATATAATAAAAACGCTTTCAAAACCATTTTTAATACCAAAATAAAAGCAAGTTAAAACTTTGTATTTATTTTTCATTAAAAAAAAGTGATGGCTTGTAGAGGAAGCCGAAACATAAATAATGGTCACGGCGGCGGAGAAGTCATTGTCGCCACATATGTACGGAAAGGAAAACATTCCCTTTTGTCGTTTAGTAAAACGCTTCGTATAAAAAAGATTCCTTTTGAATAAACGTAAAAGTCAAAGGAGTTTATACACCGTATAAAAGAAAGTTGTCTATAAAACCAAATATGCCTCAATGAAAGGAGATTGAGATGAAGTCATTAAAAAGATCATTTTTAAAATAAAATAGATATATTATGTGTATTCACTATAGGTACACATAAGGAATACCAAATAAGAAATAATAATATCATGACATAATTTGAAAGTAGGAGATTAACCCAAATAATGGAAGTTGGGTTAAGAAATTCCCTTACCTCGTGTCTGAATTCAATCGACCATTCTTTGATCTCATGAATAATAAACTAGAGTTAATCTCTACCTTCTTAAGAACCTTTTTCAAGTTCATTATTCCTTTTATATCACTTATTACCATGTCATGAACATTATGTAATTATTTATGTTAATAACGGTCATTTTGACGATCTTAGGTACTTGAGTCAAAAATAAACTTCTTATAATCACAAGTTGTTTATGTGGTAGAATATCCATTATCTACAGAATTATATTCATTATTTAGATGTCATATATATCCAGTTTATACATTAATTTATAATATTACATAACATTTAGAGGTAAGAAATGTAATGCACCGTTCATGGAGACGGTAAGCCGTACGTACGCATGAACGCTACTTTCATTTCTATTTCGTATTTAATGGAATGAAATCATAATGATATAAATGTATAATATAATTACAGTATAATATAGTGTATAATACCATTTACTCCATCCTTTATACATCCCACATATGGTATCAACGATTCAAATCACTTTGAGGGGGCGGTTGTCCGCACTTCCTAAAATGAAAATATCGTGTTTACCCATAATGGAAACCATAAAGGTATGCCATAAATGAAAAATAAAAAATCCTAAGGAAAAAAAATCATAATATATATCATATATAAAAATAGTGTCATCATAATGGCCACCATTAGAGGTGTTATATTAGTGTTGAACAATCATCGTTTCGTGAGGCAAAAATTCGTCATCCACAGAAACAGTATGTTCTTTAACCATTAGATGTAGGTGTGTGTAAGTGTAGCTCGAATCCTTGTTATAACAAAATTTTAGTATATTTAGGATACTTTTTTTGTTACAAAATAAATGAATAAAAAGTTTTTAGGGGGTTGGAGAAGAAAAATAAAACAAAACAACATTAGAGAAAACATTACCTTAAAATCGGGTAACTCTTTTTGATTTGAGCCAAAGGATTCCTTGGGAAGAGTTCTGCCCAAAGTGAGGCTTCTAGGAGTAAGAGGGAGAAGTTGGGAGAGTATTTGGGCAGATTTTGGCTGAGCCAAATGGTTTGAAAGTGTGAATGAGGTGGTAGAGGTGGGGGCCTTTTATAAGAGGAGAGGAGGGGCACTCTTGGAAAGTAAGGAAATTTTACATTATTATACAATGATTTTCGGATTCTAAAGGTCCCACACTTATATAATTCGTGGATAAGGTGATAAGGGTTCTAAATATATCCATACAATAGTCTTTGGAGAAGTGTAAGCCTTGTATTGTACATTATCATTTCATTTTATTAAAATCGTTAAATAATGAGGTCATCGCTGCATCATAATGATGTCATAAATAATTTAATTTATTTAATGTCTAAAAATTATAAAAAAAATACTATCATGTAGTAAATCGTTTTATCTTTCCAATGACTATTTATAGTCAAAAATATGACTTGTATAACCCCATGTAAAAATTGTTTTAGTAAAACATTTCATGTTTGTGTCATTTTTTTCTTTAACATTAAATAAAAGGTATTTATGTCATTTTCTAACTAAAGTGGCTCCATGGGGTCCCCAATTTGACCCATGGATTTTCTTGGTTGGACATGGCACATCCAATGAGGGTAGTACATGTGTCAAGCTCATCTCATATTATTAAAACATTATTTTTACCTTAAACTACACTAATTACCTCTAATTGCGATTAAGAACTTAAAAGTTACTATTCACCAAAAATTATTTTAATCTCATTGAACCACATTTTACTTCTTAATGACAACCATGTATGTCGGATTTTTGAAAATCAAATCACAGAAGTGGTAATATTTCATTTAAACGAAAAATTAGTTATTTAACTACCACTTAGTGGTTTCACTATTCATCAATAATTGAAGTTTTTCAGAACAATGCCAAAATTTCACCCTAAGCTATAATTGATATTCCGAATTCAAAAATGATGTCTATTTTAAAAAAATCCAAACATATAAGTTTCATTAATTAATTTTATAATTAATTCCCGTTGTCACAAAAAATAGCGTGTTTTTAAGAAACAATTTATATCAAAAGATTGACAATTGTTCATGCCCAATTTCAATGTTAAATTAATTCTAATGACCACCATTGGATAAAATGGTAAAAATATATTATAATTATACTTTAAAACCACTAAATATTATAATTTATCACAATAAATTATTTTGATTTAAAAAGTTGTTTTAAGTATTTTTCACTATTCATAAAAAAATTGGAAGTTCTCAGAAAGTTACAAAAAATTCAACTTGGGATAATTTCGATATTACGAATACAAAAATGAAGTCCATTTTAAAATATAAAATTTCTATAATTTTAAAAAGTGGTTATTACTATTCATAACGGCTACTTTGATTAGTCGCGGTGTGTTAGAACTCGAACTTGCGTACAATGCAAGTTATTGAAAGAGAGGCGTATCGTGGAAGCTCGGGGTGTTACATTCTTCCCTCCTTCAATAAATTGCGTCCTCGCAATTTGAATTTTTTCTTTGAAAATAAAAGGTTGAAAATAGAAAATACCTTTGTGGAAAACCCACATCGAAAATAAGGTTAATAAAATTTACCCTTAATAAGAGGGAAAGGGAAATGAAAAAGTCACCACCAAATTATGATCTCGATAAGGAGAACATTGGTGGAAATTAGAGACATATAATTGGAGGAAAAACGTAAATATTTGTAGGGAGTGATTGAGGTCATCAATCACAAACAAGTGTCAAATTGAGGGCCTCAAAGCCTTCAATCTATGTTGATTTAAAACATCATCAGTTCAACAAGACATAAGGTATTAGGATAACACATTCTTTTTGTTTTAATATCCCTTTAATAAAGTTTAAGAATTAATTTATTCATAGAATAAGATATAGGTATATATATATATTTATGCTTGACAAGTAGAGTTTCAACCTTCAACTAATTTCTACCACAAACTCATCTTTCACTCAAAAAGATAATAGAACTCAAAAATAATATATTTATCCTAACCATACAAGGTTCAAAATATTAGAACATACCATTTAGATTACCAAAACTATTTTTTAATAACCAGGGACTTCCTGTAGGCTAGTGGTAGGTAATAAAGGCCTGTCGCACTATGGTTGTGGGTTCGATTCCTGCAGCTTTGTCCAACGCGACGGGTTATGCCCCACCCTGCAGGTTGTCCTTTTCCTAAAAATATAGTATTATAATATTCCAAAAATAATCTTCAGAAATGCTTTAACCTTAAACAATACTATCCATGGTTCAACTTAATCCATTCCAACCTTAATAGTTATCCAAAATACCTCCTTCTAGACTTTCTCTAAAAGGTCTCTAAATTCCAAAATCAATTGTAACATCAGATTCCCCAAACAAATAAAAGTTTCTATTATTGTCACATAATAAAAATATGATTACCTTAATCATATTAAAACCTTAATGAAATCAAAAAGTACTGCAGTACAATCCTTATATATATATCACATTATTCTTATAACCCGAATATAATCCTTGAGTCCAAAAGCACCAATACATTAATTATTCCGCTTCAACTGTAGTCACAGCATAAGATTGGCCTTGATCCCTTGGCCTTTTCTGAGGTAAGTTTCCTTGACGCTTAGGACATTCATTAGCATAATTCCCCATTTCTCTACAATTGTAGCATTCAACATTGATAGACTCTTTCTTTCCCTTGCAATCACGCGCCTGGTGACCTTTTTCTCCACATTTATAACAAACTCCCATTCCTTTTAGGCAAGTACCAGGGTGATTCTTCCCACAATTATCACATAATGGAAAATCCTTCTTTCCCCTTTTCCCTTTATCTATCTCTTGTTCCACCATTCTATTCTTCTCTTGCTTTACTTTGTTGTCATAAGACTTAGAGAATTCCTTTCCTGTATTGATAGAACACGAGACAATATCTTCATACGATGAGAAGGATTGTGATACTAAAGCTCGACGGAGAAATGGTTTTAACCCATCAAAGAAACGATCAATCTTATTTTTTGGGTTACGTATATAATCTGCAGCATGCCTCGCTAACCTTGTAAAGTTAGCCTCATACTCTGCGACATTCTCATCCTCCTTCTACCTCAGACTTAGAAATTGTCTTTCCATATCTGCTCGATGGTCACAAGGAAAGTATTTTTCTAAGAAAATCTCTTTGAACTCCCTCCATTCCATATTCGATACATCATCATCTTTCTTTGTGTTTTGAATCAGCGACCACCACGGATCGGCATCTCCAGTGAGGCTGTAAACTGCCATGACAACCTTCTCCCTTTCGCTACTCCCCAAGGCATGGAATATTTTCTCTAAGGAGTTTATCCATTTCTCAGCTACTAATGGATTTGTACCCCCATTAAATGTTGGCAGTTGTTTCCTCATGAAGTGGTCTAACATTTATCCTCCACGTTGCGGATCAGGGTGCTCCATACGAGTAAGGTTATTATTCATAACCTGAGTGAGTTGTCACAGTATGGTAATAAGTTGATCAGCACCAGTTGTATCTCCAGATCCACAATAATTATATTGAGCAGGAGGGCAATCCCTACACGAAGTGCGTACATTGATACGGTTTCCATTCCTTCCACTAGGCGCCATTTCTATACAATGGCATAAACTAGATTAGTTTATGAATCAAAATACATAATTCCATACTTATAAAATACTTAACATAAATTGAACTATTTATGGATATAATCCATAATCATAAAAATGTTTTCTTTGAGAAAGTATATACTCATAACCCTTCATAGTGGTTTGTAAAGAAAACCAGAATTATCCTAAGCATATCCCTCGGGAGTGTCGTAACCAAGAGTGAAACAAGGCCCGTTGTCATGCACCAGTTCCCGTTCGAGTCTAGCTCAAAGCGGTGTTTTCGGATTTTACCCCTAGGTACATCTGTGCCAGATCCGCCTCTACCTACTTGTATCCAGACAGGGATGTATTGCTCGAAAAACTCACAAAATCTCTATAATACCAAAATTCTAGGAAGTTCTTCTATACTAATCATCAAATTCTATCTTTGGTCTATGTTCCCTAATCAGAGTTTATCTAAATATAGCTTCCAAGGTTAGTACTAAACTGTCTCTGATACCAACTGTAACGCCCCAACCCCAGCTACCCAGAGTCGGTTCATTACTTCGTAACATTGGCATGATCACAAAAGATCAAGTCTTGAAAGACCGATTTGTTTAGTAGCCTTTGAAACACTAGATATATTCATAAGTCTTACATTACATCATAAAGTGAAAAACTGATAACAAAGTCTTCATAGTCCACACTCATATCCTCTTCTGACTATCCCTGCAGGTCATCCATAAAATACTTCTTCCCATCCTGGAAAATATTAAAACATTGAAAGAGGTGAGCTCAGATGCTCAGTAAGGATAACAATATTGCGGAAGCTTTCATAAACAAACATTAACATTTAAGGCAATGTATAACTAAAACAAAATCCTTTTAAACATGAACTTCAACATAATATGGAAAAAGTAAAATGAGATAATTCCATTTACTTATTCACATGGATATTCTACTGGTCGAATAATCACATGCAATATCAATAACCACTTTCATAATGATGGAATGCATAATGCCAGACTATCATAACCACGTAGTCAAGGCCTCGTGCCAAGACCACAAATAAGATTTTGTCAAGGCCTCGTGCCAAGACACTAGTTTGTCTCATGAGACCTACCGATGCATCGAGGAGCTATAGCGGGCTCCACCTGTCACTTATTAAGTCCAATGCATTCCTCATATGAATAGGTTTAAACATATCATAAACCATAACATAATCGTATCACATAAAACATGCGTAAAGGAAACATAACATTTCCACATTTCAATCACAAGATGTCAATACAACACATTGATATAATAAAAATGCTTTCAAAACCATTTTCAATACCAAAATAAAAGCAAGTTAAAACTTTGTATTTATTTTTCATTAAAAAAAAGTGATGGCTTGTAGAGGAATCTGAAACTCAAATAATGGTCATGGCGGCGGAGAAGTCGTTTTCGACGCATAAGTACGGAAAGGAAAACATTCCCTTTTGTCGTTTAGTAAAATTCTTCGTATAAAAAAGATTCCTTTTGAATAAACGTAAAAGTCAAAGGAGTTTATACACCGTATAAAAGAAAGTTGTGTATAAAACCAAATATGCCTCAATGAAAGGAGATTGAGACGAAGTCCTTAAAAAGATCATTTTTAAAATAAAATAGATCTATTGCGTGTATTCACTATATGTACACATAAAGAATACAAAATAAGAAATAATAATATCATGACATAATTTTAAAGTTTGATATTAACCCAAAGAATGGAAGTTGGGTTAAGAAATTCCCTTACCTCGTGTCCGAATTCACTCGACCATTCTTTGATCTCCTGAATAATAAACTAGAGTTAATCTCTACCTTCTTAGGAACCTTTTTCAAGTTCATTATTCCTTTTATATAACTTATTACCATGTTATGAACATTATGTAATTATTTATGTTAATAACGGTCATTTTGACGATCTTAGGTACTTGAGTCAAAAATAAACTTCTTATAATTACAAGTTGTTTATGTGGAAGAATATCCATTATCTCCAGAATTATATTCATTATTTAGATGTCATATATATCATATATATGCAGTATATACATTCATTTATAATATTACATAACATTTAGAGGTAAGAAATGAAATGCACCGTTCATGAAGACGGTAATCCGTACGTACGCATGAACGCTACTTTCATTTATATTTCGTATTTAATGGAATGAAATCATAATGATATAAATGTATAATATAATTCCAGTATAATATAGTGTATAATACCATTTAATCCATCCTTTATACATCCCACATATGGTATTAACGATTCAAATCACTTTGAGGGGGCGGTAGTCCGCACTTCCTAAAATGAAAATATCGTGTTTACCCATAATGGAAACCATAAAGGTATGCCATAAATAAAAAATAAAAAATCATAAGGAAAACAAAATAATAATATATATCTTATATAAAAATAGTGTCATCATAATGGCCACCATTAGAGGTGTTATATGAGTGTTGAACAATCATCGTTTCGTGAGGCAAAAATTCGTCATCCACAGAAACAGTATGTTCTTTAACCATTAGATGTAGGTGTGTGTAAGTGTAGCTCGAATAATTCTTATAAAAACATCCTAGTATATTGAGGATAATGGTGTTGTTACAAAAGAACTGAATAAAAAGTGTTTAGGGGGTTGGAGAAGAAAAATAAAACAAAACAACATTAGAGAAGACATTACCTTAAAATCGGGTAACTCTTTTTGATTTGATCCAAAGGCTTCCTTGGGAAGAGTTCTGCCCAAAGTGAGGCTTCTAAGAGTAAGAGGGGGAATTTGGGAGAGTATTTGGACAGAGTTTGGCCGATCCAAATGGTTTGAAAGTGTGAATGAGGTGGTAGAGGTGGGGGCCTTCTATAAGAGGAGAGGAGGGACACTCTTGGAAAGTAAGGACATTTTACATTATTATACAATTATTTTCGGATTCTAAAGGTCCCACACTTATATAATTCGTGGATAAGGTGATAAGGGTTCGAAATCTACCCATTAAATAGTCTTTGGACAAGTGTAAGCCTTGGATTGTACATTATCTTTTCATTTTATTAAAATCGTTAAATAATGAGGTCATTGCTACATCATAATGATGTCATAAATAATTTAATTTATTTAATGTCTAAAAATTATAAAAAAAATACTATGATGTAGGAAATATTTTTAGATTTCCAATGAATATTTATAGTCAAAAATATGACTTGTATAACTCCATGTAAAAATTGTTTTAGTAAAACATTTCATGTTTGTGTCATTTTTTTCTTTAACATTAAATAAAAGGTATTTATGTAATTTTCTAACTAAAGTGGCTCCATGGGGTCCCCAAGTTGACCCATGGATTGTCTTGATCGGCCATGGCACATCCAATTAGGGTAGGACATGTGTCAAGCTCATCTCATATTATTAAAACATTATTTTTACCTTAAACTACACTAATTACCTCTAATCGCGATTAAGAACTTAAAAGTTATTATTCATCAAAAATTATTTTAATCTCATTGAACCACATTTTACTTCTTAATGACAACCATGTATGTCGGATTTTTGAAAATCAAATCACAGAAGTTGTAATATTTCATTTAAACGAAAAATCAGTTATTTAACTACCACTTAGTGGTTTCAGTATTCATCAAAAATTGAAGTTTTTCAGAACAATGCCAAAATTTCACCCTAAGATATAATTGATATTCCAAATTCAAAAATGATGTCTATTTTAAAAAATTCCAAACATATAAGTTTCATTAATTAATTTTATAATTAATTCCCGCTGTCACAACAAATTGCGTGTTTTTAAGAAACAATTTATATCAAAAGATTGACAATTGTTCATGCCCAATTTCAATGTTAAATTAATTCTAATGACCACCATTGGATAAAATGGTAAAAATATATTATAATTATACTTTAAATCCACTAAATAGTATAATTTATCACAATAAATTATTTTGATTAAAAAAGTTGTTTTAAGTATTTTTCACTATTCATAAAAAAATTGGAAGTTCTCAGAAAGTTACAAAAAAATCAACAAAGGATAATTTCGATATTACGAATACAAAAATGAAGTCCATTTTGAAATATAAAATTTCTATAATTTTAAAAAGTGGTTATTACTATTCATAACGGCTACATTGATTAGTCGCGGTGTGTTAGAACTCGAACTTGCGTACAATGAAAGCTATTGAAAGAGAGGCGTCTCGTGGAAGCTCGGGGTGTTACAATATATAATTGAATGTTGTTTGATTTTTCAATTTAAAAAAGATAAAATGTGTGTCAAATTTATTTTACAAATACATAATTAATTCATTTTTATATACAACGCACATACACCAAACTTATTCATTTTTTAAATATTGTTAAAGTGTGCTTATTCTTAATTTATTCAATTTCACTCAATTTAACATAGATTCATGCACTTAAAATGAGATATTCATTAATAGTATTAAAAAATATATTTGTAAAAAATATTTATAAATAAATATATTTAGAAATGTACAGTCACTATATTTATACAATTATATATTTATAATTATAAATAAATAGATATACATTTAAAATTATTTATATAATTATAAATAAATAGTTACGTATATTTAAATAATTATTAAATATATAATAAATTTACTTAAATAATGAATATATTTACTGTATTTATATTTATATTTATTTAAAAAATATATATGTATAATTATAAAAATATATATAATGATATAAATGATATTTTTTTAAAATATTTATCTAATTAGAAATAAATAATTATTAATATTATAATATAAATATTTTAAAAAGAATTTATTTATTATATTGATATTTATATATATTTCTTAAGTATTTATAAATTTTTACAATTTGTTAATTTATATTTATAATTATAAATCTTTTAGCAACGCTTCGTTAATAAGCACTGATAAATATTAGGATTTATTTGTGCTGAATAAAGCGTTGATAAAATGAAGATTTATTAGCACTCTAATTTTAGAAATGGAAAATCATGGTTTTATTAGCACTGATTAAAGGACTATTTACAACACTTATTTATAAGCACTGATAAAAGTGTCCTGATCTATTTTAAAAATCCTAACCATTTGTGAACACATCGTGATATCAGGAGGTTTATGTGGAAGCCACCCACGGTTGGTGCTCCTCCTCGGTGAATTGAAGCTCAAATCACACCACTAAACAATTATTGGTGCTCCTCATCGGTGAATTAAAGCTTGAATCACACTACTTGACTGTTTCTAGTGCTCTAGTTGCACGAACATCTCGTCTGAAATCCAGTTTTTTATTGCAGTTACGATGCGAGTGGGTTTTCGCATCAATTTCCAGCAATTTCTTCACCCGAGGTAGGTGGTTCCATGCCCTAAAAATTTTAGATAATTTAATTGGCTCTCTTGGTTAATTTTCTCATGCTATATAGCTTATTTTGGTGGTCTGAACATGTGTTGTAAATTATTTTACATGCATTTGTGTTGAAAATAAATTTTCTAGAGATAAATTGTTTTTTTCTATGTTTTCCTTATTGTGTAAAAACAGTGCAAGTGTTCAATTAACTGTTCGAGTAGTGAAAAATTTGGTTTTGTGGGTTCTTAAGGTGTGCATCTGTTGAAAAAGGATTTTTGATGGGAAATGAATTATTTTGGGCATGTTAGTCTTGTTTTTCACTTTTGAGTATGATTTGTGAAGTGTTTAAATAATGATTAATTTGTTTCAGAAATAAAATTTGAGTTGTGGAAATGGTTTATAAATGGTGCGAGTGATGATAAATGTGTTTTCAAAGTATTTGGCATGCTTTGTCTTGGGTTTGGGTTTTATAATAGAAAATGGCTATGTTTTGTGTGTGTGTTTTAGTGTGGTGTTCCATGGAAGGGTTGTATGGGTTTTTTGAAAGGTTTAAATCGTTTTTTCATTGGCCCATAAATATAGACTGGTTTGGAAGTAAGTTCTTAAATAAAATTGACATACTTTTCCATGTTGAACATGTCATAGCATTTTTTTAATGTGAATTGTAAATTGTTTTAAAGGATGGAAAACATGTTTTGAAAATGATTTTAGGTTGTGTAGAAATTTGTAAAGAAAGGGACTCTCTATGGAATTGGTTTTGAATTGGTGTAAACTCTAGTTTTATTAATTGGAAGTGTTCTATAAATTAGTTAATAGATTTATTAAATTATATAACTATTTCAAACTATTTTCAATATAGTTATGTGGTGCATTTGATTTAAAATGTAGCATTTTCATGTGATCCTGGGTTTGTTTTTGATGTGAATCCTTGCAGTGCCTCGGGGGTTATTTTAGAAAACTTTATCAATGAATTATTAACATGCATAATAGGTTTGAGTCATGTTTGTGAAATTATTTTGTGTTAATATGTTTTCAAATGGGTTTTGGGTGTTCATGTAGTGGCACACTATGTGTACTTTGTTTGGAATGACCTGTGTTTGTAAATGTTTTGTGTTAGTGACATGTGATTGTGAAACTTGATTGAGCACAAACAAAAAGGAATCCTAGGTCATTGGGTAACTTGATTGTGTTGTGTTAGGGAATCTTGATGTTGGTATAGTAAAATAATTTTCCATATAATTAATGTATTATTTCATATTTATGTTTAATTCATTTATTTTTATTATTACTCACATAATAGTTGTTTTCTTATATCGGTGGATTCTTTTGTTTAAGTTGGGTGCTCTGTCAAACAATCATGCTCTTTCTTCCTTAAAATCTTTTCACCCATGCAGTGGTGAATTTATCACTTTCCTTCAATTTACCACCACTACCTTTGCAATAAGAGAAACGACACTTCCTCTAATCAATAACAGAGGTAATATTAATGTTTACAGAGTAAAATCACTGTCCTTGGAATTATTTTATTATTTCATATTTATGTTTAATTCATTTCTTTTTAGTATTACTCACATAATAATTTTTTTCTTATATAGGTGGATTCTTTTTTTTGAGTTGGGGTGCTCTGTCAAACTTTCATTCTTCTTATCCATTAAAATATTTTCACCCTTACAGTGATTAATTTATCACTTTATTTTAAGTTACCTCTACTTCCTTTGTAGGAGGAGAAACAATGCTTCCTCTGCTCAATCACAGAGGTAATATTTATGTTTTCATAGTAAAATTATTGTCCATATAATTAATATATTGTTTCATATTTATGTTCAATTATTTTCTTCTTAGTATTACTCACAATTTTTTTTCTTATATAGGTGGATTCCTTGGATCAAGTTTATGTGGTTGGTTCAATGATGCTCATGCAGTGCTAGAATTTCAACAAAGAAATTCGATAAAAATCATGGTAACATTGACAGTTGGGATTGTTTTTTAATGTACATAATAAGTAGTATTTATGTAATTGTATAAAATAGTGTTTGAAATGTCTATAATATAATGTTTTTTTCTGGTATTTGTGTTGTAAATTTCATTTCATTTAAATTCTGTATAGGGACTTGTTTTTGTTGATATATCTGGTGTGTTTCTGGAGTTTCTGGCACTTCCAGTGTTGCGATGTGTTATAACAGCACACTATAGTAGTGCTAGAGTGTGCTGTTACAACATACTACAATATATATTTTTATCAATTCTTTAGAAAGCACTGATAAAGAAATATTTTAGTGGCACTTTAAGAAGCGCTGATAGATGTGTTTTTTATCAATGCTTTATAAAGTACTGCTAAAGGTTATATTTATCAGCGCTAATAAAAGTCATGGTATTTTAACATCTATCACATAGTCAGTGATTTTCAAGCTGTGATAAAGGCCATTTCTAGTGTTGTTAAAGTCTTGTTTTGTATTAGTGGTTCCTACAGCGGCCATTTTTCATGTGATAGTGATCACATAATCAATTCCAAATACTAAAGTCAACATACTCTTTAGTCACCTCATTTACTTTCAATGAGCTTGTATACCTTTCAATTTTCCTAGGTTTTAAGAGACTCTGCATGCTTGAAGGTAGGTGCATATCGACTTTGGAAATTCCACCTAAATCACATGTGGTGGTCATGAGATTGTTATCTGGTTTCATATAGTTATTATTTTGAGAAAATTTTCAGACATTATTTTTAATTCAAGTCTCTTTCATTACACAAATGAAAACTCCAAAGTAATGTCATCATGTTCTAGAGGTATCTACAAGGTGTACATAGATAATTGAGATTATTTAACCTAGACACCATAAATATGTTTTTTTGAAACATTAGCTACAATCAAATATTATGAGAACTAGACTTTGAGACTTACCTTATTGAAAAATTTAACACTATATGGGCCTATGTTGTTGAATGATTCTCTCATTACCACTCCATGACTAGGAAACAATCATTCATCTAGATTAAGAAACAAAAAAGTGTTCCCTATGAAAATATCTCAACATTAGGTGACTTCATCAAAGAAAATGATCTATCTGATGACTATGTACGGTGATACACTCCATTATCCTTAGAGAAGGAACATCAAGTAGTAGAATAATAAGTACCCAACTACAACTCTATCATGATAAGGTCGTCAGGTATCTAAAGACTTGGTTGAAATTCGAGCTGGGATCTCAAATTTAGGGAGGCTCTGCTATGGACAGGGGATGGTTGTTTTGAGTACAATAGTGGTGTAAAGAATTCAAAGAAAAGGTAAAATTAGTAGATCTATATGAATCTATTTACATTTCCCAAACCCTCACTCATATGAGTAAGTATATTATTCTATATTCCATCAATAGATGGATTATAGATTGAAAAACCTTCCATTTTCTCTACGTAGAGGTTGGAATAATCTTTAAGGACGTAGAGTGAATAAGTGAAGCCCCAATTCTTGAGGATATGTATGATAAATTTCTTCTTGTAGTAATTTTATATGATAATGCTAATAGGACTCCCCCAATTTACAAAAAATTACTTACCATGGAAAGGTTAGTGATGTGAGATGGCCTTTATGCTAAGTTTGAAGTTCCCTTTGGGGTATGGGATAACAAGTTACACAAGATATCTAAGAAATTTCCATAACCTCAAAGTCCTTGAGCATGTTTACTTTATATGAAGTGTGGGATTATTTATTCTTAATGGATCATTCAATAAGGGATACAATTTCAGAATAGTGGCTAGAAAATATCCTCTAAGTATGGAGGATTATTCTACCAATCTAGTTTCCTAGAAATATTCCTATGTGTATTCCTTCTTATAGCATGGTAATTTGGTGGGTTAAGAGTCATAAACATCATAATGGATTCACAAATAACAAGTGTAAAGAAAATCATTTTATTTTTTTGGCCATTGTCATGTTATTTGGGTAGTTAGCGTATGTTTCCAATAGAAAGGAACCATTCTAGGTTGTCAACCATTTTAAAATATTATGAGAATGTATATTATATAACATTGGTGGTTATAAATTCAAAAATCCCCTAGAGATCCTTGGTTTACATTCTAGGCCCAACCTTTAGATTCCCAATAGATCCTAGACATGAATTTTAAACAAGCATGATATTAAGAACCATCTAAATAAACATGATAAATTTATTTACCAATAATATAGAATTATCAAAGGAACCATCATCAATAATGTTTCTAGGATACCTGAATAGGGTGGTTATTTGTTAAAGGTTCTATCATGGGTGCTTTCAAATGATGTTTGGTTTTGGATTATTTAGGTGTAATAGAGTGGCTGACCAAAGTCATCTCTCAAAGAGTTAGTAATTAAAACAAATTAATAAAGGTACTTTGAAAATAATGTAAAATAATATAAACACACTACTTGAAAGGATGGGGGTTGTTCAATGTTTATAAAATAATAAGAAGAAGTATTATAGTAGAAGATTGTATTTTTTTGTTGTATTTTTTTGAAATGAAATTTGATTGAAAAGACACAAAAAGAAGATGAAAGGCGTAATAAATATACCTCTACCAATTATATTACTTATTAATAATTATAATTTAAATTAATCTCCAATTAATTATGATACCCTAAATTTCTAATCCTCGAACCCGACCAGAGTTAACTTAACCACAAAGATGTAAATAGTTAAACCCTAGGCAAGATTTGGAACATGCAATCGCAACACCCTACTTTGATTGTCATTCAAATGATAGATTATGGTAAATGGTGAATTAGGTAACATACCCACTGTATAAATGAGGATGAATTTATCTTAATTAATTAATTTTAACCCTACAAAGTTATCCTGTGTGGTCTTATTTTACCGATTAATTTGTGCTCTCACAATTTACAAAAATTCTAGACCTCTCATGTTTTTTTGTTAATTTTTCAATTTATTACTTTGTTTCTTCTAATTTAAAAATTAAATTCATGGGTCATATTAATTTAATTAAAATATCTCATTTATTCAAAATAATTTAATGAATAAGAAATAGGTAGATCGATTACAAAGAAAAATACTCTTCCATGGGTGTTATAGTCAGCGTAGAAGCGAATTAAATTTGCAACGGTTTAGAATGGGTATAGCATAATCACGCTTCCACTCTTGAGTTCCAGTACAAGGAGGAATAAAAAATAAGAATAAAAACATAAGAAAATAGAAGAAAACTGAATAAATATAAGATGCACTAAGAAATATATTACGCAAACACAAACATTACAATGCGAAGAAGAAGGCTTCGATGAAGGGATCTTTGCTTCAAGAGCTACCCCTATTTAAATGCTTGGAGAATTGGTGTGGAATAAATTATCCTCTTACCTAAACTTTCTAATTCACTTCTAAACGCCTCTAAATGAGAAAAATACATATTTATAGAGTGTAGGGGAGGCCGGGTTAAAAGTGGTTTCAAGTGTGAATGGGGAGATTATTCCAAATATTTTAATCCCTCTTTAACTGCATTCTTGACCACAAAAATGCACAAATCATTTATCCTTCTAGAAGGATAATTTGTGAAAAAAATTTTTGTTGATATCCTCTTAAAATTTGGTCCCAATCCAAGAATTTATAAAGAAGATATGGCCCAAACACTACATTGATGTCCAATCTATTGGGTCCAGTACATCTTTGATTTTTTGGTCTATTTAGTCCAATCAAATGCATGTTTTAGCTCCAATTTACTAAAAAAAGTTGTATCCCATTAAGTTAGGAACATATTTACAAAATATAAAATTCAAATAAATCATATTAAAATATTTTTTTCTTAATTACTATAGTGCACATTAAATGGTAAAACTTGAATTTTCATCAAAATTTCAAAAGAATGATCTAATCCCAAATATTTTATAAATAAACATATTTAACACAATGTGATGAAATTTTGTCATTTATTTACAATAAAATATTAAAAAAATTATTTTATGAACTCCCCTACACTTACCATTTTTCACTCCTGGGAGAAACCTCATATTATGTATTCAAAAAAATAGGACAAGTAAACATCAATATCAAATAAAAATAAATTTTAAAGCACATGTCCTTGAGATCCAAAAATTGGAAAACAATAAAAAAAGATATCATAACTCCTCAAAAAATCATTATTTCAGGTTCTTAAATCATATCATTCAATATATTTCAAATTTATTTATCCTTCTATGCACACAAAACACTTACCTCACTTGAATTTTCCCTTATCACACAAATATCGATTTTTCAGTAATGTATTTCTCATCCAAACTGATAAAAGGTTCACCATAGGCTTGATAAATTCCTAATTCTCAACCCTATGTGATTAATAGATGTATTTTTATCAGGAGGACTTTTCAGGGTTGCTCTGTGGCTTTTGGTTCATAGGATTTTCATGTGAAAAATTTTGAGGTAGAATAAGGAGGGATTGGATATTTTTGAAGAAAAATTGCATCATTCTAATTTTCACTTAAATATGGTATCCTCCTCAATCCCCTTAGTATCAATTAAGTTGAATCATCATGAAAAATCATGGAAAGTTTACACAATTCATCATTTCAACATCAAAAATATCAATCTTCTCAAACATAGTTTTTCAAGAAATCTCCAGATAGGCACAACTTTGTTTCTTCATTGGAAGCTCTGTAAAGGCATAAATTCTTTTATCATGAAAGATCTAGAATGTCACAGATTTGAACACAATTATTTTTTTATAGAAAACATATCTCTTTATAATTTAATTTTCCACCCAAAGTATCACAAAATTTTGGTAGCACAACACAAGACAGCTTCCCCACACTTAAGTTAAACTAGATTATGCAATTTCACTTCAAGCGTTAGTTGGGTTGGGAAAATTGGATTGTAATGTGGCTAACCTAACAGTCTGTTCATCGCTTATATGGGCTACAAGGATTAAATGTTCAAGGTAGGATATTATAAAAAGGATTTTTATGAAACATGATCTTTAATACCAAATAAATTCCAAAATCATTTAAAACTCAAGTACCTCAATCCCTCAAATTTTGATAGGAATAAATAAAATTATGGTTAAATCAAGTACGGTTTGGTTCTCTAAAGAAGTGAGGTAAATATAAATAATATGAAAATAATGGTTCAGAAGCCTCATGAGAAATTGTTTTCAAATATAAAGACAGTGAGTTGTGGCATGGGATTCAAAATTCAATGAACTTTCCATGACATTACTAAATATTTGAACGTGAAAAAAGTCATTTTTAGCATTAATTTAGGCTCAGTTTCATGAGATAAATTGGTTCACTTATTGATATAGATTTTAAAATGGCTATGATAATCATTTCAGATCAAAAGTTTCAGAAACACACAAAAAATGGAAAAAATACAATTTAAAAAAAACAATTGAAATTACTAAACTAAAAGCTTCCCTACCCCACACTTAAAATAATTCATTGTACTCAATGTGATCCCATGAGATGATATGTACACATTAAATATAGAATTTTAAATAGGAAAAATAATATAAAAGTTAAGGGGTTAGGAATAGTATGATATTCTTAACTAATGATGGGGTCAGGCAGTGTAATGAAATCCACTACATTAGTAGAAATTCTCTCAATGCATTTCTTCAAACATTTCTCACTGATTGTAAAGATTCTTATAGTGTCCTCTTGCATGATCTACATTGAACCATAAGGAAAAATATTAGATAAAATATAAGGACATAAACATCTGGAATGCAACTTATAGGGCATCAGGTTTAGTCATGAACTGTGGGGATGGACTTTCTATCCAAAATGAAACTCCCTTTATTAGGTCATTATATCGTGAGATGCTTTTGATATTTCCTTCTAGAGCCTTGAGTCCTCATTTGATGGAAATAAAATCTCCTCAAGCTCTTAAATCAGCAGCTTCCTTGGATTCCAACTTGGGACAAATCCAAGTTTCTTTTCTTTATAGTCCAATAATCCTGATGCTCTATAAGGACCCGTCCTTAAAATATTACATAATATTGAATTAAACGCATAATTTACATTGAGGATATTTTTAGGTTTAGAGTTTTAGAGAATTAGGACATAATTATTACATTTTAAAAGATTACAAAGTAGACACTTCTACTCAGTATCCATTTTCTTCATAAAATAAAAACTCTTGAAAAAAAAGTCATGTCTAGTTCCATGTTTTAGACAACATGAATTTTCTTTGATCCCATCCTTGACCCTATTCATCTTCAAGTCCTATGAAAAACATTTCAAAACATGGGATGAGCATAAAAATCTCAATAAGGGTTATAAAACAAAGAAATAAAACATTAGTTCATAAATACATACAAAACAAAAACTCTTTTACTTACCTCATGAAATCATAAAATTTATGAATAAAAAATAGAAATCATAAATCATAAAGGTAACTTGTGGCATCCATAATATACTTACATTTTAGCTATCACAGCTATATAGGTAGTTACTTTGGAATACCCATCACAGTATATTCCCCCAATATCATAGGACAAACATCCACGTTTACCTCCATCACGTTACCCAATGCATTGGAGATTTATCTCAGGCTCACCTACCCAGGTTTTATCACAGAACCACCCATATACGTAAACAATTCCCAAGAACCATAACATGTTCGTAACACATAAAATAAACATAAAAGAAAGATAACATTTCAAAATTTCAACCACAATATATCATTTAAATATATTGACATAAAAATCCATTATCAAAACCATTTTCAATACCAAAATACAAAAAATAGTATATGGTATTTCTTTTCCTTTTAAAAAATATTACGGCTTGTTAAAGAATCCAAAGATCAAATAATACACGTGGTAGTGGAAAGGACGTTATCACCACTTACGTTAAAAACAAACATTCTTTTTTGTCGTTTAGTAAAACGCTTCATAGAAAAAGATTCCCTTTTAATGAAATGAAAAGTAAAATGTGTTTATACATCATATAAAAGAAAATCATGTATTAAAACAAAATATGCCTCAATGAAAGGAGATTAAGATGAAGTCCCTTACCTATTATCCGACTTGACCCGTTCATTATTTAATATCCTGAATAATAAACTAATGTTAATTTTTACATTCTTAATAAACTTTTTCAAGTTTATTATTCCTTTTATATCACTTAGTACCATGATGTAAAAATTACGTAATCATTTAAGTTAATAACTTTTGTTTTGTTGATATTTGGTACTTGAGTAAAAAATGAACACCATATAGTTACAAGTTGTTCACATGGTAAAAATTTAATTATATACAGAATTATATTCATGATTTAGATATCATATATATCATATATACCAAATATATACATGTATTTATAATAGTACATAACATTTGGAAGTAAGAAATGAAATGCACCCTTCATGGAGACGGTAAGTCGTACGTATGCATGAACGCTACTTCCATTTTTATTTCATATTTTAATGGAATTAAAACATAATTATACATAGGTATATTATAATTACACTATAATATCATAAAATATAATTAAATACATCCTTTATACGTTCCAGGTATGGCATGAACTAGTCATATCACTTTGAGGGGGTGGTAGTCCGCACTTCCTCAAATGAAATTATCGTATTTACCCATTATGGAAACAATAAAGGTATTCTATAAATGGAAAATAAAAAAGCATAAAGAAAAAATAAACATAATATATATCATATATAAATATAGTTCCATCTTAATTTCAACCATGAGAGGCGGTAGGAGATAATCGAATAATCATCATTTCTTGAGGTGTTAGTTTACCATCCATATAAATAGTTTGTTCTTCACCCATTATATGGATGTGTGTGTAAGTATAGTTTAAATAATTCTCATAAAAAATCCTAGTATATTTAAGATATTGGTGTTGTTATAAAATAAAGGAATAAAAATATTTTAGGGGTTTTAGAAGTAAAATAAAAGAAAAGAAGTTAAGAGAAACTGTTGTCTTTAATTTGGGTAACTTCCTTTGGTTTGAACCAAAATGGTTTGTTAAAGTACATTCTGTCTAAGGTAAGGCTTCTAGGTGGAATAGAGGTATTTAGAGAGATTAATTGGGTAGATTTTGGATGAGCCAAAATGCTTGAGAGGTGTGAGTAATTGGATAGAAATGGTCTTCTTTTATAAGGGGGAGGAGGGGCTCTTTAGGAAAGTGTGAAAGTATTATTTTATTATACAATGATATTCGGTTTATAAAGGACCAAAAAATAATTAGAATCGAATATAAGATGAATCACGTTCTAAATAAAATATTCCAATAACAATTGGACAAGTTATGGATGTTATTTTTATATTAATAATCTTATTTAAATAAATTATTTATTAATGAGGTAAACACTACATCATTATTGTGTCATAAATCATTTAATCTATTCGATTTATACAAATTATAAAAAAAATACCATGATGTATAAATCTATTTAGATTTATAAAAAATATTTATAGTCCAAAATATGACTTATATAACCCCATTAAAAATTGATTTACTAAAAGAGTTTTGTTTATGTCTTTTTTGACTTTACATTAAGTTAATTTATCTAAAGTGTCCTTATCACTCCCAAGTGGCTCAATGGGGTCCCAAAATCGACTCAAAGATGACCATGGTCATAAATGACTCAACAAATAAGGTTTTAACAATTGTTAAGGTAATTTTGAATTATTATAATATTCTTTTTACCTTTAATTGCCCTATTTACCTTTAACCACGGTAAAAAAGTCAAAAGTTACTATTCACAAGAAATTATTTTCAACTTATTGAACAACATTTTACTTACTAATAACACCCATTTATGTTGTATTTTTGGAATTTAATTCATAAAAGTGGTAAATTTCATTTAAATGAAAAAGTCGGTTTTTAACTACTACTAAGTGGTTTTATTATTCATCAAAAATTGAAGTTTCTCAAAAAAAATACCAAAAATTCATCATAATATTTATTTGATATTCCAAATTTAAAGATCGTGTCTATTTATCCAAATTCAAAACATATATGTGGCATTAATTAATTTAAAATTAATTCCCGTTGTTAAAACAAATAGCATATTTTTAAGAAACAATAACTATCAAAAGATTGATACTTGTTTAAGTCCAATTTCAAAGTGAAATTAAATACATTGACCAAAATTGGATTAAATGATAAAAATATATTCTAATTACACTTTAAATCCAATTAATAAGATAATCTAACCATATAAATAAATCAGATTAAAACATAGTTTTGAATTAAAAAACAATATTTTTCACTATTCATTAAAAATGAACTTTATCGAAAAAATTCCAGAAATTTACACAAAGTAAATTTTGATGTCCCCATTATAAAGAAGGACTTTATTCGGTCAAATAGAATGTATTAAAGTGACCAAAACAAGATTTAAAGAGGTTTCACCAATAAAAGGTGGAAAATCGGATTTTTAATGTAAATTATGCTTAGAATTATATTCATTCACATTTTAAACCTCTAACTTTTTATTGAATAAATTTCAATACATTTAACAAACATGTATAATCATATTGTAGTTATTTTTTTTCATTCCTACCAATACAAAGGCTAGGAGTTAACTACCATTTAAAATAATAATATTATATTATTAGTGTGCATGGTAAGATTTCAAAGAAACTAGTTGTTGCGTATCAGGTATGTTATCGAACATAGCAACCAATTTAAAGTTAAATTAATGTTTAATTCAAAAATATTAATAAATATGAAATATTTCTTATTCTTTATTTACCTGGGATGTTACATCCTTCCCCCTTTTGGAAATTGCATCCTCGCAATTTTACTTATCAAAATAAATGGGGGTATTTATCCCTCATAGCATTTTTAGATTACCAAGTTTCCTCTTCAACCATATGTTTCTTCCAAAAAAACCTTTACCTGGTGAGTTACCTTATTCCACAACACTTTCTCTCTTCGATCAATAATCTGGACTGGTTGTTCTTCATAAGAGATATTCTCTTCTAACTGAACTACCTCTAGACTCAAAACATGATATGGGTCTGGCATATACTTTCTCAACATCGAAACATGAAAAAAATTGTGTACCTAGGATTAAATTGGAGTTAAATCCACTCTATATGAAACTAATCTAACTTTCTACAGTATTTCATAATGTCCAATGAACCTCAAACTCAACTTTCCCTTCTTACCAAAAAAAATTACACTTTTCCATGGAGAAACTTTGAGGAAGACATGATCACCTACCCCAAAAGAAAGATCCTTCCTCTGGTCCCATCAGTTTCCTTTCAACTACTTCATCCCAAAAAGATGGAGTTCGACAACGGTTTCCATATAATGCCTCAAATGGATCCATCTGTATACTGGATTGAAAACTGTTATTATATAAAAATTCAACCAAAGAAAGATGTTGGTCCCAAATTCCATGATAATCCATCGAGAAAGCACGTAACATATCCTCCAATGTCTGAATTGTTCGTTCTGATTGCCCATCTGATTGATCTTGAAAAGTTGTACTAAAATTTAATTTAGTACCCAACTACTTATGAGGGTATTTCCAAAAGTTATAAGTAAACCTGGGATCATGATAAAATACAATGGAGAGGGAAAATCCATGAAACCTGACTATTTCTTTAACATAGAACCGAGAATGTTGATCTAGAGAAAAATTATCTCGAATAGGAAGTAAATGATCAGATTTAATCAATCAATCAATAATAACCCAAATTGCATTACTACCTTGAGATGTCTTTGGTAATCCCACAACGAAGTCCATGGATATATTTTCCTATTTCAACTCTTTCACTAGTAAAGGTTGAAGCATCTCTTTTGGTAACTACCACTCTACTTTAACCTTCTGACAATTCAAACACTTCACAGTAAAATCAGCAATATCTCTTTTCATTCCATCCCACCAGTAATACTCATGAAGATCTCTATACATCTTAGTACTACGAGGATGAACTGAAAACGGAGAACTATAAGCTTTACATAACAACTCTTTCTTCAACTGTGAATCACAAGGCACACATAATCTCTTCTCAAACCTCAAAACACAATCATTGTAAACATTAAAATAAGGTAACTTACCCTTCTAAACAAACTCTACCTTTTTCTACAACTCACTGTCTTCCTTCTTCACTTTCTTAATTGTTTTTGATAGAGATGATTTCACTGACACCTGAAACAAAACAGAAGAATTTCCTGCACCAACAACTTCTATGCCATAGTTCATCAAATGAAAAACCAAAGGATCTTGTTCCAAATATTGCATGGTTAATGAGACATTACTTTTTCAACTCAAAGCATCAACCACTTTATTTTATTTTCTTACATGGTAATGGATTGTGCAATCATAATCCTTGATTAATTCCTGTCATCTCCTCTTTCTCATGTTCAATTCTTTCTGAGTGAATATATACTTTAAAATTTTGTGGTCAGTATATATTTCACATTTTAATCCATAAAAATGATGCCTCCAAATTTTTAAAGAAAAACAACATCAGATAATTCCAAATAATGTGTAGGATAATTTAACTCATGTGGTTTCAAATAACGTTAAGAATAAGCAATTACCTGATCATTCTGCATTATGACTCAATCAAGTCCTTTCAACAAAGCATCACTGTAGATAACAAACTCACCATTTTTGGATGGGTGTTCCAAAACTGGAGCATTCACCAATCTTCTTTTCAATTCTTGAAAACAATCATCACATTCTTTTATCCAGATGAACTTAACACCTATTTGAGTTAACATAGTCATTGTACCAAACCTCTGGTAATAACCTATCAAAACAAGAAAACTATGAATCTCAGATATATTTTTGGGTCTTGGCCATTATTCAAAAACTTTTGTTTTATTAGGATCAACCGTTATGCCATTTTTTGAAACAATGCAACCATGGAAAGAAATTCGTTGCAACCAAAACTCACACTTTCTGATTTTTCCATACAGTTTCTTTTCTTTTAAGGTTTTCAAGACAACCCTTAAATAAATTTCATGTTCCTATTTAATTTTGGAAGAAACCAAAATATCATCAATGAACACAACCACAAACTTATCCAAGAACTCACGGAGAATTTTATTCATAAGATACATGAATATAGTAGGTGCATTGGTTAAACCAAAAGGCATAACTAAAAATTCATAATGGTCATATCTAGTATGAAATGCGGTCTTTGGAATGTCGGCTTCCATTACTTTCAACTGATGGTACTCCGACCTCAAATCAATCTTCAAAAAATACTGAGCTCCCTGGAGCTGATCAAACAAATTATCAATATGAGTCAAAGGATACTTGTTCTTAACATTGATGTTATTCAATGATCTATAATCAATTCAATGTCTCATTGAACTATCTTTCTTTTTAACAAATAAGATAGGAGAACCCCATGGTGATGTGCTAGGTCAAATGAAATCTTTATCTAATAACTCCTACAGCTGCTTCTTTAACTCTAAAAGTTCAATTTGATCCATTTGATAAGGGGGTTTTGAAATTGGATTAGCATTAGGAACTAAGTCAACAATAAATTCAACTTCCCGATCAGGTATAATACCAGGAAACTCATTAGAAAAAATATCAAGGTACTCGTTTAACACTAGAACATCATTAATCTCAACACTACCTTTATTTTAAACAATATGAGCAAGGTAACATTCATTTTCATCATTTACTAGTTTCTCAGCTTCCTGATATGTTATCCAAATCAAGGGTTCATTCTTGTACACAAATTTAAAATCATTTTGAAAATAAACCTCTTTAGCTCTATAGTCAATCTTAGAATGATAAACAGAAATCCAATCCATGCCCAAAATAACATAAAACTCTACTAGAGGAAAAATAATAAGGTTTTATGGTAGATTCTTTCCACACACAAGGATAGTAATGTTCTTATGTTTTCTTTTTGTCTCAAAATTTCCTCTTGGTATTTTTACCGTAAGTTCTGTATTCATATCTTGAGATGGAATTCCCAATTTAATAGAAAACATCTCAGAAATGAAAGAGTGTGTAGGCCCTGAATCAAACAACACATTGGCATAATCTAAACAAACAAAAAATGTACATGATAATACTTCATTTGATGGACCAACATCTAATTAAGTAGTTGCAAAAGATTTCACCACCCCTTTCTGCTTATAGTCTGGCTACTTTCCCTTAGTTGAGTTCTTTTTTGGACACTCATTTGCATAATGACCCATTTCATTGCACTTAAAACATTTTACTAACTATAAATCAGATTTTGTCTTACCATTACCCTGATCTTTTTCAGTGCAATTATGAGCCTTATGTCCCATTTTACCACATCAGTAGCACATACCATAATTCAAAAGACATTCCCCATCATGCTTTTTACCACAATTTTCACAAACTGTAAACTTATGTTTCTTACCATCAGACTTTTTTGAAGAGTTATTCCCTTTTTCCTGCCACCTCGACCTCTTATTTTGTTGTTTTTCAAAGAACACATTATCATCAGCAAACTCCATTTCCACCTTCTCTGCACAACGAACAAGTTTTTCATATCTTTTGAACTCACAAGAAGCTAAAGATCTTCGATAGATTGGATTTAATTCTAAGTAAAAATGGTTGATTTTACTATCAAGATCTCATATGAAATTTGGAGCATACCATGCCAGTCGAGTGAATTTTTCTTCATAAGCACCCACTGAGTAATCCTCCTGCCTCAATTCTAGGAATTGTTTTTCCATTCTAAGATGAACCACCTTAGGAAAATATTTCTCAAGAAACATACCTTTGAATTCATCCCAATTCAGAGCATCAATCTCCTCACTATACCAGATATTTTTCACCATCGACCACCATTGATTAGCTTCACCTTCAAAATGGTAAACAGCGAGACTAACCTTTTGATTTTCTGAACAACCCATGACATCGAAAATAATTTACAGTTCTTTAATCCACCCTTCTACTAACACTGGGTCAGATGATCCTCTGAATGATGGGGGATGTTGCCTCATGAAATTCTCCACTACTGACATGTTCCTCTATGATTAATCTGGCTGATCTCGTGCATGGATACCACCACCATTTATAGCCTGAGTCAACTGTGTCGTCACTACAACAAACTGTTCAGTTCCGATTCTGACTATCTCAGGTTGCTGATTTGGAAGGTTTTCTTCCTCCTAATGTCGTCCCAACATAGCTTCCATGTTTCCTATGTGGAAAACCATTCTGAAAAAAGAAATATCTTAGGCGAAGCAACATGGTAATATGTATATGCTATATGATTTCAATATTAACATAAATTACTTTATGGATATTAATTTAACAATATCCTAACTCTTGAAGTTATATAAACCGACCTCTAATACCAAATATAAGGACATGACTTTAAAAAATTACATAATATTAAATTAAATGAATAATTAACATTGAGGATCTTTTTAGGTTTAGAGTTATTGAGAATTAGGACATAATTATTACATTTCAAAATATTAAAAAGTAGACAATTCTTCTCACTTTACATTTTCTTCATAAAATAAAAACTCTTGAAAAAAAGATTCATGTCTAGTTTCATGTTTTAGACAACATGACTTTTCCTTAATCCCATCCTTGACCCTATTCATCTTTAAGTCTTGTGAGAAACATTTCAAAACTTGGGATGAGCATAAAAAGATCAGTAAGGGTTATTAAAAAAAGAAAGAAAACATTAGTTCATAAATACATAAAAAACATAAAATCTTTTACTTACCTCATGAAATCATAAGATTTATGAATAAAACATAGAAATTATAAATCATAAAGGTATATTATGGAATCTATAACATACTTACCTTTTAGATATCACAGCTACACAGGGAGTTACTTTGGAATACCCATCAAAGTATATTCCCTAAATCTCTTAGGAGAAACATCCATGTTTACTTCTATCACATTACCCAATTCATTGGAGAGGTATCTCGGGCTCACCTGCCCTAGGTTTATCACGGAACCACCCGTATACGTAAACAATTCCCAAGAACCATAACATATTCATAACACATAAAACAAACATAAAAGAAAGATAAATTTTTTACATTTTGACCACAATATATCATTTAAATATATTAACATAACAAATACATTATCAAAACCATTTTCAATACCAAAATACATAAATGAGTATATGGTATTTATTTTCCTTTTAAAAAATATTACGTCTTGTTAAAGAATCCAAAGATCAAATAATACTTACAGCAGCAGAAAGGTCGTTGTCACCGCTTACGTTAAAAACAAACATTATTTTTTTCATTTAGTAAGACGCTTCGTAAAAAAATATTCCCTTTGAATGAAATGAAAATTCAAAGTTGTTTATACAGAATATAAAATAAAATCATATATTAAAACAAAATATGCCTCAATGAAAGGAGATTGAGATGAAGTCCCTTACCTCGTGTTTGACTTGACCCATTCGTTATTTAATATCCTGAATAATAAGCTAATGTTAATTTATTATTTTTTTAATAACCTCTTTCAAGATTATTATTCCTTTTTATATCACTTATTACCATGTTATAAACATTACATTATCATTTGAGATAATAACATTCGTTTTGTCAATATTTGGTACTTGAGTCAAAAATGAACACCATATAGTTACAAGTTGTTCACATGGTCAAAATTTAATTATATCCAAAATAATATTCATGATTTAGATATCATATATATCATATATACCCAGTATATACTATATTTATAATAGTACATAACATTTAGAGGTAATAAATGAAATACACCATTCATGGAGATGGTAAGCCGTACGTACGCATGAACGCTACTTCCATTTCTATTAATTATTTTAATGGAATTAAAACATAATGATACATAGGTATATTATAATTCCAGTATAATATCATATAATATAATTAACTCCATATTTTATACGTCCCATGTATGGCATGAATGAGTCATATCACTTTGAGGGGGAGGTAGTCCACATTTCCTCAAATGAAATTATCGCGTCTACCCATTATGGAAACCATAAAGGTAAGATATAAATGGAAAATACAGAAGAATAAATAAAACATAAACATAATATTTATCATATATAAATACAGTTCCATCTTAATGTCCACCATGAGAGGCGGTATGATATAATCGAAAAATAATCGTTTTGTGAGGTGTTAGTTTTCCATCCACAGAGATTGTATGTTCTTCACCCATTAGATGGAGGTGTGTGTAAGTGTAGTTCAAATAATTCTCATAACAGCATCCTATTATATTGAGTATACTGGCGTTTTTATAAAATAAAGGAATAAAAAGAGTTTATGGGTTGGAGAAGTAAAATAAAAGAAAATAAGTTAAGAGAAACTGTTACCTTTAATTTGGGTAACATCTTTTGGTTTGAACCAAAATGGTCTGTTGAAGTGCCTTATGCATAAGGTAAGGCTTCTAGGTAGAATATAGGGATTTATAGAGCTTAATTGGATAGATTTTGGATGAGACAAAAGGCTTGAGAGGTGTGATTAATTTTTTTTTAAAGGTGAGGGAAGCCTCTTTATTCATGAAAAGCAAAAAACAAGGAACAACAAGGGAATGGGGTCAGAGAAGACAAAAACTGCCCTCATTCTAAAACATAAACTGTCAATGACATCAGCAATCAAATTCAAGAGGATTATACTCATCATAATCCCAATCAGACTCATCATCCAAGGGACTGAAAGAATTACCTCTAGCCTTTCTCCCACTGGATATGGATCTAGTCACCATAGTGGGCTTCAAATGTGAGTAGTCCTTCCTTGTCCGGGACTTTGTCATTGAGGGCGAAAAGCCTTCAATAGCAACTGATTTTCCTTTAACAGCGTCTCGATATGAACATTTATTGGGAGAACCATCATTCTCTATGTCAGACCATTTTCCAGCAATATTCATTGTGCTCCACTGCTTGTTGAGTTCCTCAATAATCTGCGAGCCTGCATCCGAAGATTTGAAAGCATCCATGTCAGGGTTAATGATAAAGGCATCATCCTTTACCTGTGTTTCAGCATCATTTTCCTGAGTGGAGTCCACCAAGACTGCATCTAATTTGTACTCTTCATGTGTAGATGGGCCATGCATAGGAGTCATAGGCCCCGCCGGTTTGTCAACAGGTCCCTGGAACTCCACGGAATGGCCACAGACCTCATGCTGATTCAAAACCTTAAGATCAGAACAATATGCTGGAAGAATTTTTCCATCCACAGCCTACTGTCAATCCTCATAGGTGCACCAATCCTCCTGCTGATATTGGGAAGCCTGCAGCTGTGTTGGACCAGACCCATTTCCTTCATTGGCATCACCCAATTTTCTAGTTTCTGGAAAAGCTTCTCCATCTTTATGCTGTATTTTATACAGTTTCTTACATACCTTCTGGTTATGACCCTTAATAGAGCAATAAGAAAAGATATCATTTCTAAAACAGTTCCTCTTTTGATGTCCAATGGTTTGAAATTCCACACAAAATTGAGGTAAATTTTCATACTTAATCAGTAGATTAATATCATCCGCAGATGTAGAAAGAACAACTTGCTCAACCAAGTCAGAATTTAGATCAATTTCAACAAGAATCCTAGCAAAGTAGCCATACTTGGCCATTTCTGTGGCTCTGTCCATTTTAATGGGAACACCCACACCCGAAGCAATGCCAAACAGTATACGAGGGTGCCAAAAAAATCCAGTTTAAGCCAAGAATTTTGATCCATACCTAGACCCTGGTGTTCTTGATAGAAAATGAGTTAAATTGGACATTCCATTCTTGAATGGTAACCATTCCCGGTTTCAGAGAGATGGATCCAAATCCCCAAGCCCTGTGTTTCAGATCATTGTTTGGGAAGAGGATATGGAAGAAACCTCTCCCCATAGGAATACATCGATATTCCGAGAAACCCCAGACCAAAGAGAGTCTTTCCAAAAGATCTTTCACCCTCAATGGATTTTCCCCAACTGGTAAAATCAAACGGGCAAGAATCGAATGTCGACAAATCTTAATCCTATCTGCAATAGCATCCTCATTTACTTTGACATGAAAAATCTTACCTTTTCGGATGATTCTTTTGGGAGTGAAGGCCTTCAATGATGCAAAATGCCTCCTATTAGTGCCATCCCCTTTTTCTATTCTCCCACACCCATCTTGCATTGACGGCGCCGATTGACAAGAAGGAAGAGGACCTGCACCAGATAGCAGCTCGAGATCCAAATCGAGAGGGTATGCCATTCGTGAAGAAAACCCTATATTCCTCCATCGCTTCGACGAGCACTCCCTATCCCGACTGCCATGTATGATCCTGGAGCTTGAGAGGTGTGATTAATTGGATAGAAATGGTCTCCTCTTATAAGGGGGAGGAAGGGCTCTTTAGGAAAGTCTGAAAATATTATTTTATTATATAATAATATTTGGTTTCTAAAGGTCCAAAAATCATTAGAGTATAATATAGGATGACTCATGGAAGAAATAAAATCAGCCAATAAGAATTTGAAAGTTTTTGGATGTTATTTTAATATTAACAATCTTATTTAATTAAATGATTTATTAATGAGGTAAACACTGCATCATTATTGTGTCATAAATAATTTAATTTATTCGATGTATAACATTTTTAAAAAAAATACCATGATGTTGGAAATCGTTTTATATTTATAAATAATATTTATATTTGAAAATATGACATATATAACCCCCTGTAAAAATTGATTTACTAATAGAGTCTTGTTTTTGTCATTTTTGTCTTTACATTAAGTTAATTTATCTAAAGTGTCATTATCACTCCCAAGTTGCTCAATGAGGTCCCAAAATCGACCCAAAGATGCACATGGTCATAAATGACTCATCCAATAAGGTTTGGAAAAGTGTTAAGGTAGTTTTTAATTATTATAATATTCTTTTTACCTTGAATTAGCCTATTTACCTTTAACCGCGGTAAAAAAGTCAAAAGTTACTATTCACTAAAAATTAATTTCATCTTATTGAACCACATTTTACTTACTAATAACAACCATGTATGTCGGATTTTTGAAATTCAATTCATAAAAGTGGTAAATTTCATTTAAATGAAAAAGTCAGTTTTTTAACTACTACTAATAAGTGGTTTCACTATTCATTTTAATTGAAGTTTTTCATAAAAATAAAAAAAAATCAGCCTAAGCTTTATTTGATAATCCTAATTCTAAGATTGTTTCTATTTTTCCAAATTCAAAACATATAAGTGGCATTAACTAATTTAAAATTAATTACCATTGTTAAAACAAATAGCGTGTTTTTAAGAAATAATAACTATCAAAAGATTGATACTTGTTTAAGTCCAATTTCAAAGTGAAATTAATTCCATTGACCAAAATTGGATTAAATGGTAAAAATATATTCTAATTTAACTTTAAAACCAATTAAAAATATAATATAACCATATAAATAAATTAGATTAAAACACAGTTTGGAATTAAAATACAATATTTTTAACTATTCATTAAAAATGAAATTTATTAGAAAAATTCCAAAAATTTACACAAAGTAGATTTTGATGTCCCCATTATAAAGAAGTATTTTATTCATTCAAATATAATTTATTAATGTGACCAAAACTAGATTTAAATAGGGTTCTCCATTAAAATGCGGTAAATCGGCTTTTAATGTTAATTATGCTTAGAATTAGATTCATTCACATTTTAAGCCTCTAACGTTTTATTGGATAAGTGTAAATACATTTAACAAACCTTTATAATCATATTTTAGTTAGTTTTTTCATTCCTTCTAATACAACGGCTTGGATTTAACTACCATTTAAAATAATAATATTATATTATTAGTGTGCAACGTAAGATTTCAAAGAAACCCATTGTTGCGTATCAGGTACGCTATCGAACATAGAAACCCCTTTAAAGTAAAATTAATGTTTAATTCAAAAAATTTAATAAATATAAAATATGACTTATTCTTTATTTACCTGGGATGTTACATGCTCGACCTCCACTAGTAGATGAAAGAATTTCCCAAAAACAATCCTTAATGGATACATACTGATGGGAGTCTTGTATGCATTCATCTAATCCCATAGTGTATTATCCAAGAACTTTCTATAATCCTTCATATTCAGTTGCACGGTTTTCTCCAAAACTTGTTTCAACTCGCGATTTGAAACCTCAGCCTTGCCATTTTTTGGGGGTGGTATGGTGTTGATGTTTTGTGTGTCACCCCGTACATCCAAAGTAGGGAATCCAAATTCTGATTACAGAAGTGTATCCTTAGGCTACTGATGATATCCTTTGGTACTCTGATCCTATTAATAATTTGTTTCTTGACAAAGTCCATTACAACATGGGAGTCATCTTTCATGGTGTCCTTAACCTCCACCAATTTACTCACATAATCAAAATCAACCAAAATTTACAAAAAAAATAACTAGGAAAAGGACCCATACAATTGATTCCCCAAACATCAAAAATATCACATAATAATATGGTTTGTTGGGGAATCTCGTGTCTCCTAGAAATTTTTCCATTGTGTCAGAAATGTGAACATGACTTACAAAACCCATGACCTTCGTGGAATAAACTAGGCCAATATAATCCAGAGTTTAAGACTTTTCTAGCTATTAGTTGGGGTCCAAAGTGTCCTCCACATGAAAGTGTATTGCAATAATGTAAAATAGACTCAAACTCATGATCAGGAACACACCTCCTAATAACATGGTCACTACACATGCACCATAGGTAGGGATCATCCCAAACATAAAATATTGACTCACTCTTTAACTTTTGGACATGATGTTTCTTTAAATTTGCAGGAATTTCATATGCAACAAGGTAGTTAACTAAATCAACATACCAAGGATGTGTATCTAAGATGGAATAAAGATTATCATCGAGGAATGTGTCCCGAAGTGGTACCTAGCCCAAGGTGTCTTCCTCTAGTATGTGAGTAAGCCTAATCATGTGTCCCACCACCAGGTTTTTAGACCCCTTCTTGTCTTTATCTCATTATCAAATTCTGGAAGAAGGAGTATCCATTGGATAAACATGGGTTTTTCATCTAGCATCTTCAATAGGTCCTTAAAGCTACATGGTCAGAAAAAAAACTACTTTAGAGCCCAATAAATATGAAAAGAATTTATCAATGGAAAATATAACGGTAAGAAACTCATTTTCTATGGTTTAGTAGTTTGATTGTGTTGAATCCAGTATCCTCAATGCATAGGCAATCACATGTGAGAATCCCTCCACCCTCTGAGAGAAGACAACTCTGACCGTGACGTTACAGGCATCCCACATAATCTCAAAAGAAATCCCCCACCATGGGGGTTGTATGATTGGTGGAGTGGTCATACAATTCTTTATCTCTTCAAATTAAGTCCTTAAAGAATAATCAAACACAAAATTATAATCCTTTTGAAGTAATCGCGACATAGGATGATCAATCTTACTAAAATCTTTGATGAAGCACCGATAAAATTATGCAATCCCTAGAAAAGATCTAACATCACACACACATGAAGTATAGGTTTAGGATGAAATAATATCTACCATAGATCTATAAATATATATCCTAGGTTTTGATACTACATTCCCTAAGACAATGCTATTCTCTACCAAAAAATGACACTTTTCAAAGTTTAAGACCAGATTCTTCTCAATACAACAATTCAAAACCATTACCAATCATCAAATGAAGACCATACACTGTAAAATCATCCATAAATACCACTATCATGGTTTCAATAAAATCATAAAAAATACTCACCATGCATCTCTAGAAGGTACGTGGGGCATTGCAAAGTTTAAATGGCATCCTTCCGTAGGCAAACATACCAAATGGACAAGTTAATGTTGTCTTCTCTTGATACTCCAAAGTAATAGGAACCTGAAAATATCTATAAAATCTATCCAAGAAACAATAGTGTGTTTTCCCAACTAGTCTCTCAATCATTTGATCAATAAATTGGAGGGGAAATTGGTCCTTGCAAGTGGACTAATTTAGTTTCCTATAATCAATACACACACACCAACTGTTTTTCATCCTCATTGGAAAAAACTCCTCTATCATTTTTAACAATAGTAACACCTCTTTTCTTAGGCACAACCTGAATAAGACATAGCCACTGAGAATCTAAAATGGGATAAATTATACCTACCTCTAGCAATTTTTCATCCTCTTTTTTAACAACTTTAAGAAGGGTTGGATTGAGTCTCCTTTGTGGTAGACTAATTGGTTTAGCCCCATCCTACAAAAGAATCCTATGCCTAAAAATGGAGGGGAAAATACCTGATATGTCAGCCAAGGCCCACCTAATTTCCCTAATGTTATCCCTAAAAAGATTCAAAAGTTTTTCTTTATATTCAAAAGGGATATTGTTCTCAATTATAACAAGTAATCTCTCACCGCTTAACAAGTATGAGTATTTGATATTTGGTGTTAATTGCTTGAGCTACAATGAAGGGGGTGGTGTATGGATGAAAAAATTGAAGGAGCTAAAATATGTTCACAAATAACATCAGTATTAGAATAAACATCATCAAAATAAGATAATAATTCATCAAATCTATTAGCATACTCAACAGCCATGACATAATTAGATTGAACATGATCAAAATCAAAAAATTAATACATTTCAAAATAAAATCTAGGAGAGTCTTGTGCATTAGAAATAGGTGTGGAAGTAATATTAGATATCAAACCAAAACCAATTATTTTAATATCCCTAATCATAGGACAATAAAAATCTATGGGGTTTTTACTTGGTGGTTCTAAATGGGAGATAACAAAAGCAGAATGGTCCACTGACAGGTACTTCATGGAGTCCATAACATTAAATATCACAACTTCATCTCCAAAATCCATGGAATGTGTAACCTCATAAACATTTATTATTGTTTTTTTAGTTTTTATGAAGGGCCTACCTAAGATAATGGGCGCACGTGAACTTACCTAATCATCTTACATTTTAAACACGTAGAAATCTGATGTAAAGATCACGTCTCTTACCCAGACATGTACATCCTCAAGGACTCCTACTAGATATGTTGTACCTCTATTTTACAACTGCACCACTACTATCATTAGCTTCAACTGACCAACCTATAAATAAGAAAATACATACTAAGGCATTACATTTATGAAAGCTTCTAAATCACAAAGAGCATTAAAAAAGTGAAGCTACCCTATGGTGTATGGGATGGTGAATGTCCCTAGATCCTTAAAATTTGTTGGCATTTCTAGAGTTGGTGTAATGAGTGCTGACACATTCCTTCCAAGATTGATCCTCTCATTTCCCTTGATCCCTCTTCGATTGGTACAATGTTCTTTTAGGAATTTTTTATACCTTTGGATTTTCTTAATGGATTCAAGTATAGGGATGTTGATCTCCACACGCTTGAATGTGTCCAAAAAATCTTTTTTCATCGCCTCTTCATCCATATTCCTGGATTGTACAACCCTATTTGGAAAGGTAAGGGGTTTAGGAGGAACATCATCAATCTTTTATTACCTTTTCTATCTCCATAGAATGATCATTAGTTGGTCTTGAATGGATCTTCTCTGAAGCTAAGGTGAATTCTGGTGGAATGATAGGTGTAGATGTATCAGTTGTTTGCTTTTTTCTTCTCAATGTGATGCCACTAACATTCCCCTTGGGGTTTTCAGTAGGTTAGGAAGGTAGATTTCTGTAATTTTTACTTACAATTTCATGGAGTTTAGTGTCAATCTGGCTCATTTGAGTCTTCAGCTCCCTCAACTCTGAACCTTGACTATTCATCTAATTATGTTGATTAAGAATAATTTGTTTCAAAAGTTGATTAGTGTTATAATTTACCTTTAGTGGGGGGTTCCCATGGTGTTGGATTGTGGATACTTGGGCTTCAAATATCCTTTGGGGTTGTTAGAAACCCTGTTGGTAAAGCGGAGTTCGTTGGAAATTTTGTGGAAAAGGGGGAATTTGTTATTTTCCCGAGACATACCTCATGTCTGATTTATCCTTCCACCCTTGGTTGTATATTAGTTCAAAGGAATAATACTTCTTTTGGGGATGTGGTTGTTTTTGTTGCTGATACGGTATCCTAGGTAATACTGCTGCATAATCCTCAGACTCTTGTAATTGGGGTAAACAGTCAGTTGGGTGGTCTGTTTTAGTGAAAATGTTATATGGACTCATAAGAGTGGGTTGGGATATCTTTTGAGCTAAATAAATATGCCTCCCCATAATAGCCAATTCTTCTACATTATTATCAATCAAATTATTTTCAAGAGAAGATGTATTTACCTGGTGTACTCCCCTGGCATGTGGTGTACCTCGATCGCTAAATTGTTAGGATGTTTGTGACATCTTGTCAATCAACGCATGTATAGCTACTAGGGTTTTGTCAACCAATACCCCTCCAGCTATATCATCCACCATGCTTATCTATATAGTTGTGAATCCTTCATAGAAGTACTGGATGAGTATTTTCTCACTGATTTGGTGATGAGGACAGCTTGCACACAACTTCTTGAATTTCTCTAGGTACTCATACATTGAATCCTCTTATGATTTCTTGATCCCAGAGATCTCTTTTAAAATCTATGTGGTCCTTGATGCTGGAAAAAATATCTGAAAGAAAAGACGTTACAAATCATTCCAACAAGTTACATCTTCAAGTTGTAAATAATATATCCCATTTTTGTATCTCTATCAAGTGAGAATGGAAATTCTCTTAGTTTAATTTAATATTTAGACACATTTCTTAGTTTAAGGGTTGAGAAAATCACATTAAATTATTTAAGGTGTTTTTTGGGTCCTCACCAGATAATCCATGAAACTTTTGAAGAAGGTGAATTAACCCAAATTTCAGTTCAAAGTCCGATTCAATATTTGGGTATACAATGCAATTTAGTTGATAATTATTTTCTGGTGCAGCAAATTCTAAAATGTTTTGATTAAGTTCATTCTTATTTTTTTCATAATTTTTTTCTTGTTTTAATATATATTTATATGTTTTTCCAATTTCCATGTTCTCATAATGTAGAAATTCTCTAATTGGTTGAATGTTGAAACTTCCCATAGACAGAAAATGTCTAATTTGATCCCTAAGGTTGTGTTCAATCTTAGGGTCAAGATCTAAGAGATCTTAAAGATTATTTCATGTCATAAATAAAATAAAAATTAAAAGAAGAAAAGTGCACCATAATAAAGTAAAAATGAGAAGTTTTAGTTGATGGTCTAAAAAGAATAAGAAGAAAAAGAAAACAAAAGAAGAAGAAAAATTCAGATTGGGTAAAGAAGGATAAAAGAAGAGAAGAAGAGAATACAATGAAAAATAAAATAATTACCTTTAAATGGTTGAAATAATTAATTTCCTCCTTGTAAACGAAGCTATTTTTAATGGTGTTGTCATGGGAACATTCAAATGCTATTTTGTTTTGGGTTATTTAGTTGTAGCATAGTGTGTGACCAAAGTCATCTCTCAAAGAGACAGTAATTAAAACAACATAAAAAATGTACATTGAAAATAAATTAAAATAACACATAAACTCTACTTGAAAATATGGGAGGGTTTTCAATGTTTATAAAATAATAATAAGAATAATTTTGGAAGAAGATTGTATTTTTTTGTTTTGTTTTTGAAATGAAATTTGATTAAAACAACACAACAAGAAGATGTTTTTTTAGAAAATAGTTTAAAAGGCGTAGTCGATATAAATATACATATTCACTTACTTATTAATCATTATCATTTAAAATAATCTCCAATTAATTATGATCCCCTTATTTTCTAACCCTGAAACCCTATGAGAGTTAACTTAACCCCAAAGATGAAAAGATTTAAACCCTAGGATAGCTTTGAAACATGCAGTCACAACACCTTGATTTGATTGTTGTTATAAGGGTAGCTTACAGTTAGTGGTGAATAAGGGCACATACCCACTCTTAAAATGAGGATGAATTTATCTCAGGGATTTTATTTTAACTCTACAAATTTATCCCGTGTGGTCTTGTTTTACCGATTAAGTTTGTGCTCTCATAATTTACACAAATTATCGACCTCATGTATTTTTGTGTTAATTGTTCAATTGCTCACATAGTTTCTTATAATTTAAAAAATAAATTCATGGATCATATTAATTTAATTAAATTATCTCATTAATTAAAATTAAAATATTGAAAAAGGTAATAGGTAGATCAATTATTAAGAAAACTACTCTCCCATGGGCGGTATAGTCATCGTAGAAGCAAATTGCATTTGCAACGCTTTAGAATGGGTATAGCCCAATCACACTTATACTATTAAGTTCCAACCCAAAGAGTAAGATAAAATAAGAATAAAAACATAATAAAATACAAAAAAATAGAATAAATTTAAGAGGCATTGAGAAGTATATTAATTAAACACAAACATTACAATGCGAAGAAGATAAAGAAGGATTTGATGAAGGGATCCTTGCTTCAAGAGGTACCCTTATTGAAATACTGGGAGAATTGGTGTGGAACCACTCCTCATTTGCCCTAAAATTCTTAATGCACGTCACAACCCCTCAAAATGCGAAAAAATACATATTTATGGAGTGGAGGGGAGGCTATGTTAAAATTGTTTTTTAGGTGTGAATGGGGAGATTCTTCCAAATATTTTAATCCCACTTGAACTGACTTTTGACCACATAAATGCATGAATTAGCTATCATTCCACAAGGATAATTTGTGAAAAATTTGGTTATATATCACCTATAAAAATCTGGTCCCAATACATTCAAGGATGAAAAATATATTTCCCAAACACTATAGTGATGCCCAATCTGGAGGGTCTAGTCCATCTTTGACTTCATGGCCCATTTAGTCCAACCAAATGCTTGATTTAGCTCTAATGACCTAAACAAAAGTTTTATCCCATTAAGTTAGGAACACATTTAAAAAAATTCAAATTAAAATAATTCATATTAAAATTTTTATGTCTTAATTACTATAGTTCACTTTAAAGGGTAAAATTGGAATTTTCATCAAATTTTCATAAGAATGGTCTAATCCCAAATATTTTATAAATAAACATATTTAACACAATGTGGGGAATTTCTTTCATTTATTATCAATAAATTATTCAAAAAAAAATTATCAATTTGATATCCCTTTGAGTGGGACTTTTAGAAGATAGGATAGGAAGGAATATCATATGTGAGGGTTATTCACCTTAACAATCTAGATGGAAATTTGGCATGTGCCTCTAACTTTAGGTACACACACCTTCTTCATGTGTTGCGGTGTAGATCGTATATTAGGAAACAATTTCTTCATTATGTTCTTTGATGTTTGTGTCTTAGTCTGCATCATCTATTGGATAAATGGTGATAATTTTCACTAATGCATATCTAGAAATGGGAATCATTTCATCATCATCTAAATAATGGAATGACTCATCATTCCATGTATCCCATTTGAAGGGTATATCAATTTTGTCCTTTGGATCCCCTTTCCTAGTAGGATGTTTTAGTTTTTATCCATTATGAGGTTTGATTTTATTTTTTGGATATTCTACTAGAATTTATATATGGATGGTGACCCTAGGGGAGTTTCTGACAATCCTCTCTGAGTGTGCCATGAAGGATAGGGATGTGTCATGCAATGATAGGAATGGTTGTGGGGCTATCTACAGAGGTAACCTCCCACCTAGAAAAGACCAACTTCTTTGAAGGAGGTGTTAAAAATTCCCTCAACCCTAAGGGATAGGGTTGAATTGGTTTCATCACAAACACATATTAGAACCATTGAGGATTTAATGATCCCAATGGTGGTGGTGACAGTAAAAATTCTCCCTACCCCTTTAGGTTGGGGTCACTCTTGGATGGATGCCTTAAATAATACCAATTTAGTCTTCTTGATTTTGAATTCTTTAACTCGAGTGAATTATATGTTCAATACAAGTTCAAAATATGGGTTTCTCTATAAATGAGGTTGTTAAGTGGTTGGGGACTTTTCCATTCCCAATTGGTATGTTTATGTGAAATTATTAGAGGCTTGGGGAATGTGCCAATTTATAGACCACTCCCTTCAGTCACATTTCTTTTAAATCATATATGTGAGAGGGTTTAATTATACAGACCAATATGTGTTTGAATTATTTGGGAATGTAACATCTTATATAACAATTTCATTTCTAGAAACCATCTATGAGAGACTCTTCTAGCCTAAGGACAAAGTGAAGCGCAATACTCTATACTGCCTCATCCCTAAATACACATGTTAGGAGGAGCAATTGATATTTTCTTCCTAACCACCCTTAAACTGTGAAGATAGGAGTGCTACAGTTTATAGAATTGTTTTTATAAATTGATATTATAATCTATAGAGAAAGTATGAAAGTTAATTCAATAATAAATTCTGTTCACCTACTAGAGATGGTCACCATACACCTGATAAGGGAGGTTCTTAGCCTTCAGTTGATGAAGGATGACCAATAAGTTCTAGAGTAATTAAAGGATGAATTCCTCCTTCAAAATGTTTAGTACTTCATATAGTAGATAAAAAATATGCGAGAACATGGTTGGGAGGTTATCCTTGGCTAGTTCCTTCAACATGTCCATGTAAAAATCATCATCCCTAGGTAAAGGTTCTTCCATTTGGTCTTACCACATCAATTACCTTCCAAGTGATTTATTAGAAAGAGGAGTGTTTCCTTATATTTATGGGAATAATATTCCACATTTTTTTATTGAGTCCATGATCATAGACAACCTTGACCCCTCAAGTGTAAATTGGTATGAAGTAAATCTCGAAGTGGATTCTAAAAGGGGAAGACCTTCTTACCGTGATGAATTTCTACTATGGGGAGTAACTGTATAGTGACCAGTCAATGTGTTAATGAGGGGAGGACTTTTTTCTTTATTGATCTAATCACAGTAAGGAAGACTATCATGGATAAAAACATTATAAGAGTTATCATGATTAATCCTTGTGTTTACATAGGGAGGACCTTTTTGTTATGTGTTTTGGGATGTACCTCGAAGACTACTAATCAGGGTATTATAGGGAGAATATCAGTGAATGAAACTACTCTCACATTATAATGGGGATTTAAAATACTCTCAAACCACCATAGATTTGTGTTTAAGGGACTCAAGTGTCTACATGATGATTAATACTATAATATAATCATAATTTTCAGTTGTTGTTCATACTTGGCGAGATCTCCTTTTGGATTGTCTCTTTTGGGAGGGTTGCTCACCATTTTGGGTGGGTACTTTCTCAGATATCTCTCATTATTTTGATTGATCGGTATGATGAGATCCTTAGAAATATAAAAGGATATGTTCCTATGCCTTAATTTTCATTATAATATATTGATGGGCCCCTTCAAAGTGGGTGAGAATATATGCCCACCTTTTAGTTTTCACTAATCTGTATCATCAGTTTCCTTCAAGATGAATTAGAGTAGTAATGTTTGCTTGCTTCTAGACCACTATTAGGATTTACTGATAGGCCTATTATAGGTATTTGGTAATAAGATCCTATCCCAACATTTATATTAGAATATATTGATTGTATTCTATAATTAGAGATGGGATATGGGACCGATCCTGGGTAGCTTTCCGAATAAATGGATGGTCATCTTTAGCATTGGTGGGAGTCGGTATATAGGCCCACTTCTAGTAATTTTTGGGGGATCTCAGGTATTTATTTTTTCATATATTTTCATAATATTATAGAAGTTCTATAAAATTTATGTATGTATATATGTATTTCCATCTATTGTTTCTAAGATATGTTGACGAGCATCTATAACTAGAATAGAAATATGAGTCTGTTCATCCATGGGAGTGGGGATATGTGCCCTCTTCTTTCCTCTATTTTTCATTAGTATATACTAATTGGATTAATATATGGTGTTGAGAATATATTTCTACCCCTAGTTTGTATCAAAATATTATGACACACTTCCTCTGATATTGCCAATGTAAACTATAAGGCTATTTGGGAATGAATAAGGGCTTGGTCATACTCTCTAGTTGAAATAAATATGTGATAATGAGATTATTTATTAGAGTTGGATATATTATCCCACTACCTATGGCTGGTAACTCACTATTTCTAACAATATATCCCAGATCCATTAGTCTGAGTGATTTTGGGATAGATCGACCAGGTGGAATCCTCAATAGAAAGATAATGGGTGGTGGTTTCGTGATGCTGGTGATGACGGTGTTTTTTAGGATCCCTCCTTGGATTCTCCTAAGATAAAGTGAGTTCGGGAACAACCTACTGATCTTTCTTTATAAAATTAGGGAGGCACTAATTATCATGATCCCGATATATACACCTGAAGTGGTAAAGGTGGAAACAAGAACTAACGTATTTTTGGAATCTTTCCTCTAATAGGATGGGATATCAAGATTAAATTCTTGGAGATTGTCACATATAGATTCTAGGGTTACAATGGTACAAAATTAGTAGTACTTACACACCATCACTTTCATCACTTGGTGTTAGAGGCACTATATGGGTGACACTATCTTTTTAGTTGTTGGGTTTGTATCCTTTACAGTAGCTAAAGCATGAGAGTTCTTTCTGGATGATGTTTCCATCACTTTGGATCAAATGGGTATTTAGAAAAGGTATATTTATATATGTGAATTTTTGAATATGTGAAAACTACAAACAAGAACATAAATAAATGCATTATCACTAGTATGTTCATGTTCAGCCTATAATTTTCACATGGGACTAATAACTTAGTTATTTTGGTAATCAAAATATTAACACCGAGTTCACCATTTTTATTCAGACCAGTTTTATGGGTTTTTTATGGAACCAAAAACACACAATGACTCACTTATCCATGTTAGTTCATTATAAATGTATTTGATTACCTGATTTCTAAGGATATATTTTCATTGGTGTTATTTTCCAATGACACTTCAAAATATTGATTGGTTTAGTGTATGGTAGTATTGGCTTATAACACCCTTTATGGGGTAATTATTACCAACTCTAAGATTCTCTTATATATTTAATTCTTGTTCATGAATCCTTCCTATATTTGTGGTATGGGATTAGTTAACCATATTACAATGACATATTTAACCATGTAGAAACATGAACAAATGTATTAATTAAATGTTATATATATTTAATTTAGTTATTAATGATAAGTAATTTCGGGTGACATTGTTTAAATCCACACAAGTAGGCACTCTATAGTTTATTTATCTCTTTGTAAGTCGATTGGAATTTACAGTCTTGGGATAATAACCTTTAGTATAGATACCTAAATATCTTTATGAAAGGAATCATAACCCATGCAGTTCGATTCCACTTAATAGGACTCATCATACCTTTTAAGGTCATATGACAAGGGTTGTTACTAATCAGTTTAACATCATTTGTAATGGATGATTAAGTGAAATGCGCCTAGAAATGGTTGGTGTGGGGATTATGTATTAGTGAAACTTTCTTGTTATCCTCAAAGGGAATATAAACTAATGTGAATGGGTTGAGTATGTTAGTAGGGGTATGACCCACTAGGTATCTTGTAGAGAATATGAGCTAATGTAGTGATGTATTATGGTTTTCAAGAGGGAGTATGGCCCTCCAAGTTGGGGTTTGATTTTATTGGGAATATTACCTAATGCAAGGAGTTCCTAGGGAATATGTCCTTGAATAAATGGATGTTCAAGCTCATTGGAATATATCCAAGAAAGGAAAGTATATGGATGATATCATAGGTAATATTTCCCATAATGATATAAAGGAGAATTAATGATGTTGGGTTTTAACCTCTATGAGGTTCCCTACACATACTGTTGAAATAAGTATCAAATCCCACACAGTACAAGGTGTACAGTTTAATGTTGTGTGGTTTCACCATACCATAAAGTTTAACATCATATAATAAAGACATTGATCAGGCATTTTAATGCCTTAATATTAGAAATTATTTATTGTGAAACATATGACAACATAATACTGAACATGGATTATGCATATAGGACCACCCGTAAAAGGTTCACTAAAAAACTATTTGGATTTATTCATTAATGAGATAATAATTGGTTTGGATCTTAGAGATAAATAGGGGTGCCATATTGGAGGAACATTGATTATGATAATGACATAATCAACTTAGATCTCTAATCCCATGTGATTCATTCTCAGTGTGATAAAAAATAGAGAAAATATTTGGAAAATTGAATGAGATTATTCAATTATATTTTGATGGGACAAACATTATGAGGTTACCTTTTGTAAGTATCCTTGTATTATTATATAGTATCACCAAAATGAACCATACTAGGTCTTATAATTGAATAGAAATCACATCCTTATATCTTTATACAAGTTGGAAAATAGGGTGGATTATAGTGGAAGGAGGAGTAAAACATCATATAAGAAAGATCAGGGTCTTACTTTAAGGGGGATACACTTTTATCATGGCTCATCAAGTGGAGAATGAATCCATGATTGGTATTAGAGAAATCATTCCTTTATCCCCATGATTAGGGCCCAAATTATTAACAAAATTCATAATTTCAATCCCCCTATGGGCCCTAGTGGTTAGGAAGGATAAACAGAAGATGTCTTTTATCAAGGGAATACACAACCGAATGGGTGAACATTGGTGTGCTTGCACTGATCATATGAATTAGGTGGAATTATAGGAGGATTTAAGTCATCATTTTCTGAGTTTTATCCCTATAAAAAGGACTTCATAAAGACCTTTCAGGTTTCCTTCATCCAAATATGAAATTCAGATGATAGTGGAGTCAACATGGATTGTTTAGTCTTAAATAATTGCAGGGGGATTATAAGTAGTAAACCACATGAAGGTTATTTGAGTGTATACTTTATTTTTCTTGAATATATATACATAGATCGATTAATGTGTGGAACTTAATAACATCCATGTAACTCAATTTTTCCAACCCTATTAACCTACCTCACTCTGATTGACCCCATCCACCTTGTTTAATTTACAGGTTAGATAACATAGAGAAAGGTAGTGAACCAGTGAGGGTGGAGGAAGGAGTTAGAGGTCACCATAAGGTGGATTCTTATGTGTAGCACAATTCTCTCACTACAACATAACTAGAAAGGTTCACCTAATGTAGTTTCATTACTAGTATTCTCTTACTAGCATTCACCTAGCATATATTACCATTGAATCTCTATTGAGGGTTATATTCTTGGTATTCTTGCTGCCTTTATTATACCTATCTCATAGAAGAGTAATCTTATAGTGACCCTATATTTTATAAAATTATCATTACATCATTTTAAAGATAAACAACATAATAGTGTTACAAATATAGGACCAAATGATTTAATTTCTTTGGGAAATTAGGAAGAAAAATAGCATTTACCTAATAAAAGATAAGAATTATTTAATTCCTTCTTCTCTAGTTTATTAGTATCATTCACATTTTCCTTAGTACAAGTAATCACCTGAGGATATATTTCAATGAAATGGGTGGGCTAAAAGCCTGGTAAGAGGACAAATAAGAAAATGAATCAATAAAACATGGGTCAGAATAATCATCATAATCATAACATAATAATGGGATCATCATCATCATTATGATAGGAAGAATTAGATAAATTCATGGAATGTGGAAATGTATAAAAATGAAATATCATGTCTTAGTGGTCAAATACCTCACACAATCTTTAACAAATCTAGCATCATGTTCACGCATAACATATGTGCATAATAATAACATAATCATTATGAAAAAAACTAGCATCATATTTGTGCATATTGCACCTTATCTCATGAGATAAATCACATCAACCAATGAATTAGAGCACTAAATAATTTTGGGTGAACCTGTCGCATCATAAAATTTACATAGTCATGCATGCCACATAGAACATATATCAATATTAGACATAAAATAACCAATGGAAAGGAAATGGTTTTCATGATAATTTCATAAAGAATACATTCATGAATAAAAATTAGGGTTCCCAAAAGAAAAATTTAATAACATAATCTTTATAATAATCATCAAAATTGAGTGAAGAAGAAACAATCTAAACAAAAGTAAAATGTGTGTTTTTAGAAAGATGAGTTATTTTGAAAAAATCTTTGTATTTTTTCATAAAATCATATTGGATGCATTTATATCCCAGAAATAAAAATATACGTTAAATAAAATTATATTTGAGTAATATTAAAAGAACATCCATACTGAAATTTGGCACGAATGGGGAATAACCCAAAGAAAGGAAATTAAGTTCGAGAATACCCTTACCTTATGTCCAAATGATTTATTCACTTTAATATCATGGATAATCAAATTAGATTTATTAATAAATAAATAAATAACCACTTATACATGTATTTGATTTATTAAAACTTTATTAAGTTAATATATGGCTATTATAATGGGTTATATAATTTAATTTCATCCAACAAAAGTGTTTGTTTTCTTGGTTTTCATGATTGATTCACCTGTATACATGTAGAGAAGATCATGTAAAATAAGAATAATTTCCCAAAATTGAAATTATATGTTATTAGTGAAATTTAATAATTTTAATTGGTCTTATATTTTTTCAAATGTTAGAATTATTCATTAGATAAAATGTAAATGATAATCATTTAGATTAATTCTGGTGGTTTTCAATCACAACGAACTTTTTTTGTTTTATTATTGTGTATTATGGATATATTTTAGTTCTAGTAAATAAAAAAGGTTATAAAATAAATTTAAAAATCTTTTTAAACCATTATAATTGTTTTAGTTCTAACTTTAAAGATAATAAATGAAAATTAAAACTTATCATCCTCAAAGGTGATAAATCAACACCTCACAGACAACATTTTCATTTTTAGAATAAAAGGGAGATAAGAATAGTTTTGATGGTGGATTAATCTATTAATATAAAAAAATTAATATATATATAAGATAATATAGTTATCATTCCACTTGGATGAGAGGGCTTTATTAGATAATAATAAAAGAAAATAACATGAAAATAAATTAAAAGAAAACAGAAGAGGTTTTTACCTCTTGAACTTCTTTTTCTTAAGAACCTACTTAGGGAAATTGTATTTGGTATTTTATTGAGACCGAAGAATACTAGAAATGGGAGAGTGGATAGGGAATAGTATTGGGTAGAAATTGGGCAAGCTTAAAATCTTTTGATTTGTGAGGATAATAGGTGGCGATGGGTGGTATTTATAGTGGAGGGGAGGGGTGTTTTTTATTATTTTATTCTTTAATTTATTATTTTGGATCAAGACTATGAATAATTTAAAAATTGTCAATAAATATATTAAAATAATTAAATAGAGTTTGAAATTATCGGCTTACATCATCCATACATCATCTATGACCTAATAATTCGTATATTGGTTAAATACCATAAATTACAGTATTTTACTATTCACTAAAGATTCAACTATTTTTGAAAAATCAAAAAAATCACACTAACCATTTTTTCACATAAAGAATTAGAAAATTAACTCCATTTTATGAAAATAATTTTCAAAATATTATAAATTTTTTTTTAATTAAAATCATCCCTTATTAAAAAAATACCAATTTTAAAATTATAAATGATTTTATGAAACCTTGAAAAATTAATTAGGGTCTCATAAAATTATCTTATAATCATAATATGACAAAATAATAAATTATGAAACTATTTTATAAAAATATATTTTCCCTAAAATTATTATATTAATTATAAAATTGTAATTAAATATTTATTACTTAAAAAATACCAATACTCAATTTGTCATTTTTAACATAAGTATTTACTTATACCATGATATAAATACATAATATTCTCATTCATAAGATACCTAAATTTTATTTATACTTTCATAGGTAAGGTTACAATTCCATTTTCCATATTACTATTCCTAATGGTCACATTATTATTCCAATGGTCAAGTTATTATTCCATTGGTAAAGGTTGATTGATTTCTCTTATTTCTTTCATTCATCATTTATAAAGTTTATATTGTGTTATCAAAGTTCTTTTATGTGATTTATACCATAATAAATAATTATAACAGGTGAATTTCCATAGATATAATTTTGAGTTGTTATATTTTTCCTCCTTATGAAATCTCACCCTCGAAATTTCATTTTACAAACGAAGATAAGAACAAGTGAGGGTACTTCTCCATCATTACATCCTATGGTTCTCATGTTGCCTCATTATACTTATGGTTTCTATAATGACCCAGACTTTTCTTACATTACTATTACATCATTACAAAGATAAACAACATAATAGTATTACACATGGAGGATCCAAAGGTTTAGTGTCTTGGGAAAACTAGGACCATACATAACAAATACAACATCAACCATAAACATTTATTTAATTTCATCTTCTCTAGATTCTTATTGGAACTTTTCCTCTCCTTAGTACATGTAGCCACCTTAGGATATACATCAAAAGGGGTTAGCTAGAAGCCCAGTAAGAGGATAGATAAGAAAAATACATCATGGGGTGAGCATAATCATGACATAGGAAAATGATCATGAACATGAGAGGAGCATAAACAATAAACTTGAATTATGGAACTGCATAAAAATGAAACATCATGTCTTAGTAGTTAACTACCACACATGCTTGTGAACAAAGCTAGCATCATGTTCACACATCATTTAACATTTACTCATGAGATTCATCACTTTACCCAATGCATTGGAGCGCTATATAATTCAGGGCGCACCTGTCACATTTAAACATTCATATTGCGCTATATAATTCCGGGCGCACCCGTCATATCATAACATTATCATTATAATGATTGACACATAGAAAACATATCAAACATTTACATAAATAACCCATGGAAAGGAATGTTTTTCATCTCATAATAACACATTCATAAGCTTTGTGTTCCCAAAATAAAGAGGGAACAACATACTTGATACAAGAACCATCAACCTTGAATGAGAGGTAAAATGTGAGATCTTGAAAGAATAATTCTTTTGGAAAATATTTTTATGGACATAAAAACCAGTGACAAACATGTATATCCCATAAAAGTAAAGGAAATGGTGAAAAAATGATCATTGAGGAGTAACCATATCAAAAATGGAGTGAAAGAGGGAGAACCCGAAGGAAGAAAATTGGGTTCGAGATTTCCCCTTACATTGTACTCGAATGCCTCCTTCTCTTTAATGTCCTGTATAATGACATTATATTCATTAATTATAAATTACAGAACCTTTTATACATTAATAGGTTTCATTCTGGTTTCATTATTTCATATTATGTTCCTTTGGATGACTTATAGAGTTTAAAAACATTGTTCGGGGATGTTTGTTTTCATGGTTTTCTTGAGCGGTCCAATTGTATTCTTAATTTGATGTTTGGGTAGATATAAAAATGGTTTCATGGCCAGATTTGAAGGTAGAAATGGAATAAGAGAACATGTCGTTTTTGAAGGTGATAAATTATCACCACATGAACAACGTTCTCTTTAATAAAATAAAAGGAAGAGGGAAAGGGTGTGGGGTGATATAATATAACCTTAGAATCGTAATATTACAGTATATATATATTAATATATTTACAGAAAAATTTGGATGAAGATAGATAGAGAGAGATTAAGAAAGGAACTTGAACTTGAAATGAAATTAAAGGAGAAGAGAGAGAGAAATTACCTTTAGAATCCTCCTCGTGAGATCCTCTTTAAGGAAGCTAGGCTTGGTATTTTGATGAGACCAGCAGCTTTTGGACCTGGTAGATGAGCTAGGGACGGTGTTTGGTCAGAATATAGAGAAGTCTTGGAGCTTGAGAGGTGTGAGGAAAAGAGGGAGTGAAGGGTGGCTTTTATAGTGGAGGGGAGTGGGGTTTCCTTAATATAAAATTGATTAGTTTATTAATTTCACAAAAGACAAGGAATAGTGAGTCTTGGATGACCAATAATAGTAATTTTATAATGTAATCCAGAAACAAGTGGGCTTACATCAGCATAATATCATTGATGACTCAATTAATACATTATTTTGCTTTTATTGTGAATTATCGGAGTCCACTATACATCAAAAATTCAAGTATCTCAGAAAATTCCCAAAAATTTAACCCAACCATTTTTCGACGTGTAGAATCCAAAAATGAAGTCCATTTTTCAAAAATAATTTTCCAAATATTATTAATTTAATATTTAATTAAAATCATAATTTACATAAAAAAACAGTTTTAAGATTAAAACTGATTTTATAGTTCTTTCAAAAATTACGTAGGGTCTTATAAAATTATCTAAAAACTATTAGACATTGATTAAATAATTTAAGAATATATTTCAGGAAAATAAATATTCATTTAAATTAATTAATTATTTATAATTAATTATTTATGACTTATAAACTACCAAAAAAGTTTACTAAGGTCAAATTATCACTTTCTATGATGTCTAAATTTTATTTTATTATTCCTAGGTAATGTTACTCCTATTTACTATTCATAAGGGTCATATTACTATTCATAAGGGTAGGTTACTATTCATAAGGGTAGGTTACTATTCACCAAAAATTATTTTTGTTTCATTAGACTCTAAAAACAGTCTTGAACACAACCATGTATGTCAGATTTTTAAAATTCCAAACATAGGGGTGAAAAAATTATGTTTAAAGGTCACTTATCACTTAGTAGTTCATTATTTTGTGTTTTTATGACATAGATATAAGAAGGGAATTTTTTTATTGAAATACTTTGGGTCGTTACATTCTTCCCCCCTTAAGAAATTTCACCCCCGAAATTATACTTTACACAAACAGGTGTGGGTACTTCTCCTTCATTGCCTCTTCTGGTTCCCAAGTTGCTTCCTCAAACTTATGGTTCCTCCACAACACATTGACAAGGCGGGTTGTCTTGTTGCGTAGAATCTTATCACTTCGGTCCAGAATTTTTACCGGGTGCTCCTCATAGGAGAGATCATCATCCAGGTGTACCACCTCTGATTTTAGTACATGTGAGGGGTCTGGTATGTACTTCCTAAGTAGTGATACATGAAACACATCATGAACTTGAGCCATATTCGGTGGAAGTGCCAGACGATAGGCCACGGCTCCAATACGATCAAGGATCTCAAAGAGGCCAATGTACCTTGGGCTTAGCTTCCCTTTCTTCCCAAATCTCATGACTCTCTTCCATGGAGATATTCAAAGGAAGACTTTATCTCCAACGTCGAACTCCAAGTCCCTTCGACGATTGTCAGCATAGATCTTTTGCCGACTTTGAGCATCTTTGATGTGTTTCTGGAAGACTCGAACCTTCTCTGTCATCACTTGAACAAGATCGGGACCAAGTAGCCTTCGTTCTCCAACTTCATCCCAACAGGTTGGAGTTATACATCGCTTCCCATAGTGATCTTCATACGGAGCCATATGAATACTCGAGTGGAATCTATTGTTGTATGAGAAATCAACCAATGGAAGGTGTTGATCCCATCCACCTTTGAATTCAAGAGAGCAAGATCTTAGCATATCTTCAAGTGTCTGAATAGTCCTTTCAGACTGGCCATCAGTTTGGGGGTGATAGGTTGTACTGAAATTTAATTCAGTACTCAAAGCATGTTGAAGGATCCTCCAGAATTTAGATGTGAACCTTAGATCACGGTCAGAGACAATCGAGAGTGGAACACCGTGCAATCTCACTACTTCTTTCACATATATCCTTTCAAGCTGTTCAAGTGAGAGATCTTCCCGAATAGCGATAAAATGGGCAGTCTTGGTGAGTCGATCAACCACAACCCATATCGCATTATTTCCTCTTGACGTTTTCAGGAGACCCGTGACAAATTCCATAGTAACATTTTCCCATTTCCACATGTGTATAGCAATGGCTGCATCATACCTTTGGACTTTTGCCACTCAGCTTTAACTTGCTGACATACCAAGCACCTTGATATATATTCCACAATCTCCTTCTTCATGTTATCCCACCAGAAGTGTTCTCAGAGATCACGATACATCTTGGTACTTCCAGGATGAATAGAGAAAGTTGAGCTATGTGCATTATCTAATAGCTCCTTATTTATCCCGGTTGATGAAGGAACACAAAGCCATGTTCCACACTGAATCACACCATCATCATCGATATGGAACTCTTACAGCTTCCCTTCCTTTACTACATTCACCCTCTTTTGTATCTCCACATCATCCCTTTGTGCTTCCTTAATCTTCTGTTGGATGGATGGTTGCGCAATCATTTTGGCAAGGTATGATGTATCCCCTGCCCTTACGATTCCCAAATCCATCCTTTGCATATCCAAGAAGATAGGGTCTTTCTCAATCCTCAACATGGATAGAGTAGCAGGTTCTTTCCTGCTTAGAGCATCAGCTACCTTGTTCGCCTTTCCAGGATGATAGTGAATAGAGCAATCGTAATCCTTGATTAGCTCTAACCATCTCCTTTGACTCATGTTGAGCTCATTTTGTGCGAATATATACTTTAGGATCTTGTGGTCGGTGTATATGTCACACTTCTTTCCATAAAGGTAGTGCCGCTAGATTTTCAAGGAAAAAATCACGGCTACCAGCTCTAGATCATGTGTCAGGTAGTTCTGCTCATGGATCATCAACTGTCGTGAGGCATAGGCTATCACATTATAATTTTTCATGAGTACACAACCCAAGCCTTTCTTTGAAGCATCATTGTATATCACAAAACTTTCTCCACTTTTCGGTAGTGTGAGTACAGGTGTAGTGATCATCCTTCTCTTTAGATCCTTGAAGCTTCCCTCACATTCTTCCGTCCATACATACTTTACCCCTTTCCTTGTTAACTTAGTTAGTGGGCTTGACAATCGTGAGAAGTTTCTCACAAAACGTCGATAGTACCCAGCTAATCCAAGAAAACTACGGATTTCTGTGACACTGGAGGGCCTGGTCCATTCCTCAATCGCCTTTTTCTTCGAAGGGTCTACAGAAATTACCTTGCTTGTGATCACATGTCCCAAGAACATGACTTGATTCATCCAATATTCACACTTGCTGAACTTGGCGTACAACTTCTCCTTTCTCAATGTCGCCAACACAAGTCTTAGATGTTCTTCATGTTCCTCCTTGCTCTTGGAGTAGATGATAATATCATCAATAAACACTACCACAAATTTGTCGAGGTAATGTCTAAAGACTCTATTCATCAAATCCATGAAGATTGCAGGGGAATTAGTAAGTCCGAAGGGCATCACCAAAAACTCATAGTGCCCATACCTTGTACGGAAGGCAGTCTTTTGAATATCTTCCTTCTTCACCTTTACTTGATGATATCCATAACGAAGATCCACCTTTGAGAAGTATTGAGCTCCTTTTAACTGATCGAACAAGTCATCAATCCTTGGGACAAGATACTTGTTCTTTATGGTAATCTTGTTGAGTTCCCGATAATCGATACACAACCACATGGTTCCATCCTTCTTCTTCACAAAGAGCACTGGCGCACCCCAAGGTGATGCACTAGGGTGTATGAACCCTTTGTCCAGATGCTCTTGTAGATGCTTCATTAACTCCTCCAGTTCGATAGGATCCATCCAATAGGGGCACTTCGAGATAGGAGTAGCTCCGGGTATGATCTCAATTGAGAACTCTACCTCACGATCCGGGGGAATTCCGGGTAACTCTTCGGGAAATACATCGTCGTATTCCCTTATGATGGGCATTTCCTCAAGGTTGGCACTTTCCTTCAACTCAACCATTTGGGCGAGGTATGCTTCTTCATAGGCAATCATCACCCACACCATTGAAGGATTTTTCAAAGGATATTCATGATCTTTATTGCATTTGTAGAGGAGCATGGGATGGTTCGGAATATGAAAATATATTTCTTTTTCCCGACAGTTGATATGCGCTCTATATAAAGAGAGCCAATCCATTCCCATTATAGCGTCGAATTCCACCAAGGGAAGTATTACGAGATTTTCCAGAAGAATCTTATCACATACGTCAACAGGAGAAGAATCAAACACTTGGGTTTCAATGATTTCACCACTTGGTGTTTTTACAGATATCTCTACTTCAAGGTTTCAGGGCTTCAATTCTATAGTTCTAGACAACTTGCAAGATATAAAGGAATGCATAGAACCAGAATCAAATAAGACTTTTTCCATTATTGAGTGAATAGAAAGTGTACCTTGTACGACTTCATTATCATGTTCCACCTCCGCAGTAGTGATGGCATAAGCCTTCCCTTGTTCCTTTGGCTTTGGTGGTTGTTGGCGCTGATTACCCTCGAGAGCTCGAGGTTCAGTGCACGGGTTTGAATAGTTCCTTAGCTCCCTACAGTTGTAGCACTGAACCACGAGTGGTTCTCTCCTTTCATCAGCTACATTATCCTTCCTTTTCATGTCTTTTCGACACTCGTGATCTTGGTTTCCTTCCTTCCCACACTTAAAGCATTTCGCCGTACCTTTGAGGTAGTTCCCATGGTGCAACTTCCCACATTTTTGGCATGTGGTCGTTGTGTTTTCTTCCCATCTTTATCACTAGATCCACCAGCTTGAAACATAATCTTTCTTTTCTTATCACCATAGCCATGGGACCATTCTCCGAACTCCATCTCCACTTTGAGAGCACACCAAAAAACTTCTTCATAACTCCCAAAGTCTCGAATTGCAAGAGCCTTTCAAAGATGTGGTTTTAATCCACTAAAGAATCTATCAATTTTGCTATCATTGTTGATAACAAAACCCGAATCATACATTGCGAGCCTTGTGAAATTTGATTCATAGGTTGTGACAGATTATCCTTCTTTTTGCTTGATCTCTATGAATTCTCTCTCCATCTTCGTGCGAAGAGTTCGTGGGAAGTACTTATTAAGAAACATTATCTAAAAGTCTTCCCATTCCATCTCTTCAATTTCCTCCCTTGGCTTGGTGTTCTTAATCAGAGCCCACCATTGATCAGCTTCTCCATCTAGACGATAAACGGCTAGATTCACCTTCTCCGTCTCAGAACAATGAAGAACAGAAAAGATCTTCTCCATGGAGTTGACCCACTATTCCGAAACTAGTGGATCGGAAGATCCAAAAAACGTCGGTGGTCGTTGCCGCATAAAACATTCGATAACTAGTTTCTACCTCTTTGGTGAAGGAGGACGTTCCCCATTATTATGGTTATTATTCATAACCCGAGATATTTGGGTAAGCATTTCCATGAAGTTTTGAACTCCACCTCCCAAATCATTGGGGATGTTGTTCGGGAAATCGTTGCATTGGTCCTCGCAAGAGTTGTTTGACTGATTTCTCCTGGTTCCCACCATTTTCTAAAATAGAAAAGGTTAAAACAAAACATAAGTAAAAATTCATGAATAACTTATCCATTTAAACAATTATACCAAAAACATAACATATGGGATCCCTAGGTAAATATTCTTGTATACATATTTGTACTTATTCTCATGCTAGAGGTTTTCTCTAGGGTTTACTAATCCTAATTCCCAAATTAACTAAACCTTTCCTCTGATACCAACTATAAAATGTGACAATCGGGTCCCAGTGACAGCACAACCACCCCGCCTTTACATGGCCTTCGGGTCCTGGCCCACCAGGTACCACCAGTTGCCCCCGCAGACACGTGGGGCCCACCCCAGGGTCCACCCACATGCTTGAACGGGTCATCTGACTAATAAGATAGTCCACACATGCCAACACATGTCCTTTCCAGTGTGCTTTTTCATCACTCACACACACCCTGGGAAACATCCCAGAAGTTCACCCATCCTGATCACTACTCCAGGCCAAGCATGCTTAACTGTAGAGTTCTAATCAGACAGGCTCCCGAAAAGGAAGGTGCACCCTGTTGACATGAGTCATATCATTTAGTCATTTAACCCTTTATCATTTGGGGATGTTACAATCACCCCCCCCCCCCCCCCTTTAGAGCACAACACCCTCGTTGTGGGCCCTACATCTCAACCCAGGCAGTGCACCATGCACTTAAGGCTAGGTTCCTCCTCTGATACCAAATGTGACAACCGGGTCCCGGTGACAGCACAACCACCCCGCCTTTACATGGTCGTCGGGTCCTGGCCCACCAGGTACCACCATTTGCCCCCGCAGACACGTGGGGCCCACCCCAGGGTCCACCCACATGCTTGAACGGGTCATCTGACTAATATGATAGTCCCCACAGGCCAACACATGTCCTTTCCAGTGTGCTTTGTCCTCACTCACACACACCCTGGGAAACTTCCCAGAACGTCACCCATCCTAATCACTACTCCCGGCCAAGCACGCTTAACTATGGAGTTCTAATCAGACAGGCTCTCGAAAAGGAAGATGCACCTTGTTGACATGAGTCATATCATTTATTCATTTAACCCTTTATCATTTGAGGATGTTACAGTTTCACCATAGTAATTTGACCAGGTGAATTATATTATTGTTTAGTACTTTTTTTCTATGGTCCAATATCTTCAATTGATGCTCCTTATAAGAGATATCATTTTCCAACTGTACTGCATCTAAATTCAGTACATGTGAGGGATTTGATATGTACTTCCTCAAGAGGGATATGTCCAATATATCTTGTACTTTAGACATAGTTGGTTAAAGTTCTAGACAATAGGGCACTACTCTGACATGAACAAGGATCTTTAAGGGGATGATGTACTTGGAACTCGTATTTCCTTTCTTCCTAAATCTCATGATCCTCTTCCATGATGATATACGGAGGAATACCATGTATCCAGCCTTAAACTCTATGTCCCACCAATGATGGTCTACATAGATATTCTATCGACTTTAGGCTACCTTGATGTTTTATTGAATGGTTTTCACATTTTATACCATTTCTTCAATCATTTTAGTTCCTAATTGTAATGACCCAAAAAAGTCAATTTAAATTCCCTTATTATAATTATTCCATATAGTATAAACTATAAAAAATCAAATCAAGAGCACAATTCATAATTTATAAATGAATCATGAATGAAATTAGAAGTATTTATAGAATTTAAGGTATCTATACTGATGAAATATTAACTATACCTTAGGAATAGTAATATGAACCTTAAGAATGGTATACCATCCAAATGAATAGTGACCTCACCCATGAGAGTATAAATAAAATTTAGGCCTATTATAAATGAAAGTATGATATAATTATATCATAGTAAAAGTAAATGAATGTTTAAATTTTTTTATTTAAGTGTTGGTATTTTTATAAGTCCTAAATATTTAATTATAATTTTATTATTAATTTGAAAATATAAAAGAAAAATTATTTTCATAAAATGTTTTCATAAATTAGTATTTTTTTGTCTTAAGATTTTAAGATAATTAATAAACTCAATTATAATTTTAAAATATGTATTCTTTATGTAAGTAGGTATTTTAATTAAAAATTTAATTTCTCATATTTTCAAAATTATTTTCTAAAAATGGAGTTAATTTTTGAATTCTACAAATCAAAAAATATTTAGGTTTATGTTTTTGGGATTTTTCTAAAATAATTAAGTTTTAGTGAATAATGAAATATAGTAATTTATAGTATAAGATAAATAAATGAATTATTGAGTCATCACTAATGTGTGTGGATAATTTAAGCCTATAATATCAAACTATCATTCTCATTTTAATTTATGTAGTCCTTGGAATCAAAAATATTCATAGTCTTAAGCCAAAATAATAAACTAATTAATAAAATAATGAGAAATCATCAATCTCCTCCAATAGAAATAGCACCCCTCAACAGCTCTTATCCTGACACCTTCTTAGCATAGGGGCTTTTAAAAATTCTTCTACATACTCTTCCCAAGACCCTAACCCACATATATGAGCTCTTGGTGTTATAATGATATCAAAACCTTTTCCCTAAGGAGGTTCTCAAGGAGAAGAAATTCAAGTGGTAAATTCCTCCTTATTTCCTTTTAATTTCTTTTCATGTCCTTTTATTTTCTTGTTCTCTCCTCACATCCTATCATCCAAATGGAATTATAAGTATATTAACATACATATAATTTAATTTTATTATTATAATGGATTAATCCATCATAAATACCCCTTCTCCCTCCCTTTTATTCTAAAAATGAAATCATCACCCGTGATGTGTCAATTTAGCAACATCATGGACGATGATTTTCATTTTCATTTAACACCTTCATCGATGTTCAAAAAACCATTATAATGGTTGAAAAATATTTTAAATTTAATTTCATAAACCTTTTTATGTTCTTTAATAATCATATATACATAATACTACATGATATAACAAAATGAGTTCGTTGTGATCGAAAAATCACCAAAATTAACTTAAACGATTATCATTCACTATTTATATAATGATTAATCATAATAACATAAAATAAAATGATATATATAACTATTTAAACATATATATTATCATTAATAACCTATAATTAAAATTCTATATAATTATATCCATTTGACATGAACTTCATTACTTATTAACAAGCGAACTGATCATGAAAACCAAGAAAACGAACGCTCCCAAATAATGAAATGAAACATTATAACTCATAAAAAAGGATATAAATGAGATTAATAAAACTATAATGAACTAAATAAATGTAAAAAAATATTTTTATTTTTTAATTAATGAATTTAATTTTATTATCCATGATATTAAAGTGAATAAATATTTTGGACATAAGGTAAGGGGAATTCTCGAACTCAACTATCTTCCTTTGGGTTTTTCCTCTTTCACTAAATTTTTAGTATGGATGTTACATTAATGTTACTTAAATATAATAAATTTTTGTTTCCATTTTATTTTCTATATATACATGTTTCCAATCGATTTTTATGAAAAATTCAATGATTTTTCCAAAATAACTCTTCTTCCCAAAAAATCATCTTTTACTTATCATGAGATTATTTATTCTTCATTAAAGATTGATAATTATTATACCAAGTATGTTATTACTTCATTATTTTGGGAAACCCAATGTTTTGGAATGTATTATTTACTAAAAAACTCCATTCCTTTCCATGGGTTATTTTATTTCCAAGATTGATATAAGTTCTATGTTTTATTCATGATAATGTAAATGTTATGATGTGACGAGTGAGCCTAGAATTATATAGCGCAATGTAAATGTTATGATGTTATGGGTGTGCCTAAAATTATATAGTCCTCCAATTAATTAGATAATGTGATTTATCTCATGAGAAAAAATGAAATATGTGTGAACATGATGCTATCTTTGTTCACAACTCTGTGTGGTTTTGACCACTAAGACATGATGTTTCATTTTTATGCATTTCCACATTTCGTGTCTTTATCTAATGATTCATTTCATGATTATTATGATGATCCTTTTATTTTACTATAATTATTATGATTATGATTATCAATTCTTGATGTCTCTTATTCATCCTCTTACTGGGATTTTAGCTCAACCCTTTTTTGAAGTATATCCTTAGGTGAATACTTATACTATGGAGAACACGAGGGCCAATGAGAAGATATACAGGAAGTAATTAAATTATTTTTTATGTTTTATTATGTAAAATTAATTTATGGACCTAATTTTTTCAAGACACTAAACCTTTAGAACCTGGTTTTGTATAACTATTATTTGGTTTATCTTTAAAATGATGTAATAGTAATGTAAGAAAAAGTTGAGCCACTATAATAGTATCTAATGATCAAAAAATTCATCCTATCATGTCAGTGTTCTACATATTTTCCCATAAAGGGCTTAATATGGATTCATTTGGATGCTCAAGTGGAAACTATTGTTGTAAGAGAACTCGGCCAGAGGTAGATGTTGGTACCATCCTCATTTGAAGTCCATAGAACATTCTCTCGACATGTATTCTAATGTCTGAATATTCCATTCGTATTTTCCATCATTTTGATGACGATAAAATATATTAAAGTTAATTTTAGTGTTTAGATCATGTTGGACACTTTTCCAAGACTTGGAGGTGATTATCAGATATCAACAAGATACAATAGATAGTGGTACTCCATGAAATCATACCACTTCTCTAATGTATGTTCGTGCAATTTGATCCAGTGAGAAGTCCTATCAAATTGAGATAATTGATTCATCATTTTAAGATGATCCACAACAACCCATATATCATTGATTCCTCTATATGTATTCAGAAGTCCTATGACAAATTTCATGGTGTTGTTTTCACATTTCCATGTTCGTATGGTTAATGGTTGCATCATCCCCTTAGACTTTTGTCTTTTACCCTTCACTTGCTAACATAATTATAAATTTGATGTATATTTACTGATATCCTTTTCCATATTATCCCATAAATAGTTATCTTGAAGATCTTTATACATATTTATACTCCCTATACGAATAGAAAATTTTGATCTATGTGTGTCATTTAGAAGCTCCTTCTTTATCTCTGGATTATATGGTACACATATTTGTGACCCAAATCATAAAACTCCTTCCTCTTCAATTTTTAACTTTAAAGATTTCCCATTTATAATAGATTCCGCATTCTTCTGAATTTCCACATCATTTATTTGAGAATACTTTATTTTCACCATGAGGGATGTTTGAGCAATCATTTGAGAAAGGATTGATTATGTTTCTTCTATAATGATTCCCATGTCCATCCTTTTCAAATATAAGAAGACTGGATCCTTCTCAATCCTCATCATTGATAATGTTATAGGATTATTTTTACTTAGAGCATCCACCACTCTATTTTCCTTACCAATATGGTCGTTGATTGACAAGTCATAATCATTGATGATCTTTAACCATCTTTGATAGTTCATATTATGATATTTCTATATTAATATATATTTGAGGATCTTATGATCAGTATATATCTCACACTTCTCCCCATAAAGATAATGTCGTCAATCGCAGCTGCTAACTCCATATCATGTGTAGGATAGTTTTGCTCATGGATTTTCAACTTCCTTAAGTATTAGTCTATCACTTTATCATTTTTCATCAATACACATCATTATCACTTATTTGAAGCATCTTTGTATACAACAAAGAGTTCCCCACTTTTCGGTAGTGTTAGTACTAGTGAAGTGATAATCCTCTTTTTCAACTCTTTGAAGCAGTATTCACATTCACTGGTCCAGAAAAACTTTTCTCCCTTCCTAGTCTGCTTGGTTACTATATTTTAAAATCCTGATAAGTCCTTCCAAAATCACTAATAATACCCATATAGACAAGGTAAACTATGGATCTCTATTATAAATTTTTTCTTGGTCCATTCATCAATTGTCTTCGTCTTGGAAGGGTCCACAGATATTCCTCTTCTGGTGATAAAATTCCCCAATAATGAAACTTACTACATCTAGAACTCACATTTATAGTACATTTCATAATGTTTATCACTTTGAAAAGTTTTTAGCGTAGTATTCTAATTATTCTCATGTCCCTCCTTGATCTCAAATTATATCAGAATATCATCGATAAATACTATCAAAAAAATTTAAAGGTAATCATTAAAGACTCTATTCATTTAGCCCTGGAATATTGTTGGAGCATTAATGAGTCCTAAAGGCATTAATATGAACTCATTGTTTCCATAACTCATTTAGAAGGTTGTATTAGGAATATCTTCATTGCTCGTATTTAATTAGTAATATCCATACCAAAGGCCCACCTTAGAGAAATACTTGTCCCCACGTAGTTAATCAAACAAGTAATATACCCATGGAAGGGGATATATGTTCGTTATCATGATTTTGATAATCATAATATAATCAATGAATAGGTGAATTGATCCATCCTTTGACTTGATGAAGAGGAATGGTACAACCCATGGTGAAGCACTCAGGAATATAAAACCCTTTTCTAGATTATCTTGTAACTACTTATTTAGTTCCTTAAACTTAGTGGAGGTTATTATATAAGGTTTCTTTGATATAGCCATAGATTGAGGAATGATTTCAATTGAGAAAAAAACCTCGCAGTCATGAGGAAAAACAATAAATTCTTTATGGAACACATCAATGTAGTCACTCACGATGGGAATGTCCTCGAGCATTATTCTAACATTTGTTTCAATAATTTGAGCTTGATATTCTTGCTCATAATGTAATGATATCCACACCTGAGATGATGATTCTATTGGAGATCCATCCTCCTCCTTAAACTTGTAAAGAATTGCGAGATACCATAGGATGTGAAGAGTGATTTAACTTTCTAGATAGTTGATGTTGGAATTGTATAAATATAGACAGTCCATGACCAATGTAGAATCAAACTCCACCAAAGGAAGTAAGGAAAGATATTTTGGGAGGTTTAATCCTCAAACATTAACCAGGGAGGAGTTATATACTTTTTATGTAATAATTTCCACATTTTATATTCTCATAAATAACTCAACCTCCATATTTTGAGGTGGTGTTTGAATAGTTCTACTAAATATTCAAGATGTAAAAAAATTAATAGAACCAAAATCAAATAGTAAATTCTATATTCTTGAATGAATAACTAGAATACCTATCACCAAATAATTTTTAGGCTCTGCCTCAGTAGTAGTGATGACATAATATTTCACTTCCTTCTTTGTCATTGGTGGCTACTGACACTGATTACCCTCAAGGACTCGAGGTTTAGTACACTATCTTGCATAGTACCCTTGCTCCCTATAATGGAAACATTGAACCATGGGTGGAATTCTCATTTACTCTACCACATTGTCCTTATTCCGTATTTATTTTTGACATTCATGATCTTGGTGTCCTTCTCCCCCACACTTGAATCATTTCTCTATCTCTTTAAGGAAATTACCATGATGATTCTTTAAAAAAAATTATATGTGAGTGGTTTAGTTCTATTTTAACCTTTTTCATTAGGTCCCCCATCATGAAACGTTATCTTTATTATCTTATATCAATATCCATGGGACAATTCTCTTAACTAAATCTCCACTTTGAGAGAAAATCAAAAAAATTATTCAAAACTCCCAAAGTTTCAAATTTATAGATCCTTTAGAAGGTGTGAGTTTTAAACCAATAAATAAGATATCTATTTTTCTATCATTTTTTATAACAAAACATGATGTGTAACTTGCAAGACTTGTGAAATTTTCTCCATAATCAATGATAGATTTACCTTATTTTTTATTTATCTCTAAGAATACTCTCTTCATATTTGTACGAAGAGTTAGAGGGAAATACTTATTAGGAAATATTTTCTTAAATTTTACCCACCCCATATCTTAAATTTCATCCTTTGGCTCAGTATTCTTAATAAGTTCCCACCATTGATCGACCTCTCTATCAAAATGGTAAAAATATATATTCACCTTATCCATCTCAAAATAGTTAAGAACAAAAAAGTTCTTCTCCATTGAGTTAACCCATTATTCTACAACTAGTGTATTAGAAGATCCACTAAATGTCGGTGGTCATTTCTGCATAAAAGACTCAATATCTAGTTTCTCCATCTTAGTTGATGGAGGGAATTCCACATTATTAAGTTTATTTTTCATAACCTAAGATATTTGGGTAAGAATATCCATGAAATTTTGAACTCCACCTCCTAAGGAATTTGGGATGTCATTCAGGCAATCCCTGTAATGTACCTAACATGGGTTGTTGTCTTATTTTCTCCTGGTTCCCACCATTTTCTAAAATAGAAATTGTTTGAAAAAATATAAGTCAACAAGTCATGAATAAATAATTTATTCATTTTTGGAATTAAATATAAAGGCATATCTTGTGGGATCCCTATGTTTAGAAAAGATTATCAGGTGATTATATTTACTTAGCCTCATACTAAGGTTTTTCACTAATGTTCTCTAATCCAAATTCCCAAATTAAAGAAACCATTGTCTAATAACAACTATATAAACCCTTATTTTTCTTAAATTATTATTATATCATTTTAAAGGTAAACAACATAATAGTGTTATAAATCTAGGATCAAAAGGTTTAGCATCTTGTGAAAATTAGGACCAAATATAAAATTTATATAAAAAATATAAGATTTATCTAATTACTTCCTCTCTAGATTCTTCGTAGACTTTGAATTATTCTTAGTATAGGTAATCACCTAAGGATATACATCAATTAAAGGGGTGAGATAAAAGCCTAGTAAGAGGATAGATAAGAACATGAATCAATATAACATGGGTGCGAATAATAATCATCATCATAACATATTAATGGGATCATCATAATAATCATGATAGGAAGAATTAGATAAAGTCATGGAATGTGGCAATGCATAAAAATGAAACACTATGTCTTAGTGGTTAAATACCACACATAGTTATGAACAAATCTATTATCATGTTCACGTATAATATATTTTAAAAATCTTAACATAATTATTGTGAAAAAAATGGCATCATGTTCATGTATATTACACCTTATATCATGAGATACATCACATTACCCAATTCATTGGAGCACTATATAATTCTGGGTGCACCCGTCACATCATAACATTCACATAATCATGCATGCCACAGAGAATGTATATCAATCTTAGAAATAAAAAAACCCATGGAAAGTAAGTGGGTTTCATGAGAATTTAATAAAACATATATTCATGAATAAAAATTGGGGTTCTCAAAAGAAAAAGGAAATAACATACTTGGTATAAGAATCATTATTCTTGATTGAAGAAGAAACAATCTCAAGGGAAGTAAAACATGTGTTTTCAAAAATAAGGGTTCGTTTGGAAAAATATTTTCATTTATCATAACATTAAATTAGAAGAATTTTTATCCCAAAAATTAAAAGGTAAGTACAATGAAATTATCTTTTAGTAATATTAAAATATAATTCATACTGAAATTTTTCATGAAAGAGGAATAACCAAAAGAAAGGAAATTGGGTTTGAGAATCCCCTTACCTTATGAATGATTTCTTTCTTCACTTTAATATATTGGATAATAAAATTAGATTAATTAATTAATAAATAAAGAGCCTCTTATACATTTATTTGATTTATTATAACTTTATTAAGTTAATTTATGTCAATTATGGTGAGTTATAGATTTTCATTTAATCGTTCGAGAGTGTTCATTTTCTTGGTTTTCAAGATTGGTCCACATGTATACATGTATGGAAGATCATGTAAAATGGGAATAATTGTCCATAATTGAAATTATATGTTATTAGTGATCTTAAATGAGTTTAATTGGTATTATTTTTTCTCTAGATGTTAGAATGATTCATTAGATAAAATGTTAATGATAACCATTTTGATTAATTTTGGTGATTTTCAATCAAAACAAACTCGTTTTGTTTTATTATTTAGTATTATGTATATATGTTAGTTCCAGAACATAAAAAAATTTATAACATATATTATAAAATCTATATCAACCATTATAATAGTTTTAGTACCATGTTTTAAGATATTAAAGTAAAAAAGAAAAATTGTCATCCATGAAGTCAATAAATCAACACCTCACGGATAACATTTTCATTTTTAGAATAAAAGGGAAAAGAGAAGAGATTTAATGATGGATTATTCCATTTAAATAATAAAATTATATTATTAAAAGATAATGGTGTTATCATTACACTTTTATGAGTTTAGGTGAGGATATAATATGAAAATAAAATAAATTTAAAAGAAATTAAAATAAAACAGAAGATGATTTTACCTCTTGAACATCACATCCTTGAGAACCACCTTAGAGAAATTGGATTTGGTCTTTTGTTGATAAAAAATACTCCTAGACACAAGGGAGTGGATTTTTAAGATTATTTGAAATAAATTTTACAAGATTAAATACTTTTTATTTGTGAGGAGAAGAGGTGGTGAGGGGTGGTATTTATAGTGGATGAGAGGGCTATTTTTGATTATTTTATTCATTAGTTTATTATTTTGGCTCAAGAATATGAATAGTTTGAACATTATCACTATATATACTAAAATAAACGATTGTTTTAGATTATAGGATTACATCATTAATATGTAATATATGACTCAATAATTCACATATTCATTAAATACCGTAAATTACTATATTTTACTATTCATAAAAATTAAACTATTTTAGAAAAAATCCCAAAAAATCCACCCAAAAAAATTTATATGTTTATAATTAAAAAATGAACTCCATTTTATGAAAATAATTTTATAAATATGATAAATTTATTTTTAATTAAAATCATCATTTATTCAAAAAATAAAAAATTTAAAATTATAACTGATTTTATGACACTTTGAAAAAATAATTAAGGTCTCATAAAATTATCATATAATAATAAGACAACAAAATAATAATTTATGAACCTATTATATGAAAATATATTTTCTTTAAAACCATTATATTAATTATAAAATTTTATTTATTATTTATGACTTGAAAATATACAAACACTCAATTTATCATTTTTAATATATTTATTTACATATACCATGATATAAATACATCATATTTTCATTCATAAGATACCTAATTTTTATTAAAATTTTATATGTGAGGTTAATATTCCATTGTCCAAATTACCATTTTTAATTCTCACATTACAATTCCATTGGTAAAGGATATTTCATTTCTCTTATTTTATTTATTCTTCATTTATAATGTTTGTATTGTGTTATCAATTTGATTTTATCTGATTTATACCATGTGACATTGTTATAAGAAGGAAATCTTCATAGATATAATTATGAGTTGTTACAAATATAGGTATTTATAGGAAATGGTGGGATATATAGACTCTTATGTAAGTAGTTTCTCTTATATACTTGAAAATAAACAAGCACCGAGAGTCTCACTTGGTAGAAATTGCCTTAATAAACCACTTTACTAAATCAAGGTTTTTTCAATATCCAACATAGGATCCTCAATCAGAGAGTAAAAAGGGATAAAATCAATCAAGGAAAAAATAATACAACCACAAATCATCAGAAAAATTGGATCCATCAACAACATGAGGATCCACCACTCTTGAAGAATGAGAGAGATGAGAAAAGAAACATTAATGATCAAATTAATATTACACTTACTAGAATATATTTAATGAATCAATACACACTTCAATCCATGAAGAATTGTTTAGAAATTAAATAGGATTAAGAGGAAAACAATTGTGATAATTACCTACTGATTCTCACCTAGAACAACATCATTGGAAAGTTGTTGGCTTCTACAGACTAGCTAGTACTACCTGGAAGTATTCTTGGGTAATTTGAAGTGCCATTAGCTAGTTGGTGGGATCCTCCTGGATGGCTGGTGGGATTTTTTTAGGAACCCAATTTTTTCAACCACCATCAGTGGAATAGTTTATTTTACTAGCCAATCGATGGAATTTCCGTAGGAAGAACCCTCTACCGGTCTTCCATTGGCTAGCCAGTGGCCCTCACAAGAAAATCGATGGACCTCTTGTAGCTATTTTTCTATAATATCCTGTCCACTCTCACTCCAAAATTCTAAGTACCTCTTAGTACATCTCTCAGCCTCTCAAACAAGAGTTAAAACACACTTTTATCCCCTATAAAGTCTCAAACAAGAATTAACCAAGAAATAATGAATAGAAACCACTTGATACCATCAAAGAAAACAAAAAAAACACATTAAACCAAGGTTTAAACCTAAAATATAATTTTGGTATGTTATAATTCTCCCCATCATAAATTATTTCTTCCCACAAAAGGGATATCAATATGGCTGATCTACAAAGAGATAAAGATACTTCTCTCTCATAAATTCCACATTTTCCTACCTATCATGGGAATCAAAACCATGATACAACAAAAAATGAACTAGTGGTATAAAAATTCCATAAAAAACTTTCATCCGAGAATCAATAATCTGAATCTTCTACTCAGTCATGGAAATATCAGGTTCCACATCACGGTCCTCCAAATTTAGAACATGAGATAGTCTTGAAAGGTAATTTCTGTGCTATGACATGTGGAACACCCCATGGATTGATTTCATTAGTGGTGTAAAATTAAAATGGTAATTTTCCTTCCTAATCTTCTCAATAACTCAAATGGTCCCACGTATCCAGGTGTTAACTTCCCCGCTTACCAATTCTTCAATGACCCAACTAAGGAGAGACTCTCAAAAACACATTATCTCTATCTAAGAACTAAAAAGAACATAAATTATGGTCTATAAAAGATTTATATTAGGTCCACATCATCAAAAATATCTTTTTAATCATCTATATTTTCTTCTTCATATCCTAGACCTAGCTAGGTCCCACAAGGGAAGCTTCAGCAATCTTTGACCAACAGAGTAATGATTTAAATGGATTCCCACACAAGTCTTTAAACAATTATATTTTATTGTATGACCAATATCTATTATTATATTAAAATTAAATTTCCCCTAAATGGAAATCCCAAGGTCCTCTAATGTTAAGGAAAAAATCACAAATCATGTCCTCAAAAATCCGTATAACCCATTTTATATGACCATCTATATGAGGATAGTATATTTTTTCAACCATTCTTGAGATCTCATCACCTCCAGGAGGAATTTTCTAAAACATGGATGTGAACTGAGTATCCCTATCAAAAATAATGGTGGGTGTAACACCATGTAATATAATGATATCCTAGACATACAAATTTCCCCATCCTTCAAAATTTATTGTATCACAAATGGGAATAAATTAAGACAATTTTGTAAATTGGTTAATAACTATCCAAATAAAATTATTTCCTTGAGGATTACATGAAAAACTAACCACAAATTCCATTTATATCTCATCCCCCTTCCAAGTTGGTACTGGAAGGGGCCTAAGAAAGCCTGAAGTCTTTTAATGTTTGACCTTGATTTATTGACAAGTATAACAATGATAAATTAAATAAGTGATGTCCCATTTCATACATAGACACTATAATCAGTTTCTTATATCATAAAACATATTTTTCATGTCTAGGTGTATGAATTAATGGGAATGATAAAAATCCCCCAATACATCCTTTCTCCTCGGAATCAAAATAACATAAGGGTTCCTAATAGAAAGGATACCCTATAAAGGTAGATATCATTCACTGATAGCCTAGAAACCATATAAAGAACCCATAATGCCCTAGAAATCATCATAAAACTGCTATTCCTGGGGAATTATCTCAATAAGATAATATATCAACTAAAAACTTTCCAAAACAACCTCATATTGGTCCTCCTAGACTCTCAAATTCATTTGATAAAAGAAAGCCATCAGATTCCACTCCTATGATGATTTTTTCATGTCTTGAGATGGTAGTTTCCTACTAAAATCATTATCAAAACATTCCTCTTACAGAGAGTGTAGGAAATGTCAAATAAAAATGATTGTAGGCACTCCACCCATCACCTCTAATAAAGATTCAAATATTATTTTTGAATATATAATTCATGATTTTGTTATTAGATTAAATAGTAAACATATCTATAAAAAAGTAATGTTTCCCACACTTAATATCATGCATCAAAGATATGAGTTCATGTCCATGTGTGGGATAGTTCTTATCATGAGGCTGAAGATGATGAGAACCATAATCCACCATTGATCACTCTGAATGATAATGTTGTCTAAACCTAAAATCGATACATCAAAAAATACCACATATCCTTGTCTATACATTAGAAGATTCAACATTAGATCTAAACTCAAATGCCTGTTCAACTTTTCAATGGAAGACCTAAATTTAGAATCCCATTTAAACTTCTCTCCCTTTCATGTGATATTAGTCAATGGAGAATCCAACATTGAGAAATATTTAATAAACTGGTGATAATTTCCTACTATGGTCAACAAGCTCCAAATATCAAAGAAATTGCATGGTTCATCCCACAACATAACAACATTCACATTATTAGGATCAACTGAGATACCCTATTCAGAGACAACATTACCTAACAACTTCACTTCATGTATCTGAAATTAGAAGTTTGATATATTGGGATAAATTAAATTATTTATAAAGATGTCTAAAACTACTCTCAAATGACACACATGATCATCCTCAGTTTTAGAGTAAACCAAGGCATCATCTATGAATACCAATATCAAAAGAATCAATGTAATAGTGGAAAATCATGTTCATCAACTCCATAAACATCACAGGATTATTGTTTAGAACAAAGTGCTTAATATGTTTCTCATAGTGGCTATACCTACTCCTAAAAGTGGTCTTTGATTTATCAAAATCCTTAATCCTAAGCTGGTGATAATCATACCAAATATTAAACTTTGAGAACCACTTCTACCCTTTCTACTGATAAAAATTTTTTTAATATAGGGTAACATATAATTTTTCATGATCATAACACAATTGATATTTTGGTAATCAACACATAAGTAAAGGGATTCATAGAATTTCTTGGTGAAAAGCATAGGTGTTTCCCAAGGAGAGACACTAGGTTGAATGAATCCATTAGACATTAATTCATCCAACATGTAATGACCTAGGCTCAAGTAGCTTAGAGCGAGTGCATTATTTTTTACATTGGCATAAGATACAAGAAATTTTAATCCCAAAGGAACAAATTGTTGAGTCAATAAGGTTTTCCTTATGACTTTTTCATTCCTTCTTGTTTTGAAAATCACAAACACCTTATACTTAAACAAAACTATATTTTACTTCTATAAGGAAATTTTCCTTCCCAAAAGGAGTTTACCCCTACCATATTTTCATTTCTCTTATCAATATTCTTCTTAAGTATAAAAATCTAATTCATACCTAAAACCTCAGAATCATATAATACTTAGATATGAAGTATTCTGTTTTAGGATCCGAATTCTAGATACAAAATCTAATGAAGTTCCACTCTGAATTCTGGATATGAACTCTCATATAGTTCCACTCCGAATTCTGGATACGAACTCTAATGAAGTTCCACTCCGAATTCTGGATACGAACACTAATGAAGTTCCACTCCGAATTCTGGATACAAACTCTAATGAAGTTCCATTCCGAATTCTGGATACGTACTCTAATGAAGTTTCATTCCGAATTCTGGATACGAACTCTAATAAAGTTCCATTCTGAATTCTGGATATGAACTCTGATGAAGTTCCATTTCGAATTCTGAATACAAACTATCATAAAGTTCCACTCCAAATTCTGGATATGAAATCTCACAAAGTTCAACTCCGAATTATGGATACGAACTTTAATGAGTTCAACTCTGAACTTCTACTCGTTCGACTCTGAAATTCTATAAGTTAGACACCGAACTCTGTAAGTTCAAATTCTGAATTCTAGTGAAACTAGACTCTGAATTTCCTTGTAAATTCAGACTCTGGATTTCTATAGAATTCAGGTTCCGAATTCCTATAAAATAGAATCTGAATATCTCTTTACTATAGACTTCGAATTACTTTTTGGTTAAACTCTGAACTCTTGTTTTATTACATTCTGAACTTTAATTTTACTTATTATTACACTAATTTCATTACAAAACGATTCCGTGCTTTTAGTTATTGACTAACTGTTGGTTGAGTGACATGTGTACAGTTCCTTCCAAAATTCAAGGAGAAATATGACCGTTGGAGGAGGGAGCCGACCGTTGGAGCTTCGCCTATAAATAGAAGCGCATTTGAAAGTCGAAAACAACTTTGAAAAATCTTTGAGATATGTTCTTACAAGATGTTGAAGTGATTTCTAGAGAGAGAGAGGCTCTTATCAACTCTCAAAGATTCGTGCAGAAAGTTTGAACATCTTGTTCAAACTTTTCCTTGTGTAGACTTGCTTCATGCGACTCTGATTGTTGCTGATTACAATTGAGGGTTTCCGGGGATAGGAAGACAGAGGTTCCAACACCTTGAAGTTGAGGGCTTCCTTATTGAGGAAGACAGAGGTGCCGACTACCTGATAGTTGAGGGATTTCGGGGATAGCAAGACAGACTCTAATCTTTGTATCGATGGCTTGCCCTCGTGTGGGTAAGATAGACTTGCTTGAAAGTATAAATCAAGGGACCTTTATCCAATGTTGTTGGATACCCTTATCTTTGGGTTAAAATAGTTATTGTTTGTTACTTGTAGTTTTACTACTTATTTTTACACTACATTTTTTATTGTTAAGGAAAGTATAACTTTCTTATACTTCCTTACTTGTACTCTGATTTAAGATATATTATATACACTTTAAGGTATAATCTTAATCTTTATAAATTTTGTTAAGTTTCATTTTTGGAATCATCTTTCTAGAATTTATCAAGTGATTAGAACTCATAGAGGTCTTGTGAATTATCCTGTTTAACCTTGTTAAACATAACCATCCTAAAAATTCCCTCAAGAAATTTTTAAAAGGTACAATTCACACCCCCTATTGTATCTGAGAATCTCATTCTTATTTCAATCCTACGTTTGGTATCACAGAGTATATCATACTCAGAGTCATACCATCCAAACAATTAGTATCATAGGAGGTGAACTAATACCCTGTACCAATCTAACAATTGATTCATAGGATTTGGTTCAATCTGAATTAATCTCACGATTAGATTCAGAAGAGAATTATGGGATTTGCTTATTCGAATTCATATTTCTGGATTCATACTTTTCAGAATCTATTTTTTGGAATCATAGTTTGGATTAACTTTTTGCTTAGATATAAAATTTTTCTTGCTTAGAATATTTTCCCTTATTTGCATACTTATATTTCTAATATGTTTTTGTGCCAAAGATTTTCTTAAGGATGGCAGGTTTAAATGTTGGTTCTATCGAAAACTTAAATCCTACCAGACCACCTATCTTTGATGGTAATGATTATGAATATTGGAGAGATTGTATGAAGACTTTCATTATCAATACTGGGGTAGATAACTTTGTTATTCTTACTGGAGGATAAAAAATTCCTAACAAAGAAGTTAGTGGCTTTACTAATCAAGAAAAGCATGATTGCCAACTCAACTATAAGGTACACAATACTTTATTGTGTTCAATGACTATGAACATATATAACCAAATTTATTCTTGTGAAATAGCTAAATGTATATGAAAGAAACTTTAAGTTACACATTTTGGTACATCCAAAGTCATAGAGACAAGAAGAGCTATGTTGAGATCAGAATACCATGTCTTTAATTTTCCTTATGGAGAACCTATAAGAAAAGTACAACAAAGGTTCATGACCATCATGAATAGCTTACAATCTATGGGAGATAAAGGTCTAGATGATGAAGCTCTTGTGGATAAGATTATAGATATCATGCCCAATGAGTGGAAATCAAAGTGGACTACAATTGATGAGAACATAAAGGTTACTAAAATTTCTCTTGATGAACTATTTCGAACTCTTCTTCAACATTAAACTAGAATGAAGAGAGATGTTGACAACATAAAGAAGAATAATGTGAATGGTAGTGTTGACTTTAATACAACTTCAAATAATATGAAAGCTAAGACTCCTAAAAGTGTTACTAGATCCAAATCTAAGAAGGTTATTGTCCAATCCGAATCTAGTGAGGGTGAAGTCTCAGAAAATGAATTAGCTAATCTTGCTCGAAGGATGAACAAGATAGATGGACAAATAAATTTACAATCCAAGTATAAGAAGAAGGAAAGGAAAGATAAGAAAGATTCAGAGGTCACATGATATGAATGAAAGATAAGTGGACACATAATACCGGATTGTCCCTTGATTAAAAAGAAAGAAAGAAAAGAGATGCATTCTGAAAGGAACTGGAAGAAGTTTTACAAAGCTAAAGCTAAGAAAATCCTGAAAGCTAATACTACTTGGAGTGCTAGCTATGGAGACTCTTCAGAAAGAGAATCTTCTGAATATGATTCATCATCTTATAATAATATGGTATTCATTTCTACTACTTCTTTCCCACATACATGTCTTATGGCCAAGGTACGCTCTGTCGAGGCTTTAACAAATTTATCTCTTGATAAGAATTACTATTCCAAGAATAATACTTCTAATGAAGATACTTCATCTTTAGAAAATGAAGAACCTTCATATGAAGAAGTATCTATATTTTCCAAGTTACTTGAAGCAAAAAATTGTAAAATTTATAAGAAATTAGACAAGGCAAATACTAGGGAAGAAATTCTTACAAAAGAGATTTCAGATCTTACTAAAAATCTTAGAGATAAAGAAGAGCTTTTAGAAAAACTTTCTAAAGACATTGAGAAAGAAAATTCTGATAAGGAAGAACCTTATAAAGATCTTAAGAATTCTATTTTAAAGATGAAAACTTTTGAGGAAAAATCTAACTCTAAGAAAATGATTCCTGAGGATAGAAATTTAGTCATCAGACTAAAATCTGAAATATTTTCTCTTAAGAAGCTTCTTGAAAAATTTACCTCTGGGAAGGAAAATTTTGACAAGATGTATTCTCAAATTAAACCTCAAGGAATCACTACTGTAGTAGGTTATACTCACCAAAAACCGATTTTCAAAAACAACTATTTTGTTCTTTCTAGAGCCCCTTTTTGCACTAAGTGTCAAAGTGGTGGGAATTGGAAGAAAAAATATTCCTTGAATAGATTTCAGTATCTTGGGTATCATAACGAATATTTTTATAAAAAAATGTGGATAGCCAAAATTTTTTTATCTAACAATTCCGGATCCATGAAATTCTGGATTCCCAAAACCTAACTTTTTATTATTTTCATAAAAATAGGGAAAAGTACCAACATCAATACATGGTACATGGATAGTGGTTATTCCCGGCATATGACTGGTAACAAAAGCTATTTTGAAAATATTATCATGATGAAAGGAGGAAAAGTAACTTTCAGAGATAATGATCATGGAGAAATTATTGGTATAGGTAACATTGTTCTTATTTGAATAACATTGATTTCAAATGTTTTGTTTGTTAAAGGTCTTAAGGACAGTCTCATCAGCATAAGTAAATTATGTGATGAAGGATACCTTGTGAATTTTAGGAATGATAAGTGCTTAGTACACAATTCCAAGGAAGAATTTATTCTTTCTGCCCATAGGCAAGAGAATGTTTACACACTGAACTTAGAAGAACTTAGGAGCCAATATCTACCTTTCCTTAGTGCAATGGAAGATTATTATTGGTTGTGGCATAGAAGGTTAGGACACTATTGTCACGACCCGACCCTACCCGGGCTCGAGCCGCAACTACCCCAGGCCTGCCTCCATAGGCCAGGGGCTGGCGACCAGCGCCGAAGGCACAACAACTCGGGGAGGCCTTTGCCTAAGTACCTGTACACACGCACGCAGAAAACTCAATGCAAAAGTGTAGAGTAAAAAGGAAAAGCAAAGGGAAACTGCTATAAATAAACCACAGTGTGCATCGACCTCTAACAGTACAAAGTACAGTGCTGAAAGGAAAAAGGGGAAAAACACGCGCCCAAACAAAAAGTGCCACAACCCGGTAATAGGTAAATGAAAAGAAACAGCTGACGGGTCTTCCACCTGGAACCTGGCCACGACCACCGCACGCGTTCCAAGCTCCCAAGCTCCTACGCTCCACTTAAGTCACGCTCCACCTGTCCGTCGTCTGCAAGGGCACACCAAGTGCGGGCAAAGCCCAAGCAGGGGTGAGTATAAAAATACTCAGTAGGATACCCCGAAGGCTTGAGCGAGCAACAAAGGAGGTACCGAAGGGTGAGCGGTAGAGCGAACAGAAAAGTAGAGGGGTACAACTGAGGGTGCAGTAGAGAGTCCAGCTCAACCCAACAAAAGAAAAAAAGTAGACTCGTCCAGGCACAAGGAGCTGGAAATGGTGAGAAGATAAAATTCTCGTCGAGTCTTCGCTGCCTATAGCAGGAGAGTAGACTCGTCCAACCACAAGAAGCTAGACACGGAAATCACGTGGCATACCCTGCACGTCTTTGCCTCACCTGGAAGGAGAGTAACCAAACCCAAGAAGTGGGTACCAGAAACAAGGTATATACATATCCTTATACTCTTCCAAGAAGCCCGAACAAACTCGTAAGGGGATCTCCGTCCCATAGCTCAGCCCAAGAAAAGAGTAGCCAACAGTCCCAGACATAACCCATCATCATCGCCCAGCAACCCGCACGTCTGCCCTGAACCGCAAGCCAAGGGGCTCAGTCACCGCACCTTGATACTATCCGGTTTGGGTGGCACTAACTCGCCCGCACGGTTTTAGATCGCGTCGCAAGAACGTGTCTCGGTGGGGAAAGCGCCCCTCGTACTTGAGAGTTCTAGGAAAGTCAAACCACACCTCATCACTGCCCTGTAGTCGAGAGGTCTTCTCAAAGCCAAAGTCGTTCCATCACCGACCCGTACAACCAAGGGTCCCGCTCCGGTAATCATGGAGGTAAGCCACATACTAGCCTAGTTGAGAGGACTGAGTCTGGAAAGCCAACTGGTGTCCCACTGCCCAGCCCTGCTGGAGGGTAATTCATAATATGGTATCGGGTAACCCACTTCCTATCCCTACGGGAGGGTAAACCATAATACGTCGTCAGGCGACCCACTGCCTAGCCCCACTGGAGGGTAAACCATAACACAACATCCGGCGACCCACTGCCCAGCCCCGCTGGAGGGTAAACCATAACACACCATCCGGTGACCCACTGCCCAGCCCCGCTGGAGGGTAAACCATAACACACCATCCGACGACCCACTACCCAGCCCCGCTAGAGGGTAAACCATAACACACAATCCGGCGACCCACTGCCCAGCCCCGCTGGAGGGTAAACCATAACACACCATCCGGCGACCCACTGCCCAGCCCCTCTGGAGGGTAAACCATAATACACCATCCGGCGACCCACTGCCCAGCCCCGTTGGAGGGTAAACCTGGAATAAGTCGACAGGAGACCCACTGTCTAGCCTTACTGGAGGGTAGACCTCGAGCTAGACGACAGGTGACCCACTGCCTAGCCCTGCTGGAGGATAGACCCTCAGAGGTCGTCGGGTGACCCACTGCCCAGTCTCTGCTAGAGGGTAGACCCTAATAGCGTCGGGTGACCCACTGCCCAGTCTCTGCTGGAGGGTAAACCCTAGAAGTCAGTGAGCAACCCACTGCCCAGCCCTACTGGAGGGTAAGCCCGAGGAAGTCGATGAGTAACCCACTGCCCAGCCCCGCTGGAGGGTAAAACTCAGAACTGCTCAGCCCATCTCTACAGGAGGGTACAACACTAGCCAACCGAACACGTAGTGGATGTCGCACAACCACCCAACTCCAGAACAACTCTCCCAAAAGAGGTGCAACGTCTTCTCCATCACTGGGTGTCACTAGCACCGCTACGGCCAATCCATCACGAGCGAAACCAGGGAGAGACCACTCAACCCTGCTGGTCAAATAAACGAGCACAAAGCCAGGGGAAAAACTCCACCCTACTGGTCAAACAAACACACAGAGGGACCCTCTACGCCGCGAGAGGTCCAAGTACGTAAGGCAGAACATGGCACGCACATGGGGCCCACACAATTTGTGGCCCCAAGTCAACCCTAACCAAGCGCACGAACATCTCAGGTACAAACCACGCGTACTTCCAAGCACTCCCGTATACTCCCAGAGTATACCTCGTTCCAGCCCATAGGCTATCGTGCACACGACACCCAACGTCAGCGCGAAGACGTGACATAACAACTCTACCTCAAAGGCCCAGGCACGGCCAACCACGTCACCTCAAGCATTTACATCACTCACAAGAGAGTGCACGCGATCACTCGCCAAAGGTTCGATACAAGCAAAGTAGGGCGAACCACCACTGGAGCACCTTTCATGCTTCCATATTTCTCAATATCGCGCAAGAGGCTCTGTACAGCCAAACAGATCACACCGTTGTATTCCTTGCGGAAAAACACGCGAGTTAGACTACTCACTTGCCCGAAACGGTCAACCGGTGAAAAAGGTACTATTCACCATAACCAAACTCGTGTGGGGCCCACCCCAAGATCTCGAAACTGAACCAACGGATCACACCACTGCGATCCCCTCGGAAAAACACATGGGATTGAGTACTCAATTGCCCAAAACAGACACCCGGTGAAAAGTGAACTATTCACCGTAGCCGAGTCGGGTGGGACCCACACCACGTCTCCGAAAGAGGTCGGGCGGACTGCGCCCTCGCGAAGCTCTCGGAAAAGCACGTCAAATTGACTACTTACTTGCGTGGAACGGGTACCCGAAGAAAAAGGTGTGTTCCGGCACACCGCACACGAGCGGCGCCACGTGGGACCCACATCCCGGTCCCAAAACTCAACGAACGGATCGCACCATTGCGATCCTCTCGAAAAAGTACACAAGATGGACTATCCACTTGTCCTAAACGGTCGCCTGGTGATAAAGTTGGAAATCACCGTCAACTCCTGAAACAGCCCTCGCGGGGCCCGCACCATCGTGCGGAATTTGAGCGGGCGGATTGCACCATTGCAATCCCCTCGGAAAAACACCCAACATCGACTACTCGCACACCCCGAACGGACGTCTGAGGAAAAAGTCGCTAAAAGCTGCACGCAGCTCAAAAGATGGGTCGTGGGGCCCGCGCCTCAACTCCGGCCTCAACGCCTGGAACCGCACTGGAAACCTCCGCCTCAGTGCCAGGGTCCCAACGCAACTGACGGTGCTCAAAACGGACGTCGGATGCGTCTGCGCCGTCCATAACAAGATTTTCCGGAAGAAACGCTCGTCCACTTAAGGACACGTCGCGCCTCCGCGACCCCACGTTTCGGGAATTAAAAATTCCCGAAACCATTTCAAAAACTCCGTCTTGATGCAAGCTCCGCGCTGCCGCAGACGGTGCGCAAAATGGACGCCCGTAACCCGAAATATGGGCGTCTGAAGTCCGAGGGCCAAAGCCCCTTGGGCCGGACCGGCCGGTCCGCCCTGCTTGGGCCGGCCCGCGCCGGCCGGCCCGGTCCGCACAGCCGGCCCGCGGCTCAGCCGCGGGTCCGGTCCACCCCGCCGCGGCCAGCTGGCTGCGGCCTGCTCCAGCCGACCGGCCGCCTTGCGGCCGGTTGATCCCCCACGGCGACCCACAAAACGCGGGTCGCGGTCGACGCACGGGTCGCGCGCTGCGCGGCCCCCCTCTCCTCCGCCTGCCGACGCCCGCGGCCGGCTTCTGACAGCCGCCGCCGCCTGCTGAAGCCCCGGCCGACCACCGGAGGCCCTGCTCCGCCTCGCTCCGCCCCGCGCCGCCCTGCGCCGCCGCCGTCTGCCGCCTTCGGCCCTCGCCGGAAACCGGTCGTGGCCGGAAAAATTTCCAAGGACCACCGGAACGATCCGGTGGTCGAAATTTCTATCCGGATAGCTTTCCGGAAAGCTCGGGACGGGACCTATGCAACCACGAGATTTGTTCGAGGATCCAATGGTGCGATTGAGCATAAATGAGGATTTAAAACGGGGAAGGGGAGGAAAAATCAAATCCGCCTACCTCGTTGGGCTTCGCCCGACGCTTCCCGCGCGATCCGCCGCGCGCCACCGTCTCGCCGGAGCTCACCGGAGCTCGCTGGGAAGGAGGAAGGGAGGGGAGGGGTTGTGAGGAAGAAGAAGAAGAGGAAGAAGGGGGGTGCGTGTTTAAATAAAAATGCTTAAACACCCTGCCCGGCACGCCCCCGACTCCGCTCCTGTAGAAGACAAAAAGGAGGGCGTCCCTGGGGTAAACATGACCTCCCGAGCACAACGGTGGTCTCGGAATTTTAATCTGATACCCCGTTCAAAAGTTATTAAACTTAGCGTCTGAGGCCGCTAAATTACGAAAACGCCCCTGGGGCCATTTTTCACAAACGGCCCGCGCCCGCGAAACTTATACCCCTCCTAGGGTAAACGGCACACTCCAAACTCAATGGTGCCCTCGTTTTTCCAATCCGAGCCACCGTTTAAGAGATACTAGCGTTTCTCCATTAAACGAATAAATTAATTTATTAATTTATCCGTTTAACCTTCCGGAAGCGAGCGAGGGGTCCAAACATCCCGCGCCGACAAGTTTTATGTTGTTCCTAGGGTAAACACCCCATTCCGGACCCATCCGTACACTCGGATCCCTGATCCGGATCTCCGATTAGGAGTTATCTCATTTATTTAGCATTTCCAGTGTGAACGCACTGAAAATTTAATTCCGGCCCCTCCGGGGCTCAGAATCGCATGCCATCTGAAGGCGCTGCTCTGGAATATCATCAATAATATTCCAAAGTCTTTCACAGCAAAAACCGGGTTCTTACATCATTACCTCCTTCAAGCTTTTCATCCCCGAAAATCAAAACTAGGGAGCAACACAGGGTACTAAGCCCACACCTGGCTTTCTCATTCCCCGAAGAACCCACGCACATCTCTGCATCACCACACACAGACCAAAGGATTGATCTGTTCATGCTAGTTCAGCCCTTGCTGACGTCGTGCACCCACTCCAGACTTTGGGGTTAGGGCAAGGCGGTAGGGCACCTCGCCATCCCTTTTCACGGTCTCAAACGGCCCGAAGGCCCTCAGGGGTAGCTCACATCCCCGACCAAACCTCTACGTCGCATGCCGCGACTGGAATCACCGCCCGCACCTGAAACAAGGCCCGATGATTCCTTCCTTTAGAATATCCATATGGTGGAACACCCAAGGATATCTGGTCACGCAAGATTCAATAGTCGATGTCCCGCAACCAAGACTCTCTTACACGCTCAGGAAGTGAAGGAGTCAACACCATCGACTAAAGGAAAAGGTCTCACGCCTTTTTCCTTACCAACACAAGGTTACACCCGATGCCCTGTGTCACCCTGGTAACACCTCAAACAAGGATTAGGGAGAAAATCCTTTCACACACAGATCCTAACAATTCTACTGTAAGAAGTAGAAGGGTCGCATGGGGTACCTCTCACCATCCCATGCTCTGCAGGATCGTAGACATCCAAAGCTCACGGGTGTCCGTGGTCCCAACCGTCAGCTCTCAAAGCCTGACGTGGACCGCCTAGTGGTGATGGGGAGATCTCGTAACGTCGTCCCCCACCTCCAGCTCCTCCCGCTCCTCTGCTAGAACCACCTCTCTGGGTACCACTCCAATCACGGCGCTGCCTCTGCTATGGTGGTGCTCTTGCTGCCTTCCCGAAGCTCTCAGCAATTCAGGTCAGGCAGTCTCGTGCCAAGTGACCTCACCCATCACAAGCATAGCACTGGCACTCTCTGGGCTGCCCTGGTGACCTCCGGCGCCACTGTGGTATACGACCACGGCCCGGGATCCACTCACGAAAGGGCATCCTCGGCTGAGGCCCTGCGCCTTTTCCCCACAGTGGTATACGACCACATCTTCGAAACCGGTAGTGGGAAGGCCACATGCATCGAGGCCCTATCCTCCGGTGCCTGCAAGCTATGGCAGACGTCCCGGATCCGTCGCGCCCACTACCACTACCAACTGCAAAACATGACAGGAAGCCCTCTGTCACCAGCGCCTGCTCTAGCCCCCCCGGCATATGTAGAAATGACCAAGGGTACTATGACAGCACGAACTTCTCAGCGGAGACCCTGCTCAAACTTCTGTGCTCGGAAGTTGTCGTCACAGACCAAGTCCGGGTAAAAGCGTGCACGGTCTGCAAAACTAGACGCGTACTCGGCCACTGTCATCCCTCCCTACTGAAACTACAGGAGCTCCTGAATCCGAACGGAGCGCAAGAAGGAGGGGAAAAACTCCTCACGGAGCAACAACTGAAAGTCGTCCAATAAAAGTGATGAATCGTCAAGAAACTGAGTCACCAGACTCCACCAACGTCAAGCCGATCCACGAAAAAAGGCTGGCTGCCAAAGCCGCTCTCTGATCTATCGGCGTTTGCGCAAGCCTGAAAAGGAAAACCACTGTCTCTAGCCAAAGCTCTGCTGCCTAAGGGTCTGGCTCACCACTGAACCTCAGCGGTCTCTACCACTGGAACTCACGGAGCGCGCTCAAACTGCGCTCAAACTCATCCTGCTCTGCTGAAACTGCATACTACTCAACAGGTGGGGGAGGGGTGCTGCTACCGGCCCACCCGGAGAAAGGGCTCGCATGATGGGTTCTGGACTGAGGCCTCGTATCTCACAGGGTCGTCGTCATGAACCAAAGCTGGTATCCTGGATGGCTATCCTCGCGGAGACTTCCTGAATATTATCAAGGAGTTCCACGGTCAGATGAGCATACATGTATATACCAACAACAACAATGATGGGGAGCTGACTCAAGAAGGATGGTCAAAGACTCGATCCTATGTGATGCACAAACAAATTTTCCCTGCAACAAGTGTCTCAGCATGCCGAGTCGACAAGCGGTTTATCAAGGTCCTGGTGAATGGATACGTCGGCCGCCGCACCATCACTGGACTCCCTGGCCTGAGAGCCGCTCTCGAGACACGTTAACATTGTTTCCCTATATCCCAACCAATTCCTCTTTTAGGGACGTCTGCACAACGTCCCAAGGAACGAACCACCTCTGATACCACTTTGTCACGACCCGACCCTACCCGGGCTCGAGCCGCAACTACCCCAGGCCCACCTCCATAGGCCAGGGGCTGGTGACCAGCGCTGAAGGCACAACAACTCGGGGAGGCCTTTGCCTAAGTACCTGTACACACACACGCAGCAAACTCAATGCAAAAGTGCAGAGTAAAAAAGGATATGAAAAGGGAAACTGCTATAAATAAAACACAGTGTGCATCGACCTCTAACAGTACAAAGTACAGTGTTGAAAGGAAAAAGGGGCAAAACACGCACCCAACCAAAAAGTGCCACAACCCGGCAACAGGTAAATGAAAATAAACAGCTGACGGGTCTACCACCTGGAACCCGACCACGACCACCGCACGCGGTCCAAGCTCCCAAGCTCCTACGCTCCACTGAAGTCACACTCCACCTGTCTGTCGTCTGCAAGGGCACACCAAGTGCGGGCAAAGCCCAAGAAGGGGTGAGTATAAAAATACTCAGTAGGATACCCCGAAAGCTCGAGGGAGCAACAAAGGAGGTACCAAGGGGTGAGCGGTAGAGCGAACAGAAAAGTAGAGGGGTACAACCGAGGGTGCAGTAGAGAGTCCAGCTCCACCCAACAAAAGAAAGAAAGTAGACTCGTCCAGGCACATGGATCTAGAAACGGTGATAAGATGAACTTCCCATCGAGTCTTCGCTGCCTATAGCAGGAGAGTAGACTCGTCCAACCACGAGAAGCTAGACATGGAATGCACGTGGCATACCCTGCGCGTCTTCGCCTCACCTGGAAGGAGAGTAACCAAACCCAAGAAGTGGGTACCAGAAACAAGGTATACACATATCCTTATGCTCTACCAAGAAGCCCGAACAAACACGTAAGGGGATCTCCATCCCGTAGCTCAGCCCAAGAAAAGAGTGGCCAACAGTCCCAGACATAACCCATCATCGTCGCCCAGCAACCCGCACGTCTGCCCTGAACCGCAAGCCAAGGGGCTCAGTCACCGCACGTTGATACTATCCGCTTTGGGCGGCACTGACTCGCCCACACGGTTTTAGATCGCGTCACAAGAACGCATCTCGGTGGGGAAAGATCCCCTCGTACTTGAGAGTTCTATGAAAGTCAATCCACACCTCATCACTGCCCTGCAGTCGAGAGGTCTTCTCAAATCCAAAGCCGTTCCATCACCAACCCGTACATCCAAGGGCCCCGCTCCGGTAACCACGAAGGTAAGCCACAGACTAGCCTAGTCGAGAGGACTGAGTCTGGAAAGCCAACTGGTGTCCCACTGCCCAGCCCTGCTAGAGGGTAATTCATAATATGGTATCAGGTGACCCACTGCCCAGCCCTGCTGGAGGGTAAACCATAATACGTCGTCAGGCAACCCACTGCCCAGCCCCGCTGGAGGGTAAACCATAACACATCATCTGGTGACCCACTGCCCAGCCCCGCTGAAGGGTAAACCATAACACACCATCCGACAGCCCACTGCCCAGCCCCGCTGGAGGGTAAACCATAATACACCATCTGGCGACCCACTGCCCAACCCCGCTAGAGGGTAAACCAGGAATAAGTCGACAGGCGACCCACTTCCCAGCCTTAATGGAGGGTAGACCTGGAGCTAGATGACGGGTGAACCACTGCCCAGCCCTGCTGGAGGGTAGACCCTAAGAGGTCGTCGGGTGACCCACTACCCAGTCTCTGCTGGATGGTAGACCCTAATAGCGTCGGGTGACCCACTGCCCAGTCTCTGCTGGAGGTTAAACCCTAGAAGTCAGTGAGCAACCCACTGCCCAGCCCAGCTGGAGGGTAAGCCCGAGGAAGTCGATGAGTAACCCACTGCCCAGCCCCGCTAGAGGGTAAAACTCAGAACCGCTCATCCCATCTCTACAGGAGGGTACAACACTGGCAAACCGAACACGGAGTGGGTGTCACGCAACCACCCAACTCCAGAACAACTCTCCCAAAAGAGGTGCAGCGTCTGCTCCAGCACTGGGTGTCACTAGCACCGCTACCGGCCAATCCATCACGAGCAAAACCATGGGGAGACCACTCAACCCTACTGGTCAAACAAACGAGCACAAAGCCAGGGGAAAAACTCCACCCTGCTGGTCAAACAAACACACAGAGGGACCCTCTACGCCGCGAGAGGTCCAAGTACGTAAGTCAGAACACGGCACGCACATGGGGCCCACACGATGTGTGGCCCCAAGTCAACCCCAACCAAGTGCACAAACATCTCAGGTACAAAACACGTGTACTTCCAAGCACTCCCGTATACTCCCAGAGTATACCTCGTTCCAGCCCATAGGCTATCGTGCACACGGCACCCAACGTCAGCGCGAAGACATGACGTAACAACTCCACCTCAATGGCCCAGGCACGGCCAACCACGTCACCTCAAGCATTTACATCACTCACACGGGAGTGCACGCGCTCACTCGCCAAAGGTCCGCTACAAGAAAAGTAGGGCGAACCACCACTAGAGCACCTTTCATGCTTCCACATTTCTCAAGATCGCGCAAGAGGCTCCGTACAGCCAAACGGATCACACCGTTGTAGTCTTTGCGGAAAAACACGCGAGTTAGACTACTCACTCGCCCGAAACGGTCAACCGGTGAAAAAGGCACTATTCACCGTAACCAAACTCATGTGGGGCCCACCCCAAGATCCCGAAACTGAACCAACGGATCAATCCACTGTGATCCCCTCAGAAAAACACATAGTATTGAGTACTCAATCGCCCAAAACGGACACCCGGTGAAAAATGCACTATTCACCATAGCCAGGTCGGGTGGGACCCACACCACGTCTCCGAAAGAGGTCGGGCGGACTGCGCCATCGTGAAGCTCTCAGAAAAGCACGTCAAATTGACTGCTTACTTGTGTGGAACGGGTACCCGAAAAAAAGGTGTGTTCCGGCACACCGCACACGAGCGGCGCCACGTGGGACCCGTATCCCGGTCCCAAAACTCAAAGAACGGATCACACCGTTGCGATCCTCTCAAAAAAGTACACAAGATGGACTATCCACTTGTCCAAAACGGTCGCCCGGTGATAAAGCTGGAAATCACCGTCAACTCCCGAAACGGCCCTCGCGGGGCCCGGACCATCGTGCGGAATTTGAGCGGGCAGATTGCACCATTGCAATCCCCTCGAAAAAACACCCAACATCGACTGCTCGCACGCCCCGAACGGACGTCTGAGGAAAAAGTCACTAAAAGCTGCACGCAGCTCAAAAGACGGTCCGTGGGGCCCGCACCTCAACTCCGGCCTCAATGCCTGGAACCGCACTCGAAACCTCCGCCTCAGTGCCAGGGTCCCAACGCAACTGACGGCGCTCAAAACGGACGTCGGATGCGTCCGCGCTGTCCATAACAAGATTTTCCGGAAGAAACGCTCGTCCACTTAAGGACACGTCACGCCTCCGCGACCCCACGTTTCGGGAATTAAAAATTCCCAAAACCATATCAAAAACTCTGTCTTGACGCAAGCTCTGTGCTGCCACAGACGGTGCGCAAAACGGACGCCCGTAGCCCGAAATACGGGCGCCCGAAGTCTGAGGGCCAAAGCCCCTTGGGCCGGACCTACCGGTCCGCACAACCGGCCTGCGGCTCAGCCGCGAGTCCGGTCCACCCCGCCGCGGCCCGCTGGCCGCGGCTCGCTCCAGCCGACCGGCCGCCTCGCGGCCGGTTGATCCCCCACAGCGACCCGCAAAACGTGGGCTGCGGTCGATGCACGGGGCCGCGCGCTGCGCGGCCCCCCTCTCCTCCACCTGCCGACGCCCGCGGCCGGCTTCCGACAGCCGCCGCCGAACGCCGCCGCCACCTTCTGAAGCCCCGACCGACCGCCGGAGCCCCTGCTCCGCCTCGCTCCGCCCCGCGCCGCCCGGCGCCGCCGCCGTCTACCGCCTTCGGCCCTCGCCGGAAACCGGCCGTGGCCGGAAAAATTTTCAAGGACCACCGGGAACGATCCGGTGGTCAAAATTTCGATCCGGATAGCTTTCCGGAAAGATCGGGACGGGACCTACGCAACCACGGGATTTTTTCGAGGATCCAATGGTGCGATTGATCATAAATGAGGATTTAAAACGGGGAAGGGGAGGAAAACTCAAATCCGCCTACCTCGTTGGGCTTCGCCCGGCGCTTCCCGCGCGATCCGCCGCGCGCCACCGTCTCACCGGAGCCACCTCATCGGATTCACCTCTCCGGAGCTCACCGGAGCTTGCCGGAAAGGAGGAAGGGAGGGGAGGGGTTGTGAGGAAGAAGAAGATGATGAAGAAGGGGGGGTGCGTGTTTAAATAAAAACGCTTGAACACCCCGCCCGACACGCCCCCGACTCCGCTCCCGAAGCAGACAAAAAGGAGGGCGTCCCTGTGGTAAAAATGACCTCCCGAGCACAACGGTGGTCTCGTAATTTTAATCCGAGACCCCGTTCAAAAGTTATTATACTTAGCGTCTGAGGCCACCAAATTACGAAAACACCCCTGGGGCCATTTTTCACAAACAGCCCACGCCCACGAAACTTATACCCCTCCTAGGGTAAAAGGCACACTCCAAACTCAAAGGTGCCCTCATTTTTCCAATCCGAACAACCGTTTAAGAGATACTAGCGTTTTGCCTTTAAACGAATAAATTTATTTATCAATTTATCCGTTTAACCTTCCGGAAGCGAGCGAGGGGTCCAAACATCCCACGCTGACAAGTTTTATGTCGTTCCTAGGGTAAACACCCCATTCTGGACCCATCCGTACACTCGGATCCCTGATCTGGAACTCCGTTTAGGAGTTATCTCATTTATTTAGCATTTCCAGTGTGAACGCACTGAAAATTTAATTTCGGCCCCTCTGGGGCTTGGAATCGCACGTCGTCTGAAGGCGCTGCTCTGGAATGTCATCAAGAATATTCCGAAGTCTTTCACAGCAAAAACCGGGTTCGTACAACTATAACCTTAGGAACCTATGTAAACTTTATAAGAAAGGTTTAGTTAAGGATTTATCGGAGCATAGATTTGATTCTTCAAAAGTTTGTGAACCTTGTCAATATGAAAATCAACATAAATCAAGTTTTAAATCAATAAGTGAAGTCACAACAACTGATTCACTATAGTTGGTACACATGGATCTTTTTGGTCCAACACAAACTGGAAGCATTGGAGGTAAGTACTATGTATTTGTTTTGGTTGATGATTACACTAGATTTACATGGGTCTCTTTTCTAGAAAATAAGTCTAAAACTTTTTCTTATTTCAAAATTTTTAGATCCCAAGTTAAAAATTAGAAAAGCCTTCCATTGGAAACTATTCATAGTGATCATGGAGGAGAATTTCAAAATTCTGATTTTGAAACTTTTTGTAGTAGAAAAGGTATTATTTACAACTTCTCAGCACCCAGAACACCTCAACAAAATGGGGTTGTTGAAAGAAGAAATAGAATTCTTCAAGAGATAATGAACCATGTTGAGTGATTATTTTGTAGCTAAACATTTTTGGGATGAATCTGTAAGTACTGCTTGTTATACTATAAATCGATTTTTTATTAGACCTTTTCTTAATAAAACTCCTTATGAGTTATGGAATGGTAGAAAATCTATACTTTCATACTTTATGGTTTTTGGATGCAAGGTATTCATTCTGAATACTAAAGATAACTTACACAAATTCAAACCAAAATATGATGAAGAAATTTTCTTAGGCTACTCCAAAACTTTTAAGGCTTATAGAGTTTTTAACAAAAACACTTGTACTGTTGAAGAGATAGTACATGTCAAATTTGGTGAAACCGATCACTTTGTTTTCAAACAACCCCAACCTACATCTTCAGATGTGTTTTTAAAAACTGATCATCAAACTTTGATAGAAAATCCTTCTGATAAAGAAAATGTTCAAGAATATACTTCTGAAACATTTACCCCAGAAGATTTCTTACCCTATATTGATTAACAGGTTTACAAAACCCAAATCAGTTGTTTCTAAAGAATCATCCCAGTGATAGTATCATTGGTGATGTGAATCAACCTATAAGGACTAGAAGTTCCTTAATAAATGAAGTAGAACATCTAGCATTCCTTTCCCAATTAGAACAAAAAAGCACTGATGAAGGTTTAGGTGACACTACTGGAAAAGTAGGCTATACCAACGGTTTATAACCGTTGCTATAGGATGGAAAACCGTTGGTATAGGGTATACCAATGGTTTTTTCAAACCGTTGGTCAGTAAGGCGTGGGGAAAGCCCTTTACCAACGGTTTCATTTAAACCGTTGGTATAGGTTCTCGAGAAATCTGGAAAACAATTTACCAATGGTTCAGAATCGTTGGTATAAGTTTTTCCAGATTTCTGGAAAACAATTTACCAACGGTTCAGAACCGTTGGTATAAGTTTTTCCAGAACTGCTGCACAACAGCACCCAGAAGCCCCCCCAGAAGCTACACCTGCATAAAAAAACAGTGCACAACAGCCCTCAGTATACCCTCCACTATACACCTGCATAAAAAATATCACAAAAGCCACAAACAGACTTCAAACAGTATAAAAAACACCTAAAATAGCCCAAAAACACATGACAACAATCATTAGGTGGTAATTCACCTCACCCATCAAATTCTAATAGGCATAATAGTTTGATAAATATCTATTAGAGTTGAATAAGACATTCAAATTGACTCAAATCCCTTTTTTTGTGATACTAGGTTTGGGTATGTAATGATTTGTGATGAATTTTGCATTGAACTTGTATTGTTTATAACATATGGTGAAAGGATATTTTATTAGGAGTATCGTAACTTATGAACCCATGAGTGAAACTACCAAACCCATGGATACATTTCCTAATGTATCAACAGTATCCGAATGCCTTTGGTCCGTTTACCGTATGTCAGTTGTTGTTTTAACTTAAACAGTTGTCCATTTCAAAGAAAAGTGACACACTTTGAGTGGTCCCGGCCACACCGGCCCTCGGATTGAGGAGGTTTTGACTCGTATACGTCACATATGACCCATGGATACATTTCCTAAAGTATAAACAGTATCTGAATGACTTTGGTCCATTTTCCGTATGTTAGTTGTTGTTTTAACTTAAACTGTTGTCCATTTCATAGAAAAGTGACACACTTTGAGTGGTCCCAACTACACCGGCCCTCGGATTGAAGAGGGGTTGACTCGTACACGTCACATATGACCCATGGATCGTTTTCCTAAAGTTTCAACAGAATCCGAATGCGTTTGGTTGGTTTTCCGTATGTCAGTTGTTGTTTTAACTTAAACTGTTGTCCATTTCAAAGAAAAGTAACAAACTTTGAGTGGTCCTGGCCACACCGGCCCTCGGATTGAGGTGGGGTTGACTCGTACACGTCACAAATGACCCATGGATCATTTTCCTACAGTTTCAATAGAATCTGAATGCGTTTGGTCAGTTTTACGTATGTCAGTTGATGTTTTAACTTAAAATGTTGTCCATGTTAAAGAAAAGTTAGACACTTTGAGTGGTGTCGGCCACAACGCGCCTCGGATTAAGGCGGGTTTGACTCATACACGTCACAAATGACCAATGGATACATGTCCTAAAGTATCAACAGTATCCGAATGTGTTTGGTCAGTTTTCCATATGTGGTTTTTTTACTTAAAAGTGCATCCATTTTAAACAAAAGAAAGACACTTTGAGTGGTCCCGGCCACACCGGCCCTCGGATTGAGGCGGGGTTGACTCGTACACATCACATATGACCCATGGATACATGTACTAAAGTATCAATAGTATCTGAATGCCTTTGGTCTGTTTTCCGTATGTCAGTTGTTGTTTTAACTTAAACAGTTGTCCATTTCAAAGAAAAGTGACAAACTTTGAGTGGTCCCGGCTACACTGTCCCTCGGATTGAGGCGTTGTTGACTCGTACACATCACATATGACCCATGGATATTTTTTCTAAAGTTTCAACAGAATCCAAATGCGTTTGGTCCATTTTCCGTATGCAAGTTGTTGTTTTCACTTAAAATCCTGTCCATTTCAAATAAAAGTTAGACACTTTGAGTGGTGTCGGCCACACCGCGCCTCAGATTGAGGTGGGGTTGACTCGTAAACGTCAAAAATGACCCATAAATCATTTTCTTAAAGTTTCAACAGAATAAGAAAGTGTTTGGTCGGTTTTCCGTATGTCGTTTATTTTACTTAAAAGCACATCCATTTTAAACAAAAGAAAGACACTTTGAGTGGTATCGGCCAAACCGGCCCTCGAATTGAGGCTTGGTTGACTCGTACACATCACATATGACCCATGAATAGTTTTCCTATAGTTTCAACAGAATCTGAATGCATTTGGTTGGTTTTCGGTATGTCAGTTGTTGTTTTAACTTAAAATGGTGTTCGTTTCAAAGAAAAGTTAGACACTTTGAGTGGTACCGGTCACACTGCGCCTCGGATTGAGGCGGGGTTGACTCATACACATCACATATGACTCATGGATCGTTGTCCTAAAGTTTCAACAGAATCAGAATGCATTTGGTCGGTTTTCCGTATGTCAGTTGTTATTTTAACTTAAATTGTTGTCCATTTCAAAGAAAAGTTAGACACTTTGAGTGGTGGCGGCCACACCGCGCCTCGGATTGAGGCAGGGTTGACTCATACACATCACAAATGACCCATGGATCGTTTTCCTGAAGTTTCAACAGAATCCGAATGCGTTTGGTTAGTTTTCCATATGTGGTTTTTTTACTTAAAAGCGCATCCATTTTAAATAAAAGAAAGACACTTTGAGTGGTACCGACCACACTGGCCCTCGGATTGAGGAGGGGTTGACTCCTACATGTCAAAAATGACCCATGGATACATTTACTAAAGTATCAACAGTATCCGAATGCCTTCGGTCCGTTTACCGTATGTCAGTTGTTGTTTTAACTTAAACTGTTGTCCATTTCAAAGAAAAGTGACACACTTTGAGTGGTCCCGACTACACCGGCCCTCGGATTGAGGCGGGGTTGACTCGTACACGTCACAAATGACCCATGGATCGTTTTCCTAAAGTTTCAACAGAATCCGAATGTTTTTGGTTGGTTTTCTGTAGGTCAGTTGTTGTTTTAACTTAAACCGTTGTCCATTTCAAAGAAAAGTGACAAACTTTGAGTGGTGTCGGCCACACCGCTCCTCGGATTGAGGCGGGGTTGACTCCTACACGCCACAAATGACCCATGGATACATGTCCTAAAGTATCAACAGTATCTGAATGTGTTTGTTCTGTTTTCCATATCTGGGTTTTTTTACTTAAAAGTGCATCCATTTTAAACAAAAGAAAGACACTTTGAGTGGTACCGGCCACACCTGACCTCGGATTGAGGCGGGGTTGACTCGTACACTTCACATATGACCCATGGATTGTTGTCTTATAGTTTAAACAGATTCCGAATGCATTTGGTCTGTATTCCGTATGCCAGTTGTTGTTTTCACTTAAAATCCTGTCCATTTCAAATAAATGTTAGTGGTGTTGGCCGCTACTTCAAAGCACATTTTCCATATCATCTTCCACATGCATAAACATGAAATACATGGATAACTAAGAAAGATAAGTAAAAATAATAGAAAAATGAGCATCACAGTACCAAGGAATACTAATGGTCTATGTAGTAGACTAATCATACAATAAGAATCAAGTGCAAAAAACAGAATCTGAATGCATCGTCCCTATGAAAAAGAGGAAAACCCCAAAGTGGAAAACCATGTTCAAAAATAAAGAGTTATACAGAATTCAAAAATGTAATGGATCAATCTGCCTCTGATCACCATCACCATCACTACTATCATCATCAGACTCATCCTCGCCATCATCTCTGTCCTCGTCGTCGTCCTCATCCTCGGCATCATCCTCGCCCTCGTCCCCATCCTCGCCCTCGGCCCCATACTCGCCCGCGTCCACATCCTCATCCTCGCCCTCTTCCTCTTCATCATCCTCGTCGTCACCAGGAACGTCATCATCTCGATCTCCACTAGAACTTCCGCCTGGTGCATTGGATGATGCACCCATCTATGACATAAATGTCTGACAAGCCGCACTAGCCTCTGGTGGAAGTGATGAAGATAAAGCTCTCATCAGTTTCATAAATTCTCTGTCTCTTGTTTGAACTTGTACTTCCAACTCTGTGACCCTTTTATCAGACTGTCTTGCATGCTCCTTGACCTGTTCCAACTCGGTGGTACTGGAATGGATACCTGCAGATGACCAATACCTCGTCGGGACTATATTCTTACCAGGTCGGCAGCGTACTCGACCAGAGTGCTCATCTCCCAAAACCTGATATAAATGATCGTGTGACCCAAAATTATCAGGCTCCTGGGCATCAAGAGCCTCTAAAGCAGCCTGTAAAAAATATTAATAGATTATTAAATTTCAAATTAGATATTAAACTTTGAAATAAACAAATTAAAACTTACAATCTTCTCTTGAGTCGGTTCATTTACCGCAGTTCCATATTTTTTTCTTCTACTCGAGCAAAACAATTTTGCTCGAGGGATACGTCCTTCAATATTCATTTTGTGATTCTGTAATGACATTGAAACAATATAAAGTGAAAGTATAATCATATATTCGTTATTCAATAAATCACATAATTTAAGTAGGATCCAATAAAAAGGGAAAGTCCTAAAGAAAAATTATAAACAACTATATCGTACCTGCTGCCTCTCATGATCTGACATTGTTGTGCGCCCCAAAGTGTGGTGGTATTTCTTTAAATCAATGTTTTTTTTGTTTTTTTCAGAAGATTCCTAAATAATGATTAATAATTAATAAGATTATATTAATTCAAAATATGAAAACTCTCATTTAAATAACTCAAATGAAATTAATACCTTAAAATTGGCTGTCGCCCAATGGGTAATCATTTGGAGATATTGCTCTATCGGGAATTCATCCATGATAGGTAATGTCTCTAACTCCGTGCCCACTCTATCACACCAGCCAACATATAGCTCATGCTTATAAGCTCTCCAAAGCTCTCCTAGCTCTTTTAAACGCGCTGGTCGTGCACCTTCGCCATCAGGGAAGTTAAACCAAAGATGAAACCAAATTGATTAGTTCATTTAAATACAAAAATATACTACATTAAATCCAATAGATTTTTTACCCATATTGTGCCCACGCGTTATCCTTGACTTCGGGTGGCAGATGTCTCCAAGAGAGAGGGCTGAACGGAATGATATCAGAGTATTTGGCTAGCGTCGCCAAAAAACCCCGACATTGCTGCCTAGATTTCTCAATCATTTGTCCATAAACATTGTATTCTACCATCAACTGTGTCTGGCAGTTCCATACCACACGAAAGTGAGTACGCCCCCTCCCCCGCCTCCTATCTGAAGATGAATATGTTATTAAAGAAAAATAATATCAATACAAGTTATAATAAAAATAAATTTTGGTATAAAAATTTGATAGAGTTATATAAATATACCTGTGGTAGTCGGATCAATGGGTGCAGAAGCTGAAGGAATATCCTGTACAGGTGGAGTGTCCCTCAGTGTATGCTTCTCAGCCACATACTGTGTCGCAGCAGGAGTCGAAGAAGGTGGAATATAATAACCTGGAGATAATGAACCAGAAGCAAAAGATGATGGCATAGACGTCTGGCCAGCTGGTAGTGTAAACATCGGAGGTCTAAATATCTCATATGTCCCTGATGACACGCCAGGATCAAAATAGGGCATAGAAGATACGTCTGTGGTAGTGGATCGTCTAACTCTCGCCCCACGAGCCCTCGTACCACCAACCTCTCTACTGGGAGAAATATCAGGATCCTCGTCAGATATCTGTCGTCTAGGGCGTGGATCCTGAAAAAAAGTTTGACAGAAAAGTAAACACATGATATTATAAGTTATTGAAATATTTATATTTGAAATAAAATAATCACAACAGGGATGAGTGGAGGAACACCCATCTGTACCATGCGACGATTATTATCTGTCATCTTTTTCCGCCGCCTCTCTTCAATGGGTGTCATTTCCTGCAATGAAAACAAATATGGAAGTAATTAGAAACAGATAACTAATGTGTAACCCAAAAAACAAAATATAGAAAAACCATTATGATAAAAAGAAAATAATGAAACAGAAGATTTATAGTGTTATGAAGGTAAGTACTAGGATACACACTCTGAATGATGTAGGTGAAAAATGTAGGTGAGAACACGACTGTATGATTCTATATATTTCCCACCACAACTTCGGGTTCACAATCAACTCTGAAAATTGAGTTGTTGGGGTCATCATAAGTAATAAACAGATTGCTTCCAATTGCAGTAGGGATATTGTCAACTTCATCATCACCATCATAAAAAACATGTCTGGGATTTACTTCAATAATTACACTGAATTTAGGGTGACGATGATCTTTGACATAAAAAACTTGTTTCACCATTGATGCCAATACATATGGTTCATCGGTGGCAAGAGTGCGAGTCATGTCAATAACTCGAAATCCACAATCATCAATAAAGGTGCCTTGCATCGTCATTGAATCAAACCATTGACATTTCATCATCGTGACTCGACCATGCGAGTAATAATCCAAAATTATTATTTTCTCCACGACACCATAATAAGCAACATTTTCAGAATGAGGTCTAGTGTCCGATGAACTGGCATAACAGTCTGTTGTGGCAGTTATCATAACACCATTATGCTGTGTTCTCATGTTTCTTGCTCGTTCAGTGATAACAAATTTGTATCCATTGATCACAAGTGATTTACAAGCATGAACCATGGTATTAGGACCAAAATCCAAATCTCTTATTTCCTCAGAAACAGAGTCTGTAGGCAAACTCGATACCTGAAATATAAACAAATAGTAAACTTAATTAAATATTATTTTTATTTAGTTATTATAGAAATATTTTTACATTCAATTTCAACCAAGAAGAAAACCCTTTGCTATGCAAAGTCTCCTTCTTTATCAAAGATAAAGAACGATGCTTTCTATATATCAATTCTTTATGTTCCCTGTAGATAAAAATAATAATAGTTTAACAAATATTTAAAATTACAAGAGATAAGATAAGAGATACATGTACAATTAACTTACTTTATATACTCATCGAACAAATCACAATTGAACAACACTGTGCGATGTGCCATCTATCGCTTTTCAAGGCTTAATGTTGTCAATGTATATGATCCCGGAATTCCTCCTGTCTGAGGAAGTGATGGAAAACTGGGTTCAATTTTCCCATACTGTTCTTCTTCATTTCTCATTGGTCTGTTTATTCTCGTAGTATGATCAGACAAATACATTGAGCAGAAATCCATACATTCTTGAGCCAAGTAACCGTTCACAATAGAACCTTCAGGATAATTCATGTTACGAACATATGATTTCAATGTGCACATGCTTATTTCAGTTGGATACATCCAACGGAAAGCAACGGGTCCTCCAAGAAGTATTTCGGTCGGAAGATGGACAGTCAGATGCAACATGCATGTAAAAAATGATGGAGGGAATATTTTCTCTAAATCACACAAAATTAATGGTGTATCTGCCAACAGTTTTTTCACGAGGGATTTGGACAACCTCTTAGCACAAAAATCTCTAAACAAATAGCACAACCAAATAACTGAGACTCTAACATTATTGAACAAGAGATGATGGATTGCTATTGGAATCAACTCATTCAAAAGGACGTGATAATCATGAGTCTTCAAAGATTTCTACTTCAACTCTTTTCTGTTGACCCATTTTGATATATTGCTTGAATAGCCATTAGGAACTTTAATAGTCTCTAGCACTTCCAGAAATTGATTTTTTTCAGTAGGAGTCATCACATAAGAAGCACATGGAACTTGCCATTTATTTTCACTGATACAGATAGGATGCAATTCTGGTCTGATCCCCCAATCTACCAAGTCGCGCCGAGATCGTAAATCATCTTTTGTCTTCCCCTTGACATTTAGAAGAATCGAAAGAAACATTTCACACATATTTTTTTCAATGTGCATTACGTCTAAGCAATGACGTAACAAGTTGGTTGACCAATATGACAAATCAAAGAATATACTCTTCTTCTTCCAATTGTAACAGGCATCATTGGAAACATTTTTCCTCTTTCTAGATTTCATTACACTCTTCCCAAATGAATAACTGAAATCTTTCAATTCATTAAGCACATCAGTTCCAGACATACGTAGAGGGGGATCGTCATTCTCCATGGTATTGTCAAATCTTCGATGACTGTTTCTATATGGATGGTTCATTGGTAAGAATCGTCGAAGTCCCATAAAACTAAAACTACGACGATATTTCATTCTTCTCGATCGAGTATTCTTCATACAAATAGGACATGACAATTTTCCTTTTGTGCTCCATCCAGACATCATTGCATAAGCAGGAAAATCATTGATAGTCCACATAAGTGCAGCACGCATCTGAAATATGTCTTTTGAACATGCATCGTATGTGGGCACACCCACATCCCAAAGAAGTTTCAACTATTTTATTAAAGGTTGCATGTATACATATATATCATTGCCAGGATCAGAAGGGCCAGATATCAGTATACTCAAGAAAGTGTATGGCTTTTTCATACACAACCAAGGGGGAAGGTTATAAATGTTTATGAAAACCGGCCATGTGCTGTGCAAAGTAAGCATCTTCCCAAATGGATTAAAACCGTCACATGAAAGACCCAGTCTCACATTACGCATGTCAGCTGCAAATTCAGGATATCGAGCATCAAATCTCTGCTATGAAAATCCATCTGCAGGGTGAACCAACTCTTCATTCTTCTTTTTTCTCTCGGTGTCATGCCATCGCATTTTTACGGATATTTCATCAGACATGAAAATGTTCTGTAATCTGGGGATCAATGGAAAGTACCACATTACTTTTTATGGCACACGAGATGGTGTTCCATCATCTTTTGGCTTCCATCGAGAGGTTCCTCATTTTATACAATCATTTCTTTCAGTAGTTTCCTCCCAAAATAAGCTGCAATCATTCGGGCAAGCGTGATTTTTTTTTTGAGAATCCAAGTTCATCAACCAACTTCCATGCCATATAGTGGTTTGAGGGAATATCTGCATCATCTGGAAGTAAGTCCTTCAAGAAGGTAAGAATATAATCAATTGCAGTATTTGAAATCCCATACATAGTTTTCCCATGAAACAATCAGATTAAAAATTCCAACTTTTTCATTTTATCACATTGCCGATATACTGGAGTCGTTGCAGCATCATTCAATTTTTTCACCCTATCAACATCATCATTTTCATTGGACGCATCATGTGTGCTTGTATTGAAATCTTGTTGGCGGGACATCCTTTCCTTCTCATGATGTCGAATAAATGGAAACCGATCATATATCAAACTCTCCAATTCAGTCCTATCATTTGGATCATTAAAATTTTGAGATTCCATTTTCTCTCCATTGTGATACCACACGTAATAGTTTGTTTAGAAACCATATTTGGTTATATGATAGCTAACTGCTTCACGGATCAACCAAGGTCTTCCAACAGAATTAAAACATGGGCAGTGTATGCGACCACTATCTGAAGCATTGTCAAATGAAAAATCTAGAAAGCTGTTCAAATTATTTTGAAAATCAGTTGAAATCCGATCAGTTTCATACATCCAACTTCTATCCATTCTGTAAAAAAATCTCAATAAGTCATTTCAAAGCAATTCAATAATATTAAAGTTTAATCAAAAAAATATTTACGTAAATGAAAATTGTTTACTCTATATAAAAGCATAACTGACACATTAGTCTCTATGAGAATAATATTAAGACATACAACAAAATACAGTGTATATAAGAAAATAAGATACAAAATTTCTAATGCCTATATTCACGGATTGACCAGTAAGATATTGGAAGTGGATCAAGGAATACATAATCCTTAAGGGTTTTGTTGGGAGTATATGAGTTTTATACTTTAACTTATCCAAGTAGATTAGGATGAGGAGTAGGATGAGGATCATGGGAGTGGCGGGACTTTCCAAGGGGGGTGTGGCGTGTCCAGGGGGTGCGGGGTGTCTAGGGGGTGGTGGGGTCGTCAGGGGGGTCAGAGGTGTCTAGGCGGTGGGGGTTGTCTAGGGGGTCGGGGTGTCCAGGTGGGCGGGCTGTCCGTGGGGGTGGTCAGGTTGTCCAAGGGGGTCGGGGTGTATAGGTATATTTATATGAAAAGAATACCCCCAAAATAATCATGTAGCCCTGTCATTAGTCTAAACCCCTAGAACACATAAAAGAAGCTAGTATGAACATTTACTAAAATATTTAACACCATACGATTAAAAATACAATCTAAATATAGTTTGAGAGGATATAATGGTTTTTGTGAAAAAAATGATATTAAATCAATTTAAATGAATATGGAACAAATGAGGGTTTATAATACACTAAGAGTACCTCAAACAATCCAAGACCACTATAGCACCACGCCCATGGATAGCCCGCCCACCCCCCTCGACACCCCTTCTCCCTATAGACAGCCCCCACCACCTTGGATAGCCCGCCCACCCCCCTGGACACCCCTACTCCCCGTGGCCAGCCCACCCACCCCCCCTGGACAGCCCGCCCACCCCTCCTTGACAGCCCGACCACCCCCGTGGACAGCCCGTCCACCCTTGTGGACAGCCCGCCCACCCCTGTACCCCCCTGGACACCCCGTACCCCCCTAGGATAGCCCCACCCACCCTCCTAAACAGCCCACACCCCCCTCCCCTGCAACCCCACCACCACCACCTAGACATACCAACCCCCCTGGACACCCCACACACCCCTCCCCCACCAAGACACCCCACCCAGACCCCCAGGATAGCCCACACCCCCTAGACAGCCCCTCCCACCCCCGTGGACAGCCTTTCCCACCCTCGTGGATAGCCCCGCCCACCCCCATGGACAACCCACCCACCCCCGTGGACACCCCCTACCCCCTAGACAGCCCAACCACCCCTGTGGACAGCCCACCCACCCCCCTCGACACCCCTTCTCTCTATAGACAGCCCCCCACCCCCTTGGATAGCCCGCCCACCCCCTAGACACCCCTACCCCCTTTGGCCAACCCACCCACCCCCCCTGGACAGCCCGCCCACCCCTCCTTGACAGCCCGGACACCCCCGTGGACAGCCCGTCCACCCTTGTGGACAGCTCGCCCACCCTCGTACCCCCCTGGACACCCCGTACCCCCCCGAGATAGCCCCACCCACCCTCCCAAACAGCCCACACCCCCTCCCCTGCAACCCCACCACCACCACCTAGACATACCAACACCCCTGGACACCCCACACACCCCTCCCCCACCAGGACACCCCACCCATACCCCCAGGACATCCCACACCCCCTGGACAGCCCCGCCCACCCCCGTGGACAGCCTTTCACACCCCCGTGGATAGCCCCGCCCACCCCCGTGGACAACCCACCCACCCCCATGGACGCCCCCTACCCCCTAGACGGCCCAACCACCCCCGTGGACAGCCCACCCACCCCCCTCGACACCCCTTCTCCCTATGGATATCCCCCCACCCCCTTGGATAGCCCGCCCACCCCCTGGACACCCCTACCCCTTGTGGCCAGCCCACCCACCCCCCCTGGACAGCCCGCTGACCCCTCCTTGACAGCCCGACCACCCCCGTGGACAGCCCGTCCACCCTTGTGGACATCCCACCCACCCCCGTATCCCCCTGGACACCCCGTACCCCCCCTGGATAGCCCCGCCCATCCTCCCAAACAGCCCACACCCCCCTTCCCTGCAACCCCACCACCACCACCTAGACATACCACCCCACCTGGACACCCCACACACCCCTGCCCCACCAGGACACCCCACCCAGACCCCCAGGACAGCCCACACCCCCAGGACAACCCCACCCACCCCCGTGGACACCCCCTACCCCCTAGACAGCCCAACCACCCTCGTGGACAGCCCACCCACCCCCCTTGACACCCCTTCTCCCTATGGACAGCCCCCACCCCCTTGGATAGCCCGCCCATCCCCCTGGACACCCCTACCCCCTGTGGCCAGCCCACCCACCCCCCCTGGACAGCCCGCCCACCCCTCCTTGACAGCCCGACCACCCCTGTGGACAGCCCGTCCACCCTTGTGGACAGCCCTCCCACCCCCATGCCCCCCGGGACACCCCGTACCCCCCCTAGATAGCCCCTCCCACCCTCCCAAACAGCCCACACCCCCCCTCCCCAGCAACCCCACCACCACCACCTAGACATACCACCCCCCCTGGACACCCCACACACCCCTCCCACACCAGGACACCCCACCCAGACCCCCAGGATAGCCCACACCCCCTATACAGCCCCGCCCACCCCCGTGGACAGCCTTTCCCACCCCCGTGGACAGCCCCGCCCACCCCCGTAGACAACCCACCCACCCCCGTGGACACCCCCTACCCCCACAATCCATTATCCAAAACATATCAAATTGGTTTGAACACAATCCATAATTCCCACAATCCATTATCCAAAACATGTAAACGTTCACGATAGCCTGCCCCAACTCTGATTTACATGTTTTGAACACTCTCCTTCCAAACATAGAATATAAAAACATTAAAGAAGTCTTCACAAACACAAACAATATCCTATTTAGATATTAATTTCAATAATCAAGTAAACCACCAACACCTGGAAAAAATTTATTCATTAAAACAACTACAACAATATGGTTGAGATCAAATTTTACCTATTCGTATGCGGGTGTACCTGTTGGGATGGGGGGTGCTGGTGTTCGTATTTGCGAGAGCAGTGGAGTCGGATGGGGTTCGTGAGAGCAGCGGAGCGAATAGATTAGGGCTCTGTCTGAATGGGGAGAGGAGATCGCGATCTAGAATTTGGGGAAAACCTTTGCCAACGGTTTATAAAAACCGTTGGTAAAGGCACACCTTTCCCAACGGTTCCAGTGAACCTTTGGGAAAGGGTCCACCGAAATTCCCTTTTCCAACAGTTTAAATAAACCGTTGACAAAGGCTCACTATACCAACGGTTTAAGAAAACCATTGGTATACTACTGTTGGGAAAAGGCCAAATTCCAGTAGTGTGATAAAGATTGTATTAAATCCATGAAAGATGAACTAAATGAATTTGAAAGGAATAAATTCTGGACCTTGGTTGAAAGACCTAAGGAAACTTCTCTTATTGGAGTAAAATGGGTCATCAGAAATAAATGTGATGAAAATGGAATCATCATAAGAAATAAAGCTAGATTAGTTGTTAAAGGCTATAATCAACAAGAAGGAATGGACTATGAAGAAACTTATTCTCCAGTAGCTAGTCTTGAATCTATTCGTATTCTACTTGCCTTTGCATAATTCTTCAATTTTAATCTTTTTCAAATGGATGTGAAATGTTATTTCCTTAATGGTTGTGTTAAAGAGGAAGTTTTTGTTGAATAAACTCCTGGATTTGAAGACACAAAACATCCTAATCATGTTTTTAGACATACCAAAGCTTTGTATGGCCTTAAACAAGCCCCATGAGCTTGGTATGATAGACTTACAAGATTTTTGCTTCAAAATAACTATGTTAAGGTAAATGCAGATCCAACCCTTTTTATAAATAAAGATAAGAAAAATGTTTTGATTGTTCAAATTTATGTTGATGACATTATATTTGGTTCAACTCAGCAATCGTTAACTAATTCCTTTGCGGATCTAATGAAATATGATTTTGAAATGAGTATGATGGGTGAGTTAACATTTTTCCTTAGTTTTCAAATTTCTCAAAAACCAGAAGGAATATGCATATCCCAACATAATTATATTAAATATCTTCTTAAAAAGTATGGGTATGACGACACTAAGAGTATAAGTACTCTTATTAGTACCTCAAACACACTTGATCTTGATGAAGTTGGGAAACCAGTAGATCGAACATCTTTTAGAGGTATGATAGGAAGTCTACTTTACTTGACAGCTAGTCGACTAGACTTGATGTTTTCAGTATGCTTATGTACAAAATATCAATCCAATACTAAGGAATCTCATTAAATGGTAGTGAAAATAATTTTTCACTACTTAAAGGGAACCATGGGTCTAGGACTATTTTATACTTCTAGAAATGATTTTGTTTTAAAGAGATTTTCAAATGCTGACTTTGGTGGATGTAGAATGGATAGAAAGAGTACATCTAGAACTTGTCATTTCTTAAGAGATTCATTAGTTTCCTGGTCATACAAGAAGCAACATTCTATATCACTCTCCACTGTTGAAGTTGAATAGGTAGCAGCTGGAAGTTGTTGTACTCAAGTGTTGTGGATGAAACACACACTCACAGATTATGGCTTGAGTTTTACTAAGACTCAATTTCTGTGTGATAACACAAGTGCCATTGCCCTTAGTAAAAACCCTTCACATCACTCCCGTGAAAAGCACATAGATATTAGACATCACTTTCTTAGGGATCACACACTAAAAAGAGATATCATTCTTCAGTTTATCGGAACAAAAGATCAAATTGATGACATTTCACAAAATCCTTACCCTTTGATAGATTTGAATACATTAAACAAAAGTTAGGAATGATAACTGTGAGGTAATCTTACCCATTAACTTCTTGTTGAACCATTCTCCTTACAGTAATAAACTCCTTTTCATAGGGAGAATACATTTGTTTTTTAGTCTTTCAAAAATAATTCGTAATGAGTCTTTCAAAAAAAAAATTCGTAATGAGTCTTTTTGGAAATTTTCGTAATGAAGTTTTCATACTAGAATTTTTCATAATGAAGTTTTCGTATTGTAAATTTTCATAATTAAGTTTTCGTACTGGAAATTTTCGTAATGAAATTTTCGTACTGGAAATTTTCTTAATGAAGTTTTCATACTGAAAATTTTCGTAATGATGTTTTTGTACTGAGGATTTTCATAATGAGAATTTTCGTAATGAGAATTTTCTTGATGGAATTTTCGTACTCATATTTCTTTCATAGTGAGTTTTTCATAATGATTTTTTCGTAATCAAATTTTCTTCAAGAAGAATATCACCTATTACGAATAAACTTCCTAGCTAATCCAAAAGGTATGACTTCCTTACTTAAGTTTTCTTAATCATTTTTAGTTGCTGGTAGTTTCTTTTTCTTTCAAAATTTCTCGGATTTTCTTCTTCAATCTGAATTTTTTTTTAAAAAAACCTCAAAAGATCAGATTTAATATTTCTTTGGGGGTATGTTTTCAACCATTAGATTAGATCAGAGAAATTTTCAACCGTTAGATTGCTTTTGGAAGTTCAAAGGTCAGCTCCATCGCCTATATAAAGGGAACCCCCATTTGTGTCCTACATCATTTTCGAGCTCTCGCGTGCTGAAACTCCGCCTCTTCTCATAAATCTTGTTCCAAATCTTTCAGTGCTCCTCCATTCCGAATGTCTATAGTATCCACTTCTCAAGATATGTCTTCAATGAAGCCAATATCAAAATGGTTAGTCTATAGGGAAATGTTGGTTCATCCAAACTTTTTCAGTGAGTATGATTATTTTATATCCAAGAATATCAAACTCAATGTTTTGGAAGATTTTTACATATCCAAACCAGGGGATCAGGATGCTATTTATACAGATTTGATTGTAGAATTCTATGAGTCTGTTTCATTCTATGAAGAAGATGGCAGAGAAAAATTTTCTTTTAATAGCTATGGTAAGACTTACAAGTTATGTTACACTAAGGCTGCAAACTTGGTGGGGCTCTCATACGATGGTGAAACAAAATTTTGTTCACATAAGTTACCAGATGTGCAAGGATTTTTTATCAAAGTGAAGGAAATGGAATGCCTTGGACTTAAAGATGACAAGACAACAAGGATTTATCATCTCTCCACCAACAACCGGATTCTGCAACTGTGGGTTCAAGGGTTTTTCATTTCGAGAAGAGGAGATAAGGATAACCTATAGAAAAGTGATATTTTCATCTTGGATTTCTTGTTAAATCTATGAAAGATCGATTTGATGAGGCATATTCTTATTACAGTTCAGAACATCAAGAATGGAACTTTTAAAGCACAAATTATTATGTATTGTGCTGTTATACCCAAGATTATTATTCGGTGTCTTGATTCGTTCAAGTTTTCTTGCACTTCCAAGATGAGAATTTGTAAGATGATGCTGATAATTGATGACACTTTAAAGAGGATGAAAGATGGTTTTTAAAAAGATTCAGGTGAGTTGTACGATCTTCCATAGGAGGAATAAGAATCCGTTCCAGAAAATATAGAGAAACCAGAACCATCTAAGAAGGCAGGGAAGAAGAGGAAGCTGAAGCAAGTGATAGCTGAAGGCAAGACTCCTAAAGCTAAGGAAACCCAATCCTCACCACCTAAGCCGAAGAAACAGAAATCATATCCATATGATGTGGCTTCTAAGTGGAGGGAAGATAAGGAGAAAAGGAAAGAAGGGGATCCTCAGTTCGGATTAGACCCTGCTGAGGCTAAGGCCTTAAGAGAAAAAGCTATGGATGAGTTAGAGAAACAAGCAAAGGAGAAGAAGATGAAGAAGAATATGTATGAAGCTGAAGTTGTACAATCCCTTTTGAAAGCCATATAAATATCTTCTGAGAAGATTCTCAAGCTAGAAACTTTTGTTGTTCAATCTTTACCGGAGACCCCTGGAAGAAATTATTTCACTCCGGAAAAGTCTAAAGGGAAATAGGTTGTTGAAGTAGTACAAAAATAAGTTGTTAAAGATATAGAAGAAGAAGTGGTTGAAAGAGAAGAAGAAGATGAGGAATTATAAGAAGAAGAAGAATAATTAGAGGAAGGAAGTGGTGATCTAGATGACTTGATTAAACAAGTGGAAGATTATCAAGAGAAGGAAAACCTTTCAGAAAAACAGTCACTCCGAACTTCTGAGGCCGAGTCCTCAAAGCATGCCACTCTGAGAAAGGGAGTTGAGGAAAAAGGTAAGGAAGATGAAGAAAAGGAAGAAGAAAAATAGAATGAATCATCTGAGGAAGAAAGCTATGAGAAGCATTATCTTGAAGAAGGAGTAGAGAAATAAAAACAAGATGAAGACAAGATTGTTCAAGTATCTGAAAGCGAGGAAGAATATTCTGATGAGGCAGTTCCAAAAGTTGATAAGGGGAAGAAAGTTCTTATGGACACCCTAGAAAGAGATATCATAAGGAAGAAGGATGTTTATGGTTTTTATAGAAGAAATCTGGTGGAGATTGAAGAAGAACAATCCCCAAGCAAGGGGTCTGATTCAGAATCATCAGCACTGGGTCATGATTTTGTTGTTGAATCTTTAAAGAAATTGGTGGACACCATTCCGATCTTTCCCACCATAGACACCATATACCAGTTGCTGCAACATAGCCTAAATTATAAATCAGAATCCTTATCCATGGTGATGGATAATTGTGTGAAGATTGAGGCTGATCACAAAAATTTTCTTATCAATTATGAGGTCCACCGAAAATCATGCAGCAAGATGAATTTATGGTAAAATAAAATCGATGAGTATTTTTTAGAGCTTGATCGTTTTCAGAATGATGTTAAACAATATTTTAACACCGAGGATGCAAAGATGAAGAATATTCAAGATAAGCTTCCCCATGAGAAAAATACTCAGAATCAACAAGTGAGGGATCTGAATGGGAAGCTTAATTCGGTTTCTCAAAACTGGAAAGGGGAAAGAGATTTCCGGATTGAGTTTGAAGAGAAGCTGTAAAAGAAAGGTGAGCTACTAAAGATGAAAAAAGAGGCCATGAAGGCTCAGGCAGAGGTCCTAAAATCTCAATATGAAAGGATAAAATCTTTGTAGAAGCAAGCTGAGGAGGACGAGAAAGACTTGAAGAAGCTGAAAACCTTGTTGAAGAAGTTAATCCCCAAGGAAAAGGAGGACAAATAGAAAAATACGATTTTTTGTTTTAATTTCTTTCATTGTAAAAATACTTTCAACTCTAATGAAATCTCTGGTTGCTTGTGTTGTTATGTACTAATGTTTTAGGTACTTTATTTATTTTCATTCCCTTAAATACTTTTTGAAAATTACAAAGGGGGAGAAGGAAAAATAACTACTCAAAAGAGGGAGATGGAAAAATTTCTAAGTCAAGAACTATCCCTAAGTAAGGGTGAGCTTATCTAAGGGGGAGTTTCTCATTACGAAGTTTTTCATTCCCATGATAATGAAAAATCCATTCCAGAAATTCAGAATAAAATCCTTAGAGTTCCTAATCCTAATGGGGGTTTAGTTGTATTAATCATTATCTATGAACAAAGGGAGATAAGTTTTAATTTCAAAGTCTAAAGAAGTTTTTTTAAGCCATTGTATTATTTTTCAAAAGTTTGTTTGTGCTTTCCAAAAAGGGGGAGATTATTAGGTCAATAAGGTTTTCCTTATGAATTTTTCATTCCTTCTTGTTTTGAAAATCACAAACACCTTATACATAAACAAAACTATATTTTACTTCTATAAAGAAATTTCCCTTCCCAAAAGGAATTTACCCCTACCATATTTTCATTGCTCTTATCAATATTTTTCTTATGTATAAAAATTGGATTCATACCTAAAACCTTGGAATCATATAATACTTAGATATGAAGCATTCTGTTTTAGGATCTGAATTCTGGATATGAACTCTAATGAAGTTCCACTCCGAATTCTAGATATGAACTCTCATATAGTTCCACTCCGAATTCTGGATACGAACTGTAATGAAGTTCCACTCTAAATTCTGGATAAAAACTCTAATGAAGTTCCATTCCGAATTCTGGATACGAACTCTAATGAAGTCCGATTCCGAATTCTAGATATGAACTCTAATGAAGTTCCACTCTAAATTCTGGATACGAACTCTGATGAAGTTACATTCTGAATTCTGAATACGAACTCTCATAAAGTTCCACTCTGAATTCTGGATACGAAATATCATAAAGTTCAACTCCAAATTATGGATACGATCTTTAATGAGTTCGACTATGAACATCTACTAGTTTGAATCCTAAATTCTATAAGTTCGACTCCGAACTTTGTATGTTCAGATTCTGAATTCTAGTGAAACCAAACTCTGGATTTCATCAAAATTCAGGTTCCTAATTCCTATAAAACAGAATCTGAATATCTCTTTACAATAGACTCTGAATTCTTTTTTTCTTAGACTTCGAACTCTTGTTTGATTACATTCCGAACTTTAGTTTTACTTATGCTTACACACATTTCATTAAAAAATGATGTCATGCTTTCAGTTATTGACTAACCATTGGTTGAGTGACATGTTTATAGGTCCCTCCGAAATTCAATGAGAAATATGACCATTGGAGGAGGGAGCCGACCGTTGGAGCTTAGCCTATAAATAGGAGCTCATTTGAAAGTCGAAAACAGCTTTGACACATCTTTGAGATCTGTGCTTACATGCTATTGAAGAGATTTCTAGAGAGAGAGGCTCTTATCAACTCTCAAACCTTCATGCAAAAAGTTTGAATAGCTTGTTCAAACTTTGCCTTGTGCAGACTTGCTTCGTGCGACTCCGATTGTTGCTGATTACAATCGAGGGCTTTCGGTGATAGGAATATAGAGTTTCCAACACCTTGAAGTTGAGGGCTTCCTTGCTGAGGAAGATAGAGGTGCTGACTACTTAATAGTTGAGGTCTTGCGGGGATAGCAAGATAGACTCTGATCTTTGTATCAAGGGCTTACCCTGGTGTGGGTAAGACAGACTTGCTTGAAAGTATAAATCAAGGGACCTTTATCCAAGGTTGTTGGATACCCTTCTCTTTGGGTTAAAAGAGTTATTGTTTGTTACTTGTAGTTTCACTACTTGTTTTTCCGCTGCATTTTGTATTGCTAAGGAAAGTATAACTTTCTTATACTTCCTTACTTGTACTTTGATTTAAGATAGATTCTATATGCTTTAAGGTAGAATCTTAATCTTTGTAACTTTTGTTAAGTTTCATTTCCGAAATCATCTTTCCAAAATTTAGCAAGTGATTAGAACTCATAGAGGTCTTGTGAATTATCCCATTTAACCTTGTTAAAAATAACCATCCTAAAAATTCCCTTAAGGAATTTTTAAAAGGTACAATTCACCCCCCTCTTGTGTCTGAGAATCTCATTATTATTTCAATCCTACATTTGGTATCACAGAGTATATCATACTCAGATTCATACCATCCTAAAATAAATAGTTTTTTAGTCTTGGTAAACTATATTACATACATGACACCGATTATACATTAGTAATATAAAATAAAACATAATACATAACAAAAGTTAACAAACTTAATTCCTGAAAACTCATTCAAAGATCTCTCATTACCCGAGGAAAGGAAACAAAATAAGGGTGATATAAAATTCTATGTAAGCATTATATATAGTTGAATCAATAATAAATCAATGATCATACTTACATGGAATGGTAAATAACCAATCACGCATTACATGTAATCTATAAACTGAAAATAACATGCATCCTTAGATTTTGTCATAGTGAAAAACCTATGGATAATAATAACTAAATACTGAAAGAACGAAAAACTTAATTATTGGGTGTCGTGTATCTGGAAAATGAACCACCACCACTAAGACCTTTCAAAAGATATTTTAATCTACATGTAGAATCCCATTTAGTTTTTCCAACTATTTTGCCTCATGGGACATTCTAATGCATCGAAGGGCTGTATAATGTTGTGCTCCACCCATCACTACAATCCAAAGCATTCTTTATAAATATAATAATAGATTTAATTTATGAATTAATAATAATTATCATTAAATATACATATTGAGTAAAATATATTTATTTGACATTATTTTTTTAATTAATAAAATCACATTAGAAGTAAAAACTATATATAAAATGGTATAAGACATAGGCAATAATCATATCCATGATACAAGAAATATGGGTATTTAAGGGAAATAAAATTTTCAATGAATTATGATCACAAATATAATAAAGGGTAATTATATACACCAAATAAAATAAATTTGGTGCATAATATTAAAATATTCCTCAATGACGTGAAATTAAGATGAAGTCCCTTAAAAAGATCATATCATTAATAAAATAAATCTATTATGTGTATTCAATGTAAATCCAAATAAAAAAATTGAAAATAAAATATTGGATTATAAAAAGTCATTTAACACACAACCTTATAATTATATAATCAATTAAATATAATCGTATCCCAATGAATGAAAATTGAGTTAATAAATCCCTTACCGCTTGTAATAAGTCGAATCGTATGCCCCATAAAAGTAATAAGTATCAAATAAAACATTAGATAACATGAATATAATTAGATTCAAGATATTATATATAAAATGGAACTATAAACACCACAAAAAATAAATAAGTAGTGATTAAGGAATATATCTCATAGAGGTAAAAGTGTGATGAGAAAATATTACCTCACACTTCCCTTTAGTGGTGTATACTTCACCCTCCTATATAATAGGTTAAAAAATGTTATTAACTCATTAAAGAATTATATTAATTTTTATAATTCATTATGTGATTATTTTATAACTTCTTATGACCCATTCGTTAATAATATTTCATTATTTTTATGGTTTTAAGTGTGTTCATTTCATGGTTTCGTGACCGGTTCATTTGTGTAAAATTTTGGATGTTATTGTAATATGGGATTATAAGTCCAAAAGTGTAATTAAATAGTATTAATATGCTTAAATTTTTTTAAATATTTTCATATATCATTTTTCTTTCTTTTATGAGGATAATTCATTTGATAAAATGTAAATGATAATTTTTTAGTTAATTTCGATGGGTTTTTCAAACACCACAAACTAGTTTTGTTTTATTTACTAATATGAATATATATTAGTTCCAGAATTTGAAATAAGTAATAATATACCTATTAAAATATTATTTAACCATAAAAATATTTTTATTTTAACAACCATAATCCTAGTAGTCTAGAGTCAGTGGTTGTTTTATTACAATGGAATAGATACAAGAGATCACATCATCAAGGATCGTTCAGTTTAGGGAAGAAAATAAATTTATTTCATAACAAAATCTAATAAACTTCATCCTTGAAAATTCATTAAATTATCTCTTCTCCATAACCTAGGGAAGGAAACAAATAAAAGGGTGATCTCAAATTCTTAGTAAGTATTACATAGAGAGGAAAAATGAATAAATAATAAGTAAAATATAATAAATTATGAATAATAAATATTTCATGGTAAATAATTGAAAAACACATGTCATCAATAAACTAAGAATTAAAATGCATCCATAGATTTTTTCATAGTGAAAATCCTCTAGATAATGATAACAAAATACTGAATGAAAAAATTCTTAATTATTGGACATCATGTATCTGGAACATGAACCATTATACCAACAATATAGTTTAATTTTGTGGGTAGATACATGTTTTATTATTTTTTGAAGTAAACACAAGGGGTTTTTTGATGACTGTTTTGTCTCATGATACTTGTCGATACATCGAGGGACTATAACAGGACCCACTCATCACTTAAATTCCAATGCATTATTCACACATATATTCAATTTGTGAATAATATGAATAATCAAAATATCTATATTGATTAAAATATTAAACGAAGGATTTTTACATAGATAAATATACGTTTAAATGAGATAATTAAAATTTTATTGACGAAAATAATATTTAAGCATTCCAAAGTGTCCCATACCACTTTTATGCATTTAAATCATAATCCCTAAGAAGGAAAAACATTAAAAGAAACTTAGAATATCATGTGAACAATAAAAATCATGATATGATATATCAAATTATATATATACACCATACACAAAGAATAAGTGGTGAGTTGGACATATATATCATATAATATAAAAATGAGACAAGAAAATCCCTTTTTTACTTTGGAAAGAATAGTTATTTTGTAAAATCATTTGTAGTTGTCGTAAAATCAGATTGTAAATATTTATTTCCTAGAAAATAAAAATATAAGAAAATCAATTGGTTTTTGATTCATAAATGTTGTCTAACTAAAGTGAAAACATTTAAAAATAGTGTTTCAGAAACTTTAGAAATGTGCCTCTTTAATATGGTTTAAGGAAAATATTAAAGAGTATTTAAAACGATCAAAGGAATAATTATTTATATAGAACCATAAATGAACAAATATATTTTTTTCATAATAAAATGATTTATTTTATAAAAATAATGTTAGTTTAAAAGATATTATGGATGATAGTTTAAAACGGGTAAGAAATTGGGAAGTTCCCTTTAATCGGACTTTCTTATCTGGAGTAGTTGAAAAGAAATCCTTATAAAACATGTGCTTCCCCATAAAATAAAGAATAATTGATCTAGTTTAATATTTTTGGAATATAGACATATAATTTAGGAGGAGTACATAAGAAAAACTAAGAATTACATTGGGGTAAAGAGAGAGAAAGTGTAACCCGAATGAAAAATTCATGTTAAGGGGAATCTGTTACCATATGTCTAAATGTGTTCTGCACTTAATCTTAATTTCCTGGACAATCAGATTAAATCCATTAAGTAATTAATTAATAATTTTTTCTACATTTATTTTAGTTATTATAATTTTATTGTGTTTTTTTGTCCTTTTTGATGAGTTATAAGATACAATTTTATCATTTGGGAGTGTTCATTTCCTTGGTTTTCATGATTGGTTTACTTGTATTCATGTATGGAAAATAATTTAAAATGAGAATAGTTTTCTAAAATTGAAACTATAACTTATTAATAAAAATCCAGAATATAAAATGGTTATATATATATTTTTGATATATGGTATGAGGATGAATCATTAGATAAAACATTAGTGAAAATCATTTAGATTATTTTGGCGTTTTTCGATCATCACGAACTAGTTTTGTTTTATTAATCAATATTATTTATATATATTTTTTCAAAAACATTAAATAAGTTTTAATATACATATTATAATCTGTTTCAACCATAAAAAATGGTTTCATGACCATTCTTAATGGAATTAATGGAAAATGAAAACGCATCGTCCACAATGGCGGTAAATTGACTCATCAAGGATGATGTTTTTATTTTGAGAATAAAAGGAATAAGAGTATAGAAATGATGGTGGATTCTTCATTGAAATAATAAAATTATAATATATATAATATAATATATTTATCAAGAATTTTTTGATAGATGAGGTGAGGATATTATAAAAAATTAAATTGAAACAAATTGAAAGAGAAAGATTATGGGTTTTACCTCTTTAATTACTCTCCTTGAGAACCTCCTTAAAGGACATTATTTTGGTATTTTGTTTAGACCAAGGGATTATATATGTGGGGGAGAGGTTTGGGAAGAAATTTTACAAGATTAAAGGCTTTCATGGTGTGAGGAGATGAGGTTGAGGGTATTTATAGTGGAAGAGATGGATATTTTCTTTTATTTTATTCATTTATTTAATATTTTGGATTACAACTATAAATAGTGATGGTTATTGTCACAAAATGCATAATTAGTGAAATTTATTTTTAACCAAGGTTTCTTACATCACCCATGACTCATGAAATATTGTATTTTACTTATAATGTATATATATCATAAATTATCATATTACAATATTGGCTAAAAATTCAACTATTTTAGAAAGATACAAAAAAATAACCCTAAATAGTTTTTTAAAATGTAGAATTCAAAAATAAACTCCATTTTATGAGAATAATTTTCTAAATATGATAATTTATTTTTTAATTAAAATCATTATTTATTGGAAAAATAGTGATTTTAAAATTATAACAGATTTTATGACATTGAAAATTTAACTAAGGTCTCATAAAATTATTTTATAATCAAAAATCATAAAAATATTAATTTATAATTCTATTTTAAGAAATCAATTTTTTCTTTAAATAATTATATTAATTATAGAATTGAAAATAAATATTTATGTTTTATATAAATATCAATACTTAATTATTAATTTCTAAAATAATTATTTACTTATACTGTGACATAATTATATCATTTTACTCTTCATAAGATGCATAAATTTTATCTATAATTTTATATGGGATGTTACTATTCTATTGATCATATTACTATTTATAATTATCGCATTATTTTTTCAATGGTTACATTATTATTCATCAAAAAAGAATGTTATTAGAAAAATACCAAATTAAATTTTTATATTAGGATTTAATAAATAATGTTTATTTTTTAAAATATAATTTATAAAAGTGTCAAAAATTTATTTTTAAAACAAGTGCACCATTAAAATATGGTAAAATTGGATTTTTGAAAAATGTAGCCTTTTAATGCTTAAAACTCAATTTATTCTTATCATATGCCTATAAAATCATATGGATGAATGTAAACATATTTTATTAAATATATAATATATAAATTTCATTAACACTATTCATTCCCATTAATTTAATGGCTAGGTTATAATGGTAATTTTAAAATAGTGATATTTAATTGTATATCATTGTTTGTTTATGCTTAGTGTTGTGTGAAACATGTGTTGTTGAAGAGATTAAATTGAAAAAGATACATACTATAAAATCATGTGGTGTTACATTTTCCCCTCCTCCTATAAATTTTATCCTCACAATTTGAAATTATTATTAAAAAATATAAAGCTTGATACTTGAAAATTTATTCGTGGATATCCCACATCATGAAGATGGTTTATAAAACTTCCTCTTAAAAATAGGTAAAGAGAAATATGAAGGTCACCAAAAAATACAATTCCAAAATAAGAGAAAATTTATGAAAATATAGGCAATTAAGGGAAATATAATGATTAAGTTCTGATGGATAGTGATACAAAACATGATCATTTGAATGTATACCATAAATTTTTGATCGGTTAAAAGAACATTGATTTCTCAAAAAGAAAAGTAAACGAATAATGTTTTTATTCCAAAATATTTTTCCTAGGGTTAAGGGATTCAGATAAGCAGTTAAGAAAATGAACATACTTTATTAAATTATATATCATAAGCATAATATCATTCTTTTGTTTTGCTTCAATCTATTTTCACATCATCCCTTACTCTTGGAAAAGAAAGTTCAAGATGATTTTTTTCACATATGAAGCACTTTTAAAGAATCATTTGGCCCTTAAGTCATTCCTTAAAACATTAAATGTTTATTAAAACCAAAATTGTTATCACATGTTATCCAATTAATAATAATTTAATCTTAATCAATAATATCCTAAATAAATTCCATAAGTTTTTAACCTTAACACTTATCCAAAATATATTCATCCAAAATCAAAGACCAAAAATTTAGAAGGAAGGTCAGTACATTTTCAAAACCAACTTAACAAAAAATTTCCCAAAATAATGTATCTCTTATTATCACATACCAAATATATGAATACATTAATCTTCTTTAATCATTTATGAAACATGCATGATTCCATGAGTATGGACTCAATTTGTTGAATAAAGTCCTTAATTCCATCAAAATATAGACCATCATATCAATAACCACCTTCATGGTCACCAATATTATCACATTATCTCAACATCAAGAACATAAATAAGGTTATCTTTCCTAAGTCATGTGTTTTCAAATAAATATTACTATAACAGAATAACTTCTCTTGATTACTAGTGTTATTCATCACATGCTTCCATTTAATTAAATAAGAAGTATTGTAGTAAAATACTTAAACATATTTTGTTTCTTATAAAAAACATTATTGATAAGATAATCTTATGAAATAATTATTAAATCCAAAAACAATAATATAAATCATTCATCTTCATCTTTGGTAGTAGTATAAGATTTACCATGATCTACTGTCCTATTTTGGGGTATTTTACATTAACGCTCTAGACATTGAATTGTATAGTGTCCCACCTTCTTGTAGTTGAATAATTTCACATTTTAATTATTTTTATTACCCTTTAAATCTCAAGCATGGTGGCCTTTAATCTCAACACTTGTAGAAAACAACCATTCCTTTCAACAATGTACCAGGGTGTTTATTTCCAAAATTATCACATGTGGGAAACTACTTTTTTCCCTTTTTTCCTTTATTAATCTTTCTCCTAGTTATACTCTTGTTCTCATTCTTCCCTCTAAAGTCATAATACTTAGATAATTCATTCTTTTTCTCATTATCACATGATATTATGTCTTCATATGATCAGAGTTTTAGGGAGACTTGTTCACTTCTAAAGATTGGCATAAGACCATAAAAGATATAATCCTTTTTAATCTTTGAATTATGTTTATTGATGTGGTTCCCATTCCTTCCACTACGTTCCATTTATAAACAATAGAATACATGATATTAGATCATGAACTTATGAAACATAATGTATAATACCTAAACTAGTGAAATACTTAACATAAATTTAAAATTTATGCATATATAATCTCATAATTATAAATTTGGTTTCTTCAGGGACATATTTACTTTTAAATCCTTTATAATGTTTTATAAGGATAATGTGAATTATCCTAAGTATACCCCCCAAGAGTGTAAAAAAAGTTGTGCAGTAAGACCCATTGTCATTTCCTATTTTACCCCATGTCAGGTTCGAGACACCTTGTCAGAGCTGTTACCCCTATGTACATCTGTTCCCGAACCACATTCACTTTTAGTATCCATATATGGATGTATTTAATTGATAAATAACTTAATTTGTACTTACCAAAATTTTAGTATTTTATTATATGATTATCCTCAAAGTATATCTTAAGGTAATATTTACTAAAATATGTTTTATAAATCTTGTTCTCAAGGATTCTATAATACATTCTCTAATAAAAACTTTAATAACTCCAACCACAATAGTCCAGAGTTAGTGGTTGTTTTATTATAATGGTATTGATACAATAGATCACATCACAAAGGATTGGTCAGATTAGTATTATTGAAGAACTAGATACAAACATGGAACCCATGTTACATTGGGAAAGGAAAAAATAAATTTAATACATAAAAAATCCAATAATATACAACATTTAAAACTCATTAAATTATCTCTTATTCATAACTTGGGGAAGGGGAAAATAAAAGGGTGAGCTCAAATGGTCAGTAAGGGTTATATATAGTTGAAACATGAGTCAATAATAAGTGAATAATAATGAATTGGGAATAATCAATATAGCATGGTAAATAACTGAAAAATACACATCATCAATAAACTGAGAATTTAAATGCATCCATGTATTTTTTCAAAGTAAAAATCCTATGGATAATGATAACAAAATACTGAATGAAGAAAATGCTTAATTATTGGACATCATGTATCTCGTAAATGAACTATCATGCTATCAAGATGATTTAAGTATATGGGTTGATACCCATATGGTTATTTTTAGAAACATACATGAAGAGGTTTTTACTAACTGTTTTGTCCCATAAGACATGTCGATGCATTGAGAGGCTATAATGGGACCCACCTATCACTACAAGTCCAAATCATTTTTTATACATGGATTAAATTCATGGAAAATATGACTTATAAAAATTTATATATTGAGTATAAGATTCAAAAAAGGATTTTGACAAAGATAAATATACTTTTAAATGAGAGCATTGAAATTTTATTAAGGAAAATAATCTTTAAACATTCCAAAGTGTCTCATACCACTATGAAACATTTAAATCATAATCCCTATGAAGGAATAGCATTAAAAAATTTAGAATATCATGAAAGTAAGAAAACTCATAATATGATATATCAAGGATAGTACATAATCCATACACAAGTAATATGTAGTTAATAAGACATATATCTCATAGAAGTAAAAATGAGATGAGAAACCCCCTTTTTTAACTTTGGAAAGAAGAGTTATTTTGGAAAATTATTTGTATTTGTCATAAAATAAAATTTTAAACATGTATATTCATGAAAATAAAAAGATAAGTAAAATAAAATTATGTCTGAGGAATAAATGATGTCAAATTTTAGTTAAAACATTTAAAAATGGTGTTTGAGAAACTTTAGAAATGAGCATCTTTTGTGTGGTTTAAAGAAAATATTAAAGAGTCTTTAAAATAAAAAATGCATAATTGTTTTCATAAAACCAAATATTAAAAAATTTAGTTTTTTCATGATAAATGAGTTACAATATAAAAATAATGGAATATTAAAAAATATTATGGATGATACATTAAAATGGGTAAGAAATTGGGAATTTCCCTTTAATCAGGCATGTTTATCGTGAGGAATTGAAAATGAGTCCTTATAAAACATGTGTTTCCCCATAAAAGAAAAATAATTGATCTTGGTTCATATGTTTGGAACAAACAAACAAAATTTAGGATGAGTAAATAAGAAAAAATAATAATTGCATTTTCATAAAGAGAGAGAAAGTGTAACCTGAATGAAAAATGGATGATTGGATAAAATCCTTTGCCTTTTGTCCGAATGTGTTCTACACTAGATCTTAATTTCATGGATAATCATATTAAATCGATTAATTAATTAACTCATAAAATTTTGTACATTTATTTGATTTATTATAATTTTATTTTCTTTTTCATTTTTTCCTTTTTGATTAATTATAGGATACAATGTTATCGTTCATGAGCATTCATTTCTTTGGTTTTCAGGATCGGTTTACTTGTATTCATGTATGAAAAATCATATAAAATGAGAATAGTGGTATAGAATTAAAATTAAATGTTATTAATGAACTTAAATAATGTTAAATTTTTATATATTTCATTTTTTATGTATGGTATGAGGATGAATCCTTAGATAAAACATTAGTGATAACCATTTAGATTATTTTGGTGTTTTTTGATCTTCACAAACTGGTTTTGTGTTATTAATTAATATTATGAATATAAATTAGTTATAGAACATTAAATAAATATTAATATAAACATTATAATCTAGGTCAAAAATAGATATTAGTTTCAAGACCATCCTTGGAGGAAGTAATGTAAAATGAAAATTTATCTTCCACGATGGCGGTAAATTGACTCATTAGGGACGATGTTTTCATTTTTAGAATAAAAGAAAGAGGAGTACAGACTTAATGGTGTATTTTAAATTGGAATAATAACATTATAGTATATATAATATACTATAGTTATCATTAATTTTTTTACAGATGAGGTGTCGAGAGTATTAAAAAAATGAAATTGAAACAGAAGGATTAAGGGTTTTACCTCTTGAATTCATCTCCTTGAGAACCTCCTTAAGGGACATAACTTTGGTATTTTGTGAGACCAATGGATCCTGAAAGTGGGGGATAGGTTTGGTAAGATTATTGGGTAGAAATTTTACAAGATTCAAGGCTCTGGTGGTGTGAGGATAAGAGGTGGTGAGGGGTGGTATTTATAGTGGAGAAGAGGGGTGGTTTTTGATTATTTTATCCATTGGTTTAATATTTTGGATTAAGACTATGAATAGTGATTATTATTGTGACTAAATATAGTAATTAGTTCATTTTAGTTCTAAACAAGGGTTATAATATCATATATGGTTCAAGTAATAGAATATTTTACTTATAATGTATATATACTGTAAATTACTGTATTTCACTATTCACCAAAAATTCAACTATTTTAGAAAAATACCAAAAATTTACCCTAACCATTTTTCAATATGAAGAATTATAAAATATAATTAATTTTGTGAAAATAATTTTCTATGTATGAGAATTTTAATTTTTAATTAAAATCATTATTTATTTGAAAAATACTGATTTTATATTTATAAGTGATTTTATGCCACTTTGAAAAAATGCACTAAGATCTCATAAAACTATATTATAACAATAATACATAGAAATATTAATTTATAATTATATTTTATGAAAATAATTTTTTCTTTAAATAATTTTATTAATTATAAAATTGAAAATAAACATTTATGTTTTATAAAAATATCAATACTTAAATAATAATTTCTAAAAAAATTATTAAGTTATACTATGATATAATTATATCATATTACTATTTATAAGATTCCTAAATTTTACCTATACTTTTATATGTGAGGTTACTATTCTATTGGTCATATTATTATTCCTAATGGTCATATTATTATTTTAATGGTCACATTACTATTCATAAAAAATGAATGTTATCATAAAAATACCAAAAATCTAACCAAAGTAAATTTTTATAATTCACTTTCAAAAATATTGTTTATTTTTTCAAATATAATTTATAAAATTGTCAAAATTTATTTTTAAAACAAGTGCGCCATTAAAAGGCGGTAAAATTGGCTCTTTGAAAAATAGTCTTTTAATGCATAAAATTGGATTCATTATTATCATATGAAAATAAAATCTTTTGTATGAATGTGAAACATTTTATTAAATATATATTGTATAAATTTCATGAATATTATTCATTTTCTCCAATTTAATGGCTAGGTTATAACGGTCATTTTAAAATAATGATATTTAATTGTATATCATTTTTCGTTTAAGCTTGGTGTTGTGTGAAACATATGTTGTCGAAGAAATTAAATTAAAAAAGATACATAATTTAAACTCTTGTGGGGTTACATTTTTTACCAGCCATGAAGGCTTTAAGGAAGAATGAAAAAAATCATTATTCACAGAGATGGTTAATTGCCATGACTTGGACAATGGTATCATTTCTTTGAATTAGAGGAGGTAATAAAAGGGATGGATATAATATATTCCATTATAAACATTAAAATATAGCATATAAATGATTATTTATTTATCATGAATTTATTGATGAAGGTTATGATGAGAAATTAGAAAAAGAAAAGAAATTAAGAGAGGTATTTTGAGAAAATTGCCTCTTAAATATCACCTCCTTAGAGGACCTACTTGAGGACCTAAAATTTGGTATTTTGTTTATAAAAGAAGAAATTATATGTGGATAGAATTATAAGAGAGTTTTTTGAAGATATTTTAGGTTCTTCAATACTTATGAGCTGAAATGGGGTGGTGAGGGTGGTATTTATACTTGAGGAGAGGTGGGTTTAAGTAATTAAATAATGATTATTTTATAATAAAGTCCACAACATTGAGGTGAAATTGATTTCTTCAAATTTTGGTAATAAATAATGTTTTAAAGTATGTTTATGGTCTATAAACACATCAATAACCATTATATGTTGTAGTTTTTAGGTATTTTAATCCTTTACCTTTTAACTTTAACTCGTCTAATTATTTTACCTATACCGTGGAAAATCATTATTTTAAATGGTAAATTTTTTATGAATAATAATGAAAATAACCATAAACAATATTATTTACCTTATGATTCTAAATATTGAACCTATTTTACCAAATTCAATTCACATATTTTTCACAATTATATTTAAAATTAATCCCACATACGAGACTAGAAAGTGGGTTTTTAAATGAAAATGTTCAAAAGTTTGAAATGTTTTTATATAAAAAATCAACATGAAAATTATTTAAATGGAAAAATTTGGTTTAATAGGTGTATAATTGATCTTATTTGAATTTAAAACCAATTTAAAATATAATTTAACATTATAAATTATTTAGATGAAATGTCGGATTTCAATTAAAATGCAGTATTTTTAACTATTTATCAAAAAATGAAACTTATCATAAAAATACAAAAAATTAACTCTAAGATAATTTTTAAATTAATATTTAAAAAATAAAGTTTATTTTGTAAAATAAAATTTATAAAAATGTAAAAATTTTGTTCTAAAACAAGTGCATCATCAAAAGGCAGCAAAACTATTTAAAAAAATATATCTTTTATGCTTAAAATCAGATTTATTATTATCTTAAGCCTGTAAAAAATATTATATGAATTTAAAAATATTTTATTAAATATATAACATATAAATTTCGTTAATAACTTTCACTAATATTTATTAATTTAGTTTATTATGATAAAATTCCCTTATGGGCATAAAAATCATTTTTTATAAAAACACTTCATTTATATTCAATTATTTTTTATTTTAATTTATAATTAATTGGTAACCAATGAATTAATTTTATAAACACATGTAAAATATATTTTCATAATTTAGTTAATCTCATTAATTCCCTCCATTCCAATGGCTATGTGATAACTATCTCAATTAAATAATAATATTTAATCATTTTTTTATGTTCGGTGTTTAGTGTAATGTAAGTTATCGAAGAGTTTAAATTTAAAAAAAATACATACCATAAAATCTTCAGGTGCTAAATTATCCCCTCACTTAATAAATTATATCCTCTAAATTTGAAATTACACTTCAAAAATTAAAGTTTTATACTTGAAAATTCCCTTGTGGGAAACTCACATCATAAATAGGGTTAATAAAAAGCCCCCTTAATAAGAGGGAAAGGGAAATATGAAGGTCACCAAATAATTAAGCATTCAAATTGGATAACATTATTGAGAAGTGAAAACATGGACATTTAATAGAAATATAACTATAATGTTATGATATATAGTGATAAAAAACATAGTCATTAGAAAGTTAACCATCACAAAATCATAAATTTCTAATGGGTTAAAAGAACAATGATTTATCAATAATAAAATTAAATGTATAACATTCTTGTTCCAAAATCCATTTCCTAGAGATGACAAATTCTTTTACTATCCATATAAACACTTGATAAAATAAACTCACTTGATTTTTTTTCCATGCCACAAGAATAATCTCATCCTTTAGTTGTGATTTGATCAATTTTCACTTCTTACACCAGGAAATAGATATTCAAGATGAAATTTTTATGATTAAAGAAATTTAACTAATCATATAATCCCATAGTCATTCTTTCATACTTTAAATATTTACTGAAACTAAAATAATTAGCATATGTTATCAATACAAAATAATATCCAAATTTTAACTTAATTTATTCCATAAGTAGTTAATATTAAGACTTATCAAAAATATTACTGTCCAAATTCAAAGTCCCAAAAATTTAGAAGGAAGGTTGCTAAATTTTCAAAATCAACTTAACATTATATTCCCCAAATAATTTAATGTAGTATTTATTTTCACATATTAAATATATTAATACCTTTATCACCTTAAGACATTAATGAAAACATTACTACTTCCAAATCCTTAAAGAATATGTACCTCAATAAAATCCTTATATATTTCATGATTTTTAAAACCATAATATCATTGATAAAATAATTTTACAATATAATTATTGAATCCAAAAACCCAAATATGTTAATTATTCCACTTTTACTATAGTAATAGTATAATATTGACCTTGATCTCTCTACTTCTCCTGAGGTATATTCCCTTGAGGCTTTAAGGAACTTATTTGCATAGTACCCCATCTCCTAACAGTTGAAACATTGAAAATTAATAGATTCTTTCATTCCCTATCAATCACAATCTTGGTGACCTTTATCTAAACGCTTTTAAAAAACTCTTATTAACCTCAGGAAAGTATCAGTGTGTTTTTTCCACAATTATCACATGTTGGAAAATATTTCTTTCCCCTTTTCCTTTTATCTTTCTCTTTCTCTAATTTTATCTTCTTTACTAAATTTCCATTAAAGTAATGAGCCTTAGAGAATTATTTCTCTCTATTTATAAAACATGGGAATATATCTTCATATGATGATAAATTTTGGGAGACCAGTTCCCTTCAAATGAATTTATTTAAACCATCAATAAATTATCAATATTACCTTTTGGGTTATTTATGTAGTCCATAACATTCCTTAATAATATTTTAAGGTTTTCTTCATACTTATAAATATTATCATCCAAATTTTATCTTAGACGCAATAATTTTTTCTCTATATCTGCTCGTAGTTTCTGAGGGAAATATTTTTCCAAGAAAAATTCCATAAAATCCTTTCATTGCATGTTTTTTATTTCCTGACCCACTTAGATTTTTGAATCAATGACCACCATTGATATGAATCTACTAAGAGATGATAAAATACCATAAAAACATTATCCCTTTCATTAATTACCAAATATAATAATATATTCTCTAAATAAAATATCTATTTCTCATCTATAAGTGCATTTGTAGTCCCATTGAATGATAGAGGTTGTTGTCACATGAAGTAGTCTAACATTGTCACACCATGTTATGGACTAGTATACTCTATATGGGAAAGTTTATTGCTCATAACTTAAGTCATTTATCCCAATATAGTTATAATTTGTTCAACTTTAGCTACAGCTATAGATATAGCTCCATCTTTAACACAATTATCTTTCCCAGTAGGTCAATCCCTACATAGATTACATGTATTGATACAGTTTTCATTCCTTACTCTATGAACCATCTATAAATAGTGGAATATACTATATTAGATCATAAAATTATGAAACCTAATTCATAATCTCAAAACTAATTTACATAAACAAGTCTCTAAATAATATTTTCTTTATTTAGAGAATTTTTAAATTCTATTATAGGTTTTCACTCTCTAATATATGTTTTTCTAAATTTAGTTCCCAAGGATTTTGTTAAACATGTTATGATACCAACTATAATGACCCAAAATTTAGTAGCCTAGAGATGATGTCTTACTTTATTACATTGGCATAAGATACCAAAAATCACATCCCAAAGGACTGAATAGTTTTGTGGTATTGGTAAACTATATTACATACATGATACCCATTGTACATTGGGAATATAAAATAAAACATAACACATAAAAAAATTAATAAACTATATCCTTGAAAAATCATTGAAAGATATCTTCTTCATAACTCGAGGAAAGGAAAGAAAATTAGGGTGAGATCAAATACATAGTAAGGTGTAAGTACTATGGATGTTATGATGAATCAATGAGCATAGTTAACATGGAAAGTTAAATAACCAATAACACATGTTATTTAATCAATAAAATAAAAATCAAATGAATCCATAGAAATTTTCATAGTAAAAATATTCTATATAATAATTACAGAATACTGAAAGAAGGAAATTCTTAATTATTAGATGTCATGTATATTGTATATGAAACACTACCATGAAGATCTTTCATGTGACAGTTTAATCTATAGGGAAAAACCCATTTGATTTGGCCAACTGTTTTGTCTTGTGATACTTGTTGATGCATCAATGGGATATACAATGTTAGGCCTCACCCATCAATAAAAGTCCAAATAATTCTTCATATATCTAATAATTTATTAAATTTATGAATCAATTTTGAATAATAATAAAATATCCATTTTGAGTAAAATATAAGGATTTAACATTACATCCCTAGTTAATCAAATTAGTTTCAAGGTAAACACCATATATAAAATGGTATATGGATTAGGAAATAATAATATCCTTGATAAAATAAATATATATATTTAATAGAAATGAATTTTTCAATGAATTTTTATCGTAAATAAACCAAAGGGGGAGTATATAAACCAAAGAAAATAAATTAGGTGTTAAATATTAAAATATGCTCCAATGAAGTGAAATTGAGATAAATTACCTTAAAAAGATCATATCATTAACTAAATAAATCAATTTTGTGTATTCACTATAAATCTATATAAAAAAGTAGAAATAAAACATGATATAATCAAAATTAATTTCACACATAACCTTAACATGACATAATAAATGAAATTGAAGCTTAACCCAATAAATGAAAATTGAGTTAAGAAATCCCTTACCACTTCTAATCAGTTGAATTGTATTCCCCATAAAATTAATAATTATCAAATGAAACATTTAATAACATAAATATAATTACATTAGTGATATTATAAATAAAAGGTCATTATACACGCCAGAAAAAATAAATAAGTGGTGATTATGGCATATATCACACAAAAGTAAATTTCAGATGGGAAAACCTACCTCAAGCTTAAATTTAATGGTGTGTACTTTAACATCATATATAATGGTTTAAATAATGTTATTAACCCAATAAATAACTATATTAATTCATTTTTTTATAATCCACCTTTTAAGGGGTTAGGTGGAACCCTTATAAGGCCTGAAGGCTTAAGAGACAATTACATGACCTATAGGTCTTAAGGTAATCACCTAGATAAGATAACTTGGAACTAATCCTCCCCATAATATTCATGAAATCCATGGTTCACCTCTGCAAGGATAGTTGTCTAGATGTCCTATGAAGAGCTACATAGGCCCAATACCAATGGAAATGTCATGCCCTATCATTCTACCAATTCCAATTAGCTCTTCTCTTGTGAATTTTCCTGCTCTGAATCCTCATTTGGATCCCTTTATCTTGTAATATAACTGGAATATCTACATATTTCATGTGGCCCGAAGGCCTTGGGGTGGCCTGAAGGCCTTGAGATGGCTCGAAGGCCTTGAGATACCACTAACACGAAGGCCTTGGGTGTACTGAAAGCCTTACAGGACCCGAGGACCAAACCAGTGTCCCAAGGTCCCAGATGGATGAATAGTTCCAGCTACTGTAGTACTAAATAGTTCATATTGTAATACTGTTATAGTAACCCAGAAATATGTCTCCACCTAGATTTGATCCCGGGTCTCATGGATGCACTTGTCGAGTCCTCACCAACTGGCCTGAGGATCATGTGCAATAAATAACTATATTAATATTTATAATTTCTTATGTTATAATTTTGTAACATCTTATGACCCATTAATTAATAATATTTTATTATTTTCATGGTTTCGGGTGTATTCGTTTCATGGTTTCCTGATCGGTTCATCTATGTAAATTATGGATGTTATTGTAAAATGGGATTATAAGTAAATAAGTGGAATGAAATAGTATAAATTCAATCCCAAAACTTTAAATGGTCTCATATATCCTTTTTCATTCCTTTAGGAGGATGTTTTATCTGATAAAATGTTAATAATAATTGTTTAGTTAATTTTGGTGGTTTTTCTGAACACTGCGAACTAGTTTCATTTTATTTACTATTATGAGTATATATTAGTTTTAGAACATAAAATCTGTTATAATATACCCATTAAAATATTATTTAATTATAATAATATTTTTATTACCATCCATGATGGCTATAATGTAAAATGAACAAAATCATTATTTACGGAGATAGTTAATCGCCATGACTTGGACAATGGTTTGTTTATATGAATAAGAAGAGGTAATAAAAGGGATAGATATAAGATATTCCATTATAAAAATGAAACTCTATTATATTCATTATTATAGATTTATCATTCCTTAATGGATGAATGAGGTGAGGATAAATTATAAAAAGGAAAGAAATTAAGAGAGGTGTTTTGAGAAAATTACCTCTTTAATATCACCTCCTTGGATGACCCCTTGAGGACATTTGATTTTGTATTTTAGTGAGCCCAGAATCACTTGGAATTGGGAAGAGTGACAATTATATATTTTGAAAGATATTTTATGAGCTCCAATACTTGTGAGTCAAAATGGGGTGGTTAAGGGTGGTATTTATACTTGAGTAGAGGTGGGTTTAAGTGATAAATAATGATTATTTTATATCCAAATTCAACAAGAAAATGTTTCAAATGACATAAATTCGATTAATAGATGTATAATTTATCTTATTTTACTTTAAAAATAATTAATAATATAATTTAACAATATCAATTATTTAGATGAAAATACACTTTTCCATTAAAATGTTGTATTTTTTACTATTCATCAAAAAATAAAACTTATTAAAAAAATTACAAATATTCACCCTCAGATAATTTTGACTTTCCTATTTCAAAAATTAAGTTTATTTTTTCAAATAAAATTTATAAAATTTTCAAAATTTTGTTTTAAAATATGTTCTCTATTAATAAGTATAAAACTACCTTTAGAAAAATATAACTTTTATACCTAAAATTGGGTTTATTATTATCTTAAGCCTACGAAACATATTAGATGAATTTAAAAAACATTATTGAATATATAACATATAAAATTAATTAATATTTTTCACCAATAGTTATTAATTTAATTTTCTAAGATAAAATACCATTGTGGGCATAAAAATAGTTTTTTTATAAAAACTATTCCTTTACATTAAATTTGTTTTTATTTTCATTTATAATTAATTGGTAATAAATGAATTCATTTTATAAACACGTGTAAGATAAATTTTCATAATTTAGTTATTATCATTCATTCCCTCCATTCTAATGATTTATTTAATCATTTATTTATGTTTTGTGTTCTTTGTACCGTATGCTACCGAAGACATTAAATTTAAAAAGAGGCATACCATAAAATATTAGTGTGTTCCATAAATAATAATTTAATACCTTAATTTATCTTATTACATTATGTAATAATGAATAGGTATGTTTTGATTTCCCAACACCAAATCAATTGAAAAATATACCCCCAGTAGAAAAGCTGAAAATTCTGATGGAAAAACATATAGAAACTCAACACCTACTGGGTAAAGATCACTACATGAATATTAATTCTCCAGTTCAAAAGAAAACAAAAATATCATCTTACCCAAATTTATAAGAGGAGTTATGGATCATCTATAATTTTGGACCCATTTTTCCTAAAAATACAACACTTCCTATAAGGGGAAGTACATGATACCCACCAAAGATAACAGTAAAACCAAGACTTGTTGACAGTCAGTCAATATATCCCAAGAATGATGTATAGATGCTTCATATCAAGAATGAAAAAAATCCCAGATGAAATAAATTTCTAATAAATAAAAATTATAAGAAGATAATATAAGACTGTAATCTTTCTTTTTTGTAATATTTATATCAATTTCTATCATATAAGGCATGATCTCTATAGGAATATTCAACTATTCCAAAATTCCGGTTGATACAAAATAATGAGAGGCACTAGTATCAAATAAAGTAGTCACTAAATATGAACCTATAGTAATGGTACCTATCTCTATCACATGCCCAACATCATTTCTCATTATAAAATCATCCAAAATGTAAATAAAATTAATTCTTGATGTATTTTATGGGAACCCTATTGTTCCTAAATAATATGATGATGATACTAATCCACTTGGTGATGATGATCCTCTATAACTATCCATAGTGGTAAAACATGGAAAGATCTTTGCAAGTGTCCTGAGCATCCACAATAACTATATATCTTCAGTGCCTCTAAGAAATAACACTTTTAATGCCCAAATTTTTCACATTGGAAACAAGTGAATGCTCCTTTACCATATACCACAAATGATTTAAATAATGATTGTTGTCAAGAACCAACACCACTATTTATGCCATGTTATTCAACCCTCTTTATATTCCCTTTAAATAATCCAATGAAACTTCGACTATTAGTATGTGGAACTCCTTCCAACCATAACTTACTATCGATGTCAATTTCATCCATGATAGCCCTATCGAGAGCATCAATATGTGAGGTAAGCTTCAGAATAAAGACCTAATACTAGATATCTGTTCAAATACCCATATGAAACCTCTAGGTTTTAAGATTCTCATTCAACACTACCTCAGGTGAAAATTGATAATGATCAGTAAAAAAATTAACATAATGGGTCACTAACCAATCACCATGTTGAAGGTTTAGAAATACCATTTACTTAGTTAACACCATCAACTCTTGATATAATTACTCCATGAAAAGTTTCTTGAAGTATTTCTAATATAATACCTCATTCTCCTTCGTCATTATTATAGAATCTCACCACCTCCTACTGGGCCTTTCAAGTTTTAAAATGGAACATTTCACCTTAATAAAATCATGTGACTCCAAGAACTTGAAGAGTCACTCAATATTCCCCAAAAAATCCTCTACCTTAAAAGGATCATTCGTTATCATGAAAAATAACACCCAAGAATAGTATATACCTAGTTTTCCTGGTGTCATGGTGTATCTAGGCATGTCGTGAATACTGATCCATCCCATCTTCTTCAAGGGGTAATGTACTCATCCCCAGTGAAACAAACATCACCTGGGGTAATATAAACATCCCTGTAGCCCAATTAAGTTCTACTTGGAGGATAGGTTTACCTCAGGTTTAATGAGCACAACTATATCCACCTCGGGGCCAAGCTCACCCTGGATATATCATGCACATCCATGTCTACCTAGGGGTTGAGTTCACTATGAGTTTAATGCGAAAACCCATTTAAATTTCATTTACTAAAAAAATAATGTGCACATATCATCCTTTATATAATACAAAAGAAACAAATATGAGGCATCAAAGGTCATTTAAAATTTCCATCCTGAAACAGTTCCAATTCCTAGTATAAAAAATAAAAAATATTTCAAATAATATTTTTACAATTATCCATTTCTTATCACAAAACCCTTGTGACCTTTAAAGGACTTATTTGTTTCCTAATTCAACAATATGGAATTTTTGATTCCTCAGTTCATTGATAAAATTAAAAATTTATGTTCTCAAACTATACTTACTACCATGGCATGAAAAGTGATCATATAGAGTTGATCCCACAGAGACATCTTGTTAGTCAATAAAACTAGTGGTCAAAACCTTTTTTGGATTCCTAATGTTTACTTTATTTTGTGAGGTTTGAATAGAACTAAGTATATTGGGTCTTAAAATAGATTAAAGTAAGTGTTCTACGTCAATTTTAGTGTATATTTAAATAGAAACACTCAATCTAACCAGGGATAGACCTATGGCTTAGGCTACAAAGTGGTTTAAAAGACACTAATTGATCTTAGAAAAACTAATTGGATAAACCTAAAATAAAAAAGTCTCCTTAGTCCAGATTACTTAACAACATAACTATGTGAAGCTTAGATTTTTTGTAGAAATAATTACAGGATATTTTTCCTACCCTGATCTTCTCATACAAGGATGTGGTTATTCAACTTCCACCATAGATGTTCAGGGATAATGTAAGAGAATGAGATTGAAATTTTTTTTAATCCTGGTTACTAGCCATAGAGTTACCCAGTTTTAATTTTAGATATTAATAAGGTTTAACTACCCCTACACTTAACCCCTATCCCTAAGCATATTAGCTGAACATGACATAGTTGAATGAAAATAAGGAAAATGATGGAAGCATACTTGGAAAATCAATTAATCAATAGAAATCATATCAACTAAAAATTGAAATAATGAAAACATTATTAAATATTAACTTGGAAGAAGAGATAATGAAGAATTCAGCAATAATTGAAGTTCAAAAAAGATTAGAAACGAAATTTTTGGACAATAATGGTTAGTAAAAGCATCATGGGATTGAAAAATAAAACAAAAGAATGTATAGAATAATAAAACAAAGAAATAGAGATATTTGGAATTGAAAACAAAAAAAAATAGAGAAGAACAAAAGAAAATAAGAAAATAAGTTTCAGGGTCCAAATTCCCCCTACACATTGAGGGTGCTCAAATATTTATAAATCCTAAAATGTAAATGGCGTGAAAATAGTTCACATCATGTACTACTTTTAAATGGACTCTTATTTAACACCTACCTGAAGTTTAACTAATTTTCGCATTTTGTACATCAGATCCTCTAACATATCTGATTTTTTTTATCTTTATGGATTATTTTGCTTGAATCTTTAAAATAAGCTAGGTTTGAATTTTTTTCATGTTATGTAATTAGTTCAGGACTTGTAATCTTCATATTTGGACTTCTCATCTTTCACAAAGTGTATTCAGGATACACATTGTGTACATGGTTCGTGTCTTGTATTTGTGATTCATGTCTTGTAATTGAGAAGGAATATGGTTTACTTGAGGAGTATATTTCATGTACTTTAGATTCATGGCATGTAAGGATGATTTATACCAATTTTTTAGCTTTCCTTATTTGATCCTTGAATTCATAATTCTTGAAAAAAATACATCAAAACCCATTATATTATCAAGTAAATATTTATGAATCATTATTGAAATGTATCCAAAATGTATATACAAATTCATTTTATCATTTCTATTACATGGTAATAAACATTTAATTTCATGAAATAACTGATTCCATCATCCCAAAATCAATTTAAAAATTTACAATTCATTTTTAGGAAAAAAATCATACTTAAAACCCAAATTTCATGACCATCAATGATTGTGAAATCTCATTTCATAATCATCCATCTAAACACAACTTCCCTTTTAAAGAATCCATGTGAATTTCCATTTCAATTTCCAATGTCTATTCCTAAAATAGGGCATTCACTTAGAATCACCCATTTTTCTTGGTTTCACTTATTCTATTGGGGAATCTAGCTAAGTCAGGTTACAATTCAATTATTTTATTTTAATATAGGTCATAGCATGATAAACCAGAAATAATAACCACTCACATACTTGAAAAATATACAAGGCTTGGGGTTTAATTTAAGGGACGACCTACCTCATTCAAATATTCCTTTTAGTTTTACATCTCTACCTAGAAACACATTTCCCGAGATAATCTAATACTTATGGACAATGATCAAACTACCTACAACCCTATCTCATATATAAAAAACCAAATCTAAATAATTATAATCAAATTATAATTAATTAATAACCTTCAACCAAAAACAAAATCTAATCGCTTAATCATAAATGTCTATTTACTCATTGATTCTCTTGCAGCTTGGGAACTAATACTAATAATTATTCGATTGTCCATTCCATGCTATGGGAACTAACCTTGTCCCAATCCCAAGTAAATGAAAATAAAAATACAAGAAATTGTAATTAATATATCCTAAAAACTTTAGAAAACTCACCTGATGACATATCTACACCAAAATTATAGGTGATAGTGTGAAGACATTGTCTCATGATTTCCTAAATCTATGACACACAAAATCTCAATTATCTTAGGATGATTCCAACAATCTATAATGGAATCATCACTAAAATCCTGATACAAGAAAACCAAAAAACAAAGAGAGTGGAGGATGATAGGAAGGGAGTCCACAAAAGGGAAAAACCTACCATGATGCACAAAGAACTGGTGTGAAAATCATCACATATATAGGGGGAACCAAGGGAAGATAGGGGAAGATACCCTAGTCCATATGAGCCAAAAAAATATAAAATAGGGCATATCCCTCTAAAATACCAAGGGAATACAATTGTAATTTTTTCCATTAGAAACCTTACTTGAGATCTTGTGGAGGCCACCAACTAGATAGTGAACACCTGTTAGAAATTCATCCCTATGGCCTAGCCACTAGTTGGCCAGTGGCTATAGGCTATAGACCAAGCCACCCAACCTTCCTTTGGAACATTCCTATTGCTTTCATCCAACCTCTCACACCATGAACTCATCCAAATATAACCCTTTGAGAGGTTTGAACCTTGTAAATACTCTTATAAACCCTTATTATTAAAACTACCCATCCACCAAATTGAAATTCAAATTTACCTTAAAATTTAAACTCATCTATACACCTAGGGTATTATAGAAAATTAAAATTCCAAGATATAAAACCCATCACCCCACACACCCAAATAGAAAATGGTGCTCTTATACCTTTTTTTCACGATTCAACTCCAAGTCACCCCTGAACCAGGCACCCAAACCATCCCATGACATACCCAAGGTTTGATCCCTATTAACCTATGATGTAAACTAGGTTTAGGGTATTAGATAAAATCTTATGAGAATAATTTCACCCAATAAATGAAAAGAAACATGAAACTTCCACTTGGAGGACAAAAATGACTACTCCATGCATCAAAGATCCATATACAGCAATATTAAACCAAAACAAGAATAAAAATGAACCAATCAAGATACAACCAATATATAACCAAAAAACTCAAGATAAATTATAGTAGCAGCTGAATAAGAAAATATGAATAAAAACTGATGTTTGACATGGATGACACATCCATAATTCAAAATAAAAATAAAGTACCTGACATGATCTCCATATGACCTCTTAGTAACCATCAATCTATAAAAACTAGCTCACACAAAGAGTTACTAAGATACAAAACTTAACCTAAAAAAAACATGGGTCTACTGACATTGAGTGGCACAAGTAGGGTGTGATCATAAAATAACTTGATATGTAAGAACCACAAAGTCAATACATTTTCTTTCTACAAGAACCCATGCATGATAGTTTGAAAATACACTATAGAAAGTATAGTTTTAAAAATTTTCTAAAAAAACTCATCACTTTATAAAACCCTCTTTAAAAACCATTTAAAAAATTATTTAAAATCCCATTTCATGAAATCGAAGTGGGATTGAAATTTTACAGGTACTGTAGCACTGTAATAGCATGGTACTATAATAGGTACTATAGTGGGTATTATAACATCAATACTATTATTTATAAATAACATGTTGGGTCCCATAAATCTGATTTTAGGCCAAAATGCCTTTAGGCTATCACATTCCTTCATGCCATAAGGCCTCTAGGCCACAGATCTGATCAGGTTTTCCTATAATAGAGAAACCCCGTGATAATGGTTCAGAACATAAATCAATTACCAAGTAGGGATGACCAGACATATAAATGAAGGGTAGATATGGATAACATACCTTCAACCAATATAGCACAATGAAGGGTACTATAATTTGATTACAATATTAGGAGGTGACTTCAGTGTAGACTCATAAAGGTGTTGGGAATGGGTTGTTTCAATGTAGATGTTCCATAATAAAACTGTAATGGATTTGTGACTTTTTCCCTATGGGTTGTGTTATTATAATGAATTTGTGCCTCTGAGCCTCAAAATCATGTAAGTATTACCTCTTAGACTAGTTAAAAAATAGGGGTTATTATAAATAATAAAAATATGGAATTTATAGTCAACCATTTTTTTCAAAATCCACCTTTTAAAACATACCCAAGAAAAAGGTTTAATAAATAAAATAAATAGACACCAACTAGGTAAATACATAAACAATATTAACTGAATACATTATATAAGTATCAGATCATTTCATATAGCAATAAAAAAGTAAAATGAAAGTGGAATAAAAATCTAAAGTAAAGGTAAATAGCAAGTAATATAGATTATTTAGTCATGGGAAATTTATGAACATCTCAAGAGGTAACCCTATACAAACTCAAGTTGGAACCACCTATCAGCCTAATGGTCTATAACTAACTGGTTTATCTAACCTAGCCTAATCAGTAGAACTCCCCTATGGTCATCGATACTATAAAGGATCTATTCTATTTAATTGAGACTAAATATAAACTATTTCTCATACCTCACTAAGGTTCCCAAGATCCCCATGGTGATAATAATGGTAGGTTAGGTAGACTTTACAAAAAACATATCAATGAAAAATCAATATAATCCAACACATGTTGTCATCCAAACACCCTACACCTACCCATGTGAAACCCATATCTAAAAGAAAACAATAATATCATAAGATTACCAGAGGAGATGGATTTCATGGACGTGTATACTTTTCATGAAAACCCATTCTATTCAGGCATTAACACTTGAAACTATTTTTAATTTCCTAAGGGAAGATTCCATCTTTCAATGTCATTTAAAAACTCATATCAAGAGTTTAACTCCATTTCTAAAGTGCCAAATGGGCCTCTAAATCATGTTTTAGAAATAAACCTTTAAATATACCCTTTGAAAAACCTTTTAGAATCCAAGACGGGATTTTAGAACCAAATATTTTAAAGAAGGTATCCTATAAAATTTTTATATATAGATATACATATATTTGTAATATATATATACATATATCCACACACACACACACACACACACACATATATATATATATATCCATATGGAATTCCAAGGGATAAACCTAGAGATATAATTTAATCCACACATCAAAACACAAGAACCTCAAAATAAAACCACTAAATAGTAAAAGTACCTTTAACCCAAAAAATCACAATTCAACATCAATAAATAGATTAAAAAATATATTAAACATCATTAATAATTTTAAACACAATGTTTCTTTGAAAATCTACTCTTATTAAATTTGACAAACTCCTAGAATATATATTTTTTAACGACAAAAAATCATGGAAAACCTCAAAAATATTTTTTAATCAAACCTATAGATAACAATGACTTGAAAAAAAATTTAGATTTGGTAACATGTGAAATTTAAATAAAACAAACTTAGAAAACTATAATAATCTCATGGTGTGTAATTAAATGAAAAGGAACAGAAAAACCTACCTTAAATGGAGTATAGATACTAATAAGTTGTTTATTATGGAAGGAACAAGGCCCAAAAAAATCAACCAAACACCCTAACTATTAGAAATCCCAAAGGATTGATGTTAAATTTTTCAAAAATGGATTTTATGACCAATAATATGGTTATTCATGGTTAATAACCATTGTATGTGTTGGAATCTCAACATAGAAAGTTAATTTTTTTGACAATATAACTATTGACAACACATGTTGAAGATAAATAAAGTGGTGAAGTGATCCTTCAGATATTTATTGTTCCTAAAGCGAGTACCAACATGAAGATTCTTGGAAAAATTTTATGGACTCATTAAGATCATAAGGCTTGTTGAAGTAGGCCAAAGTGATGATTTTCCAAGTTGAGATCCAAGTGGAGATATCTAGAGGTGAAGTTATTGAAATACTTAGAGAATTATTATGGACTCATTAAGTTCGTAAGGATTGTAAAAGAATACAAAAATGATTATTTTCCATGTGAATAATTCCAGAATCTAGACAAAAGTGAATCATTATGGGTTTTGTGTTTACTAGTTGAAGAAGGATACTGAAGTATATGGTCAGTGATGATTTACTTGAGTTGTGTAAGGGTATGAAATTGTTTTCAAACTCTATATAAAGGTAATTTAGGTATTCAAGGCTTCATAAGGGTATATTTCTTGCATAAGGATAACATATTCCTAATTTAAGTGTACTGTTATCCCATGTAAGGGTAAATCCCTAGCCACATAAGGGTATAGGTAGTTGTGTAAGGGTAACTTAGTGATGTATAAATGTAAAAAAGTGACCTATGTTAGGGTAAGATACGAATCCCAACTCACATAAGGGTATACCTAATTTTATTATACCCACATAATGGTAATCCAAACCTTCTATAAAGGTAATCCACAAATATTAAAGCTCATGTAAGGGTATTTATGAGTTCTTATGTGTTTTGTAAAATTAAATGGGAGCTTCTATAAAGGCAACTGAAGACTATATAAGGGTATAGGTTAGGCTGCATAAGGGTATCCAACCTATGTAAGGATAACCTAAAAGTTCCATGGCTCGCATAAGGGTAAGAATATCGCATAAGAATATCTTTACAACTATGTAAAGGTATGGGTCAGGCTGTGTAAGGGTAACCCATAAGTCACATGGATCATGTAAGGGTGAGAAGAAAAGGCTACATTGTAGAAGAATATATCACAATTAAACCTATGTAAAGTTAGGATTGTGATAGTATCCACATGCCATAGAGATAATGATTTCACTATGGAAGATATTTTGGCTAGAATTGTTGTTATTGATGCACTATAAAGAAACAAACTTATCACATGAGAAAGTATCTTTCACCATGGTTATAATTTATATGACACAAAGGTATATAAGGCTTATATTTTATGTTCTACAATTTTGGAGGTGTTAATTCCATATATAAGAAACTATTTGCAAGCATCACTTTTATTTTATAAATTTGTAGAATGTTTCACGATGGAGATAAATGTTACACTGTAGTATCCCTACAAGAATATAAAATAAAATTTTGGGGGAATATATAACTATCAAAAAAAATACATGATAGTGTGTGGTTATTCCTAAATGGAGGGTCAACCACATTAGATGTAGGTTTTTATGATCATAGTTCATAAAAAAAATTAAATATTGAAGACCATGATGGAGGATGGAGGATGGATATATTCTCATTGAAAAGTATCATGATCGAGGATGGATATATTATCAGGGTAAATTATCATGTGAATTCATATCCTTACCATATGATAATATCTATCCTAATATGCATGAATAATTTTAGAGGCATTTATGAATCTTAAAATTATAGTAGTGTGCATTTAATTTTCCATATTTTTGATATGGAGATACATGTTGTGAAAATAGAGATATTCACTAGAAATTCTATCTTTTAGATATGGAAATATTCAATGCAGTTACAACCTAAGAAACATGGTACACTTGGCATGATCCTAGTAAATAAGGGATTCAATTTTGAACATTGTATTGAATGAAGAAATAATAATTCTCCATAAAAACCTACAGCAGTTCTAGATAAACAAATAATTTAATAGAGTGCATATTGAAGATTTGATTTTTAGAGGAAGAAGAAGGTGTTGTTCCAAAAAAGGGGCTAGAAGCTTGAATAATTAACATCATTTAAAATATTACCAAAATTGAATAAAGTTTTTTTATTCCTACAACAAAGTGATTTTGTTCCAAAATTTTTATAGAAATAAGAATCATAAAAATATAGTGAAAGATTTGTCAAAGAATAAGAGGAATGAGTTTTATTTTTGTGCCTATAACAAATTGAAGTCACTCTAGAGATATTATATAAAGTAATGAAAGTGTTGTAACAAGGTTTTTTCACAAATTTTAAGGATCATCCCTACAATAAATTCAACATAGTATTTATCTATAGTGAAGGATGCATTTCATGTTAGTGATACTGGATAAGGGACCTACATGTCCAGTTACTGTGAAGGTTATACTCTTCAATTGAAGTGGTCCATCAAGGAAAAATTTGAGGGAGTGACCCTTGGGTGAGGGTGAACCAAGTAAATACTTGTGTTCATATTTACGTTATACATGCTCACCAAAATAGATCAATCAACCTTAATCATGTATATTTAAAGAGAATAATAAAGTAAGCCTAAATGTTGAGAGATCAAAATCAATAAAGGGTGGGTGGGGAAATTAAAGGAGAAAGATTTTTAATTTATATATCATTGAACACCCTAATTCACCCCCCCCCCCCTCAAGGTGATCTCACATTGATTCCCTTGTTCAAGTCTAGCAAGTGGTATCAGAGAATGGGTTCAATTTTGAATTTTTTTCTTTAAATTGATCTAAATTATTATTGAAAATGTTATCTACAGTGAAGGAAGTTTTTTTAGTAATAAAATTACATCATGGAAAAATAATTTTATCATGTCCATGGAAGATTCAATTAGAGTTTATCGAGATATGTTTGAGGATGGAATTTTTATGTTAGGCCAACACAGATTCATCTTCAAAATATATCAAAGGAAATTTTCAATTGATGTTTTGGTCAAATAGACATTAAATGAGTCTCTTATATAAGACTTTTAAAAAATATGAATCATTGAAATTTATACAATGTCACGTGGATAAAATTGTAAGATTCATTTTTTAAGGAAGAAAGTCCAAGTGATAAGTTCCTTTTGTTAAAAGAAAAGAATAAGAAGATCAAGTAGAAGTCATCATATAAGTTGTTTTATCTAGAAAATGTAAAATTTGAATACTATAATTCTGATTCTAAACCTCACATGGTGAAAGGATGTGAATTTTCATACTCTTTCTTAGAACAAAAAAATAATATGGGATTCTGGTGATGAAATGGAAACAACATCAAGTTTCTATTCCATGTAATTCTCATGAAATGAAATAAAGACTAATATAGAATCATGAATGTGGTATACTATTTCATGGTAGAGTATTTTTCCTTTAAAAAATGATTATGAAAAGAAGAAGTGGCCTCGAATATTAGCATATAGAAAATGGGATCCAAGATGAATGATCAAAGTCATATGATTGAATAGATTTCCCAGAATATTTTAAAGTAAATATACTTGGAGAAAGAGTTGAAGTATAGCATCATACCTTTAAAAACCTAACATGAATAAAGGATAAAATAATATATGGATGCTTCTCCAAATATGAAATTAATGTTTTCTCAGTTGAAATAAAAAGAGATGAAAATAAGAGTCCTTGAGGAGAGGATAAACATATAAGTTGAGAAGATGAAGATCCCATGGAAATTTACTAAAAATTTTGTAGTAATGAAGATGAATCAAGATTTTAAATATGGAATTGAAGTCATGTTCCATCAAAAAATGGATTTGTGGTTCCAAAAATTAAGGATTCACAAAACTGATTTTATTGTGGATGATTTGGTCACATCATGGAAATTTTCTTCGAAGACAACAAACACAAAGATATGAGAAAAACTCTTGTAGTGCCAATATCACATTCAAGGAGAGTCCAAATAATGTATGAATATTCTGGTAAATGTTTCATTTTTTTAAATTCAGTCATTTGAAAAGGTATTTAAATTGTAGAAATTCATGGAAGGGTAAATAATCCATACATAGAAACTCCACTCCTAAGGATTACAATAATAATTCTTATCATGGAAAAAGACCTATTAGGATGGAAAATAGTTTCAATGTTTTAGATAATTAAAATTATCCTAAAAAGGGTGTGTTAAGCACAAAAATTTAATGAGTCAAAAAAACTCTATTAGAGGAAAAGAAAAATAATCTAGAAGAAAAAAATAATAGGTTGTTCTAGATGTGAAGAAGTTGGAAGAGAATGTGAATATGGATTCACCAAGGAAGATTTATTCCATGAGAGAAATTTTTTCCATAAAGGAAGAGTTTTTTCAAAGAGGTACTACACAAACAAATAAGAGGAAAAATAGTAAAATTAAATAGGAAGAAATCCAGAGGTGAGATCCATTAGTGATAAAACCTAAGAATTTAGTTGTTCAAGAATGATCAATTCCAAAATTGTGGAAGACCCCAAGCCAGGGATGGATGGAAATGCTCAAATCCACAAAAATAAGTGTGTAAGAGGTATAAAAAAAGAGATAATTTAGAAATAGATTGATTTTTCCTTATATAAGTGATGGTGAAGAAATTTAAGTGGTGATTGAATTCCTTCCCAAAAAAACTGAATAAGGGAAAAGTAAAGGTGAATGGTTATTAGTTTGTTCTTCGTGACCAGCCATATTATTCAATTTGTGGAACACTGAGGTACCCCTCTCATCATATGGTTTAGTGTATAACTATTTATAAAGAGTTATAAAATTAAGGGGGAGATAAAATACATGGCTTGATTATTCTTGGAAAGAACATGAATGACTGTACAATAGAATCAAAAGTTGGTGGAGATGAAGTGTTCTTTTGGAGAATTTCCATGATAAATTTACATAGAAAAAAGGCCTAGATGGTTTTCAATAAATTTTTTATCATACTTTATTTTAGAATTAGGCCTCAGAAAGGAATTATATGATTTGTAAATAGAATAAACCACACAAATGAATTCTATATTCATATATAACAAGTGGTTTGATTTTTGGTGTCATGTTATTATTTTATTATATAAAAAATATACTAAATTGGAGAATATTTTCCAAAGATTGGAACCCCCAGTTTTTACACCAATAATAGGTATCAAAAATTATGTAAAGAGGGAAATTCTTAGGGCTGTTATGATGAACAAAAAAATATATCAAGCCTTATCATTTTTTTGAAGACTCAGAAGATCTAAAATTTATGGTTTTCAAATGATATAAGGGTAGAATAAAACTATCATAAATGTAATACTAAAATAATAAATCTCATATAAGGGTGGCCACAAGTTCTTATTCTCCACATAAAGGTACATGAGAGCTTGTAAAAAGGTAACTGGGAATTCTTAAGGGTACAGATTAGGCTGCACAAGGGTATCTAACCAAGGTAAGCGTAACCTGTAAGTTCTACAACTCATATAAGGGTAATAAATTCATATAATAGTATATTTATAGATGTGTAATGGTATGTGTCTATATATATAAGGGTATCCAACCCACTTAAGGGTAACCCGTAAGTCCCACAAATCACATAAGGGTAAGAAGAAAAGGCTATAGTGCAGAAGAACATATCATGACAAAACCTATGTGAAATCAATATTGTGAGAGTATCTACATGATAATAATAAAAGTCTTTCACCATGTAATATTTATTGGATAGAATTATGATTATGGTTTTACTATAAAGAAACATTGATGTCATAGAAGAAAATAATATGAACTATGGAGATAATGGTTATGCTGCAAAGGTATGTAAGGAATATATTTTTATATTATTTCATTTGGCTGGTTCCCATGTGATAGATAAGAAAAAACCCCTCAACATCACTTTTTTTAATAGTTGGAGAATTCAGTAATATAGAGTTAAAGGCTACATCGCAGTAGCCATGTGTGAATATACGAGCAGATTTCAAGGGAATCCCTAACTATTAGATAATGCATAATAGTGTTTGATTATTAATAAATAGAGTTTCAACCACACAAGATAGAGGTTTTTATGATCATGGGTCATAAAATATTAAATATTTAAGACCGCTATCATGGTGATATGAAAATATGTTTTTCCATATTTTATGGAAGTTCATGCTGGAAAATGGAGATATTCTTAAGGGAAATTATCAAGGATTTTAATATCCTTATCATATGATAATATTCAGCTCAATACACATGGATAGTTTAAGATATATTTATAAATCTAAAAATTATAGTGGTTCACATTCGGTTTTCCATATTTATATATATGGAGATATATGTTGTGTATATAGATATATTATTGAGCAGTTATATCTTTAAGATATGGAAATATTAAATTTAGTTACAAGCTGAGACACATGAGAAAATTTTCATGATCATAGGCAAGAGGATATTCCATACCAAACATTGGATTGAATGGAGAATAAAGAAATTATCTATAAAAATTACAATAGCAGTTTTATAAAACCAAATCTTTAAATGGAGATTATATTGAACATCAAAATTTAAAAGTAAGAAGAAGGTTTTGTTCCAGATGGAGGGATGGAATCTTAAAGAATTTTCATCATTGAAGATATTTACAAAGTGGAATAAAATTTTTATGCCTTCTGAAAAGTGATTAAGTTCTATAATTATTTTTGGAAAGATAAATCATTGGAATCTAGTGAAGGATTTTCAAAGAAGAAGAAGAAGGATTTTGATTGCTGTGCCTATAGAAAATTTAATTTCTTCAAGAGATATTATGTAAAGTAAAGGAAGTGTTGCATCAAGGTGCTTTTATAGTGGTGAAAGAGTTTCCCAACAAAGACATAAAATAAGAATCTATCTACAGTGAATGATTCATTCAATGATAGTGAAGCTGGATAAGGGACCAACATGTCTATAAAAAATGAATATGACTCTTTCCACCGATAGTGATCCATCAAAAAAATGTTCTAGGGAGTAGACCAATGGAATTAGTGAGCTATACCTAAACCTTGTATGGATGTGAGCCTAGGTGTAAGAGTGACCTAGACAAAAACTTTGTAATCAATGAGATTTATAGTGATTTTGGTGTATGGAACAATGTCGATGTATGCTCCTTTGTTGTATCCCATTGAGGGTGAACCATGTAATTACTCATGTTCATATTTGCTTTATTCATGCACACAAAAATGGATCAAGTAACCTTAGTAACATCCAGTTAAAGGGAATAAAAAGTGACCCTCAAGGTTGAGACATCAAGATCTATAAAGGGTAGGTGAGACAATTAAAGGAGAAAGAGTTGTAATTACTCTAGATTTTCACACCTAGATTCACACCCCCTCCTCTTTGAGTGATCTCACATTGATTCATTTTTCAATTATAACGCTACAATCAATAATCACAACAAATTTCATCAAACCCTCACCCTAGGTTTCATTCAAGAAGATACCAAGACAAAAGGAGAAGGAAAATAATAGAATAAGGAAGAAAAGAAAATTAATGATCCTTAACTTGAAGTAAATGCTAAGAAATCAAAGAGGGAAGGTCTCCAATTGAAGGGATATGGAGAGGGAGTTGTGCACCTAGAATCCTTATAGGGGTGTAAATAAGTGAATAGGAAAGGGATACAATTTGGGTTTAATTAGGGTAAGGGTGTCATAGGAAATGTTTTAAAATAAAACTAGGTAAGCCGCATAGTTTTGATGCACTATTTACAAAACTACGCACCAACTATGCACCCCTCACTAGAAATACGAACCCCATTTTCAGGGTTTAGCCACACATTTTTCTAACAAGGTTCCAACCACGAAGAATAGCTCTATTAAAAAATTCATATCCTTCACACACTCACCGCATTACTTATCCTAACTATATATAATTAATTCACCAGGTAAACCACATGTAATGGTAAGGCACATCGTTTTCCCCAAACCATGCGCTAGCCATGCATATTAACTATGAAAATTTAAAAATAAACTGGGAAGTTCCTATGTAAGGGAAACTCACATAGTTTCTCTAAAATATTTTCATTGAACCATGCACCTTAAGCGAGATACAAAATATTAATCTGTATGGTTTTATAAATTGTTTGGTGATTGTTCAAGAAAACCATATACAGAGAAAAAATCCTTTAAAATTTAAAATTTTGAACTTGAAACTCAAGGAAAATAAATAAAACTATTAAATAAATAAAATAATAAGGAAGTAAAAGGTCAGGGTGTTACACAAACTCTCAAACATTAAATAGTTTAATGTTCAAATCTTCTACTCATTGGTTATCATTAATAATCTATTTTATAGGATGAAACAAATGAGAGAGTAATTGATTTAGGGTTACATGGAATGTAATGAATGGATTTAATATTATGTTTATGAAATGTATGATTAAATCTATGGATCAAGGGTTATTAATATATTACATATAAATAGGTCTTAGTCATGGGGCAGTGTGTTTGATCCCCAAATAACCTCAAACCAAGACTCTCTCTACTAACAAGCTCTCTTCCTTCATCCTTCATTTATTTTGAGATACTCGAATATCATAAATATAAAAGAATCACACCCAATAAAGTTTGGTGATTTTTTGAAATATAGAGATACACCTAGAAGTTAAAAACCATTTGGTTGTTCCTTTAGGGTCATTATAAAACACAATAAGAAGGTGAAATTAGTAGGATTCTATAGTATAAGTTGCACACATTCTTTATTTCCAATTATATATTTTTTTTCAATAGCATAGAGATATTGGTTTAATGGTTTTATTATCAATCTCATTTCTTTGATTAATGGTTAATACTTTTATATAAACATTTCAGATATCACTCTAAAGTTATAGAAATGAGGGATGAGAAAGATGAAATTCTAATTTTATAATATGATAGTGAGGAACCTTTAAAGAACCAACCTGAAATGTTTACTGCTTTTTGAAAAACACATAAATCATCTAAAATAGAATCCATTAAAACTAAAATAAAAATTTAATATTGGATAAATTTTAATGAATTAGTTACCACATAAGAATATAATCAACAAAGTAATGTGTAATACTCTAAATTAACTGCTAGTTTTTAAATCAAATATTGTTTCATTCGTCAACTCACCAAGTTCCATGGACTTCCTAGGGTGGATCCACAAAAAAAGTGTTTTACTATCTTTGTGTAAACATGAAACCATATAGGGTAAATGATGAACAAATAAATATTATATATTTTTTCTTTTTTCTTATATTTAGTGGTAAAGGAGTGGTTATACTACTCTTTTTCCACTTTAATATAATATTGGAATTAATTTAATAAAATTTTCCTTCAAAAAATATTCATTTCCTATAAAACAAATACCTTTAAAATATATACCAATGGGATTTGAAAAATCCTAGATGAAGACTTACATGAGTATCAAGAGAAATTTGAGAGATTGTGTTTTAGATTCCCCACTATCAAATTAGAGAATAATTATTGATTTAATACTTTTATAAAGACCTTGTTATTACCAATAGAAGCATCATAGTTGATACTATAGGAGGTTATTTGGTGGATAAAATCCTAAATATTGATATAAATATCATTGTTAGCATGGGTCAAAATTCCCAATAATTTTGTACTAGGTACCTGATTCTTGTTAAAAATACCCAAGAAGTACCTAATTCTAGTTCAAAAAAAATGATTGTGATCTAGTTTTGTGATATTACCATCATACTGAGGTCTATGGTGTTTTCCAACACTTTATAAACTCAACCCCAAGATAAAAAAAAATTAAAACTCAAGTTAATTATGGAATTTATGCCTTAATTGAGAACTTTAGTGGATAATTACAAAAAATTCAAGATTCCCCTAAAGCTTCAATGTAATCTTTCCAGGGAGACCCTTCCAAAAAACTAACCAATCAAGGCCAATATAAAAAAAATTAAAACTAAAAACATGTCTATAATAATAAATCAAATAATATGTTTATATAAATTAATAAACAAGGAATATTTTTCTAGGTCCAAGAAATTAACTCACAACTTAGATGCTTCTAGGATAAATCCAATGAGCAACATTGTAGAAACTTTAAACCTTTACATTCCACTAATAAATATGAAAACAATCATAATAAAACTTCCAATCATAAAAAAAATTGAACACTTTTTTAACACAAATGGGTAAATATACACATATATTGGTAGCTTAAAAAATAAAATGAAAAGAATAATTACTTTAAAAATGAGAGAGATCCCTAGGGGGAAGGAAAATAGTAGTGAAATGAAACATAAAAGTGGTACTATATTGAATAACACAAAATTTTTAAATTTTTAATCTTAACCTATTAAGGATAATTCAAAAAACTTGATTTATAACTTGTTGAATAAAATCCAACACATATTGATCCTACTAAAAACACAAAACCTCTTGTAAGAGGAAACCCATTATAAAAATATGATATTTTTTTGAGAGAACCCAAAGAGAATGGAGAAACATTATAGGAACATATAGTCGTTAAAAAATTTTAAAAATCATCAAGAAATATCCAAACCACCACAGACATACCCCTAGATTAGTCCCCTAGTAAAGAAGAATGTTGAGTGTGAATAAAATAAGGAAATTTTAGATACTTTTATGAAATATTAGGTTAACAATCCTTTGTTATATTTAGTGATGTAGATCTCAAAATATGATAAATTTTGGAATGATTTGTTCTCTCACAAGAAGAAATTGAAGGGAGTAGAGAAAATGAACCTTATAAGGAATATTTCATCCATAATTCAATGTGAAATACATACCAAGAACAAATATATAGGAATATTCACTATTCTATTAACTATAGATGAGTTTGAGTTTAAAAATATTATTCTAGACTTTAGTGATTCCCTAAATGTGACGCATCGCTCTATTTACTCCACTTTATTAGATATAAAAATAAAACCTATTTGGATTTTTATATAATTATACAAAAACATTATAGGTAAATATACTGGAGTCATTTACGATGTGATTTTAGGTGTAAGGTATGTGGTTTTCCCTATTTATTTTTATGTTTTTGATATAGAATATTATTGTTTTTTCATGCACAAACCTTTAATTTTAGGAATAAATTTTCCTGAAATTGTAAAAGAAAATTATAAATGTTCATAATGGAACACTGTAACTTTAATTTAGAAAATAAATAGTTCACTTTAAAATTTTGGAATCTATGAAATATCTAATGAAGTATCACTCGGCTCACCAAGTTAATATTATTGCCTAGTTCTTCACTAAAATATTCCTAGATTTTACTAGTATTGGACCAGTATTGTATTCTTCTAAAACTAATGCTATGCTTATAGATAAAAATAATTTATATTAATTTGATAATATTGTATGTAAATAGAATTCAGGTGCTGAAAATATTTCATGTAATCCCTCTAAAAATAAAGAAATATTTATTGATTCCATTCCAACTTTGGAGATCCTTGAATATAATTAATCTTCTTACTGTTTTCTTGAAGAATCTGAAAAAAATTATTTCTATTCATGTTTCGAATGATATAAAACTATTTAAATTGATATTTTTAGTTTTGATATTGAATGTTATATTGAATCTATAATTTTTCATGAATAATAAAAATTTTAATATCCTATTGAAAAACTATCTACTACTATTATAAACAAAAAACATAATTTTTTGGAAGTATTTTACTAGTTTATTTAGATGTTTTTTATTCCATTAAACCTTCTTTTCCATGTAAATATATCCCATCTAATGTATAACTAAAACCTTACTTGAGAATCTCAAATATTTCTTTCTATAGGATGAACCTTAATTGGAATTCCTATAATTGGTCCTTCATTATACATGCATAGGATCCTGTTGGAGGTTGATGAAGACTTATTTAGTGGTCTCAAAAAAGGATAAGTAATATAGTTTTAAATGTTTTTAATAATTAAGTGACTACTTTGATGGCATCTGAGATAAGTTTTCTGATCTATGAAAATCATTGGGTTATTACGGTCCAAATAGTTCCCAAAAAGAATGGTTCCTCTATCTCAATGAATGAATTTAGTTATTGTTTAATTGTTAGACTTCCAAAAAAATAGAGGGTGTGTATATAATATAGAAAACATAACATAGTGACTATGAAATACCACTTTCCTCTTTCATTCCTTAACTAAATTCTTGAGAGATGTATAGGGTAGTCAGGTTACTATTTTTTTAAATGGTTTTTCACAGTAATTTTAGATTCACATTTCACTTAGAGATCAATAAATTATTAGCATTACCTATACTATTAGTAACTTTTCATATTAGAGTATTCCTTTTGGAGTATTTAATTATCTCAAATCCATTCAAAGGTGTATGATGACAATATTTTCTATATTTTAAGTGGAGTGTATAGAGGTTTTTATAGATCATTTCATAATTTATAGGCCCTCTTTTTATATTTGTTTAAAGATTTTTACTATTTTCCCATAAATTTCATTGACAAAAATATTTTCCTTAACTTTTTGAAATTCCATTTAATGGTGGATAGAGGAATTTTTTTAGGACATGTAGTGTCTTGGGATATAATCCAAGTTAATTAGTCCAAGGTTGACATTATTTATTCACTTTCATACCCAAAAATCGTGAATTATGTGATATTTTCTTATCCATATTGGGTCTTATATAAGGTTTATAAAGGATTTCAATAAGAAATCGCTACCTTGGTTTAGATTACCCCAAAAAGAGTCTCTATTTATCATATGTGATAGTTATAAAAAGGCCTTTAGAAATCTAAAATATAAGTTATTATCCACAACCATTATTTAACCACATAGAAGGGATTTAATTTTTGAATTTATGAATGATACATTATATTTATCTAGGTTTTATTTTAAGATAAGGAGTAGAAAGGGGGTATCATTTCATAGCTTGTGAATCTAGGACTATAGATTTAAAATAAGCTAATTGCATAATAACTAAGAATAAATAACTATACATTGTATTTCCTTTAGAAAACATTTGGTGTTACTTGTAGAGATTTAAGTGGTTTTATTCACTGGCCATTCTAAAATCAATTTTTTATGGAGAAACATGAAGCAAAAACATGGATATAGAGATGGAATTTTTTTATAATAATTTAATATAGAAATAAATGTTAGTAAGGGTAGTGATAACTTATTAGTTAACCATGTTAATAGAATACCCACTATTCTAGGTAAAAATAAAAAAAATATTTCCACCAATAATGGAAACCTTATTTGATGAGAAACTTTATATTATTAAATATTTTTTATCATGGTTTTATAATATTGTTAATTTTTTGAATACCAATAAAATTCCTCACTGTATTTCAAATAATTATTTTTAAAAATTAGTAAGTGAATCACAAAAGTACATAGGTTTGACCCTTATTTTTGTAACATTGGAATTTTCCAAATGATTCAGATATTTATTTTTAATTCTGGGATATAATAAGTGTGGAAAATTTTCCCTGATTTGAGTGGTGGTGGTCACTTTAGACCGTAAAGGAAATTTAAGAAGTTACTTGATTTTGGTTTTTTTTCTAACTATATTTAAGAATTACTTTAAATTCTATAAACCCTATAAAACTTTCTAGTTTCAAGGAAATATTTCTAGGAAAGATGAGATTCTGCAAAAACCCCTTTTATTTTTTGATGTATTTGATGTTTGGGGTATGTATTTTATTAGCTTATTCCTAAATTATTCTGAATATTTTTACATTTTCTTAGTTGTGGAGTATGTGTCCATATGGGTAGAGGTTATTCCCATTATAATTGATGATACTAAGGTAATTTCTAAATTTTTAAGATATAGCCTTTTTTAAGTTTGTGCTTCCCAAATTTATCATCAGTGATCAAGGAGTTTAGTGGTTTTTTTGGGAAATATGGAGTTCGTTATAGGGGTTCTACACCTTATTATACCCAAAAAAATGGCATGCATAAGGTAGGTATATCAAGAACATTCTAGATAAAAATATACATCATAATATAAAATATTATAGATTTAGAATGTATTATTATATTTAGGCTTATAATACTAATTATAAAACTCTAATTGGGATGAGACCTTTTGAGCTAGTGTAATAAAGAGCCTATCACTTTATAGTTTAGTTATATCATGGATATTTTTAGGCTATCAAGCACTATAGATTAAATATATTTAAAGTTTTAAAAGAAATAAACTTCTTCCTATAATAGTCGGAAGAAATTAGGAATAATGCTTATGAATTTTTCAGGGTTTATAAAGATAAAAAAAAGGTCCCCATGATGAACTGATCCCTATTAAGGTGTTTCGAGAATGAGATAAAGTGATATTATTTGATCCTAGAATAAATATTTTTCTTAGAAAAATCCATTCCAAATATCATATAAATTTTATTAATACCAATGTTTTTCTTTTTTCTATTGTATATATTAAATACCCAAATAAATATAAACCATTCACAGTCAATGTTAATGGATTACATCTTTTTAGAGAAATTTTGAAAGAGCCTATAGGGGAGGAGGTTCTTCTTCAGGATATAAATTATATATGAAGATAGGTTTTGTCTTTACTTCTCATTTGTTTGAGTTTTGTTTATAATTTCTTATTTCAATTCTCACTTGAACTATTTCACAATAGTGAAATTGCAAGTTTATGGGAGGAACATACTTTATTTTATTATATTTTATGAGTTTTTCTTTTACATTTTTTTGCCTCTATTTTTCATTTCTATTTAACTTTTCATATATTGAGCTCAAATTAAGTGAACTTATAAGATTTGAACCTATGAAAATTATGAGAAACTTATTTCACTTGGGGAACTAAACTATTATAATTTTTGAAATGAAATTTTATTTTTAGATTCAAATTTTGGGGAATTTAGGAAAATACTACTACTTTTTGAATCCCATGCCATAAAATACTATACAACCTTAAAATTACTTACCTATAAATATTATAAACAATTTTTGACATCTTATTTACAATTTCTTCACTTATTTATAGAACCAATACATGATTGATTAACTAAATATCACTTTAAATTCTATTTAAAATGTATAGTATTAAATAACTTTTATTGAAAATTATTGAGGTATTATTTTGATTAAAAAACTCCTTTTTGAAATAAAATATTAATATGTCCTACCATGATATATGAACCTTGGTATCCTCTATAATCCATGAATTATATTGTTATGTATTCACATTAAAAGCTCAAAATCCCTTCACAACCTTCTCTTGAAGTAATTTTATGATCTTATTTCAATTCAAGTATGTGGGAGTCTATTTTGAGAATAAATTATCATGACAAGAAGTTTTTTGGTGCTAATTATAGGAGGAACAACCAGTATGGGAAATATGGAAGGAAAATTATCCTTAAAAATTTGGGATAGGAATTTATATTACTATTTGAATGTCAAATATTTTCTTATAAAACACAAAAAAAAACACCGAATTTGAATAAAAAAGTACAGACACAAAGTTATTGAAGTAGAGAGAAGAAAATTATTATTGATTAATTTTTGAATTTGTTAAATTTACATGAAAAAAAAAATTGGCAGATAAATCTTGGAAAGGGATAATGATTATGTATACCATTCTTGATTGTAAACTAGAAATTATTCATTTTTCTTTAATTAGATCAGAACCTTCTCATTCCTCCTATGAAAATTTTAATATAATAACCTAAGAACCATTTTATATATATATAACCTATAAACATAATAACAAATAAAAGTAATTTAATAATTATGTTAATATTTATAAACTTAGTAAGCCTATGGTGACCCCTACATGGGATTATTTGAGAAAAAATTTCTTTATTTCATACTTTGTCTGATGAGAGAAATATTTCTTGGTATGTAGGTATGAATATAAATTAGAGGATGGTAAAATTGTAGATTATGAGTGTATCTTATAGAGAAAATGGAATAAAAGATATTTAGGGGCATGATAATTTTGGGTTTCATGATCGTTAAAAATGAAATTCACATTATCTAGTGTTTTGAATTTTACTTTACTAATATTGTTTATGTTTACTTGTCTAAGAGTCCAAGGTTTAAGTGTGGGGGATTGATAAATGAAATAAATGCATTATATTTTGTAGATAATTGACTGATTATAATCATTTTTATTTATTCATTCATTTATTTTTAGGATGCTTAGGAATTAGAGGACCATTTTATTATATTTTGTAAGTATTTATTAAAATGATAAATTTGTGAATTTAATTTATTTATTTTAATGTCTAGTATAAAATGAATAGCCAGAAATGATAATAATTTAATATACTATTTTAAATGTAAAATAAATTTTATTTAATCTGAAATTAGACTATAAGAATAAGGAATATAGAAGTAGTATATTATAGATGAAAAGAAGGATTAACATCTAGATGATAAAAGAATATGGATGAAGTATGATGAATTTATATAAGATAACATAAAAAATTCTAGAAGTTAAAATTATATATGTAGAAATACATATTTAATTTAATTCATTATACATCCAAATATATCATATGAAATAAAATAATATATATAATCAGATTGGTGGGAAAAAATTTGAAAATGTGTAGAAAATTTAGTGAATTATCTAGCATCACAAAGGATTGTGATGTGTAAAATTAAATTAGTTCATACAGAGAGTCCTTATTCGGTATTTGAGAAGGAAGATATTAATGTTATGATGCATAAATGATCATAGAGTTAATATATAAAACTAATTTTGTGTGTTTTTAATATTTATTTTAAATTATGGAAGATATAAATTGATAAAGTGCTAGAATATGTAAAAGTAAATTTGATGATGCATTAATGTAACATGAGGTTTCCATGAATATTAAAAGGTTCATTAATATTTAATTATAACTGAAGATTCATCATCCCTATGATGTTTAAATGTAACAATATCCAATATATAAAAGTAACATATGTCCTAATCTGATATGTATAAGTCCTTGACTTTTCTATAGGGGAGAAGCATGAAATGTGTAAGAATATTCACCACATAAATAATGTCTATATCCTTTACTGTCTAAAGAATTTTTTAGATTACATAAATTAAATTATTTTATAATGATGATATATAATCATAACACCTTTATAAGTTAATAGACTTTTAGAGCCATAAAGTAAGTGTTTTGAAGGATTTTGTGATATTAAAAATCAAATATTGGATGATACATGGATGTTTTGATATATTAACATTGATCAGAATGTGTTATGAAAGATTGAATCTATAATTTATAAAAATTAAATAAGTTGATGCTTCTAGAATTTATATATCTATAATATTAAATATTCTCAAAAGGTTCTTACAATTTTAAAAGTAATGATGTTTTGTATATATATATGAGTAACTTTTCTCATATATGAGAGTAACTCTAAGAAGAATGTCTGTAAATTTGATAAAGTTTTATGCTTCCATATAATATATTATAGAAATAAATTCTATTACATATATGTAATCCTCATCTATTCTAATATATAATAGACCTTTACTTTCTTACTAAGGAGGAATTGTGGCCTATTGATGAGAATACAAAAAAGTTATTTCATATAAAAATGGAATTCATGAAGGTTAAGGACTTAGTGAAATCAGGCCAACTTGTTCGAATAAGGATTTATATTTTTACAAAAAATCAAAGAAACCAAAGATCATTCTATGAATAATAAAGTTCAATCATGATAATTTATCATGAAAAATACCTTTGGGGTATCTTATAAAATAACCACACCATGGTGATATAAGTCACACCATGAAGAGTTGAAGTGTGTTGAGACATGAAAATCTATAAGAACTACACTATTCCTTGTGCATCTTTAACAAAATGAAACAATTAAAGGTGATATTATTTTTGGACCGTGGAATAATTATTCAACTTCATGAATTAAATTAAAATTATAATATGGAAAGACTAAATATCATGGGAGGATTTTAAAGAATATTTTTTTTCATCCAGGTAGATGAAAATGAGAAGGATGTACACTACATGTATGGAATCCACCCCATAAGATGATCTAATACTACAACTATTTAAATTAATTTCATTACACTTTGAAGAGGGGTTACTCAATAAAATTCAAATGAGTGAAATCAAGGAGACATATATAGCGAGGAAATAATAAGGAAGCATTATAAAATGGGGTTTTCATCTTATTAATCCATGGTTGGATAAACCCATTATAGCAGTGATCTAGTAAAGATCGTAGATCCCCTTTTGAATCCTTATTTTCCTTTTTATCCTATTTAATTATTCTGGAATTATCATTATCTAATTTAAACAATTTTTTTATTTTATAATATGGTTTTATTTTTATTCTTTTCTAAGTTCTTGTTCATTTTATAGAATTAAATTGATTGAATTTTTTGTTTAAATTTCATAATAAAGGTCCTGTTTAAGATCACAATGAATTCAATTAGTTATAATTAATTAATTCTTAGTGAGTGATTAAATAACTTTTAGATGAATAATAACACTCATACTAAAGTTTTAGTATTACTTTCAAGAAGGATTAAGTGAACTTTCCATGGTTTTAGAATGGTCATTGAAGGATTCAGCAGGAGAAACTTATTGAAAATGAATATCGATGGTTAAAAAGGTCAGTACTAATTTACACCAACTTTCCTAAACCTATTAAACCACTCTATTTAATTAAAATACTTTTATTTCCAAAATACCTGCACAAACATCACACAAATCCGCATTCTTTTTCCTTGCAAAAATAGAGAAAAACAAAAATAAAAAGTTTATAATTTGAGCTTAGTTATAATATTCACATGAGAAAATCTTGGGAGATATTATTACTAAATTATTAGGGTATAAAATTTAAATATATATTCTTGATAAATCTTATCCTTTTTATAGGGACATTATCCTTACCTAAGTCTTAAAATTTTATATCTACTCAGGCATCGAAACACCCAAACAGGGTGTGAGTAGAAATTAGTAATCCATAACAAATGGTATCCTTAAAAAGGAAAGCAAATACATGTGATTGATCAATGTATAATTTTTATAAAGTAATAAATAAATAAACCATCAAATCAAAGAATTCATATAATCCAAACCACTTATGACCATACCAGCTTTGGCCAATGTTGGGATGGGATGATATACATATGGTTTGAACACACCTTGAGGATGAACAAGGTATCACTACTCATATCATAATCAATGTGAATGAGTTATGACCATCAAGTACCACTCAATGAATAATGAGTCTCCATCATAACCCATCTAGGAGAATAATCCATCATCAATCCAGTATCAATGATGAATAAGTCATCATTGGATGATCATACATCACCAAGTATTGGTGGATTATATGCAACCACTAAAATCCTTAGGTAGATGATATAAAACCAATACAATACACCGAATGTGGATGATTAACCACTAGATCTAACTCCCTGGGGAAATGATGTACCACCACCATCAATTTCTTATTGGATGACATAAAACTAATACAAGTATCTAGGTGGTTGATTCACAACTGATTCTAATCCCTATTTGGATGATATACCACCAATAAAATTCTCTATGTAGATGATACACAACCAATAATAGTCCTATAGGTGCATGGTATGCAAATAAAATTATTTCTTATCCAGATGATGCACCTCCATCATCAATCTCAAAGTTATCGATATACCACAAAGGAAACTATTTAAGTAGATGACAAACTAATGACCTAACATCATAAGGAATATGAGGAACCAAACACTTACCAACTATACATGGGTGAGGTACCGCCAACCCAACTAAAATAGTGGATGATATACCACTAGTGTGCCACCATGTGGTTACCAAAGTGAATGAGTGGTCAAATTTAACCAACGCGTGGTATTTACAACACTTAAAACATGAAGGGCCATGCTCTAAAGGTATTAACCCAATAAAAGTGTCAAATATAGTATATCACACCCCAATACAAATTTTTACTCAATAAATTACTTATTATGGAATATGTAAGGAAAAAATGTTTGGATTATAGAGAAAATTCACAAGCAAAGGTACCTATACTGAGTCTAAATTTATGGTTTTTACATTTGAAATAACATGTAAAATGATCATTGAAAACTATTTTGTCAATACACAACACTCATGGTACCTCTCACAGGTCATATGGATTCAGTTAATGCAATTGGTAGAAAAGAATTCAATTTATATCAATTTATATATAATTCACAAAAATAGCACTTCCCATATTTCATAAAATAGATGCCACATGAGTAAATACCAATATGAAGGAAATATAACACCAAACTAGTTCTACCAGGGTCTTTCTCACTAAAAACCACTAGTTGATTTAGCCTCAATCATCAAAAATAGTAAAACCTAACATAACCACCCATATTGGGTATTATTAGACAATACATGGTTAAATAATTAGACAAATGAGAAAGAAATCAAAGAGGGACATTAGCCTTACCCAAAGCAACCTCCTATGATAGACAAACCATGATTTCATGCCTAGATAAAGGAGATCCACCTCTTGAAGGAGGAAGAGGAAGAGAATGGTAGAGGGTCGAGTAGCTATAGTGATAAAAAGATAATGGATGATTTCTTTTAATAAATTTTTACAAATTAGTTAAACAATTAAAAAAAATAAAAACCACATAAAGAAACCATTAGATACCTTCCAGCCTACCATTGGGTACTTGGTACCTACCAAGTTCCCACTTTAGGGTCACCAACTACCCAGTGGACCCACTAGAGTTACTACCCATCAACTTTCCCCCATAGGATACTCAGTACTAAGCCACTAGGTCCTAAATGTAATCTATCAAAAAGATACATGTGTCAGAACTCACTCTATTATCACAAAACAGACCCGCAATCCCATGCCAACAACTCTAAAATAAATAATTCATTGAAATACATGAGTTTTAGGAAATAAATTAAATTAAAATATTAATTCATATATATATGGGGTCCTACAACCTATGAACCATATAATAGATCATCCATGTATGCACCGTCAAACATCATTAAGCCTTATCAGAGAATATCTATGGCCACTGCGCCCATATATCAGACTCCCACTCCCATTCATCCTTAAGATTACAATTTTTCCACCAATATAACCATAATATAGGTGAAAATCATTCCATATAGAGTCTTCTCACTCTAATACACTATCTTAATTGGTCATTTCTCAAAGGATACATTAGTATCTAACTTGATTTCATCAATAATGATCACATGAGAAGGGTCGGGACGATATATATAAATCTGAGATCCATGAAAGATTTAATTCATAGAACTATATATTTTAGTAATTTTTAATTGGTATGACACAACACTGATACTCTTAACAACCTCAAACAGTCCCATGAACCTGGGAACCAATTTCAACTACCTCGGAATATAAAATTATCCCAATTTATAAGAAGCTCACAAGAATACCCAATATCCCACCTCAATCTCTAGAGGATGAAATACTTGGTCAACATAAAATCTCTCCCTAGTTTTCACAATTTATAGATTTCTCAAATCAACTAGATATTCTTCAACATCTATGGTATGAGACTCAACCTGATAACCACTGACTCCCCTACCACTAACCAACATAAAAAAAATCAGAACAACCTATTATATAATGCCTTAAATGGATTCATATGGATCGATCACTGATAACTATTTTTATAATAAAACTCTATAAGAGAGATATAGTTCTCCCAAAAATCACTAGTCTAGGATGCATGCCTGAAACATTTCCTTTGGTACTCAGATGGTATACTCATACTACTCATCAGTCAGAGGATGGTTGAAAGTGCTCAAATTCACTTATGTATCATGTTTCTTATATATAAATTACTATAAACACAATGTAAAATGGGTATCCTTATTAAATATGTTTTTTCTAAGAACCCAATTAACACTCACTATCTCCCATACATACATTTGGCCTAACTCGTTAATGGAATAGGTCTCTCAGATCAATAAGAAAAGTGATATCTTCATCAATCCGTCCACGATAACCCATATATCATTCCAACCATGAGATGACCTCAATAATACCATGATGAATTAAATACTAATTTCATCCCACTTCTACTCAAGGATAGATAATGTATAAAGAAGTAACGTGGTTTACTAATTCTTATCCTTCACCTAATGATAGGTGAAGAATCATGAAATAAACCTCTCTATGACCTTCTTCATGTTGAGAAATTGATACTTCCTCTATAAGTCAAGATACATCTTGATAATCCCTAAGTGAATATCCTATCTTGAGGAATGTGAATCCCATATCATCTCCTCATTCATGCTTGTAAAGAATACTACATGACCTCATGAGTAAAGTATCTCTTTGGGATTTATAGTTCAATAAGGTAGTGGCTTCCCATTATATATATATATATCCCCTCATCACTAGAAAATATAAATCATATAATTGGCTCTCCTTCACCCACATTGGGAATTAATAGGTAAATATAACATTGGAAGGGAAACTTTTCCCTAATACACCTAAATATTAATGTGTATTTTAGAAAGAATCATCATCAATTACCACTCTCTACTAGCCACTTGAACCACCTATTCCTAAGACTTCCTACTCATTAAATAATCTATGACATTCCCTTTCCTAGGTTTAAATATAATCTCTAAATATAAAGATCTTAGGTATTTGACTGAACTCCTATACTAAATTTTTAGGTCATGCTATGAGAAATTATACTTATAACTCTTAAAATTTGTATACACCACAAACCACTCTCTAAAAAAGTAGTGATGCCAAAATCTCAATGTGTTTGCTATTACTACCATATCGTGATCATGTTTTGGGTAGTTTATCTCATGTAGCCTCAGTTATATGGACCCATAATCTACTACTCATCCATCATATATCATATCTACTTCAAACATAACTCTTGAATCATCACAATACAATGTATACTTCTTACTCAGATCAGGTAAGGTTGGGATCAGTGCATATGGCATTCTCTATTTCAACTCTTGAAAGGATCTCTCATAAGAATGTGACCATGAAAAATTCAATACCATCTTGGAAAAGGCTATTATTGGTGCTTACAAATATGATGACTCTTGTATTAATATCTGGTAGTAACCTATCAAATCTAGGAAACTATGAATCTTGAATACATTCTTGGGAAACTACTAAGAAATCATAGTGTTGACCTAATCATGGTCTACTAATGTGCCTACCTCAGATATCATGTACCCCAATAATTATACCACACTAATCCAAAAAACACTTAGGGAGATTGGAAAAAAAATTGATGAACTTAAAGCTTGCTTTGAATGATCTCCAAATGTTTAGCATGATCCTCCCTTGACTAAGAGTATACCAAAATATCATCAATGAAGATGACCATAAATGAGTCTAAATATAGATGTTAGTCTAGATTCATCAGGGACATATACATTTTTAGTGAATTAATTAACCCAAACATTATCATTAGATATTAATGTAGTCTTTAATTTCTCCTATAATTATTATATGGTATATCAGAAGGCCTCACTCACAACTAGTGATAACTCAACCTCAAGTTGATATTAGAGAATCACTTGGCTCCCCTCAATTAATCAAAAAAGTCATCAATGTGAGTAAGAGGATACCAGTTTTTGACCATAACATTGTTTAACCTCTAGTAATTCACAAAGAAACACAATAATACATCATCCTTCTTATTAAAAAAACATTATAACACTAATCTCACTGCGATTCACTGCTTCATTTTCACCCTTACACCACTGTGCAAAACTTTTTTTTATTGAAAATTTAAAATATAATAAAAAATTACACTTCATGTTGGATTAATTTATTTTGTTTTAATCACTGTTAAAAGGGGAAATTGTAATTGTTTTGATATTTTCATTAAAGGTGGTGGTGATTTAGAGGCCTCTTAGATGATCTAGAATAAAAAATGGGTCAAACTGCATGGCATCCCATGGACATCTATCCACTATTTTGATCATTATGCGAATTTAATAAATCCAAATGGGCAGAAACATTGTGTTACAATCCATAAAATAATGTGATATAACTCTTCTAAAGGAATTGAATCCCAATTCGTCCATCTGTTGTCCCATCCGAACCATTCTGTCAAGGGGACAAAATCTGCCATAATTCAAAAGTATGGTTCGGTCATTTGACCATATCTCCCAATCCAGATGTCTAATGGATACCAAACATGACATGGAGATATTAAAGAGGCCATCCATAAACTCTTATATTTTATTAAATTTGTGATATGTCTTTATACTATTCCAAAATCGAAACACAATTGGTATCTTAAAAACAGGGTGCTCAAAACCATTTTCCATTTTGGCTATAAAAAGGCACCATGGGAACCTCATTTTGAAGTTCGTCCAAGGAGTGAAGTGCTACCAATTGGGAGTTCCATAGGATTCCTATAATCATCCTAGAATTTTTGGAGTCCCCTATCCTCATAGGTGGGTCAAGAATGAATAATGAGTTCCACCTGAGCTTCCTCCTCCTCCCGATGTTGAGCTAAATGGTGTGAGTTCGTTGTGAGGGACCTACACAAATTTCAAGGGCGTTCTGATGAATATATTAGATAATGGTTTGGATTAATTTGTGTTTTTAAACATTTCATTCCATTTACCATACATGATTTCATATTTGAATTCTTGTTTTGATACATCTGAATGTTATGCTCTTAATTTCTAATCAATTGGTGTGAGGATTTGAGTGTGTGACTTATGTTGTTCCCATTGGACAGTACAAGATTCCTTTTCATACCCACCTTCTTGAGATTTTAATATTATTCGGAAGGTCTTATTCCATGTATAATCTCTTTACCTTGGCAATATGATTATTACATTAAGGTTTGGTTCTTTAAGAATTGAAATAAAAGTATAGGAATTAATTAGGATTCCAAATAATCTCAACCAAAGAATTACTCTAAACCTAAATAAATCTCAATGAACAATGAACTTGAAAGGTTTGTAGTGAAATCAAAATGAACCCTTTGTTTAAAATTTTTTAAAATCAACTTGGTTTGTAAACTATTAGATTTTTAGGTTAAGTTATTTTCGTAAAACTATTTTCAAAATCATCATATTCATTTAGTAATCTTTATTAAAAATGCACACTATAAGCTAACAATTCTCTTTGAGAGATGACCTAGGGTCTGACCTATACTATAAATAAATCTTAAAATCATAATCTATTTGATTTTTAATGACAATGAAGTCAAAGTTTTTCACCATTGCAGGGGAGGACTTCGGTTTTTAGTCTGTGTATTTGATAAGATTAATTGTAAATTTTGTGATCATTTAATTGTTTTATCTTATACATTTTCATATATTTTGCGTTCTGATTTATTTCTTGTGTAGGTTTTGCGCATGATGTGTTTTAATCTATGAGATTTACCCCTTTTTGAACTTAAACTGGATAGGATCCTATGTCAAAGACACTGAGACACACAATAAAACCCTTTGAAGGAGGACACACCACAACTTGAGAATTTTCTAAACCCATATTCTTATGGAACCAAATTAGAAACTGAAATTAACATGTTTAATATAGATGAAAAAACTTATTTTCTTTCCTATAATCCCATTTCTGAGTTTTTATCCTTGATATAAATTCTAGGTAGTGAATCATGCATTGAATATTGTATTGGTCTAGAAAATTTTCATTCTTGTCTGTTAATTGATGATTTCTTGAGCACTAAGGATCCCATGACAATCGATAATACTGCTAATCATTTAAAATACAATGCATCATATTGGTATTTTATGATTAAGAAGTTATATGAGATTAGTGACCTCCCAATTTCACATTCACTACCAAAATAGGTTGAACATTTATTTAAGAGAGTACAATAAGAGATCAAAGTGGATTTACTAAATGAGGACCAAGATGCTTGCATTGAAAGGGAAGAAATTAATATTGATTCTTCATGTTTTAATTTTATTCAAATATAATTGAACTATGATTTTCCCTTTGATACCATTAATGAAACTTACCTAAAGAAAGAATTGGGGAATGAAGAAGAGGTTGTACAAGTTGAAACCAAGAAAGAGGATGTGTAATTATTTTCCCTACCCCCACCATATAAGTTGTATCTCATTATAATGGGGGTGGATTTAGAATACTATATTCATGGAGTCCTCATAAATAAAGAATAACTTAAATATGAACAAAATAAGTTATATTGGTTCATATCAAAGAAACTCAACCCACCATCAGATTTAGAATAATCTACCAGGACAGCCCATCTAGAAGCTATCAAAATCTAGGCCCCACATGGGGGGTTAATCTAAGATTTATTCTTCTTTTCTTTTCCTTTACCATTCTATTAATAAATTTCTTATATCCTATATTTTTCATGTAGGTGTTCAGTGAGCAACATTTAGGAGATTAACTCAATGTTGAACTACCAATAATTCTAGTTATACCACACTTTTACACATATTTTATTCTTGTCATTAAATTAAAAATATGTTATACATTGATGACACTAAATACTCCAAGTGTGTGTGTGTGGGGGGGGGGGTACATTCTAGGGTTAGTTATGAATTTTCATGATTTTTATTTTTGAATAGTATTTTCACTTTCCTTCTATTTTATCCCTCGATTTTATGTTAGAATATTAATTTTTTCATGGAAAAAGATGCCCAATTTAAAATAATTCGAAATCATTTTTCATTATTAAGTCGATTGTGTGGAAAATTCCATTGTTTTTGGGGAAAAAAATTCAAATGAATATTGATATGGAAAATATTTCTAGAATTTTATTTTCAAATAATTCTTAGGTGTTTAATGGATTTTTGAAACCCATGCCTCATTAGCACTGAACAATATTTTAATCCCTTACTCGAGAGACATTCTGAGCCCATTATTGCATATTTGTCCTTTTAATCACTTTCTTGAGAGTCTCGGGTCATGTAAAATAACTAGAAATTGCCTTGATTCTATTTGAAGCCATAATATTCATGTGTGTTATTTCCATTATAGATTCAATCATTCATTGAAAATCCATTTGTACAATTAACTTCTATTTTTATCCACCTTGACATTTTACCCTTCATAAGCCTTAAATACCATGAAATGCCTATAAGGTAGACACATTATAAACTTATTTATCCCTACATACCCATCTCTTGTGTATATTATTGTTTTACTTTCATCAAGTGTGGGGGAGAGGGTGTTTCTATGGTAATTATTAAGAATGAATTGTTGTTATGGATTGATATAGAGGGTGTATACATTTTCCTTAGTTAGTGGGTTCACAATAAATTTTGTATCATTGTTTTAAAAAATTTGACTCTTTATCTCCAATTAAAATTATAAAAAAAATAAAATAGTTTTGTATAAAAAACAGAACAAAAAAACTAATGGAGAAAAGAGGATTTTTTTTTTATTATTCACTGATTGGTTGTGACCCACACAAATGAAAAATTCGGACAATGATTTGGAAGTGATGCACTTTGTGAGGGGATGAGTGTGTAAATTCAATGTAAAAAATTTCTTAATTTCTTCATTTTTTGTACATATAACTTTCAACAATCCTCTTCTTCCTCGTATTTTGTATACATTAAATCCAATCAACCCTTCAACCTCAAAACAACCATTGGAAGTTCTCTTGAGTATCACACAAGTTTCTTTTAGTAGAGAATATTGAATCTCGGTAAGCATATGGTTAGATAACATGAACTCTGGAAAAAGAGAATAACTCCACTTTCATTTATTCCTTAAGTGAATATGGAAACTTTCTATGTGAGGTAGGTTTCCACATGTTACACGAGTGAACTAATGAAGTTGATAAAATTTGAATGTGATAGAATAAAAATAATAGGAAAATTGATTTCCTAAATGAGACATGATGAATTTCATTTCATAAGAATCTTGGAACTTTTCTCACCTTTAATTTTGGAATGAGACTTGGTTAGGATTAAGGACTTTTCCCAAAAGTGCAAATGTTTAGGTGTGGGGGTGTGATCACACAATGATTCACTATTTCATTTTCACCCTTACACCATTGTGCTAAACTTGTTGTTTATTGTAAATTTTAAATATAATAAAAAATTAAACATCATGTTTGATTAATTTATTGTGTTTTAATAACTATTAAATGGGTAAATTATACTTTTTTTTTATTTTCATTGAATGTGGATGTGATTTGGAGGCCTTAGAGATGATCTAGAAGAAAAATGGGCCAAACAACATGGAATCCCATGAAAATTATCCAGTATTTTGAGAATTACGTGAATTAAATAAATCAAAATGGGATGAACTTTGTGTTCCTCTCTAAACAATCATGGGATAAAACTCTTTTAAAGGAAACTAATATCAATTCATCCATCTGGTGTCCCATACAAACCATTCTGTCCAGGGGACAGAATTTGACCGAATTTAAAAGTTTGGTTCAGTATTTTGACCATATGTCTCAATACAGATGTATAATGGCCACCAAATTTGAATTTAGATATTAAAAAGTCCTTCCAACAACACTTATCTTTTGTTCAGGTCGTGATATGGCTTTTTTACTTTTCCAAAACTGAGACATATGTGGTATCTCAAAAATAGGGTGCTCAAATCAGTGTTCCATTTTGGATATAAAAAGGCACCATGGTATCCTCATTTTGAAATTTGGAAAAGGAGTTAATTGTTACCAATTTGGAGTTCTAGAGTATTCCTCTCCTCATACTTTAATTTTTGGAGGCCTCTATACTCATAGGGGGTCAAGAATGAAGAAGGAATTCCACCTAAGCTTTCTCCTCCTCATGGCAAGCTTAACGGTTGGCATTCATTATGAGGGAGCTACACACATGTCAAGGGAGTTCCGACGCATATATTAGATACTGGTTTGGATTAATTTTTGTGTTTAAACATTTCATTCCATGTACCTTTCATGATTTCCTATTTTAATGCTTTTTTTGATACATGTGAATGTTATGATCCTAATTTATAACCGATCAGTGTGAGGTTTTGAGTGCGTGACTTGTATTGTTATGATTAGACAGCACAATAATACTTCTAATACCAACCTTCTTGAGATTTAAATCTTATTTGGAAGATATTATTCCATGCATAATTGTTGGACCTTGACAATAAGATTGTTACGTTAAGGTTTGGTTCTGCAAGACTTAAAATAAAAGCTTATGAATTAATCGGGATTCCAATTAATTTCAACCAAATAATTACTCAAAACCTAAATGAATCTCTATGAGCAATGAACTTGAAATGTGTGTAGTGAAATAATAATTAACCTATTGTCTCATATTTTTTAAAATCCACTTGGTTTATCAACTATTAAACTCTTTAAGTTAAGTTGTTTTCTTAAAACTGTTTTCAAAGTCACCCATGTATTTTAGTAATCTTTATTAAAAATACATACAATAAGCTTGCAAATATCCTTGATAGACAACCTAGGTTCTTCCATATACTATAAATAAATCATAAAATCATAATCAATTTGACATGTCATGAAAAAGAATTCAAAGTTTGGAACCGTTTCTGGGGAGCACCTTAGTTTTTAGTGCGCGTATGTGATAAGATTATTTGTAAATTTTGTGATTATTTAACTGTTTTATATTCTACCTTTTCATATATTTTTTGTGTTCTGATTTATTTCGTGTGAAGGTTCTGTGCATGATGCATTATATTCTGGGAGATTTTCTACTTTTCAAACCCAAATCGGAGAGGATCCTACATCAAATACACCAAGACACACAAGACAGCCCCTTGAAGGAGGACTCACCACAACTTGAGAATTTTCTAAACCACTCTTCTTTAGGAACCAAATTAAAAACTGAAATTAACATGTATAATATGGAAAAAAACTCATTTTCTCTTATCTGATACCATTTTTGAGTTTTTATCCTTGATAGAAATTCGAGGCAGTGAATCATGCATTGAATGTTGTAGTGGTCTAGAAAAATTTCATTCTTCTCTATTAATTAATGATTTCTTGATCACTAAGGCTACCATGACAATCGATGATACTACTAATCTTGTAAAATCCCATTCATTATCTAGGGATATTACCATTAAGTAGTTTGATGAGATCAGTGACCTCTCAATTTCACATTCACTCCCTGAACATGATGAACATTTATTAAAGGAGTAAAAGAGGATATCAAAGTGGCTTTACTAAATGAGAACCAAGATGCCTATATTGAAAGGGAAGACATTAATATTGATTCTTCATGTTTCAGTTTTATTCAAATAGAATTAAACTATGAAGTTCCTTTTGATACCATTAATGAAACATACCTAAAGAAATCATTGGGGAATGAAGAATAGGTTGTGCAAGTGGAAACCAAGAAAGAGGAGGTATCATTCTTTTCCCCACCCCCACCATATAAGTTGAATCTCTTTAAAATGGGGTTAGATTTATAATATTATATTCATGGATCCCTCAAAAATAAGGAAGAAGTGATATATGAACAAAAGAAGTTTTATTGGTTCCTATCAAAGGAACTGAGCCCACCATCAAATTATTGATAATCCACTAGTAATAAATTTCTTATATTATCAATCTGGAGGCAGTCAAAATCTATACCCCACATGGGGGTTAATCCAAGATTTATCCTTCTTTTCTTTTCCTTTATCATTCTAGTAATAAATTTCTTATATTATCTACTTTTTCATGTAGGTTTTCAGTGATCGAAATTTAAAATATTAACTCAATGTTGCACTACCTATACTCCTGGTTTTACCACTCCTTTACACTTATTTTCTTGTTAACATTCAATTAAAAATATGCTATATAGCGATGACACTACACACTTTAGGTGTGAGGGGGTGGGTACATTTCTGGTTTAGTTAGGAATTTTCATCAGTTTTTCTTTTTGAATAGTATTTTCACTTTACCCCTATTTTATCCATCACTTTTATGTTAGAATTTTAATTTTATCATAGAAAAAGAGGCCCACTTTAAAATAATTCCCAATCATTTTTCATTATTGAGTCGATTGTGTGGAAAATTACATTATTTTAGGAAAAATGTCTTTCAAATGAGTGTTGATATGGAATCTTTTCATCTAATTTATATTTTCAAATCATTAGCATGTGTTTAATTGATTTTATAAACCCATGCCTCATTAGCACTGACCAATATTTTAATCCCTTACCCAAGAGACATTTAGAGCCCTTTATTTCATATTCTTCCTTTTAATCTCTTTTCTGAGATTCTTGGGTCATAAAGAGAAACTATAACTTTTCTTGATTATTTTTGAATCCATAAGATTCAAGTGTGCTACATCCATTATAGTGGTCATCATTCATTGAAAATATCTTCGTACAATTAACCTCTATTTTTGGCTACCTTGACATTTTACCCTTCTTTAGCCTTAGAGACCATGAAATTCCTATTAGATAGCCACATTATAATCTTATTTATCCCTACCTACCCATATCTTGTGTATATTATTTTTAATTTTAGTAAGTTTGGGGGAGAGGGTGTTTCTGTAGGAATTATCATGAATGAATCACTGTTATAGATTGATATAAAGGGTGCCTACATTTTCCTTGAGTAGTGGGTTCATAATCTATTTTGTATAATTATCTTAAAAAAATTATCTCTTTATATCCAATCAAAATTATAAAAAAATAGTTCTATACAAAGAAAAATAGAATAAAAAGAAAAAAAACTAATGGATAAAAGAGGATGTTTATTCATTATTATTCACTGATCAGCTACGACCCACACAAATGGACAATGAGGATAGTGAGCTGGAAGTTATACACTTTATGAGGGGATGAGTGTGTACATTCATTGTGCAAACTTGCTGAATTTTTACATGTTTTGTACATAAGAGATTATACACTCCTCTTCTGCCTCATATTTTTTATACATTAAATCCTACCAAACCTTGAACCTCAGAACAACATGTTGAAAGTCCTCTTGAGTAGTAAAATAGTTTCTACCAATATAGAACTTAAAATCTTGGAATTAATATGGTAATATCACATGAACTTTGGGAAAATATAATTACTCCACTTTCATTTGTTCCTTGAGTGGAGAGGGAAGATTTCTAAGTGAGGTAGGTTGCGACATGTTGCACGGGTGAAAATATGATGTTGAATAAATTTGAATGTGAGAGAAGAAAAATGATAGGAAAATTGATTTCATAAATGAGAAATGATGAATTTATTTTTATAATAATCATGGAACTTTTCTCACATATGATTTAGTAATGAGACTTGGTTAGGATATAAGACTTTTCCTAGGAGTGAAATTGTTTAGGTGCGGGGGTGTGATCGCACCACGATTCACTGTTTCATTTTCATCATTACACCACTATGCTAAACTTTTTTTGTATTTTAAATTTAAAATATAATAAAAAATTACACTTCATGTTTGATTAAATTTTTTTCATCACTGTTAAAGGGGTCAATTATACTTGTTTTGATATTTTCATTGAATGTGGAGATGATTTGGAGGCCTCAAAGATGATCTAGAAGAAAAATGGGCCAAAGTTCATGGAATCCCATTGACATATATCCACTGTTTTGAGAATTAAAAATTTTAAATGAATCTAAATGGGCTTAAAAAATGTGGTACACTTTAAAGAATCATGTTATACAACAGTTTTCAAGGAACCTAATCCCAATTCGGCCATCTGGTGGCCCATCTGAACCATTCTGTCCAGGGGACATAATCTACCCGAATTCAAAAGTTTGGTTCAGTGTTTTGACCATATCTCCCAATACATATTTCTAATGCCGACCAAATTTTACATTGATATATTTAATGGTCCTTCCAACAACTCTTATCTTTTGTTCATGTCATGATATTACTTTCTATTATTCTAAAAATGAGACATAAGTGGTATATCAAAAACAGGGTGCTCAAAACCATGTTTCATTTTGGCTATAAAAAGGCACCATAGGCACCTCATTTTGAAGTTCTTCTAGGGAGTGAAGTGCTACAAATTTGGAGTTCCGTTGGAGTACCCTCCTTATCCTAGAATTTATGGAGGCCCCTATCCCCATAGGTGGATCAATAATGAAGAAGGAGTTCCACCCAAGCTTCCTCCTCCTCCTCCTGATGTCGAGATAAATGGTGGGTGTTCATTGAGGGGGAGATACACAAATGTCAAGGGATTTTTTATGCATATATTAGATAATGGTTTTGAGTAATTTGGGTATTTAAACATTTCATTCCATTTACCTTACATGATTTCATTTTTAAATGATTTTTTGATACATGTGAATGTTATGCTCTTAATTTCTAATCGATCAGTTTGAGTTTTTGAGTGCGTGACTTGTGTTGTTATGATTAGATAGCACAAGAATACATTTCATACCCACCATCTTGAGATTTCAATTTAATTTGGAAGCTCTTATTCTAAGAATAAGTTATGTACCTTTACAATATGATTATTATGTTAAGGTTTGGTTCTTTAAGCATTGAAATAAAATATTAGGAATTAATTAGGATTCCAAATAATTTCAACCTAATAATTACACCAAACCTAAATGAATCTATATGAAAAATGAACTTGAAATGTGTGTTGTGAAATAACAATTAACCCTTTGTCTCATATTTTGTAAAATCCACTTTCTTTTTAAACTATTAAACTCTTTAAGTTAATTTATTTTCATAAAACTATTTTCAAAATCACCCCTCTTTTAGTAATATTTATTAAAAATACACACTATAAGTTACCAATACTCTTTAAGAGAAGACCTGGTGTCTGTTCAATACTATAAATAAATCTTTAAATCATAATCAATTTGATGTGTCATGAAAACGCGGTCAAATATTTGTGCTATTTTTAGGGATCACTTCGGTTATTAGTGCGTGCATTTGATAAGATTATTTGTAAATTTAGTGATTATTTACTTGTTTTATCTTCTAAATTTGCATATTTTTTGTATCCTGATTTATTTATTATGTAGGTTCTTTGCATGATGTGTTCTAATCTGGTAGATTTAACCCTTTTCAAACCCAAACTGAAAAGGATCCTACATCAAAGACACTAAGGCACACAAGACAACCCTTTGAAGAAGGACACACCACAACTTGAGAGTTTTCTAATCCTCTATTTTTATGGAACCAAATTAGAAAATAAAATTAAAATATATAATACAGATGAAAAAACTTCTTTTCTTTCCTATGATCCCCTTTCTTATTTTTCATACTTGATATAAATTCTAGGTAGTAAATCATGCATTGACTGTTGTACTGGTCTAGAAAAATATCATGATTGTCTATTAATTGATGATTTCTTAAGTACTGAGGATCCCATGAAAATAGATGATACTGAAAATATTTTAAAATCCTATTCGTCATCTGGGGATATAACCATTAAGTAGTTATATAAGATCAATGAACTATCAATTTCACATTCACACCCTAAACATGTTGAATATTTATTTGAGGGAGTATAAGAGGATATTAAAGTGGCTTTACTAAATGAGAACTAAGATGCCTGAATTGAAAGGGAAGACATTAATATTGATTATTATATTTTAATTTTATTCAAATATAATTAAACTATGAAGTTACCTTTGATACCATTAATGAAACATACCTAAATAAATCATTGGGGAATGAAGAAGAGGTTGCGCAAGTGGAAACCAAGAAAGAGGAGGTATCATTATTTTCTATACCCCCACCTTGTAAGTTGTATCTCATTAAAATGGGAGTGGAATTAAAATACTATATTCATAGAGTCCTAAATAATAAAGAAGAAGTCAAATATGAAAAAATAATTTCTATTGGTTCCTATTAAAGAAACTCAACCCAATATCAGATTGGGAATAATCCACTAGAACTACCCATCTAGAGGTAGTCAAAATCTAGGCCCACATGGGGGGGTGGGTTAATCTAAGATGTATAATTCTTTTATTTTACTTTATAATTCTAGTAATAAATTTATTATATTATCTAATTTTTCATGTATGTTTTCAGTGAGAAATATTTAAGATATTAACTCAACGTTTCACTGCCAATAAACTTGCTTGTACCTCTCCTTTAAATTAATTTTCTTATTATCATTCAATTAAACATATTCTATACAATGATGAAACTAAACACTCTGGGTGTGGGGGTTGGTACATTGCTAGGTTAGTTAGTAATTTTTATCATTTTTTCTTGTTGAATAGTATTGTCACTTCCCCCCTGTTTTATCCCTCACTTTTGTGTCGGAATGTTAATTTTATCCAAAAAAAAGATGATTGCTTTAAAATAATTCCAAATAATTTTTCATTCTTGAGTCGATTATGTGAAAAATTCTATTATTTTCGGAAAACAAATTCAAATGAATATTGATATGAAATATTTTTCTAGAATTTATATTTTAAAATCATTATTAGGTGTTTAATGGATTTTTGGAACCCATGCCTCATTAACACTGAAAAATATTTTAATCACTTTCTTGAGAGTATTGGGTCATGTAGAGAAACTAGAAAATTCCTTGATTCTATTTTAATCCATAAGATTCAACTTTGATAAATCCATGATAGAGGCCTTCGTTCATTAAAAATACTTGTTTACAATTAACCACTTCTTTTTCCACCTTGACATTTTACCCTTCTTAATCCCTAGAGACCATGAAATTCATGTTAGGTACCCACATTATATACTTATTTATCCCTACCTACCCATATCTTATGTATATTCTTGTTTTAATTTCTACAAGTGTGCGGAAGAGGGTGTTTCCATGGGAATTATCAAGAATGAATCATTGTAATGGATTGATAGAAAAGGTGCCTGCATTTTTATTGAGCAGTGGGTTCACAATCCATTTTGTATCATTATTTTAAAAATATTCCCTCTTTATATCCAATGAAAATAATAAAAAAAAGAAAATAGTTCTATACAAAAAAATTGAACAAAAAGAAAAATAACTAATGGAAAAAATGGGAAGTTTATTCATTATTATTCATTGATCGACTGTGACCCACAAAATGGACAATGGGGATAGTGAGTTGGATGTGATACACTTTTTGAGGGTATGTGTATGTACATTCATTGTGAACACTTGTTTAATTTTGACACATTCTTTATAAAAAATATTAAACACTCCTCTTCTCCATCATATTTTGTATATATTAAATCCTACCAAAACTTGAACCTTAGAACAACCTATTGGAAGTCCTCTTCAGTAGCGCACTAGTTTCTACCAGTAGAGATCATCGAATCTTGGAATTCATATGGTAATATAACAAGAACTCTGGGAAAAGGTAATAAATCCAATTTCATATGTTCCTTGAGTTAAAGAGGGAAAATTTCTAAGTGAGTTAGGTTGCAACATGTTCCATGGGTGAACTAATAAAGTTTAAAAAACTCAAATGTGAAAGAAAAATTGATAGGAAAATTGATTACATAAATGAGACATGATGAATTTAATTTCAAAATAATCTTGGAAATTTTCTCACCTTTTATTAAGGAATGAGACGAGGTTATCATATAATAATTTTCCTAAGATTGCAAATGTTTAGGTGTTGGGGTGGGATCGCACCGTGATTCACTATTTAATTTTCACCCTAACACCACCGTGTTAAAATTGTTTTGTATTGTAAATTTAAAATATAATAAGAAATTTCAATTCATGTTTGATTAATTTATTTTGTTTTCAAAACTTTTAAAAGGGGAAATTATACTTGTTTTTATATTTTCATTAAAGGTGAAGGTGCTTTAGAGGCCTCAAAGATGATCTAGAATAAAAAATAGGCCAAACTGCATGGCATCCCATGGACATCTATCCACTATTTTGATCATTATACGAATTACATGAATCCAAATGGGCAGAAACTTTGTGTTCATATCCATAAAATCATGTGATACAACTCTTCTAAAGGAATTGAATCCCAATTTATCCATCTGTTGGCCCATCCAAACCATTCTGTCCAGGGGACAAAATCTTCCATAATTCAAAAGTATGGTTCTCTCATTTGACCATATCTCCCAATCCATATTTCTAATGGATGCCAAATTTGACATGGAGATATTAAAGTGGACATACAACAACTCTTATCTTTTGTTAAAGTTGTGATATGTCTTTATACTATTCCAAAACAGAAACACAATTGGTATCTTAAAAATAGGGTTCTCAAAACCGTTTTCGATTTTGGCAATAAAAAGGCACCATGGGAACCTCATTTTGAAGTTCAACCAAGGAGTGAAGTGCTACCAATTGGGAGTTTCATAGGATTCCTATAATCATACTATAATTTCTGGAGGCCCCTATCCTCAAATGTGGGTCAATAATGAAGAAAGAGTTCCACCTGAGCTTCATCCTCCTCCCGATGTCGAGCTAAACGGTGGGAGTTCATTGTGAGGGACCTACACACATGTCAAGGGAATTATGACACATATATTATCTACTAGTTTGGATTAATTTGGGTGTTTAAACATTTCATTCCATTTATCTTACATAATTTTATATTCTAATGCTTGTTTTGATATATGTGAATGTTATGCTCTTAATTTCTAACAGATCGGTGTGAGGTTTTGAGTGTGTGACTTGTGTTGTTCCAATTGGGCAGCACAAGAATCCTTTTCATACCCAACTTTTTTAGATTTCGATATTATTTTTAAGATATTATTCCATTCAAAAGTTCTAGACCTTTAAAATATGATTGTTACATTAAAGTTTGGTTCTTTAAGAATTGAAATAAAAGATTTGAAATTTATTGGGATTCAAATTAATTTCAACCGAAGAATTACTCTAAAACTAAATGAATCTCTATTAAAAATTAACTTTAAAGGTGTGTAGTTAAATTACAATGAACTCTTTGTTTCATATTTTTTAAAATACACTTGGTTTTTCAACTATTAAACTCTTTAGGTTACGTTATTTTATTAAAAATGTTTTCAAAATCACCCCCATCTTTTAGTAATATTTATTAAAAATACACACTATAAGCTACCAAAGATCTTTGAGAGATAACCTAGGGTATGACCTATAATATAACTAAATCTTAAAATCATAATCAATTTGATGTGTCACAACAACGTGGTCAATTTTTTGTGATGTTGTCGGGGATCTCTTCGGTTTTTAGTGCATGTATTTGATAAGATTATTTGTAAATTTTGTGATTATTTACGTGTTTTATCTTTCAACCTTGCATATATTTTTGTGTTCTGATTTATTTCTTTGTTTAGGTTCAGTAAATGATGTGTTCTTGTAGAGACTCGGGTTTTTGGTCCTGTTAGACTTTGGAATATTTCTACGAATAATTCTAGAGCTAGACGTGAAGACGGCGTGCGATTCCGAGGCCCGGTGTGCCCGGAATTAATTTTATAAAAATATTAAGTATTTTTATACTATGCACATGGCGGGGGTGTGATATCTCCTAAACGGTATCTCAGAATGGGAATCTGAGGGCACGGTTGCATCTGGAATGTGCCGTTTACCCTAGGCGGGGTGTACACTTTGCGGGCGCGGGCCTACGGTGAGAAACGCCACCAGGGGCATTTTCGTAAATAAGTGGTGAAGTTAGTGTGTAGGCGTCGGCTTGAATAACTTCTGAACGGAGTCTCGGATGGAAAATATGAGTCCGACGTTGCGTTCAGAATGGCGCCTTTACCCTAGGGGTGACCTTACTTTTGTTCGCATCGAGCGTCGGGTCCGAGGCGGGTTTGGCGCCGGCGGGCGGCTGATATAAATATCAACGCCCCCCCCCCCCCCTTTATCATTCCTCTCGACGTTCTTCGCCGTTCTTCGCCGCCACTATGCCGAATCGAGCAAACGAAGTGCCCACGACCTCAGAATTCAACAAAGGATGTTCTAGGAGCGTGCACCGGAAGCTCTGGAGCGCGGATCTAAGGCAGAACGTCGGCGTTTCGCCCGCGAGGTAGGCGGTTTGAGTTTTAACCCCAGATCCCATTTTTGATGCGTTTTTCTAAAAATTGAAGTAGTAGCAATATAGATCGGGTCCCGAGGGTCGTGTAGACACCTCCGGATCGTAAAACGGACCACCGGGGTGCCCCCGGCGGTCCGCAGAACATCCGCCGGCGCGGCACCGGTGCGGCGGCGCTGGCACCGGCGCCGGTGGAGACCGGTGGCCCGCGGCGGAGCGGTGGCGCGCGGCAGAGCCGTGGTGGCCCGCGGCGGAGCGCTGGCGGCGCGCGGCGGAGGGCCCCCGGCCAGGGCGGGCCGGCGGCGGCGGCCGGTCCAGGCCGGTCCGACCTCTTTTACCATACGAGGGTCTTTAAACCCCCGTATTTTGCAATCCGAGAGCCGGATTCATGCGCCGTTTGCGGCGACGTGACCCTGACGATGAGGCGAACCCTCCGGTGTGGGTTCAAGGGTTTAAAGATTTGGGATCGTGGCCCAGGAGTTAGAAACGTCATATGAAATAATAATATTTTATTATTTTACGACTTCGGGCCGTTGTAACTTCTACTCGGAGCGTCCGATTGACGTGTCGTCAGTGGCGTTGAAGCCCTGATGGTACGACGGAATTTTTGAAATGGTTTCCGGGTGTTGGGACAGAGAACAGGGTGCATGCCCCATGAGGCCGGGTTTTTGCATTTGCGGAGAAACGCAGCTTTTGCACCAGGAGTCCGATTTTGGCTGATGAATAGTCGATCCTGTGCATTTTTCCGAGAGGAACGCAATGGTGCGTTCCGTTCGATGAGTTTCGGAATCTAGGCGTGGGCCCCACCCGAGCTGGGCTTCGGTGAATAGTGCCTTTTTCACCGGGTGTCCGTTTCGGACGAGCGAGTAGTCGATTCCGTTTGTTTTTCTAAGGGGATCACCATGGTGTGATCTGCTCGATGGGTTTCGGGATCGTTGTGTGGGCCCCACACGAGCTAGCTACGGTTAATAGTGCCTTTTTCACCGGTGCTCCGTTTCGGGATAGTAAGCAGCCTATCCTGCGTGTTTTTTCGCATGGAACGCGATGATGGCCTCAGTTTTGGCTTAGGAGGTGGGCAGTGTGGCGTTGTGGCGGGTCGATCGGGTTAGCGATGTTTGGACCACCAGTGGTTGAGGGTTCTCCCTTGGTTCGTTCCTACGAGGGTTCTTGTGGCATCACAACCTTCGTATGGGTTTGTGATCCTCTCGATGAGATGTTTAAACTGTTAGAGTTGTGGCATCCCTCCAGTGGGCCCAGAGCAGATCCTCTAGCATCTTTACCTTAGATCGGGTTCTTGGTATCGTTGTGACCACTTATTCATGGGAGGTGATCCCCTATCTAGCAGGTTAACCCCGTAGGGTTTGTGGCATCATCGGGAATATGATCCCCTACATTGTGGGTCATGCCCAGTAGGGTTGTGGCATCGTCAAGTGTACGATCCCCTACTCAGCATGAGGTATATAGTAGGGTTGCAGTATCGTTGGTTATACGATCCCCTACGCAGCACTTGGTGACAGTAGGGTTTCGGAATTGTCGGTTCGATCCCCTACATCACAAGTTATACCAGATAGGGTTTCGGTATCGTCATGACCATCTTTATATGGATGATGATCCTCTATCTTAGTGTGGAGTTTCTGTCGAGCGCTAGATCGGGTTGTGGTATCCCCCAGCGGATCCTGGGTGTGATCCCCTATCTGTGAGAACTACGTATGCCAGATCAGGTTGTGGTATCCCCCAGCGGATCCTGGGAGTGATCCCCTATCTGTGAGCTACGTCTATCGGAGTGGGTCTTGGTATCCCCTAGCAGACCCTAGCGGTGATCCCCTATCTGAGGAGTTTGGTGGTTATGTTGTTTCAGCGATGTTTCCTCAGTGATGTTATCCGACGAGCGTGGTCTCTTGGGTGAGCATCTGAGATGTTTGTTTGGGACCCTATAGAGTGTATCTCTCGGATGAGTGTCATCTGGTATGACAGTGTTCGTGTGGTGTACTCTCCTGGTTGGGGCAGTTGCTGGTGATGAGGTCGGTACCTCTTGTGGCATTGTGGCGTGAGCTGTGTATATCTGGATTTTTCAAGGTGTATGTATGGGCATACACCTGAGCTGAGCTGAGATGACTAGTTGTGTTTAGCCGAGGATAGACACGAGATGGAGTTTCTCTCTCGTCTGGGTTCCCTCTGGCTGGGTTGAGCGGACTATTGCCTTTCAGTTTCTCCCTTGGGTTTTGGGTTTTTGGGGTGCCTACTGAGTATGTTTATACTCACCCCTGCATGGTCTTTTCCCGCACATGTTTGTGTATTGTGCAGACCACGGGCCTTTTGACAGAGTCCCAGGAGGACCCGGAGCAGGCGGAGCTTAGTGAGAGAGTTGACTGGGGTGTTTACCGGAGTTATGCCGAGGGAGATTTTCGGCGGGTGTTTGTGGCAGTGTTCCCCTTCTTTAGAGCAGGTTGGATGCGCTTTTGTAGTTTTCTTTTAGTGGGCCCTGTTTTTCCCTTTTGTACTTTTTTTGTTGCTCTCTGGTTGTGGGATAGTGTATGCATGCATTTACTTTCCAGTTTCTATATCTCTGCACTGTTGCATGGAGGTGTTTGTGGGTGCGTGTGTACAGGTACCTTAGGCTAATGCCTCCCATGTGTGTGATAGCCTACTCGGCGCTGGTCGCCAACCCCTCGCCTATTGGAGGCGGGCTTGGGGAGTCGTGGATCAAGCCCCGTTGGGTCGGGTCGTGACAGAGTGGTATCAGAGGAGGTTCCACCTTTGGGATCTCAGAGCATAGATGGTCTAGTTGTGAGCTTGGTTTGGGTTGCATAGCGGCAGTGTTAGGATGTTTTGAGATTCGGCTTTCAGGCCAGAGGCTCCAGTGTTGGTGTGGCGGCCGACGTATCCATACACCAGGACTCTGATAACCTGCCTTTCGACTCGGGACATTCGTACACTGGTTGTAGGGACATAATGGTACATGCATCATATAGGACTGTGTTTTTGGGTTTTCCTTGTCCTTCTTGAGTCAGCTCTCCAGATATACTCTTTGACCGTGGTGCATCTTGAATGTATTTCAGGATGCCTCCATGACGACATCCAATGAGGGTTCCGCAACAGGATTGTGCTGAAGACCCGCCCCGTGTAGTGGCTGTGGAGTAGGGCGCAGGTTCTGAGGTTGCACCTCCAGGTGGTCTGCCAGTTGAGCCACCACCTGTCGAGCAGCTGGTTGTGCCGGCGGTGCAGGACGAGGTTGCGCGAAGGATGAGTGCACTACACGAGTTCCAAAGGCAGCGACCTCTGAGGTTCCAGGGTGATCCAGACCCCCAGGCAGCTGATGACTGGCATGAGGCAGTCACCCGAGTATTCCGCTTAGTGAGGACACCTCCAAATCAGATGGTTGTCCTAGTGGTGAGCCTTCTGCATGGTTCTGCCGGGAAATGGTAGAGTTTGGTGACGCAGTCCCATGATGAGGAGACGCTCACGTGGGCAGAGTTTGAGCGGCTCTTCAGGGAGGAGTTCTATCCGGTGACGCTGAGGTCAGTGCAGATCTAGGAGCTTCTGCAGCTTCGACCGGAGAGAATGACTGTGTCGGAGTACTCAGCGAGGTTTACAGACCTGTTGCACTACTCCCTGGATATGGTTCGAGGCCCGTTCTTTAGGGCTCGGACCTTCGAGCAGGGCTTACGCAGGGACATCCGGGCAGGTGTGGTTTCCTTGTGCCTGCCCACCTATGCTGGAGTGCTGGAGCAAGAGTTGGTGGTGGAGAGTTTTCTGGCTGAGCAGTTTCCCCCTGTTAGTGCTGGGCACTTGAGAGCTGAGACTTCATCGGTCGGATCGACATCTAGTAGCCGACGACAGACTCAGGGGTCAGGACGTGGTCGACGTTTCAGGAGGCGACCCCAGGATGGAGGATCTGAGCCTCAGGGCTCACAGGGCTTGCAAGCTAGTTTTGGTCAGCCGCAGGAGAGGCGGTGTTACGCTTGCGATGGTCAGGGACATCTTGCTAGAGATTGTCCGACCCGACGTGCTTCTAAGAGGGAGCTGGTCGATGGACTTCCTTGGCAGAGGCAGCGTCTCGAGCAAGGAGGTCCGCATGGTGGCGGACGTGGCGGCGGAGCTGGTGCAGCGGGAGACGGTGGTAGGCAGTACCAGTTGCCACCCCCCCCCCCCCACCCCCAGGTGGTCCACGCCAAGCTTAGGGAGCTGGTGGTCGAGGGTGAGGACATCTGCATGCCCTGGAGGCTGTTGACCCAGAGGCACCGTGGATGGATAGAGGTACGCCTTATTTCTTTTCTACTTACTGCAGTAGTTTGATAGACACTGTTTAGTGGTACCCTCCTTTTTGTTGCTTGCTCGAGTTTTTTTCAGGGCGTTGGTAAGACCCTGTGTGGGTGTTGTTCGACATGCTTCGAATGCGTGAGGAGGAGGGATCCTTCCCCCACTGAGACGCGTTTTTGGTGACGCGATTAAAACCGTGTGGGCGAGTCAGTGCCGCCCAAAGCGGTAAGTATTGAGGTGTGGCGGATGAGTCCCTCTGAATTATACGTTCGGTCATGGGTGTTTTTTGGTGAGCTCGCTGGTGTGTGAGACCCAGTTGAAAGTCCAATCGCTTTCCTTGTGCTTAGGGCTTTTCGGGGATGAAAAGTTCTAAGGGGGGGAGGATGTAGAGACTCAGGTTTTTGGTCCTGTCAGAATTTGGAATATTTCTACGAATAATTCCAGAGTTAGGCGCGAAGACGGTGTGCGATTCTGAGGCCCGGTGTGCCCAGAATTAATTTTATGAAAATATTAAGTATTTTTATACTATGCACATGGTGGGGGTGTGATATCTCCTAAACGGTAGCTCAGAATGAGAATGTGAGGGCACGGTTGCGTCCGGAATGTGCCGTTTACCCTAGGAGGGGAGTAAACTTTGCGGTCGCGGGCCTGCGGTGAGAAACGCCACCAGGGGCGTTTTTGTAAATAAGTGGTGAAGTTAGTGTGCGGGCGTCGGCTCGAATAACTTCTGAACGGAGTCTCGGATGGAAAATCTGAGTCCGTCATTGCGTTTAGAACGGCGCGTTTACCCTAGGGGTGACCTTACTTTTGTTCGCATCGGGCGTCGGGTCCGAGGTGGGTTTGGCGCCGGCGGGCGGCTGATATAAATATCACCCCCCCCCCCTTTATCGTTCCTCTCGACGTTCTTCGCCATTCTTCACCGCCACTCCTCCGAATCGAGAAAACGAAGCGCCCACGAGATTAGAATTCGACAACGGTCATTCCAGGAGCATGAAGCGGAAGCTCTGGAGCGGGGATCTAAGGCAGAACGTCGACGTTTCGCCCGCGAGGTAGGCAGTTTGAGTTTTAACCCCCGATCCCATTTTTGCTGCGTTTTTCTGGAAATTGAAGTTGTAACAGTATAGATCGGGTCCCTAGGGTCGTGTAGATGCCTCCGGATCATAAAACGGACCACCGGGGTGCCCCCGGCGGTCCGCGGAAGATCCGCCGGCGCGGCACCGGCGCGGCGGCGTGCGGTGGAGGGCCGCCGGCCAGGGCGGGCGGGCGGCGGCGGCCGGTCCCGGCCGGCCGACCTCTTTTACCATACGGGGGTCTTTAAACCCCCGTATTTTGCAATCCGGGAGCCGGATTCGCGCGCCGTTTGCGGCGACGTGACCTTGACGACGAGGCGAACCCTCCGGTGTGGGTTGGAGGGTTTAAAGGTTCGGGATCGTGGCCCCGGAGTTAGAAACGTCATATAAAATAATAATATTTTATTATTTTACGACTTCGGGCCGTTGTAACTTCTACCCAGAGCGTCCGATTGACGTGCCGTCAGTGGAATTGAGACCCTGATGGTACGACGGAATTTTTGAGACGGTTTCTGGGTGTTGGGACTGAGAACGGGGTGTGGGCCCCATGAGGCCGGGTTTTGGCGTTTGCGGAGAAATACATCTTTTGCACCAGGAGTCCGATTTTGGCGGATGAATAGTCGATCCTGTGCGTTTTTTCGAGAGGAACGCAATGGTATGTTTCGTTCGATGAGTTTTGGAATCCAGGCGTGGGCCCCACCCGAGCTGGGCTTTGGTGAATAGTGCCTTTTTCACCGGGTGTCCGTTTCGGACGAGCGAGTAGTCGATTCCGCTTGTTTTTCCGAGTGGATCGTCGTGGTGTGATCTGCTCAATGGGTTTCGGGATCGTTGTGTGGGCCCCGCACGAGCTAGCTACGGTGAATAATGCCTTTTTCACCGGTGCTCTGTTTCGGGCGAGTAAACAGCCTATCCTGCGTGTTTTTCCACATGGAACGCGATGATGGACTCGGTTTTCGCTTTGGAGGTGCGTAGTGTGGCGTTGTGGTGGGTCAATCGGGTTAGCGATGTTTGGACCAGCAATGGTTGAGGGTTCTCCCTTGGTTCGTTCCTACGAGGGTTCTTGTGGCATCACAACCTTCGTATGGGTTTGTGATCCTCTCGATGGGATGTTTAAACTGTCAGAGTTGTGCCATCCCTCTGGTGGGCCCGGAGCGGATCCTCTAGCATCTTTACCCTAGATCGGGTTCTTGGTATCGCTGTGACCGCTTATTCACAGGTGGTGATCCCCTATCTAGCAAGTTAACCCCGTAGGGTTTGTGGCATCATCGGGAATATGATCCCCTACGCAGTGGGTCGTGCCTAGTAGGGTTGTGGCATCGTTGGGTGTTCGATCCGCTACTCAGCATGAGGTTTATAGTAGGGTTGCGGTATCGTTGGTTATATGATCCCCTACGCAGCGCTTGGTGACGGTATGGTTGCGACATTGTCAGTTCGATCCCCTACATCGCGAGTTATACCAGATAGGGTTCTGGTATCATCGTGACCATCTTTATATGGACGATGATCCTCTATCTGAGTGTGGAGTTTCTGTCGAGCGCCAGATCGGGTTGTGGTATCCCCCAGCGGATCCTGGGTATGATCCCCTATCTTTGAGAACTACGTATGCCAGATCGGGTTGTGGTATCCCCCAGCGGATCCTGTGAGTGATCCCCTATCTGTGAGCTACGTCTACCGGAGTGGGTCTTGGTATCCCCTAGCGGACCCTAGCGGTGATCCCCTATCCGAGGAGTTTGGTGGTTATGTTCTTTCAGTGATGTTTCCTCAATGATGTTATCCGACGAGCGTGGTATCTCGGGTGAGCGTCTGAGATGTTTGTTTGGGACCCTATGGAGTGTATATCTCGGATGAGTGTCATTTAGTATGACAGTGTTCATGTGGTGTACTCTCCTGGTTGGGGTTGTTGCTGGTGATGAGGTCGGTACCTCTTGTGGATTTGTGGCGTGATCTATGTATATCTGGATTGTTCAAGGTGTATGTATGGGCATACACCTGAGCTGAGCTGAGATGACTAGTTGTGTTTAGCCGAGGATGGACACGATATGGAGTTTCTCTCTCGTCTGGGTTCCCTCTGGCTGGGTTGAGCGGACTGTTTCCTTTCATTTTCTCCCTTGGGTTTTGGGTTTTTGGGGTGCCTACTGAGTATGTTTATACTCACCCCTGCACGGGCTTTTCCCGCACATGTTTGTGTTTTGTGCAGACCACAGGCCTTTCGACGGAGTCCTAGGAGGACCCGGAGCAGGCGGAGCTTAGTGAGCGAGTTGACTGGGGTGTCTACCGGAGCTGTGCCGAGGGAGCTTTCCGGCAGGTGTTTGTGGAAGTGTTCCCCTTCTTCAGAGCAGGTTGGATGCGCTTTTGTAGTTTTCTTTTGGTGGGCCCTATTTTTCCCTTTTGTACTTTTGCTGTTTCTCTCTGGTTGTGGGATAGTGTATGCATGCATTTACTTTCCAGTTTCTATATCTTTGCACTGTTTCATGGAGGTGTTTATGGGTACGTGTGTACAGGTACCTTAGGCTAATGCCTCCCATGTGTGTGATAGCCTACTCGGCGCTGGTCTCCAGCCCCTGGCCTATTGGAGGTGGGCTTGGGGACTCGCGGCTCGAGCCCCGTTGGGTCGTGCTGTGACAGTTCTACTCTTGGATATTTACCCATTTTCGAACCTAAACTAGAGAGGATCCTATGTCAAAGACACTAAAACACACAAGACAACTATTTGAAGGAGGGCACACCAAAACATGAGACTTTTCTAAACCCGTCTTCTTCTAGAACCAAATTATAAACTGAAATTAGCTTGTATAATAATGATGAAAAAACTTCTTTTCTTTCTTCTGATCCCCTTTCTGATTTTTCATCCTTCATATAAATTCAAGGCAATCAATCATGAATTGAATATCATAGTGGTCTAGAAAAATGTCATGCTTGTTTGTTAATAGATGGTTTCTTGACCAATGAGAATCCCATGATAATTGATGATATTAATAAGCTTATAAAATCCCATTCATCATCTGGGGATGTTACCATTAATTAGTTAGATGAGATCAGTGAACTCTCAATTTCACATTCACTCCCTAGATATGTTGAACATTTTTTTGAGGGAGTACAAGAGGAGATCAAAGCGGATTTACTAAATGAGAACCAAGATGCTTGCATTGAAAGGGAAGACATTAATATTTATTATTCATGTTTTAATTTTATTCAAATAGAAGTAAACTATGAAGTTCCCTTTGATACCATTAATGAAACAAACCTAAAGAAAGTATTGGGGATTAAAGAAGAGGTTGTGCAAGAGGAAACTAAGAAAGAGGTGGTACCATTCTTTTCCCGACCCCCGCCATGTAAGTTTTATATCATTACAATGGAGGTTGATTTAGAATACTATATTCATGGATTCCTCAAAAATAAGGAAGAAGTGAAAAATGAACAAAATAAGTTCTATTAGTTCCTATCAATGAAACTCAACCCACCATCATATTGGGGATAATCTACTAGAACTACCCATTTGGAGGCAGTCAATATCTAGGCCCCGCATGGGAAGTTAATACAAGATTTATCCTTCTTATATTTTCCTTTTTTATTATAGTAATAAATTTATTATATTCTTTACTTTTTCATGTAGGTTTTCAGTGATAAATATTTAGTAGATTAACTCAACATTGCACTCTCAGTAAACCCGATTGTACCTATCCTTTACACTTATTTTCTTATTGTTATTCAATTAAAAATATTCTATATAGTGATGAAACTACACACTCTAGGTGTGGGGGTGGGTAAATTCTTGTTTTAGTTATGAATTTTCATCATTTTTTCTTTTTGAATAGTATTTTCAATTTCCCTCCTATTTTATCCCTCTCTTTTGTGTTGGAATGTTAATTTTATCATGGAAAACAATGCCTGCTTTAAAAGAATTTCAAATCATTTTTAATTATTGAGTCAATTGTTTGGAAAATTCCATTGTTTTTTAAAAAATGTTTTTTAAATGAGTGTTGATATGGAATATTTTTCTATAATTTATATTTTAAAATCATTCTAAGGTGTTTATTGCATTTTTGAAACCCATGCCTCATTATCACTAACTAATATTTTAATCACTTACCAAAGAGACATTTTAAGCCCTTTATTACATATTAGTCCTTTTAATCAATTTATTGAGAGTCTTGGGTCATGTAGAGAAACTAGAAATTTTCTTTATTATGTTTGAATCCATAATATTCAAGTGTTCTACATCCATGATAGAGGCCATTATTCATTGAAAAGACCTTTCTACAATTAACCTCTATTTTTTGCCACCTTTACATTTTACCCTTCTTAAGCCTTAGAGACTATGAAATGTCTATTAGGTAGCCACATTATACTCTTATTTATACCTACCTACCCATATCTTGTGTACATTCTTGTTTTAATTTCAGAAAGTGTGGGGGAGAGGGTGTTTCCATGGGAATTATCAAGAATGAATCATTGTTATGTATTGATATAAAGGGTGCCTACATTTTCATTGGGCAGTGGGTTCACAAGAAATTTTATATCATTATTTATAAAAATTATATCTTTATAAAAAATGAAAATTATAAAAAAATAAAATAGCTTGGTACAAAAATATAGAACAAAAAGAAAAAAAATGGAGAAAATAAGAAGTTTATTCATTATTATTCACTGATCAGTTGTAACTCACACAAATGGACAATAGGGATAGTAAGTTGGAAGTGAAACCCTTTGTGAGGGGATGAGTGTGTATATTCATTGTGAACACTTTCTGAATTTTAAAATGTTTTCTACATAATATATTAAACACTTCTTTTTTGCCTCAGATTTTTAATACATTAAATCCTACCTACCCTTGAACATCAGAATAACTTGTTGGAATTCCTCTTGAGTAGCAAACTATATTCTTCCGAAAGAGAACGTAGAATCCCAGAAATCATATGGTAAGATCACATGCACTTTGGGAAAATAGAATAACTCCACTTTCATATTTCCTTGGGTAAAGAGGGCAATTTTCTAAGAGAGGTAGGTTGCGACATATTGCACCTGTGAACATATGAAGTTGAACAAAGTCGAATGTAATAGAAGAAAAATGATAGGAAAATTGATTTCATAAATGAGACATGATGAATTTAATTTTAGAATAATATTGGAAATTTTATAAACTTTGATTTATGAATGATACTTGTTTAGTATATAATACTTTTCTAAGGAGTGAAAATGTTTAGGTGTGGGGGTGTGATCGCACCACAATTCACTGTTTCATTTTCACCCTTACACCAATATGCTAAACTTGTTTTGTATTGTAAATTTAAAATATAATAAAAAATTGAACTTCATGTTTGATTAATTTATTTCGTATTCATCACTATTAAAAGGGTAAATTATACTTTTTTTGATATTTTCATTGAAGTTGGAGGTGATTTGGAGGCCTTGGAGATGATCGAGAAGAAAAAATGGGCCAAACTGCATGGCATCCCAGGGACATTTGTCCAATTTTTTTAGAATTAATAGAAATAAATTAATCCAAATGGGCTGGAAATTTTTGTTCTGTTGAAAAAAATCATGGGATACAACTCTTCTCAAGTAACTGAAGTGCAATTTGGCCATCTGGGGGCCCATCTGAACCATTCTGTCCAGGGGACGGAATCTACCTAAATTTAAAAGATTAGGTCATTATTTTGACCATATCTCCCAATCCAGATGTATAATGGCTGAAAAATTTGACATGAAGGTATTAAATAGGCCTTACAACAACTATTATCTTATTTTCAAGTAGTGATATGGCTTTTTGCTATTCCAAAACTGAGACACAAGTGGTATCTCAAAAACAGGGTGCTCAAAAACATGTTCAATTTTGGCTATAAAAGGCACCATGGGAACCTCATTTTGAAGTTTAGACAATGAGTGATGTTTTGAATATTTGGAGTTCCATAGGAGTCCTATTTTCATCCTAGAAGTTTTGGAGGCCCCAATCCTCATAGGGGGATCAAGAATGAAGAAGGAGTTCCACCTAAGCTTCTTTCCTCCTCCAGATGTCGAGCTAAATGGTGGTTGTTCATTATGGGGGATCTACATACATGTCAAGGGAGTTACAACACATATATTAGCTATTGGTTTGGAATAATTTAGGTGTTTAAACATTTAATTCCACATTCCTTACACGATTTCATATTTGAATGCTTGTTTTGATACATGTGAATGTTATGCTCTTAATTTCAAGCTGATCGGTTTGAGGTTTTGAGTACGTGACATGTGTTGTTCTGATAGGACATCACAAGAATCATTTTCATACCCACATTCTTGATATTTCAATCTTATTTGGAATCTCTTATTCCAATAATAAGTGTTGTACCTTGAAAATACAATTATTACATTAAGGTTTGGCTCTTTAAGCATTGAAATAAAATCTTAGGAATTAATCGGGATTCCAATTAATTTCAACCAAATAATTACTCCAAAAATAAATAAATCTCATTGAAAAACTAACTTTAAATGTGTTTAGTGAAATCAAAATGAACCATTTGTGTCATATGTTTCAAAATCCACTTGGTTTTTCAACTATTAAACTCTTTAAGTTGAGTTATTTTCTTAAAACTGTTTTCAAAATCACCCCTATATTTTAGTGATCTTTATTTAAAATACACATTATAAGATACCAACGCTCCTTGAGACACAACCTAGGGTCTTCCCTATACTATAAATAAATCTTAAAATCATAATCAACTTGACATGTCATAATAATGTGGTCAAATTTTGGTATCATTACTGGGGAGCACTTCGGTTTTTAGTGCGTGTATTTGATAATATTATTTGTAAATTTTTTGATTATTTACTTGTTTTATCTTATACCTTTTAATATATTTTTGTGTTCTAATTTATTTCTTGTGTAGTTTCTATGCATTTTTTGTTCTACTCCGGGATATTTACCCCTTTTTGAACCCAAATTAGAGAGGATCCTATGTAAAGGACACTAAGACACACAAGACAACCCTTTGAAGGAGGACACACCACAACTTAAGACTTTTCTAAACCCCTCTTATTCTCGAACAAAATTAGAAACTAAAATTAACATGTATAATATAGAATAAAAAACATCTTTTATTTCCTATGATCACCTTTATTAGTTTTCATCCATGATATAAATTCTAGGTAGTGAATCATGCATTGAATGTTATAGGGGTCTAGAAAAATTTCATGCTTGTATGTTAATTCATGATTTCTTGAGAACTGAGGATCCCATGAAAATCTATGATACTGCTAAGCTTGTAAAATCCCATTCATCATCTGAGGATTTTACCATTAAGAAGTTATATGAGATCAGTGACCTCTCAATTTCACATTCACTCCCATAAAAGGATGAACATTTATTTGAGGGAGTACAAGAGGAGATCAAAGTGACTTTACTAAATGAGAAACAAGATGCATGTATTGAAAGGGAATACATTAATATTTATTCGTCATGTTTTAATTTTATTCAAACAGAATTAAACTATTAAGTTCCCTTTGATACCATTAATGAAACTGTAGAGACCCGAAGCTTGACGTACATTGACATTACATTACATTTGCGGAATACTTAGTACATAACAAAAACACACACACAAGGATCGTAATAGTTTAGTGTCTTTGGAAACTCGGAATAAAATCTTCTAATCCTGGTGAAATATCTTCAACATCTCCCATAAAGATCTTACCTTTTTTTTATACCTAAAACCTTTCTTTATATCCTGGGGAAAATAAAACATAAAAGGGTGAGCTCAAATGCTCAGTAAGGGTAAACAAAAGAAATATCAATCACATCATATACATAAGCACATAACTTTTGGAAATCTTAACCTGTAAAAGAGATCATAATTTTATAACCTGGGATAACTCATGGCAGTGAAATGTAATCACAATAATCATAACTTAAAACATTAAACTTTGTGGCATACACACATAATCATAGAGAATCATTTCTTATTAGTCAAAAAACATTTCCAAGACTATCTTAGTGGACAAAGTCCCTTTCTGAACCGAGTCACCCTCGTTTCAGTCCTGTTTCACTGAACCGGTATAACCTACCATTCCAGCCATGTCTATCTCATGAGATATAAAATCATTACCCAATGTATTGGAGGGAGATATAGGTCCCACCCATCTCATAATGATACCATTCTTATGTGTGCCACAAAATCAAAAACCATACATCATAGCATAACCCATGTAATAAAAATGGGAATCTTAAACATCGTGACATCATAAAACAATTCATATAAGATAAAGGAATTCATAAAAATAATTCCATCACAACATAATAAAATCAATGTAATAATAGGGATAGAAACAGAACCCTTTATTATCTTAGATGGAAAGTAATTTTGATAAAACACTTGAACTCCATTCTTGAGGAAAATATCCATTCTACTTCAGAAAACATTTTTCCTTTCTTAACATGTCATACAATTTTAAACTATAAGAAGTTGATTAAAAATAAACTTGAAAACTTTTAAAGGAAGCTTCTTGGAAATAATGTTTTAAAAATCCATTCATGTCGTATAAGTTAAAAAAACATTCTTCTCGTACTTTTGTCGGAAAAGTCAAAAAAAGTACCTCGTACGAAAAACGACAAAAGATTCCTTTCATATCTTTTACTAAAAACTCACCAAAGGGTAAAATAGGATTTAAAAAATTTTAGGTGAATGGAAATAATATTATATATTGAGGAAACATGGATGTGGATGATAAAATACACCCCAGTAAATGCCAAAGTATAAACAATCTCGGATAAAAATGAGACTGTGATATTTCCCTTACCTTAGGTCCAATTTGCTTCGTAAGTGTCCGAACCTCCTGTATAATGATTTAAATAATGTCATTTACTTATTACAGAATCATATTAATTGTTATGATATCATATATGGTTCACTTATGACATTATATTACCCGTTCTTTTGTAAATTCCATGTTAAAGATCGTTTTGGGTAAAATTGTTTCATCTGTCATCCGTGTTTTGACTTGTAATTATTCATATGATTACATAGATCATGATTACTTAATTCTAGAATATAAAACATTATTTATATATATATATTCAGAATATACATATATATAATAAATAAGTAAATGGAAATAAATACACCGTTCATGGAGACGGTAGGTCGTACGTACGCATGAACGCTGTTTTCGTTTCCTTATTGAGTTGAACGGAATTAAGTAGATGACATACATATATATACACATAAATCCAGTATCATTATTATGTCATATATTTCATGATTACTTATTATATATACTTTACAATCATTCATTAATGGTTAAAGTGGAGAATGAATCTCATCGCATCGTGGAGACGGTAGTCCGTACGTACACACGAGCGATGATATCGTTCTCATGATCGTGGGACTGAATTGGAGTGTATGTATACTATTTAAGAATCAATATCACTTTAAAATAATAATATATAGTTATTATTTACACCATTATACCCATCCAAGTAAGGTGGTGGTGTAAAATAGATTTCACCACGGCGTGGAGACGGTATTCCGTACGTACGCATGCGCGGTGATTTCAGTTTCTGTAGGATGGATAGATGGTGAAATAGGGTTGTTTCATACTTATAATAACATATCAGTATATGAGTGATACTGATGTTATTACTTCATAATGAAAAAACCTAATAAGATGAAGTGGAAGAAGAAATAAAGGTGAAAGAATCGGTAACGGAAATTACCTCTTCTTTGAAGTGCTTCTTTGAGACTTTCTTTTAGGGCACTAAAATTGGTCTTTGAAGAAGACAAAAACCTCTAGGATATTTCTAGGGAAGTGGAGAAGAGAATTTGGCATGGGTTGGCCGAGCTTGAAGGCTCAATGTTTTTGGAGGAAGAGAGGGAGGAGGTGCCCTTTTATAAGGGAGGAGAGGGGCACCTTTGGAATAACTAAAACTATTATTTTATTATAAAGTAAAATTCGGTTTGAAATATCTCCAAATTGATTTATTTCGAAGCTAAGGTGGGGATGGGTCGAAATCCTCTTATCCAATAGAATTTAGACAAGTTTAGATTCCTATATTAACCTTATCTTTTAGTTTTAACTCTTAGTTAATTAGATTGACATTTACCATGTCACTTTGTATTTTTATATTATATAGTTAATAAACTTACCATATACATCCAAGAAACCCTCAAGTTGTGTTTTATTAATATATATAACCTTATCTAAGTCATTTTTCCGAACCTTAGATTTTTAGGAATAAAATAACAATTAATAATATAATATTTGTTTTAAAAACTATTTTATGTCAATTTAGACACTATTCAATAGTTGATTTTTTTGAAACTCATAACAGAATGATTATTTCAACCAAAGTTAATTAAATTAATCCTAGCATGTCATATTAACCTAGAAAATTAGTTTAATTCATAAAAAGTCTCAAATTATACTTATTTAGGTATTTATAATATCAATTATTCTAATTTTTCACTATTATGGTAATTACTGCATCATCATGTGTCATAAATAAATTAAATTATTTAAAGTCTAAAATTAAAAATAAAATATCATTATGTAGGAAATATTTTTATTTTTCTACTGAATATTTATAGTAGAATTTATCTTATGTATAACCTTATATTAAAAATGATTTAGTTATTAAACTTTGATTTTAACTATTTTAACCCTTCTTTAAATAAATTAATAATAAATGTTCTAATCTAATCCAAGTGGGCCTAAATGGTCATATTTTATTCCTAAGGTTGTTTTTGGTCGAATTAAACTTGTCCAATAGAATTAGGACATGTGTTAGGGTAATAATAATAACATTTTTACCCTTAATTACCCTATTTACTTTTAACCGTGGTAAAAAAAGTAAAAAGTTACTATTCACCAAAAATTATTTTCATCTCATTGAACCACATTTTACTTACTAACATCAACCGTGTCTCTTGGATTTTTGAAATTCCACTCACAAAAGCGGTAAAATTAAGTTTTATGAAAAATTCATTTTTTTAACTACCACTTAGTGGTTTCACTATTCATCAAAAAATGAAAGTTTCTAGAAAAATACCAAAAATTAGGCCTAAGCTATATTTGATATTATGAACTCAAAAATTATGTCTATTTTACCAAATTCAAAACATATTAGTTGCATTAATTAATTCCCGTCGTCAAAACAAAAAGCGTGTTTTTAAGAGATAATAACCATCAAAAGATTGACACTTGTTTATGTCTGGTTTAAATGTAGAATTACATCCAATGACCAATATTGTATTAAATTGTAAAAATATATTCTAAATATACTTTAAAACCACTCAAATTAATAATTTATCACTATTAATTATTTACATTAAAAAAGTTCTTTTTAATTAAAATTTAGTAATTTTCACTATTCATCAGAATATGAAAGTTATCCAAAAAGTACCAAAATTTCACCCTAAGCTAATTTCGATATTCCGAATCCAAAAATTAAGTCCATTTTGAAAAATAAAATTTACAAAATTTCAAAAAATGGTTATTACTATTCATAACGGCTAGTTTTAATAATCTTTTAATAGCATATCGTTGTTTAGTGAAACTCGGTATTGCGTACAACGCAAGCTATCGAGGAAGGTCGTGATTGCGTGTAATGCAAGGCAAGTCAAGGATGCATGTTGAGCAAGCTCCTTTTGGTGTAGCGTACAACACAAGACATTAATGAAATTAAAAAGAATATTTTTTTATAAAATCTCGGGCTGTTACATTCTACCCCCCTTAAAATGAATTTCGCCCTCGAAATTCGTCGGGGTTATAAATGGTATACTACTCGAAAATTTCTTTAATAGAAACCCACATCATAAAAAGGAATACCAAAATGTGGCTTTAAAAACTAAAGTATGAAATGTAACGGTTACCCAAATAAACTAATCATTGGGTTTCCACATAGGTGAAAATATGGATATGGAAGAGAAATCTAACCATCATGTTCTGATGGAGATTGGTAGAGAACATGGCTATGGAAAAGCCAGCAATCACAAAGCCATAAATTTGTGACGATCTAAGGTACCATCTGATTCATCATATATAAGAACATTAGGACAACATTTTTGGTTTTCAAGATCATTTCCCTAAAGTTGATGAAATTGGAATTAGAAGAAATACTTTCGTGATTTTGGTATAGTCTCACCGTTTGTCGTTCTTTGGACAATTTCCACTTCATATCTTAAAGAAATGAATTTGAATTTGTCATTCATGATGTGTTAGCAGATCATGTGATAGAATGATGGGTCATTCCATCTGTCTCAAACAAAAGGTTAGAAAAGTTATCAAAAAATACATAAGTCCATCTATAGTGAGATTAATCATATATAGTTCCTAAAATGGACTTATACTTCATATATCATACTGCTTAATATAATAAAACTAGTTTTTACTAAACAGAGACTTCCTGTAGGCCAGTGGTAGGTGATAAAGGCCAGTCGCACTTCGGTTGTGGGTTCGATTCCCACAGCCTTGTCCGACGCGATGGGTTGTTGCCCGTCCTGCAGGTTGTCCTTTTTCTAAAACTACATTACTATAACATCACATAAATAATATCAAAAAAATTTCTATCCTTAAACAATAATAGCTAATGTTTAACATAATCCATTCCAATCTTTTGTCTTATCTAAAATAATTCGGTCCAAGCTCATAGTATAAAGAAAATGATCACGTGAATGCCATCATTTATCCCCCATATATAATAAGATATATCTTGTTAGTCAAATTACAAACATGTGAATACCTTAATCATGTATTATCTTGAAGAATGAATATCCATTGAACCTTAGTGAAAACATGAATGAAGTTAAATGTTAACACTTTCCACATAAAAAAATCCTCAAAATTCTATATCCTAAAACCATGATATCACTTAGTCCTTATATCAATCATGAGCTCATGAATACTGTCAAACATTTCATTTTCTCCTTATCCCTTCAATATGCGCATATCATCTACTTTCCAAAAATATCTGAATAACCTTTCATGGTTATTGGTACCATTAATCATACACTTTCAAAACTTAAGGAAAGACAACAGTGTAACAATCCTTAAATGTCTCTTTATTCCATAGTACCATGAGATTACTTATACAACATTACACATGATAAACATGTAATCATTCCAGTACATTCTTAAAACATTGACCGAGATTCAACAATTATTTCATCTCACATATCATTTGTAGTCTCTTCATCATCATCCACATAAATACTACCCATACGACCATACTAATTCTCTTCATGAGACTTTCCATTAGGTCATTGGTTTGCATAATGCTCGTACATTCCACATTTAAAACATTTAACCATTGTTGATGTCGTAGTAATACCATTATCATCATCCCTGGTGTTAACTGAACCTTTTCCTTTGCACTTCTTCGCTTTGTGTCCTTCTTTTCCACACCCAAAGTATCTTACAGTTCCTTTGAAACATTCTCCTTGATGCCTCTTCCCACATGATTTACATAGGGGAAATTGAACTTTCTTTCCTCTATGATCATCATGAAACTCCATCTTTCTCTTATTAGACGAGTCAGGAAACTTACCAAATTTTACTTTATTGATCATATTATGAGATTGCTGATTCGGCATAATAATGATGTTTGGACTTCCAAATACCATTTAATTTGGTTGCTCATGAATAATATCATTCCATTGTCCATCATATCCTCCATTATCGTGAATCATCTTGTTTCCAGCCATTTTCTAAAACCCAAAAAGAATAGTGTGAGAGGAAAAAATCATAATAAAGGGGGAGTAACTTCAATATCTAACATCTTTGGTTTAATCTAATATCGTTACCATAGTTCTAGGACTATATCCTATACATATACTTATCCTTAGGGACATCCCTAGACATACCTTAGAAATATCTCTAGGGATCTCACTAACGTTTTCGCATCCTAGTTTCCAAAGGTTGACTAAACTTTTCCTCTGATACCAACTATAGAAACCCGAAGCTTGACGTAAATTGAAATTAAATTACATTTGCGGAATACTTAGTACATAACAAAAACACACACACAAGGATCGTAATAGTTTAGTGTCTTTGGAAACTCAGAATAAAATCTTCTAATACTGGTGAAAGATCTTCAACATCTCCCATAAAGATCTTACCTTTTTTTATACATAAAACCTTTATTTATATCATGGGGAAAATAAAACATAAAAGGGTGAGCTCAAATGCTCAGTAAGGTTAAACAAAAGAAATATCAATCACATCATATACATAAGCACATAACTTTTGGAAATCTTAACCTGTAAAAGAGATCATAATTTCATAACCTGGGATAACTCATGGCAGTGAAATGTAATCACAATAATCATAACTTAAAACATTAAACTTTGTGGCATACACACATAATCATAGAGAATCATTTCTTATTAGTCAAGACTCATTTCCAAGACTATCTTAGTGGACAAAGTCCCTTTCTGAACCAAGTCACCCTCGTTTCAGTCCTGTTTCACTGAACCGGTATAACCTACCATTCCAGCCATGTCTATCTCATGAGATATAAAATCTTTACCCAATGCATTGGAGGGAGATATAGGTCCCACCCATCTCATAATAATACCATTATTATGTGTGCCACAAAATCCTAAACCATACATCATAGCATAACCCATGTAATAAAAATGGGAATCTTAAACATCGTGACATCATAAAACAATTCATATAAGATAAAGGAATTCATAAAAATAATTCCATCACAACATAATCAAATCAATGTAATAATAGGGATAGAAACATAACCCTTTATTATCTTAGATGGAAAATAATTTTGATAAAACACTTGAACTCCATTCTTGAGGAAAATATCCATTCTACTTCAGAAAACATTTTTCCTTTCTTAACATGTCATACAATTTTAAACTAAAAGAAGTTGATTAAAAATAAACTTGAAAACTTGTAAATGAAGCATCTTGGAAATAATGTTTTAAAAATATATTCATGTCGTATAAGTTAAAAAAACATTCTTCTCATACTTTTGTCGGAAAAGTCAAAAAAAGTACCTCGTACGAAAAACGACAAAAGATTCCTTTCATATCTTTTACTAAAACTCACCGAAGGGTAAAATAGGATTTAAAAAAATTTAGGTGAATGGAAATAATATTATATATTGAGGAAACATGGATGTGGATGATAAAATACACCCCAGTAAATTCCAAAGTATAAACAATCTCGGATAAAAATGAGATTGTGATATTTCCCTTACCTTAGGTCTAATTTGATTCGTAAGTGTCCGAACCTCCTGTATAATGATTTAAATAATGACATTGACTTATTAAAGAATCATATTCATTGTTATGATATCATATATGGTTCACTTATGACTTTATATTACCCGTTCTTTTGTAAATTCCATGTTAAAGATCGTTTTGGGTAAAATTGTTTCATCTGTCATCCGTGTTTTGACTTGTAATTATTCATATGATTACTTAGATCATGATTAATTAATTACAGAATATAAAACATGATTTATATATATATATTCAGAATATACATATATATAATAAATCAGTAAATGGAAAGAAATACATCGTTCATGGAGACGGTAGGTCGTACGTACGCATGAACGCTGTTTTCGTTTCCTTATTGAGTTGAACGGAATTAAGTAGATGACATACATATATATACACATAAATCTAGTATCATTATTATGTCATATATTTCATTATTACTTATTATATATACTTTACAATCATTCATTAATGGTTAAAGTGGAGAATGAATCTCATCGCGTCGTGGAGACGGTAGTCCGTACGTACGCACGAGCGATGATATAGTTCTCATGATCGTGGGACTGAATTGGAGTGTATGTATACTATTTCAGAATCAATATCACTTTAAAATAATAATATATAGTTATTATTTAAACCATTATACCCATCCAAGTAAGGTGGTGGTGGAAAATAGATTTCACCACGGCGTGGAGACGGTATTCCGTACATACGCACACGCGGTGATTTTGTTTTCCGTAGGATGGATAGATGGTGAAATAGGGTTGTTTCATACTTATAATAACATATCAGTATATGAGTGATACTTATGTTATTACTTCATAATGAAACAACCTAAGAAGAAGAAGTGGAAGAAGAAATAAAGGTGAAAGAATCGGTAACGGAAATTACCTCTTCTTTGAAGTGCTTCTTTGAGACCTTCTTTTAGGGCACTAAAATTGGTCTTTGAAGAAGACCAAGACCTCTAGTATATTTCTAGGGAAGTGGAGAAGATAATTTTGCAGGGTTTGGCCGAGCTTGAAGGCTAAAAGTTGTGTGAGGAAGAGAGGGAGGATGTGCCCTTTTATAAGGGAGGAGAGGGGCACCTTTGGAATAACAAAAACTATTATTTTATTATAAAGTCAAATTTGAATTTAAATATCTCAAAATTGATTTATTTAGAAGATAAGGTGGGGGTGGGTAGAAATCCTCTCATCCAATAGAATTTAGACAAGTTTAGGTTTCTATATTAACCTTATCTTTTAGTTTTAACTCTTAGTTAATTAGATTGACATTTACCATGTCACTTTGTATTTTTATATTATATAGTTAATAAACTTACCATATACATCCAATCGACCCTCAAGTTGTGTTTTATTAATATATATAACCTTATATAAGTCATTTGGCCGAACCTTAGATTTTTAGGAATAAAATAACAATTAATAATATAATATTTTTTTAAAAACTATTTTATGTCAATTTAGACACTATTCAGTAATTGATTTTTTTGAAACTCATAACAGAATGATTACTTCGACCAAAGTTAATTAAATTAATCCTAGAATGTCATATTAACCTATAAAATCAGTTTAATTCATAAAAAGTCTCAAATTATACTTATTTAGGTATTTATAATATCAATTATTCTAATTTTTCACTATTATGGTAATTACTGCATCATCATGTGTCATAAATAAATTAAATTATTTAAAGTCTAAAATTAAAAATAAAATATTATTATGTAGGAAATAATTTTATCTTTCTAATTAATATTTATAGTAGAATTTATCTTATGTATAACCTTATATTAAAAATGATTTAGTTATTAAACTTTGATTTTAACTATTTTAACCCTTCTTTAAATAAATTAATAATAAATGTCCTAATCTAATCCAAGTGGGCCTAAATGGTCATATTTTATTCCTAAGGTTGTTTTTGGTCGAATTACACTTGTCCAATAGAATTAGGACATGTGTTAGGGTAATAATAATAACATTTTTATCCTTAATTACTCTATTTACTTTTAACCGTGGTAAAAAAAGTAAAAAGTTACTATTCACCAAAAATTATTTTCATCTCATTGAACCACATTTTACTTACTAACATCAACCGTGTCTCTAGGATTTTTGAAATTCCACTCACAGAAGCGGTAAAATTAAGTTTTATGAAAAATTCATTTTTTTAACTACCACTTAGTGGTTTCACTATTCATCAAAAAATGAAAGTTTCCAGAAAAATACCAAAAATTAGGCCTAAGCTATATTTGATATTATGAACTCAAAAATGATGTCTATTTTACCAAATTCAAAACATATTAGTTGAATTAATTAATTCCTGTCGTCGAAACAAATAGCGTGTTTTTAAGAGATAATAACCATCAAAAGATTGACACTTGTTTATGTCTGGTTTAAATGTAGAATTACATCCAATGACCAACATTGTATTAAATTGTAAAAATTATTCTAAATATACTTTAAAACCACTCAAATTAATAATTTATAACTATTAATTATTTCTATTAAAAAAGTTATTTTTAATTAAAATTTAGTAATTTTCACTATTCATTATAATATGAAAGTTATCCGAAAAGTACCAAAATTTCAACCTAAGCTAATTTCGATATTCCGAATCCAAAAATGAAGTCCATTTTGAAAAATAAAATTTAAAAAATTTCAAAAATTGGTTATTACTATTCATAACGGCTAGTTTTAATAATATTTTAATAGCATATCATTGTTTAGTGAAACTCGGTATTGCGTACGACGCAAGCTATCGAGGAAGGTCGCGATTGCGTGTAATGAAAGTCAAGTGAAGGATGTGTGTTGGGCAAGCTCCTTTTGGTGTAGCGTACAACACAAGACATTAATGAAATTAAAAAGAATATTTTTTTTATAAAATCTCGGGCTGTTACAGAAACATACCTAAAGAAAGTATTGGGTAATGAACAAGAGGTTGTGCAAGTGAAAACCAAGAAAGAGGAGCTATCATTCATTTTCCTACCCCCACTATATAAGTTGTATCTCATTGCAAAGGTGGTGGATTTAGAATAAAATATTCATGGATTCCTCAAAAATAAGGATGAATTTAAATATTAACTAAAGAAGTTTTATTAATTCCTATCAAAGAAACTAAACGCACCATCATATTGGGGATAATACACTAGAACTGCCCATATGGAGGCAGTCAAAATATAGGCCCCATATTGGGGTTTGATCAAATATTTATCCTTCTTTTATTTTCATTTATAATTCTAGTAATAAATTTCTTATATTCTTTACATTTTTATGTAGGCTTTCAGTGAGAAATATTTAGGAGATTAACTCAACGTTTCACTACCAATAAGCCTGGTTGTACCTCTCCTTTAATCTTATTTTCTTATTTTTATTCAATTACAAATATGTTATACGGTGATGACACTACACACTCTATGTTTTGGGGGTGGGTAAATTCCTAGGTTAGTTAGAAATTTTCATCATTTTTTCTTTTTGGGTAGTATTGTTACTTTCCCCTTTTTTATCCCTTTATTTTTTATCGTAATGTTAATTTTATCAGGGAAAAAGAATCCTACTTTAAAATAATTCCAAATAAATATTCATTCTTTAGATGATTGTGTGGAAAATTCCATTATTTTTGAAAAAAATGTTTTTCAAATGAATTTTGATATGGAATATTTTTCTAGAATTTATATTTTTAAATCATTATTAGGTGTTTAATGTATTTTTGAAACCCATGCCTCATTAGCACTGACCAATATTTTTATCCCTTACCTAAGAGACATTATGATCCATTAATTGCATATTTTTTCTTTTGATCACTTTTTTTAGATTCTCGGGTCTTGTAGAGAAACTGGAACTCTCCTTGATTCTGTTTGAAGCCATAAGATTCAATTGTGCTACATCCATGATAGAGTCCATCATTAATTGAAAATACCTTTGTTCAATGAACCTCTATTTTTGGCCCCTTGATATTTTACCCTTCTTAAGCCTCAGAGACCATGAAATACCTATTATGTAGCCACATTATAATATTATTTATCCCTACCTAACCATCTCTTGTGTTCATTCTTGTTTTACTTTCTTCAAGTGTAGGGTAGAGATTGTTTCCATGGGAATTATTAGGAACAAATCATTTTTAGGGATTGATAGAAAGGGATCCTACATTTTCCTTGGGCAGTGGTTTCACCATCCATTTTGTATCATGGTTTTAAAAAAATTCCCTCTTTATCTCCAATGAAAATTATAAAAAAAGAAAATAGTTCTGTACAAAAAAATAGAACAAAAAAACTAATGGAGAAAAATAGGAAGTTTATTCATTATTATTCATAGATCAGCTATGACCCACATAAATGGACAATTGGGATAGTGATTTGGAAGTAATAAGCTTTGTGATGGGATGAGTGTGTACATTAATTGTGAACAATTGCTGAATTTTGACATGTTTTGTACATAAGAGATTAAAAACTCCTATTCTGCCTCAAATTTTTTATACATTAAATCCTACCAACCCTTGAACCTCAGAACAAGCTGTTGGAAGTCCTTTTGAGTAGCACACTAGTTTCTTCTAGTAGAGAACTTAAAATCTTGGAAATCATACAGTAATATCACATGAACTCTGGGAAAAGAGAATAACTCCACTTTAATATATTTCTTGAGTGAATAGGAAAAATTTATAAGTGAGGTAGGCTGTGATATGTTTCATGGGTGACCAAATGAATTTGAACAAATTCAAATGTAAGAGAAGAAAAATGATAGGAAAATTAATTTCAGAAATGAGACATGATGAATTTCATTTCAAAAGAATCTTGTAACTTTTCTAACTGTCAATTTGGGAATGAGACTTGGTTAGGATATTATACTTTTCCCATGAGTGAAAATTTTTAGGTGTGGGGGTGTGATCGCACTGTGATTAACAGTTTCATTTTCACCCTTACACCACTGTGCTAAACTTGTTTTGTACTGTAAATTTAAAATATGATAAAAAATTACACTTCATGTTTGACTAATTTATTTTGTTTTTATCACTATTGAAGGGGGAAATTATACTTATTTTTATATTTTCATTGAAGGTGGAGTTTATTTGGAGTCCTCAGAGATGATCTAAAAGAAAAATGGGCCAAACTACAGGGCATCCCATGGACATATGTCATTCTTTTTTGAAAATTACTCAAATTTATTGAATATAAATGGGATGAAACTTTGTTGTCTGATCCAAAACATGATGGGGTACAAATCTTCTCAAGAAAAAAATCCCAATTCATCTATCTGGTGTCCCATCATAACTATTATAACCAGGGGACAAAATCTTCCTGAATTCAAAAGTTTTGTTCGATATTTTGAACATATCTCCCAATACAGATGTCTAATGGACTCCAAATTTGACATGGAGGTATCCAAGAGGCCATAAAAAACCTATTATCTTTTTATTTAATTTTTATATGGATTTCTACTATTCTAAAACTAAGACACAATTGGTATCTTAAAAACAAGTTGCTCAAAAACCATGTTCCATTTTGGCGATAAAAGGCACCATGGGAACCTCATTTTAAAGTTCAGCCCAGGAGTGAAGTGCTACCAATTTGGATTTCCATAGGACTCCTCTCCTCATCCTAGAAGTTCTGGAGGCCCATATTCTCATAGGGGGGGTCAAGAATGAATAAGGAGTTCCACCTGAGCTTCCTCTTCCTCCCGATGTTGAGCTAAATGGTGGGAGTTCATTGTGAGGGAGATACACACATGTCAATGGAGTTATGACGCATATATTAGATACTGGTTTGGAATAATTTGGGTGCTTAATCATTTCATTCCATGTACCTTACATGATTTCATATTTTAATGCTTGTTTTGATAGACGTGAATGTAATGCTCTTAATTTCTAACCAATCGGTGTGAGGATTTGAGTGCATGACTTGTGTTGTTTCTATTGGACAACACAAGATTAATTTTCATACCCACCTTCTTGAGATTTAAATCCTCTTTGGAATCTCTTATTCCATGCATAAGTTCTGGATCTTGACAATACAATTGTAACATTAAGGTTTGGTTCTTTAAGCATTGAAATAAAATCTTTGGAATTAATCAGGATTCCAATTAATTTCAACCAAAGAATTACTCTAAACCTAAATAAATATATATGAACAATGAACTAGAAATGTGTGTAGTGAAATCACAATAAAGCCTTTGTCTCATATTTTTCAAAATATAATTGGTTTTTCAACTATTAGACTCTTTTTGTTAAGTTATTTTCTTAAGAAAAATCAAAATCACCCCCATCTTTTAGTAATCTTTATTAAAAATACACACTATAATATACCAACTATCCTTGAGAGATGACCTAGAGTCTTCCCTATACTATAAATAAATCTAAAAATCATAATCAATTTGATGTGTCACAAAAACATAGTCAAGAACCACAATGGGACCTTATTAGGTGAATAAAAACCATTTACTTTGAGTCATGTAAAAAATAATTTGGGTCTCAAAGATTTACAGGAGCTATCCTATATGGTGAAATAAATATGGTATTATTACAAGGTATAATATCAATCATGAACTTGAACTTACTCTTGGGTGGAAACCTTAAGAAATCATCCATGAAAAATCATGAAACTGATCAACAATATGAGGGAAGCATTTTATATGCCTCCTCTATATCTCTCATATCCATTCTAGAAAATTGAGATGAAATCAGCCAAAATACTAATGACTAAGACCCGGACAACCTACCTACAAATCCCACTCACTAATATAGGTGTAAAACCCTTCCTATAAGGTCATTAAAGATACCTATAATTGATATTATTTGATGTGTTCTTGATAACTAGTTAGTCAATCCATTCTAAAGATCACATAAAAACTTTGCATCTTTGATACACAGAAATCTCAGAGAATTTTATACCCACTAATCACAAAATCACACATATGACATCTTTGGATACCCTTTGACCACACCCCTAATGGTGTATTAATAAACATAACCTTATAAGAATACTCTAAATTTGGCCCCAAATAATTGAATATGAGCATATATGAATGAGTTTGATACACCTATATTGAATAGAAGAAATACAAGGTTCAATGACACAATAATCATACCTTAAAAAGTAAATAGATCCACAAACTATAAGGAAAGAGTATACATAATTTCATGAATATGGATTGAACCATAATTTTGAGATCCAAGTGACTGAACTCTTTCAAATACATCATTGTACTAATGTTTTCCCCAATCCTTGAGTATTATGACCTCCTCCATAGCCCAAATAACCAGGGGATCCCTAATTTCTCAGTTTTTTTGTGTTAATATCATATTAAACCCCATGTAAAACCAGATATGATCCTTCTAGCCACATATGGTGTTATACCAAAATACCTTTATAGGTGTCCCATATCTCTATAAGAACATCACACATTTGATTTTATATCAAAATCAGGTCCAATGTACCTATTTTGACCACATTGATAACACTCGAATGAGGATATCCCTCTTAGAGGTAGAAAAGAAAACCATACTCTTGCCATCCTACATGTATATTCCTTGGTGATACTACTTAAACCTATACTTCCTACTTCCAGATATCCCACTCATTGCCTCGATAGAAGAAGTATGTTATTCAGATGATATACCCTCCATCTGGTTCCACTCTATAATCATAGCTTGATTCATGACCTCTAATAAAGATATCAAGTAAAATATAATTACTTGCTACTGAACAGAAAGCCTCACCCTATCCTCAAAATTCCTAACCCTGGTAGTCTTTTTCACCCACTAATGCAGTTATAAATTGTAAAAAATCAGTAAAATGGGTTGTATAGTCCATCATGAACATGCCCACATACACAAGATGTTGGATATGTACTAAAATAAAGGATAGAATAGATTATGATATCCCATGCATCATATGAAATTATACAAATTTGATTTATATCATTGATTATGATAGGCATATATTATAATAAATAATGGGATGTTATTGTTGTATATATCATATTGTATAATAGGCATTATGATTGCATGGGATACGAGTTCATATATATGCTATGTCCTCCACCATTTCTATGGGTTTGAATCAATGAATATTGATTCATTAAATGGAAACTTGGTTTTATGATGTGTTTAAATAGTCATGTTCAATTAATGGTCATGTTTTATGAGTAATGCATGTTGGTTTCCATGATATGGAATATGATACTCCATCCACATCATTCAATGAAGAGTAGTGGGATGGCCTAAAAAAGTAAAGTGTTCCCTACATTGATTTATATTTGATACTTGTATGTTATTTTTGAATCTCTCTTAATACCAAAGAATTATTTATCACTTAGTAAAGAGGATAATACCCCTTTGTTGGTTCTGTGTCCTCTTGATACAATCAAGAATCCAAGGTTGATATAATCCCCTCAGAGGTAAGAAGATTTTATTTTTTATTTTGGTGATCCCTATCAAACATAAACCATTAAAAATGTATATAGATTGTATGGAAGTGAAGGTATGTATTTATTTATGTTTTCCATATTTCATTGCACATTGTTCTTATTATATATAGATCAGGGAATTGTTTGGATTTATTCCATTTATAGTTTATTGAATGAACACTCTAGAACTCATCAGTGGTATCAAATACTTATTATTTAACAATTCAACATGTTATCATAGGTTGTTTACAAAGAATATATATATTTTATGGTGTTTGACCCATATTGTAAAATATGATATGACTAATTTCCTCAGTTTTGGTTGGTTAAAGCATGTGACAAGACTATATTATAAGGTTTGATATGTGAGAAACCCTTATATTTGAATTTTAATATATAATCTGATATGGGATATCATAAAATATTACTAATCCCAAAGTTTCAAGAAAACATGGCATCGTAGGATAGTAAAGATACTAGTTATGCCATAAAATATGATAGAATCTTAATGATTTTTCCATTTGTAAGTAGTGACATCAATCATAGCATACAATTTGTGATATATCATAAAATATGATAGATACACAAGGATTAACTTTTGTATCAATCATATTTTATGACTATGAATACCCTATTATCAGTTATAAAATATGATATATCCAACAATATTTAAAATTTTAACATTTTGGATATTTTATTATTGTTTAAAAATTATTTATAAATGATAAGTATTAGGGATTGAAAATAGGGTATTTTCATACCAAAATTAAATATGAAAAGTTTATATTTGTATATTATTTTTTTGAAAATAAATAAAATGTGTATTTATTTTTAAAATTTATTAGAATATTCAAGTTTATAAAATATTTATATAATTTGAATATTGTGTAAGATTTATTTGTGAGATAAATTTATTCTAGTAGAATATATTTCCTTGTATTACATGTTTGGTATGAATTCATAAGATTTAGTTCTCATCTACCTTTACTTTAGTTTGTAAGTGAAGTTATTATCTTGGATTTTAGTTATTAGATATAGTTTGTTCATATTAGGTTTTATTGTTATTATGAATTAGATTCTACCTTGATTAAAGAATCCCTGGGTAGAGGGAATTTGTGTTGGAATTTTCATTGGCATGGGTCCTTATTCCATGTTCTAGAAAGCTAAGGGATAGATTTATGTGGCTTGGGGCTTATTGATATTGAGATTTTCAATCTCGTATAATTATAAATATTCATATGAATAGTTTATATACCTTATTTAAATTACACATTTGTATATATGTGAATATGTTTGGATTTTATATCTGGGTAAGTAACCTAAATTTTGGGCCATGTAAAGAGTTACACATTAATAAGGTGTTAACACATTAATTTTGTGGATGGAATAGGAATTCCAAAACAAAATCATTAGAATCATGCATACACAAAGGAATAAAAATGATAAGATAAAGATTAAATATAATGAAATAGTTATGGATTTAATATTCATGTGATTTATGTTAAATTTGTGGGACTTTGAAAGAAAAACCCCTCAAATATTATGTGTGATATTACTTTCAAAGTGTCACTTTTCATGGGATTGATCATCCAACTAAGTACTTGTATAGAATATTCTGGTTCCCCTAGATTATCATGTGTGAGGAAAGAAAGTTATAAGGTTACATTAATGATTAGGTCCTTATCCTTTTTATGTTATCTAGGTTACACTTAGCTAGAAAGTATAACGGTTAGAATACTATAGGAATAGAGTTGAGTATTATCTATATGATAGATATGAATAAAGATTTAGCCACTTAACTATTCAAGAATCATAATTATTATGATTAGGATGATTCACTACCTAAATAACTAACTATTAATTTGAACACACTAGAAATGTCATTAATTAATGAAATATAATCTCGACTCTCTAAATAGATATGATGTACAGGTTCATCATTTTAGTGGGATCACTTTTTTGAAAAATACTTGATGAAAATATATAAAACATTATATTTATCCACATATATATATTTATTATAGATTTTATCATACTTCATGGTAATCATATTGATATTTCTAATTGGTATTAATTATAAAATAGTTTCAGATTGGTTTGTATGGTTGAAAAGTGTTTTCAAAGTGAAGAATTGTATACATCTAAATGTGAATCTTATAGAGATCAATTTCTATAAATCTAACTATATTGGATATTGGGTGTGTGTCTCACATTTTTTTAATAAATAGATAATATAAATTGAGGGGATTAAATAAGGGTGAAGTAAATCCCAATATCAATAATGGAGAAAATTTCAATGGATTAGAAGTTATAACTTATAATCTAAGATTACCAAGTGGATTAGTCCTAGAATTACAGAACTATAATTATTTTCCTTCTATAAAAAAATTATTTTTGTATCTTGTTTGGAAATATGGGATTTTCATTCACTATTAAGAATAAGAGTATTTATTATATAAGAACAAAATATTTTATTGCATCAACGATATGATAAGTAGTTTATAAATTATAGATATGGATAATATTATCTATAAAATTCAGAATATTAAGTGTATGGTTGATTTTAATATTAACTAACATTGGAATTATTTCCTTAGACATATAAATGAAAAATCTATATAAAGGATCCATAAAGATGTTTTTTGGAACAATTTGACTGTGAATTGTTTGATAGATGAAAATCATGTTTATTATCAAAGATGGCTAAATCACCTTTTAGTTGTAAAGTTGACAGGGTTAATGGTTTTTTAGATACTATACATAGTTATGTATATATACCAATGATCATATAATTAAGTGGTAGTTTTGGATACTTTTTTAACCTTTACCAATGACTTTAGTCGGTATGGTAGTGTGTTTTTTATGAGACGCAAGTATTAAACATTTAAAAAGTTTAAATACTTTTAGAATTAAGTGCATAATAAGTTGGGAGAAAATTATTAATATTTTATAATTAAATTGGGGTGGGGAATAACTGATCATGGAATTCACTAGTCTTAAAATAGATTGTGGAATTATTCCACATATCACTCCCCTTAGAACATCATAATGGAATGGTGTGTCTAGGTGGAGGAATTTTACCATGTTATCTATGGTTTGATCGATGAGGAGTTTGAGATCCCTCCCATTAGGTATGACTAATTGTATGCTAGTATTTAGATATTATCTTCTTCTTGAAATCTAGATTATCGATAGGTGAAGGTGGTGGAATCCATTATACATTTAGGGATCCTAAAGAAAAACTTTGGGATCCTTTGGAAATTGTAATCCTCTTATAGGTAGTAGGATTTCATCAGTTTCTAAGGTGGTATTTATCAAGTGTACAATGAACAATAAAATATAGATTAAACATAAATTTAGGTATGCCTTGTTTATGTTCTTCATTTCCATTACATGTTTATTTTCATGAGGATAGATCAGTCATATATATGGGTTTACTTTTTCTACCTTTATTCATATAATGAACCCCTAAAACCCATAATTTGTATGAGAGACATGTTCTTTGAGTAATAAACATATTTATTTCCTATTTTAATGAATAACATGTCTTATATATGCATAACTAGAATTTTTTCACCTAACATTACATTGAGTGTTAATATAATGTTGAGATTACTACCTAAGGTTACATTTTATGACAACATAACTTTAGGTGATGCCTTTTGATATTACATTGAGAATAAATTTAATTTCAGGTTGAATCTAAGGATGCATTTGTGTGACAATGTATCTTTCACTGGTGTATGGAATTAAATTATAAAAATAATATAATAAACATTGAAAACTCTAAATTATATTAAATATTTAACATAATGTGGTGTATGGGAATAATGTATATTTAAGGATAATGTATCCCACTTCCTCATTAAAGAAAATACTTATAGTTTATAAATATTTTATAAATGGTGTATCATAGGACTAATAAAATTTAATTTACTGACCTGTGTAAAATATTAAAGGATCATATTTATCACAAATGTTTATGAAAATAAATAGTGTTTAACTATTTTAAGAATTATGATTATCATTTATAATTGAGTTATGAATGATAAGTGTTGGATTTTATAAAATTCATTTTGTAAGCTTATATAAAATATGGAAATTCATATTTATTTCTTGTAACTAGATAAAATGTTTATTTTATTTTTTTATATTATTCATGTTTATAAAATAGATTATAGAATCTTAATAACATGAATAATGAAAAGTGTTAGGTTTTATAAATATTTTTAATAAGGTTAAGTTAAATATGATCATTCGTATTTGATTCTTATGTTAAATAAAATTATTATTTAAGTATTTATTCCTTAATTTATTCATGTTTATAAAATATTTTATATAATATTAATAATTTTTATGATTTATTTATGTGATAATTTATTCTAGGATATAGATCATTGAATTTCATTCTAGGAGGTACTCCATAAAATTTAGTTTTTGGATTACCTTGACCTCAATTTTTTATTTGAGTAACAAGCATGAGAATAATTGTAGAATATAGTTTGTGTATATTATTTTTTAAAGATATCATGAATTTAATTATCACTTGAGTAATGTCTCTATAGGGAGAGGGACTTGGGGCCAAACTTCCCATTTTTTTAGGCTTATGCCTTTTTCTAAAAAAGTGAGGGGTAAGTTATTTTTTACACCAGGTTTACTCATATAGAGATTTCCAATCTTATATAACTCTATACCTTTACATGAAAATTTAAATTTACCTTATGTATAAAATGAATTTAAATATATATAAATATACTTAGAATCTATTTTCAAGTGATTAATACAAACTAGTGGGTTGTGTAAAAGTTTCAAATTAATGTGGATTGAACACATTAATTGAGTGTATAAAATAAGTATTCTAAAACTAAATAATTATAAGCATGAATATAAAAATAATTAAAATATGAGAAAAAAATATTGAAAATTATGAAATAGTTAGGAAATTAATATGCATATAATGTTTATTAAGTTGGTGAATCTATAAAAAATCTTCAAATACTAAGTGTGATATTCCTTCCAAAGAAACATTTTTAAAGAACATGATCATCCAATCGGGAGGGTGATTTCATATATGGATTCACATGGATCATATTTTGTAAGGAAAGCAAGTAATAGGTGACCGAGATTATCCCAAAGGTAGGTCATTCCATAGCTAGGTGCCTTATATTATCTTGTGTTAGATTATTCTTAGTGTGTTATCTTGATTAAACTGGTCAAGAGATCCTAATAGGTTTATCTTAACAAAATAATAGAGTTGATCATTATTCATATGAAAAATATGCCCAATGTTTTTTCCACTCAACTATCTAAAATGCACAACTGTTGTGATTTGGATGATTCTTTACCTAAATAGCTAAGTGGTGAGATAAACTCTATAGTGGATTCATTTTATAGTGAAATATGGATCTTAGTTCACACAATAATTTTAATCATTTTAGATTATGGCTTATTAATACATTCATTTTATGAATAAATTTTGTTGTACCTTAGTATATTGTTTTTTGTAATTTAATTGATCAATCTTGTCAATTTTTGGAATTTTTAACCAGTTTGTGATTTCTGGTAGGAAAAAATGAATATTTAAAAAATGATAAAAAAAAATGGACACAAAATACACTTTTTTTAATGACGTAAAGTGGTGCAGTGCTGCACTATAAAATTATAGAAGGCTTCCCATGATGTTGGATACATATGGGAAGGTCCCGGGGTTTGAAATGATGAATCCAGGATAAACAGGATTCCCATAACTGAAAATTGAAGATTCACATCGTGAAAAAATTACATATCATTAAAAAATACACATCATGAAAAAAAATTAGGGAATGAATGTAATTAAGGTAGTGAAGTGAATAAAACTCAATTAGAGGAGATCCTGTGACTTTCAAAGTGTGAATCTAATTTATGTCGTGAACGTTTCAAGACAAACCCATCAATGACTGCTTCAATGGGATTTTAAACAAGAAACATAAAATTAAATTCTCATGTGGCCATTAAAAATGAGGATTGACATAATACTCATAACAGAAACATTTAGTAGATACATTAATGCAACTTGATTTCCTTGATCTCTATAAAGAAAAGTCTAGGCGTTTCTCTCAAAGGATCTATTTGGGAGGTGTCATTATTGGGAATGAGGACTATTGTTGCTATGATGAGTAGAATATGATCATTATTTTCCTACCCCCTCATGGATATCATGAGGGTGTAAACCTTTTCTATAGAAATTGTAATGAAGGGGGATTGTGTTTGAGTTATTTTGTTTATTGAGTTAAATTTATTTAGGTTTTTTTTCACAACCTTAATTTCTCAATTATACTCTTTTTCTTTATCATGCATGACCATTATGTGATTGGTGAGGGAGTGATACTTTCAATGTATTAACTATTGGATGTTCCTCACCATGAACATTGGGTGGAATTTCCATTATGTTTAAATATGGTTTTGAGTTACCAAACGAGGGTTTTCTTTAGAGGCGTTTTAGAGGGGGGAGGCATGCGGCCTTTAGATTGTCTCACACCTCCTCCATTCCTTTATTCTTCCCTTGTCTATTTCTCCTCCCTCCATAGTCCCTTTCTGGTGTCCACTTTCCTGATGGGGGCTTCATGGTCTAGATCTGTGCCCGAGAATCATCGCATTTTTCTATGGAGTCCTTTCCCCTTCAATATCTACTCTGGATTCCAGCTCTTCTGTTTCACTCCATATCAGTCTGATTCGCTGGTGTCAAGTGTATTTGGGAGGTGCTTATTGTTCAGTTGGCAGTGCTTCAAGAGGCATAACTTTCATCATTTCGATTAAAGTTTTGGTGGTTCATGCTGGAGGCTTGATGTTTCATATTTTCATTGCATGGTGTGCCTTTTGGCTGGTGGTGGCTTTGATGGTTCGGGTTGGAGGTCCTAGCATGGATGCTTCATTGTCGTGTCCAAGTATGAATCGATGCTCTGGCTTCACGTGCCTTCACTTATCTCTAGGTCGGACTACTATGATGGTTTCAAGGAGGCTCTTAGATGTGTGCTCGTTTGGTCATGGTGTTCCAGGAGTCCAATCCAGGACTCCATCCATGATCACTGGTCTTTGTTGATCTTCGAAGTGGAGTTATGGTGTGGCTATCTGAAGGATTATCTATCGGTGTCTGTAGTGTTAACTTTGGATATGGTTTGTTTTTTTTGGATTGTTGTCATCTTTGAATGATTTTTTTTCTTGTCTGGAAATGGTTCCATTTCTAGTTGGGTTTTCTTCGAGTTTATGCATTTGATGTGCTTTCAGCCTCTGTTGTGTAGTGTTTGGATGATGGTGTTGATGAATGATAATGATTTTAGTGGGTATTTTAGATGTTTTTCAGTTAGTTTGAATGGATCTCAGGTTTCTTTTGGGTTTTCTCTAGTCACCAGCACTGGCAGTTATTGATGACGATGAGGAAGACAATATTTCAACAGGATCATATATGATTCTAGGCAACAAGACTAGCTGTTGTGGGTGGCTCATGGCTCGAGGCCTCCTCGGGTTGGGTGCCCCTTTTTTAATTTTAAATTTGGTATGAATCTTGTATTTAGGTTCCTGCTTGTATTGTGGTTACCGCTTGCCCTCAACGCAGCTCTTTTAAAAATAAAAAATATAATTTTCAGTTCAGTTACCAGACCATCAAAAGTCCAAAGTAACATGAACATTGTGAAAAGGGGACATTGATGATTTTGGGGATTTCTACCATGACCGTTGGATTCACCTAAACTCGGTTCTGATATCATATGATTTATATTTCATTATATTATACCCTAATCAATCATGAACCTAAATATTCATTTTTTAGCATGTTTTATATTTTTATTGAACTCCAAAACATCTATCATCTCTTCTTTAAAATTTATTAGATTATATTTCACTTGTAAAATAGCTAAGTATTTATTATTAAATTAGTATTTTCTCCAACCCTGCCTCTGTGGGTTCGACCTCAGACTTTCATATCCTATTCTACCCTATAGTTTAGTGGGTTTTTTTATTTGTGTTAAAATTATATAAATTTCATAACCCTATGGGAGTTAACAATACTCGCGGGGATATCACTTACATCATAATAATCATAGTGAGATTAATTATTTTGATGATCTATAAAATAGTTATATATTGGTGACTAAATAATAGAATAATTTTGAGAATTTTAATTTCAATTTTTTAGAGATGAATATCACCAACTCAAAATCATTGGTATTAGATACCAGGTGTGGGTTACACATTTTTACTAATAAACACAGGCTCAAAGATATAAGAGAATTGAAAAAGGGTGAGGCAGATGTTCAAGTCAGAAATGTAGAAATAGTTTCTTTATTAGATGTTGGAATATATAATATGACTTCACCAATTTAATTAATCCTTAAATTGGAAAAAAATTATAATATTCCCACCATAAATAAAAATATCATTTCTATATCTTATTTGGATAAGATGGGATTTTCATTCATTATTATAAACAAGATATGTTCGATGTATAAGAATGAAATAATTTATGGAATCATGAATATAATAAATGGGTTATATAGTCTATGAAAGGATAATATTGTTTTTAACATTCAGAATAATAAATTCAAGGTTAATTCTAGTCCTACCTACCTTTTTCATTATCACCACGAACATATAAACTAAAAATGCATTCAAATACTCCATAAATATTGATTGTTGGAATTAATCACCTATGAAACATTTGATATGTTTAAATCTTGTTTTTTTTGGCAAAATGACCAATGAAACCTTTGAGATAAAAGGGTCAAGTTCTTGTGGATTTTTGGATATCATACATAGTGAATCATGTATACCAATTAGCACACAATCAAGTGGTGGTTTTTAGAATTTAATTACATTTTTGATGAATTTAGTTAGTATGTTTATGTGTTGTTGATGTGACATAAGTATATGACTTTTTAAAATTTTAGATAGATTCAAAACAAATTATAAAAATAAACTGGGAAAAGTTATTATGATTCTCCAATCAAATTGGGATTGTGAATACTTTGTACATGAATTAATAGTTCATATGAAATATTGTGGAATTATTTCACAACTCATTCCTCCTATAACACCATAAAGGAATGGTGTGTGTAGAAATAAGTAATTGAACCTTTTTTAGAAATAGTAAAATCGATGATGAGTCTATGAGTCCTTTCTATTATATGAATGGGTTATTCTATATAGACTACTACATTATTACTAAACAACATTCCATATAAATCATTCATAAAGACACCATATGAGATATGGTTTGGGAAATGATTTAGTTTTTATTTTATGGATATTTGGGGTTGTGAAGAACTTTTTTGATGATTTGATTCTTATAATATTTAAACTAAGTTGGAAAATTCTTATTTTTTGGTTATCCTAAGGAAACTAAGGCATGTTATTCGTATAACCCAACTGAAGAAAAAGTTTTTATGGTGATAACTAGTGTTTTAATTGAGAATGAATATATTATTAGTGGATTCAATTAGAGGAAAGTTAATCCTGTGTAAGTAAAAAACCAATAAACAAGAATTGTTCCTGATATGGAGGTTGATTTGGTTATATAAAGAGTTATAGAATAATAACTAGCTCAATTTACACATGAACCACAAAGGTCATGTATGATTCATCAGGGACCCAAGTGATATGGATTTCTCATGGATAATGATGATGAGGTAACATTCATAAGACATGAAATAACTACCTAACATGATTCCATTGAGAGTTATGATTCTAATAAGTGGTTAAATACATGGAATTTGAAATGGAATCTATGTACACTAACCATGTTTGGAATATGGTGGATGCACCGAAGGGATAATACCCATAGAGTAAAAGTGGTATTTTCACATGAAAACTAAAATGGATGATAGATTGTTTACCTATAAAGAATTCCTAATAGAAAAAGGATACAACCAAATTCATGGTATTGAATTTGAAAAAAAAACACCTATAGTGATGATAAAGTCCATTAATATTTTTCTATCCATAAAATATCATTTTAATTATAAGATATGTTAAATGGATATTACAAATTATTTAAAATATGGTAATTTAGTCAAGGGTGTATATATGATATAGCCTGAATGTTTTAGAGTTCCAAATGATACTTTTATGGTATGAAAGTTTCAACGATCCATTTATATATCCAATCAAGGGTATATATATGTTTGGGTAAAATTTTAACACTGAAATATATTGGTGAAGAAACCTGTATACTAGGTACTAAGATATATAGAGATACATCTAATTGGATTCTTGGACACATTGGTAAATTACTAAAGTAGTTTAGCATAGAGAAATCTAAGAAGGTATGTTTACTAGTGTTGCATGGTTTGAATCTTAGGAATATTTGGGATCCTTATAAAGAATTTAAAAGAAAATATATAATTCCATAAAAATATTCCTTAGGATCTATTGTGTATTACATATTATGTATTCAAACCAATGTCACCTATGCTCTTAGAATAACTAGTATATACAAATCCAATCCTAGTGAGAGTCACTGGATTACTATGATGAACATTCACAATTACTTAAGATGAACCAAGGATATGTTCTTTATTTTTGGAGGAGAGGATGAGTTCTATATAAAAGGTTACATAAATTTTATATTTCAATCTGATAGACATTATATTATATCTTGATTTCATTTCATGTTTTTCTTAAATAGTGGAGCTATCACTTAGAAGAGTTTAAATCAATCCAACATACAAAAAATGACAATAGAGGTATATTACATCACTATATCACATGTTGTGAAGGAACTTTTTTGGATCAAGAAGTTTATTTAAAGACCCAAACTTCTCATATATATATATGACATCGTTTTAGATGAATATTCAATATATTCCAAAATTATAATCTTGTGGTCCATATAAGTTTAGTGTCTATTGAGACTAGACACAAAATCTTACTATTTATTAAAAGATCTTCAACATTTTCCATAAATGTCATTCCACATAGTACTATTATTAGACATACCCTACCTAAATCCTTTATTCAAAACATATAGAAACTAAACAAAAGAAAGGGTGATCTTAGATGCCCAGTAAGGGTAAACAAGAGAGATATCAATATAATATGAGCATATGGGTATGATAACATGAGAATAAAATTTGAAAATTATAACCTACATATAATAGATCATAAAATTGATTCATGTCATTAATCCTAATAGTTCATATTATATGACTCACAATGGAATCAAAGAACATGAACCATGAGAACATAACATTAGTATAAGACATAAATTTTTTCCATATGTATAATCATATAAAATAATTTCCTTAGTAGTAAAGAATCATTTACAAAACTATCATAGTGGAATGGGTTCACTCCCCAAACCATCATAATATTCAAGGTTCACTCCCAATATTATCATAGTGGACATAGTCCCTTACTGAACTAGGTTCACTCCCCATTTCAGTATTTTTTATCTCATGAGATATCAATCATTACTAAATAAATTAGAGGGAGATATAGGTCCTACCCATATTAGTTATAACATAACCACTATCCTTGGTTATAAAATAACCACCTTACTTGGTTATAACATAACCACCATTACATAATGAAAATAATATTTATGTGTTCTATAAGATCATAAAACATTCATCATATCATTACCCACAAAAAAGAAATATTTTTCATAAACATTTCATCATAACATACCTAGTAAAAAATAAATACATTTTATAATCATTTCATAATTTCTTCAACAAATAACCCATAGAAAAAATAATAGGTTTTTATAAGAATTTAATTATGGTATAACCCATGGAATAGAAACGGGTTTCAAAATCATTTTTTCATCATAAACATAAACCATTCAGAGAAAGAATAATAATGGTATCCTTGGATCATATCTTCAATAAATCATAGGTTACATAAAAGGATTCCATCTTATATAGAAAATTATTTCAAAGATTTCTTGGAACATTTATTGTGAAAAATATACTACACTTTGAAAAAAAAATACTTTTTTAAACTTAAAACTTTTTTAAAATCACTTTTTTTTTAAAAAAAATTGAAAAATTATAAAAGAGACTTTAAAAATCATTTAAAAAATTCCTTGAGGAAAATATTCATTCATTGAAAATCACATTTTTAAACTAAAAAATCATAAAAAAATGTTAATTATTTTCTTTGAAAATAAAATTTCAAAATTATAGAGGAATCATTAAAACATTGAGTATCCATGATGGCAGAAAATGTTTTTCATGTTGTATATGTTAAAATAAACATTCCTTTCACATTATTGGTCAAATGAAAGCATTCATTGTTTGGAAAAAGACATTAGGATTCATTTCTAAAAAAATTAAAAAAATTAAAAAATGTGTAAAAATGTATATAATAAATTAATTTTATAATTTTGATAACATTTTTAGAAAACATGGATATGTAAGAAAATGGTTTTTTCAACCGAACAGAGCAATAAATTCAATTTACTTTAAAAACATTATTTTTGAATATTGAGTACATAAATAGAGGAAAATAAATGGAAAAAATTTATTCTCAAGAAATAACTATAATATAAGAAAATTTATGAGTTTCTTGATATATGAATCATAATATTTCATCATCAAAAGCATAAATATAAACAATCCTAATATTTGGTGAGATTGTACCATAAAACCATCATCACTTTGGTAACATTGAATCATGACCCATGAAAGAATAACATTAAATTAAACCTAAAATATAATTTGAATAAATAAATTAATGATATTACATGTCAATGGGGCTATATATACACCACATAAAAGAAGATAAGTGCATAACATGACATAAGTCTCAAAGAAGGAAAATTAAGATAAAAATCTATTTCTGCTTTGGTAACTTTTGAACTGTGAACCCCATGAAAGAGATATAGTAAAATGGTTATGTAAATACCAATATTTTTTAGGATAGTAATAATAAAATAAATTCTAGTGAATTATATACACCACATAAAATAAAATGTAGTGAATATGGAATGTATCTCACAGAATGTAAAAGTGGGACAGAAATACCTAACCTTATGTATTAACTTCCTTTGTAAATGTTATAAACTCCAGTATAATAAAAATAGGTTTATTATATATCTATTTGAAAAAATAATTATATATATCATACCATATATTATTTAATTATGACCTATTATTACCCTTTTATTAATAAATCCTTGTTAAAATTGTGTTTCGGGCCATAACCGCTTTGTTTTTCCTATATGTTTTTCTTTTCTATATTCAGTACTCTTACTTTGATCATAGTTAAATAATATATATAATGTTAAAAATGATATAAATATCATGTATATTTATTATTTATTTATTTATAATAATCCATAAATTTTAGAGATAAAAAATGAGCTACATCGTTCGTGGAGATGGTAGGTCATACGTACGCATGAACGTTGTTTCCATTTTCTTAATGGATGAAACTATATAAATTTAAATAATATATTACCTTTAAAATCATTATTATTTCCAATATATAATATATATTATTTAAATTTACACTTATTAACTTTCATTCAAATCATTAGTGAAAAACGAATTACATCGCTTCGTGAGGCGGTGTTCTGCCGTACAGACGAAAGACATTATTATATCCCCAAAAAATGAAAATTAAGAAAATATATGGGATATATTTATTAAAAAGGTATAATTATTTTACAAATATCATATATATTTTTTAAATCTATCATTATTACCATCTAAGTAAAATATAAAAAACACATCACATCAATTCGCAAGGCGATAGTATGTTGTGCACAAGAGCAATGTTATCGTTTTTCAATGGGTTTGGAGGTAAGAATTTATATGTCATATTATAATTACATTGGTATAATAATATCATAAATATTATATATATACATTAAATACATCATTATATCTAATGGTGAAATGTGGTGATGGAAAATTAATAACATCAGTTCCTGAGGCGGTAGTCCACCGTACATATGAATGACGACTTATTATCCCATTTGTTAGAAGAGGAGAAGTATTTAGGTCATTAAATTATCATAAAACATCATATTATATTTAATATAAGTATTTTATTATAAAATAATGGTTTAATAATAATTTAATTTGGTGGAGGAATAAATAAAATAAAATACTCTGTTAGAGACATTGTCTCTTTTTGGGACAACTTCTTTTGGTTTGCACCAAAAGGATTCATAGGTTGGATTTATGAAAAAAATAAGGACTATAAGATGAGATTATGAAAGTAATTGATTTTGTTAGGAATTTTTTGAACCAATGGTTGTAAGTGTGAAGTGGATAGAAGAGGGGTGGCCTTTTATAAGTGAGGTGAGTGACACACTTGTACTTTTTGAAAAGAAAATGGTTTATCCATGTTTTTTACAAGATAAAAGGAACAAAAATTGTCCACTATAGAACCTAGAATAAATAATTTAGAAATATTTTCATCCAATGGTTTTTGTAAAACTTTTTGGTAATTTTTAACCATTGTCTTTTTAGTTTAACCCCTGGTAAACCCATTTTTACCTTAAATATGATAATTAATTTGAATTATTTTTACTATTCATAATGGTGAAAAATTAAGTTGAACTTATTAGATAGTATAAATTGTGATGATTCATAATATGGAATCCTTTTTTTCCAAATTCAATTAACATAATTTTCAAAATTTAATTTAAAATTAGTTCCACATGCATTAGGAAAAACCAGTCTTCCAAAGAGAAAAATTTCAATAGTTTAAAATTATTTACTTAAAAATTCAATATTAAGTTGATTAAAATGACCTAAATTGGATTAATAGATATATAATTGAACTTATTTTACTTTTAAAATTATATGAAAACAATTTTTACCTTTTTAAATGTTGTAAAAGAAAAGAAGATTCTTAATAAAAACCATTTTTCACTATTCATTAAAAAAAATTCTCCCCAGAAAATTCCCAAAAATTCAACCTAATATAATTTTTACATAATGATTTTAAAATTTAATTTAATTTTTTAAATAATTTTTATAAAATTGGAAAAAAATTTAAAATAAGCACCCAAAATGTGACAAAACTTCTTTTTAGAAAAATATAGTTTAAAAAAAATGGATTTATTCTAATATCGTATTTACAATACACGTAAGATGAATGTTAAAAAATTATTGAATATGTAATATATAAAAATTTCTTTAAAATAATTCACTAAAATTTATTTATTTAATTTATATAAATAAAGAATATTTTTCACATAAAAATAGTTTTTCAGAAAAATGTTTCCTTTATTTTAAAATATTTTTTTCCGTATATAATTAATTTGTCACTAAATAATTCATTATTTAAAAATGTATAATCCATATATTTTTATAATTTAATTAATTTTATTTATACCCACAATTCTAATGGATAATTTATAACTATTATATTAAATAATAATATTTTAATAACATGTCACATTTAATTTAAATGTGTTGTTGTGTATAACACAAGCTCAACTTAGTATTGCGTGTAACACAAGATAAACTCTATTTTTTCATAAAATAAATAATATCAAAAAGATTAATTTTTTTTGAAAAAAAAAATCACAAAATCTCAGGGTGTTACATTCTACACCCCATTAAATAAATTGCATCCCTGTAATTTAAACTTTTTTCTAGTAAACAAGGGTTTAATATTTGGAAATCCCTTTGTGGGAAAACCACGTCATAAAAAGGGTTAATAAAACTTTCTCTTAAAAAAAGGGAAAGCGTTATGCAAAGGTCACCTATAAAAATATTCCAGGTTCTCAAATAGGATAACATAATTGGGAAGTAAAAATAAGGACATAGAATCCAAAATTAACACCCAAATACTGATGGGGGAGTACATAGAACATGGTCAAGAGAAATTTAACGACAAAAAATCCATAAATCCATGGTAGGTAAAAAGACCATTAATTCATTGGAAATGAAGGTAAATGTTTACAATTTTTATTTCAAGATCCTTTTCTTAAATTTGAATAATTTTCCTTAGAATATATACTTAATTAATTTTATTCCATTTTATACGCACAATATACACATTTAGTTGTGCCTTGATAAATTTCCATATTATATCTTACTCTAAGAGATGAATTTTTCATGTCTGAAGAATAAATAGATAATAATATCCATACAATAATGATAATTCATTCCTCCTATATCTTTTTATTATCAAAGGCATAATGGTTAGCATAGGTTATCCAATATACATAAATATTTATATAGTGAGATTATCCTTTAATCTCTAAAATCTTGTCCAATGTTCAACTTATTCCATTCCAAAAATGGGTAACCATATAAACCTTCCAAAATTTAAAATTTATAAAGAAGTTAATTTTAACATTAATCCCCTAAATATCATAAAGTATATATTGATTGTCACATACCAAATATGTGAATACCTTATTCATATATTTTGTTAAAACATAATAATAACCATATTTTCCATAAAACCTTATTGAAAACATACATACTTACTTGTTACTTGAATAAAACCATTGATTATTCAGTATATCGCATAAATACATTAATGTTATAAAATTCATCAATGATGACATTAACCACTTTTTCCACAAATCATTAATCAATTCTAAGGTCATCAATACTATCCAATTTACTTTATTCATATCCATAATCTATTTATCCCAATGTTATTATCTCAACATCAGGAACATATTAAGGGTTATCTTCCCTTAAAAATGTGTTTTTCATAAAATATCACCTTGACATTAAATAAATTTTCTAGTTCATCAGAACAATTCAATATATTCTGGAAACTCTTTAATGAAAAACTATGGTGGAACAATCCATTGATGTTTTATGATTATAATAACCAGAATACCACTAACAAAAATATAGTTCTTTGAATACCAATACATAAACACATCAATCATTATACTTTCCTCATATACCATTATTTGGGATTCGTCATCTTATTCCTTAACTCTTCTTTCCTTTCATATGTAATTTTTATTCTCTTTATAATTGGAAATATAACCATTACTCATACAAATATATTGATTCACTTCATGAGATTTTACCTTATGATGTTGATTTGTATAACGCCCATACCTTCCACCTTTGAAATATTCAATCATTGATGATATCTTAGAGAGGCCATTATTATAATCCATTGAATTAACTGAATTTTTTATTTTTCTTATGTAATTACATGATTTTTTTCCTTCTTTTTGACACTCAAAACATATTACCATTACTCTAATATATTTACTTAGGTGCTTCTTCACACATTCTTTACACATAGGAAACAGATCTTCCTTCCTCTTTGGTCTACACCACCTCAACTCTCAATTAACTCTATGATTCTATTATGTAGTGAGTCTGATAGTTGGTTAAGGAATATGTTGATAATAATATATCAATATATATGATCAGGAATAATCGCAATATCATTATCTCCAGTCATCATCCAATTTGGTTTCTCACAGTCACAAAATTTTCTATCAGATTCAGTGTCAACATGATTCCCTAGAGTTATTATCATTGACTGGACCCAAAAATCGTAGTGTGAACGACATTAAATCATAGTGAAAAAACCATATAATCATGAAAAATTAATTATAGGATTTTTAAATCACAACACATTCTTTTTAATATATGACACCTTAGGCTTAACCAAGGTTATTCATGGTAATTGTTCAAATCATTCATGATGGTCTGTAGAGACTTTTTTAATTTCCAAAACATATCTCTTGCACTGCTGGAAAATTTCCCTATAGCCATGATTTTTCTCAAAACTGTGGGTATAGGGATAGTATGAGAATATATACCCACGATTTTGGAAAAACTGTACGTATAGGGGTTTTTTTCAAATCCATATACCCACAGTTTTATAAAATCATGGGTATAGCTTCCTAGAATTACGGTGGGGGGGAAATTCCACAGGATATAAAAAATTTTGGCTAGAAAACCTATACCCACAGTTTTCCATCCTACACCCATGGTTTCAATTAATATATATAGGTAGATACAAATGTATAACCATATAAGATGTGTAGGTGTGTTGGTGAAGCGCTGTTTTTTATTAGCCACGGTTGTGGGATCTTATCGCGCTGATCATTGTTTTTCTAATAGATGATTAATATTAATATATATTAATAAATTTATATATAATAAATTATAATTTTTTTTATGGGTTAGTGAGGTTATATATAGTGTAACCTGGGGATGCAAGATCAAAACTCGATGTAGTTGTTTTTCTAATACAAATGGTTAAATTAATATATTTATCTAAATGCATATATATATATATATGTGTGTGTGTATATAATCAGAATAGTTGGAGTGGTGAGACACCTCGTTGAGTAAGAAAAAGTTACTGGTTTGAAATCTAGTGTCTGTTTTTTTCTAATATTAATATCCACAGTTTTCAAACCATGGGTATAAGGCTTTGACATGGGGGAATGATTTTATAAGGACTATTACATGGTGGAAAAAGATATAACCATGGTTTGAAAAACTGCGGGTATAGGCTGTGGAGCTATATCGATGCCTCGATTTCCCACGGTTCCCAAAACTGTGGGTATAACCCATACTAAAGGTTTTATGGGATATACCCACAGTTTTGAACCGTAGGTATTGGTCATTTTTTAGTAGTGTTGAGAGTGTCAAACTAGGTGTGTGTAAAGTTTCATTGACATGCACTGGGTGATGATCGAGTCTATTTTAATGCACCATTTTTAGATTTATTACCCATAGGTACCTCTGTGCCAGATCCACATCTACATGTAGTATCTGGATTGGGATGTAATTTCTTGGAAACCAATCACTCTATCCTTTACCAAAATTCTGGTACATTTTCCTATATTTTGAGTCATCTTTAGACTTACCCTTAAACATATCCCTAGAAATATCCTTAGACATATCCATAGGGATCCTAGTTTCAAAATATTGACTAAAAATTTCCTATAATACCAAATTTAAATTCCCAAACTTCTCATATATAGATATTACATCTTTTTAGCTGAATATTCAATACATTTCACAAATACATGCATTTGGATCATATAGGTTTAGTTCCTTTGGAGACTAGACAAAAAATCTTCATATTTCTTGAAAGTTCATAAATTTATCCCATAAATATCTTCCCACATAGTCCTCATCTTATACATAACCTAACTAAAATTTTTATTTATAACCTAGGGAATGGAAACATAATAAAGGGTGATATTAGATGCTCTGTAAGGGAAAATAAGGGAGCTATCAATATAACATGATAATATGGGCACTGCCACAAAATTGGTCATCAGTGCTAAAAAAAGAGCTGATAAAGGGGGGCCTTTATCAGACCTAAAAAAGTGCTGATAAAGGGTACTTTTAACAGCACTAAAAAAAGATCTGTTAAAATTGACCCTTTATTAGAGCTTTTTTTATCACTGATAATGGCCCCCCTTTATCAACATTTGTTTTAGCGATGTTAAAGGGGACCCTTTTATTAGTGTTTTTTTAGTAGCCCTAATAAAGGGGGGGCTATATCAGTGCTTTTCACTAATGCTGATAAAGTTTATATTTCAAAAAAAATCATGAAAAATAATATATTGTTATATAAGTATATTTATATTGATATAAATATAATACATATTTTTTAAATATGTTTTAGATAAGTATAAATAGACTATTACATTTAATATATAATAAATTTAGTGAAAATTACTTTAAAATATTTTAAAAAATATTATAAATTAATAATTTTCTAATTATCATCGATTAATGATCATTTAATAACAATTTGAAGATAAAAAAAATAAAAAAAATACAAGATCTAAAATAAGTTGAAAATGTAACTCAAACTTCAAAAGGCCATAAATTTTGATCCGGGTGTCTGTTTGACCTATATAGTATATCAAATTGAAGCTTGCGATGAGATCTACGCAATAGTGACCCAATGTAACCTTTTGTCACATTTTTTAAGGCCCAAAAAGTCTCATAAGGCCTCCAAAACTGATTTTTTAGTCGGGATACCCTAATTTTTTAATATTCAATGAGGTATAACTTCTGATCCGGGTGTCTGCTAGGCCTGTACCACATATCATATCGAATATTATTCCATTTTCTTTGATCTGACTGGTTGTGGAGTTGAAACAGACTTTTTTATTAGAAGTTATGGTCGTTTTAACATTCTATGGCTTTTCAAATACACATATATATGTATTTATTTGTAGATATATTTATGTGCATGTGTGTGTGTTTGTCTCTGTGTGTGTGTTGTATATATGTATGTATGTATGTATTTATTTATTTATTTATTTATTTAATTATAAATACACATAAAAAACATATTTTATAAATGTATTTAAAACTAATCTTATAAATATATATTAATATACAAATAAATATACGGATAAAAAATTATAACTATATATATATATATTAATATAGGAATAAATATATACATACTAATATATGAATAAATATATATATATTAATATAACTAAATATATTTATATTAATATGAATCTATATTAATATACGAATAAATATAACTATATATATAAATATAAATATATATTAATATATGAATATATATATATATATTAATATATGAATGAATATATATGTATTAATATAACTAAATATATTTATATTAATATGAATCTATATTAATATACTAATAAATATAACTATATATATATATATATCATTAAATAAAGAAAAAACTAAATAACTTAGTGGTAATGGTGCTGGCGCGCAAGGGGGGAGGTCTCAAGTTCGAGTTTGGGTGGAAGCAGGGAGGGGCGCATGGGTATGTGGGGGATGCATGGGAAAGGGCAGCACACGGGAGAGTGGGAGGGTGTCCGCTTAGCACTGATAAAGGGGGGGTCAAGTACTGTTAAAAGCTCCCCCCGCATTATATATTCTTTTTAAATTTTTTTAAATTTTTTTTAGTTTTATCAGTGCTTAAAAAAAGCACTCATAAAAGGGGTCTTTTACCACTGCTAAAAAAAGTGCTGATAAAAGGTCTTTTTATCAGCGCACTTTTTTACCACTGATAAAATCCCATTTTATCAACGCTTTTTTAGCACTGATAAAAGGTTACTTTATTAGCACTTTTCTGAGCGCAGATAAAAGTAACCCCCTTTATCTTCATCTCGATTAACAACACTTTTTTTAGCACTATTAATGCACTTTTCTAGCACTGATAAAGGCCATATTTGTAGTAGTGGGATTTGAGAACATGATAGTAACATTTGAAAACCATACACCACAAATCATAGATCATAAATTTAAATTATGGAATAAAAATTGGCAATTCAAAAGATATGAATCATAATTTAATCAAAGAGAATGAACCATAAAATCATAACATGTATTTTTGGCATACACATAAGAATATAAAATCATATCTGTAGTTTTCAAGGATCATTTCCAAAACTATCATAGTATAATGATTTCACTCCCCAAACCATCATGGTAGTCAAGGTTCACTCCCAAAACTATCAAAGTAGATAGATTCACTTACTGAATTGGGTCTACTGCCCATTCTACTCTTTTTTTCTCATAAGGTATCAATATTTACCTAATGTATTGGTGGGAGATATAGGTCCAACCCATCTTAGTTATAACATAACCACCATCGTTGGTTATAATGTAACCACCTTCCTCAGTTATAATGTAACCACTATCACATAATGAAAACCATACATATTTATGGAATAAGATCATAAAACATTCATCACATCAAAACCAATTGAAATAAATGGGTTTTATAAACATTTTATCATAACAAAACCTCTATAAAAGAAAATGGTTTCACAATCATTTCATAATTTCATCATAGCATAACCCATGGAAAAAGAAGTGTGTTTTATAATCATTTTATCATGGTATAACCCATGGAAGACAAATGGGTTTCATAAACATTTTTTCATCCTAAATATAAACTATTCCGAGAAATAATGAGAATGGTTTCCTTATAACATATCCTCGGTAAAATATAGGTTACATAAAAGGATGACATCTTAGATGGAAAATGATTTTGAAATATTGCTTGCTTCAAAAATTTCTTGAGGAAAATAGCCTTTCCACTTTAAAAAAACACTTTTTAAAATAAAAAACATTTTTGAAATCATTTTATTTGAATTTTTTTTGTATATTTAAAAATGAATACTTAAAAATAATTTTAAATATTTTTTGAGGAAAATATCCTTTCTTTGAAAATCACATTTTTTAAAAAATTCATAAAAAAAATTGAAAATCATTTTATTTGAAAATAAACATAAAAATTTATAAATAAATCATTAAAACATCTAGTGGTCAGTATGGTGAAAAATATTTCTCCCAATGTACATGTTAAAAAAAATATTCCTTTCACATTTTCAGTAAAATTCAAATAGGCATTTTTTGGAAAATAATATAAAGATTCTTTTCATAAAAATCTGTAGAAAGTAAAACATGGGTAAAAATATCTTTAAAAAATAATTTTTAAATTTTATAAAAAATTTTGAAAACATTTTTATAAAACATGGATAAGGAACAAATGGATTTTTTTTATTCGAAGAGAAAAATAAAGTTAGTTTACTTTTAAATCATTATGTTTTAATATTTAGAACATAAAGAGATTAAAATGAAGGGAAAACATGAATTCTCATAAAATAACTAGAGAATAATAAAATTCATTATATTATTGATATATTAATTGTAATATTTTTTCATTATAAGGATAAACATAAACAATCTCGATAAACAATGAGATTGTACCATAAAATCATTACAACTTTGGTAACATTAAATCGTAAGCCCCGTGAATGAATAAACATAAGAGAAACTTAAAATATAATTTAAATAATTTAATTAATTATATTACATGTCAAAAGGTAATTTATATAAAACTCATAAAATAATATAGGTTCATAAGATGATATAAGTCTCAAATAAGGAAAATTAATACAAGAATCCCTTACCACTTTGGTAAATTTTGAACCGTAAACCACATGAAAGAGTGATAAAAAATGGATATATAAACCAAAATAATTTTTAGGATAATAATCATAAAATAAATTTTTGGTCATTATATATTCTATATAATATAAACATGTTTTGAAAATGGAATGTGTCTCATAGAAACTAAATGTGAGACATAAATCACATACCTTAAGTCTCGAAATCTTTGTACAAATTTGAACCTAATTTATAATAAATATAAGTTTATTATAAATATAATTTTATTATAAATTTATTATATAACAAAAATTATATATATCATACCATATAATATATAATTATGACCTTTTATTACCCTTTTATTAACAATTCCTTGTTAAAATCACGTTTCGGGCAATAACTGCTTGAATTTTCCTGTATATTATGCTTTTTTATATTCAGTACTCTTTCTTTTATCATAGTTAAATCATATATATAATACGAAAATTATATATATCATATAAATTTATTATATATTTATTTATAATAATCTTTAAATTTTAGAGATAGAAAATTAAATACACCATTCATAGAGATGGGGGGTTGTACGTATATATGAATGTTGTTTCCATTTTCTTAACGGATAAAATAAAAGAAATTTAAATAATATATTAACTTTAACTATTAATTTATATTTCATATATATCACATATATTCATTAAATTTTCCCTTATTTTCTTCCATTAAAAGAGTTAGTGAAAAATTAATCACATCGCTTTGTGAGGCGGTAATATGTCATACACACGAACGACTTTATCGTATCCCCCACAAAATGAAAAGTAAGAAGGTATATGAGATATATTTATTACAAAGTTATAATAATTTTAAAAATATCATATATAGTTATTATATCTATCCTTATTAATTTATGAGTAAAATATAATTGAAAAACACATCACATCAATTTGCGAGGTGGTACTCCACAATACACGCGACCGATGTCATTTTTTTCCAAAAGGTTTAGTGGTAAGAAGGTTTATAATTACATAGGTATAATAATGTCATAAATATCATACATAGACATTAAATATATCATTATATATATCTTTTAAAGGTGGTTATGGAAAATGAATAACATCGGTTCACAAGGCAATAGTCTGTCGTACACACAAATGATGATTTTGTATCCCATTTGATGGAAGAAGAGAAGGATTAATTAATTAACTAAAAATTAAAATATATTAGTCTATAAAATATACTGTGGTTAATATATTATCATGTTTCAATAATAACTGAATGATGTGTAGGAAGAAATAATATAAAATGCTTAGTTAGGGATGTTACCTCTTTTTGGGACAACTTCATTTAGTTTTCACCAAATGGATTCATAAATCAGCTTTCTAAAAAAACTAAGGATTCTATGATTAGATGATGTAATTAAGGAATTTATTTGGTTTGGTCTTGGATGAAACAGTTGTTTTTGAAAATGTAAAGATTATAGGATAGGGTGTGGTCTTTTATAAGTAAGGTGACTAGCACACTTGTAATTTTTGAAAAGAAAAAGGTGTACTCACATTTTTCACATGAAAAAAGGCTAAAAAATGGGAAATTATAAAAAATATAAGAGATAAGGCCAAAATATTTCCATAAAAGTTTTTTTTTTAATTTTTTTGTATTTTTTAGCCCTTATATTTTTAGTTTAACCCACTGGTAAACCTATTTTTACCTTAATCGCGGTAATTAATTTTTACCGGTTTTACTATTCATAATTGTAAAAAATTATATTGAACTTATTATATAATATAAATTATTCTTATTCTAAATATAGAATCCATTTTTATAATTCCATTGACATATTTAGAAATTTTTAATTTAAACTTAATCCCACAGACGTGACGAAAAAGTGGTTTTCCAAAGAGAAAAGTTTCAAGAGCTTAAAAACTTTTTAAATCAAAATTAAATATTAATTTGATTACCATGATATAAATTAGATTAATATATATAAAATTTAATTGATTTTAATTTTAAAACAATCTTAAAAAATTTGGATGTTTTATTTTTTATTAAATGACAATTATTAATAAAAACCATTATTTTTACTATTCATCAAAAAATCATCTTCATAGAAAATTATAAAAAACAATTCACCCTAATATAATTTTAAAATTATTATTTAAAAAATCAATTTTAAAATAACTACACAAAATGGGATAAAGATGCCTTCCAGAAAAATACAGTTTTTAAACAAAACAAATTGATTTATTCTTATCTCTTATATAAAAAAAATATAATATGAATTTTACAACATTTTACTGAATATAATATATATATATATATATGTCATTAAAACCATTAAAAAAAGTAATTTATTTAATTTATTGAGATAAAACGTGTTTGTGTGTATAAAAATAGTTTTTTAGCAAAAGATTTCCTTTGTTTTCTAATGGTTTTTATTTTATTTTATAATTAATTGGTCACAAAATAATTCATTATATACACATTTTTAAACCATATATTTTCATAATTTAGTTAATAATATTCATACCCTCCATTCCAATGGTGAGGTGATAACTATCATATTAAATAATAATAATATTTTAATAGTATGTAATGTGTCATTTAAACTCAGTGTTGTGTGTAATGAAATATAAACTCAATGTTTTATGTAACAAATACAAAACTATGTGTTGTGTGTGACAAAAAATATCAAAAAGATTAAATTTATTTAGAAGAAAATATTTCACAAAATATCATGGTGTTATAGTTTATCTCTGAACTTTATGTGGTTCTCAGCATTTAAGGATCAATAGAGCTCTATTATGAAAAAAAATGGAGCTAACACTTGTCTTAAGGAACTATGGTCTCACAAAATTACCGAACACATTCATTTCAAATACTATCTTATACATGATTTTATTGAGAGAGGCAACGTAAGAACCTATTTGGTGGATATAGAGGATAATTTAGTAGATCTATTGATGAAGTCTTGACGGAAGAAACAATATATGGATCATGTTAGGTCTCTAGGAATTTGATACTTAAGATATTAACTTAATGAATATATGATATAGCATGATTTTAAAAATAAATTCAATATTTATTTATAATTCATTCATGTATGCTAAAATTTATTTTAAATGAACAACCAAATGATAATATTCCCTCAAAGTACATATTTTTATTATCCCTCATAGATGATCATTACATAGTAATATTTGTGATTATATGTAAATATTAGTATGAATTTAATCTTATACTCATATAAAGGGTTGTATATTAGAAAAAAAAATAGATTCATGAGGTAATAAGTACATAATTATTATTTAAGATGGCTAGATAAAGTATATCACATATAATTTCATATATTCCTTGATATGCATAAGGGTGTATATGTAACACCCTAAGATATTATGATATAGTTTCTATAAATAAATATTATTTCTTTGAAATCTTACTTTACACGCATCATCGAGGTTGAACAAACTATGATATACTATTGAAATATTATTATTTAATGTGATAGTTATCACATGGACTTTGGATTCGAGATTATTAATAGGTCTAACTAAACTATAAAAATGTATGGTTTGAACATGTATAAAATGAATTCATTGGTTTTCAATTGAATATAAATGAAAATAAAAAACATCTAAAAGTATAAGATATTCTTTTTGGAAATCTGTTTTTGGCGCATAATGTGTTTTTATCTGAATAAATTAAATTAATAACTATTGTTGAATGGTTTTATTGAAATTTATATATTTTATATTCAATAAAATTATTTAACATTCATCTAATATATTTTATATGATTGATATAAAAATAAATCTAGTTTTATTCTTCAAATATATTTTTCTAAAAAACCATTTTCGTTGTGTTCTGCGCACTTATTTTAATTTTTTTTTTTCAAATTACATAAATTTAATAATAATAAATTAATCCCATATTTGGAATCAAGATACTAAAATTTGGTAAATATATACCTTTTATTCTTTTCCACTATAAATAGTAACCATGATAAATTTTTATCACCTCAATAATGGTGAAACAAGTAAATAATGATAAAACATTGGGTAAAGGATTTAAAATTACTATAATTCTGGAATTTATCCTATTTAGGAGATTATTTCGACCATTATCATACAATTCTTGAAAATAAGTCCACTTTTTTCAATTTTTATTTAATTACAAGCTTTATATTATTTTAATAAAATGATAAATACAGAAGGTTACTCTCTTGACTTTAATAACTTTAAATTTTTATTATAAGGATAAAATGAGGATAATTTCAGTTATAAATGTTTATTTTAAAGATAAATTATTTTTTTTATCATTTTAATTTATTTTTTAATTTTAGTGATTTAATATCTATTTTAAATCCTTACACAAGATTGACACGGTATTTGTTCATTTGATAGAAAAAAATAAATGATTTTAAAAATATTAAAAGTAGTAAAATATAGGTGAATTATTATTTTACAATAATTATATATATATAAATAATATATTAGTAATTTTTTAAATGTTTATATTCAAATTAATTTATTGTTATGTTATCTTTAAAGTCAAATTAAATGAATAATGTCAAAAATGATATTAAAGATATTTTATATTAAATAATATTTTATTAAATTATTTAAAAATAATAAAAATTAATTCCATAGGAGAATTAGGATGATAAAGTGTCTAAACATTCATCCCTTTTCCATTTATGATCTAATATTTATCTTATAGGTAAAATTATAACCCATTGATATTAAAAAATCCATTACCATAATTAAGATTAAAATTGGTTAACCAAAGGGTTAAACCAAAAAATAAGGTTTAAAATGACACCAAAACCTGTCTAAATTTAATTGGATGATTATATTTAGAACATATACTATTTTTATTTGAATATATGGCCATTTTTTAGTATTTTCTTGAGAATTACTAAATTATATTTTAATCTTTCTAGTAATTCCAGGTGTGTCATTTCCCTCCCTTATAAAAGGACACCCCTTATCTCTTTTCCTTACACCACTTTTATCCATTTGGATTGAAAAAACCCTATCCAATTATCTTCTAAAATTTACTATCCATAAATTATATGTTCTGTTAATCTTAAAATACAATTCAGAGGGTCCTTAATAAAGGATCTAAAGGAGGTCTCCCAGAGAATAGGTAATCATCTTACCAGACCTCTTTCAATGTATTTATTCTTCAACATCCTCTAAATAAGTGGACTTAATAATAAAATAATAAATCAAGTACTATAAATTTATTTAATTTTTATTATTATCATGAAACAACAATTATCCACTCTCTTTTCTGTCAAATGGGAAGTAAAAGTATCGTCCGTGCGTACGTGTAGACTACCACCTCCACACACTTCTGGAAAACTAACATATACCAACGGTTTGGAACTGTTGGTATAGACCTCCAAACCATTAGTATAGACTATACCAACGGTTTGGAGAACCGTTTCCAAGTAAGCCGTTGGGATAGGTCTATACCAACGATTTTCCAAAAACCATTGGTATAGACCTATTCCAACAGTTTTGGAAACTGTTGGTATAATTAATATGAAAATCTATACCAACGGTTATAGAACTGTTGGTATATGTATTTCAAAAAAAACATCCACTGGGATTTGATCCCATGACCCCTAGTTTATTATTCAACGACTTAACCACTAACCTAACATGACTTTTGTGAATATAATTACATAAATATATATATTTATTATCATAATGATTTTAAATTTTGATTTATATAATGTTCTAGGTAAGAAGAAATGATAAAAAATCAAAGTATATATAACAATGGTTGTCAAAACCATTGGTATAGGCCTATACCAACAGTTTTGACAACCGTTGGTATAGATTTTGATTCTGGATTTTGATTCTTGGGAAGGTTGATTTATGGGGGACCTTTCCCAATGGTTTTGGCAAACCATTGGGATAGGTATACCCTTTCCCAATGGTTTTGTACAAACCATTGGGAAAGATGTCCACAAAGTGGACTTTTCCCAACATTTTGGCCAAATCGTTGGGAAAGGTGTCCACAATGCGGGATTTCCCAACGGTTTGGCCAAACTGTTGGGAAAGCCATAACCTTTCCCAACGGTTTGACCAAACCGTTGGGAAAGGTGGCCTCAAAGTGGGATTTCCCAACAGTTTATCCAAACCATTGGGAAAGGGAACCTATACCAATGGTTTTTACGAATCGTTGGTATAGAAGTGTTGGGAAAGGTCAGATTTCCAGTAGTGACATAGTGATACAATTCATTTTTCATCCCCATATTTAATGAATGAAAATTATAATGGTTTTAATTTAAATAAATTATATTTATTAAATTATTATGATTCAATTATTATAATATCATATATACCTTCTTACATTCCTATCCATTTGAAAAACAAAAATTTCGATCATGCGTACATGTGGACTACCACATCCACAAAGTAATGTGATTTTTTTTTCATTTCCATTTTGCATGGATGTTAATAAGTATAGATTTAATGAATATATGTGATATATATGATATAATAATGATTCTATAAAAATTAATTTTTATTTATATTTCTTTCATTCTATCTGTCAAAAAGTGAAAACAACCCCCATGCATATGTACGCCCTACCATCATCATGAACTGTGTAATTAATTTTTCTATATTTGAATTTTATGGATGATTAAAAATATTTATATAATGAATAAATATAATATTTATATCATAAATAATATCTATATATGATTTAACAATGATAAAATTATAAGGACCAAAAATACCAAACATAAATTCTCATGAAAAACGAAATAGTTAACACCCAAAAAATGATGATTTTAATAAGGAATTATTAATAAATGAGTATTGAAATGTTATAAGTAGATCATAAATGATATTATAAACATGTAAATTGATCTGTTATATAATTTTTATAATTATAATTTTTAAAATAAGAGGTTAGAGTTCCTTAAAAGTAAGTTGAACTTAAGGTATGGGAATAATGTTACAATCTCATTGTTTATCAAGAATGTCTATGATCAGGTATTCAATGATGAAATTATATGACCTATATATCAATAATCTGATAACTTTTTTTATCCTCTGGTTATTTTTTTATATTAAATGTTTTCCTTTCATTTTCTTCTATTTAATAACTCAGTATACTAAATAAACGTTTCTAAGGAAAACTGAATTTATTTCTCTCTTTAGTTGAAAATATTTTTTCTTTCAAATCTGTATATTCTAAAAATGTTATCAAGAATGTTTTTAATATTCTCCTATTTTTTTAAATTAATATCTTCCAATGGTATACTTTTTAGAGGATGTTTTAAAATTAATATTCTTGACATTTTATGAATGAGTTACTTTTGACACTTTAACGGAAATGTGAAAGGAATCTTTATTTTAATATACACAACATAAATAGAATTTTCCACCATCATGACCACTTAATTATTTGAAGATTTATTTATAATTTTACATTTTATTTTAAAATAAAAAAAATCATAATGTTTTATAAATTTTTAGATTTTAAAAAAATAATTTCAAAATGTAAAGGGTATATTTCTCAAGAATTTTTATAATGGTATTTTTATGGTATTTTTATTCATGAATTACAAAATAATTGTTGATTATTATGATTTACTATGGATATGATCTAATTATATCATCCTTATACTTTTACTAGATGTTCTATGATTATTATTATGATATTTTTATGAAATATATTTATTTTTCATAGGTTATTATATGATGAAATATTGAAGTTTTTATGAAACTTTTATTCATTCCATGGGTTATGATATATGATGAATGATTTATGCTCTTGTGGAACACATATGAATGCATTTTTTATCATGTGGTAGGTATGGATATAAATATATATCCCTCCAATTTATTGGGTAAATATGGACATCTCATTATATAATAAAGACTATAATGTAGAGTAAACCCGATTCAGTAAGGGACTTTGTCCACTATGATAGACTTGGGAGTGAAATTTGACTAAAGATATGATGGAATAAGTAGTAAACATAATCTATTATGATTTTATTGTAAGTGAGTCTTAACTAAGGAAATTATTTTCCATGCTTATTCATATTATTTAAACTTATTTCTAATTCCAATTTTATGCTCTCATTTATCATGTTCATTGATTCCTTTATGATTCATGTATAATGAACTTCTAAACTTTATGCCATGACTTAAGATTATAATCTATGTTATGAAGGGTAAGGTTTTAAAAATTTAAGATCATATTCTCATATCATTATGTCTATTTTATGTTCAAATGATCATTTATGTATCTATTTCTTACCCATACTATACATTAGAGCTCAAACATTCTTATGTTTCATTTCCCCAAGTCTTGATGAAATATTTTCAGTGTGATATGTCTAATAAGGGTTCTAGTTCTAAATAACTTAGTGTAAGATTATTTATATCTATTATGAATAATTTATTTATGTATCCAATCTTACTAATACTTTAAACCTATACAATTATGTCATGTATTTGAATGTTATATATTGAATATTCATCAAATAATATTTAATATTTATAAATGAAATGTATGAGTCGTTATAGTTAGTATCAGTGTAAGGATTAGTTTACTATGGATACTAGGATGAGAAAAATATAGTGAGAACCTTTATAATAATACAATATATAGAATGATTTCATAATTTATGGTATTTAAAGTAGTGTGTATTTTCTAACAAATATCATATTTAGGATAATACAAGTGGATGTGGTTTTTGAATAGATGAATCTAGGGGTAATAACCTCGAAAAGAGTTGGTCGAGTATATCTTATCTATTATTCTGGTGCATGATGAGTGTGCCATTATTATACACCTAGTTTTACACTCCTAGGGGATATTATTAGTTTAATTCATATTTTCTATATAAACCATCATAGAGTATTTGAATAGATTACAATCATGGATGACCTAGGTTAAATATAAGGTATCATAAATAGAAAATAAGGTGTTATGATCTAGATTTCCTATAAATGATTATTTTCATGGTTTTTTCGATTCCCAATATGATTATTGTTTCACACAATATTATTTTTTTATTCGATGGTTGGAACCCAAAATTAATTATGTTAATATTCAATGGGGGGATAATGTAGTGATTTTAATCATGAGAAACCAATGTTATAGGATCTAGAATGAAAAATATTTTTGTTATTATTATAAAAAAATTCAATCCATGAATCTTAATGAGCTTCCAAATAATAAAATAATAGAACAACATTATGTTGAATCCTTCATGAGGAAACATCCACATTCTTTTAGTGGATATTTTAATCCACTAGTTATTTAGAAATAGATCAGTACCATTGAAAATATATTTTCTAATCTCTAGTGTTTGGAGCATGAATAATTAGTTTCATTTGACTATAATTAGAATGGTGAAGAGGAACAATGGTGGACTCTTGTCATAAACATGAGGAATAGGGAAGAAATTGACTCCATGGAGTGGGATGAGTTTAGGAGATTATTTTTTCAATAAGTATTATTATCCTATTATTTATATGAAAATAGAAAGGTAATTCCTTGAGCTAAAATAGAAAGATGAAAAATCTATTATTGCATATGAGGAGACTTTCACAAGACTTATGAAGTATGATTCTACTATTATCATTAAACCAGAAAGTAATATTGATTTATTCTTTAATGGATTAAAACCAATTTCCTAAAGGGTGTTATCTATAAGGAACTTTAGTAGTTATGAAGAAATCATTAGATCTGATACCAAAGTATAAATGGAGATTGGAATTCCCCATAAATATCATGATTTTAATATGAAATGAAATATGTAATTTGAAGGAAATTCTAATAATAAAAATCATGGAAAGAAGAAGAGAATCAATACATTGTGCTCAATGTTTAGAAGGAGAAACAGAGGAAATTGTCTTAAGGTGACTAGTAAATTCTTTATGTGTGTAAAGGAAGTTCATCGAGAAATTGAATACTGAAGTTATGGGAATAATTTATCTAATGATGGAGGAAAAGAACCATAGAATGAACCACCCATGCTCTAGTGTTTCAAAGTTAAGGAGTATGGTAATTATTCTAACCAATGCACAAGTAAAAAGGTTAATGATGATGATTAAAATCAATAAAAAATTAATTATAGAAGAAAAGGTAACTCTCATGAGATCACTATTTTTGATGAGGGGTATGATTACAAAATCGTTAAAGGTAAAATTATCATCCACTCTAGAACTACTAAGGTACTATTTGATTATAAATATTCCCACTCTTTTATATATAAAGAATATGAAAATGGTTTCAATGATTAGATATTGAACTAACATTGAAAACCATTAATGGTATGATTATCACATATCAAGTCTATGATTATTCTTTGGTTGAAGTTGGTGGGAATTTTTTTTTTTATAAATATAATTATTCTCCCTATAATTTAATTTGATGTTTTCATATGCATGTATTTTATTTATTTGCATAAATCCCACATTAAATTTTGAGGATCAGAAGTAAAATTTTATATTCTAAACTAAACTAGGAATTTATATCAGTGAGATGATAAATATGAACTTATGATGAAAATAAAATCAATTTTATGTGTCCTTATTCCTATTAAAAATGGGTGTTTATCTCAGATGCTTGGAGAGAAAATCATCATTGAGGATATGCCTATTGTGTAGGAGTTTCTTCATGTCTTTGTGGAATTGTTTCCTAGTTTTACACCAAATCATGAAGTTTAGTTTTCAATAGAACTCATACCTAGTGCTACACCTATTTCAAAGATACCATATATAATGGTCTTTATTGAGTTATATGAATTGAAGAAGAAACTCTAGAAGAATATTGACAAGGGATTCATTTGACTAAGTGTATCACCATAGGGAGCACCTGTTATTTTTTTTAATAAGAAATATGGATCAATTTGACTTTCCATTGATTATCAAGAACTTAATAAGATCTCTATCAAGAACAAGTATCATCTACTCGATATTGATGACTTATTTGATCAACTGTATGGAGATAAATACTTTTCCAAGATTGAACATCATTATGGATATCATCAATTGAGGGTTATGAAGTTGGATACACCTAAGAAATCATTCCGTACAAGGTACAGACAATATATATTTATAGTTATGTCATCTTATATTACTAATTATTCTATTATATTTAGGAATTTAATGAATAGATATTTTATATATTATCTTGATCAGTTATCGGTAGTCTTTATAGACAGTATTCTTATATATTCATAAGGAAAAAAATTGTGATCACTTGAGGATTTTACTAAATTCCATAAGGAATGATAAATTTTATCAAAATTTTACCAAGTGTGAATTTTAGCTAATAAAGGTTTCATATTTGGTTCATATAATCTCAAGAGAAGTTATATCGATGGATCCATTAATGGTGGAAATTATTAAACATTGTCCTAAACCAACAACTGTGATTAAGATCCATATTTTTCTTCATTTTTATGCATATTATTAATTCTTTGAAGATAATTTATCTTGGATATCTAATCCACTCACCATGTTAACTTTAATGGGATAAACGTTCCTTTGGATAGATGAATGTGAATAAAATTTCAAGGAACTTAAGAAAAGGTTAATCAACGCACCTTTACATACTTTACTCTATAGTAGTGAAGTGTTTGTGATCTATAGTGATGCATTGAATAATGGATTGGGATGTGTCCTTATGAAGACTAATATGGTAATAGCTTATTCCTCACAACAATTGAAGTTTCATGAGAAAAATTACCCAACTCATGATTTTGAGTTAACTGTGGTAATTTTTTCATTAAATATATGAAGGCATTATATTTATGGTGAAAGGTATGTTATATATATTCATAATAAAATTGTAAAAAATTTATTCACTCAAAAATATTTCAATAAGTGCTAGAGAATATGGTTAGAGTTGATTAAATATTATGATTCCTCAATACATTTCTACCCTAGGAAAGTGAACAAGGTTATTAATGCTTTGATTCAAAAGGGTCATGCTAACTTATCATTGATTAGGATCACAAAAGATCCAATATTTCTGGATTTTAAAAAGTTGAATCCATAAATCTTGAAGGAAGGGGAGAAATATTATCTTACTCAAATGATTGTTCAACCACTATGGGAAAAACAAACTTTTGTGATGGGCTATTTGCGACGGGATTACTTTTCATCGCAAATAGTTTAGTCCACAGATTATTTGCGACAGGGGACCCCCCCCCATAACTAACTTGTTATTTGTGATGGGTTTTGGGGGGCTGTCGCAAAAAGTAATGCACGGTTTGGTGCTTTTTGCACACCAAACCGTGGGAAGGTTATTTGCGACGGGAGGAATATTCTCATCGCAAATAGTTCGTCACTCGGAGGTATTTGTGATGGGACCCATTGCAAATACCCGGCAGTGGTAAATGGGTTGTTGCGACGGGATGTTGCCCCATCGCAAAATGTGTGTCGGCAGGTACGTTTGCGACGGGGCCCGTCGCAAATACCCTTTTAACTGATGACAGTAATTAATGTGGGAAAATGTATTTGCAACGGGGCCCATCACAAAAAGTATGTTTTGAGATGGTAATACCATCACAAAAGGTCCTGTCGCAACTAATCTAACCTATATATACCCCCCATCCATTTTTTCAAATCATTCTCTCAATTCTCATTTTCTCTCTCTCTCAACCCTATTTTCAGAGTGAAAATTTGTTTAAGTTAGTTTTTTTTACGATAAAGTTTTGAAGTCATCTACATCAATAGAAGATCATGTTTAAAGGTATTTATATTTTATTTTATTTAATATTTATTTCATTTTTTTATGTTAATTTTAATTATTTCTGATTAGTTTTAATTTAATTAGATTTAAATTATTTTATTAACAGTATTTATTTGTAATAATAAATTGAAATTATTAGTACTAATTTTTAATAAATATGAATAATTAGTAATAAATATGAATAATTAATAATAAATAGGAATAATTATTAATAAATATAAATAATAAGTAATAAATAGGAATAATTAGTAATAAATAGGAATCCTTAGCAATAAATAGGAATAATTAAAAATAAATAGGAATAATTAGAAATAAATAGGTATAATTAGCAATAAATAGGAATAATGTCACGACCCATCCTTGGGGCCCATGTTGTGACTACCCTAAGCCCGCCTTCCATAGGTCAGGGGCGGGCGACTAGCACCAAAGGCGTAAATCCCGATAAAAAGGGAAGGCATTGAATTTATACAAGTAAACAAACACAATAGTGTACGAAACTGAGTAAGCACTAAGAAAAGCTGAGTACAAAAGTATGTTCTGAAAAGTAAATGGGCCAGTATACAAACCCAACTGTAAAGTACAGTACAACTGAAAGTCCAGTACAATAGTAGTAAAGTAAAGCAGCAACCATTGAGTCGTCCTCTGGGAATCCCACCTGAAGGGTGGGTATAGATGGTCTCCACGTCACCTCAGGTCTGTCTGTCTTCTCTGTGTACGTCCCTCCAAGTGGTACACCTCCGGGCACCGTCTAGCTCTACAAGTCTCTATCACGATCAGCGTTGTCTGTCGTCTTCAACCAACACAACGTATTATGGGCATTGCCCGCGCAGGGGTGAGTATAACGATACTCATTAGAGACCCCGAGACCCCCGAAGGTCTCCCAGAATCCATGAAGGATAAATCACAAAGAAAATATGAAATCAAGAAGTATCAACCAACTCTACTTCGGTATATGCCCATACATAAACCTAAGTCATCAATTCCAGTTTGGCTCCTACTCTCGAGCATAAGCACAACCCAGTCCACACAGGAAAGAAGTCAATCACACCGATGGTAATGATGGAAAGTCAAGACTTAGCTCACACAGGTATACATATTTTGTAAAGTGATAAAGATGATCAGATGTAGTCACTAATTTATCTAAGTTATCAGACCCACGTAGGATACTAGACTAGCTAAACTGTTGGACCCACGTAGGATACTAGACCAACTACTCTGTTGGACCCGCGTAGGATACTAGAACAGAAGTCAAACTATCAGACCCACATAAGATAAAAGAACAGTAACCATCATTGTCGAAACCACGGAGGATTCCAGTACGGTATTAGTCATCGCCAAACCCATAGAGGATTCTAGAATAGTAGTCATTGCCGCCAAACCCACAGATGATTCCACAACGGTAGTCGTCGTCACCGAACCCACAGAGGATTCAAGTACGGTAGTCATCATTTCCAAACCCATAGGGGATTCTAGTATCGTAGTCATCGTTGCCAAATTTTGCCGGCCGGTTCTTCTTCGGCTGAGCAGCCCGCGGCTGCAGGCCGCGGTTTTTCCACATGCGGTCAGCGCGCGGTCGCCGCCTTCGTTCGTCGCTGCCTCTTCTAACACGCCTCATTTGCGAAAAATAATAAATGAGGATCAACAGAGGGTCGTCAGGCCATGTTCATTAGGCTCACGCCCTCCGCGTTAGGAAGTATCACATGGCCAAAGACAAACCATAATTCTCAACAAAGAACAAGAACAATTTTAATCAATTAAAATTGAACATAATCCCCCTACCTCGATCAAGGCTTGTTTGTCGGAGTTGCGGAAAACGATGTTGCTCTGTCAACGTCGGAGAAAGAACCGTCATCATTGGTGATGTTCCCTGTGGTGGTGTCTCCTCCCTTAACGTGCAGGAAGAAGAAGGTTGGAGAAGTTACTTCACATCCTTCAAGTCAGGGAGCATTATTCATGTTCTTCGTGGAAGAACTCTCCCTTTCTAAATCTCCCCACAAATATTTTCCAACCAAAATAATAATAAGGTCCTCCCATAATATAACATTTCCCTGTATTTTCAAATTAATTCAAAATGTAAATTGAATTAATTAAGGCATTGAGTTGGCAACATTAATGGATGGGAGATGGTGAGGCTCCACATTAATGTGGAATTCCAAAGGTTTTAGAGAGGGTTGACAAAAATTAAACAAGGGGGTTTAAAGGAGTTGAGGAGAGTTATGGGGAGATGAAAGGTTAGGGCTCGGGTGGGCCCCACATCACAAATATCCTCTCATGGGATGTTATGTGGGTGTGGGCCCCACCTCTAACTCCCCTTGGGAGGAAATAACTAACATCCATAAATAAAATTGTGTAATATAAATTTTATTTATTTTATTCTAAATCCCCAAATATTAACTCTCAACCCGCATAAAATGTAACTATGGTAAAGGTCCCCTTAAGAGAATATCAGCGCTGCGAGTTCATCGGTGTTCTCAGATTTCAATTCCAAGCACCGGTTCAAAAGATAAAAAACCAGCACGTACGTTCACTGAATGTACCCGAACAAAACTTCAGAAATTGATTTCGGGCACACCAGACCTCGGAATCAAGTTCCATTAGAAACCAAAGACTCGAAAAATTCCAAAGTATTTAAGAAAAAAAAAATTCCTTGAAATTTCTGGGTCTTTACATTACTCCCACCTCAGGGCTTTACATCCCCGTAAAGCTACAACACACACTAGGGACACAAATGAGGGTAATGAGCTCGCATCTGAGCCTCCCGTTCCCAAGTGCTCTCCTGGAGGTTCCCGTGCTGCCAGCGAATGTGCACAAGAGGAATCGACCGTCCATGTAGGACCCAATCTTTTCGATCCTCGATCTCCACCGAGACCTCCGTAAATGTCACCCCGTCATTGATGTCCATCTCCCCATTATCGATGGTGTGGGTCAGGTCATGCATGTATCTCCTCAGCTGAGATACGTGGAAGACGTCATGCTCCCGGTGCAACTGAGGTGGAAGGGCCAGGCGGTAAGCCACCTCGCCTACTCTGCTGAGGACCTACAAAGGTCTGATGAAACGCGGAGATAACTTGTCGCCCATGCCAAATCTCCGTAGACCCTGTTGAGGTGAGACCCATAGGAAGATGTGGTCGCCATCCTCAAACTCCAGTGGTCTCTGTCTCCTATCAACATAGGACTTATGTCTGCTCTGTGTTGTCTTCATCCGCTCCTAGATGATATTCACCTTCTCCGTCGTAGATTGAACCATTTCTAGTCCTATAAGTGCTGACTCCCCAGGGTCAGTCCAACACAGAGGTGATCGACAAGGTTGGTCGTACAATGCCTCGTAAGGTGTCTTCCCGATGGTGGAGTGGTATCTATTGTTGTACGCAAACTCCAACAAGGGTAGGTGATCCTCCCAGCTGCGACCGAAGTCAAGGACACATGCACGAAGCATGTCCCTGAGAGTCTAAATGGTCCTCTCTGTCAGGTCGTCCGTCTGAGGATGGAAGGCGGTGGTCAGACGTAGCTGCATCCCAAAAGCCTCCTGTAACCCCTTCCATAGTCGTGATGTGAATCGAGCATCCTGATCAAAAAAGATAGTCGATGTCACACCGTGAATCTATACGATCTCTTGAATGTAGAGGCGTCCCAAGATTCCCACTGAGACATGCTCTCTGATCGGTAGGAAAAGGGCCGACTTGGTGAGTTGGTCTACGATCACCCAAATAGATTCATGTCCTCTGGATGTACGTGGAAGCCCCGTCACGAAATCCATGGATATTCCGTCCCACCTCCACTCTGGAACCTCTAAGGGTTGTACCAAACCTGCTGGTACCTGGTGCTCTGCCTTCACTTGCTGACAAGTCAGGCATCGTGAAACAAACTCTGCTACAACCTTCTTCATACCCGGTCACTAGTGCTATCATCTGAGGTCCTGGTACATCTTCACCACTCCCGGATGTACTGCTAGAGGGGAAGTGTGAAACTCCCACAACACTTCCTCCTGCAGTGCAACTGGTACCATAGTACGTCCCCTAAAGAGGATGATGTGCTCCCCTCCTTCAGAAAATCCATCAGGCGCCTACCTTGTGGATATTTGAGCATTTCGTGTCTCATAGTTAACGTCCCCACGTTGTGCCTCTCTGACTCGCTGAAGGAGTGGAGGAGTGACTGTGAGTGACTATAGAAAGGTTGTTCCATCTCTATCCACAAAGGATATTTACAACGCGACTAGCTGCTCTGTCGCCTCTCCAAGTAGTTGAATGCCCGATCTCCTACTGAGAGTATCAGCTACAACGTTCCCCTTCCCAAGAGTATAGACTATCTCAAAGTCATAGTCTTGGAGGAACTCGAGCCATCACCGCTGTCTCAGGTATAGGTCCTTCTACGAGAAGACACACCTGAGACTTTGATATTATAGTAAACCGTAAACTGTTTGCTCAAGAAAATATGGGGGTGACTAGCCATTTATAAAGAACATGGTTCATCTAGGGGATGAGACCATATTTCTCTTTGTCACGACCCGCCTCTATGGGACATGAACCTTGTCATCTGACCTCATGGGTCTCCTGTAATACCTTGGTTGCCTTCCCAGCACACCATAGGCTATTACTCACTAGGGTCGCTTATCGGGCTAATGATTGTCCCCACATGCCAACACAAGTTCTTCCAGTGTGTTTTGTCCTCACTCACACACACCCTGGGAAACTTCCCAGAAAGTCACCCATCCTGATTACTACTCCAGGCCAAGCATGCATTACTGTAGAGTTCTAATCAGGTAGGCTTCCGAAAAGAAAGGTGCACCTTGTTGACATGGGTAGTAACATTTAGCATTTTAAGTCTCACTTTTCCAGGGGAGTTACATTATCCAACCCTTTAAAGCACAAAGCCCTCGTTGTGGACCCCAAGCCTCAAACCCAGACAGTGCCTAAGCACTTCAGGTTGGGTATTGTAGAGTTTTAATCAGGTAGGCTCCCGAAAAGAAAGGTGCACCTTGTTGACATGGGTAGTAACATTTAGCATTTTAAGTCTCACTTTTCCAGGGGCGTTACATTATCCAACCCTTTAAAGCACAACACCCTCATTGTAGACCCCAAGCCTCAAACCCAGACAGTGCCTAAGCACTTCAGGCTGGGTATTGGCTCTGATACCATTTGTCACGACCCGCCTCTCTGGGCCATGAACCTTGTCATCTAACCTCATGGATCTCCTGTAATACCTTGGTTTCCTTCCCAGCACACCATAGGCTATTACTCATTAGGGTCGCTTATCAGTCTAATGACTGTCCCCACAGGCCAACACAAGTTCTTTCAGTGTGTTTTGTCCTCACTAACACACACCCTGGAAAACTTCCCAGAAGGTCACCCATCCTGATTACTACTCCAGGCCAAGCATGCATAACTGTGGAGTTCTAATCAGGTAGGCTCCCGAAAATAAAGGTGCACCTTGTTGACATGAGTAGTAACATTTACCCTTTTAAGTCTCACTTTTCCAGGGGTGTTACAAATAATTTGTAATAATTAGTAATAATTAAAAATAATTAGAAATAAATAGGAATAATTAGGAATAATTAGAAATAAATAGTAATAATTAGGAATAAATAGTAATAAATAGGAATAAATAGTAATAAATAGGAATAATTAGTAATAAATAGAAATAATTAGTAATAAATATGAATAATTAGTAATAAATAAGAATAATTAATAATAAATAGGAATAAATAATAATAAATACTAATAAATAAGAATAAATACTAATAAATAGGAATAATTAGTAAAAAATAGGAATAGTTAGTAACAACTAGGAATAATTAGTAATAAATAAGAATTATTAGTAATAAATAGGAATAATTAGTGATAAATAGGAATAATGAGGAATAATTAAGATTAAATAGTAATAAATAGGAATAAATAGTAATAAATAGTAATAAATAGTAATAAATAGGAATAATTAGTAATAATTAGGAACAATTAGGAATAATTAGGAATAATTAGGAATAATTACTGATAATTAGTAATAATTAGTAATAATTAGTAGTAATTAGTAGTAATTAGTAGTAATTAGTAGTAATTAGTAGTAATTAGTAGTAATTAGTAGTAATTAGTAGTAATTAGTAGTAATTAGTACTAATTAGTAGTAATTAGTACTAATTAGTACTAATTAGTACAAATTAGGACTAAATAGTAATAAATAAAACTAAATACTAATAAATTGTAATAAATACTAATAGTAATAAATAGGAATAATTAGTAATAAATAAGAATAAATAGTAAAAAATATGAATAATTAATAATAAAAGGGAATAATTAATAATAAATAGGAATAATTAATAATAATTAGGAATAAATAGGAATAATTAGTAATAAATAGGAATAATTGGTAATAAATAGGAATAATTAGTTATAAATAGGAATAATTGGTAATAAATAGGAATAATTCGTAATAAATAGGAATAAATAGTAATAAATAAGAATAATTATTAATAATTGGGAATAATTATTAATAATTACTAATAAATAGGAATAATTAGGAATAATTAGGAATAATTAGTAATAAATATGAATAATTAGTAATAAATAGGAATAATTAGTAATAAATAGGAATAATTAGTAATAAATAGGAATAATTGGTAATAAATAGGATTAAATAGTAATAAATAGGATTAATTAGTAATAAATAGGAATAATTAGGAATAAGTACGAATAATTAGTAACAATTAGGAAAAAATAGGAAAAAATAGGAAAAAATAGGAAAAATTAGTAACAAATAGAAATAATTAGTAATAAATAGAAATAATTAGTAATAAATAGGAATAATTATTAATAAATAAGAATAATTATTAATAACTAGGAATAATTAGTAATAAATAGGAATAATTAGGAATAATTAGTTACAAATAGGAATAATTTTTAATAATTTGGATTAATTTTTAATAAATACGATTAATTAGTAATAAATAGAAAAAATTAGTAATAAATAAAAATAATTAGTAATAAATATGAATAATTACTAGTAAATAGGAATAATTTGCAGTAAATAGGAATAATTGGGAATAATTAGTAATAAATAGGAATAATTAGGAATAAGTAGTAATAATTAGGGATAAATAGTAATAATTAGGAATAAATAGTAATAATTAGTAATAATTAGTAATAATTAAGAATAATTATAAATAAATAGTAATAAATAGGAATAATTAGAAATAAATAGGAATTACTAATTAGCATTACTTATGAATAATTATCATTAATTAGGAATAATTAGTAGTAAATATGAATAATTAGTAGTAAATAGGAATAAATGGGAATAATTAGAACAAATAGTAATAAATAGGAATAATTAGAAATAAATAGGAATAAATAGGAATAAATAGTAATAAATAGAAATAAATAGTAATAAATAGCAAAAAATAGGAATAAATAGCAATAAATAAAAATAAATTATAATAAATAGGAATACTTATTAATAAATAGGAATAATTAATAATAAATATGAATAATTAATAATAAATAGGAATAATTAGCATTAATTAGGAATAATTAACATTAATTACGAATAATTAGTAGTAAATAGGAATAATGAGTAGAAATTTGGAATAAATAGGAATAATTAGTACTAAATAGGAATAAATAGTAATAAATAGTAATAAATAGAAATAAATCGTAATAAATAGGAATAAATAGTAATAAAGAGAAATAAATAGTAATAAATAATAATAAATAGGAATAAATAGCAACAAATAGGAATAAATAGCAATAAATAGGAATAAATAGCAATAAATAGGAATAATTACTAATAAATAGGAATAATTAATAATAAATAGGAATAATTACTAATAAATGGAAATAAATAGCAATAAATAAGAATAAATAGAAATAATTAGAATTAATTAGCAATAATTAGGAATAATTAGTAGTAATTAAGAATAATTAGTAATAAATAGAAATAATTAGAAGTAAATAAGAATAATTAGTAACAATTAGTAATAAATAGGAATAAATAGGAATAATTATGAATAATTAGTAATAAATAGAAATAATTAGGAGTAAATAAGAGTAATTAGGAGTAAATAGGGGTAATTTGGAGTAAATAAGAGTAATTAGGAGTAAACATGAGTAATTAGGAGTAAACATGAGTAATTTGGAGTAAATAGGAGTAATTAGGAGTTAACAGGAGCAATTAGGACTTAATAGGAGTAATTAGGAGTTAACAGGAGCAATTACGAATAAAGAGAACTAAATAGGAATTAATAGAAGTAATTATGAATAAAGAAGACTAAATAGGGACAAAGAGTGATAAATAGGAATAAAGAGGAATAAATTGGAATAAAGAGGAATAAATTGGAATAAATTCTAATAACTTATAATAACTTTGCACAATTTCAAGTGGATTGACGGCACTCCTTTTGCTTGATGACTCTTATGATTTCAACTTTCACCGACTCAGAACATTTTGAAAAGTATACTTCTACGTATGCATATCCAATATTCTATGCACGAGTTTGAATATGCATTCGTAGGACCACATTTTTTATAATGTTTTCAGGTAGTGATAATTGCAAGAAGATGATTCATCGATGAAAAGGGGTCTCTTTTGTCTGAAGGTACATTTACTTAATCTTGGGTTATTTCAAGAATTCACATTGACGATCTTTTCAAGTTTAGAGTTTTAGAGAATTAGATCATAAATCAAGCATTACATTCCACATTTAAACAAGTTGTTTACATCAAAGATAGTATTCATTTTTTTCTAACAAGGAAACATATTTAAAATAAAACATGGTTTCTTTATTGACACTTCCTCGACACTATCATCACATCATGTACTTTTCCCTTGACCTGTGAAAAACATTTCAAAAACTTGGTATGAGCATAAAAAGCTCAGTAAGGGTTATAAAAATACGGAACGAAAACATTAGTCCATGTATACATAAGAATCAATGAATTCATACTTTACTCATAAAGCATAAGCACTTTAACATACCTCATGAAATCATAAGATTTATGAATAACTCATAAAAATCATAAGAAATAAAGGTAACTTTAAGAATTCATAAAATTATTACGTAGGGAGTAACCATATTGGTTTTGTTTGGAATACCCATCACTGTATATTCCCTAAATCTCTTCGAAAAAACCATAGTGTTTAACTCCTTCACGTTACCCAATACATTGGAGATCTATCTCGGGCTCACCCGCCCTTAGTTTATCACGAAACCACCCGACATCATAAACAATTCCCAAGAACCATAACATAATCGTATCACATAAAACATGCATATAGGAACCATAACATTTCCACATTTTAATCATAAGATATCAATACAACACATTGATATAATTAAAACATTAGCAAAACCATTTTGAATACAAAAATAAAATAAAAGTAAAACATGGTATTTATTTTTCATTTAAAAAAATTTATGGCTTGTAGAGGAAGCCAAAACTCAAATAATGGTCATGGCGGTGGAGAAGTCATTGTCACCGCATACGTAAGACAAAGCCATTCCTTTTGTCCTTTAGTAAAATCTTGTGTGTAAGAAGATTCCATTTGAATGAAATTAAAAGTAAAAGGGTTTATTATACAACTAATAAAGGAAGGTCGTATATATATTGAAGTATGCCTCAACGAAAGGAGATTGAGACGAAGTCTCTTACCTCAAGTCTGACTTATTCTCGTTCGTTCTTTATATTCCTGAATAATAAACTTAGGTAAATTAATAATTTCTTAAGGACTTCATTTAAAGTTTATTATTCAACTAATATAATATATTATAATGTTATAATAATTAGTTAATTATGTGATTTCATATCATACGTTTTGTTAATGTTCAGTATATGAGTCAAAAATGAACTTGTTTGAAAAGAATTTCCCATGTAGTTATAAGTACATCATCTCCAAAATGGTATTAATGATTTAAATATCATATATATCCAGTACATATTCATTTTATACTATTCCATTACATTTGTATATAAAAAAGAAATGCATTTTTCATGGAGACGGTAGGTCGTATATACGCATGAACGCTACTTTCATTTCTTTGTCATATTAATGGAATTAAAAGTAAATGAGATATATATATATATATATATTATAATTCTAGTATAATATATATGTTATATAGGTAACATAAGTTCATTAACTATATTCATTATAAATTCCATGTTTGGCATGAACGAGTCACATCACTTGAGGGGGAGGTAGTCCACACTTCCTCATATGAAATTATCATATTTGCACAACATGAAAAGAATAAAGGTATGTTTTAAATATAAAATACAGAAGCATAGAGAGGACATAAATATAATATATATCATATATAAATATAGTTCCATCATATTGGCCACCATGAAAGGTGTTAAAAGAAGATTGAACAATCATCGTTTCATGAGGCAGTAATTCACCACCCACAGAAATAGTATATATTTCACACTTTACACCATACAAATGATGCCTCCAAATTTTTAAAGCGAAAACAACAACAGCTAATTACAAATCATGTGTAGGGTAATTTATCTCATGAGTTTTCAAATGATGTGAATCATAAGAAATTACCTGATCATTCTTCATTACGATGAAACAAAGTCTTTTAAATGAAGCATCAATATAGAAAATGAACTCACCATTCTAGGAAGGTAGTGCCAATAATGGAGCATTCACCAATCTTCTTTTCAATTCCTGAAAAAAAAATCATCACATTATTTTTTCTAGATAAACTTAACACCCTTCCGAATTATCTTAGTCAATGGTCTGGACAACCGTGCAAAATTTTTAACAAACCTTCGGTAATAGCCTGCCAAACCAAGAAAACTATGAATCTCGGTTACATTTTTGGGTCTTGGCATTCTTCAACAACCTTTGTTTTTTCAGGATCAACAGTTATTCCAACTTTAGAAACAATGTTACCATGGAAAGAAATTTTTTGTAACCGAAACTCACAGTTTCTGAATTTCCCATACAATTTCTTTTCTTTTAAGGTTTTCAAAATAACCATTAAATGACTTTCATGCTCATCATTACTATTAGAAAACACCAAAATATCATCAATGAAAACAACCACAAACTTATCCAAGAACTCATGGAAAATTATATTCATAAGGTCCATGTATACAGCAGGTGAATTGGTTAACCCAAAAGGTATAACTACAAATTCATAATGGTCATATCTTGTACGAAATGTGGTCTTTGAAATATCTGCTTCCTTTACCTTCAACTGATGGTACCCCGATCTCAAGTCAATCTTTGAAAAATACTGAGCTCCCTGGAGTTGATCAAACAAATCATCGATATGAGGCAAAGGATATTTGTTCTTAACGGTGATGTTATTCAAGGATCTATAATCAATGCAAAGTCTCATTGAACCATATTTCTTTTTAACAAATAAGACAGAAGCACCCCATGGTGATGTGCTAGTTTGAATGAAACCTTTATCTAATAAATCTTGAAATTTATCCTTCAACTCTAAAAGTTCAATTTGATCCATTCGATAAGGGGGTTTGGAAATTGGATTAGCATAAGGAACTAAGTCAACAGTAAATTCAACTTCCTGATCTGGTATTATCTCAGGAAACTCATCAGGAAAAACATATGGATACTCATTCACCACTGGCACATCATTAATCTGAATGGTTCCTTTATTTTCAACAATATGTGCAAGGTAACATTCATTTCCATATTTTACAAGTTTCTCAGCCTCTTGATATGTTATCAATAGTAAGGGTTCATTAATGTACACAAACTGAAAGTCTTTATGAAAATAAACTTCTTTAGCTCTAAAATGAATCTTAGCATGGTAAACAGAGAGCCAATCTATACCCAGGGTAACATAAAACTCTACTAGTGGTAAAACAATAAGGTTTTAAATTATATTCTTTCCACAGATAAGTATATGAATATTATTATAAATTATTTTTGCCTCAACATTTCCCCCATGTGTTTTTACCACAAGTTTAGGAGTCATTTCTTGATATGGAATTTCCAATTTACTAGAAAAATTTTCAGAGATGAAAGAATGTGTAGACCCCGAATCAAAAAAAACATTGGAATAATCTGAAAAAAACAAAGTACATGATACCACTTCATTTGATGGCCCAAAATATGCTAAAGTAGTTTCAAAGGATTTCACCACACCTTTCTGCTTGTAGTCTGACTGCTTCCCATCATTCGAGCTCTTTGTCGAATACTCATTTGCATAATGACTCATCTCATTGCACTTGAAACATTTCATTAACTGTAAATAAAATTTGGTCTTACCATTACCCTGATCTTTTCCAGTGAAATCATGAGCCTTATGTCCCATCTTACCACTTCGGAAGAACTTTCCAGAATTCAAAAGACATTCCCTAGCATTCTTTTTACCACATTTATCACAAACTGAAAACTTAGTTTTCTTACCATAAAATATTTTTGAAGGATACTTCCCTTTCTCCTACCACCTCAGTCTCTTCTTCTGTTGGTTTTCATAGAACAATTGATCATCGACAAAACCCATTTCTACCTTCTCAGCATATCAAACAAGCTTTTTATAACTTTTGAACTCATGAGAAGCTAATTCCCTTCAATATTTTGGATTTAATCCTGAGTAAAAACAATTGATTTTACTATCAAGGTATCTGATAAAATTTGAAGCATACCTTTCCAATCGAGTGAAATTTTCTTCATAATCATACACTGTGTCGTCCTATTGCCTCAATTCCAAGAATTGTTTTTCCATCCTAAGTCAAACAACCTTAGGAAAATATTTCTCAAGAAATATACCTTCGAATTTATCCCAGTCAAGAGCATCAATCTCATCAGCGTCCCTGATATTTTTAACTATTAACCACCACTGATCTGCTTCACCATCCAAATGGTAAACAGTAAGACTAACATTTTGATTTTCTGAACACCCCATGACATCAAAAATCTTCTTTAGTTCTTTAATACACCCTTTAGCTAGCATAGGGTCAGATGATCCTCTGAATGATGGGAGATGTTGCCTCATGAAATGTTCTGCCACTAACATGTTTCTCTACGGTTGATCTGGATGATCTCGTACATGGATACCACCACCATTTATCACTTGAGTCAACTATGCCATTACTTCAACAAACTATTCAGTTCCAATTTCGACCATCTCAGGATGCTAATTTGGAAGGTCATTTCCTTCTGTATGCCTTACTAGCACTGCTTCCATGTTTCCTCTGCGGAAAAACATTCTGAACAAACATATCTTAGATGAAGAAACATGGTAATCTTCAAATGCAATATCATTTCAATTTGACCATAAAAAAATATTTTTGGATAATCATTTAATAGAATTCTAACTCCTAAAGTTATCTAAACCTCCCTCTGATACCAACTATAAGGCCCCAGCCTTAAAAATTACTTAATCATGGGTTATTTCAATAATTCTCATTAAGGATCTTTTCAAATTTAGAGATTTATAGAATTCTATCATAAATCATGCATTACATTCCACATTTAAACAAGGTGGTCACATCAAAGATAATATTCATTTTTTCCATCAAATGAAACATATTTAAAATAAAATATAGTCTCTTTCTTGACACTTCCTTGACACTATCATCACATCATGTACTTTTCCCTTGACCTGTGAAAAACATTTCAAAAACTTGGGATGAGCATAAAAAGCTAAGTAAGGTATATAAAAATACGGAAAGAAAAAATTAGTCCATGTATACATAAGAATCAATGAAATCATAATTTACTCATAAAACATAAGCACTTTAAAATAACTCATGATATCATAAGATTTATGAATAAATCATAGAAATCATAAGACATAAAGGTAACTTGAGGAATTCGTAACATTCTTACGTAGGGAGTAACCCTCATGGTTACGTTTGGAATACCCATCACAGTATATTCCCTAAATCTATTTGGATAAACCTTAGCATTTAACTCCTTCACATTACCCAATGCATTGGAGAGCTATCTTGGTCCCACCTTCCCTTATTTTATCATAGAACCAACCGACTTCATAAACAATTCCCAAGAACCATAACATAATCGTATCACATAAAATATGCATAAAGGAAATATAACATTTCAAAATTTCAATCACAAAATATAAATAAAACACATTGATATAATCAAAACATTATCAATACCATTTTCAATACCAAAATAAAAGAAAAGTAAAATATGGTATTTATTTTTCATTTAAAAAAAGTTATGGCTTGTAGAGGAAGCTGAAACTCAAATATTGGTCACGGCGGCGGAGAAGTCATTGTCGCCATATACGTAAGACAAAAACATTCCTTTTGTCATTTAGTAAAATTATTCGTGTAAAAATATTCCATTTTAATTAAATTAAAAGTCAAAAGGTTTTATTATACAACTAATAAAGGAAGGTCGTATATAAATTTAATTATGCCTTAACGAAAGGAGATTGAGACGAAGTCCCATACCTCAAGTCCGACTTGTTGTCGTTCGTTCTTTATATGCCTAAATAATAAACATAGGTCAATTTATAATTGCTTAAGTACTTCCTTTAAAGTATATTATTCAATTAATATCACATATTATCATGTTATAATAATTAGTTAATTATATGAGTTCATATCATATGTTTTGTCGATGTTCGGTACATGAGTAAAAAATGAACTTGTTTGAAAAGAATTGCCCATGTAGGTATAAGTACATCATCTCCAGAATGGTATTAATGATTTAAATATCATATATATGATTTATATATTCATTTTATACTATTCCAAAACATTTGGAGATAAAAAAGAAATGCACTATTCATGGAAGGTCGTACGTACGCATGAACAATACTTTCATTTCTTTGTCATATTAAAAGAATTAAAACTAAATGAGGCATATATATATATATATATATTATAATTTCAGTATAATATATATGTTATATAGGTAACATAATTTCATTAATTACATTCTTTATAAATTCCATGTTTGGCATGAACGAGTCACATCACTTGAGGGGGCGGTAGTCCACACTTCCTCATATGAAATTATCGTATTTGCACAACATGAAAAGCATAAATGTATGTTTTAAATATAAAATTTAGAAACATAGAGAGGAAATAAATATAATATATATCATATATAAATATAGTTCAATCATAATGGCCACCATTAAAGGTGTTAAAAGAAGATTGAACAATCATCGTTTCGTGAGGCAGTAATTTGCCACCCATAGAAACAATGTGTTCTTTAACCATTAGACGGATGTGTGTGTGAGTGTAGGTAGAATAATTATCGTAATAAAATACTAGTATATTCATGATACTGGTGTTATTATGGGATCAAATGATAATAATATAGTGGTGAGTGAAGAAGGAAAATAAAAGGAAGAAACTCGAGAGAAGACATTACCTCTAAATCGGGTAACTCTTTTTTGATTTGAGCCAAAGGATTTCTTGGGAAGACTTATTCCTAAAGTGAGGCTTATAGGAGTAATAGAGGGATGTGGATAGATAATATGAGAAGAGGTTGGATTATACAAGGGATTGAGAGGTGTGGTTAAGGGGGTAGAGGTGGGGGCCTTTTATAAGAGGGAGGATGGTCACTTTTGGAACGTCTTGAAATGTTACTTTATTATAAAATGATTTTCGGATTTTAAAGGTACCACAATGATATATTTTAAGGATAAGGTGATAAGGGTTCTAAATCCACCCATCCAATAGGTTTTTGAGAAGTGTAAGTCTTAGATTTTATCTTATCATTTAATTTTATTTAAATCGTTCATTAATGAGGTAATCCATGCATCATTATGGTGTCATAAATAAATTTATTTATTTAATGTCTAAAAATTATAAATAAAATACTATGATATTGGAAATATTTGTATCTTTCTAATTAATATTTATAGACAAAGAGATAACTTATATAACCCCATGTAAAAATTATTTTAGTAAAACAATACATGTTTGTGACATTTTTATTTTTACTTTAAATAAAAATTTATTGATGTCATTATCATACCCAAGTGGCTCCATGGGGCCCCCAAATTTACCCATGGATTTTTTTGTCGTCCATGACTCATCCAATAAGGTTAGGACACGTGTCAAGGTATTTTTATATTTTTATAACATTATTTTTACCTTAAAATACCCTAATTACCTTTAATCACGGTTAATAAAACTCAAAAGTTACTATTCACCAAAAATTATTTTCATCCCATTGAAAAAAAATTTAATTACTAATGACAACCATGTATGTCAGATTTTTGAAATTCAATTCACAGAAGCAGAAAAATTTCATTTAAACGAAAAAATCAGTTTTTAACTACTACATAGTGGTTTCACTATTCATCAAAAATTGATGTTTTTCAGAAAAATACCAAAACTTCACCCTAAGCTATATTTGATATTAAATATTCAAAAATTATGTCCATTTTACCAAATTAAAAATATATAATTTTCATTAATTAATTTTATAATTAATTCCCACTGTCAAAACAAATAGCGTGTTTTTAAGCAACAATATATATCAAAAGATTGACAATTGTTTATGTCCAATTTCCAAGTGAAATTAACTATAATGACAAACATTGGATTAAATGGTAAAAATATATTCTAATTACACATTAAAATTAATTAAAAAGATAATATAACCATATAATTAAATTAGATGAAAGGGCAGTTTTGAAGTAAAATGCAGAATTTTTCACTATTCATTAAAAAATGAACATTGTCAAAAAAATACCAAAAGTTTATCCAAAGTAAATTTAAATGTCCCAATTCTAAATAATAAGTTTATTTTGGAAAATAGAGCTCATAAAAATGTCAAAAGTTATATTTAAGAATGGTTTTCCATCAAAAGGCGGTAAAACAATCTTTTAAAAAAATTAGAGTATTTTATGCTTAAGATTGGATTTATTCTCATTTTAAGCCTCTAAAACACTATATAATTCATAAATAGACATTGATATTAAAATCTATTATTCTTTACTTACTTGGGATGTTACATCCTTCCCCCTTAAGGAAATTGTGTCCCCGTAATTTATTTACTTATCGAATAAGTGGGGGTATTTATCCCTCATTGCATTTTCAGATTCCCATGTTGTGTCTTAAACTATATGGTTTTTTCATAGAACCATTACTTTATTAATCACTTTATTCTGCAACACTTTCTCCATGTGGTCAATAATCGAGACTTGTTATTCCTCATAAGATAGATTCTCTTCCAGCTGAACTACCTCTAGACTCAAAACATGAGATAGATCTGGCATGTACTTCCTTAACATTGAAACATGAAAAACATTATGTACCTGAGATAAAATCGAAGGTAAAGCCACTCGGTATGAAACTGATCCAACTCTCTCCATAATTTCATATTGTCCAATGAACCTTGGACTCATCTTTCCATTCTTACCAAATCGCATCACACTTTTCCATGGTGAAACTTTGAGGAAGACTTGATCACCTACCTCAAAAGAGAGATCCTTCCTCCTATTGTCCGCAGAACTTTTCTACCTGCTCTGAGCTGTTCTCATGTGTTTCTGTATCAGCTGAACTTTTTCTGCCATATCTTCTACCAATTCTAGTCCCATCAACTTCCTTTCACCTACTTCATCCCAAAAATCTATAGTTTGACACTGCTTCCCATATAATGCCTCAAATGGTGCCATCTGTATACTGGAATGAAAAATGTTGTTATAAGAAAACTCAACCAATGAAAGATGTTGGTTCCAACCTCCCTGGTAATCCATCGAACAAGCACGTAGCATATCCTCCAAGGTCATAATTATTCGTTCTGACTTCCCATCTGATTGGGGATGAAAATCTGCACTAAAATTTAATTTAGTACCAAATGACTTCTGAAGGCCTTTCCAAATGTTAGAAGTGAACCAAGGATCATGATCAAATACAATGGAGAGGGGAACTCCGTGTAACCTGACTATCTCTTTAAGATATAATCAATAAAGTTTATCTAGGGAAAAAGTATCTCGTATAGCAAGTAAATGAGCATATTTATTCAAGCGATCAATAATAACCTAGATTGCATTATTACCTCAAGGTGTCTTTGGTAATCACACAACAAAGTCCATGGATATATTCTCCCATTTCCACTCTGGCACTGGTAAATGCTAAAGCATCCCTTTCGGTAACTGCCACTCTACTTTAACCTGTTGACAAGTCAAACACTTCACAGTAAAATCAGCAATATCTATTTTCATTCCATCCCACTAGTAATACTCCCGAAGATCTCTATACATCTTAGTACTTCCTAGATGAAATTAAAATGGAAAACTATGAGCTTCACATAATAACTCCTTCAACTGTGAATCACAAGGCACACACAATCTCTTCCCAAATCTCAAAACACAATCATTACTAATGTTTAATTCAGGTAACATACCCTTCTGAACCAGCTCTACATTTTTCTGCAACTCATTGTCTTGCTTCTGTGCTTGCTTAATTCTGTCTGATAGAGAAGATTTCACTAATACTTGAAACAAAACAGAATAATTTCCTGCACTAACAACTTCCAATCCATAATTCATCAAATCCTTAACCAAATGATCACGTTCCAAACTTAACATGGTTAATGAAGCATTAATTTTTCAACTCAAAGCATCTTCCACTTTATTTTCTTTTCCTGGGTGGTAGTGAATCATGCAATCATAATCCTTGATTAATTCTAGCCATCTCCTCTGTCTCATGTTCAATTATTTATGAGTGAATATATACTTTAAACTTTTATGATCAGTATATATTTCACACTTTACACCATACAAATGATGCCTCCAAATTTTTAAAGAGAAAACAACAACAGCTAATTCCAAATCATGTGTAGGGTAATTTATCTCATGAGTTTTAAACTGACGTGAAGCATAAGCAATTACGTGATCATTCTACATTAGGACCCAACCAAGTCCTTTCAATGAAGCATCACTGTAGATAACGAACTCACCATTCCGGGAATATAGTGTCAATACTATATCATTCAAAAATATTCTTTTCAATTCCTGAAAACAATCATCACATTCTTTTGTCTAGATAAACTTAACAACCTTCTGAGTTAGCTTATTCAATGGGCTGGACAACAATGCAAATTTTTTAACAAACCTTCGGTAATAGCCTGCCAAACCAAGAGAACTACAAATCTCGGTTACATTTTTGGGTCTTGGACATTCTTCAACAACCTTTGTTTTTACAGGATCAACAATTATTCCATCTTTAGAAACAATGTGACCAAGGAAAGAAATTTTTTTTAACCAAAACTCACACTTGCTAAATTTCCTATACAATTTCTTTCTTTTAAGGTTTGAAAAATAATTGTTAAATGTATTTCATTCTCCTCTTTACTTTTACAAAACACTAAAATATAAATAATGAAAAAAACCACAAACATATCCAAGAAATCATGGAAAATTCTATTCATAAGGCCCATGAATACAACAAGTTAATTGGTTAACCCAAAAGGCATAACTAAAAATTCATAATGGCCATATCTTATATGAAACGCGGTCTTTGAAATATCTACTTCCTTTACCTTAAACTGATGGTACCCCGATCTCAAGTCAATCTTTGAAAAATACTGAGCTCCCTGGAGCTGATCAAACAAATCATCAATATGAGGAAAACAATATTTGTTCTTAATAATGATGTTATTCAAGGCTCTATAATCAATGAAAAGTCTCATTGAACCATCTTTGTTTTTAACAAATAAGAATAGAGCACCCCATGGTGATGTGCTAGGTCGAATGAAACAATTATCTAATAAATCTTGTAATTGCTCCTTCAACTCTAGAAGTTCAATTTGAGCCATTCGATAAGGGGGTTTTGAAATTTTCTTAGCATCAGGAACTAAGTCAACAATAAATTAAACTTCTCGATCTGGTATTATCCCAGGAAACTCATCAAGAAAAACATCTGGATACTCATTCACCACTGGCACATCATTAATCTGAACGGTTCCTTTGTTTTCAACAATATGTACAAGGTAACATTAATTTCTATATTTTACAAGTTTCTCAGCCTCTTGATATGTTATCAATAGTAAGGGTTCATTCTTGTACACAAACTAAAAGTCTTTCTGAAAATAAACTTCTTTAGATCTATAGTCAATCTTAGCATGGTAAACAGAGAGCCAATCCATAACCAGGATAACATCAAAATCTACTAGTGGTAAAACAATAAGGTTTTCAAGTAGATTCTTTCAACGGATAAGTATAGGAAGATTATTATAAATTCTTTTTGCCTCAACATTTCCCCTAGGTGTTTTTACCACAAGTTTAGCATTCATTTCTTGAGATGGAATTCCCAATTTACTAGAAAATTATTCAGAGATGAAAGAATGTGTAGACCTCGAATCAAACAACACATTGGCATAATCAGAAAAAACAAAAAAAATTACCTGATATCACTTAATTTGATGGCCCAACATCTACTAAATTAGTTTCAAAGGATTTCACCACACCTTTCTTCTTGTAGTCTTACTACTTCCCATCATTCGAGCTCTTTTTCGAACACTCATTTTCATAATGACCCATCTCATTGATCTTGAAACACTTCACGAATTGTAAATCAAATTTGGTCTTACCATTACCCTGATATTTTACAGTGCAATCACGATCCTTATGTCTAATCTTACCACATCGGAAGCACTTTATAGAATTCAAAATACATTCCCTAGCATGCTTTTTAGCACATTTATCACAAACTGAAAACTTAGTTTTCTTACCATCAAATATTTTTAATGGATTCTTCCCCATCTTCTACCACCTCGGTCTCTTCTTCTGTTGGTTTTAATAGAACACTTGATCATTGGAAAACTCCATTTCCACCTTCTCAGTACATCGAACAAGACTTTCATAACTTTTAAACTCACAAGAAGCTAATGCCCATCGATATTTTGGCTTTAATCCTAAGTAAAAATGATTGATTTTACTATCAAGGTCTTTGATAATATTTGGAGCATACCTTGCCAATCGAGTGAAATTTTCTTCATAAGCAGCCACTGTGTCGTCCTCTTGCCTCAATTCCAAGAATTGTTTTTCCATCCTAAGTCGAACAGCCTTAGGAAAATATTTCTCAAGAAACATAACTTTGAATTCATCCCAGTAAAGAGATGCAATCTCATCAGCATCCCTGATATTTTTAACCATCAACCACCACTGATCTACTTCACCCTCCAAACGGTAAACAATAAGACTAACCTTTTGATTTTCTGAACACCCCATGACATCGGAAATATTCTACAGTGATTTAATCCAGCCTTCAGCTAGAACAGGGTCAGATGATCCTCTGAATGATGGGGGATGTTGCCTCATGAAATGTTCCACCACTGACATGTTCTTCTGCGATTGATCTGGCTGATCTCGTTCATGGATACCACCACCATTTATCGCTTGAGTCAACTACGCCATTACTACAAAAAATTGTTTAGTTATAATTCTGACCATATCAGGATGCTGATTTGGAAGGTCATTTCCTTATGTATTCCTTCCTAGCACTGCTTCCCTCTTTCCACTGTGAAAAACCATTCTGAACAAACATATCTTAGATAAAGCAACATGGTAATCTTCAAATGCTATATCATTTCAATTTGACAATAAAAAAATATTTTTAGATAATAATTTAATAGAATTATAACTTCTAAAGTTATCTAAACCTCCCTCTGATACCAACTATAATTACCCAACCTTAAACATTACTTAATCTTGGGTTATTTCAAGAATTATCATTGAGGATCTTTTCAAGTATAGAGTTTTAGAGAATTAGATCATAAATCATGCATTACATTCCACATTTAAATAAGGTGGTTACATCAAAGACAGTATTCATTTTTTTCTATCAAAGTAAACATATTTAAAATAAAACATGGTTTCTTTCTTGACACATCCTCGACACTATCATCATATCATGTAATTTTCCTTTAACCTGTGAAACAAATTTCAAAAACTTGGGATGAGCATAAAAATCTCAGTAAGGGATATATAAATACAGAAAGAAAAAATTAGTCCATGTATACATAATAATCAATGAAATCATACTTTACTCATCAAACATAATCACTTTAACATACCTCATGAAATCATAAGATTTATGAATAACTCATAGAAATAATAAGACATCACTAGTACAAACATGAATTTTAACTGCCGCCAAAAGCCATCGCTAAAGGTCTATAGCGGCCACCTAGCGTCCACAAAATAGTGGCTGCTTTTGGTCTGTCATTGTTGCTATCAGCGACCACCATTTGGCGGATGCTGAAGTCCAGCAGGTATGACCAACAGCGGCCGCCGTTTGGGGGCCGCTTTAGGTAACCTGAACATAGGCTACAGCGGCCGCCAAATAGTGGCCGCTTTAGCTTTTCATTTTTTTAAAAAAAATATCAAAAATACTATGAATACCACATAAATCTCATCGTCATCTTTTATTCTCCACAACCCTCATCAAATATAACTACATATCAAAATTTAATAATAAAATTAGTACCAAATAAAACCTATAAATAATAATTGAAACAAATTAACATATTTCAATTCAAACTTACTATAATAGATTGAAAGTATACGATTTTAAAAATATATTCATAATTTCGATTATCGTTTTAAAATTTTAAAATCGTTAATTCTAGGGTTCTAATTACATTGTTCCCCTATGATTTTTGGTCAATCTGATGTCGTATGCTCTGACTTTGACCGTTAGAGGCCCGTTTTGGACGTTTATGGCACCAGAAGTGCGTTCTCAGTCACCGCGGGCACACGACACCTCCAATTGGTGTGTCATCTTCCTGAACACTTGAAAATTCACTCACCTGTTGTTTTCGTCCAATTTCAGGCCAATCCGACGTCGTTCAACCGGTTTGGACCACCCCACGTGCGTTTCGGAAGCGCGCCCAACACTTAAAAAGCACATATTGATTCATTGTGCGCAAACCACAAGTCCGATTGATGTTCCTTCTCCTTTTACACGTCAATAATAATAATTACATTGTTCCCCTGTGATTTCAGGTCAACCTGATGTCGTACGATATGAATTTGACCATTGGAGGCCCGTTTTGTCCTTTTATGGCACCTGAAGTGCGTTCTCGGTCAGCGCGGGCACACGACACCTCCGATTGGCGTTCCATCTTCCCAACCACTTCATAATTCACTCACCCAATGTTGTCGTCATATTTCAGGCCAATCCGACATCGTTCGGCCGGTTTGGACCACCCCACGCATGTTTCGGAAGCGCGCCTAACACTTAAAAAGCGTATATTGAGCCGTTGTGCACAAACCGCACGTCTGATTGATGTGAAGTATCCTAGTACACCTCAATAATAATAATTACATTGTTCCCCCTGTGATTTCAGGTCAATACAATATTGTATGCTCTGAATTTGATAGTTAGAGGCCCGTTTTTGACTTTTATGGCACCTGAAGTGCGTTCTCAGTCAGCGCGGGCACACGGCACCTCCGATTGGCGTGAATTCTGCCCGACCACTTCACAATTCAGTCACCCATTATTGTCGTTTAATATCAGGCCAATCTGACATCGTTCGGCCGGTTTGGACAACCCCACGCGCGTTTCGGAAGCGCGCCCAACACTTAAAAAGTGCATATTGAGTCATTTCGAACAAACCGCACGTCTGAAGGACATGTCGTCCCCTCGTACACCTCAATAATAATAATTACATTATTCCCCCTATGATTTCAGGTCAATAAGATGTCGTACGCTCTGAATTTGACCTTTAGAGGCTCGTTTTGGCCTTTTATGGCACCTGAAGTGCGTTCTCGGTCAACGCGGGCACACGACACCTCCGATTGGCATGACGTCTACCCGACCACTTCACAATTCACTCACCTGTTGTTGTCGTCTGATTTCAGGCCAATCCAACATTGTTTGGCTGGTTTGGACCACCCCACATGCGGTTTGGAAGCACGCTCAACACTTAAAAAGAACATATTGAGCTATTGCACGCAAACCGCACATCTGATTGACATACCGCCTCCTCGTACACATCAAGAATAATAATTACATTGTTCCCCCTGTTATTTGTGGTCAATCTGATGTTGTACGCTCTGAATTTGATAGTTGTAGGCCTGTTTTGGCCTTTTAAGGCACCTGAAGTGCGTTCTCGGTCAGCGCGCGTACATGGCACCTCCGATTGTTGTGTTGTCTTCCCAACCACTTAATAATTCACTCAAATGTTGTTGTCATCCAATTTCAGGCCAATCCGACATCGTTTGGCCAGTTTGGACCACCCCACGCGCGTTTCGAAAGCGCGCCCAACACTTAAAAAGCACATATTGAGCCGTTGCGCACAAACCGCACGTACGATTGATGTTTCGTCTCCTCGTACACATCAAGAATAATAATTACATTGTTCTACAATGATTTTAGGTCAATACGATGTCATACGCTCTGACTTTGACCGTTAGAGGCCCGTTTTGGCCATTTATGGCACCAGAAGTGCGTTCTCGGTCACTGCGGGCACACGATACCTGTGATTGGGATGTCGTCTACCCGAACACTTCACAATTCACTCACCCGTTGTTATCGTCCGATTTCAGGCCAATCTGATGTCATTCGGATGGTTTGGACCACCCCACGTGTGTTTCGGTAGTGCGCCCAAGACTTAAAAAGCGCATATTGAGACGTTGTGCGCAAACCGCTCGTCCAATTGACGTTTCGTCTCCTCGTACACGTCAAGAATTATAATTACATTGTTCCCATATGATTTCAGGTCAATATGATGTTGTACGCTCTGACTTTGACCGTTACAGGACCATTTTGGCCGTTTATGGCACCAGAAGTGCATTCTCGGTCACCGCGGGCACACGACACCTCTGATTGGCATGCTGTCTATCTGACTACTTCACAATTCACTCAAACGTTGTTTTCGTCTGATTCTAGGCCAATCTGACATTGTTCGACCGGTTTGGACCACTCCATGTGCGTTTCGAAAGCGCACCCAACACTTAAAAAGCCCATATTGAGCCATTGCGTGCAAACCGCACATCTGATTGATGTGTCGTCTCCTCTTACACATCAAGAATAATAATTACATTGTTCCCCTATTATTGCAGGTCAATCCAATGTCGTACGCTGTGAATTTGACTGTTAGAGGCCTGTTTTGGCCTTTTATGGCACCTGAAGTGTGTTCTCAGTCAGCACGGGCACACGACACCTCCGATTGGCATTCCTTCTTCCGAACACTTCACAATTCACTCACCCGTTGTTGTCGTCTGATTTCAGGCCAATCCAACAACGTTCGGACGATTTGGACCACCCCACGCGCATTTCGGAAACGCACCCAACACTTAAAAAGAGGATATTGAGCCGTTTCACACAAACCGCATGTCTGATTGACGTTTAGTCTCCTCTTACATGTCAAGAATAATAATTACATTGTTCCCTCTATGATTTCAGGTCATTCCAATGTCGTACGCTCTGAATTTGACCGTTGGAGGCCCGTTTTGGCCTTTTATGGCACCAGAAGTGTGTTCTTGGTCAGTGCGGGCACACGACACCTCTGATTGGCATGTCATATGCCTGACCACTTCAAAATTCACTTACCCTGTTGTTGTCGTCCGATTTTACCCCAATCCGACGTCGTTCAGTCGGTTTGGACCACCCCACGTGCATTTCGGAAGCGCTCCCAACACTTAAAAAGTGCATATTGAGTCGTTGCGTGAAAACCGCACGTCTGATTGATGTGTTGTCTCCTCATACACATCAAGAATAATAATTACATTGTACCCCCTATGATTTTAGGTCAATCCAATGTTGTATGCTATGAATTTGACCGTTAGAGGCCCATTTTGGCCTTTTATGGCACCAGAAGTGCGTTCTCGGTTAGGGCGGGCACCCGACACCTTCGATTGGCGTTTTGTCTGCTCAAACACTTTACAATTCACTCACCTATTGTTTTCATCCAATTTCAGGCCAATCCGACATCGTTCGGCCGGTTTGGACCACCCCACGCGTGTTTCGGAAGCACGCTCAACACTTAAAAAGCGCATATTGAGCCGTTGCGCGCAAACCACACATTTGATTGACATTCCTTCTCCTCGTACACGTCAAGAATAATAATTACATTGTTCCCCCTATGATTTCAGGTCAATCTGATGTCGTACGCTCTAAATTTGACCATTAGAGGCCCGTTTTGGCCTTTTATGGCACCTGAAGTGCATTCTCAGTCAGTGCGGGCACACGACACCTCCGATTGGCATTTCGTCTACCCGACCACTTCACAATTCACTTACCTGTTGTTGTCGTCTGATTTCAATCCAATCTGATGTTGTTCGGCCGGTTTGGACCACCCCACGCGCGTTTCGGAAGCGCACTCAACACCTAAAAAGCGCATATTGAGCCGTTGCATGCAAACCGCATGTCCTATTGACGTTCTGCATCCTTGTACACATCAAGAATAATAATTACAGTATTCCCCCCTGTGATTTCAGGTCAATCTGATGTCGTACGCTCTGAATTTGACCGTTAGAGGCCCGTTTTGGCATTTTATGGCACCAGAAGTGCGTTCTCAGTCAGCGCGGGCACACGTCACCTCCGATTGGTGTTCCGTCTACCTAACCACTTTAAAATTCACTCACCCATCTTTTTCGTCTGATTTCAGGCTAATCCGACGTTGTTCGGTCTGTTTGGACTACCCCACGCGCGTTTTGGAAGCACACACAACACTTAAAAAGCTCATATTGAGCCGTTGCGGGCAAACCGCACGTCCAATTGACGTGTTGTCTCATCATACACATCAATAATAATAATTACATTGTTACCCCTATGATTTCAGGTCAATTTGATGTCGTACGCTCTGAATTTGACAGTTAGAGGCCCGTTTTGGCCTTTTATGGCACCTGAAGTGCGTTCTCAGTCAGCGCGCACACACGGCACCTCCGATTGGCGTGTCGTCTACCCGAAAACTTCATAATTCACTCACACATTGTTGTCGTCCGATTTCAGGATAATCTGACGTCGTTCATCCAGTTTGGACCACCCCACGCGCGTTTCAGAAGCGTGCCCAACACTTAAAAAGCGCATATTGAGTCGTTGCGTGCAAAACGCATGTCTGATTGATGTTCTATATACTATTACATGTCAATAATAATAATCACACTGTTTCCCCTATGATTTCAGGTCAATCCGATGTCGTACGCTCTGAATTTGACCGTTAGAGACCCGTTTTGGCCTTTTATGGCACCAGAAGTGCATTCTCTGTCAGTGCGGGCACACGGCACCTCCGATTGGCGTGGCGTCTACCCGACCACTTCAAAATTCACTCACCTGTTGTTTTTTTCCGATTTCATGCCAATCCGACATCGATCGACCAGTTTAGACAACCCCACGTGTGTTTCAGAAGTGCGCCCAACACATAAAAAATGTATATTGAGCTGTTGCACGCAAACCACACGTCTGATTGACGTTCCCTATACTTGTACATGTCAAGAATAATTATTATTTTGTTTCCCCTATGATTTCAGGTCAATCCGATGTCATACGCTCTGAATTTGACCGTTAGAGGCCCGTTTTGGCCTTTTCTGGCACAAAAATTGCGTTCTCGGTCAGCGCGGGCACACGACACCTCCAATTGGTTTGTCGTCTGCCCGAACTCTTCACAATTCACTCACCCATTGTTGTCGTATGATTTCAGGCCAATCCAACATCGTTCGGCCGGTTTGGACCACCCCATGCGTGTTTCGAAAGCGCGCCCAACACTTAAAAAGCGCATATTGAGTCGTTGTGCACAAACAGCACGTCCGATTGACATGCCTTCTCCTTGTACACGTCAATAATAATAATTACATTGAATCATAGGAATACTAGAAAGCTACAGATATCAAAAGAGTTCTTGGGCTTCTCCCAAGAAACAACTTCCTGAACTTTCTCTCCATCCACTGAAACACCTTCCTCTAAGATTATTTAACCCATTAACTATACCTAATCAATAAAAAAGTGACATATATATAGTTTGGCATATAGTATATGCTCAATAAGTGTAATTTGTATGATGTCAATATATGGGTATGATCACATCAGTTTTGGAGTGCACTAAGATTTCATCCACAAATACTAGATAATTCATCAACACAAATGAAATTACATCATGCATGGGGTTCATCCTCATCTGGATCACCAATATCACTGTGATGTCCACCAGCTGTATTCAGAGCCTACAATATATATCAATATTATTTATCTTAAACATATCAATAAAAGTCAATCTGAGTATGGTTTGTTTTAATGTTTACCTGTGGTGTCACTTGTTGCGTCGTCATTTCATCGATACGTGATGACATCTGTGACAACCTATCCTCATACTCTTCACGCAACTACTAAAACTACACATCCATATTGTGTTGCATATCCTGCATGGAAGTATCTATCTCAGTCTGTATGCGCATCCATGAATCTATGCATGCACCCATCACATATGCTCTAACAACTGCACGTCGTGGGACACCACCGCCATAAGTCAAAGAATAACCATGATCGTTATGCCCCATGACACGGTGAAATATTTCATCTCTACGCACAGTACTATGACGTTTCTCCTCTGGAAACTCTACTAACTGAGTGTCAAACTGAGCCTGTAGAATATAATAAATCAATGAACAAATATGAATAATTTATATAAAATAAAAATACATTTATTAGTAAATAATTTGCTTACTATAACCCTGGTAACATCAAGATCACCCGCCCTACAAGTCCTCACCCATATGGACATCCGATCGATCTGCTCGACGCGTTGGTGTAACTATAATAAAGGGGTTCACCATGTTATACTACAACATTTTTAAAATATGAATGAATTGTGAATTTTAAACTTACATCATTTCTGAGATGTGACACATGTCGAGTGCCAAGTCTAGAAGGCGTGCCCTGCATCGCCCGATTATGTGAATGACAAGCAAACTCGGTCTACATTCAATATATTTAATTAATAGACAATTGAAAATTTTGTCATTTATAGATTAAAAGTAATAAATCTTCCCATAGCCGCCTCACTTGACCAAAACGCAACCAAATCCTTCCACTGCTCGGGAAGAATGCCCAGAGGGACTCGCTGTAGAATGTCGGGCACACCCCCAAATGGTGTCTAGTGGTCTCTCTTCACCCTTGACTTTTAATCCTTCCATAATTTTTGGCATTTGGACATACATACAGCTCTAAACTCATCTAGACAGGATGTCAAATTATCCTGCTAAAAAAAATTGTCAGTAGATGGAACAATAATAATAATAATATAATGAAAAATTAAACAACGAATTTACCTAAACCTCCCTCCATAATCTGTCCATCGTATCCTGGGGGAAATAACTCCATTCACGAGTCGTTAGAGGAAATCTGTGTGAGTCTCGTATCATATGCCCAAACTGATGACTCAATACAGTACCACCTTCTCCGACTGGATGAAATGTGTCATCAAATAACACATCCAATCGGGCTCTAGAGTTCCAGGATCGAACCCCTCTACCAGGACCCCTACATCTACTGGAAAACACACTAGATCCTGATAAACATAAATTCATAATTCAATTACAATATAAATTAATGATTAGAAACAATTAGGGAAATATACACAGAACGTTACAATCAATTAATTTAAAAAAATGAAAACATACATACCGACAACATCAGGTGAACCACTGTGACCACCCTGTGACATGCCTACATTAAAAGAAATTATAGTTAAATCAATCAATTTTTATACATATACAACTCATAAATATTTTTACAAACAATAACTGGGGATATAATTACAATTTTCACTAATCATTAAAGTCTACCGTATCTCCTTCAACTGTCTCTCTGGCCCATTGTATATCTCCATCTCGTACATCTACTATTGTTTGGTCAAGTGTTTGATCAGGAAATGCGACAACGTCCGGTTCCTCTTGGTCAATCAGAAAAACCCCTCTTCTAGACATTTTCACCACAAATTTCCAATTAGAATCAATGCCGACAAAGTAAACTTGTTCTGCCTGTGATGTCAGTATGAAGGGCTCACTTCTTACTTGGTTATCTTTATATAGCATATTGTTAAAGTTTACTAATGTAAATTGGAACTTATCAACTTTTGTTCCATGAACCGGATCGACCCAATCACACCTTAACAATATGTGTTTTAAACCACGACCATAAGCAACCTCAATAATATCTCTCAAAAATCCATAATAATAACCTGCATCAACAAAAGAACAACCAAAACCACTATTTTGTGTGGCTCAGTTCATGTCTACATTGCTAATACTAAATTGGAATCCGTTAGCATCCAAAGACTTGTAGCATCGAGCTGTAATAAATGGACCATCAGCTAGTTGGTTGAGTTATTCGCTCACAGGATGGGTTAAATCATGTAACTTTTGAATCTACAAATTTCACATATATAGTTTAATGGATAAAGGATTGTGAAAATACAACTAAGTTTCACTATAAAAATATTAAATCAATTATATGTACATGAGTCTTGAACCACTCATGAAATGTGTTGAAATGATGTTTTTGGATTTGATAGTCAGTTGCACGGGGCCTTTCACGTTTCAACTCAGCGATATGCATCCTAAATCACAACACAATATAAGGTAAGCAATAAAATAAATATAGAAACAAAATACACATCAACTATGAAACTTATTGTATCAATGGAAAAATTGATGGAGTGTTTAACAACACATATCGATGAGCTTGAACCCACTCATCATTCCTTATATCAAATGTTATTCCTTCTCCAATTGGACCCTCGTCATTATGGGAGGGTTTATCTATATTTGTTTCAACCTCAACAATATATGAAGAAAAAAAATTAGTACACTCATCCATTAAATATCCCTTGGAAATTGAGGCTTCCGGACGAGCTTTGTTGCGCACATATCGTTTCAATGTATTTAAGTATCGCTCTATTGGATACATCCACCTGAATTGTACGGGACTGCCAGTAGTGACTTCACCAGTTAAATGAACGATCAAGTTAACCATGACATCAAAAAAAGACGGTGGAAATAGTTTTTCTAGGTGACATAGTGAAAGTAAAATATTATCCTGCAGCTTTTTCAAATCACTCATGTGATGATTCATTGAACAGATTAGTCTAAAAAAATTAGAAACTTCAATCAACGTCTCAACAACCTAGGTAGGTAAGCAATCACGAATTGCTATAGGAATTAACTGTTGAAGCAGAATATGATTATCGTGACTTTTCAACCCCTTTACTTTCATGCTCGTCATATTCACGCGCTTGGAAATATTAGAGCAATAACCATTTGGCACCTTAATAGTCTTAAAAATTGATAGAAATGTTTGTTTTTCTTATTTACTCATTATGTACTGTGTAGCAGGCATGTATGCATGATTTCCTTCACCCAGTTGTAAATCTAAAGGTTTTCTCAATCCCATTTCTTACAAATCACGTCGAGCATTAGCACTATCATTTGATTTCCCCTTGATGCCTAAAATGGTGCACAGTATATTATCACATACATTTTTTTAATGTGCATCAAATCCAAATTATGTCTTAAAATATTATATTTCCAATAAGGCAATTCAAAAAAAAATTGTTTCTTCCAATTATGATTGCGCTGTCTATTTGCAGTAGGAATAGAAGGCAATGCAGGAGCCAATAAATCTTGAAAATCATACATTGTACGGATGTTTTCTTAATCAAGTTGTGCACAAATTTGAAACCCAGACAATATTTGTGGTGATGGTTTATACTCTATATTCCCATCAAGCGATACACTGTCTTTTCTGAACCTGTGCAATGGAAGAAGAAAGCGCTTGTGACCAATATATTCCCACTTTCTACAGTTCTTAATCCATATAGATTTCTTACTCTTATTACAACAAGGGAAAGAAAATTCTCCTTTTGTACTCCAACCTGATAAGTTAGTATACGTTGGGATGTCATTAATTTTCCATAACAAAGCGGCCCGAGGTCTAAACATTTCATTAGCTGCCGAGTCAAAAGTCATTACACCATCGGCCCAAAATTCTTGCATCTCATCAATAAAAGGTTTCATGTAAACATCTATTTTATCGCTAGGTCCTCTCGGTCCATCAATTAGAATTGACTGTAACAAAAAAAATTGTTCATACATACCCATGGGAGGATTTTGTATGGAACCAACACCACTGGACATGTACTATGTGTCGCACCAACCATGGACCTAAATGGGTTAAAACCATCTGCTTCCAAACCTAGTCGAATATTACGATCATCTCGGGAAAAGTCTGGGTGTCTTTGATCAAACTCTTTCCATGCCAAAGAATCTACCGAGTGAGTTAATTTATCAACCTATTTCTTTCTCTCTGAATTCCAAGTCATGAGTTTAGAAATTTTAGTTGACATGAAGAATCTCTTCAGTCTTAGTTTCAGTGGGAAATAACGCATCTGTTTAGCAGCAACTTGTTTCCCTTGATTCAAGACTCTCCCAGGAAGAATCTGACTACCTTGATTAATCTCATTGGTCTTCCACCTGAATGTATAACAAATAGTACAAATATTTAATTGTGAATTCTCTTCTCTAAACAACATACAATTATTGAGACACACATCAATTGTATCATATGTAAAACCAATATCACCAGTCAACTTCCGAGCTTGATAGAATGACTCCGGAATATTCTCTCTAGCAGGGAGTACTTTCTTCAACAATACCGACAACATGTCGAATGAGGTGTCTGAGCACTAGTTCAAAGCTTTCAGGTGTAACAATTCAACGATGAATGACAATTTACTAAATTTAGTGCATCTAGGATATAATTCAGTACGTGCATCGTCAATAATTTCAAATAATTTCAATGCTTCTCCATCTGTAGAAGAACGGGGATTACTCAATCCAACATCGTCATTTACGACATTACCGTCTTCAGGTTAAAACTGGCGCATCATATCATTGAGCATTATGTTCATCTAATCAACTGTTCTCTAATCAACATTCATATGAATACTTTTCGAGTGATGGCATGAAACAGAATCTTCTCCATGACGTGTCCATGTCTTATAGTTTTTCAAAAACCCATTCCAAAACAAATGTTCTATAACACTATCTCTTTTGAAAAGATATCTATTTTCACATTTTCTGCATGGACAACTAATCATATCGCTTGGAAATCTGTTGGTGAAATCCATAAATTTCTTAATCCCTTCAAAATATTCAGCCGAAAACCTATCTTGCATATCAATCCAGCTCTTATCTATATCTGTATTTAATAGAAATCAAAAGTAAAATATCTTATTTAAATTCTAAATAAACACATATCGTTAAATTTAAAAACCAATGACTTCAAAGCTAAATTTGAAGGATAAAAACAATTACCTATAGAGGACTTGACCACGGGTAATGGGGTGCAACTCGATTGTGGATTCATGATGGCACAACGACTTGATGATAGGGGTTCGACGGCCAGAATCGAAAGCGGAGGAACCACTGGACGAAGCGTGGGAGGGTTCTACACGGTGGGGCATGATGAACCGGAAGGTTCCGATGGAGGCAGGATGTGAGCACTCACCAGAGGGATGCAGCGGGGTCGGGAGGGGATGAAGGGGGTTGGACTGTCCGAAGGTGTAGCGTAGGCTGTCGGGGTCGCGGGTTGTGCAGCGCGGGGTTGCGGGTGGTGCAGGAAATCTCCAGGGTTGCGGGTGGCACATCGTGGGGTCTAGGTTTTCGGGGATCGCTGGGGGTTGGGGTCGCCGGGGGTCAGGTCACCGGGGGTAGCCAGGGGTCATCAGGGCTCGCCGGGGGTCAGGGTCGTAGGGGTCACCGGGGGTCGGGTTCGCCGGGGGCGGGGTCGCCGGGGGCAGGGTCGCTAGGGTCGGGGTCGTGGGGTTGGGTATGGTCACTGGGGTCGGGGTCGCGGGGTCAGGGATTGGTCGCCGGGGGCGGGGTCACCGAGGTCGGGGTCGCGGGGTATGAGGGCGGGGTCAGGGAGGGTAATTGGGGGGGTCTGGAGGGGGAAAAGGTAAAATTAGGTCTTCTGTGCAGCAGCCGCCATTTGGCGGTCGCTGTTGATAGCATTAGAGGCTGCAAAATGGCGGCCACTATAGGTCTCCCACCTCCAAAAGTAAAAATTCTAGTAGTGCATAAAGGTAACTTGAGGCTTTCATAACATTCTTACATAGGGAGTAACCCTCATGGATATGTTTGGAATACCCATAATAGTATATTCCCTAAATCTATTCGGAGAAACATTAGTGTTTAACTCCTTCACATTACCCAATGCATTGGAGATCTATCTCAGGCTCACCCGCCGTTAGTTTATCATGGAACCACCTGACTTCATAAACAATTCTAAGGAACCATAACATAATCATATCAAATAAAACATGCATAAAGGAAACATAACATTTCAACATTTCAATCAGAAGATATAAATACAACACATTGATATAATCAAAATATTATCAAAACCATTTTTAATACCAAAAAAAAAGAAATTTAAAACATGGTATTTATTTTTCATTTTAAAAAAGTTATGGCTTTTAGAGGAAGACGAAACTCAAATAATGGTCACGGTGGTGGAGAAGTCGTTGTCGTCGCATACGTAAGACAAAAACATTCCTTTTGTTATTTAGTAAAATGATTTGTGTAAAAAGATTCCATTTTAATGAAATTAAAAGTAAAAATGTTTTATTATAAAACTAGTAAAGTAAGGTCATATAGAAATTGAAGTATGCCTCAACGAAAGGAGATTGAGACAAAGTCCCTTACCTCAAGTCCGACTTGTTCTCGTTCGTTCTTTATATTCCTGAATAATATAATTAGGTCAATTTATAATTGCTTAAGGACTTCCTTTAAATTTTATTATTCAATTCAATATCACGTATTATCATGTTATAATAATTAGTTAATTATGTGAGTTCATATCATATGTTTTGTCGACTTTCGGTACATGAGTCAAAAATGAACTTGTTTGAAAAGAAATGCCCGTGTATTTATAAGTACATCATCTCCAGAATGGTATTAATAATTTAAATATCATATATATCTATTATATATTCATTTTATACTATTCCATAACATTTGGAAATAAAAAATAAATGCACTTTTCATGGAGATGGTAGGCCGTACGTATGCATGAACACTACTTTCATTTCTTTGTCATATTAAAGGAATTAAAACTAAATGAGACATATATATATTATAATTCCATTATAATATATATTTTATATAGGTAAAATAAGTTCATTAATTACATTCATTATAAATTCCATGTTTGGCATAAATGAGTCACATCACTTGAGGAGACAGTAGTCCACACTTCTTCATATGAAATTATCGTATTTGCACAACATGAAAAGCATAAAGGTATGTTTTAAATATAAAATAAAGAAGCCTAGATAGGACATAAATATAATATATATCATATATAAATATAGTTCCATCATAATGGACACCATGAAATGTGTTAAACGAAGATTGAACAATCATCATTTCATGAGGCAGTAATTTGACACCCACGGAAATAGTATGTTCTTTAACCATTAGACGGAGGTGTGTGTGAGTTTAGGTAGAATAATTATCCTGACAATATCCTAGTATATTGATGATAATGGTGTTATTATGGGATAAAATAACAAGAATATATTGGTGAGTGAAGAAGGAAAATAAAAGGAAGAAACTCGAGAGAAGACATTACCTCTAAATCGGGTAACTCTTTTTTGATTTCAGCTAAAGGCTTTCTTGGGAAGAATTATGCCTAAAGTGAGGCTTCTAGGAGTAATAAGGGGATTTGGAGAGATAATATGAGTATAGGTTGGGTGAGACAAGGGCTTGAGATGTGTGGGTAAGGGGGTAGAGGTGGGGGCCTTTTATAAGAGGGAGGAGGGTCACTTTTGGAAAGTCTTGAAATGTTACTTTATTATAAAATGATTTTCAGATTTTAAAGGTCCCACAATGATATATCTTGAGTATAAGGTGATAAGGGTTCTAAATTCACCCATCTAATAGGTTTTCAACAAGTGTAAGTTTTATATTTTACCTTATCTTTTCATTTTATTTAAATCCTTCATTAATGAGGTAATCACTGCATCATCATGGTGTCATAAATAAATGTATTTATTTAATGTCTAAAAATTATAAAAAAAATACTATAATATAGGAAATATTTTTATATTTATACTGAATATTTATAGTCAAAAAGATAACTTATATAACCCCATGTAAAAGTTTTTTAGTAAAACAATACATGTTTGTGACATTTTTATTTTTACTTTAAATAAAAAGTTATTAATGTCATTATCATACCCAAGTAGCTACATGGGGCCCCCAAATTGACCCATGGATTTTCTTGGTCGGCCATTACTCATCCAATAAGGTTAGGACATGTGTCAAGGTATTTTTATATTTTTATAATATTATTTTTACCTTAAATTACCCTAATTACCTTTAATCGCGGTTAATAAAACTCAAACGTTACTATTCACCAAAAATTATTTTCAACCCATTGAACCAAATTTTACTTAATAATGACAACCATGTATGTCGTATTTTTGAAATTCAATTCACTGAAGTAATAAAATTTCATTTAAACGAAAAAAATCAGTTTTTAACTACTACTTAGTGGTTTCACTATTCATCAAAAATTGATGTTCTTCAGAAAAATACCAAAACATCACCCTAATATATATTTGATATTCCAAATTCAAAAATGATGTCCATTTTACTAAATTAAAAACATAAAAGTTGCATTAATTAATTTTATAATTAATTCTCGCTGTCAAAACAAATAGCGTGTTTTTAAGAAACAATATCTATCAAAAGATTGACAATTGTTTATGTCCAAGTTCAAAGTCAAATTAATTATAATGACCACCATTGTATTAAATGGTAAAACTATATTCTAATTACACTTTAAAACCAATTAAAAAGATAACATAACCATATAATTAAGTTAGATGAAAAAGAAGTTTTGAAGTAAAATGCAGAATTTTTCACTATTCATTAAAAAATCATCATTGTTAGAAAAATACCAAAAATTTATCCAAAGTAAATTTCAATGTCCCAATTCTAAATAATAAGTTTATTTTGACAAATAGAGCTAATAAAATTGTCAAAAGTTAGATTTAAAAATGGTTTTCCATCAAAAGGCGGTAAAACAATCTTTTAAAAATATTAGAGTATTCTTTGCTTAAGATTGGATTTATTCTCATTTTAAGCCTCTAAAACACTATCTAATTCATAAATATACATAGATATGAAAATCTATTATTCTTTAATTACTTGGGATGTTATAGTTCTGGATCGATTCCAGTAAAACAATTGAGATATTTCTCCCTTACACCCAGGTTGAACCGTTTATTTATGTCTCAAAACACAGTGTTAATGGTGTCGTGACACAAAACCAAGATTTCAACTGATAAAATATTGAATCATCCATATGATGGTGATTCATGGAAACATTTTGACCTTCTACACCCGTCTTTTTATTTAGAAGCCTGAAACGTGTGATTGAGTCTTTATACTAATGGTTTTTGTCCGTTTGGTTCATATGGTAGTCAGTATTCATATTGGTCTGTCTTTATAACTCCGTATAATTTACCTCCATGGATGTTGATGAAGGATACCTATATCTTTTTGACTCTATTAATCCTAGGACATCCAAAAAATAATATTGATGTTTATTTGAAGCCATTGATTGATGAGTTAAATGTATTGTGGAGTGATGGTGTTAGTACATATGATGTTGCTGCGAAAAAAAATTTCATATTAAAAGTTGAATTGATGCGGATGATTAGTGAATTTCCAGCATATGGAATGTTATATGGCTGAAGTACACATGGTCCAAAATCATCTCCTTACTGTATTAAAGACAACAAAGCATTTATTCTTGTCAATGGAAAAAAACCTTGCTATTATGACTATCACTGCATATTTCTTCCAACCGATCATCCTTTTCGAAGGAACAAATCTCATTTAAGAAAATGTACAATTAAAAGGGATGAACCTCCAAAGATGATCTCAGGTACAATGTTAAAATCAGTTGTATTTTCATTACCTCTCATTACATTTGGGCCAACAATAAACTAACAAAAAATTAATGGATTTGAGAAAGAACATAATTGTATAAAACGAAGAATTTTTTGCGATCTTCCATATTGGTATGATTTTTTGGTCCACCACATGTTGGATTTCATGCATATTTAGAATAACTATTTTGATAATTTATTTCATATAGTTATGGATACACCAGGTAAGACCAAAGATACAGTAAAGGCACGATTAGATCTTGCCCAAATTTTCAAGCGACCATAACTTGAACTATTTGAAAATGTCAGATCACAGAGGTTAATGAAGCTAAAGGAAGCTTATACACTGTCCAAAGAGAGTAGCTTATTATTTTGTCAGTGGATTGCAGATTTGAGACTTCCAGATGGTTGTGCTTCCAATTTAGACAGATGTGTTAAGAATGGTTATATTACCAGATTAAAAAGTCATGATTTTCATGTTATAATGGAAAGACTTATGCTGATTGGATTTAGAGGATTGTTTAATTCTATTATTTGGTATTTGATAACAGACATATTATATTTTTTTCGAGAAATTTGTGCAGCGACAACAGACTACAATGCCCTAAGAAAACTGGAAGAATATGTTGCTGTAATTATATGTAAACTGGAAAAAATCTGTCCACCATCTTTCTTTGACTCAATGTAATATCTGATATTACATTTTCCACATGAAGCTAAATGTGGAGGTCTCGTACAGTTTCTATGGATGTACCCATTCGAGAGATGCATACAGAAATTGAATAAAAAAGTACATAACAACACATTAGTTGAAGGCTCAATTGTTGAAGCTTATTTATAAGAGAAAATTGCTTTTTTTTATGCTCTCATTATTTTGAATCTCAATATCCCTCAAAACATAATCGCATGGGATGAAACAAGGGGAATGTTAATGATGAAATGGACAGTAAATAATCAGTTTTTAATTTTCCAAATCTTGGTTTTAGTGGAGTTCATGAATTATGGTTTTTAGATAATGAACATCACAGAGCTCATACATATGTTCTGCTCAACTGTGAAGAAATGACAGCAATTGTGTTGTGAGTTCTTCTATCAATTATTCAATAATTTATGTTGCAGTATGTAAACTTATTTTATTTTTATATTATATGATAATCATATCAAGAAATAACTTCCACAAATTACAGAAGCTGCTCTTGAAGAACGCAGATAGAAAAAAATTTCTCAATGGTTTCAAAAAATGGTAACATAAATTATTGATGATTTAATATCAATTACGTTTATTATTTATCATATTGATAATTGTTTTAAAAAATTTTAGGTGTCTCAACATGCTGATAAAACTGATAAGAGACTGTGTATATTGTGTAACCCACCATCCAAAATGGTTAAATTTTATAATGCATATGTGGTGAATGGTTTTTGATTTCATACACGTGCATATGGGGAAACAAAAAAACAATGAACAGTTGAGTTTTCTTGAGAGTATCACATCACAAAGAAACTGAATTTGACTTTTATGGCATTCTGGATGAAATTATTGAGATGTTTTATCTAGGATAGAATTACATAACGATGTTTAAATGTCGGTGGTTGGATACTGAGAGAGGCTTGTGTGTTCATCCGACTCATGGAATCGTCGATATTAAATATAAAATTATTCTTGCAATAAATGAACCATTTTTACTGTCTCAACAGGCACATAAAATATATTACACAAAGTACTATGCTACTTCAAGAGACTTGAGTGATTGGTGGAGCATAATAAAAATGAAATATCAGGAAAATCAGTTTACTCAAACTGAATGTGATTCTTCTGAAGTGGAAGGAATTGAAATTTTTGAAGAGACTGTTCAAAATCCATATTTTTCACAAAGAGATGTGAATATCGATGATGACACTCCACAATTAAGGACCGATGATGCTAAAGATGTTAATGATGTTACAAATGAATTTGAAATGACAAGAGATGATGAAACTGAAACTTATATGGATATTGATGATGCTGGGGAGGAAGATGAAGACATTGACATGGAAAACTATGGAGATAAGGATGGACATTGATATTGACATAGTTAAATGTTGGTTATAATCATAACTAATATAATTCAATATATAATAGTTATTTTCAAATATCTTCTAACAATAATAATTTTGTGTTTCAGATGGATCCTGATCTATTTTGCGAGTTCTAGGAGGTTGATCTACCTTTGGATGGGGGGATTATGGACCATCTAACCCTCAACCTACTGACAGTTCAGGGGGTACATGGAGGGGGCGCGGTCTTGCGTGATTGATGACTCCTGACCCTATCCCCAAGTGACATCCACGTTTTAGTTTTGATCCACGCACATGGAGGTATGGTAACCTGTATATTTTAGTTAGCTTTAATTAATTTATTTATATATATACTAATTGTTTAATTATTTATTTCTTTTTCATAGTTTTATGCATGTAGCTATTGGATAGGGGAGAGCTATCTTGCGTATTTATTTTTCTCAGTCATGGATCACATGGGAACAGATTCCTGTTAATGTGCAGCACGACATGTTCCATCATTGGCTGGTACGTAAATAAAGAATACTTATTTCAAAATTTATTTTATTAATAACTTGATATTATAAATTATTTGTAGGGTTTCTGGTATCCCATTGATGATATCATGTGTGACGTTATCCACACAACATGGCATGTGTCTATTTGTGATCGTTTCACTACTGGAAAAACGACATATACCCATAGTTCAAAACCGTGGGTATAGCCCCCAAAACCATGGGTATATCCTGTACCCACGATTTTGAGAACCGTGGGCTGGAAAGGCGTCGGTATAGGGGTCTCAACCTATACCCAGAGTTTACCAGAACTGTGGTTATAGGCTTGTCAAAGTGTATAACACGTTTTCAGTGTGTCACACAACAGTCCCCACGGTTTTCAAACCGTGGGAAATTAAAATTCAAAAAACAAGTCTGCAGGAATTTGAACCGGCAATTCTCAAACAGCCTCACGGCGGAGCCTCAAGGCAGGACCAAGGCAGCTATAACTCTCACTTGTTATTTACACATATATCTATATATATGTAATAATACAATTTACGGCCTGCAGGAAAAAAATTCAAATATCACACCCGTGGGGAATCGAAGTCGCGCCTCAAAAACAGTCTCGCTACAACGCCTCAGCACGGGACCAAACAAGCTATAATTTTAATTCGTCATATAAATAAATATCTACGTATATATATTGATATAATTCACAGACCGTAGGAAAAAAAATTCAAAATCAGCGCCTAGGAAAATTCGAACCCGTGCCTCATGCACCAGAGGAAGAAGTATCACTTCGCTAACTATCCTACCGAAATTATTTGATAATTATCTTCTATTCGTATAATTATATTAATTTCAAACCATGATCCTGCCAAAAAAAATTCACTCCCGCGGGCTTTTTTTCCTCTCGCCATAACACAGAATATCTATACCCACGGTTTTTCAAAATCGTGGGTATAGGTCTTGTTAAAAAAAACTCTATCCCTACGGTTTTTCAAAACTATGGGCACAGGTCTCCGTAACAATCCCTATACCCACGGTTTTACCAAAACCGTGGGTATAGGTCTTCAAAAATTACCTATACCCACAGTTTTTCCAAGAACCGTGGGTATAGAGGACCTCTACCCACAGTTTTCCAAAACCGTGGGTATAGGTAATTTTTGAAGACCTATACCCATGGTTTTGGGAAACCGTGGGTATAGGGGTGTACTATACCCACAGTTTTGTGCAGAACAGTGGGTATAGACCCATTTTCCAGTAGTGTTTTCATCAGTTTTTGCACAATTTGAGTAGAAAGGTCATTAAGAAAGAAGGAGTTACAGAATTTGATGAGTCGTGTAGAGCCCATCGACCAGAGTACATTTCATCTCACGTTTGGGATGGATTATGTTTACACTGGTTGGGTGGTGGATTTTGGAGGAGATCTTCAGTGGGACGGAAGAACCGGTGGAGACATGAGGTGACGCATCGAGCTGGTAGTCGTACATTCAGTACGCATAGAGAGCATCTGGTAAGTATATTTTTTAAATATTATATATAAATTTAAATATTAATAGTTTATTTTCTATTTATATAGGTATTCGAGCATCCCAATATTAAGGAGTTCAACATTTATCGGAGGATATACAGTGATCCACCCACTGGAGATATTAGAGGTGATCACCATCATCAGATTGTGGTTAGTAATATTTTTTTCAGTTTGAAAATTAACTGTATATAATATTTTCACCATTTTAATTTCAATTTGGAATTGAAGAAGTCATATGAGGTTGTGACCTCTCAGACACAGACTGAGAGTCAGGACGAGATGAATGAGCAGACCAATGCCCACCATTTCAATGAGACGATGTGGATAAAGGTGACACAATATGTCTTTTAGAAGGGCTGAGTAGTTGGTATCAGCTCTCATTTGACTCATGGTACTTACTATGGTACTGCTGCGATGTCGGCGTCCAGCTCAAGAGGGGCTCGTGGAGAGGCATCATCTTATGCCTCACAGTATCATAAGCAGTTGCGAACTCAGGCTGAGCTTATAGAGAGTTTGCAGAAGCAACATGAAGAAATGTGTCGGTGGTAGTGGCAACAACAGCAGCAGCACAAGGAAGAGATGCATCAATGGGAGCAGCAGCGACAGTAGCAGCATCACAAGCAAATGGAGTACATGCACCGTCTGACTCGTAGTTTAGGGATGGAGTTTACTTCACCACCTCCTCCACCTCCTCCAGAAGAAGACCCCCCCAGTGATTTGTTTTTTATGTTAAAAACATTTGAATTCAAGATTTGTAGTAATATGAACTATTTATATATTTTGTCTTTTATATTGGTGTAAATATTGCATAATTGTTTTTAATACATTATTATTTATTATTACAATTATATTTTTTAATATTTGTTTATTTTACTAATAATAATAATATTTTATGATTTTTTTATATTTTGTTGTAAATATTGAAAATTTTAATAATTTTAATATTTTTTTATTATTTTAATAATATTTATATAAATTTTTTATTAATCATAATTTTATTAAATATATTTTTTAGTATTATATTTTTTTAATGGTTGTTTATTTTACTAATAATAATATTTTTTATTTTGTTATTATTTTAATAATAATAATATAATTTTTTCATTAATCATAATTTTATTAATTTTTTTTAATATAATTTTTTCATTAATCATAATTTTATTAATTTTTTTTATTATGTGTAGTATTTACAATGGGACCTTTTTCAATGGGATCCCATCACAAATAATCTAAATATAATTTTTTATTATTATTATTTACGACGGGACGACGGTTCGTCGCAAATACTATTTGTGACGGACCCATCACAAAATGTTTATATATATATATATAATGTATATAATCGGACTGTTATTTGCAACAAGAAACTTACTCGTCGCAAATAGTATTTCCGACGGGCCCATCACAAAAGGTTGATTGATATATAATGTATATAATCAGCTTCTTATTTGTGACAAGAAAATTTCTCATCGCAAAAAATACTATTTGCAATGGGCCCGTCGCAAAAAAATGTATTTGCGACGTTTTTTTCTGCAATGGGTTATTTGCGACGGTTCCCCCTCGCTAAAGTCTATTTGCAATGGGATCCCGTTGAAAATAGCCTGATGAAAATATCTATAATTCCAGTAGTGAACTATCTATCAATGTGAGGATTAATGAGGCATGGAAGGAAGATGTAGAACTATTGAAGAAGGTCAGAAATTTTCTTGATTTAAACCTCGATTGTGATGGAATGATAAAGTTTATGAACTATGAATGTGTTTTACCGATACCATATTTTGAGAATAATCTATTTGATTAAGCTCATAGTTAATCATTCTTTATTCACCCTAGAAGTATAAATATTTATAGAGATCTAAAAGAGTTGTTTCTGGTGGGACAACATAAAGAGAGATATTACAGAGTATTTATATTGGTATTTGGTATGTTATAAATTTAAGGCTAAGAGAAGTAATTTTAAGGCTATGTTACAACCATTACCCATACCAGAATGGAAATGGGAAAACATCACCCAAAATTTTGTTATCAGACTCCTCAAAACATAAAAAGGCCATAATGTTATTTGGTTTGTAGTCAATCACCTTAAAAATATATCACACTTCATTGCTATCAGATAATATTTATATCTTGATCAGATTGACAGAATATGCATTAAATAAGTGTAAAAGTTTCATGTATTGCTAAATTATATTGTATCAAATTGAGATATGAGGTTTACCTCGATGTTTTGGAAAAGTCTTCATCCATCTTTAGATACTATGTTGAGTTTAAATATTGTTTATCATCCTTAGAAATATTTTCTTTATAATATAACCATTAAAACCCTAGATAAAATTTTTAGTTTATATTAAATGGATTTAATTTTTTTTGGGATCAGCACCTTCCTCTGGCCAAGTTTTCTTACAATAATAGCTTTCACTCGAGCATTCATATTGATCCTTATAAATCCCTCTCTGAAATGAAGTGTAGAAATTCAACATATTGTAATAAAGTTGGATGAATAAATCTATTAGGACATGATCTATCCGATTAAATGGTAGATAAATCTATAATAATTCTAAAACATATAAATATAACTTAGATTGAATATAAAAGTTATACTGACAATTGTTGGGGAAATCTTGAATCTCAAGTTGTTGAGAAGGTATTCCTATGAATTTATCCATGGAATAAGCATATGATATTCATAAAGAATTTAATTTTTATCCATAGGTATATTTTCCCATTTGGGATTCTTGATATAGTAGGGATGGTAGCTTATATCATTTGGGGCTTCCACCGAACCTCTCTCAAGTTCACAATGTGTTCCTTATATCTCTCCTGAGGAAGCATATACTTGATTCATCACAGGTAATGAACTCATAGGCCTTACCATTGTATAATTATATTTCTAATGAATAAAAACCAATATAAATCTTGGATCATAGAGATAAAGTTATATGGAAAAAGATTAATCGCCTGGTTAAAGTTATCTAGAGGAATCATAAATTCAAATAAGATACTTGGGAACCCGAGTCTGTGATGAAACAAAGATATACTATTTCATTGTTTTTGAGTAGTAGAATTCAAAAGAAAAAATTAATTTTAAGTGTATTATAACATATAACCCTAATATTTTACGATATAGTTCTCTATAAATAAATTCTATTTCATTGACAACTTTCTTTACACATAACATTGAGTTGAACGAACCGTGATATACTGTTGAAATATTATTATTTAATGTGATAGTTATCATATTTCCATTGGATTAGTGGGTACTAATAGTACTAAATAAATTATAAAAAATATATATATTACACATTTATAAAATGAATTCATTAGTTATCAATTGATAATAAATGAAAATAAAAAACATTTGAAAGTAAAAGTGATGTTTTTTTTTCTGAAAACTGTTTTTTTTTTGCGTGCAATGTGTTTTTATATAAATAAATTAAATTAATATCCATTGGTGAATTATTTTAATAAAATTTATATTTTATATATTCAATAAAAAATTTTTAACATTCATCTAATGTTTTTTCTAGGAATTAGATAAGAATAAATCTAGTTTTATGCTTTAAAATGTATTTTTCTAAAGAACAGTTTTTATCGTGTTTGGAACACTTATTTTAAAATTTATTTCTACCAATCATAAAAATTTAATCCTGAAAAAAATAATCCCATATTTGGAATCAGAACATTACAAAATAGTAAATAGGTCCCATTTATGAATAGCAACCTTGGAAAATATCTGTCACCCCGGTAAGGGTAAAACAGGTAAATAGGGTTAAAACATTGTGTTAAGGATTTAAAATCTCACTAACTCCTAAAACTAACCTATTTTATGATTGTATTTAGACCATTATCATCCAAGACTCAGAAATATGTCCAATTATTACCATTTTTCTTTTATTATTACATTTCTGTTATTTTTAGAAAAGGATAAATAAAAAATGTCTCTCTCTTGACTTTAATAACTCTAAATTTTTATTGTAAGGATAAAAAGAGGATATGTTTGGTTCTAAATTTTTATTTTAAATATGAACTATTTTTTATCATGTAAATTTATTTCTAATTTTTAGTGATTGAAAATTTACCTTAAATTCTTAAGCAACGCCGACACAATATTTATTCAATTAATAGAAAAATAAAATATATGATTTTAAAAATATTAAAAGTAATAAAATTTGGATGATTATTATGTTACATGTATTTTATAGATAAATTTAACATATTAGGAATCTTTTAAAGGTTTATATTCAAATTAATTTTTTATCATGTTGTCATTAAATTCAAATTAAATGAATAATGTTACAATGAAATTAAGGATATTTTATGTTAAATAATATTTATTAAATTATTTAAAAATAAAAAGAAACGTAAAATAGTAAAATTAGTATGATAAATGGTTAAAAATTTCATAACTTTGACATTTATGAGCTAATTGTTACCTTATAAGTTAAATTATATCCCAATAATATTAAAAAATCCATTACCATGGTTAAGATTATATTGGGTTAACCAAGGGGTTAAACCAATAGATGAGGTTTAAAATGACACAAAAACCTATATAAATTTCATTTTATGATTATATTTTAACCATATCCTCTTTTTAATCTAATATATGTACATTTGGTAGCATTTGAATTGAGAATAACTTAATTATAGTTTAATCTTTTTTTGTAATTCCAATTATGCCATTTCCCTCTCTTATAAAAGGACACCCCTTATATATTTTATTTACACCACTATGAGCAATCTAGATTTAACAAACCTAGGAAACTTATATTCTAAAATTAAATATCCAGAAATTACAATTGATGATATTTTTAAATGACCATTATAAGGTTCCTTAAGAAAGGATCAAAAGAAGGTCTCTTGAAGAAGAGGAAATCATCTTACCCAACCTCTTTAAATTTATTTCTTCTTTTACCTTCTATAAATCTATGTAATTAATCATAAAATACTAAATCCAGTTTTATAAATATAATAAAATGTTATTATGATCATGAAATTACCAATATCCACCCTTTTCCATCAAATAGGAAGTGAAAGTATCACTCTTGTATATGTGTGGACTACCACCTCGAAATAGAAATACAATTCGTTTTTCATCACCAAATTTAATGGATGGATATTATATTTGTTTTAATGTTTATACATGATATTTATGATATTTTTATTATTATATAATTATAATATCTTATCTACCTTCTTACCTTGTGATATGTCATAAAATGATAATGTCGCTCATGTGTATGCGTGAACCATCACCTCCACAAAGCGATGTGATTCATTTTTTCATTCCCACTTTACATGGATTGTAATAAGGATGGATTTAATGAATATTTATTATATAATAATTATTCTAGAAATTTGAATTATTATTTACCTTTCTTTCATTCCATCATTTTAAAAGTGAAAACAACATTCATGCATACATACAGTCAACCATCTCAATGAATGGTGTAATAAGTTTTTATATCTCTACCTTTTATGGATGATTATAAATATGACTATAATGAATATCTATGATATTTATATCATAAATAACATTATATATATTATTTAACCATGATAAAAATATAAGTACAAGAAATACCAAACAGAAATTTTCAAGAAAAATGAAATAGTTAACACTCAAAAATGAAGATTTTAATAAGGGAATATTAATATATGGGTTTTTAATTTTTTAAGTAGATAAAATATGATATTATATTTATTTACATGACTCTATTATAGAATTATAATTATTTTTAATTTATTAAATAGGATTTCAGATCACCTTTTTAGGAATTCTAACTTGAGGTAAAGGATTTATGTTACAATCTCATTACCAGGATTGTCTATGATCATGTTTCTCATGATGAAATTATATGAACTATAACATAATAATCTCATGATTTTTCTTATACTATAGTTATTTTTTGAGATTACCTATTTTATTTTAATTTTAATCTATTTAATAACTCAAGACACTAAAAGAATTTTACTAAAGAAATTTGACTTTAATTATATCTTCGGTCAAAAATATTTTTTCTTCCATATCCATATTTTATAAAATTGTTTTGAAGAATGTTTTTAATATTCTAATATGATTTTTTAAATTCCTATTTACCCATGATTTACTTTTTATAAGTTTTTTTAAAAAGATTCTTCTTATTTTTTCCAAAATAAGTTACTTTTAACTCTTCACTGAAAATGTGAAAGAAATATTTGATTTAACATACACGACATGAATGGAATTTACCACCATCATAACATATAAATGATTTGAAGATTTTTTTATAATTTACCATATTTATTTTAAAATAAAAAAATCTATAATATTTTTGAAATTTTTATATTTTAAGGAATTGATTTTAAAATAGAAAGGTTATTTTCTTCAAGAATGATTTTAATGATCTTTTTATGATATTTTTATTCATAAAAGACAATAAAATTTGATGTTTCTTTTAATTTAATAGGTATATGATCCAATAATACCAATATTTTTATTTATGTAGATGTTATATGATTATGATAATGAGATTTTTATGAAACTCTTTTATTTTCCATATGTTATGCTATGAAGAAATATTGAAATGTCTATAAAACCCATTTCCTTTCCACAATATATGATATATGATAAATATTTTTTGATATTTTGGCACACATATGAATGTATTATGATTATTTGATAGGTGAGACCAAAATTTTATATCTCTCTAATGAATTGTGTAAATATAGATATTTCATGAGATGATAAATACTGAAATGGGGATTAAACCCAATTAAGTAATTAAAATGTTCCACTATGATAGTCTGGGGAGAAAATATTGAAAAAGGATATGATCAAATGGGGATTGAACCCAATACATATTATAGTCTTGGTAGTGAGCATAATGATTTTATATTATTTTTTGTATGTCAAAAACGTATGTCTTATGTCAATGTTATGTTGTCATGTCTCATGTTATTTTATTCCTTTATAATTCATGTATTACAAGTTTCCAAGTTTTATGCCATGGATTAATATTATAATCTATGATATGTAGGGTATGGTTTTCAGATGTTAATCTCATGTTCTCATACCCTTATTCCTATGTTATGTTTAAATTATCATTGATATCTATCTTGTTTACCCTTACTGAGCATCAAAGCTCACCCTTTCTTATGTTTCATTTCCCTAGGTTATGAAGAAAGGTTTTAAGTATAATATGCATAAGAAGGGTTCTATGAATAACTTAGTGGAAATTTTTGTATATCTCTTATGAAAAAAAATTATGTATTCAAGTTTCCAAAGATGCTAAACCTATATATTCTAGGATGAATTGTAACTTTATGTACTGGATATTCATCAAATAAGATATAATTTTTATTAATGAAAAGTATGGGTAACTATAGTATTATTATCAATTCTTCTTAATTGAGGTTGTAAAAATACCTAGAATAAAATCATTTATACTTTGATATCTTTCTTATCCGATCTAAAAGTGACTTAGCTAACCCGGGGTGGTTGTGTATGTTTTTAATCATGTTTTCAGTTGAATCATTACTAGGATGGGTTTTTCCCACTTATATGACAAGAAAATACATTTATCCATTGATTTAATTAGACAAAGGAAATTAATGGCCATGGTTATTTTAGTCACATATAATGTGTTCAACCACTTGGATGAGGGACATGTGATATGATCTTATGCAAAAAGGGTGATATGTTATGTATCCATCATTTTAGTCAATCAATTTTTGAGAATCATGAAAAGATTAATTGGATTAGAATGGATTAAAATGTTCTATATCTGGTGGTAACTCAATGTCATGGATAAAAGGATTATACAGGTATACATATTATTTATATGATATATTTTATGATGGGCATGTTCATATAGAGATATAAGTATGTTTGGTGGAGATCTCACTAGACCCCTAGTAGCTTGAGTAGCATTGATACATTCATAGAGACCACTCTTTGATTAAATCCATTAAATGTGGATTTCATATTTGTTTTCCATGCAATTAAGGCCCATAAGGTCACACAATTAGTCATTTGGATAAGTGTTAAGCTTTGGAAAAACTATTTGATCCAAAAATAAATATATTTCAATAAAAACTTATCTAAAAGGAGTTTTACATGGATTCACAAAGAGTTATCAAGTTTTACATGAATTAATTAAGTATTTTACTGAAAAAAAATGATTTTTGGATATGAAATAAAAACATATGTATAAGATACATACAATAAAATAAGTTTCACCAAATTTTTCAGGATGAGTGCATGCATCTTCAAAATAAGAGGTTGGGTGCATGTGATACACACCTATCGTGGGGTGTGTAAAAATAAATTTATTTATTTTTCCTAGTGTGGAATAATTTCTAACAAAGGTCATCTCACTTGATGTTTTGTTGAAGGAAATCACTCACTACTTCCAATTCACTATTATATTTGTTTGGTGTTTTATATTTTATGAAAGTAATGAAATATGAGAGTTTTTTATGGAATTAAAAACTATAATTAAATATTCTATGAAAATTTAAGTAATACAAATAGAATGAAGTGTTAAAAATAAATCAAATACTCACAAAATAATCACCTAAAGTGAACCTTCATCATATTATTATTAGTTTCATATATACTTAATGAACACATTATATTATATGAGAGATCAAATTATACTTAGATGGTTGTATGTATACATTGAACTCCAAGATTTCCAAGTATACTATACATCTCTTTAATTAAAGGCAAAATGAGAGCATAAGAAGTAGTTAATCTTTAGATAACCATAGTGGGGGTAACTTTTCTCACTATTAGTAATCCTTGAATCAAAAAAAATAATATAATAAATATTAAACATGAATACCAAAATATTTTGATATGTAACTGGATCACTCCCCTAGATAGACCATGGGTTAGCTACACATTACCATGAATATAAGAGGCCATAGTGGATAAGTTAATAGAGAGAGAAAATGTGAGAAAAGAATGATATAAGGAGAGAAATGAGATAAAATTTAATTAAAACTATGAAATTATCTAATTAAGTAAAATAAATAGCAATAGAAAAACAAATCTAAAATAGTAGTAGAAATTCATAGTTGATTTATCTGGTGTAGTAGTCAATGCCCCCCAAATAACTATAGACTCCCCTTATTTATAGGAAATACCTCCTCTATCTCCCTTTGAAATTACTTATCAAATCTCCCCTTCATGTGTGTGAGGATTATGATGGTCAATGGGCTCAAATTTATTTTCTCCTTACTTCCAAATATCTTAAGATATCTTATATTTTAAAACTCACAAATTCCATGCTACAATCATTCTTTATTTTATCCTCCACCATGGAACATCATCGTATAATATTTTCTCCTTCCAAATTTTTAATTCTCACATGCATGGTATGATATTATTCAGTCATATGTTTTTCCACCATATTGGTTTTTAACTAACTCCAAAATACTTGGATAGTATTTATCTATCCAACAAAGTTGTGGAACAAGGTAAACCAAATTACATAAGGTAAATTCAAGGCATATCCATAGATATATATTGGTACCTCGATCCACTATATAATGATAACACAATATCTTTATATAAAGGTAAACAATCCCTCATATAGCCATCATGACCTAATGACCACTATGAAACATTTATCTACCACCAAGTATCCCTTCAACCTTATTTTTGTGTAAAGTAAATCAAACATGGATTGAACCTCCCTAGGGTATTTTTTTCATTACTCTTACCATTTCACAAAGAGTTTTCATTCATGCGTGTAGGAATCTTGGCCAAAAATCTACTATACTATGTATTGAATTTTTCTTAGTATTGTATCCTTGAATTATATCTGTGTAACATGACCTTGCATGGAGTTTCAGTCATTGTGGTAGAAGTATTTTCATCTTGATACATGAAATGTATCATCATTGAGGCTAACCATGAGTTATCATATTTGTGCATTGATTTATTCATCCCAATAAATGATTATCTATCCATTTAAGAGATTCCTTTTTTTTTTCCATGGATGATTATGGTTGGTACAAAATGTGTGAGTAATCAATTTCAATATTCTTAATTGTTTCTCATGGAATTATACATCATGGTGATAAACATGGTAGCATAGTGAGGAAGAAAAACCCTAAGTGTGCATGTTAAAATGTGAATAGTGACACTACTTAGAAGTTCCATTTATAATTTACTCTCATCTAAAATCTACTATATCAACCTAGATGCATTATTATTGCTCTTAACAACTCATAGAGCCACCCTACTTTGTTGATCACTAGTCCAGTGCAAGCCTTTCAAAACTCAGCATCATCACCACCCCATTCTTATTTATCCTTCTATACTCGCCTATTCTAGGTGATTGAATTAGGTTTATCATATTATTTATCAAATTATTGAATAATTTTGGAAGGCATGAATGGAACCTTTTTTGGGTATCTACACAGCTACACTAAGCCTAAAGACACATACATTGTGGTTAAATGACACATATTTTGAGTTATATATAATTTACTTTTACATAGGAGGTTGGAAATGACCCTTACATGAGAAATTTTTACACTTTTTCAAGGTTGTATTTAATTCACTCAACAAAAAACACACATACTGGTATTGACACATACACATAGGTCCTTTTCCAAATACAAGTAGTAAACTCCTATAGAAATTCCCGATTTCTATTGTAATTGAAAAGTTCCTTGATTTATCCTAAATCAACTTCAACCACCTAAAATAATTATAAAAACATTCAATATTGAATATATTTTTTTTAATTATTAAAAACATAAATAAAAAATTAAAAGTCAATAATTAAACCATTTTTTTCAATTAAATCCAAAATACTCCTATAATATAAATATACTACAATTACCCTAAAAATGATAAATTTTAGGGATTAAAATAATTTGAAATAAAAATTTAAATGTATAAAAAAGTTGCCTTTTTTAACTCCACCGCATAAAAAAATCACTATGGGAAAACAATTTATACCATGGTCAATTAAGATTTTTTACGATATCATTGACATAATTTTTTAATTTAAACAATAAAATAAATTCCATGCCTCCTTAGTGGATTCCAATTCTTTATTTCCTCACTAAATAAAAAAAACATTCAATAACTTGTTAATTCACATGTGCATTTTTTACTTACCTCCTCAGATGTGCATCTCTTTTCAATCAAGGATTTTGAATTGGATATTTTTTTCATTCCTAATCACATGAATGATTTACATAGGCTTAATTCTCTTATAGAATCTCAATTTAAAATAATAATAATTTTTTTAAAAATAAGGACATTACTTGGGTTATTTTGAGGCTAAATGGGTTGGTAAGAATTTAAATGTAAAAACTATTGAGGAAAAATGAAGAGGATTTTATATAAAATTAATTAAATTGAAATAGATAGTTTAAGTTCAAGAATGAATCATCACTTACTCCTAACTTGGAAATGTTTAACCTCCAACACCTATCACTTTTTTAGGTAGTCCACATCATGTAATGTTTAGCAGCAATGATAAATTTCTTCTCACTGACTCTTTTTGTGGTATTGTTTCAACTTGTATTCATATCTGATTACAATATTTCTATTCTAGAATATTTTTTCATATTTTATTTTTTATAGGGAAAGAGAGGTATATTTTTATCTCTACGTAATATTGATATCCCAAAACAAATTTGAATTAAATTTTTATTCATCCACACACCATTCCATAATGTATATATTTCCCAAATAACACTATTAAAAGTTTCCAACACACAAAAAAAAGATTCATTTAAGTAGTTCAACACTCATCATCCCCCTAAACTTCAATTCAACCATGATTATGAAATTAACTTATAGATAAATGTAGATAGAGATTTTTATCTTGTAATGTGGCTACGTGATAAGGATTTTTATAGCTACTAGGGGCTTAATAAAATGATAATATATGATGGTGGTCTTGAAAATGGAGTTTAATGTAAAAAATGGGATACCAAAATGGTTTCTCAATCATATTTAACACAATTTGTGAATTGTAATAGATTTAAATAAGATAAAAACCGAAGTTTTAGATTTTACAACATGTCTTAAGACTCTTAAAAAAATTGAAATAGAAAGAAGTTGTCAACAAGGTTTAGAAACCTCTCAACATTGAGATAAATATTTATTATGGATATAACTAATACACATTAAGTTTCAAATTTTAACAAAATTTATTAAATAAAATGATTCTAAAATAAAGAAGAAAAATTCCATTTCAATAATAATTTAGAACTTTTATAAATTAAAATCAAGTAGTTTTTTACAAAAAATCAATATAGAATCAAATTTCTATAAGTATTAAATGAATCTAAAAGTCTTAAAAATCCTTTAAAAATTCAGAAAATAAAATAAAAAACATGAAATTTCTATAACTAATTCCTATCTAAATAGGTTGAAACCCCCTCACACACACTTATCTAACATCGACCCTTAAATTTTATGCATTAACACAAAAGTTTTACAATGATTTAAACAAATTTAAAAGATAAATGAAACCTGGTTTATCATAAGGGAATCCTTGAGTTAGTCTTTAAAGTGTTTCTCATAGAAAACCTACAATTGAAAACAATAAAAAATAAGAAAATTTAGTGAAAGTAAAATAAATATATAAAATAAAAAGGGAAAAGACCTTGACCATTGTTGGTTTGAACCCTAAGTGGGTACTAATGTTTTACTGCACCTATCCATGTAGTTCTAGTGGTTTTTCATAGTTATATGGTGGGTGGAGTTTCTTTGAGGTGAACCACCACATATATTTCCTTCCAAATTTTTTTTATTCAAATTAAATATAGAGGATCTCATGGGTAGAGTAAAAAAAATCCATCCCCTTATCTATAAGGTGCAACTTGCATGGTGGGGGTAGAACTAAGAATGGATCCTCTTATTTATCTTTGTCCATTACTTCTTCGGACTCTTATTCATTCTCCAAGGATTTCTCAAAAAAGTGTTGCATTAATATTTTTTTCAAATAGAAAGTCGGAGAAATTTTTTTTTTGAATAAAATTAAAACATGAATAATTTATATAAGAATATTTTCTTTTTATGTGAAAAAATTATGACTTTATTTATTCATGTAAAGATAATTGGAATTATTTATTTACTCCCTTAAGTATATGTTTAACTTGTTTAGGGATCTCCATGTGTCCCTCATTAGGTGTATTTTAATCTTCAACTTTATCCTCAATAGAAAACAAATTGTTGGGTAAATCTATAAAATTTAAATAAGGGGTGTTAATAATCAATTAATTTTTAATGAAAATAAAATAAATTTAGTGTAGAAAGGTATTTAATCATAGAGTTGGTTTCTCCTCAAGTTCCTTATTAATGAAAAAGGATTCATGGTGTAGGGTTGCAGTGGAAGACAGCAGGTAGTCAAACATCTCTATATTTTTTTTCCAAATTCTACCACTTGGGTGGTTTGTTCTTCTATATCAAAAAATATCAATTTTTTATAAGTCTTATTATTTGAATGTATAAGATCATATTGAATATAAATGTTGAAAAATTCATTCTAAAATTTATTCAAATATTATTGATTTACTAAAATTGTATCAGTGTGCAAATATGAATCTCCCTTATATATTTTTGTAAGTCCTTGATTGAGTTTTGTGGTTTTTTTCAAGCAATACCTCAACCTAAAAATTTTATTCAAAAAAAGGACGAAACAAGAGAAAAACATTTTGTTCCTTAACTACTTCTTAATGAAACTATGGGAAGTGCTCATGAATCTTAGTTAATCTAAGCCCCAATGCTTCCAATACTAGGTACTTGAGTTAATTTTTAAGGTCTTGGATAATCTCTTTGTTTTTTTACTCTTAGATAATTCTTCTTAAAGATCTCCTTTCCTACCTAAAAAAAGTAACAGCTTCTTCCATTAGTGAGGTAGATTTAGTCAATGAATCCAATAAAAAAATAGATTTTTAAATTTTTTTGAAAGCAATAATATATTAAAAAAATTAAAAAAATAGTTAATAAAAGACTACTTGGTTCCCTGAAAATGGCTCTAAGTCTTGATGCACACATGTCATGGGGTATAGAAAAAGAAATTTATTTATTTTTCTTTATATAGTATAGTGGATGACTAGGGTTGTATCACTTAAAGAGATGTTTTAGGCATTCATTCACTACTCTTAATTTAATTATTATATTTTTTAGTGTTTTATATTTTATGAAAGTAATGATATATGAAAGTTTCTATTATATAATGAAAAAATATAATTAAACATGAAATGAAAACAAAATGAATATAGAAAAAAATGAAGTGTTAGAAAGAAAGGTAATTATTCTAAAAGGATCACCCAAAGTGACCCTTAATCATCTTATTATTAGTTTCATATCTACTTAAATAAAAAAATCCAGTGTATGTGTGATCATATTCTTATGATATGGTTTAATATGTATAGTGTATTCAATGATTTCCATTTACACTTAACACCTACTCCATCAATTGGAAAATAGGTGTATAATAATATGTTAATCTTTAGAAAACCATAGTGTGGGTAAATTATCAAACTTGTGGTAATAATTTAATAAACCAAAATAATATAATAAACTTTAAACTTTAATGCCTGAATGCTTGATTTCAGCTTTGGTTTACTCTATAGGGAGAGTCCTCATGTTAGCTGATCATTACCATGAGCAGAGGATGTCACTGTGGAGAAGAAAGCAGGGAGAGAAAACGAGATAGAAGAGAGAGAATTATATAGAAATTAGATAAAAATTTATTAAAACATTATGATTACATAATAAAAAAAATTAATAGTATAAAAAAAATAATCAAAAAACAAAATAGAATTTTCATATTGGTTACTCTAGTGAAATGGATGATCCATCCCAACATAAGTGGCCTCCTATTATTTATATAAAAAAATTCATTATCTCCCTTATAATTTTCTTATCAAGTATTCCCTTAATTTTTGTAAGGAACTCTGTGTTCAATAGGATTAACTTTATATTCTACATAATTTTTTATATCTCAAGGGATCTTATATTTTAAAACTCACAACTTTCACATTGTAAACTTTTATTTTTCATCATCTAACATGCTACACCATCATGTGATATTTTCTCCATCCAAAATTTGAATATACTTGTTCATGGTACAATCCTATTCATGCTTATGGTATCCCTTTACAGTGGGTTTCCATGATATCTTTAGTGATTCCATGTAGGTTCTTTGATTGATATTGGTGCAACATAAGGTGAAACAACTTAAGTTTGGGTAATTTGATTCAGTTCCCTATCTACATAAGGTTAACTAAACCCACTATGTAAAGGTAACATGATCAACCCACATAAATGTAAATAAACACCCACACAACAATAATGATCCAATGACCTTTACACAGTATTGACCTAACATCACACAACCATTCAACCTTTAATTTGTATAAGGGTAATCATAAACGGCTCACACATCACCATGGAAGTGTCATTTTTTTACTTATTTTACCAGGTATTTTCATCTATGTATATGGTAATATCGACTATAGAATCTAACACACTCTGTATGGTGTTTTTATTTGAGTTATATCCTTAAATTATATCTATGAAACACACCCTTTTATGGAATTTCCCTCATCATGAAAGTAGTCATTTCATCTTCAAACATGAAGTACAAAATCTTCAAGGATGACCTTATTTTCTGATCTTCATGAGTGTCTTCATTAATAATCACATAAAATCATAAATCTACTTATAGTATTATTTGTTCACCCATGGTAGATTTTTGTAAGTATTGAGGAATGATGAGCCGATGTTGATTTCCTTAATCCATGCTCATTTAAATATATGGCATGTTGATGAATGTGGTAGTGCAATAAGGATTAAAAACCCTAAGCACATGCATTAAAATTTAAACTGTATCACCACTCTGGACACCCACATTGAAGTTATGATCATTTGGTCTCCAATATATCAACCTAGATGTGTAATCAGAGCTCTATACAATTAAAAATTTCAGCCCCACTATATTGATCACTATTTTTGAGCATACCTACTGGACCTAATCGTTGATGCCACCCCATTCTTGGGGAACCTCCTCTATTGGCCCACTCTTGGAACTTAGATCAACTTGTTCATATATTTATCAAGTTTTTGAATTATTTTGGAAGGAATTAATGGATAAAAACTACATTGGGTAACTACATACCTATGATGATCCAAAAGATAGATATATTAGTGTCAATTGACACATATGTAGGTCTAGATAGAATTAAATCATAAAATGAAGGCTGGAACTAACTCTTACACAAGTATAGTTTACTCATATGAAATGAAATATAGAATTCACTCGATGAAACATATGTAGGATAGTATTGACACCTACACACAACTCCATTTCTATATACAATTTCTGAACTCCTATAATATTTCTATATTTCTATTTTAGTATAGAATCACCTTGGTTTCTTTAGAATAAACTTTATCCACCTGGAATAATTATCAAAAAATTCAATATTAGTTGTATTTTTTACTTTAGTTATTCAAAATATAAATAAAACAATTAAAAATCAAGAATAACAATATTTTTTCAATTGAATCTAAAATAATCCTATAATCTAAATATGAAATGATTAACCTTAAAATGAAATTTTTTAGGGATTTAAATCATTTAAAATAAAAAATTAAATGTATAAACATATTGTCTTATCTATTCCCCACACTTAAATATTTCACTTAAAGAAATCATCTTATATCATGATAAATTAAGTTTTCTAAAGATATAATTGACATCACTTTTCAATTCAAACAACCAAAGAAATTTCATGCCACCTTAATGGATTTAAATTCTTTATTTCTTCACTAAATCATAAAAATTCATTCAATCTATCATTAATTATCATGTGTGTTTTTTAATTAACTTATTGGTTATTTATCTCTCTTCACTCAAGCATTTTGAATTGGAAAATTTCAAATTATTAAGATCATACATGATTACATAGTCTTGATACCCTCTTAGAATATACACTTCAAATAATTATAAAAATATATTAATCATGATTTATTTTTTAGTATTTTTGTGAGGCTAAAAGAGTTTGTAGGAATTTAAATGAAAAAAATATTGAGGTGTAATGAGGAGGCTTTTATCTAAAATGAAGTAAAATGCGTGTAATATTTTAAGCTCAAGAATGGATTATAACTCACTCCTCCCTTGAAAATAGTTGACCTCTAAACACCTATCACTTTTTTTGTAGGTCCATACCATTAAATTTTACACATCAATGATAAATTTATTCCCTCTTTCCCATTTTGTGATATTGTTTCATCTTGCATTCATATCTGATTCCAATATTATTATTCAAGAATTATTTTTAGATTTTCATTTTGAAAAAGAAAAGGAGTTGTATTTTAATCTTCAAGTAATTCTGAAATCTTGAACCATGTTTGAATGAGTTTTTTTTCATCCCCACATATTTCCATCATCTATATCATTCTTAGTAGAACCAAAAGTGTATAGCACCCACAAAATAGATACTTTAAAGAATTGTAGAGCTCATATTTTCCTTCACTCGCACTTGATTTAAACAATGATCAAGAAATTGAATTTTATATCAAGGTAGATATGGATTTTTAGATTTTAATTTATTTTAATAATAATGTATTTCATGGTTACTGGGGGATTAAAACAATTTTTAAATATAAGGGTTGTCTTTAAAATAAATTTAAATGTAAAAATGAGCTCACAAAAAGGTTCCTCAATCATATTTAACACATTTAATTAATTTTAATAGCTTTTAAAAATAGGAAAATAGTAAGTTCTATAATTCACAACATGTATTAAGACTCTCAACAAAAGGGAAATAAAAATAATATGTCAAACTGTTTTAAAAACCTATTGGGTTTGGGAAAATTATTTATTATAGATAGTACTAGTGTACATTGAGTTTTACATTTTATAAAATATAATTAAATGAGTATATTTTAAAATCAATAAGAAAAATTCCATTTTATAAATAATTTATAACTTTTACAAATTCAAATCAAGTAGTTTTGTAAAAAACATCAAGATAGTATCAATTTTGAAAAGGTACTCAATGATTCTCAATGTCCTAAAACACTACAAAAAATAAAAATAGAAAAGAAAAACTTGAAAGTCCTAAAAATAATTCCAATATAAATAGGTTTAAATTCCCTCCCATTTACTAATCTAACATATCCACCTAAATTTTAATAATGATCATAAAATATTGTCAGTCATTTGAAAAAAAAGAAAAGAGAAATACAACCTCGTTTATTGGCAATCCAGCCATGATTTTTATCTCTTGTGTGATTCACACTGAAAACCTACAAGTAAAAAAATAAATAATAATAAATATCATTAAAATTAATACAAATAAAAATAAATATATGGAAAAGAGGATAATTCTTTATTTGACCTCCCCTAAGTGGGTACAAGGGTTTTAGTTCCCCTAGACAATCTGTTTCAGTGGTTATCTAGAGTCAAATGGTGGGTGGAATTTCTTTGAGATGAAACATCACAAAACATTCCTTAAATATTTAATTCCTTCACACTATATATATAGGATCCTATGGATATAGTATAAAAAATTCATCCCCTTAGCTATAAGGTACAAATTTCATGGTGAGAGATAGAACTAAGAATGGATCCTCCTCCTCTACTTCATCTTATAATTTTTTGTCCTCCTAATCATTCTCTAAAGTTTTATCAAAATTTTCTACATCAATATATTTTTCAAATGTAAATTCAGAGAATAGTTCTTTTTGAAAAAAATTAAAACACAAAAAATTTACATCAACATATTTCCTTTTTAAGTGAAAAGCTTGTGATTTGAGTCCATCACATAAAGACACTAAAAATTATTCAGTTACTCCCAAAAATATGTGTTAAATAGGTTTGAAAAGACCCATTTTTCCCTCATCAAATACATTTTTATCTTTATATATATCTTATAAAGTAAACCAATTGTTGGTATAATCTACAAAATTTAAACAAGGGGATTAATGAAAAATTTATTTTCAACGAAACTAAATGAAATTGAGTACAAGAAATGACTAACTCACTAAGTTGGTTCTACCTAAAATTATTATTTAAAGAAAATGATCCTTAGAGTAGGGTTGAATTGGATAAATGAAAGTATTTAGTATCATCCATGTTTTCTTTAAATTCCACCACTTTGGTTGTTTCTTCTTCCAAATAAATATAAAGACGTAGTGGCGTCGAGTCTTCTTCTATGAAGATGCGAAGATCATATTGTATGTTAATGCTTAAAATTTCATTCCAAAATTCATCCAAATATTTTTGATATATCATAAGTGTATAATCATTAATTTTGTCTTTATGAATCTCCTATAAGTTTTCATGGAAGGCCCTAATCTGGATTTGGGATTTTTCTTTAATTAAGGCCCCAACCTATAGAAGTTCATTAAAAAGACTGGGAGGAAATAAGAGAGACTCTTTTTATGCATTTGATTGTTATTGATGAAACTCTAGGAAGTAAACATGTATATTATTTAATTCATATGAAAATGATTCCAATACTAGGTACTTAAGGGCCTCTTTAAAGTTCTATTTGATCTCTTTGAATTCATCCTCAGAGACAATTCAGCTTTGAGCTCTCCTCACTTGTCTAGAGAACAAAGAAATAGTTCCATCTACGAGTGAGGGTGAGTTAGACAATGAATCACAAAAAAATAGACATTTTAATTTATTTTTAAAGTAATAAAATATTAACAAATTGAAAAGAAATGGTGAGTGAAAGACCACTTGGATCCCTAGAAAAGGTACCAAGTTTTGATTCTCACCTTTAGTGGGGTGTGGAAAAAGAATTTTATTTATTTTTTATAGTACATAAGAGTGGCTGAATGAGGTCATCTCAATTGGGGATCTATTTTAGGAAATAACACACTATAACTAATTCAATTATTATATTTTTTATGTTATTATATTTTATAAAAGCAATGAAATGTGGGATTTTTAGATATTGAATTAAAAACATAAATTTAACATGAAATAAAAAAATGAATTTAGAAATAATGAAGTGTTATAAATAAATATAATTCTCCCAATATACTTATCCAGAGTGAACCATTATCATTATATTATTAGTTTTATATATACTTAATGAAAACACTCTATTATATGTTTGATGATCTTCTTCTGAGATGGTTGTGTGTGTACAATACACTCATTGGTTTCCAGGTACAATGCACACCTCATTCATCAAAGAAAAATAGGTGTAGAAGAAAAAAATAACCATTAAATAACCACAGTGAGGGTAACTTTTATCAGTACTAGTAATACTTGAATCAACCCAAATAAGATAATAAATATTAAACAAGAATTCATGAAGACTTTGGTTTGGAATTGTATTACTATCCTAGGAGATTCCTTGGGTTAGATACTCATTACTATGAGAATAAAAGGTAATCATGGAGAAGTTAATGGGAAGAGAAAACAAGAGAGAATATAGAGACATAGAAAGAAATGAGAGAATTCTTTATTAAAATGATTTGATTATAGAATTAAGGAAAATAAATAGTATCAGGAAAAATAATCTAAAACAATATTAGAATTTCCATCCATATTTATTCAGTGTTGTGGTGGATCCCTCCCAATAATTTTGATCTCATATAATTTATAGGGGAAATATCCTATGTATCCCTTAAAATTGTCTACTCAAATCATCCATTTATTCATGAGATTATATCGATGGAAAAAAGACTTGAATTTTGTTTCTCCTTCCTTCCAAAGATCTCAGGGGATCTTATATTTTAAAACTCACAAATTCCACACTGTGAAATTTCCTTATTTAATCCCCCACCAAGGCACACCATTGGGAGATATTTTCTTCTTCCAAAATTTTAATCTACGTCTGGATAGAAAAATATTATTCATGCATACAGTCTCTCTTCATAGTGGCTATCAAAGAGATCCACAATTCTTCCATGGTGGTTCTTCAATCAACACAGGTGTAGTGTGAGGAAAAAAACTTACAAAAGGATAATTGGAGCCTAATATATATCTACATAAGCATAGATCAACCCACTATATAAAGGTGACACAATCTCTATATGTAAAGGTAAAAAACCTCACACATCCAGGATGACCCAATTAGATTTACACAACATTGATCTACCTTTATACATACCATAAAAATTAATTTCTCATAAGGGTAATTAAATGAGACTCCCACATCACCATGGGGTAACATTATTTATCTTTCCATTTCACTGGTAATTTTCATCCATGCATACAAAAAATCGACCATATCATGCACCATTATTTGTATGGAATTTTTCTTGGTGTTTTATCCTTGAATTCCATCAATGAAACACTACCTCATGTGGAATTTCACTCATATTATTGGTAGTTGTTTCATATTGAAACTTATAGTGCATCATCTTAGAAGTTGGACCTAAGTTATCATCTTTGTGTAGAACTTCATTAATCATTATAGAGTATTTTCCAACAAGTAACATGATTATCTATTAACCCCTGTAAAATTGATGTAGGTATAGAGGATCAATGAGTCAGTGTTGAGATCCTCAATCAGTGTTCATGATAATCTATGAAATGGTGATGAATGTGGAATTATAGAGAGGATCATGAACCCTAAGAATGTGTGTTAAAATATGAACGGTGCTATTAATCAGGATTCCCAAATCAAAGTTATTCTCATCTAAACTCTGCTATATCAACCTGGATGTGGGATCATGTTTCCAAAAAACATGCAGAGCCAGCCCCACATTGTTGATCACTAGTCTGATGCATGCACACTGGACTTAAGAACCTACCCATCCCACACATTGTGAACCTCCTTTGCTCACCCATTCTAGGTTCCTAGATCAGGTTGACCATATTTTTTATCTATATGTTGAATGGTTTTGGAAGGAATGAAAAAAACCAACATTTGGGAGCCATAAACCTATGTTGTAACAAAATAAACCTATGTTGGTATCAAATAACCCATATCTAGTTCTAGAAGTAATTTACACATACACAGGAGGCTGGAACTAACCCTTATGTGAATAGAGCTTACTCATATGCAAGGTAGGATGGAATTCACTAAACGACACATATGTGGGTTGGTTTTGGAACATACACACATATTTTTTCTAAATATAAGCAGTGAACTCCTAAAATAATTTAAAAGTATGATTTTAACATCAAATTTCTCTTATTTCTTAAAAATCAACTTTATCCACCTGAAATAATTATCAAAACACTCATGATAAAATATATTTTTTTCTCAAAATATTCTAATGATAAATAAAATAATTAAAAGACAATAATTAAACCATTTTTTGTAATTGAATATGAAATAATTCTACAATAAAAATATGAAAAAATTACCCTCAAAATGATAAATCATTGGTATTAAAATAATTTAAAAAATAGAGTGAAATTTATAAAAATATTCTCTTATCAATTCGTTAACACTTAAACATTTCACTTCAGGTAATAATATTATACCACCATAAATTTAGATTTATCAAGATATAATTGAAATCACTTTTCAATTCAAACAACCAAATAAATATCAGTCCTTCTTAATGGATTCTGATTCTTACATTCATTACTGGATTATAAAAATTCATTCAACCACTTATTAATTCTCATGTAAATTTTATTCTTACCTCCCCAGTTGTTCATCTCTCTTCACTCAAGGATTTTAAATTGGATATTTTTATCATTCTTTAGAGAATGAATGATTTATATAGGATTAAGTTACTCCAACAATCTTGACTTCATATAATCATAAAAATGTTTTAATCATGAATACTTTATGTGGATTTTTTGAGGCTAAAAAGGTACATAGAAATTTAAATATAAAAACCATTGAGGCGGAATGAAGAGGCTTGTATCTAAAAGAAAGTAAAATCCAAGAGACAGTTTAATCTCAAGAAAGGATCCTCACTCACTCCTTCTAAATAGTTGACCTATAAACACCTCTGACATTTTTTTTGGAATTTCAAACCTTGGAATTTTTAACATAAATAAAAAATTTATTCCCTCTTCTCCCTTTTTTGTAACAACCCAAAATTTTATATATATTGAATTTTTATTATGAATAAATATTTTTTTTGTCATAATTAGGTATATAATATAGTATGAACACATGAAAAACATAATAAAAAACAATAAAACTTTATTAATTTAATTGATAAAATTACATTTATATAATAAATATATCCAATAAAATGGAAAATAGTATAACATGACAAGAAAAATAAAAATAAAACTAGAACAGGAAAATGTGGATCACATTGATCACCTAGAATGATCACATTCATAGGCAACACTATAAAAGAGACAAAACATTACTAATCCATTAACATATTAGAAATTAAGAATATATAACCTTGAGAGGAATTGATGTAAATGGTGATTAAAGTAATTAAGAAGTATTTATAAAAGTTAGTATGACTATTGGAATAGTGATATGGCTATTGGAATAGTAACCTAACCATTAGGAATAGTAACCTGACCGTTGGAATAGTAAATTGACCTCAAAATAGTAAAATTTAATTTACCATGCATAATTTAAGAAAATATAAATATTTTAATTCCATATAATAAATATCATTATTAAAAACTCAAATAAATTATTAGAATTTTTTTAATAAACTATATTTTATTGTATATCATAAAAATCATAATTTATATATTAATAATTAAAATTATATTTTTTTTATAACATTATTAGGATAAAATGAATTTCATTTTTAGAATCAAAATTTCTAAATTTTATAATTGTAATTTTTTAGTAGATTTTAGAAAAAACTATGATTTTTAGGTGAATAGTACAAATACACTTTTTAAATAACTAGTATCTACTAAATTACATCATTCAGGATGTAATAATGTCATAACTAATTATATGATTTTAGGATTAGTAAAAAAATTTCTAATGAGTTAAATAATTTATGAAATTTAAATTTCAAACCTAAAAAAGTATTTTTCAAAGTATAAAGTATAAAGTATTCTACTAAAAAAATAATTTTTTATTTTTTCTACTTTACTTTTTAATAAACTAATGAATTTTTTTCTGAAGGGTTTGAAAGTTTTAAAAAAATATTTTTAATTAAATTTAATTCATAATTTCAAAATATCACTATTATAATGTTTACCTTGTAAATTATATTTTATCCAATATTTTATCCATAAAACACCCCTCTCCTTAAGTATAAATACACCCTCTCCCTCCCCTTGGAAAACCACTTCCATTACACTTATCAAATACAAATCTCACCAAAATTCAATATATTAATCCCCTTATAATATTTTTGGACGTTTTGGAGATGTATAACTCTGATATTTTTAGGATTTAAGGGTATTATAGAAGGAACAACTCAAAGAAGGTGGAATGATTCTTTCATCTTTTCCTCTCATTTTTCTCCCCTCTTCCTCAACCAATCTATTATATTCTTAAAAAATCACCTAAAATTAATTAAATAAAATGTTATAATTATTATAATTTTATTAACCTACTGTGATGATTTTATTTACAACATATTTATATGTTATACATCTCTCCCATCCTCTTTTGACGATGCCTCGTTAATGATCAGTTAAACACCTATAAAGACATTGTTAACTCTCTACTTATCACCTTTTTTATGGATGGTTAGAATAAATTATTTATAATACATAAATGTATAAATATATTTAATTATAATCTTTTTTAGTTAATCTTATTAATGTGTAAATAACAATAATGTAAAATCCTAAAATAATAGTATGATGAGACATTTTAAAGAAAATATAATATCAAAACATTTCACCATTTACAAATAAAATTAACAAATAAAATACAATGATTATAATTTATCAATAGTACAAAAAATAAACATAATTTACTTATATTTTTATGTTTTAATAACAATAATTTAATTATACATTGATAAAAATGGTGAAAAAATAAATTGGGATATAAGGTAAGAAGAATTATCAAACCCAACACCTTCTTTTTGGGTTATCTCCGCTTTATTTTTATTTTCCTCATGGATTATTATAAAATGTACTAAAAATATACTTTAAATATTATTTAACTATTCTTATTTGGGATATAAATTATTATAAATTGTTGAAAATATTTCAAATTTATTTATAAATATTTTTCCAATAGATTTTATTTTCCAAAAATCTCATTGACTTCACTTGATTTTTTTCTTACTAACTTGATGAATGGTGATATTTTATGATAAAATATGATTTCCCTTATTCATTTGGGAACCAAAAATCTTATTCATTAAAGTATTTTATATGAAATTTTGATGAAACTCATTCCTTTTCATGGGTTAATTTTATGATTACAATTGTTATCCAATTAATTATTATATGGAATGCATGATTAAGAACATTTTATAATGTTGCAAGTGGGACTAAAATTATATATACCTACAATAAATTGGGTAATATGATATATATCATGATATTATGTGTATTTAGAATGAACATTATATTTTATTTATTTTGAATTATGATGTTATGAATTATACAAATATATTATGTGTGTTCATGATACAATATTTTTTCACAACTATGTGTGGTATTTGACCACTATGTTACGATGTTAAATTATTATTCATATTACACATTCTATACATTTTTCAAATAACTCCATCATTCTTATAATGATACTCATTTTCTTATGACATGTGATGATGATTATGATCAAATATGTACCATTGATTCATCTCCCTTTTTCCTTCCCTTTTATTCCTCCCCTTATTGTGATTTTACATGACTGTTTTCTTTGATGTATGTTCTCAGTTGAATAAATATACTATGGATAATATGAGAGATTTTAGGAGGACTATAAATAAGAAATTAAATAATGTTTTAGTTTTATCTATTCATGATGTATGATCCTAATTTTCCCAAGATACTAAACCTTTCCATTTTGGAATGTATTATTATTCTGTTATTCGTCCTAAAAAATAATTAAATAGTTATGTGAGAAAAAATTTGGTCACTATATTTTGTTTCATTATTCCATCCTGCATTTAGTTCTGATTTCTTAATTTATATTCAATAATTCTGTGTTCAAATGTGACTTTCTAGAGTTAAAAAGAGGTAGATTTTAAGCTTAAAGTAATGGTGAACTCCCAACCCATATTTGAATGAATTTTTTTCTCATAATAACATATTTACATCATGTATTTATTTCCCAAATAGTAACATCAAAGTGTACAACAAACATAAAATAGATTCTTTAAAGTGATCCACAACTCATCCTTTCCATCCCCCACACGAAATTTTAATGATTATCATGTGATTAACTTCTAGATAAAGGTAGATAGGCATATTTTAATTATAATTTTGTTTCCTAACAAGTTTTTTCATGGCTAATAAGGGGTTAATAAAATGTTCAGATGTAAGGGAAGGCTTGAAAATATATTTCAATGTAAAAATGACCTTTAAAATGGTGGGCATCCATATTTAACACAATTCATGAATTCTAACCTCTTTGAATAAGTGGGAAATAGTATTTTTTATATTTCAACACATGTTTTAATAATATTAAAAAATATAAATATAAATAATATATAGAATATTTTTTGAAATTACTCAGGTTTGGGGAAAATTTTCATTATGGACAAGACTAGTGCACATTGAGTTTCACATTTGATCAAACTTCATTAAAAGAAAAGATTTGAAAATAAAGAATTAAAATTTAATTTCAATAATAATTTAAAACTTTTATAAATTAAAATCAAGTATTTTTCTCAAAAACGTCAAGATAGTCTCTATTTTCCAATGGTATTCAATGAAGATCAAGGTTCTAAAAATACTCTAAAAATAAAAAATAAAAACATGAAATTTGTAAAAATAATTCCTACCTAAAGTGGCTAAAACAACCTCCCCCACACTTATCTAATTTTCCCCTTAAAGTTAAATAATTATCATAAAATAATGGTTTTTATTTAAATAAATGTAAAATAGAACTATAGTCGTGTTTATTGGCAGGGAAGTATTGATTAATCTCTTAAGTGCTTCACACTAAAAACCTATAAGTAAAAAATAAAAAAAATAAAAAAAACTCATTAAAATTATAATAAATAAATAAATATGATAAATGGAAAAGAAAATGAAAGTTTTTTATTTTACCCCCCAAGTGGGTAATAGAATTTTAATTCCCCTAGATAAGCAGTTACAAAGGTTATCCATAGTCAGATAGTGGGTGAAGTTTCTTTGATATGAATCACTGCATAGATTTACTTACAAATTTCATTCCCTAACATCAGATGTAGAGGATCCGATGGGTAAAGTACTCAAAATAAATCCCATTTTATATAAGGTACAACTTTCATAGTATAGGTAGAACTAATAATAGATCCTCTATCTTTTCTTTGGACACTACTTTTTTGGCCTCTTCTTCATTATCCAGGGCTTGCTCAAAATATGTTGCATCAACAAATTTTTCCAAGGGAAACTCATAGAAAACATGATCAATTTATATCAAAATCTTCCCAATATAAGTGAACATATTTTAACTTTAACTCTTCTGGTAAATCTGTAAGGAATTCTCCATTTACTCCCTCAAGTATGTGTTTAACGGGTTCATGGAATTCTATGTTTACCTCATTAGGTTCATTTTCATCTTCATATTCGTCCTGTAAGGGAAACCAATTATTGGATGAATATAAAAAATATAAACAAAGGTATTTAATTATCAATTTATTATTAATGAGAGTAAAATAAATTGATTGCATGAAATGATTAATACCCTGAGTAGGTTCAGCCTCAACTTCTTCTTTAACGAAAAATTCTTCTTAGATTTTGGCTATAGTGGATAAAGGTAGGGATCTAGAATCTTCCATATTTTCTTTAAATTACACCACTTGGGTGGTTTATTATTACATAGAAAAATAAAAATAGGGTGGTACTAAGTCTTATTCTTCAAATAAGGGAAGATTGTGCTTTATTTCATTGTTAAAAATCCATTTAAAAATTCATACAAATCTTATTGATATCTCAAAAGTGTATCGATAGGCATGATATATTCATGAATCTCATCAATATGATCATGGAAGAACCCAACTGAGTTTTTTTGGTTTGTCTTAAATTAAGGTCCTGACCTATAGATTTTATTCAAAAAATATAATATGATAAAAGAGAGACTCTTTTCATTCCCCAGTTGCTTCTTGATGAAACTTTGGTAAGTACTCCTAGATCTTATTTAATACATGGGACAACGCTTCCAATAATAGGTACTTGAGGACCTCTTATAATTCTTAGATAATCTACTTGAAATACACCTCTAAGAGAATTTGGATTTGATAATCCCTCCCATATCTAGTAAAAAAATAAATTTTTTCCTCCATGGGTGAGTGTGAGTTAGACAAACCCTCAAAAAATAGATTTTTAATTTTATTTTGAAAAAATAATTCAAAAAAATGAAAATAATTCAATAGTAAAAGGCCACTTAGATCCATAAAAATAGTGTCAAGTTTCAACACATACCTATCATGAGGCGTGATAAAAATAAATTTATTTATTTTTTCTAATGCAGTATAATAGTTGACCAGGGTCATCTAACTTGAGGAGCTATTATAGAAAATAACTCACTACTCCTAATTCACTTGTTATATTTTATTAGAGTTTTATATTTTATGAAAGTAATTAAATATGGTAGTTTTAGTTATATAATGAAAAACTATAATTAAAAATTTAATGCAATATGAATGAATGTAGACATAATGAAGTGTTGGAAAGAAAGAGAATTCTCCCAAGAGAATCACCCAGAGTGATCCTTCATCATCTTATTAATAGTTTCATATCTAATTAATGAACACACTCCATTATATGTGTGATAATATTCTTTGGGGATGGTTTTTTGTGTAAATTTCACTCAATGATGGCCAAATACACTACAAAACTCCTTCATAAAAGGGAAAACAAATGTAGAAGAATAATTTAATCTTTAGATAACTATAGTGAGGGTAACTTCTCTCACTATAAGTAATACTCCAATCAAACCAAATAATATAAGAAATATAAAACATGAATACATACATACATGGGTTACACACTAGGTTATTCCACAAAAATATTCCTCGAATTATATACTTGATACCATGAGCATAAGAGGTCATAGTGGTGAAGTTAGCAGGGAGATAAAATTAGATAAAAAAGAGTGAAAAAGAATAAAATGAGATAAAACTTTATTAAAACAATATGAATATATAATGAAGGAAAATAAACAGAAAAAAAAACTAATCTAAAATAGCAGTATAATTTTAATCTTGGTTTCTACATTACAGTGGTCAATCACCGCCCACAACAGTGACCACCTCTTATTTACAAGAAAACCCTCCTCTATCTCCCTTCAAACTTCCTTATAAAATATTTCCTTCATTAATTTTGAGGATATTAGTGGTAAAATGGATTTAAATTAGTTTCAACTTAATTATAAAGAACTCATGGGATCTTAGATTTTAAAACTCACAACTTCTGCACTGTGAACTTTTCTTATTTCATCATCAACTATGCCACGCCATTGAGGAATATTTTCTCCTTCTAAAATTTTAATCTGAACATGTATGGAAGAAACTTATTCATGAATGTGGTCTACTTCACAATAATAGCCAGTGATAGTTCTTTGGTCAAAACAAGTGTGGCAGGTGGAAAACAAAATTATATAAGGGTAATTTTAGATAAATCTCCAGCTACATAACAGTAGTTCATCCCATTACATAAGGTAACAAGATCTCACCTTATAAAGTTAAACAAACCCTCACATGGATAGTATGACCCAATAACCTACAAAACCTTCATATGCCTCCACATAGACCTTCAATATTGATTTTATATAATTGTAATTAGATATGGATCACTCCTAAATATAGAATAACATCATTTATATTCTCATTTCATTAGGTATTTTCATCTGTGTATATAAGAATATCTCCCACAACATCCACCATGATCTGTGTGGAATTTTTAAAATCATTTTATCCTTAAATTCCATTTGTGAGACACACCCATGAATTAAGTTTCACTTATCATAGCATAAGTAATTTTATTGTGAAACATGAAGTAAATCATCATCGTGGTTGGCCCAAGGTTCTCATCTTCATTATGGGATTCAGTCATCATCATAGAGGATTTCCCAACCAATTATGAGATTTTATGTTCACCCATGGAGGATTTTGTTAACTGTAGATGTCTGAGGAGTTTGTGTATATCACCTTAATTCAAACTCATGGTAGTCTATGATGTGGTGATGAATGTGGAAGCATAGTGAGGATGATTAACCCTAAGAACGCATGTTAAAATGTGAACAATGTCGCTACTCAGGAGTCCCGCATCCAAGTTGCACTTATATTGCCTCTACTATATCAACCTATACATGAGATCATAGCTCTAAAAACTCATAGAACCACACCACTATATTGATCATTGGTCTAGTTTATTCCTACTGGACCTAAGAACTGGCTCTACCTCACGCTTGGTGAACCTCCTCCACTCACCCATGCTAAACACTTAGCTCAGGTTGAGCATATTTTTTATCAAACCATTGAATGATTTTATAAGGCAATAATAAAACCTACATTGGGAAATCATACACTTAAATTGAGCCTAAAGGATATTATATTGGTGTAAAATGACACATACATAGGGACAGTTAGAATTCAATCAAATGTCAGAGTCCAGAACTAACCCTTACATGTACAGAGTTTATACATACACATGGCAGGTTATAATTTACTCAATGAAACATACACAAGCTAGTATTAACATATATGCATAGATACTTTTCCAAATATAAGTAATGAACTTCTAAAACAATTCTATATTCTTATATTAATAGTCAATAGCCTTGATTTCTTTATTCATTCAACTGAAATTATTATCAAAACATTCAATATTAATTTTAGGTTTTACTCAAATTATTCTAAGGATAAATAAAACAATTAAAAATCAAGAATTGAACTATTTTTGTAATTGAATATGAAATACTCTTATAATATAAATATAAAAAAATTACCCTCCAAATAATAAAATTGTGGGATTAAAATTTTTTAAAACACAAAGTCAATTGTATAAAAATATTATCTTGTCAACATGAATTTTCAACCTATACACAGATTTAGGTGCATGAATCTTCCCACACTACTTCATCAGTTATAATATATTATTAATAGATTAACTAGATTGTATTCATTAAAGTAATTTAATGAATAATTACAATGATAATAAGATATTTAAATACATTTAATATGGTTGACATGTTTCATTAAATGATATACATCAAGGATGCCTATATAAAAAGATGTACACCCTCCTGTTAGGTATGACTGATTATATGAATGTATCTTGATACTCCTTTACTGCTTAGACATGGTTTATCACTGGGTGAATGTTCTATAATCCCTTATAATTTTATGGATCCTAAAGAAATGTTCTAGGATCCTTTATCCAGTGTAATACCCTCATAGGTAGTAGGATTTCACCAGTTACTAAGGTGTATTTATCAAGCATACAATGATGAGTAAATGATGGGATACACATAAATTAAGGTATGCCTTGTTTATTTTCATCATTTTCATTTCATGTTGATTTTATCAAGGATAGATAGGTATATATATGGGTTTTATTCCACTATATTTTTTATATGATGAACCCCAAAAACCCATCACCTATTTCATTTTGAGTTTATGCTCTAGAAACTAATACATTCCTACTTAACCACATTCCAACTAAATGATTCATAAAGATTCCATATGAGATATAGTATGAGATGTACCCAATTAGGTCTTTTATAGATACTTGGAGATGTAAATCACTTGTGTGGTGATTGGATTATAGAAAAATTAACCCTATGTCTGACAAGTTATTACTTGTTGGTTTTTCTAAGGAAACAAGTGGATATTATTTATGTAATTCAACTAAACAAAGATCTTTTATTTCCTGACATGTTAATTTTCATGAAAATCAATACATAATTCAAGGTTTAAATTGGAGGATAGTGGAACTTAGAGAAGATCAAGGGTAAAAAATAAGATGTGTTCCTATGATATAAGTTGAGTCAGGTCTATAAAAAATTTTTTTGAACAAACAAATCAAGTTACATAAGAACCTCAAAGGTTGAGTGGGATTCATCAAGATCTCAAGAGATATGAATTTATTAGGGAAAATCATGATATATTAATCTTTATATAAGATGAACCTAATACCTACTATGATTTTATTAAGAATTAAAATTCCAAGAAATGGTTAAAAGCAATAGAATCTAAAATAGACTCCATGTACATTAACTAAGTTTGGAACTTAGTGGATTCACCTGAAGGGGTGAGACCCATAGGTTGAAAATGGGTTTTTTATAAGAAAAATGACATTGATGGTAGAGTTTCTACCTATAAATCATGATCAGTGGAAATAGTTTACAAGATAATTCATTTCATTTACTATGAAGAAATTTTTCATCTGTTGTGATGATAAAGTCCATTTGAATATTATTTCCACCTAAACTCATTTTGATTATTATATACCTCAAATGGATTTCAAAACCACTTTAATTAATGGTAATTTGGTCAAGTATGTCTATATGATACAACTCTGAGGATTTAAAGTGTAAAATGAATCTACTAAGTTATAAAAGTTATAGTGGTCTATTTATGGACTGAAGCAAGCTTCTTAGAGTTAGAATTTCTAGTTTTATTAGGAAATAATTGAGTTTAGTTACATTTATAATAAAGACAGTTCCAATACATATAAGTGTATTAGTGGGAGTGTTGTAGTGTTATTGATACTATATGTAGATAAAATTATATTTATTAGAAATGATATCATGACTCTTCACTCTGTGAAGATGTGGTTAGCAAAATTATTCTCTATGAAATAAATAGGTGAAGCAGCCTACATACTAGGTATTAATATCTTTAGAGATATATCTAAGTGGTTTCTTGGAATTAGTGATGACATGTACATTGGTAAATTACTAAATAGGTTCAATAGATATAACTCCAAGAAGTTTTTGTTACCAATTTTATAAGGGATAAATCTTGGGAAGATTTTGATCCTTATAGTTAGTTAAAAAGGATGGATAGAATTACCTATATATTCTACATAGGATCTATAATGTATCTCATGTTTTATACTTGACCTAGCGTCTCTTATACTCTTACCATAACTAGTAGATACCAACCCAATCCTAATGAGAGTCACAAGATTATTATATTGAACATATTGAAGTGTATAAGATGGACTAAGGTTATATTCTTGGTATTTTGATGGGAGGATCAACTCTTGGTAAAGTGTTATATATATTTTAGATTAAAATTTAATAAAAATGATATGAGAACTCATGCTGGTTTCATGTTTTTCATGAACAATGGTGTTATCACTTAGAAGGGTTCCAAAAAGTATGTCATTCTGGAATTGACAATAGAAGTAGATTACATCACTACATCAGATGATGTGAAGTAAGTTATTTTGGGTAAGGATTTCATCTCTAAACATGGAGTGGTACCTAGAATTGAGGTACTAATTGATATTTACTCTAAAAAACATGGATCAATTGATCAATCTAAGGAACCTCAGTCCCACCAAAGGACTAGACATATCCTTTGAAAATATTATCTTGTATTAGAGATCCTTGATAAGGTAGAAGTAAATATATTTTAGGTGGTTAAAGAGGATAATGTAGTAGATACATTAATGTATCCATTACCACTAAAACTAGTTTGGAAAATTGATCCAAAAACTGATACAAACACTGGATAGTTAAACCTCGATTTCACTAGAAATTCATATCCTCAAGTATTTTAATGCTGGGGAAAACCAATTACCAGTTCCACACTTCTATTTTGAATCACCATCATTAAGTAGACTTGTTCTCCCTAATCAACCCTTTAAATTTAAGACACATGCATTCTCTAGCTAAAGGTGAAATGAAGAGAAAATAGGGAAAGTAAATGGACACACAAGTTTTGTGTTGTTCAGAAACTTCATCCAAGAAAAATAAAAAATATTTTTATTACTGAAAGAATAAGAATTAAAAACATTGTATCTTAGTAAGCTATAATTACACTTTTTAAAGTAAGTTGCACTAAATACAAATAGTAGTTAGTCCCACCTTCTTTTATAGAGATACTTTGTTGGTTAAATTGGTTACACCATCATATAACATTTGTGTTCATCCATCTATTTACTTCACCATTCCACTAAGGATTCCACTAACTCAACTATCCCAGCTGATACACTATTCACTAAGTCCAAATTATAGTCTTCACATCTATAATAAGTTAGTGAAATTTTAATAATTTGACCCATATGGTGAATTTTTTTCTTTATCACTACTCTGACAAGACTAAAGTGTACTACTGAACTCTAAACATCTGGTGAGTAAACATTTAGTGACTTGAAGAAGCTAAAAATTCCCAAAAATATCCCACTTAAATATTTCTTAAAGAAACCTCTTTAGAATCCTCTAACACTTTGAAAAAACAAACCCCTTCTTCCAATTTCATTTCAATGTTTTCCATCCTCTATTTATTCAACCAAGTCCCACGAAGGTGCAATGTTGCCTCATACTTTTTTAGACTAAAACCTTTATGAACATGTCATCTAGATTTTTCTTTCTTTTGATATTCTATTTCTCTAACACTTTTTCCTCTAGTATATTCTGAATTAAATTTAATTTCAAGTCAATATGTGTTGTTATATAATGAAATATCAGATTCTCAAAAATGTTTATATCAGTCTTACTATCATAGAATAATGTTCCTCCTTTTTATTCTTTTCCTAGATCCTTCGTCAAGATCATTAACCATACAAACTAATTTCTTAATTGTTTAGGTATAACATAATCTACTTTAGTTTTATATAAAGTCACCACTAGATGTACCTATTCCATTCAGTTGATTTTCATTAAACCAAATATATACAAAAAACCCATTATTCTTTTCCCAGTTCCCAAATCACCAGAAAATTATACATCAAAAAAACCTTATATGGTATTATCTTCCCTAAAACACAATGTTGTATCTACTGATCTCTTAAAGTAACGGATGATTAACTCCATAGCTTCCTATTGATACTTCCTAGGATTAGACACGAAAGGACTCACCACTCCCACTAAAAAATTGATGTTTGTTCATTTACATATCATCACATATATCAAGATTAAAAAGGATGAAGAATATGATATTTTTTCTATGTACCTAACCTCATATTTTATTTAAGGTACTTATACCTTGGATATAAGTGTCTATTAAGAGGAGTTTTTAAAAATTTATATCTAATCAACCTAAATTTATTAATCATCTTTTGGATGTTCTCTTTCTAGTATAACACCATAATATCATATTTAGGATCCTTATCTATCCTCATACCTAATATTTTATTATCTTGGCCAAGATATGTCATTTAAAATATTCTAGAAAACTTACTCTCCATCTCCTAAATCCATTGAATTTTTAGACCTTCCAGAAAAAATTCATCAACATAGAGAAAGAATGGAAAATAAGTCCCATAATTACAAAACTTTATATAACAGAAAAGATTATAGTTTCTCCTCAAGAAATTTTTTTTATCTATGAAAGTGTCTAACTTATGATTCACTATCAAGGTGCCTGTTTAAATCCATAGAGACTTCACTTTAGTTCGAATGAAAATACCTCCTTCTAATGGTCTTTAAATACCTTGGTTTTCATCATATATATCTTATCCACAAAATCACCATGATGAAAATAAATCATTACATCCATATACTCCAAGTATAAACCATCATATTCATAAGGCTTAGTACAATCTGGATTGTAGTATGCTTTAATACCGGTGAAAATATTTATAAAAAATTGATTCCTTTCTTTTTATAGACCCTTTAATCACTAGCCATGCCTTGTATCTCCTAATTCGATTAGCTTATTCTTTTAAATAGTATATCCATTTTTTCTTGATTTCTTCTTTTTCCTTTTGGTAGTTCATTTAACTTTCAAGCTTAATTAAATTTTAAGGAATTCATCTCTTCCTCTATGGATGACTCCCACTATTTTTATTCACTTAAAGATGATACCTATTTTGGAAATATAGGTTCCCCTATATCCATTAGAATTAAGAAGTTATCATCACCCCCATACCATTTTATTTTTTATCTGACTCTAGAAGATATTCTTGGAGAAGTTTTTTCAATCTTTGGAACATTCGTTTCTAGTGATTGAACTTCTTGTTCTCCTTCTATTGATTTCTCTTCTACCTTAGCTTTTAATTGGACTTCTACAGTACTCAAGCATTATGTAACATATTCCATTGGTCAAAATTTTTATGAATCCATACTAATATCTAGTATTATTAGTATTTTTAGATTACCGGTGATACCATCCAAATCAACATAGACTTTAGTAGATAACCTCTTTCCCTCAATGTATAATTCAACCAAGTTCTTATCTTTCCACAGTTTATTTTCATTAAAGATTATATCTCAACTTATGATGATATTTTGTTGATAATAACTCCATAGTCAGTATCCAAACTCTTCATTTCCATATCCTATAAGAAAACAAGATTTTTATTTTGCATCTAGCTTATCTCTATCCTCTAAATCAATAAGAGGCTAAAAAAATATTTTTAGTTGTGAAATTGATGTTAACTTATCAGACAATAGATATTATAATAGAATTTAATCTAATATTGAGGATATAATTTTATTAACCAAGTATACTTCCATGTTAATTGATCCTTCCTAAATGGCCTTGGGTATAACTGGAATACACATGTATACATCTTTCCTTCTCTGTCAATGTTTGGTTCATCCTCTCCGAAAATCCATTATATTGTGGAGTTTTTGGTATTATTATCTCAAGAATGGTCCCATTATTCCAACATAAGTTTTGTAAATTTCTATTCTTATATTCACTGACATTACCAGTTATTAATCACTACAATTTATAAACATTTTCAAACTCCACCATGTCCTTATACTGTACAAAGGAATCAAACAAATCATATTTATTTTTTAAAAAATAAATTTATACCTTTTTCATGGTGTCATAAATGAATGTGATGAAGTATCATGAAACTTCATGAGATTGAATTGAGACATGTCTTTAGATCTCAATGTGAACTAACTCCAACTTTCAAGATCTGGGATTTTGGACATTCAGATTGAATGAACCTCTATTTTTCTTTTTAAGCACATAACTCTCATAACTTCTGATAATTATATGACCGAGCATTATAATTCACTTTCCTTCTATAAACTCCATATTATTTTTAATAAGGTTTACAAGTTTCAAATTCCTAAAATTCATGTTTTTAGAGGCTTAAATTCCTACCATTTCACTCACATATAAACTTACAGTTATATAGAGGGTCCTATCATTTACTCTTCAAGTCACAACCATGGATTTTTGAGTCACTTTCATGACTCTATTATTTTAATTAGTACCAATTCCTTCATCATACAATTTTCCAACTAATATGATATTCCAAAAAAGAGATTTGGTATGTGTATCACTCTTTTTAACTGAATAATACACTCATTCTAAAGTCAAATATTTACATCCCCCTTTCCAACTACTTCTAAAGACTCATTATCTTCCATAAGAACTTTCCTAAAGCTTCTAGATACATAATTTATCATGAATATTTGATCATCCATTGAGTGGAATGATTTACTACATTCAACCACCCATGACTCAACTAGATTATGAATAAGGAGTAGTATATCAATCTCATATTCTATTGTGTTGGTAGATTTTGAACTTATTTTTTCATTTCTTCTTGTTCCGTTTTTATGGTTTACATAATTTATTTGAATATTTACTCATTTACTACAATACCATTAGGTAAATCTTGGAATATTATAATTTATATGACTCTTCCCCTAATATTTTTATTTCGATTGTCGATGATTCTTTGGATGAGGTGAGTATCCCCTTCCACTGGTATTTAGTGCACTACCAAAAGTTACTTGGACCTCCCTTCTCCTAAGATCCTCAGTGAGGATCAAATTCTAGACATCCCCAAACATATGATCAATCTTTACATGATAATTACATACCACTGTAACAATGTTATCCCAAGATTTTGGTAAAGATTAAAGCAATAGTATAGATCACACATAATCAATAACAGTCACTTTCACTAACTTGGTCTGACTTCTGATCATGTTAAAATCATTCAAATGTTCTATCATAGACTTTCCTTCTGATATCCTCAATATAGACAAATGCCTCATTGGGGAACATTTTTTTAAGGATATTAGGTTTTTATACATCTCTTCTGGGGCTGGAATAAGTGAATTTGTGGTTCTCTTCTTCCAGATGCTAAAGGTCACATTCTATGTTACTGTTATCTCCATTAAAACAAGTGCTTTTCTCTCAAACATTTCCCATTTTTCTTTCTCCAACCTTTCAGGTTTCTCCCCTAATGCAATTTTGAGATCCTTACTGATTAGATATTCCTCACTAACTTATTTGAACCATTCCCTCATTTGTTTCCATATATATATATGGAAATATAACCAACTAAAATCAATATGACTCTAAGTAAAGTGATAAAGTTTTCTGATTTGTTGACTATGTTAAATTGTGTACCCTATGATACCACTTGTTGACGAAAATCGAGTTGAAAACTGATAAAAACATCAAAAAATTGAACCTTGAGTACACCAGAAATTTATATCAACTAATAGTTTAACACTGTAGAAAACTAACTATGGGTTCTTCCCTTCTATATTGAAGCATTGAAATTAGGAAAGAACTTTTTCACCTTAATAACCCCTTTAAATAAAAATCACACACACTCTCTAAATAAAGGTGAACGGAAGGAAACAACTAAAGTAAATGGGTAAATAAGTTTTATGTGGTTTATACTTTTATCCTATATTCATGGGTGAACACTGAAACTTTTTTTATTACTAAAAGAATAATAATTATAAAAAATGTAGCTCAATAAGTTAGAATTAAACTTTTCAAAGTATGGAATAGTCTATACAAATAGTAACTGGTCCCACATCCTTTTATATAAATAATTTTTTAGTCAAATAGGTTATACAACTATCTGACATTTATAGTCAACCATATGTTGAATTCACTATTCAACCGAGGATTTCACTTACTCAACTATTCCAATCAGTACAATGTTCACCATTCCAAAAGACCAGTATACACATCCATTATAATTTAGATAACTTCTGATAAGCTGAATTGTATGCTGAAGGTTTCCATTACTACTATTCTGATAGGACCAAAGCATACTACAGAACTCTAAACTTCTGGTGAGTGGACTTTCAATGACATAAAGAAGATTCATGGTCGTAATAGAAACAACATGAGGTTCATATTAAATATCTTGGTATATAATACCTAAGGGATTTAATGTAATTGTTTTAATTATAGAATGATTTTATAAATTAATCCAATATTTATTTAACATCCATTCATGTGTGGTTCACTTTATTTTGCATAAATTTTAGAATTTTAATATACCATCAATGTAATACTTTTAATTATCCATAATCAATGATCATCATGGACTATTATGGGTTGTGATGATATGTTCATGTTTATATTGAGTGGAATCTTATACTCAATAAAAACTTTATATATGATATATGAAGAATGGATTCATGAGGTAATAATTTAAGACTTATTACTTATACTATACCACCAAAGTATATCTCATGGAATGTCATATAGTCATTGATATACATAGGGGTGTATGCTTACTATAAATCCTCATCACCTAAGGTTGGGTAGATACATTTCATGAGAACTATCACACTTTGATACATTTATTTCATAAATCTTGATGCTTAGATAATCAGGGGTGGTTGTGTATGTCATTGATCATGTCATCAATTAAAGATCAACAAAGATGGTATTTATTCACTCGTATGATAAGGTAAATATTTGGTCCCTAGATTTAATTATAATAATGAAATTCTTGGTCAGGATTAGTTAAGTCACATATGATAGGATTATATATTTGGATAAGAGACATGTTATGTACTCATCTTTTATATTAATGACATGTGATGTATTCATGAACCTAGTCAGCATATTTTGGACAATAAAAATAGAATAATTTGTCCAATACTATAATGACATGTTTAATTTCTAGTGGTCACTCTATGCTGTGGGAAAAGGGATTATATAAGTATACATATGACGAATATGAAACATTTTATAGTGGACATGCTCATAAAAAAATATATGTATGTTTGATTAAGATCACACCAGGAACTTTATTAGCTTAAGTAACATTGATGATTTTCTAGAGGTGGATGTTTACTTAAATTTATGAAATTGAAATTCATATTTTTTTTAACACTATTAAGGTGTTTAGGGTCACGCAGTTAGGCCTTCATATGAGGATTAAGTTTTGGTTAAAGTGTTTATTCAAAAAATGAAGAGGGTTTTATAAACTATATCCAAAATAAGTTTTGATAGATTCAAAAAGAGTTGGAAAGTTTTTTATAAAGTCTATAAGGAATTTTAGTTCATGTGGGATATTATTGGGTATAAACTAAAACAATAGATATCACAGATTATGATATATCTTGGGTCGTATGCAATGATATGGATGTGATGTATATCTATAAGGACCCCGCCCTTATTACATACATAATCTTGAATTTAGTCAAAAAAACACTTCATTTTATATTGAGGATATTTTCAAGTTTAGATCTTTAGAGAAAAGGTACATAACAAATTCATGACATACACATTAGTACATAGTGGTTACTATAAAAATAATACTCATTTTTTCAAAAACAAAAACATTTCAAATAAAACATGATTTCTTTGAAAATTCTTCAAACATTTAACATGTATTCCTTCATTGTCTTACATGTCCTTATAACCTATGAAGGTAATTTAAAAATCTGTGATGAGCACAAAAAGCTTAGTAAGGGATATAAAAACAATGAAAGAACACATTAGTCCATGAACACTTGTAACGTAAGAAATCATTTTCAAAAGACATACTTGTCACCCATATATACTTACTTTGTGAAACATGATATTTTCAAAAGATCCACACAAAACATAAGAAAATAAATATAAACACAAAGATATCTTGGGGCATTAATTGCATAATTTTGTCACCATCTCAGTAACTATATAATTTGTAACCCTCATGACTACCTTACAATTTATGTAACCATCGCAGATACACTTGGAGTAACCATACGACCGACCTTAAAAATACACATAACCAATGAATTGGATGGAGATATAGGTCCCACCCTTCATCATAAAAAATCCCCAAGAACCAGAACACAATCATAGGACATGAATAATTTCATAAAAACATTACTTTTGAATTTAGTAAAATAGATTTTAAAATAGGATTGTAAAAGAAAAGCCCCTTATAAATATCATATAATTCAAGTGAGAATAAATTGAGTGGATGGAATATGTATATAAAATATAAATAAATATTAATCAACATAATATAAATAAAATTAATCACACAAAAAATTTTAATACAACACAAATAACTAAGTAGATAGTTAACCCAAAGAATAGAAATCGGGTTAATAATTCCCTTAACTTGGGTTTGTCTTACATCAACTTGTTTAAACCTCTAGTATAATGGTTAAAAGAGTGTTATTATTATCTTAAAGAAACATATTCATCTTTATAACATCTTATATGATCATTTTATAACATCATTTCACCCTTTAATTGTTAGTATTTTGTTCCTTCCATTGTTTTGGGAGGGTTCTTTACATGATTTCCATGATCGGTTCATGATGGATGTTCTTGTCGATTGGAAGTGAAACTCAAAAATTGTAATGGAGTGGTATTTATATATTTCCAAAACCATAAATTATACCATTTATAATTTTAAATTCTTATAGAAGGATTATTCATAAGTTAAAACATTATTGATATTTGTTCTTGTCATTTTGGTGATTTTTCGATCGTAATCAACTCATTTGATTCATAAATTGATAACATGCATACAAAAAGATTCCAAAACCTTATATAATATATAATAAATAAATTATAACCTGGTTCAACCATAAAAAATGTTTCATGACCAGACTTGAAGGAATTAAAGAAAATTGAAATTACATCATCCATGATATCGGCTATTCGACACATCACGAACAATGTTTTTATTTATTGAATAAGTGGGAGAGGAGAATAAGAATGATGATGAATTTTCCATAAACATGATAACATAGATAATATACAGGATTTTTGGAGCTTTCATACCTCTTGAAGGTTGGGACCTTGGGGGATTGAGGACATTTTGGGAGGACTACTATGGAGGTAAGGAGGCCAGAGATTCGCTAAGGAGGAATTTTAAATGATGGAATGGGTTGGTATTTATAGTAAAAGTGAGGGAATATTTCATTAATTTCCAAGGGACACCTCATTAGTGGTATTTGGAAAACCATGGGCTTTCCCATGGTATTTTCCTATGGTATTAGCCACTCGAAACACATAATTACTTATTTTACTGTACACAAGTCGACCAGAATTACTACATCATTATGAAATCATTAATGATTTCATTAAACACACCAAAACTCAAAACAGTATTTTTACTTTTCACCGAAAAAATCAACTATTTTAGAAAAATATAAAAAAAATATCCTTTCAATTTTTTTACGTGTAGAATCCAAAAAGGAACTCCATTTTTTGAAAATAATTTTCTAAATATTTTTAATTGTTTTTAATTAAAATCATACTTAATTCAAAAATTAAAAAATTTAATTATATAAATGCTTTTATATCAAATTAAAAAATTTACCTGGATGTCATTATCTTAAATCCTTAATAAAATAAAATAATAATAAAATTTACTATTCATTAGGGTCATATTACTCTTCATATTACTATTCCTAAGGGTATGTTACTATTCTCAAAAAAACAAGTTAGTTTCATCAGACTCCAAATAACTTATTGATCACAATTATAGATGACCATTTTTTAAATTTCAAAACATAGAATGAGTAAAATTATGTTTAAAGGCTGTTTATAATTATCTACTTAAAACAAAGTGTCATGAATTTCAATTTATTTTTAGAAAACCTTGGGGTGTTACATTCTCCCCACCTTCTAGAAATTTTGTCCTCACAATTTTATTTACTTATTAAACAAGTGAGGGTACATTTCCCTCATAAAATTTTCAGACTTCCAAGTTGTTTCTTCTACCATGTGGTTTCTCTACAAAACCTTTACCTAGTGGATTACCTTATTCCGCAATACTTGTTCCCTTCGATCAAGAATCTGAACTAGCTTCTCTTCATAAGAAAGGTTCACTTCCAGTTAAACTGCTTCTAGGCTCAAAACATGAGTTGAATCTAGCACATACTTTATCAATATAGAAACATAAAAAACATTGTGTACCTGAGGAAAACTCATAGGAAAAGCTACTCAGTATGCAACTGGTCTAATTTTCTCCAGGATTTTAAGAGGACCAATGAACCGTGGGCTTAGCTTCCCGTTCTTACCAAAATGCATCACACTTTTCCAAGGATAGATTTTAAATAAAACATGGTCACCTACCTCAAATGAGAATTATTTCCTTCTATTATCTGCATAACTTTTTTGCCTACTTTGGGATTTTCTCATGTGTTGTTGGATCATATTCACTTTATCATCCACTTCTTCTACTAATTTCAGCCCCATCAACATTATTTCACTGACTTCATCCCAAAATGTTTGAGTCCAACATTGATTCCCATACAATGCCTTAAAAGGTTCCATCTGGATACTAGAATGAAAACTATTATTATAAAAAAACTCAACTAAAGAAAGATATTGATCCCAAATTCCCTGGTAGTATATTGAGAAAGCTCGAAGAATATCCTCCAAAGTCTGAATCGTTTGTTCTAACTTTATATCTGATTGAGGATGAAAAGTTGTACTGAAATTTAATCCTATTCCCAACAACTTTTGAAGGCCCTTCCAAAATTTAGAAGTGAACCTGGGATTCTAATCAGATACAATAGAAAGAGTACCTCCATGTAACCTGACAAACTCATTGAGGTATAGTCAAGAAAGTTCATCTAAAGACATTGTATCTCAAATAGAAAGAAAATGTGCAGATTTTGTCAGCTGATCAAAAATAACCCAAATCGCATTATTACCTCGAGAATTATTTATTAGTCCAACCACAAAGTCCATGGATATATTTTCCCATTTCCACTCTGGCACTGGAAAAGGCTGAAGCATCCCCTTCAGTAACAACCATTATTCTTTAACCTATTGACTTGTTAATCATTTCACAGTAAGATCAGTAATATCACTTTTCATTCCATCCCACCAATAATACTCCCAAAGGTATATGTACATCTTAGTACTACTAGGATGAACTGAAAATGGAGAACTATGAGCTTCACACAAAAAGTATTTCTTCAACTGGTAATCACAAGTCACACACAACCTTTTTTCATATCTTAAAACACAATCTTTATTAAGTTTAAATTCTAGCAGCTTACCCATTTTTACCAATTCTACCTTTTTCTATAGCTCATGGTCTTCCTTTTGTGATTGATTACTTCTATGTGATAACGATGACTACACTAAAAACTAAAACAAAAAAATGTATTCCCGGCAACAATAACTTCTAAGCCAAAATTCATCAAATAACTAATCAAGGGATCATGTTCCAAATTTAACATGGTTAATGATGCATGATGTTTTCGACTCAAGGCATCCAGCACTTTTTTCACTTTTCTTGGATGGTAATTGATCATAAAATAATATTCCTTTATTAGTTCAAGCCATCTTCTCTACCTCATGTTTAATTTTTCCTGAGTGAATATATACTTCATAATTGTATGGTCAATATATATTTTACACTTGGATTCGTATAAATTATGCCTCCAAATTTTCAAAGAAAAAACCATAGATTCCAATTCCAAATCACATGTGGGATAATTTAACTCATGGGGTTTTAGTTGTCTTGAAGCATAAGTAATTAACTGATTGTTCTGCATCAAAACACAACCAAGTCCCTTCAAAGAAGAATCGTTGTAGATAAAAAAACTCACCATTTCAGGAAGGCAAGGCCAAAACTAGAGCATTCACTAATCTCTTCTTTATTTCTTGAAAACAAACATAAAATTATTTTTTCCAAATAAATTTAACCCCTATTCACGTTAACTTGATTAACAGCCTAAATAACCATGAAATTTTTTTAAAAAACTGTCGGTAATAACCTTCTAATCCAATAAAACTATGAATCTCTATAAAATTTTTGGGTCTTGGCCATTCATCAACCACTCTTGTTTTGGAAGTATCAACTGTTATTATATTATTATTTAAAATGTTCCCAAGAAAAGAAATATGTTGTAACCAAAAATCACACTTTTTTAATTTTACATACAGTTTTTTTCCTTTAAGTTTTGTAAAACAACCCTTATATGTTTTTCATGTTCTTCTTTAATCTTAGAAAATACTATAATTTCATCAATAAACACAACCAAAAACTTATCCAAGAACTCATTAAATATTCTATTCATAAGATCCATGAATATAGAAGGTTCATTAGTAAACCCAAATGACATAACAAAAAAATCATAATGCTTGTATCTAGTACGAAATTCTATTTTTGGATGTCATCTGTCTTCACCTTTAGTTAATGGTATCTTGATCTCAAGTCAATCTTGGAAAAGTACTGAGCTCCCTCTAGCTGATCAAAAAAGTCACCGATGTGAGGCAAAAGATACTTGTTTTTAATAGTGATGTTATTAAAATCTCTATAATCAACACAAAGTCTCATGGATACATCTTTCTTTTTAATGAAAAAAATAGGATCTTTCCATGGTGAAGTTCTAGGATGAATGAAGCCTTTATCAAGAGAATCCTAGAACTGATTTTTTAGTTCCAAAAGTTCTTCTTGAGCCATAATATATGGGGTTTTTGAAATTGGATTAGCATCAAGAACTAAGTCAATTGTGAATTTGACTTCCCAATCAGGTATGACACCATGTAACTCACCAGGAAAAACATAAAGGTATTAAATTACCACTGGGACATCATTAATCTGAATAGTTCCCTTGTTTTCAACAATATAAGAAAGATAACATTCATTTCCATCTTTAAATAGTTTCTCAGCTTTCAGATATGTTATCAATTTTATGGGATCATTCTTGTATACAAATTGGAAATCTTTTTTAAAAACAACTTCTTTAGCTCTACTGTCATTATTATCATGATAGACAGAATTCCAATCCATTCCAATAATAGCAGCAAACTCAACTAAGGGTAAAACAATAAGGTTTTCATGTAAAGTCTTTCCACATACCACAATAGAAGGATTCTTATAATTCCACTTTGCTATAATATTTCCCCATAGTGTTTTATCAAAAAGTTCTAGTCTCATTTTTTGAGGTAATATTTCCAATTTACAAGAAAAAATCTATGAGATGAAAGAATGTGTAGACACCAAATCGAACAAAACTTTAGAAATATCTGAGTAAACGAATAGATTACTTGATACTAATTCTTTGGATGGACTGACATCTACTAACATAGTTACAAAGGATCTCACTACACCTTTCTAATTATTGTATGTATTATTTTCATCATTCGGATCTATCTTTGGGAAGGAATTTTCATAATGAACCATCTCATCAAATTTAAAACATTTAAGATTTTGGTTATCAGGATTCTTCATAGGATCATTTTCATTACAATATTGGGCCATATATACAAACTTATCACACCAAAAACACTTCCCAGTTTTAGAAACACATTCCACAAGGTGCTTCTTCCCACAATTTTCACAAATATGAAACTGGATTTTTTTACCATCATATTTCTTTGGTTGATTCTTAACCATCACTTGCCATCTGGACATCTTCTTCTCCTTGTTTACAAAATGTAGATTATCATCAGAAAGCTCCATATCTACCCTCTCAGTACATCAGACAATCTTCTTATAATTTTTGAATTCATGGGAGGCCAATGCCCTTCGATACCTTAGATTCAATCCTGAGTAAAAGTAGTCGATTTTTCCATCAAGATCCAGAATAAGATTTAGAGAATACCTCTCCAGACGGGTGAAGTTCTCTTCATACAGAGCCACTGAATCTTCTTAATTTTACTTCAATTCAAGTAATTGCTTCTCCATCATATATCGCACTACCTTAGGAAAATATTTTTCAAGGAAAATACTTTTTAATTCATCCCACTTTAAGGAATAAATATCATCTCTATCCCTGATATTCCTTACCATTTACCACCACTGATTAGCTTCACCTTCAAAATGATAAATTGAAAGACTTACCTTTTGATTATCTGAACATCCCATAACATCGAATATCTTTTCAAGGTTTTTAATCCATCCTTCTGCCTCTACTGGGTCAGAAGATCCACTAAAAGAAGGAGTGTGTTGTTTCAAAAAATGTTCTACTATTGTTATTTTCTGTTGTGGTACCCCTGGTTGTTCTCTTTCATGGATTTCACCACTATTTATTTCCTACATTAGTTGAGCCATTAATGTCACAAACTTCTCAGTTCCAATCCCTACCATTCTGAGATGTAGATTCGGAAGGATATCGTTTCCTCGGTGTCTCTCCTCTTCATCTTCCTTGTTTCTTCTACAGATAAACATTCTGAACAAACATATCTTAATAAAAGAAAAATATTAATCTTTAAAGGATATATCATTTCAAATTTAACATATAGTAAAAAAAAATTATGGTAATATATTAACATCATTCTAACCCCTAAAGTTATCTAAATCATCCTATGATACCAATTATAAGGACTATACCCTTATTACATACCTAATATTGAATTTAGTCAAGAAAGAACTTCCTCTTACATTGAGGATCTTTTCAGGTTTAGAGATTTAGATAAAAGGTACATAACACATTCATGACATACACATTAATACAGAGTGGTTACCATAGAAAAACTCATTTCTTCCAAAATAAAAACTTTTCAAATAAAACATGATTTATTTGAAAATTATTCAAACATTTAACATGGATTCCTTTATTTTCCTAAACATCCTTATAACCTGTGAAAATCATTTAAAAACTTGGGATGAGCAAAAAAAGCTCAGTAAGGTATATAAAAAGAAGGAAAGAACGCATTATTCCATGAACACTTGTAACATATGAAATCATTTTCAAAAGACATACTTGTCACCCATATATACTTACTTTGTGAAAAATGAGATTTACACAAGATCAACACAAAAAATAAGAACATAAATATAACCAGAAAGGTATATTGGGTAATAAAATACATAATTTTTTAACCCTCTCAGCTACCTTATAATTTGTAACCCTCGCGGCTACCTTACAATTTGTGTAACCATCATAGTTACACTTGGAGTAACAATACGAATGACCTCAAACATACACATACCCAATGAATTTGAGGGAGATATATGTCCAAAACATTATCATAAAAAATTCCCAATAACCAGAACACAATTATACAATAGGAATAATTTCATAAAAACATTGCTTTTGAATTTTGTAAAGTAGAATTTTAAAAGAGCATTGTAAAATAAATGACCCTTATAAATATCATATAATTAAAATGAAAATGAATTGAGTGGATGGAATATGTATATACATTGTAAATACATATAAATCAATATAATATAAACATAATATATTACACAAACATTTTTAATACAACACAAATAACGAAGTAGAAAGTTAACCCAAAGAATAAAAATCGGGTTAAGAATTCCCTTAACTCCAGTTTCTCTTACTTCAACTTGTTTAAACCTCATATTTAATGGTTAAAATAGTGTTATTATTATCTTATAGAAAAATATTAATCTTTATAATATATTATATGATAATTATATAACATAATTTCACCCTTTAATTGTTAGTATTTTGTTCCTTCCATTGTTTTGGGAGTGTTCTTTACATGATTTCCATGATCAGTTCATGATGGATGTTCTTGTCGATTGGAAGTGAAACTCCAAAATTGGAATGGTTTCATATTTATATATCTCCAAAACCTTAAATCATACCATTTATTATTTTTAATTCTTATATGAGGATGATTCATAAGTTAAAACATTATTGATATTTTTTTAGGTCGTTTTGGTGATTCTTCGATCGTAATCAACTCGTTTGTTTCATAAATTGATAACATGCATAAAAAAAGATTAAATAACATTATATAAGATATAATACATTAATTATAACCTTTTTTAACCATAAAAATGGTTTCATGACCATACTTTAAGGAATTAAAGAAAATTGAAATTACATCTTCCATGATGTCGGTTATTCGACACATCACGGACAGTGTTTTTAGTCCTTGAATAACTGAGAGAGGAGAAGAATAATGATGATGAATTTTTCATGAACATGAGAAAATAAATAATATAAATTATTTTGGGAGATTTCATGCCTCTTGGGTAAGATGATATGAGGAAATAATAAGAAAATAAAGGAACTCAAAATAAAATAATAGTTAAGAAATCCCTTACAGAAATTTGGCAGCCTAACGGCTATGCAACATGGTTTTTTAAAACATTAAAAAATAGAGGTTACAAGGGTAACCCATCCAGAAATGAATAATAATACATAATATATTAAGAATAAGATGAAAATAAGAATGTGGTATGGATTCTTGAATTATATACCACATAAAAGATAACTTGAATGGAAAAAAGAAAGAAGTTGAGAATTTCCGTACCTTGTAGTGTAACTAGTAGAACTTGAATTTTGGGACATTGGGGGCTTTAGGACACCTTGGGAGGACTACTATGGAGGTAAGGAGGCCAGATATTTGTTGAGGAGGAATTTTTAATGAATTTAATGAAGTAATGGGTTTGTATTTATAGCAAAAGTGAGGGAATATTTTATTAATTTCCAAGAGACACCTCATTAGTGGTATTTGGAAAACCCTGGGCATTTCCATTGTATTTGCCCATGGTATTAGCCACTTGGGAAACCTCATAAATTATTTTAATATACACAATTATACCAGAATTATTACATAATTATTACATCATTAATGATGTCATTAAACACACTGAAACTCAAAACTATATTTTTACTATTCACCAAAAAATCATCTGTTTTCGAAAAATCCCAAAAAATTACCGTTACTATTTTTTGATATGTAGAATCAAAAAATGAACTCCATTTTTTAAAAATTATTTTCTAAATATTATTAATTTAATTTTTAAATAAAATCATACTTAATTCAAAAAATAACAATTTTAATTCTAAAACTGCTTTTATGTCATATTGAAAAATTAACCAGGATGTCATTATCTTAAATCCTTAAGAAAATAAAATAATAATACAATTAATATTTATTAGGTTCATATTAATATTCATATTACTATTCATAAGGGTATGTTACTATTCACCAAAAAAATAATTTAGTTTCATCAGACTCCAAATAACTTACTAATCACAATTATAGATAACCATTTTTTGAAATTCAAAACATAGAAGTAGTAAAATTATGTTTAAAGGCTAATTATAATTATCTACTTAAAACAAAATTTCATGCATTTCAATTTATTTTTAGAAAAGCATAGGTTGTTATAATATCACTACTTATGATAGAATTATATCATAATGAAGCATGGTATGATATTATTACCTATATCATATCATAAAATAAGAATTATGATAGCATGGGATGTGAGTATATATATCTACCATGTTCTTATGCATAATTGTTATGATTTTGAATCAATGAATATTGATTCATTAAATGGACACTCAATTTCTTGAGGTGTTTAAATAGTCAAGTTTAATTAATCCTCATGTGTTATGAGTGATGTATGTTGAATACCAAGAAATGGTGGTCGATTATCCATATTTTTAATTCAATGAAGAGAATTATTATGTATAATAAAAGGGAATAATTCCTATATTGATTTTTACTCAATACTTTTATATCAATTTTTTAATATTTTTTCATCAAAAAGCATAATTTATCACTTAGTAAAGGTTCTAACACCCCTTTGGTGGTTTGGGGTCCTATTTATATAATCAAGGATCTAAGGTCAATGTAATCCCTCAGAGGTAGGAAACTTTTATTTACTACTTTGGTGATACCTTTCAAATGTACTCTATCAAATAATGAAGATGAAGATTATAGTGGTGAAGGTATACACTTTTTTGTGTTCTTCATATTTCATTTCACATTGTTTCTATTGGATATATATTGAGAAATTAATTGGGATTCTTATAATACTAGTTAATTTTATGAATACTCTAAAATCCATCATAGGATGTACAAACTCTCTTGCGAGATCAACCCGCAGGGGCTTAGGGAATAAATTTTAAAAAAATTAAGTCTAGAAGTCCTTCTAAGATAGACCTATAAATCGGTTTACTTAGACAAGAACATCTCACCAACACTTCATTAATCCTCAAATAATATAGGTATAAATCCCCACCTTCCTCCTAGGGGTTGTTTTAAGATGATCAAAATTGGTCTGCATGGACTCTATACAAAACATAGTGGCCTACGGTCTACCCTTTGCCACAAAGAGTGGGGGATGCTGCATCTAGGACTCCCTGGTCAAATCATATATGGTCAACCTGATTCTTTATTCCCCCTTACCTATATATTGTAATGCCTAATACAAGCTCTCTCTTATTTTTTTGATGAATAGAAGTTTGATAAAGGTGCTAAATGATTTATATTTTATTGAAATCCACTTCATTTTATTCCCTTATATTTAATGATTGATTATGTTTTAGGATGTTTTAGCATTAGTGTGTCATTTCATTGGATTTTATTATTGTTTCTTAAAATTATTTAATTTTGGATTTAATTGATTTATTTAATTATTGGAATCAAATAAATGGATATATATTGATAATTATTTTTTTAATTTGACGGAAAAAAGTTTATTTTTGTTGTGAGGTATAAATTTATATAATCATGTATGGAAGAGTCACTATGAATCTATCCTCTTATTAAAATGGTAAAGTATTAGGCATAAGGGGGGATTAAAAATAGAAATTATACATTTGAAGATTATTTAGGCTGAAAATTAGAAAATGACAAGCTCTATAAGTGATGTGTAAAATCTAGGGATGTTATTTAATATATTTTTCATTATTAATGATTATAAATGAGGATATGTAAGATTTTTAAAGTGATGGAAAACATATTTAGATGTTACATAAGATATATACCTTGGCAAAAATGAGAATAAGTGGAAAATATGGTAATATGTAATATCCCTAAGCTAATGAGTATGAATTTTTCCTTTATAAATTTAAGAGAAGATTCATATGTAATATATTTCTCTACACATATTAAATTCCCCATGATTAATAAATGAATATAGATTTTAATTTTGTGGAAGAATAGAAATGGATCCCATGTAAGATATTAAGGATGATGTGTATAATTTTTCTTGGATATAAGCGCATTTATCTATGATTTTTACCTTTTTTGAAAATCATAATGCATCTAAGAATAGAATATTATACATGAATAACTACTTTAAGAAAACTTAGATGGAATTAAAGATAATGATAATATATTAATTGATACTGAGTTGAAATAATTCAATGATTCAAATAATTAGAGAGATTGAAATCTCATGGTGGATATTCAAATTCAAGAAGGAGTGAATCTAGTGAGGGTAGACTAAGGAATGAAATAGTAAATGAAGAATCCATAAAAGGTCAAGAACCCTTTTGTAAATGATTAATTTTTCACTTAAATGAATAAAGATATTCTTTTTCAAATTAATTTCTCCATTTTTTGTTGGATAGTAGTTTTAATTAGATTTTTAAAGGTTTTTTATCCTTATTAATTTTTTCCCTTGGTTATTAATCTTAACTCTTCACTTATTTTGTTAGATTGAAAATGATGGAATAGGTTAGGTTGAGTGGTGATTATCTAGTGATTGTTGATATGTGTGTGGAAGGTAGTGAATTGTCATTGAATTTCATAGGACCACTAAAACCTATTTAGAATTTACCTGATTAATTTAGGGGTGGATTATTGTTTAGAAGACATTTAATTCCCTTTTCACACACAAGAAATAGGTTTGATCATGTATTTATTAATGATTAATTAAACATTAAAATTTCTATCAACCTATGGTTAAGGATGAATAATTTATGGACTATTTCATTTATTAATTAATAAGAAGAAGACTAAGCCATATTTTTAATAAAATGAGATAATTATAATTGGGAATATAATATTTTAACCCACGACCTTTCATAATTTTTACAAGTATCATTTTCTACAACTTTTCTCTATTTATCTCAATATGAATCTATAAGTTCATCAAAAATCCCATTTTTTACAAATTTTTACAACTAAATTTTACACCCTTACTTGGATAATACTTATGGTCCCCATTATAATACATGATAACCTTAAGTGATAAAAAACCTTTTGTATCACCCTATAACAAGTTGGTCAAAAAAATTATATTGTTTCTAGAGAGGTTTTGTTAAATTATTTTCTATTAACTTTCATGAATTTATATAAAACTCCCCATTTATTTCCTTTTGATCCATATATTATGTAAAGTTTTATAACCAATCATATAGACTTAAAAACATTGAAAATTTATAAAAATATTTTAAATAAATTTCATTATCATATTCTCATGAAACTCATAGTGTTCACTATGAATCTGCAACAATGTAAGAGCACCCTAACTAGTCCCTAAGAGACCTCTGTACACCCCATTTTTTAATCAAAATAATCATATTCTCAGGCATACACTAAAATTAAATTTGAATTAAATATTATTCAGATATCATGTTTTCTTAAATTTCATGTTCTTATTTGTGAAGACCCAAAAAAAATATCAATGAATTTTCCATATTTTTTTCAAAACTTAGGCTTAGAGGAGTATATGTAGAGAAAGTAAAGTATAGATCCTTTCTATTATATTTGTAAGAAGAATCTAAGGAAGGGTTGCGGAAATTGTATCCTAAAGAAGTAAATAATAGGGATGGTCTATAAAGGATATTCTTCTAGTGGTTATTCCCACGTCACGAAGCATGGATATAATAAAATAAATTTATTCCATAATATAGGATTCAAGAGTGAATTTTTATGAGAACAAGTAAATATTTAAAAAATGTGTGCATCTACCCTCACCAAGCTATTGAGGATCATAATTTTCTAGTCTTATTCTATAAATGTCTTCTTGATAGTGACAGAAATCTATTAGATAAATCATCATGAGGATATGTGATTGAAAATTATCCATTAGAATCTATATAAATAATTGATAAACTAGCTTAGAATTATCAACAATATAGTATAAGATTTATTGATACTAGAGGCTTGCATGAGGTAAGATCTTCCAAATCACCCCTTTTAGAGTCAAAAAGTGAGAAATTAACTGCTCTATTTATACAAATAGATCTTAAATAGACAACTGATAAATAATCATCAATACAGTATGTGATCCATGTTCTTCTCCAAACAATTATATATATCAATGTGTTAAATTACATGGAACTAAAAGTTGTACAACTGCCTATCAGCAAAAGAAATTCCATCAACACAATCAAGGATAGAGAGACACATAACAAGTCCAATATTGATTTGGGATCCAAAAAATCAAAGATATAACACCCTTTTAGCAGTAATATTAATAACCCCGCCATTTTAACAACCATACAAGTATCCTTAAAACCAACAAGTCTTCCTACCACCACCCATTAAATAAAAGAAACTCTTTGAGAATCCCTTAACCATTTCACACAAAAAATTTAGAACAAAAAAATACTATAGTTGAGGAGTTGAAAAATGAGTTGAAGGAATTAAGGAATTAACTATGAATCCATATGGAAATACTGATTAAAAATCTAGGAAAATTACCAACTCATCTAGTTCCAAACCCCAAAGGTAATGTGAGAAAGGTCATAACTAGGAGTTAAAAGTGATTCACCCCATTACTAAATATAATTCCAAATAGAACCAAGCCTACATTGAAAATTTATAAGAATGTAGTTATAAATAAAAATATATGTAATCTAAAAATAAATATAAAAAATTTCCTAAGGATAAATAAGAAGAGGGAGAGGAAAATATTCTTCAAATTGGTAAAAAAATATCATAAATTCCAATAAAAAATAACTGAGATAATATAAAGATATTCCACAACCATTTACATCATTAATGACTCAATTAAAGAAAATATATGAGGAATAAATTCAAAAGAAAATTTTAAAAACCTTTTAAAAAGTTTAAATCAACATACCTATGCTTAAATATTTTAAAAATTTCACAAATATGTTATTTTCCTCAAAGAATTGTGCAATAAAAAAAGAGGCTTCAAGGGAATGAGAGGGTAAACATAGGAAGAAGTTTTTCATCCTTGATCACACCATATCTACCGAAAAAATTTAAATACCCAGAGACATTTTCTGTACTTTTTATAATTGATTTTATGCCTTTTAATGATTAATTGTGTGATCATAGAGCTTCTATACATGCCATGATTCATTTTATTTTTTACTTATTTATGGATGGTGGAAATCAAACCTATGAGAGTTTTTTTTTCACATTTTTAAAACATCTACTACATTCCTAGAAGGATTTTTGGAAGATTATATAGTCATAGTATAAACTTTAATCTTCTCAGTTTATTTATATATGTTAAACATGGAGGAGAACATGAATTTTTCTCAATATGCTATCATCTTGGGTAGGCCTTTCTTTAAAATATTAAAGATAATAATAATTGTATATGATGGAAATATAATAATGTTGTATAATGAGAATAGTACCCAATTTATTATTATTTTTTCAATGAAGTAGCCACAGGAAGATAATTTACTTTTCATACTTACCAAATCACTATGAGTAATCTGGTATGTCGAAATAAATTTTACGTTTGGGAAAACAACTAAGATTTAAAAAATCTAGGAAAAACAATTGGGATAAAATTGACAACTATGTTCAACCATCATATTATGAGATGAATTCAAACTTATTTGATTTTTTTATTTTGTATTAAATGGTAGATATAACATTGCATCTTCAGTATATAAATCCAAGGTTATAGAGTTGAGTTTACCAAATATGATTTCATCATTAGTGAAACACCTAAATCAAGAGTTAAAACCTTTTCCCGCTGATTTAAAATATATGTTTTTAATGGAAGGACAAAAACTAACTATAATTATTAACAAAAACTTTTGTTTATACCAAGAGAAAAATTCATAGGTATTTTAAGGGAAAATGTAGAGGAAATAGGTTGGAGTTTAAGAGACATACCTGGATGGAGTTTAGAAATTTGCATGCCTGAAATTCTGTTGGAAGGAGATAAAAATCCTATTGGAAAACCCTCTAATATAAAAAACCCAACAATGATAGTGGTAGTTAAGAAATATATTATAAAATTATTTGTATTAGGTATTATATACCCCATTTATTACTCCCAATAGATCAACCTCATACACATAGTGCCTAAGACAATTAGACTAGAAATAGTGAGGAATGTTCATAATGAAATTATTCTTATAAGAGTCCAAAATATTTGGAGGGTTTTTATAGAATACAGAAATATGAATTATTTCAATAGATTAGATAATTATCTCATTCCATTTATTTATAAAATGATTGTAATATTTTTAGGTAAAACTTATTATTGTTTCTTATATGGATTTTTAGGATACTTCTTGGTACCCATTTCACTAGAGGAAGAGGAAAGGAAAACTTTTACACATCCTTATGGTACATTTTCTTATATAATAATTTCATTTGGATTATGAAATCCACTAGGTAAATTTCAAAAAAAATATTCATTGTTTTCATTAACCTAATTAAGGACAATTTAGAAGTTTTTATTGATGACTTCACTGTGTTTAGAAGTTTTTTAATCACTATTTAGAAAATTTGGATAAATATTTGAAAATATACACTAAAAATAACTTGGTTTTAAATTTTAAAAGTTTAATTTCATTGTTGAAAGAGTAATTTTGCTTAGGAATGTATTTTTACAACATTATATTAAGGTTAATAAATCTAAAATTGAAGTTATTAATGAATTTACATATCCCACTTATGTGAAACATGTTACTAATTTTCTAGGAAATGTTTGATTATATAGAATATTTATCATAGATTTTAGTAATATTGCTTTTCCACTATCCAAATTATTTTTTAAAGAATCTGAATTTACTTTTGATGATGACTTTAGGCAAGATTTTTATGTGATAAAGTTTAAACTAAACACACCAAAAATATTAAAGTCACCAAATTGGGAGTGACCATATAAGATAATATGTAATGATTTAAATAATTTTGTGGTATTGGTTTTGTACCAAAGAATTGAAAGAATAAATCATGTCATTTCATATTCTTTGATAACACTGTTTGTAGCCCAAAACCATTACATGGCCACTAAAAAGAGTTTTTTACAATTATTCTTTTCTTTAGAAAAATTTACATTATATCTTCTTTGTTTTAAGGTGACTATTTTCTCTGATCATGTATCCCTTAGGTTGTTTATTAAGAAGTTAAAATAAAATCCAAGGCTAGTGAGATAGAATTTTCTAATATAAGTGTTAGATTTGGAGATAAAATATAATAGGGGAGTTAAGAATCAATTGGCATGTCACTTGAGAAATATATCTCATACAATAGAGGAGGGAATTATAGAAAAACAAATGCATTAAATGACTGCATTCAAGGGGAACATATATATTTTATTAAAGGAAAGATTCCATGGTATAGTGATATGTAAATTTTTCTAGTAACTTATCATGTCCCATCACATTTTAACTAAAAATAAATTTTTAAACTCAAATATTAATATAAATATTATATTAGATATGTTTGATATCTTTGAAAAAATTTTAATGAGAAAATGATTAGGAGGTGTTTTCCTTGAAGTTGAGTGAAACATTTCCTATAATTTTTCCATAATATAGCTTGTGGAGGCCATTTTGGACCTTAAAAACTACTATAAACGTTTTATAAATTGGAATATACTATCCCATATTGTTTAAATATTCCTATACATTTTGTAATAAATGTGACCAATTATAATCCACTAGAAATGTATCTAAAAGATAATAAATTCCTTAAAACCCAATTAACTTTTATGAAATATTTAAAGTATAGGGTATAGATTTTATGGGACCCTTTCCCATGTATTTTGGAAATTATTATTTCTTGTCAGTTGTGGACTATATTTAAAAATGGGTGGAAGATAATGTTACCAAGACTAATAATTATACTATTTGTTTTTGTTTTTTTAAGAAATATTATCTTTTATAGATTGGGAGTCCCAAGAGTAATCATCAGTGACTAAGGAATCCACTTTTGTAACAGAAGTATGGAAGAATTAATGATAAAGTATTGAGTGCATCACAATACATAAATACCATACCATACAAAAAAAATGGATAAGATGAATTTTCCAATATAGAAATTTTAGGGATCCTAAAAAAGACTACCAACCCAAATAGGAAGTATTTGATCCAAAGTAAAAAAAGAAACCTTGTGGGATTACTATAAATATTATAAAACCCCAATTAAAATGATCGCATATTGGTCTATCTATGTAAAATATATCATTTATTAATATAAATAGGATGAAAGTACTATTAGGAAGTAATTATAGAATCCTAGGACCCACACTCCCGAATCCTGTACTAAAATCCATAACTCTAAATTTCTGCCTATGATGTCGATAATTGGGACTAAAAATTTTCCATCAAAACCTTACAACATAAAAATGAGAACATGGATCTCTTATATAATGGAGGACCTTTTAGGTTTAGATTTTTAGATACTTAGGAAAAGGTCTTATATAAACAAATCATATCAACTTGGACACATAATTCATCAAAGGAAAATTTGTCTCATTTAACCCATATTTTTTATTTCATAATAGGTCATCAACATAATCCTTGGGAAATCATTTATAGACAAAAATTGTTCAACATAATTCCTTAAAATCTGAGGAAAATGAAAATAATAAGGGTGAGATAAAATACTCAATAAGGGTAAGCATAAGCATTAACAATTAAATTTCATCAATGAGAATAATAGTGAATAAGGGTATGATGACATAATCAAATATAATGATAAAATTATAAAATAACTTGTACCCATAAATACCTATGCCATCAAATATGAAAACATGGAAAAGGAAAGATTCATAAGAATCAATAATCATAAGCCATGTGATATCAATATTTATCATTAGAAACATTATAAAACTATATCAATTGTAAAGAAACACATAAAGGTATCTTAGAACATCATTATAATTTTCTTTATTATAAATGTAATAACCATGAAGTCAGCTTCCATAAACATCACTATTACAAATGGAATAGCCATACGACCGACTTCCATTCCCAATGAATTAGAGGGATATTATAGACCCACCCATCCTTGGACTATCACAGAACCACCCATAAATGGTTTATCATGTAACCACCCATAAAATGTCCAAGAACCATTAGAAAATCATCATTCATAAAAGCTTTCATAAAATCATTGGAGAAAATAATAACCCCTTGACTAAATAATAGAAAATAAATGAGTTCTATAACAATTTCTTTGAAACATGAATATCACATGTAATGGAAATGGGTTTTATAAAAATCTCTTTGAAACATTATTAACCCATAGAAAAAAATGGTTCCAAGAATAATCCCTTTGAAACAAAATTAACCCAAGGAAAAGAAATGGGTTCAATAACAATTTCTTTAAAACATGAATAACCCTTGTAAAGGAAATGGGTTGCACAATAATCTATTTGAAACATGAATAACCCATGGAAATTAAATTGGATCCATAAAAATCTCATTTAAACATGAATAAACCATGGAAAAGAAATTAGTTCCATAACAATATCTTTGAAACATGAATAACCCATGGAAAGGAAATGGGATCCATAACAATAGATTTGAAACAATAATAATACAAATAAAGAAATAATGAGGATGGTATAAATAAAAAATATCCTAAATAGAGGATAATTAAGAAAAAAGGTTGTTAAAATTTATGAATATAAATAACCTTAAAATATCATTAAAACATTCATGAGGAAAATAGTCTCTAAACATTCCAAAACATCCCATACCTATTTAAAACATTTTAATTATAATCCCCATTAAGGAATAAAATTAAAAGAAACATATAATATCATTAAATAAATGAAACTCATGATATAACAAGTCATAGGGAAGTAGATACACTATATAAAAGTTATTATGTTCATAATAACAATTAAGTCTTAATAAAATGTAAATTGAGATGAAGCCCCTTATAATTGTAGTAACATATGAATAGAAAACCCCAAAAGTAATAATAATAAAATGAAGATAAAATAATTATTATATAATAAATCAAAATTGGTATTAGATATACCACACAAAATAAATAATTGGTAATTATGATGCATACCTCATGAAAGTAAAAGTGAGACAAGAATCTCTTACCTTAAGTCTGATTTGTCATTTTTGTCCTTTATATTCCTGAATAATTAGATTATGTTAATTATCTACTTGATTCATAACCATTTCCAATTTTATTATTACTTTTATTTCACTTATTAACAAGTTATATACAATTATTTAATCATTAATGTTTAAGTTTTATGTTTTGACCATATTCAATTTATGTGTCAAAAATGAATTTGGAAAGTCAACTATGGTCAAAGGGGTTATTATTAAAACATCTATAGAATAATAATAATGGAATAATTATCATATTTTTACTTAAATTAACCTTTTAAAACTAATCATGAATTATTTTTATGAAAAATGAACCAACATTACAATCATAGAGACGGTAGGTCATACGTACGTATGAGTAATGTTCTCATTTTTCAATGATCATTATAGAAAGAAGGTAAGTAAAATTTATCTTTAAAATGATAATTATATCACAAATACCTTATTATTTAATTATATATACTTATATATAAGATTATTTTTATGTAAAATGAATCATATCGCGTCAAAGAGGTGGTAGTCCACAAGTCCACAAATTACATTATCGGTTTTAGTGTGTGAAAAGGGTAATAAAGAAAATGATATATTATACTTATAGAAATATAATGATTTCATGTATATCATATAGATTTAATTTATATCACACATTTTTATTAAAATCATCATTAATAAATCCCATGTCATTTTTGAACATATCACATCTCTTTAAGGAGGCGGTAGTCCACACATCCATAAACGATGTTATTATATTTACAAAAAATGGAAAACATGAAGGTACGTGTTATTTAAAAATTATAGAAGTACTAATACAACATAAATATCATATATATACTATAAAAATGGTGTTTACATAATAATTCTCAACAATTATAGGTGGTAAATGAAAAAATTAATGACATCATTTCATGAGGCGGTAGTCCTCCGTACACAAGAATAGTAAATTAGAAATAAAACATAAATACATGTTGAAGAATGTTACTACTTCTTTGGGTAACACCTTTTGGTTTTCACCAAATCTCTTCCATGGATGGATTTCTACCCAAAGTGATGACTTAGGGTGAGGGTAGGGATTGTTTTATTTTATTTGGTTAGGTTTTGGATGATAAAAATGGATCAAGATGTGTGATGATATGAGGAGGTTAACTTCCTCTTTATAGTGGAGGGGGAGTTGCATTCTTGTAAATATAAAAAGGTAAACAATAATGAGAGGTATATCTTATATAATGTGACTCCAATAATTATCCCAATAAGATAAAATAGGTTATATGTTCTAATAATCTATATTCAATTGGTTTTGGAAAATTTTATATTTCATTTAGACTCATAATATTAAAGTTTAGCCACTAAGTAAACACATTTCCACATTAATCATTGTAATAAATTTTAATTATTTTCAATAATATTTTTGGTAGAATACTAATTTCATCATATTAGATATTATAAATTATAATGATTAAAAATATGAAATCAATTTTTTCAAATTCCAATCACATATGTGTCGGAAATTAATTTAAAATTAATCCCACATACGAGATGACAAAATGGGTTTTTAAAATGAATATGTTCAAAAGGTTGCTAGGTTTTTATATAAAATTACAGTGTAAAATTTATTCCAATGACCTGAATTGGTTTAAATTATATAAAATTGATCTAATTATACTTTAAAACTAATTCAAAACATAATTTAACTATATAAAAAAATTATACTAAAAATCAGTTTTGAACTAAAATCAGTATTATTCACTATTCATCAAAATGTGAAAGTTCTCAAAAAAATACAAAAAATTAACCCAAAGTAAATTTTAATATTACCCTGTCAAAAATGAATTTTATTTGTTCAATAAAAATTATAAAAGTGTAAAAAATTCGACTAAAAAAGGTCCACCATTAAAAGTTTGTACAACTGCCTTCTAAAAATACACGACTTTTTATGATTAAAATTGGATTTATACTTAACATAACCCTATAAAACATATTGGATGAATTTAAAAAATTATTAAATATATATCATATAAATTTCATTAATATATTTCACTAATAATTATAAATTTAACTTATTAAGACAAAATGTCGTTTTAGTCATAAAAATAGTTCTCATAAAAACACATCATTTATATTCAATTGGTCTTTATTTTAATTTATAATTAATTTTTAATCAATAAATTAATTTTCTAAACATGTGTAAACTATTATTTCATAATTTATTTAATAATATTCATTCCCTCCATCCTTTAATCTAGGTGATAACAATTATTTTAAATAAATAATATTAATAGAATATTGTTGTTCGGTAAGACTCAAGCTTGTGTGTTTCCTAAGTCATCAAAGGAAGTCAATTTTGCGTGAAATGAAAGATAAAAATGGTGTTATAAGTGATGCACTATAAACCATGTATTTTACATAATTAAATCTATTAAATAATTTAAATTACTTTGAACGAATATATTTTATAAAATCTCGGGATATTACAGTAAGAGAGGTGAATATAGATTTGGAAATATCTGGATAAGGAAAAAGGCTATAGATTTAGGATTTTGAATAAATTATAACAGAAGAGATTTAAAATTCCATAATTTATAAAGATATTACAATAGTGTTCCATGATAATTCAATTCAATAAAAATACTTATATTCATGGGGGAAAGTGCTCATTTACAACATGATACTAAAGCTAATTCCAGGTTAGATTCATTCCATATGGGAAGGCCATTTTATAGTCACTCATGTGTATCTATTTTTTGATTTTAATGTTACAAAAAAGGATAAAATAACCCATTCACAATAAATTGAAATAGGGTGAAGATGTACCATGGCAATCTGCCATAAGCACAAATAGAGGATATCACACTCCTCAAATATTTATACTAATAAAACCCATAGGTTGTACCTTTACTTAAACATTATGATTATTTTCCTTATAATAAATAATTTAAAATTAATATATCTCTTATAGTTTACTTATTATATTTTATCATTCAAGTTTGGGGGAGGGAAACCTTTCCAGCTTTCAGAAATTTCAAAATTTTCTATTTTTATTTTTCATTTTTTGGGTTTTATTTTTTATTTTTTATATGTTTTTTAAACCTTTTAGATCAAAATATAATACCTTTTAATATTATAAACCTATTACAATTCTAATAAATTGATTTTACTTAAGAAACTCAACTTAAATGAATGTTAAAATAAAATTAATTTTAAAATTCAAATTTCTGGAAATTCATGAAATCATCAATGAATTTTTAATACCATTACTTGGAATAATATACAATATTTAAATAACTTACAAGAGAGGATTATAAACCATTTTTTACATATTTTTCACAATGATATAGTTTCGTGAGAGAACTAATTTATGCTTGAATAAAAAAAATTCTATAAATTTTAGTCAAAATATTTGAGCATTTAGGAAATTGTGTTGAAAATGATTAAGGAATTATTTTGGTTAAAAATACCTCTAAACAATAAAATTATATTTTGTTATACCTTGACATATTACCCTTGTGAGCCATTATAATCCATGAATAACTATGTTAGGAATCAATATTACAAGCCTAAATTCCATACCGACCTGATCTACAAGTAAGTGCATGATCACAGTTTAACTCAAGTGTGGGGGGTGTTTTTTGAGTGAATATATACAAGGATATGCTCATAATTTTTGAGTTTTTTGGTGGATATAACTAATAAGAAACTATTTTAATTAATTTGAGGAGAAATTTCAAAGCTGGATTTTTTTTAAGGAAAATGACTTTAAAAAATTAGGCAAGGAAATTTGTACAATGATTTGAAGATAAAAGATCCCTATCTACCTTTAAAAATCAAATCTAAGTTGAACTAATTTGAAATAAAAAGGGAAAACGTTGTTGAAGTAAATGGACAGAAGAAAAAATTACAACTGGTTAATTTATTCATTTTTAAATATTTCATCAGAATCTATATAGATTTGGGTTCTAAATATTTTTAAATGGGAGTGAGAGAGAATGTTATTATTGGGTGTGCGTTGGAAATAATATATTTTCCTTTATATTATAGCTAAAATTATTATCATACCTTATAATATTTTAATATAAGAACCTAATATCCCTTATTCATGGAAAAGATCTGAAAATCCCTCATGATAAATATAAGTAATTCACTCATTAGGTGGAGATTTAAAAATTGAACAAGCCTACGGTGACCCCTGTATGATTTTGGAATAAAAAATTCTTTTCTTGAAATCCATATTTTATGTGGTGAGAGAAATATTTCTATTAAAGTAGTGATAAACGAGTATTTGGGGATGAAGGAAGTTGAAATTAATAGATTATACCTCATAGAAAAATGAAATTAATAATATGTAAGAGACATGATAAGTTGTAGTGAAATATATATTGAAAAAGGTAACTCACATTGACTAGTTTTTTGAATTTTGTTTGGGTAATATTTTTTTCCCTCATTTATTTGAGAGTCTGAGGATTAAGTGTGGGGTAATTAAGAAAGTAAATAAAGGAATTATATTTTATTGACATTAAATTCATTTTATTCCACCACATTTAATGAATAATTATGTTTTTGGATGTTTTAGTATTAAATTATTATTTCATTGGATTTTCCGAATATTTCTTAAAATGGAAAAATGTAGATTTAATTGATTTATTTAATTTTTGGAATCAAATGAATGGTTATATATTTATAATCCTTTATTTTTTTATTTTTTAAGGAAAGGAATTTAGTGATATCTATAAAGCATAAATTTAGATAAGTAGAAGTGTAAAAGTCATGATGAATATTACCTCTTGAGAAAATGGAAAAATCATTGGCATGGGGAGATGATACATAATAAATTATATATCTAAATAAGATTTTGGAAAAAAATGAAAAGGATGGCCTCAAAAAGTGATATATGACATTTGTGGATGTTACATAATATATTTTTCTTATGGATAATAAGAAATGGCGATTCATATGATTTTTAAATTCATATGTAATATATTTGGATGTTATGTAAGATATATAGATTGATCATAATTTGATAAAATGTAAAATTATGGGAACAAATAATATCCCAAAGATAATATGTATGATTTTTTTCCTTACTCTTAAAGATAAGGGCCATGTGTAATGTATTTTATTGTGCATAAAAAATTTTACATGGATTAATAAATACATACGGTTTTTACCTTTACCATAGAAGAGAAATGGAACTCATGTAAGATTTTAAGGATGATATGTAAGATTTTTTATATATATAAGTGTAGTTATGTATGATTCTTCCCTTTATAAAAATCATACTTCATCCGAGAACAAAATATTATACATTAATAAATACTTTAAAAACAATATAAATGAATTAAGTATGCAGAGGTCATCTTAATACCACATGGAGTTAGTATATGCATAGGAAGATTAGGAAAGATCATTGAATTAATGAATAATGGAACTCATCAAGTTCAATTATTGATTGATGAAAAGCATAAATAATTTAAAGATATAGATTTTTAGTAAGCCTTAAATCTCAGAAATGATATTTAAATTTAATGAGTAAATATAATGAAGGAGTATTAAGTTGTGAATAAGGAAAATAATAATCTATATAAGTGTTAGAGGTTGAAGGGGGGGATTGAAGATTTAAGTTTTTTACTTTCACTTTCTACTACTACTGTAAACTTTATTTTCATTCTTTTTATATTATTTATTACTTCTTAAATGGATAGTTAAAACCTATGTTTGATTGGGGTAGGATAATAGGAACCATTTTGTAAATTATTGTATCTATACTTTAATGAATAAAACTCTTCTTATATTAATCAACTTCTATATTAGATAGGTTGAAACTAGTTTTAATAAGATTTTTTTTAAGTTTATTATCTATGTTCATTGTTTTATGGATTGGTTTTTAATCATATATCTCCTTCCATTTGGTTTATTATATATATATATATATATATATATATATATATTATAATAGGATATTTTGAGTGGTGGGTATCTATAAATTATTGATATATGAGTGGAAGGAAATGAATTGTTCTTTAATTTCTTAGGACCACCAAAACCTAATCTGGATTTACCTAAGTAGTTTAGGGGTTTCTTTATGGTAATTTTTCATTTTATATATTTTCACAAAGAAGATTTATGGTTGATCAAGTAATGATTTATTCTTGATTAAACATCATCATTTATCTTAACCTAGGGTGAAGTATGAAATGTTTTTTATATTTTTTCATTTATCAATTAATTATAAGAAGAGTAATCCATTTTTAAACACTGAGAAATCATTATAATTGTTAATCCAACTCTTGAACCCATTACCTTTAAAATTTTTCAGTATCATCATTTTAACCAATTGTTCTCTAGTTCCCTCAATCTAAATCTATAAGTTTATAAAAACCCTTATTTTTTACTAGTTATAACAACTTAATTTTACACCATCCTTGGACATTACTTATAGTCCCAATTATTGGAGTGTATCCTTTCCCTATTATATTCTTATTTTGATAATTAAAAAAATAACTTTTTTTATAATTTTTTAATACTTTTGTGTATACTTGTTTAATTTTTTTAAGAAAAATATCAACCCGCATGAATTTTAGATTCATAGTTTATTATTCTGTTTATTCTTAGTTCTTAAGTGTTGTTATTTTGTTCATTTTGTGATTAGAATTTTACTAATTTAATCATCTTATGTATCACTCTTTGTTTCTAAAAAACTTTCATATATTGTGTGTTATAAACATAAAGTATAATCTATTTTGTATTTTTTATTATAATGTAAATATCTTAAGTATAAATTTTTGGAATTTATTCTAAGTTTTACATCATACATAAAGAAGGAGAAGAGTTTAAAAATATATTATTTTTTGATAATTTCCCAAATTTAAACTTCTTGCATATTGATTTAAACATCTTATGTATAATGTAATTTTTTTGAAGTACATTATCTTACGTATTGATTCTTATGTGATTAATATATTACGTATTGAACTATTTTCTTATGTATTGTAATTTTTAAAAAATGTAATATATTCCATATTATGTTCATTTTTTTGAAATATATTACATATCATGATTTTTGAAAAAGTTATATATATTACATATTCTAAAAAGTGTTTAAATAAATTATATATAAAGATCTCTATTCAAATTCATATTTTTCATTTACTAAAATGATAATTCTTTTTCCAAGTGTATATTATTATTCTATATTTAAATTCTTATGGAAATCAGTAATGTCTTAAGATATTGATTAAGATTATTACCAGATAGATTGAATATTCAATGAGATAAATAGAAAGTCTTATGAACTAGAAAGGAATTCATAAAAAATGTATGTCTTATAATTTGTGGTTTACTTGTATAATTTGAAGTTTACTCTTATGATTTGAAGTTTACTCTTATGATTTTTCACTGACTCTTATAAAATTATATTTTACTCTTATATTTTGAAAATAACTCTTACAATATTGAAGATAATCTTATAAAATCTTGTTTACTCTTAGGAAATCGAGTTTACTCTTCTTATTTACTCTTATGAAATCTAGTTTACTCTTATGAAATATATTTTACTATCATGAAATCAATTTTACCCTTACAATTTTATAATGGAGATTATGTTTTCATAGTTACTCTTACAATTTTCAAATTTTCTCTTATGAAATATTATGTGTTTTTAGTTTTCACTATTTCATTTGAATGATTATCAAAATATGGGGATAACTGAAGATACAACTTAAGTATCCCCCTAATATAGTTTTCATGCCAAGGATTATTTTATTTTATTATATATATATATATATATATTATTTTTTCTATTTTTTGTTTTATTTCTCATGGATTTAAATGAATACATGAACTATGAAATATATAAACTTTTTTAAAGTCCTAATAGAAAAATTATAATTTGGAGACCGTGATTGATTGAATTATAGAATGGAAATTAGGAAAAATTATTAACTCACCATTATACATTTGTCTAAAAATAAAGTTCAAAGAAACTAAATTAAGAAAAACTATTTTCATAAAAATATTTGGATTGAAATGTTGATAATGAGATCATGATTTTTTAGTATTATAATCACTATGAAGAACTTCATCATACCAAAACACATTATTGAAAGTGATTAAGCTTCACTGATTTTTTTACTCTCTGTTCTTTTAGTTTTTCTTAGATCATCAAGTTTTATTTATTTATTTATTATATATATTACCATTGTAACTATTTTATGATTTTATATCACAAAATATTTATTAAATTGGTTATACCTACATTTCAAAAGGTACATTTCTCTTGGTTGTTCCTCCACTATAAAAAGGAATGTTTTGTATGTGTTTGTACTTCCACTTATAAAGGGTAGGGCAATATTGTCTTTTGAATCCCAAAAAAATTAAGGTTGTGTTGTTCTACTTAAACTTCCATTAGAAAAGGTTTGTTGTAACTTGATTTGTGACTCTTTCACAAAAGTATGGATTAGTGGATACCAATTATATCAATGAGTAGAGATAAGTGAGGAGTATATATAAGATCATTTTTATTTGAAATACTATAAAAAATTATTTTCATTTTTTACTTTTTCACTACACTTTCATTTTCATTTTATTTTTAACTATGATTTTAAATTCTATTTAAATTTTTAAACTGATCACCCCCACTCCCTCTTGACCTTTTCAACCATCTCTCCTTGGGAAGATAATTAGTATCTGATCTTAACTTTTGAAGATCATATTATTTTTTTGATTATATTTTTTATCTAATATTTTCTATATACTATAAAAGGTCTTGGAAAGATCATTGTTCACATGTCAGATTTAAATTCAAGTGATGGTTATATTTTTTAGAGACCACATCAATTTGATGGTAATGATTATAGATATTGGAAATTAAAAATTGAAACTTACATTGAGCATATGAGCATTGATCATTAGACTATCATAGTGAAACCTTATATACTACCTGAGTCTGATACAAATTCCTTAACCGGTAATGATGTAGTAAATTATGTGTTAAATTATAAAATTATGAATATTTTATATTTAAATATTATTGTAAGTGTGTTTATAAATGTATTATCTTATAAAACTAATCAAGATATATGAGTAATTTTTCAAGTCTCCCATTATGGAATATAAAACATGAAGAGAGATGAACTTGGAATCCTTTAAAGTGAATATAAAAATTTCAATATGTGAGAGGAATAATTTGAAATTAGATGTTCCAAAAATTCATGAGTATTTTAAATGGAATGAGTAAAATTAGTGAATCTTTAGATAATAATATACCGATTGAATGAGTAATTATATCACTACTAAATAAATGGTGTGAAAAGATGGTTGCAACTTATAAAAGAAAATTTTTAAAAGATTACACACTTGATGAAATTATTAGATCATTATTACTATATAAACTAGAACTAAATAGCATTCTTGATGAGGATACTATTAAAAATATAGATGTTAGTTTTAAATCATATATAAATCTTACATTTTACACTTCTGATTTTTGAGATACTGATTAGAAAAAGGATGAAGTACATAATATTTTGAAAGGATTATATAAAATAATGAAAAAATGAGGTTTCAAAAGAATATTTATAAAGGATTATCAAAAAGAAACAAAAAAAATAACTCTAATTACCAAAATGATTTTTCTGATTTAAATTGACATAAATTCAAAAACATAGGATATATTCAGAGGTATTATCCAAGATTGAACCATGAAATAAAATATAAAAAGTATAAAAAAAGGAAAAAATATATTTTACAACTAGATGGAGTTGTACAGAGGACTTGGATTCAAGTGAAGAATATATAATTGAAAAGAATATACTAATTGTTTTCTTATAAATACAAAAGATGAGTTTATTAATGATTCTAGTTTAGTTCTGATTATGATTCTAATTTTGATAAACCTAGCATAAATATGTTAAATAAATAGAATAAAAAATTATAAATATATATATTAAGAATTGGTGAGTTTTATATGAAAATTAAAGGAGAAAATAAAATTATTATTGAGGGAAAAAATCTTCCTACTCAATAAAATGAAAAACTCAAAAATATATCTTCAATTTATAATTAAAAAGTTTGTGATGATTTATATATTACTCACAAATAAAATTAAATGTTAAAGAAGGATATTATAAGTTTAAAGGATTTTTTTTCTTTTGTATAAGGTGAAGAAGGATGTGATAAAATTATATCTATGAAAAAAATGAATTAAAATAAAACTAGTGTTGGATATGATATAAAATTACCTAAAATGTGTAAAACATTGTTTTTAAATATTTCTAAAGAAATATTTCAACTTTTATATGTTTTAAATGTTGAATTCAAGGTCACTATGAAAGTGAACATTATTTAAGATTTTAAAAATATTTAACATATAATAAATAATTTATTTCTAAGATTTAATATTTAAGATTAGCTAATAATAAATGATTAGAATCTATTTTGGTAGAATTTTTTTACTAATAACATTGTACCTAAATAATCATGGGTAATAAATCTGTTTTCTATTTAATTTTTTTAGGATAAATGAATTATAAGTACCAAGAAAGACATGTGGATTATCAATAGTGGATACACATGGTACAAAAATGGTGATACATAAAATTTATTATCATACAATCAATTTAGAGGAGGTACATTAAAAGTTTTAGAAAAATCAAAAATCAAAGTTAAATGTTTTAATGAAGTTGGTATTTCTAACTCCATGACTGTTTCTAAATTTTTATTTGTTGAAGGAATTTGGAACTTATAAGGTTTTTTGTTTTATTTTTTTTAAAATATATGAGATTTTTGGAACCCTATAAGTGTTAATAAATTTTATAGATGGAGATGTATTGAAGGAATAAGTGATACATGGAGGATTGTTGAAAAATGTAGCTTGTTTGCTGTTATTATTTGATTTTTTGATAGAGGACAATTATGATGTGCATAGAAGTATTGTAGAATAAGAGATACACATGAAATAACCTATAGACGATTATAGATAAACTAAATTTGGTGAATAAATCCTTTATTAGGGATTGTACTACATTGTGGTGGCTCTGAACAAGTTATAACGACCCATACTTTACATACATTGTTAATACTTCAAAATTGAAGCACACTTATTACAACATATGACAAAACCACAAAGGACCGTATAGGTATAGTGTCTTTAGAAACTGGGAAACATAAACAACTGGTTCATAAATCTTCTACAGTGTCTCCCATTTATTTCATCATATCTAGGGTCCCTTTTAGCATATTCTACTTAATATCCATCTTCCTGACCTGGGGAAAAGAAAACATAAAAGGGTGAGCTCAAATGCTCAGCAAGGGCAAATAAAGGAAATAAAAATCATATCATATATTTTTGAAAATCATAACCTGCAAAAGAGATCATAATATCTTAATATGGAATAAATCATAGAAGTGAAAATGAGATCCCCATAATCATAACATGAAACTTGAAACTTTTTGGCATGCACACATAATCATGGAAAATCATTTCTTGTTAGTCATGACTCATTTCCAAGACTATCTAAGTGGACAGAGTCCCTTTCTGAACCGAGTCACCCTCGTTCCAGTCCTGTTTCACTGAACCGGTATAACCTACCGTTCCAGCCATGTCTATCTCATGAGATATAAAATCTTTACCCAATGCATTGGAGGGAGATATAGGTCCCACCCATCTTATAATGAATCCTTTCTTATGTGTGCCACATAATCATAAACCATACATCATAGCGTAACCCATGTAATAAAAATGGAATTCTTAAACAACATGACATCATAAAACAATTCATATAAGATAAAGGAATTCATAAAAATATTTCCATCACAACATAATCAAATCCATGTAATAATAGGGATAAAAACAGAGCCCTTTTATTATCTTAGATGGAAAATAATTTTGATAAAATACTTGAACTCCATTCTTGAAAAAAATATCCTTTCTACTTCAAAAACATTTTTCCTTTCATAACATGTCATACGACTTTAAAATAAAAGAAGATGATTAAAAATAAACTTTAAAACTTTTAAATGAAGCTTCTTGGAAATAATGTTTTAAAAATCCATTCATGCCGTATAAGTTAAAAAAACATTCTTCTCGTACTTTTTTCGGAAAAGTCAAAAAAGTACCTCGTACGAAAAACGACAAAAGATTCCTTTCATATCCTTTACTAAAAATTTACCAAAGGGTAAAATTTAATATAAACTATTTTATAAGGATATAAATATTACATATTGAGGAAACATGGATGTGGATGATAAAATACACCCCAGTAAATGCCAAAGTATAAACAATCTCGGATAAAAATGAGATTGTGATATTTCCCTTACCTTAGGTCCGATTTGCTTTGTACGTGTCCGAAGCTCCTGTATAATGGTTTAAATAATGTTATTTACTTATTCCAAAATCATACATATTGATATGATATCATATATGGTCATATTCTTAGCTTCTTGTTAGTAATATTTCATTGTTACTTGTTACTCGGGTCCTTATTGCCTTTTGTTCTTATGCGTGTTTTTCCGAATAAATTCTTATTCTTCTTTTAAGGTTATAGATACCTTATATCCAGAATGGTATTAGTGTAACATATATCATATTTATTCATTCAATTCATTTATATAATTACTATGTAATGATGATCATGTAGAACGAGTCGCATCACATCGTGGAGACGGTATTCCGTACGTACGCACGAGTGATGATATTGTTCCTATGATCGTGGAATTGTATTGGAGTATATATATATTATTTCAGTATCAATATTACTTTATAATAATCATAAATAGTTACTCATTACACCATTATACCCATCCTTGTAAGGTGATGGTGGAAAATAGATTACACCATGGCGTGGAGACGGTATTCCGTACGTACGCACGTGTGGTGATTTCATTTTTCCGTAGGATGGATAGAAGGTGAATTAGGGTTGATTCATATTTATAATAACATATAAGTATGTAATTAATACTGATGTTATTACTTTATCATGAAACAACTAAAGAAGAAGAAGTTGAAGAAGAAAGAAATTGAAAAGATCAGTAATGGATATTACCTCTTCTTTGGAACGCCTCTTTGAATCCTCCACTTAGGGAACTAAGATTAGTCTTTGAAGAAGACCAGGACCTCTAGGATTATTCTAGGGAAGTGGAGAGGAGAAAATGTCAGGGGTTGGCCGTGCTTGAGTTCTCAAATTGGTGTGAGGAGGAGGGGGAGGAGGTGCCCTTTTATAAGGGAGGAGAGGGGCACCTTAGGAATATCTCAAAATATTATTTTATATTAAAGTCAAAATCGGTTTATAATGGTTCCAAAGGGTCTTATTTAGAATCTAAAGTGGGGATGGGTCGCAATAATATCAACCAATAGGATTTAGACAAGTTTAGGTTATTATTTTAACCTTATCAATTAGATTTAACTCTAAGTTAAATAATTTAACTTTTACCGTGTCTTTTTGTTATCTTTCACTATATGGTTAATACACTTACTATAACATGCCAAACGAACCCCAAATTGTTTATTATTAATATATATATCCTTATCTAAGTCATTTGGCCGAACCTTAGATTTTTAGGAATAAAATAACAATTAATAATATAATATTTGATTTAAAAACTATTTTGTGTCAATTTTGACACTATTTGATATATGATTTTTTTGAAAGTCATAACAGAATTATATGTTAGAACCAAGTTTATTAAATCAACACTAATATATCATAGTAACCTATAAAATTAGTGTAATTCATAAAAAGTCTCAAATTACATTTATTTTGGTGTTTATAACATCAATTATGTCAATATTTCATTAATAAGATAATTACCGCATCATCATTGTGTCATAAATAAATGAAATTATTTAATGTCTAAAAATTACAAATAAAATACCATTATGTAGGAAATCTTTTTTTCTTTCTAATGAATATTTATAGTCTAATGTATCTTATGTATAACCCCATATTAAAAATTATTTACTTATTAAACTTTGATTTTAACTATTTTAACCCTTCTTTAAATAAATTAATAATAAATGTCCTAATCTAACCCAAGTGGTCCTAAATGGTCATATTTTATTCCTAAGTTTGTTTTTGGTCGAATTAAACTTATCCAATAGAATTAGGACATGTGTTAGAGTAATAGTAATATCATATTTACCCCTATTTACTATTAACAGCGGTAAAAAAAGTAAAAAGTTACTATTCACCAAAAAATTATTTTTATCTCATTGAACCACAGTTTACTTACTGATATCAACCGTGTCTGTCGGATTTTCGAAATTCCATTCACAGAAGTGGTAAAATTAAGTTTTATGCAAAATTCAGTTTTTAACCTACCACTTAGTGGTTTCACTATTCATCAAAAATTGAAAGTTTTCACAAAAAAACCAAAATTTCACCCTAGGCTAATTTCGGTATTCTGAATCCAAAAATGAAGTCCATTTTGAAAAATAAAATTTATAAAATTTCAAAAATTGGTTATTACTATTCATAACGGCTAGTTTTAATAATATTTTAATAGCATATCGTTGTTTAGTGAAACTCGGTATTGCGTACGACGCAAGCTATCGAGGAAGGTCGTGATTGCGTGTAAAGTAAGACAAGCAAGTGTGTAGTGAAAGATTCCTTTGATGATATATAAAAACAAAATATTACTCATAAAAATCTCAGGTGTTACATTCTACCCCCCTTAAAAAGAATTCCGCCCTCAAAATTCGTCACTTTGTAACAAACAAATGAGGATACCTCTCCCTCATCATATCCTCAAGCTCCCAAGTAGCTTCTTCTAATTGGTGGTTCCTCCATAAAACTTTCACCAAGCGAGTGGTCTTGTTTCGTAGGACTTTTTCGCTACAATCCAGAATCTCTATCGGCTGTTCTTCATAAGAAAGATCTTGCTCCAGCGGTACAACTTCTGAGCTGAGTACATGTGAAGGATCCGGTATGTACTTTCTCAGGAGAGATACATGGAACACATCGTGAACTTGAGAGAGATTCGGTGGAAGCGCCAATCGGTAAGCTACCTTCCCAACACAATCTAGTATTTCGAAAGGACCGATATATCTAGGGCTCAACTTCCCCTTCTTTCGATAACCTCTGTTTTTTCTGGATCCACAGATATCCCCTCTTTTGTGATTATGTGACCCAAAAATGCAACTTTTTGAAGCCAAAATTCACACTTGGTAAATTTGGCATAAAGCTTCTCCTTTCTCAGGGTCTTCAATATAATTCTCAAGTGATCTTTATGCTCTTCCTTGCTCTTTGAATAGACAAGAATATCGTCTATAAAGACTACCACAAATTGATCAAGATAGTCTCTAAAGACTCTATTCATTAGATCCATGAAGATAGCAGGGGCATTAGTAAGACCAAATGGCATCACTATAAATTCATAGTTTCCATACCTTGTACGGAAAGCCGTCTTTGGTATATCCTCCCTTTTGACCCTTAATTGATGATACCCTGAACGAAGATCAATCTTGGAAAAGTATTGAGCTCCGCGTAGTTGGTCAAATAAGTCATCAATGCGTGGGAGAAGATATTTGTTCTTGATAGTGATCTTGTTAAGTTCTCGATAATCAATGCAGAGTCTCATTGATCCATCTTTCTTCTTAACAAATAGAACAGGTTCTCCCCAAGGTGACGCACTAGGGCGTATGAATCCATTATCAAGATTCTCTTGGAGTTTCTTCTTCAATTCCTGCAACTCAATTGGGTCCATTCTATAAGGTGTCTTTGAAATTGGCAAAGCACCTGGTACGAGTTCTATTGAAAACTCAACTTCACGATTTGGTGGAAGACCCGGTAATTCCTCCGGAAAGACATCATCAAACTCTCGTACAATGGGCATATTCTTAATCGTGAGTTTCTCACCAACCATTTGAGATAAATAACCTTCAAATAGTGGAATCAATACCCATAAGATGGAAGAAATTTCCATTGGAAGGTTATGTTCATCCTTTCATTGATAGACGATCGTAGATTGATCTGGAATATAAAATGTGACTTCCCTTCTTTGGCAATTGATATGAGCTCCATGTAGAGAAAGCCAATCCATGCCAAGAATCACATCAAATTCCACTAAAGGAAGGATCACAAGATTTGCAGGAAGCACTTTCCCACAAACTTCGATCGGAGAAGAATTATAAACTTTTGATGCGATTGTTGTTCCATTAGGTGTTGTCACAGCTAACTCAACATCTAATTGTTGAGGTAATACGGTGATACCCTTAGAAAATTTTTCATAAATAAAAGAGTGGGTGGATCCAGAATCAAATAAAACATTTGCTGCTTTAGAGTGGATGGTAAGTGTACCTTTCACCACTTCGTTATCGTACTCCACATCGCTGATAGAAATTGCATGTGACTTTCCTTTGTCTTTAGCCTTAAGATTTTGTTGACGTCGACCATCATCATCAACCCTTGGATTTGGGAATTGATTGGCATAATGCCCCATCTCCTTGCACTTGAAACATTGAAGTGTAGTAGGTTCATTCTGTGTATCCCTTCCTTTGTTTTCATCATTAGACATCTTCTTCCCATTATCGCGGTATTCAAATGCCCGATGACCTTCCTTTCCACATTTAAAACATTTACTTGTCCCTTTAAGACAACTCCCTCCATGATTCTTTCCACACATTGAGCATAAGGGAAAGCTCATCTTCTTTTCAGTGTGCTCTTTAGATTTTCCTTTGAATTCCATCTTCCTCTTCTTATGAAACCCATGTGACTGATGGGTTACTCCAATCTCCATCTCGACTTTGAGAGCACATCGAACGATTTCCTCGTAGCTATTGAAGTCCCTTATGGCTAACGCCCTTCAAAGACTTGGTTTTAAGCCACTAAATAATCGATCGATCTTACTCTCAGGTTGGATAATAATACCAGAAGCGTACCTTGAAAGTCTTGTAAAATTTGCTTCATAGGTACCAACAGATTCATCATCCCTTTGCTTCAGTTCAAGAAACTCTTTCTCCATCTTTGTTCGGAGAATACGAGGGAAGTAATTATTGAAAAATAAGTTCTTGAACTCATCCCATTCCATAGACTCAATTTCATCCCTTTGCCTCGTATTCTTAACAAGATTCCACCATTGATCGGCATCTCCTTCCAAACGATACACTGCTAGGATGACTTTATCATGTTCAGAACATTGAAGAACTGAAAATATCTTTTCAGTAGTACTAATCCATTGTTCAGCAACTAATGGATCAGTAGACCCGCTGAAAGAAGGTGGACGCTGCCTCATGAAGGATTCAACAAAATGTTGCTCCTTCCTTTGCTCGTTTGGAAGTCCTGCATGATTCATAGCTTGAGAAAGTTGTGTGAGCATGGCTATAAGATTTTGCATTCCAGCTCCCATATCTTTTGGTTGCTCAGGGGGACAATCATTGCATTGCCCATCACATTCCGCATTAAAACGGTTCCTTCGGGTTCCAGCCATTGACTAAAACCAAGAAGAATAGTGTGAGAAACACTAATTATAATAGGAAAACCACATAATCAAGGATAAAATTTCACACTTAAGGTCTTATCCTAGGGTATTCATGGCCATTTCTATAACACTAATATTGTGTTCTATGCTTAGACTTATCCTTAGGGTTCTTACTAAGGCTTTCACATCCTAGTTTCCAAAAGTTGACTATACCTTTCCTCTGATACCAACTATAACGACCCATACTTTACATACATTGTTAATACTTCAAAATTGAAGCACACTTATTACAACATATGACAAAACCACAAAGGACCGTATAGGTATAGTGTCTTTAGAAACTGGGAAACATAAACAACTGGTTCATAAATCTTCTAAAGTGTCTCCCATTTATTTCATCATATCTAGGGTCCCTTTTAGCATATTCTACTTAACATCCATCTTCCTGAGTTGGGGAAAAGAAAACATAAAAGGGTGAGCTCAAATGCTCATCAAGGGAATATAAAGGAAATAAAAATCATATCATATCTTTTTGAAAATCATAACCTGCAAAAGAGATCATAATATCTTAACATGGAATAAATAATAGAAGTGAAAATGAGATCCCCATAATCATAACATGAAACTTGAAACTTTGTGGCATGCACACATAATCATGAAAAATCATTTCTTGTTAGTCATGACTCATTTCCAAGACTATCTTAGTGGACAGAGTCCCTTTCTGAACAGAGTCACCCTCGTTCCAGTCCTATTTCACAGAACCGGTATAACCTACCGTTCCAGCCATGTCTATCTCATGAGATATAAAATCTTTACCCAATGCATTGGAGGGAGATATAGGTCCCACCCATCTTATAATGAATCCTTTCTTATGTGTGCCACATAATCATAAACCATACATCATAGTGTAACCCATGTAATAAAAATGGGATTCTTAAACAACATGACATCATAAAACAATTCATATAAGATAAAGGAATTCATAAAAATATTTCCATCACAACATAATCAAATCCATGTAATAATAGGGATAAAAACAGAACCCTTTTATTATCTTATATGGAAAATAATTTTGATAAAATACTTGAACTCCATTCTTGAGGAAAATATCCTTTCTACTTCAAAAACATTTTTCCTTTCATAACATGTCATAAGACTTTAAAATAAAAGAAGATGATTAAAAATAAACTTTAAAACTTTTCAAGGAAGCTTCTTGGAAATAATGTTTTAAAAATCCATTCATGCCGTATAAGTTAAAAAAAACATTCTTCTCGTACTTTTTTCGGAAAAGTCAAAAAAGTACCTCGTACGAAAAATGACAAAAGATTCCTTTCATATCCTTTACTTAAAATTTACCGAAGGGTAAAATTGAATATAAACTATTGTATAAGGATATAAATATTACATATTGAGGAAACATGGATGTGGATGATAAAATTCACCCCAGTAAATGCCAAAGTATAAACAATCTCGGATAAAAATGAGATTGTGATATTTCCCTTACCTTAGGTCTGATTTGCTTTGTACGTGTCCGAAGCTCCGGAATAATGGTTTAAATAATGTTATTGACTTATTCCAGAATCATACATATTTATATGATATCATATATGGTCATATTCTTAGCTTCTTGTTAGAAATATTTCATTGTTACTTGTTACTCGGGTCCTTATTGCCTTTTGTTCTTATGCGTGTTTTGCCGAATAAATTCTTATTCTTCTTTTAAGGTTATAGATACCTTATATCCATAATGGTATTAGTGTAACATATATCATATTTATTCATTCAATTAATCCAATTCATTTATATAATTACTATGTAATGATGATCATGTAGAACGAGTCGCATCACATCGTGGAGACGGTATTCCCTACGTACGCACGAGTGATGATATCATTCCTATGATCGTGGAACTGTATTGGAGTATATATATATTATTTCAGTATCAATATTACTTTATAATAATAATAAATAGTTACTCATTACACCATTATACCCATCCTTGTAAGGTGATGGTGGAAAATAGATTACACCACGACGTGGAGACGGTATTCCCTACGTACGCACGCGCGGTGATTTCATTTTTCCGTAGGATGGATAGAAGGTGAATTAGGGTTGTTTCATATTTATAATAACATATAAGTATTTAAGTAATACTTATGTTATTACTTTATCATGAAACAACTAAAGAAGAAGAAGTTGAAGAAGAAATAAATTGAAAAGATCGGTAATGGATATTACCTCTTCTTTGGAATGCCTCTTTGAATCCTCCACTTAGGGAACTAAGATTGGTCTTTGAAGAAGACCAGGACCTCTAGGATTATTCTAGGGAAGTGGAGAGGAGAAAATGGCAGGGGTTGGCCGAGCTTGAGTTCTCAAATTGGTGTGAGGAGGAGGGGGAGGAGGTGCCCTTTTATAAGGGAGGAGAGGGGCACCTTAGGAATATCTCAAAATATTATTTTATATTAAAGACAAAATCGGTTTATAATGGTTCCAAAGGGTCTTATTTCAAATCTAAAGTGGGGATGGGTCGAAATACTATCAACCAATAGGATTTAGACAAGTTTAGGGTATTATTTTAACCTTATCAATTAGATTTAACTCTAAGTTAAATAATTTAACTTTTACCGTGTCTTTTTGTTATCTTTCACTATATGGTTAATACACTTACTATAACATGCCAAACGAACCCCAAATTGTTTATTATTAATATATATATCCTTATCTAAGTCATTTTTCCGAACCTTAGATTTTTAGGAATAAAATAACAATTAATAATATAATATTTGATTTAAAAACTATTTTGTGTCAATTTTGACACTATTTGATATATGATTTTTTTGAAAGTCATAACAGAATTATATGTTAGAACCAAGTTTATTAAATAAACACTAATATATCATAGTAACCTATAAAATTAGTTTAATTCATAAAAAGTCTCAAATTACATTTATTTTGGTGTTTATAACATCAATTATGTCAATATTTCATTAATAAGATAATTACCGCATCATCATTGTGTCATAAATAAATGAAATTATTTAATGTCTAAAAATTACAAATAAAATACCATTATGTAGGAAATATTTTTTTCTTTCTAATGAATATTTATAGTCTAATGTATCTTATGTATAACCCCATATTAAAAATGATTTACTTATTAAACTTTGATTTTAACTATTTTAACCCTTCTTTAAATAAATTAATAATAAATGTCTTAATCTAACCCAAGTGGGCCTAAATGGTCATATTTTATTCCTAAGTTTTTTTTTGGTCGAATTAAACTTATCCAATAGAATTAGGACATGTGTTAGGGTAATAGTAATATCATATTTACCCCTATTTACTATTAACAGTCGTAAAAAAGTAAAAAGTTACTATTCACCAAAAAATTATTTTTATCTCATTGAACCACAGTTTACTTACTGATATCAACCGTGTCTGTAGGATTTTCGAAATTCCATTCACAGAAGCGGTAAAATTAAGTTTTATGCAAAATTCAGTTTTTAACCTACCACTTAGTGGTTTCACTATTCATCAAAAATTGAAAGTTTTCACAAAAAAACCAAAATTTCACCCTAGGCTAATTTCGGTATTCTGAATCTAAAAATGAAGTCCATTTTGAAAAATAAAATTTATAAAATTTCAAAAAGTGGTTATTACTATTCATAACGGCTAGTTTTAATAATATTTTAATAGCATATCGTTGTTTAGTGAAACTCGGTATTGCGTACGACGCAAGCTATCGAGGAAGGTCGTGATTGCGTGTAAAGTAAGCCAAGCAAGTGTGTAGTGAAAGATTCCTTTGATGATATATAAAAACAAAATATTACTCATAAAAATCTCGGGTGTTACATTCTACCCCCCTTAAAAAGAATTCCGCCCTCGAAATTCGTCACTTTGTAACAAACAGATGAGGATACCTCTCCCTCATCATATCCTCAAGCTCCCAAGTAGCTTCTTCTAATTGGTGGTTCCTCCATAAAACTTTCACCAAGCGAGTGGTCTTGTTTCGTAGGACTTTTTCGCTACGATCCAGAATCTCTATCGGCTGTTCTTCATAAGAAAGATCTTGCTCCAGCGGTACAACTTCTGAGCTGAGTACATGTGAAGGATCTGGTATGTACTTTCTCAGGAGAGATACATGGAACACATCGTGAACTTGAGAGAGATTCGGTGGAAGCGCCAATCGGTAAGCTACCTTCCCAACACAATCCAGTATTGCGAAAGGACCGATATATCTAGGGCTCAACTTCCCCTTCTTTCCAAATCTCATAACCCTCTTCCAGGGAGATATTCGTAAGAACACTTTATCACCCACTTCAAACTCTAGGTCTTTTCTTCGGTTGTCAGCATAACTTTTCTCTCGACTCTGAGCTGCTCTTATGTGTTGTTGAATAGATCTGACCTTTTCTGCCATTTCATCAACGAGATCAGGTCCTAATAGCTTTCTTTCCCCAACTTCATCCCAGCAAGTTGGAGTCCTACATTTCTTTCCATAGAGAGCTTCATAAGGATCCATCTGAATACTGGAGTGAAAGCTATTATTATAAGAAAATTCCACCAAAGGTAGGTGTTGATCCCAACCTCCTTTGAAATCCATAGAGCAAACTCTCAACATATCTTCTAGGGTTTGAATTGTTCTCTCAGACTGACCGTCTGTCTGGGGATGATAAGCAGTGCTGAAACTCAACTCTGTATCAAGAGTATGCTGAAGACTTCGCCAGAACTTCGAGGTAAATCTCGGATCCCGATCAGATATAATAGAAAGTGGTACTCTATGTAATCTTACCACTTCCTTTACATATATCCTGGCAAGCTGATCTAGAGAGAAATCCTCTCTAATAGCAATGAAGTGTGCAGACTTTGTAAGACGATCAACTATGACCCAAATAGCATTATTGCCTTTGGATGTTTTAGGAAGTCCTGTGACAAATTCCATAGTGATGTTTTCCCATTTCCATTCGGGTATGGGTAATGGTTGTAACATCCCCTTAGACTTCTGTATCTCAGATTTAACTTGTTGACAAACCAAGCATTGAGAGACATATTCAGCAACATCTCTTTTCATGCCATCCCACCAGAAGTACTCTTTCAGGTCCCTATACATCTTCGTGCTTCCAGGATGAATAGAGAATGATGAACTATGAGCCTCATCCAGCAGCTCCTTCTTTAATTCGGGGATGGGAGGAACACAAACCCGATTCTTGAACTTTATTATCCCATCACAATCAAGGTTGCATTCAGGAACATTTCTCACCTTCTTTTGTAACTCGACATCTTCTTTCTATGCCTCTTTAATCTTCACATGTATAGATGGTTGAACATTCATTTGAGAAAGATAAGATTTTTCCCCTTCCATTATAATTCCAAGATCCATCCTTTGTAAATCCATAAATATTAGATCTTTTGTGATCCTCATCATGGATAAACTAGCATGGTCTTGTCGACTTAATGCATCTGCCACCTTGTTTGCTTTCCCAGGGTGGTAATGGATTGAGCAGTCGTAATCCTTAATCAGCTCCAACCATCTTCTTTGACGCATATTCAACTCCTTTTGTGTGAAAATATACTTTAAACTTTTATGATCAGTATAAATATCACACCTTTCACCATAAAGGTAATGCCTCCAAATCTTTAATGCAAAGATTACCGCAGCCAACTCCAAATCATGTGTTGGGTAATTTTGCTCATGGATTTTCAACTGTCGTGAGGCATAAGCTATCACCATATCATTTTGCATAAGAACACAACCCAATCCCTTCTTGGATGCATCACTGTAGATCACAAACCTTTCTCCACTACAAGGCAGTGTGAGCACAGGTGCACTGGATAACCTTCTTTTCAACTCCTTGAAATTCTCTTCACATTCCTCTGTCCAAACAAACTTAACTCCTTTCCGAGTCAACTTGGTGAGTGGATTAGATAATCGTGAAAAATCTTTTACAAAACGTCGATAATATCCATCCAAACCAAGAAAACTTCGGATCTCAGTTACTGTTGTTGGTCTTGACCATCTTTCGATAACCTCTGTTTTTGCTGGATCCACAGATATCCCCTCTTTTGTGATTATGTGACCCAAAAATGAAACTTTTTGAAGCCAAAATTCACACTTGGTAAATTTGGCATAAAGCTTCTCCTTTCTCAGGGTCTTCAATATAATTCTCAAGTGATCTTTATGCTCTTCCTTGCTCTTTGAATAGACAAGAATATCATCTATAAAGACTACCACAAATTGATCAAGATAGTCTCTAAAGACTCTATTCATTAGATCCATGAAGATAGCAGGGGCATTAGTAAGACCAAATGGCATCAATATAAATTCATAGTGTCCATACCTTGTACGGAAAGCCGTCTTTGGTATATCCTCCCTTTTGACCCTTAATTGATGATACCCTGAACGAAGATCAATCTTGGAAAAGTATTGAGCTCCGCGTAGTTGGTCAAATAAGTCATCAATGCATGGGAGAGGATATTTGTTCTTGATAGTGATCTTGTTAAGTTCTCGATAATCAATGCAGAGTCTCATTGATCCATCTTTCTTCTTAACAAATAGAACAGGTGCTCCCCAAGGTGACGCACTAGGGCGTATGAATCCCTTATCAAGATTCTCTTGGAGTTTCTTCTTCAATTCCTGCAAATCAATTGGGTCCATTCTATAAGGTGTCTTTGAAATTGGCAAAGCACCCGGTACGAGTTCTATTGAAAACTCAACTTCACGATTTGGTGGAAGACCCGGTAATTCCTCCGGAAAGACATCATCAAACTCTCGTACAATGGGCATATTCTTAATCGTGAGTTTCTCACCAACCATTTGAGATAAATAACCTTCATTTAGTGGAATCAATACCCATAAGATGGAAGAAATTTCCATTGGAAGGTTATGTTCATCCTTTCATTGATAGACGATCGTAGAATGATCTGGAATATAAAATGTGACTTCCCTTCTTTGGCAATTGATATGAGCTCCATGTAGAGAAAGCCAATCCATGCCAAGAATCACATCAAATTCCACTAAAGGAAGGATCACAAGATTTGCAGGAATCACTTTCCCACAAACTTCGATCGGAGAAGAATTATAAACTTTTGATGCGATTGTTGTGCCATTAGGTGTTGTCACAGCTAACTCAACATCTAATTGTTGAGGTAATACGGTGATACCCTTAGAAAATGTTTCATAAATAAAAGAGTGGGTGGATCCAGAATCAAATAAAACATTTTCTGCTTTAGAGTGGATGGTAAGTGTACCTTTCACCACTTCGTTATCGTACTCCACATCGCTGATAGAAATTGCATGTGACTTTCCTTTGTCTTTAGCCTTAAGATTTTGTTGACGTCGACCATCATCATCAACCCTTGTATTTGGGAATTGATTGGCATAATGCCCCATCTCCTTGCACTTGAAACATTGAAGTGTAGTAGGTTCATTCTGTGTATCCCTTCCTTTGTTTGCATCATTAGACATCTTCTTCCCATTATCGCGGTATTCAAATGCCCGATGACCTTCCTTTCCACATTTAAAACATTTACTTGTCCCTTTAATACAACTCCCTCCATGTTTCTTTCCACACATTGAGCATAAGGGAAAGCTCATCTTATTTTCAGTGTGCTCTTTAGATTTTCCTTTGAATTCCATCTTCCTCTTCTTATCAAACCCATGTGACTGATGGGTTACTCCAATCTCCATCTCGACTTTCAGAGCACATCGAACGATTTCCTCGTAGCTATTGAAGTCCCTTATGGCTAACGCCCTTCGAAGACTTGGTTTTAAGCCACTAAATAATCGATCGATCTTACTCTCAGGTTGGATAATAATACCAGAAGCATACCTTGAAAGTCTTGTAAAATTTGCTTCATAGGTACCAACAGATTCATCATCCCTTTGCTTCAGTTCAAGAAACTCTTTCTCCATCTTTGTTCGGAGAATACAAGGGAAGTACTTATTGAAAAATAAGTTCTTGAACTCGTCCCATTCCATAGACTCAATTTCATCCCTTTGCCTCGTATTCTTAATAAGATTCCACCATTGATCGGCATCTCCTTCCAAACGATACACTGCTAGGATGACTTTATCATGTTCAGAACATTGAAGAACTGAAAATATCTTTTCAGTAGTACTAATCCATTGTTCAGCAACTAATGGATCAGTAGACCCGCTGAAAGAAGTTGGACGCTGCCTCATGAAGGATTCAACAAAATGTTGCTCCTTCCTTTGCTCGTTTAGAAGTCCTGCATGATTCATAGCTTGAGAAAGTTGTGTGAGCATGGCTATAAGATTTTGCATTCCAGCTCCCATATCGTTTGGTTGCTTAGGGGGACAATCATTGCATTGCCCATCGCATTCCGCATTAACACGGTTCCTTCGGGTTCCAGCCATTGACTAAAACCAAGAAGAATAGTGTGAGAAACACTAATTATAATAGGAAAACCACATAATCAAGGATAAAATTTCACACTTAAGGTCTTATCCTAGGGTATTCATGGCCATTTCTATAACACTAAGATTGTGTTCTATGCTTAGACTTATCCTTAGGGTTCTTACTAAGGCTTTCACATCCTAGTTTCCAAAAGTTGACTATACCTTTCCTCTGATACCAACTATAACAACCCATACTTTACATACATTGTTAATACTTCAAAATTGAAGCACACTTATTACAACATATGACAAAACCACAAAGGACCGTATAGGTATAGTGTCTTTAGAAACTGGGAAACATAAACAACTGGTTCATAAATCTTCTACAGTGTCTCCCATTTATTTCATCATATCTAGGGTCCCTTTTAGCATATTCTACTTAACATCCATCTTCCTGAGCTGGGGAAAAGAAAACATAAAAGGGTGAGCTCAAATGCTCAGCAAGGGAAAATAAAGGAAATAAAAATCATATCATATCTTTTTGAAAATCATAACCAACAAAAGAGATCATAATATCTTAACATGGAATAAATCATAGAAGTGAAAATGAGATCCCCATAATCATAACATGAAACTTGAAACTTCGTGGCATGCACACATAATCATGGAAAATCATTTCTTGTTAGTCATGACTCATTGCCAAGACTATCTTAGTGGACAGAGTCCCTTTCTGAACCGAGTCACCCTCGTTCCAGTCCTGTTTCACAGAACCGGTATAACCTACCGTTCTAGCCATGTCTATCTCATGAGATATAAAATCTTTACCCAATGCATTGGAGGGAGATATAGGTCCCACCCATCTTATAATGAATCCTTTCTTATGTGTGCCACATAATCATAAACCATACATCATAGCGTAACCCATGTAATAAAAATGGAATTCTTAAACAACATGACATCATAAAACAATTCATATAAGATAAAGGAATTCATAAAAATATTTCCATCACAACATAATCAAATCCATGTAATAATAGGGATAAAAACAGAACCCTTTTATTATCTTATATGGAAAATAATTTTGATAAAATACTTCAACTCCATTCTTGAGGAAAATATCCTTTCTACTTCAAAAACATTTTTCCTTTCATAACATGTCATACGACTTTAAAATAAAAGAAGATGATTAAAAATAAACTTTAAAACATTTCAATGAAGCTTCTTGGAAATAATGTTTTAAAAATCCATTCATGCCGTATAAGTTAAAAAAAACATTCTTCTCGTACTTTTGTCGGAAAAGTCAAAAAAGTACCTCGTACGAAAAATGACAAAAGATTCATTTCATATCCTTTACTAAAAATTTACCGAAGGGTAAAATTGAATATAAACTATTGTATAAGGATATAAATATTACATATTGAGGAAACATGGATGTGGATGATAAAATTCACCCCAGTAAATGCCAAAGTATAAACAATCTCGGATAAAAATGAGATTGTGATATTTCCCTTACCTTAGGTCTGATTTGCTTTGTACGTGTCCGAATCTCCTGAATAATGGTTTAAATAATGTTATTGACTTATTCCAGAATCATACATATTGATATGATATCATATATGGTCATATTCTTAGCTTCTTGTTAGTAATATTTCATTGTTACTTGTTACTCGGGTCCTTATTGCCTTTTGTTCTTATGCGCGTTTTGCCGAATAAATTCTTATTCTTCTTTTAAGGTTATAGATACCTTATATACATAATGGTATTAGTGTAACATATATAATATTTATTCATTCAATTCATCCAATTCATTTATATAATTACTATGTAATGATGATCATGTAGAACGAGTCGCATCACATCGTGGAGACGGTATTCCGTACGTACGCACGAGTGATGATATCATTCCTATGATCGTGGAACTGTATTGGAGTATAAATATATTATTTCAGTATCAATATTACTTTATAATAATAATAAATAGTTACTCATTACACCATTATACCCATCCTTGTAAGGTGATGGTGGAAAATATATTACACCACGACGTGGAGACGGTATTCCCTACGTACGCACGCGCGGTGATTTCATTTTTCCGTAGGATGGATAGAAGGTGAATTAGGGTTGTTTCATATTTATAATAACATATAAGTATTTAATTAATACTTATGTTATTACTTAATCATGAAACAACTAAAGAAGAAGAAGTTGAAGAAGAAAGAAATTGAAAAGATCGGTAATGGATATTACCTCTTCTTTGGAACGCCTCTTTGAATCCTCCACTTAGGGAACTAAGATTGGTCTTTGAAGAAGACCAGGACCTCTAGGATTATTCTAGGGAAGTGGAGAGGAGAAAATGGCAGGGGTTGGCCGAGCTTGAGTTCTCAAATTGGTGTGAGGAGGAGGGGGAGGAGGTTCCCTTTTATAAGGGAGGAGAGGGGCACCTTAGGAATATCTCAAAATATTATTTTATATTAAAGTCAAAATCGGTTTATAATGGTTCCAAAGGGTCTTATTTCGAATCTAAAGTGGGTATGGGTCGAAATACTATCAACCAATAGGATTTAGACAAGTTTATGGTATTATTTTAACCTTATCAATTAGATTTAACTCTAAGTTAAATAATTTAACTTTTACCGTGTCTTTTTGTTTTCTTTCACTATATGGTTAATACACTTACTATAACATGCCAAACGAACCCCAAATTGTTTATTATTAATATATATATCATTATCTATGTCATTTGGCCGAACCTTAGATTTTTAGGAATAAAATAACAATTAATAATATAATATTTGATTTAAAAACTATTTTGTGTCAATTTTGACACTATTTGATATATGATTTTTGTGAAAGTCATAACAGAATTATATGTTCGAACCAAGTTGATTAAATCAACACTAATATATCATAGTAACCTATAAAATTAGTCTAATTCATAAAAAGTCTCAAATTACATTTATTTTTGTGTTTATAACATTAATTATGTCAATATTTCATTAATAAGATAATTACTTCATCATCATTGTGTCATAAATAAATTAAATTATTTAATGTCTAAAAATTAAAAATAAAATACCATTATGTAGGAAATATTTTTATATTTCTAATGAATATTTATAGTCGAATTTATCTTATGTATAACACCATATTAAAATTTATTTACTTATTAAACTTTGATTTTAACTATTTTAACCCTTCTTTAAATAAATTAATAATAAATGTCCTAATCTAACCCAAGTGGGCCTAAATGGTCATATTTTATTCCTAAGTTTGTTTTTGGTTGAATTAAACTTATCCAATAGAATTAGGACATGTGTTATGGTAATAGTAATATCATATTTACCCCTATTTACTATTAACCACGGTAAAAAAAGTAAAAAGTTACTATTCACCAAAAAATTATTTTTATCTCATTGAACAACATTTTACTTACTGATATCAACCGTGTCTGTCGGATTTTCGAAATTCCATTCACAGAAGCGGTAAAATTAAGTTTTATGCAAAATTCAGTTTTTAACCTACCACTTAGTGGTTTCACTATTCATCAAAAATTGAAAGTTTTTAGAAAAAAACCAAAATTTCACCCTAGGCTAATTTCGGTATTCCGAATCCAAAAATGAAGTCCATTTTGAAAAATAAAATTTATAAAATTTCAAAAAGTGGTTATTACTATTCATAACGGCTAGTTTTAATAATATTTTAATAGCATATCGTTGTTTAATGAAACTCGGTATTGCGTACGACACAAGCTATCGAGGAAGGTCATGATTGTGTGTAAAGTAAGCCAAGAAAGTGTGTAGTGAAAGATTCCTTTGATGATATATAAAAACAAAATATTACTCATAAAAATCTCGGGTGTTACACAAGTCGTATTAAATATTTAAATGGCTAGAATGGAGTTGTAGTGAGAATTTTCATTGGAATTTTAACTTGTAAATTGACCTATGAGAAGTGGTGAAGAGGAACATTCCAAATCCGGGGTCATGGTGATCAAGGACTAGAGTTTATATAAAGGAATTTATAATATCCTTGATCTTGCATAAATATATACTTGAAATCCAATAGGCTATGGAAAGGTGGGATTAGCAATGGGGCGTACTACATCATTTCACTTGGTGTGGTGGTTAGGGAGTTTCCCTATTTGAAATGGAAATCCAATTATGGGTGTGGATTAGGTCATGGTGGACTCACATAGATGAAGGTATGACCAATATAAAGTTAAATCTAAAATTCTCAAACCAATGTAAACGTAAGGTGATATATTGTGTATAGTTCATGTAAATCCAAAATGGATAGTGGTTTGGTATCATGTCATATAGGATGGTGTTTTTAAGATGTATTAAAGATATATAATGTTCCTTCAATTCATACATAAAGGTAAGGTGTGTTGTTGTGTAGAGGTAAATTAAGCTACGTAAGGGTCATCTGTAGTCAAAACAAAAAGTAAGGATGGGCCACATTGTAGTGGTCCCTATGGTGGATTTTCACTACACTTATGAGAAATACGAAGCCTTGTATGGTAATTTTTGTGATCATAAAAGACCTGTGTAACATGAGTTTTTGGATTCCCAATATTGAACGACAAATGGAAAATGTTTATGGTATTGGGTGTGTTGAAAGGTTTTTTTCCTATATATTCACTACACTACATCCTGGTATCAAGGATCAGGGAATTTTGGAGACTGTTGTGTTTTATTTCTAGAGGTTACAATCATTTTTTTATTTGGTTCCCCTACAACTGATTATAGGTTATGGTTCAAGAATTAATGACCAATAAGGAGTTATAAGATGATGATTTTTTAGAAGAAAAATGAATGGATGGATCTAAAGACAAATTAGTTGGAAGTTACATAGATATTTAAATTTAAATTTTAAAATTCAAAAAAAAACTCCTGATATAAAGAATACCCATTTTACGAGAAAAAAATACAGATAAGATAGATCATTTAATTTATATCTAAATCACAAGAAGGAGATAAATTCCATATAAGTGGTTGGAAAGAATCAAAACGAGTTTGACACTCATTGAATATATTACAAAAATAAAATAAAAGAGAGGAATCATTATTGTATGGTGGAAAAGAGTATTCCAGTATTCATAGAAGAAAAAAGAAGTTATAAATTTATTATGGAAGAGGGTAAGTATTTATTTGAATGAGGCTTCCCAAAAATATTTGAATGAATTATGCATGGATTTTACTAGATCATATATACATATATAAGGATGAATTCATCCTGGATGCTTCTGAACATGAAGGGACCTACACATATATAAACTATTGAAGTGATTCTGCCCTAGAGAAATGTTTATAGGAGGAGGAAGCGAAGTGTTTCATAGGAGAGGAGTGAACTTTCCACTAAATGATCTTATAAGGTAGTAAACCTAAGAGTGTAGTGATCACTACCATTTTATCCACCTAATAGTAGCAAGTTTAGTGGTTAATTGATGCATTAACATACTATCAATTAAATACCCCTTATAATATCCCATAGTGGTGAACCAAGTAAAAATAATTGTGTATATGCATACATTGCATTCCTGCATGATTACTTATAGTTCTGTGAGGTGGAGTGCAAGTTAAGACTTTAGATTAGTTGAAAATAATTTTTATCTATGTGGGAACAAGATCAATAATTAGACATAAAAAAAATTAAATTGGACACATCCTGATCCCCCCCCCCCCCCCTCTTAGAGTTCCTTATGGGCCTATAAAAGGATTAAAGCACAATCTAATTAGTATTTCTCGATTATGTGATGATGAAAAGTTTGAGAAATTTTGTGAAAATAATTATTATTTTTATAATTTCTATGCCCTTATATCACCACAATAAAATGGTGTAGTTAAAAGAAAGAATAAAACTATTGATGAAATGGATAGAACCATGTTAAATGAATTCATTTTTCATAAGTATTTCTTAGAAAAGGTTGTGAATACTGCATGTTATATTTCTAATATAATTTTTACTAGACCTATCCTTACGAAAATATTTTATGAATCATGGAAAGAAAAGAAACCTGAAGTTGTATATTTCAAAGTTTTTGGTTTTAAAGTTTTTATTTTTAATACTAAAGATTCTTTGGATAAGTTCAATGTTAAATATAATGAAGAAATATTTTTAGGTTATTTTAATGTTAGTAAATCTTATAGATTTTATAATAAAATAACTATGGTTTTTAGAAAATATATTCATATTGAGTTTTATGATAATTATTTAATGAAGAATAATTTATATTTAGAATAAACAAAATAATATTTTAGAGAATTTAATTTTGGATTATATGTAACTTAAGATAAAATTTCCCATGTTGAATAGGAACATCACCCTAATTAAAGATATTTTCAAACAAAAAATAGATCATCCTCTAGATAAAATAGTTGGAGATGTTAATTATATTGTGTAGACAAAAAATTCATTAAGAAACTTTTTTGTTCACTCATCTTTTATTTCAAATTTGATCCTGAATGATTTTTTAGAATATTTGAAAGCTATTAATTAGATTTTAGATATAGAAGAAGAAATTAATTGGTTTCTTAAAAATTATATTTAGACTTTAGTTGAAGCACTGAAAGATTTAAAAAATATTAGAACTAATTGTATTTTAATAAATAATATCAATGAGTATATATAGATTATAAGGAAAAATATTTATTGGTTGCACATGGTTTTTTTCAATAAGAATTAATTTATTATGATGTGAATTTTTCCCTTGTTACTAGGTTGAAATATAATCAAATTTTCTTGGATTATGCTTCTTTTCAAGGACATAATCTTTATCAAATGGATGTGAAGAGTGAATTTTTTAATGGACTAATTTCAGAAGAAGTTTGTGTTAAATAGACACATTATTTAGAACATGAGAATTATCCTAGTCATGTTTTAAATCTTTCAAAATAATTATATGGACTTAAGTAAGACCCTTGATCATAATATTAAATATTATCTGAATTTATTTTGAATAATAGTTTTGTGAAAGGTAAAGTAAATATTTATTTATTTATTAATAAGTATTCCAAGGATATTTTGGTTATTCATATTTATATTGATGATATTATTTTTGGATCATCTAGTGATTATTTTTAAGAACTTTTATAATTAATTACTAGTGAATTTTACATGAGTCCTATGGGAGAATTAAAATTATTTTTGGGACTTTAAATTTTTCAAAGAAATGATAAAATTTTTCTTAATCAATGTAAGTTTGATAAGGAATTTTTTAAGATATTTGGGCTCAATTCATGTAATAATTGAATAATCACTATGAGTACTTCTTGTAAATTGGATGTTCATGTTATTGGTAAATTAGTTAACAGTCAATATTTCAGAGGAATGATAAGAATTTTGTTCTATATAACTAGTAGTCAATCTGATTGTAAGTTTAGTGTCTATATGTGTGATATATTTCAAGATAATCCAAAGTAAATTCTTCTAAAATATGTTAAAAGGATTATGAGATATAATAAAGGTATAGTTAATCATGGTTTTTTATCTAGGAAATTCCTTTTTTGACTAAAATAGTTTCTCTTATTCTAATTTTTGATGATATGGATTTGATAGAAAAATTGATTATGGTATGTTTCAACTTCTAGTAAAGAGTTTGATTTATTTGAGTTTAAATAAATTGTTATTAGTTTTTTGTCTATATCTTAAATTGAATATATTTTTGTTACTAGTTATTATACTCAATCATTATATTTTAGATAGGATTTATCTAACTTTGATGTTTGTTTTGGAAGAATATTGATTATTTGTGATAATTATTCTACTATTTCTATTTCTAATAATCCATTATATCATTTTAAGACTTATCATATGGAATTGAGATATCATTTTATTCAATATATTATTCAGAAATGAGATATCATTTTGGAATATGTTTCTACAAATGATCAATTGGCCAATATTTTTACTAAATCATTGGATGCATTGAAGTTTGAGAAGGTTAAATTTGAACTTAGAATTATGGAAGTATAAATTTTTTATTGGAGGAGTATCAATTATTTATGATTTTTATTTATTCATTATAATTCATAACTACTTTCATATGTCTTTTATATCTTTTTTATCTATTTATAAGAGAAATTAGAGATATTGGATGTTAACTGTTATACCTATTTTAGAAATGGAAATCTATAATTTCAGGGAAGTTATCATTATTTTAATGTTTTTATATTTCTTATATTTTCTAATTGTTTTAAATATATTGTTTACATTATAATTGTCTGATTATTTTCTAGTATGTGTTAAATTGGGGGGAATTATCATATTGAGTTATCTTGTTTGATTCATTTTAATTTAATCATGATTTTATTTATTAACCATGATGAGTGTTTAATGTTTCATTCATTTTTGGGGAGAGTTATTCTAAAATAGGGAGAAGTTTTTAATTTTTTTAAAATATATTATTTCATTTTATTTTAACTTTTTGATATATATAAAAAGGTGTAATTTTTCATGTTTTTTTTAATGATTGGTTTTGTAATTACTAAAAAGGGGGAGATTTTTGGAGTGGATAATTTCCCTCATATATTTTTATTTTGATAATTACAAAACATTATCTTTTGTGTTTATACGTTTTTATACTTTTGTGTATATTTGTTTAATTTTTTTAAAGAATGATATTGACTCTAATGAATTTTAAATTCATATTTTATTAGTTTTTTTATTATTTATTTATAATTATTATTATATTTTTCATCTTGTGTTGATAATTAGCCTAATATAATCATCTTACATATCACTCTTGTGTTCTAATCATCTTATATATGTTTTTTTTCAAAAACATAAAGTATAATATATTATGTACTTTCTATTCTTTTTTAAACATCTTATATATGAAGTTTCTAGAATTTTGGCTAAGTTTGACATCTTATGTATACAAGGAGAAGAGTTGAAGATTAAATTATGTATTTTCTAAAAGTTACACATATTATATACTAATTTAAACATCTTACGAATACTATGAATTTTTTAAAATACATTATCTTACACATTGATTCTTGTATGATTAATATATTATGTATTGAATTATCTTCTTATATATTGACATTTTACAAAGTATAACATATTATGAATTACTTATATTGAAATATCTTATGTATCATAATTTTTGACAAATTTATATATATTATATATGTATGAAGAAATCTATTTAAGATAATATTACATATTTATAAAAGTAATAATTTTTTAAAGTATTCATTCTTATTTAGTATTTAAATTCTCACAAAAATTAGTAAAGACTTATGAATTGAATGTTTTTTAGATATATTGAAAGTATTATAATATGGATTTAAATTCTTACCAGATATATTGAAAGTATTAAAAAATAGAAAGGAATTCCAACAAAATTAAAGCCTTATAATTTTAGGTTAACTCTTATGATCTGATGTTTAATCTTACAATTTTAAGTTTACTATTACAATTTGAATTTTGTCTATTACGATTTCAATTTTACTCTTATTATTTTTCACTGACTCTTATGGAATTATATTTTACTATTAAATGTTCAAAATGGATATTATGATTTTAAAAAGTCTCTTATAAAGTCTATTTTACTCTTATTAAATCTAGTTTACGCTTTATAAATCTAGTTTTCTCTTATAGAAGCTAGATTACACATATTAAATCTATTTTACTCTTATGAAATATATTTCAAACTTAAGATTTTATAATGAATAATGTATTTTCATAGTTTATATTAAGATTTTTGGATTTAATCTTATGAAATATTCTTTTATGTTAGTATTTTTCTATCTCTTTATGTGATTATCGAAAGGTGAGGATATTAGAAGATACAATTGAAGTTTTCTAATGATATATTTTGCGTGATGAGGAGTATTTTATTTTATTTTTATATATATTTGCTTCATTTAATTTTTTTTTCATAGATTTAAATGAATACTTGCACTGTAAAATATGGAAAATACTTAGAAGTTTCAATAGATAAATCATGTTTTAAAAAAAATGATAGATTGAACCTTTGAAAGTAAATTTTGGAAAAATTATGGACTGGTCATTGGAGATTTGTCTATAAATAACGATCAAAAGAACCAGATAAAGAAAATTGTTTTTAGAAAAACCATTTGGTTTAAAATGTTAATACTATGATAACAACTATCTGCTTATTGCGATCATTATGAATAAATTCATCACATTGAATTTCATTACTAAAATTTATTGAGTTATAATGATTGTTCTGCTATATGTTGTTCTAGTTTTTTCTTTGATTATCAAGATGTAATTATTTATTTTTTCTCTAGATTAATAATATAAATGGTTTATGTTTTTACCTCACAAAAGAATGATATTATTAGTTATACCTCCATAGTAAAATTTATGTTTCCCTTGGTTGTACCAACACTATAGAAGACAAGTTTTGTATGTGGTTATTTTTTCACATAGAAAAATAGTGTTGTATCAGGTCATGAATCCAAGAAAAAGTCAGGTTTTCTTGTTCTATTTATACCTTAATAGGAAACTTTATGTTGTAAATTTATTTGTAACTCTCATAAAAAAGTCTATATTAGTGAATACCATTTATCACACTAGGTAGAGAGAAATTAAGAGTAGATATAAGATCTTTTTTTGTCTGAACTACTATAAAATTAGTGTATTCGTTATTTATTTTTTCATAGTACTTTATTATATATTTTAGGTTTAACTTTGGTTATAAATTTTGTTTATATTTTTAAAATGATCAATTTACCACCCCCCCCCCCTCTTATTTACCTTATTCATTATCTCACCCTAGCCAAACACCCATTATACTGCATAATAACCTTAGGTAATGAAAAATATTTTTACACTACCCAACGGTAGGTTTTTCAGAGGTGTAAGATCAATAGGAGGATTCAAATCCAATTTTATTTTGGCATTCTCACCCCCACCCTCTTGAAACTCTACAATAGGTTATCATGGTGACATTTCTATAAAATTTAAAATGCATTACTTGGAATATATTTTTATCATAGATCTAGATATCACATGTGACACTCAGAGATTTTAAGAATTATTTTTTTCAAATAAATTAAATATTTTTTATATTTTTCATTAAAAACAATACCATGTTTATCTTCCAGTACACACAACAATGAATTTAGCTTTAATTACACGTAATATTGAGTGTAGTTTTCATTACACCTGTCACTGAGTTTAAATAAAATAATACATAGTATTAAAATATTATTATTTAATATGATAGTTATCACCTAACTGCTAGAATAGAAGGTATGAAAGTACTAAATACATCATGAAAATATATGTTTAATGCATGTATATATAATGAATTATTTTTTTACCAATTTATTAGAAATGAAAATTAAAACTATTTGAAAATAAAAGAAATATTTATCTTAAAAACAACGCACCCAAACGTGTTATACCTCAATAAATTAATAAAATCACTATTTTTGAATGATTTTAATGAAATATATATATTATATATTCAATAAAAAAATTAACATTCATATTATTTTTTTCTAGACAAGAGATAAGAATAAATGCAATTTTAAAATTAAAAACATTATTTTTCTAAAAACAGTTTTTTCGCCTTTTGCGCACTTATTTTAAAACTAATTTTTAGAATTTTATAAAATTTCTTTGAAAACAAAATTAATTTTTTAAATTATAATTTCAAAATTATATTAGAGTGAATTTTTTATAATTTTCTAAGAAGATAACTTTTTTGATGAATAGTGAAAAATACTAGTTTTTATTAAGAATTTCAAATTATTTTGAAGCATATAAAAAATTATCAATTTTTTAAAGATGGTTTTAAAAGAAAAAATAATTAAATTATATATATTAATATAATTTATTTCATTATAATAATTTTCATGATTAATTTTTATATTAAAAATTTTTAAACTTTTGAACATTTTCTCTTTAAAAGCCCACCTTCTCGACACGTCTATATGATTAATTTTAAATGAAAATTTTCTAATTCTATGAATTGAATTTTTAAAAATAGATTAAATATTTTGAATAATAATACTTTATATTATCTAATAAGTTTAAATTAATTTTTGACCATAATGAATAGTAAAAATAGTAAAAAATATCTACCGTGGTTTTTTGTAAAAATGGGTTTACCGGGGGTTAAACTAAAAAGATAAGGGTTATAATGACCCAAAACATATCCAAAACCAATTTTACATCCATATTTAGACCTTATACCTTTTATTTTTGATAATGGTCCATTTTGGATCCTTTTTGGATGTGGAAAACATTGGTACACCTTTTTCTTTTCAAAAATTACAGGTGTGTCACTCAACTCACTTATAAAAGGCCACCTCCTCTACTATCTTCTTCACACATTCAACACTTATTTTTTCATAAAATAACTGCACAAATAAATTATTTAATTCCATATTCTCATCCTAAAACACCTATTTTTTCATAAATTAAAACTAGGAAGGATTTTGGTACAAACCAAAAGTAGTTGTCCGAAGAAGAGGTAACGTATCTTACCAAGTGTTTTATTTTATTTATTCCTCCACCTGCTTTAATTATTATTAAAACATTATGATATAATAAACTAATTATATTTAATATAATTACATATTTATATGTTAATTTAATAACCTATTCAATTCTCCTCTTCTATCAAATGAGTTATGAAATCATCATTTGTGTGTACAGTGGACTATCACCTCGTGAACTGATGTTATTTGTTTTCAATCAACACCTCTCATAGCTGGATATAATGATGGATTCATTATTTATATATTATATTTATAATATTATTATGATTCTTTATTCATTATATAACATGATCCTTCTTACTTTACATTCTCTGGGAATACGATAACGTCATTCAAGTGTACGATAGACTACCGCCTCGTAAAGCAATGTGATTCATTTACGCTTTACATGAAAGGTAATAAGTATGTTTTTAATGAAAATATGAAATATATATAACATAAAAATGATTCTATATTGGTAATATATTATTTAAATTTCTTTCAGTAAAATTGAAACTATGTTCATGTGTACGTATGGCTTGTCGTCTCCATGAACGGTGTATTTCATTTTCTATATCTAAATTTTATGGATCACTATAAATACAGGTATAATGAATATATAAGATATTTATATCATGATTAAAATTTTTGATATTATGAAACTATGATCAAATTAATATGAATAAAAATAACAAATCAAAACATACCTGAAAAACAAAGCATTTATTGCTCGATACGTTACTTTAACATATAATTGTTAATAAATGGGTAATAAAAGGTCATGAGTAAATCATATATGGTTTGATATATATATATATATATATATATATTTGTTTATATAATATATGTATAATGAACTTATATTTATTATAGACTATTTTTGAATATGTACGAAGGAATTTGAGACTTATGGTAAGAGATTTTCGTCTCACTTTTATTTTTTTATGAGACACATACCATATTCACTATTATTTCTTTAATGTGTCATATATACTTACCATGAATGTATTTTATTATTATTATCCTTAAATTTATATTTATTTACATATTTATTTGAGGATATCTCTTTCATGGGGTTTACAATTCAAAAGTTACCAAATCGATAATGGGTTTTTTGTCGCAAATTGCCTTCTTTGAGAAATAAGTTATGTTATGAACCAATATTATTCCTTGATATGTATATACTGAAAGTTTGACACATTATATATAATGTCCCTTCCCATCCTCATTAGCATGAGAAGGCAGTGAGATTCCATTTTTCCATAGGTGATGTTCCTAAGGCACCAAAGGCTTGAAATAAATATCAAGGGCTTCAAGAACAATTGGGTAATGATTTTACATTATAAATAATCCAAAAAACCACATAATTCATAACCAACCACAACTACATGATGCATGTCAAAAAATTAAACCCAAATAATACCTTACCAAGAAACAACCAAACTATTCCATAAAAATTCCCATAACCAATACAACTAACCAACAAAAATCCCAGTATCAGGGTACCAAGCGGAAGACTCAACAATAAGACACAAATAAAACCATTTCATGCTACACAGCTCCATACCAAGCTCAATTCTCCAAGAACCACAATACTTCCCAAGTATCACGATAAACTACTAGAAAAATGAGATGCTTTACCCATAATTGGGTCCTAGAATACCATATCTATAAAAGTACTCAAGTTCCAAAGCAAGGGGTGAATAATAATAATCAGTAGGTTTCCCCCATATTACTTCCCTACACATGACATTAGGATAGAAAATCAACACATTTATATAAATAATTTTATAGAAAAAAATAAATAGTGCAATAATTCCCAAAAATCCAAACACACCCTTACCAATCCACTTTTACCCAGATCTAAAAAATACAAGGGAAAACCAACAACTACTCCATAATCCGTTTTACCATCACATATTAGAACAAAAAAATTCACCTTGAATAACCAAAAACAAACAAATAATAACTATATAGTTTTACACACCCAAACCGGTAAACAGTTATCGTGGAACTTTCCATCCAAGCCTGTTTACTCCATTCCCAATATAGTGGAACTTCACACCCACCTATCGTTGATGGTTTCCCTTCCATCTAATTTCCATCACCTTTTTATAATGGTAATCCCCACCCATTTCTCATCATTCCAACACAATCATAAAATGTACATGCCAATAAACAAGCACATACACCCACTAAAGCCACAACAATACACAAACAACTATTTCAAAACTAAATAATCCCTTAGGAAATCATCCACACCACATTAAACTTCAATAAATAAACCCCTTTTATTTAAAACCATTTTCAAAAAAAAATCATAAATCAACCCAAGCTACCATTTTTAAAATCTAACAAAAAAGAACATTTCACTGCAATAACCCATTTTCCCCAAAATTCACAAATCATCACAAAATAAATTTCCAACAAGCTTCGCACATCATAATCACAACCAAATCCAAGAAAAAAAACTAATTTAAAATAATGATTCTAGTTCTAGAAAATGGAGTTGAGAGAGAATCCACCTATCTTATGGTTTTGGTGAAATCTACCAACTCACAACCGCACCAAAAATCCAAGTGAACTCTCCACCAAAACAGTCATAGATCTCTTTTCATGACATCAAAAATACCAAATATAAACATTTTTGGGAAAAAAACCCTATATCTACATGAAATGGTTGTAGATCTAGAAAAATGAGAGAGAGATAGGGAGAACTAGATCTAAGGAAAACCAAGAAAGATCCATGATCGGAGGCTTACAAAAGAATAAACTCATTCACTAAACCTCGAAAACCCTTCAAGTCACCACAAAAATTATTGGGATGGGTTACCTAACCCTTGTGGAGGGGAAATATCAAGTGAGTCTCAAGTGGGAGGATGTTTGGGGTGTTTGAGGTTAAATATCAAGTGACCCATTTTTAAAGTCATGCACGGTTAGCTTGCACGGTTAGACAAATTATGCACTAACCATGCTCTTGATACTATCCAAAGTGTGTTTTGCACATATTACTTAGACGATAAGAAAAAACCATGAACAAACCATCTGAATCCCACTACCTCATGTTTCACTATTACCTGGGGGGTTCTTCACAGTTTCACCTAATCGTACTCAAACCATGCACCCTTAGAAAAGTCCCAAAACCATTCCAAAACCTTCCCAAACCCTCTCAAACATTACCCAACCACTTTAACAACACAAAAGGGCATAAAAAATGGGAACATACAACAAAGTATGGGTAATACATTCTCTGCACCATTAGAATTTCCTTCCACATAAAGTAGAGAACCATCACTTTGGCGAAAGAGCTCGATCCATTACTCGACATCTCTTTCTCCCACTCCCAAGTATACTTTTAAATCTGACCATGCTTCCCCAAAAACCAAACTAGATCGATAATTTTACCATAAAAGACTTTATCTTGCCTATCCATAATCTCCACTGGCATGTGCACCAATGAAGAATCCAGCTCTAGCTCAACATGATCCCATCGAATCACATGGTTAGGATCTAGATGATACTTCTTTAACTGAGAAACATGGAATACATTGCGCACCATTATGAACCGTGGGGGAAAATTCAACTGATAATCCACCGATCCAATCTGCTCAAGTATCTCAAAAAGGCCCAATATACCTTGGAGATAACTTTCCTTGCTTTCTAAACTGACGATGTCCAAGCCTAGGAGAGATTATCATGAACACATGATTACCCACCTAAAATGATAACATCCATCGATGATGGTCTGAAAATGATTTATGATGACTCTGAGATGTCTCTATTCTCTTCCTGATCAAATAAATCAACTCTATTGTCTCTTATAAAAGGCTTGGTCCAACCATCAAAGTTTCTCCTATTTCCACCCAATATAGTTGATAATTACAAGGATACCCATAAAATGCTTCAAATAGATCCATATGTATTGAGGATTGATAACTGTTATTATATGAGAATTATAATAATTAAAAGTGATCCTCCTATAAGACACCAAAATCTGTCACACTATCCTATAACATATCTTCTAATGTTTGTATCATTCTCTCAGATTTCCCATCCGTCTGAGGATAATACTTCATACTCATCATCAACCGAGTCCAAAGGGCTTGCTATAAGGATTTCCAAAAACAAGATGTGAACCTCAGATCTCTATCTAATAAAATCGAAACAGGAACACCATGCCTCTTTATGACTTCATTGATATAGATTTTTGATAGATCTTCTACTATATGAGCTTCACAAATAGGGATGAAATGGGCCAACTTTGTGATCTAATCTACTATTGCCCATATGGAATCTTTCTTTCAGACCGTTCTTGGGAGACCTGTAATAAAATCCATTGCTACATATTCCCACTTCCATATAGGGATAGGTAAATATTGAAACATACCTATTGACCACTGATACTCTGCCTTGACTTGTTGACAAGTCAAAAATATCTAAAAAAAACTCAGCAACTTTCCTTTTCAAACCGGCCCACCAGAATTTTTCTTTCAAAGATTTATACATTTCCATAATTCTAAGATGAAAAAACTATCTGGAATGATGATAAGCCCTCAAAATTTACTCCTTAAAATCCACTTGTACAACCATCCAATTCCAAAAAAATAAAACTGAATTCTCATTTAGTTCCTAGACCTCAATAGTCTCCCCACAATTGAGTTCTTACATCATCGTCATACACTTGGAATCAGACACCTATGCCTCTTTATCCAAACCAACCAAGTCAGGAACAAAAGAGAATAGAAATAAAACCACTATGTCATCCTGGTCATCGCATTACAACTTCATTTCAGCTATGACCGACAACAACTACCACTGATCTGATGCCCACTTCATCACCTAAGCATATGACTTCATACTTAGTGTGTCTGCCACTGAATTTATCTTACCTGGTGTGTACATCAAGTCAAAATCAAACATATATAGATACTATATCCATCTCCTTTACCTCAAGTTCAAATATCTTTGTGATAAAATATGGTTCAAGCTCTTATGATCAGTAAATACCATGAATTTATCACTGAAGAGATAATGATGACACATTTTCAAAGCATGAACCGCATCCACCAAATCCAAATCATGCATTGGGTAGTTCTTCTCATGCACCCTCAACTATCGTGATCCATATGCAACCACATGATCCCCTTTCATGAGAAAACACCCCATCCCAGATCCCTATGTGTCACAATAAACCACATACCTTTTTCCTAGTTCTGAAAAAAAAAGATTTGTATTGATGTAAATCTATTCTTAAGCTCTTCAAAGGATTTCGGACACTACTCATTCCAATGAATTGAATCATTATTACTTGTGAAATATATCATTGGTGATTCCAATTGTGATAAATCGTGAACAAAATGTCGATAATATCCATCTAGACCAAGTAATATCTGTATCTCTAAAATATTATTTGGCGCTTTCAATGAAATAATAGCCTCTATATTTTCTAGATCAATTAAAACACATTTCTCATAAATAAGATGGCTAAGGAAATGAACCTCCTATATCCAAAAATCACACTTAGACAATTTGGAATATAACTGGTGATCCCTCATGATCCCTAACACTATCTCCAACTGTTTCTCATGCTCCAACCTTGTCCTGGAATACACCAATATATGATCAACAAATTCCACTACAAAATAATTCAGAAATTTTTGAAATATCTAATTCATCAATTCCAAAAAAAATAGTTGGTGAATTCGTGAAACAAAATGGTATAACTACAAACTCATAATGGCCGTATATAACTCTGAAGGATGTTTTTGGAATATCATCCTTCTGCACCCGCAATTGATGACATTCTGACTCCAAGTCAATCTAAGAGAACCACGGAGCTCCCCTCTACTGATCAAAAAAATCAGCAATGCATGGAAGTGGATATAGTTTATTTATCATAATTTGATTTAGCCTATGATAATCAACCTACAATAGAAGAATAATGATATAATTTATTTGTTTTTTTCTTGTTCATGTAGGTTGTTAGACAGACCTAAACAAGAACATACCATAACTCTATGGAAGAGTATGGTTATGAAATTGATTATTCTGACATAATATCATTATAATAGAAAAATAATGATATAAATTATTTGTTTTTTAAAGTTTTTAATCACATTTTATGTTTACTCTTACAATTTTAAGTTTACTATTACAATTTGAAGTTTTTCCATTATAATTTCAAGTTTACTCTTAAGATTTTTCACCGGCTCTTATGAAATTATATTTTACTCTTAAATGTTAAAAATCGATCTTATGTTTTTGAAAAGTCTCTTATAAAGTCTATTTTACTCTTATTAAATATATTTTACTATTTATAAATCTAGTTTTATCTTCTAGGATCTAGTTTACACATATGAAATCTATTTTACTCTTATAAAATATATTTCACACTTAAGATTTTATAATGAATAATGTATTTTCATAGTTACTCTTAAGATTTTTGGATTTAATCTTATGAAATATTCTTTTTTTGTAGGTATTTTTTTATTTTTTATGCGATTATCGAAAGTTGAGGATATCATAAGATACAATTGAAGTTTCCTAATGATATATTTTTCATGATGATGGGTATTTTATTTTATTTTTATATATATTTGCTTCATTTCATTTTTTGTTTTTCATAGATTTAAATAAAGACATGCACTGTAAAATATAGAAAATACTTTGAAGTTTCAATAGATAAATCATGTTTTAGAAACAATGATAGATTGAACCTTTGAATGTAAATTTTGGAAAAATTATGGACTGGTCATTGGAGATTTGCCTATAAATAACGATCAAAGGAACCAGATTAAGAAAAATGGTTTTAAAAAAACCATTTTGTATGAAATATTGATACTATTATCACAAATTTATAATTTTGTGATCATTATGAATAAATTCATCATGTTTAAATGCATTACTAAAAGTTATTGAGTTACAATGATTGTTCTATTATCTGTTGTTCTAGTTTTTTCTTTGATTATCAGGTTGTAATTATTTATTTTTTCTCTCGATTAATATTATAAATGGTTTATTTTTTTACCTAACAAAAGAATGGTAATATTAGTTATACCTCCATAGTAAAATGTATGTTTCCCTTGGTTGTACCAAAACTATAAAAGATAATTTTTGTATGTGGTTATTCTTAAACATATAAAAGATAGTGTTGTATCAGGTCATGAATCTAAGAAAAAGTTAGGTTTTCTTATTCTATTTATACCTTCATTGGAAGATTTATGTTGTAAATTGATTTTTAACACTCATAAAAAATTCTAGATTAGTGAATACCATTTATCGCACTAGGTAGAGAGAAATGAAGAGTAGATATAAGATCATTTTTTGTCTGAACTACTATAAAATTTGTGTGTTCATTATTTATTTTTTCATAGTACTTTATTATATATTTTATGTTTAACTTTGGTTTTAAATTTTGTTTATAGTTTTAAAATGATCAATTTATCCCCCCCCCCTCTTATTGACCTTATTGATTTTCTCACCCTATCCAAACACCCATTATACTGTATAATAACCTTAGGTAATGAAAAATATTTTTACACTACCCTAAGGAAGGTTTGTCAAAGGTGTAAGAATAATAGGCGGCTTCGAATCCACTTTCAGTTTGGCATGCTCACCCCCTCCCTCTTGAAACTCTACAAGAGTTTATCATGGTGGAATGTCTATAAAATTCCAAACGCATGACTTGGAATATATTTTTATCATAGATCTAGATATCACATGTGACACCTAGAGATTTTATGAATTGTTTTTTTCAAATAAATTTAATATTTTTTATATTTTTCATTAAAAAAAACACCATGTTTATCTTTCAGTACACACAACAATGAATTTAGCTTTAATTACACATAATATTGAGTGTAGTTTTCATTACACGTGTCACTGAGTTTAAATGAAATATTACATAGTTTTAAAATATTATTATTTAATATGATAGTTATCACCTAACCGCTAGAATGGAAGGTAAGCAAGTATGAAATAAATCCTGAAAATATATGGTAAATTAATGAATATATAATGAATTATTTTTTGACCAATTAATTAGAAATGAAAATAAAAACTATTTGAAAATAAAAGAAATATTTAAAAAAAACAATGCACACAAACGTGTTACACCTCAATAAATTAAAAAAATCACTATTTATGAATGATTTTAATGAAATAAATATATTATATATTCAATAAAAATATTAACATTCATATTTTTTTTTCTAGACAAAAGATAATAATAAATGCAATTTTAAAATTAAAAATAGTATTTTTCTAAAAACAATTTTGTCGCCTTTTGCGCACTTATTTTAAAAATAATATTTTGAATTTTATAAAATTTATTTGAAAAAGTAAATTTAATTTTTTAAATTATAATTTTAAAATTATGTTAGAGTGAATTATTGATAATTTTCTAAGAAGATGCATTTTTTTATGAATAATGCAAAATACTAGTTTTTATTAAGAATTTATAATTATTTTGAAGCATATAAATACTTATCAATTTTTTTAAGATGGTTTTAAAAGAAAATATAATTAAATTATATATATATAATTTATTTCATTATAATCATTTTCATGATTAATTTTTATAATAAAACTTTTTAAACTTTTGAACATATTCTCTTTGAAAACCCTCCTTCTCGACACGTTTATGGGATTAATTTTAAATTAAAATTTTTAAATTCTATGAATGGAATTTGGAAAAATGGATTAAATATTTTGAATCAAAATAATTTATATTATCTAATAAGTTAAAATTAATTTTTGACCATAATGAATAGTAAAAATAGTAAAAAATATTTACAATGGTTTTTTTGTAAAAATGGGTTTACAGGGGGTTAAAATAAAAAGATAAGGGTTATAATGACCCAAAACTTATCAAAAGACCATTTTTTATACATATTTACACCTTATACCTTTTATTTTTGATAATTTTCTATTTTGGATCCTTTTTTCATGTGTAAAACAATGGTACACCTTTTTTATTTTAAAAATTTCAAGTGTGTCACTCACCTCACTTATAAAAGGACACCTCCTCTACTCTCTTATTCACAATTTAAAAACTTATTTTTTCATCAAATACCTGAAAAAATAAATTATTTAATTCCATAATATCATCCTAAAACACATATTTTTTCATAAATTAAACTAGGAAGGCTTTTGGTGCAAACCAAAAGTAGTTGTCTAAAGAAGAGGTAATGTCCCTAACTGAGTGTTTTATTTTATTTATTCCTCCACCTACTTCAATTATTATTAAAACCTTATGATATAATAACCTAATTATATTTAATATAATTACATATTTCTATGTTAATTTAATAACATATAGCATTCTCCTCTTCCATCAAATGGGTTATGAAATCATCATTCGTGTGTATGGCGGACTATCGCCTCGTGAACTGATGTTATTTGTTTTCCATCAACACCTCTCATAGATAGATATAATGATGGATTTATTATTTATATATGATATTTATAATATTATTATACTTCTTTATTCATTATATCACATGATACTTCTTACTTTACATTCTATGGGAATACGATAACGTCGTTCATGTGTACGGTGGACTACCGCCTCGCGAAGCAATGTGATTCGTTTACACTTTACATGGAAGGTAAAAAGGATGTTTTTAATAAACATATTCAATATATATAACATAAAAATGATTCTATAATGGTAATATATTATTTAACTTTCTTTTATTAAAATGGAAACTATGTTCATGTGTACGTATGGCTTGTTGTCTCAATGAATGTTGTATTTCATTTTCTATCTCTAAATTTTATGGATCACTATTAATACATGTATAATGAATATATATTATATTTATGTCATGGTTAAAATTTTTGAGATTATGAAACCATGATCATATTAATATGAATAATAATAAAAAATCAAAACATACATAAAAAACAAAGCATTTATTGCTCGATACGTGACTTTAACATAGAAATGTTAATAAATGGGTAATAAAAGGTCATTAGTAAATCATATATGGTATGATATATATTTATTTATTTATTTATTTTTGTTTCTATAATATATTTATAATGAACTTGTATTTATTATATAGTATTTATGAACATGTACGAATGAATTTTAGACTTATGGTAATCGATTTTCGTCTCACTTTTATTTTTCTATGAGACACATACCATATTCACTACATTTTTCTTTCATGTGGAGTATATACTTATCATGAATGTATTTTATGATTATCATCCTTAAATTTATATTTATTTACATGTCCATTTGAGGATCTCTCTTTCATGGGGTTTACAATTAAAAAGTTACCTAAGCGATAAGAGGTTTTTTTTCTCAAATTGTCTTCTTTGAAAAATAAGTTATATTATGAACCAATATTATTCCATAATATGTATATACTAACACTTTTACACATTATATGTAATTTCCCTTCCCATACTCATTATCATGAGAAGGCAGTGAGATTGCATTTGGCCTTTGGTGAAGTTCCTAAGGCACTAAAGGCTTGAAACAAATATCAAGGGCTTCAAGAACAATTGGGGAACGATTTTACATTATAAATAAGCCAAAAAACACATAATTTATTACCAAAAACAACTACAAGATGCATGTAAAAAATTACACCCAAATAATACCTTACCAAGAAACAACCAAACTATTCTATAAAAATTCCCATAACCAAAACAACTAACCCACAAAAATCCCAGTATCAGGGTACCAAGCGGAACACTTAACAATAAGACCCAAATAAAACCATTTCATGCTACACAGCTCCACACCAAGCTCCATTCTCCAAGAACTACAATACTTCACAAGTATCACGATAAACTACTAGAAAAATGAGATGCTTTACCCATACTTGGGTCCAGGTATACCATATCTATAAAAGCACCCAAGTTCTAAATCAAGGGGCGAGTAATAATAATCAGTAGGTTTTCCCCATATTACTTCCCTACACATGCCACTAGGATATAAAATCATCACATTTATATAAATCATTTTATAGAAAACATCAAATAGTGCAACAATTTCCAGAAATCCAAACACACCCTTACCAATAAAATTTTACCCAATCCACAAAATACAATGGAAAACCAAAAACCACTCCATAATACATTTTACCATCACATATTAGAACAAAAAATTTCACCTTGCATAACCAAAAACAAACAAATAATAACCATAGAATTTCACACACCCAAACCAGTAAACAGTAATGGTGGAACTTCCCATCCAAGACTTTTTACTCCTTTCCCAATATAGTGGTACTTCACGCCCACCTATCTTTGATGGTTTCCCTTACATACACTATCCATATCCTTTTTATAATGGTACTACACACCCATTACTCATCATTCCAACATAAGCATAAAATGCACAAGCCAATAAACAAGCACATACACCCACTAAAGCCACACCAATATGCAAATAATTATTTCACAACCAAAAAATCCCTTAGTACATCATCCATGCCACATTAAATTTCAATAAATTAACCCCTTTTATTTAAAACCATTTTGACAAACTATTTTCATAACTCAACCTAAGATACCATTTTTTGAATCAAGAATTTAAAATCTGACAAAAAAGAACATTTCAACATAGTATCCCATTTTCCCCAAAATCCACAAATCATCACAAAATGAATTTCCAACAAGCTCGCACATCATAATGAGAACTAAATCCAAGAAAAAAACTAATTGAAAATAAGGCTTATATTTCTAGAAAAATGGAGTTGAATAGAAGCCACCTACCTTTGGGTTTTGGTGAAATCGACAAACTGACAACCAGCCAAAAATCCGAGTGAAATCTCCAACAAAACTACCATAGATCTCTTTTCCTAACATCAAAAGGACCAAATCTAAACATTTTCGGAAAAACCCCCTATATATACATGAAATGGTTGTAGATCTAGAAAACTGAGAGAGATGGAGGGAGAACTTGATCTAAGGAAAACCAAGAAAGGTCTATGATAGGAGGCTTATCGAAGAATAACCTCCTTCACCGCACCTTGAAAACCCTTCGAGTCACCTCAAAAATTATTGGGATGGGTTACCTAACCCTTGAGGAGAGGAAATATCAAGTTAGTCTCAAGTGGGAGGATGTTTGAGGTGTTTGAGGTTAAATCCCGAGTGACCCATTATTAAAGTCATGCACGGTTAGACAAACTATGCGCTAATCGTGATCCTACTAATATCCAAAGTGTGCTATGCACATTTTACTCACACAGTTAGAAAAAAACATGAAAAACCCGGCTAAATCCCACTACCTCATGTTTCATAGTTACCTGTGGGGTTCTTCATAGTTTTACCTAATCGTGCTCAAAACATGCACCCTTAGAAAAGTCTCAAATCCATTCCAAAACCTTCCCAAACCCTATCAAACAATACCAAACCACTTTAACAAAACAAAAAGGCATAAACAAGGGTAAAATACATCAAAATAGGGGTACTACATTCTCTACACCATTGGAATTTCCTTCCTCAGAAATTGGAGAATCATCACTTTGCTGAAGATCTCAAGCCATTGCTCGACCATCTCTTTCTCCCACTCCCAAGTCTTTTCCTAAATCTTACCATGCTGCCACAAAAACCAAACTAGACTGATGATTTTACCAGAAAATACATTCTCTTGCCTATCCACAATTTCTACTGGCATGTGCACCAATGAAGCATCCAGCTCTAGCTCAACATGATCTCATCGAACACATGGTTAGAATCTATATGATACTTCTTTAACTGAGAAACATGGAATAAATTGTGCACCACACTGAACTGTGGGGGAAAATTCAACAGATAATCCACTGATCCAACCCGCTCAAGTATCTCAAAAGGCCCAATATACCTTGGAGATAACTTTCCCTGCTTTACAAACTGACGATTTCCAAGCCTAGGAGAGATTCTCAAGAACACGTGATTACCCACCTCGAATGATAATGGCCATCGATGATGGTCCGCATATGATTTATGATGACTCTGAGCCGTCTCTATTATCTTCCTGATCAAATAAATCTACTCTTTTGTCTCTTGTACAAGGCTTTTCCCAACCAACAAAGTTTCTTCTATTTCTAACCAACATAGTATATAATGACAATGATTGCCATAAAATGCTTCAAACGGATCCATATGCATCGAGGCCTGATAAATATTATCATATGAGAATTATAATAATTGAAAGTTCTCCTCCCATGATCCACCAAAATCTATCACACAATCTTATAACATATCTTCTAAATTTTGTATCGTTCTCTTAGATTTCTTATCCATCTAAGGATGATACTTTATACTCATCATCAATCGAGTCATAACGGATTGCTATAAGTATTTCAAAAAACAAGATGTGAACCTCATATCTCTATCTAATATAATCATAACCAGAACACCATGCCTCTTTACCAATTCATGGATATAGATTTTGGATAGATCCTCCACTATATGAGATTTATGAATAGGGATGAAATGGGCCGACTTTGTGAGATGATCCATTATCGCCCATATGGAATCATGCTTTTTAACCATTCTTGGGATACCTGTAAAAAATACATTGATACATATTCCCACTTCCATATAAGGATAGGTATAAATTGAAACATACCTGCTGACCACTGATTCTCTGCCTTGACTTGCTGACAAGTCAAAAATATCGAAACAAACTCGGCAACTTTCCTTTTTCATACCAGCCCACCAAAATTTTTCTTTCAAATATTTATACATTTTGATAATTCTAGGATGAAAAACCCATCTATAATGATGATAATCCCTAAGAATTTCATCCTTAAAATCCACTTCTATGACCATCCAATTCCAAAAACACAAAACTAAATTACCATTCAATCCCCAGACCTCAATAGTCTCCCCACATTTGAGTTTTTACATCATTATCATACACTTGGAGTCAGACACCTATGCCTCTTTAACCAAACCAACCAGGTTAAGAACCAAAGAGAATAGAAAGAACACCTCTATTTCATCTCGGTCCTGACATTCCAACTACATTTTAGCTATGTCCAATATCAACTACCGCTGATCTAATGCCTATTTCACCACCTGAGCATATTACTTCATACTTAGTGTATCTGCCACCGAATTTCCCTTACTCGGTGTGTACATCAAGTCAAAAACAAACAACTATAGATACTCCATCCATCTCCTTTTTCTTAACTTCAAATATATTTGTGGGAAAATATGATTCAAGCTCTTATGATCGGTAAATACCATGAATTTATCAATGAATAGATAATGATGCCACATTTTCAAATCATGAACCACAACCGCCAACTCAAAATCATTAATTGGGTAGTTCTTCTCATGAACCCTCAACTATTGTGATCCATACACAGCCACATGATCCCATTTAATGAGAAAACACCCCATCCCCAATCCCTATGTGTCATAATAAACCACATAACTTTTTCCTAGTTCTGAAAAAACCAAGATTTGTGTTGATGTAAGGCTACTCTAAATCTCTTCAAAGGATTTCTGACACTACTCTTCCATTGAATTGAAACATTATTCCTTGTTAAATCTATCATTGGTGAGTCCAATTATGAGAAATCATGAACAAAATATCAATAATATCCATCTAGAACAAGTAAGCTCCATATCTCTAAAATATTATTTGGTGATTTCAATGAAATAATATCCTCTATCTTTGCCAGATCAACTAAAACACCTTTCTCAGAAATAAAATATCCAAGGAAATGAACCTATTATATCCAAAAATCACACATAGACAATTTGGAATATAACCGGTGATCTCTCAGAATCCCCAACACTATCTCAAAGTGTTTCTCATAATCCAACCTTATCCTGGAATACACCAATATATGATCAAAAAATTACACTACAAAATAATTTAGATATTTTTGAAATATCTGATTCATCAATTCCATAAAAACCATTGGTGCATTCATGAAACCTAATGGTATAACCACAAAATAATAATGGCCATATCTAACTCTGAAGGTTATTTTTGGAATATTATCCTTATGCACCCACAATTGATGATATTCTAATTGTAAGTCAATCTTGGAGAACCACTGAGCTCCCCTCAACTGATCAAAAAAATCCTCAATGCAAGGAATTGGATATCATTTATTTATCATAATTTGATTTATCCTATGATAATAAACATACAACCACATAGTTCCATCTTCCTGTTTAACAAAAAAGAACGACACTTCCATGGAGACATGCTAGGGTGGATGAACCCTTTGTTTTCTTACTCCTCCAATAGTACTTTCAATTCCCTAAATTATATTGGTTCCACCTATTAATATGAAAGTGAGATAGGACTGGTCCCTGTAAAGAGATCAATCATAAAATCCACTTCTCTCATGGGTGTCAACCCTAAGAATTATTTGGAAAATACATCCAAAAACCGATCAACAACCGCTAGAAAAATCTATGCTAAAGTCCCTCCATTGATTCCAATGACAATACTACTAACTAATGAGAGATCGTGCCAACAGCTGGTTCCAAAAAGCCTGTTGTACCCAGATTTTCATTATTATCTCCTCTAAAGAGATTTTATACACCATCATCCATCGTGAAGATAAATGTTCACAAATAACAATCGATGTGGGCCTTAAACATTTCCAACCAATCCATTCCCATGATTATATCATAATCATCCATCTTAATAACTGAGAAATTCCACATCAAATCAACCCCATCCACAACTATACAATATGTTCTACACAGGAAGGCTCAACGCTCTCTGACCCAAATGAGTTTAAATTTTTAAAACCAAAGGCATCATTTCCACAGTTAAATCCAAAAAACTAATCACACGATAAGTAATAAAAGAATCTGAAGAACCCATATCAAACAACACATTCATTAAGGTGGAATTAAAACTAATCATACGCCGCACTGTGGATGGTCCTGACTAATCATCAATCAAAACCTACTCATCTCCAAACAACTACTTTCTTTCAGTACTCTTCTCTTTATTTCTCTATTGAGGAGTCGTGGTATTCTTGGAATCACCATGACTAACTTTACTCTTCTAATGAGGGGTATGTTCTTGCCCCTGCCATGTTGAGACATAAGACTCCTGGGACCCCTTAAAAGTGTCACAAACACCTGAAATTCGATCATTATGACAATAAGGCAAAATATTCCCCATCTTCTTATAGTTATGAAATGCTTAAGGTTGTGTCGTACAATCCTTCTTGATGTCTTCTATAGATCCACACTGAAAACATCCCAGAATACTCTGAGGATTTAGAGGAAGATTCACTCATCCTGTTGTCAGATTCTGATCCATAATCCCACCCTGGAAATAAGTTTCCCTCTTCTACTTAATCCCAACATTATAGTACCCAATATTTCATGTGGATACCAATATACTTCCCTCTCCTGTTGATCACAAAATATCTCATTCGTGTACAGTTTCTCTATTCACCATTTCTATGTAATCACTTATAAATAGCATCTCTATTTTAGAATAAATTTCCTACCCCAACCCAGCTTCAAAAATATGTACCTTCAATGATGTATTACTTTCCACCTCAGGTGAAAACTAAACTAAGTTCATAAACATATCCATATATTCTGTTACTAAGAGGTTATATTTATTTAAATGAAATAAATCTATTTTTCTCTAAATTATAAACATGTGAGGGTAGAATTTTTTGTTAAAAATTTTCTAAAAACCCTCCCATGTCATACCTTGGTCCATTCCATCTTGGAAAACCAACTCCCACCATTGATGGGAAAGATCTTACAATATGTATGTTGATAGCTTCACTTTCAGCTCCATCATTGTTCCCAAGAATTCAAATATCCTGTTTATTTTGTTCAACCATGCCTCCACCTTTTCTGGTTTAGAATCATCCCTAAATATGGGTGGATTCTTCTTTTTAAACTAAACTGTATAATCCATATTCATTGTATCATCCAGTTTATTCCCACTTTCCACATCTTAGAAAGCATTCACTATACTCTGTACTAGCTACTGGTTCACCTGGGGATCAAGTGCAACCATGTTTTCAACAGCCACCTTTGGTTGGTTTCTACGACGCCTACCCATTTCCATTTCTATCAATAAAAAACCACCATAAGTCTCACTCCCTTAGAAATAAAAGGATTATAATTTCAAATTAAATTACATTTCAACTATCACAACTGGGATTTCCACAAGTTTACATTTCCCATGTCACACCATTTTGAAAAATAAATCCACCATGTTTTGAAAATCGACCCATTTTCAAAACACCACGACCATCCACATTTCAAATCCTCACATTTTTAAATAATTTCCAGATTTTTCACAATTCAATATATTCATACCACAATATAAATCATTATTCCAAATGAAATATGCAATCCTAGTGGGAAGTCATTTATACCATGTATTCCATGCTCATCTCATTGGTTACACCCACAACGATGATATTTCCAATGCCTATAAGTGTCTCCACAACACTTATGTACCCAAATCCCAGGTAACATGAAGTTAACCATAAAAGGATTAGCTACATCCTTTTATGCTATATATTTAAAGTACCGACAGTACTACTCCTTGTTACCATCCCAACTAAAGGAATAAACTGAGAATGAGTGTCAATTATAAGACCCAAACCAATAACTAATGCCAAAGGATCTAACAACTAATACCAATTTTAATCTCTCATACCTTCCTCATTGGATTGAGAAGTCGGTGAGATGCCACTTAGCCTTAGGCGATGTTCCCAATGAACCAAAGGCATGCAATAAATTCCAAGGGATTCCAGAAAAATTGGGGAACAATTTTCCCTTATAAATAATCCAACCAACCACACAATTCATAATCAACCACAACTATATAATTCTTATCAACAAAGTATACCCAAACAATACCTTACCAAGAGAAAACCAAACTATTTTATAAAAATTCCCATAACCAATACAACTAACCCATAAAAATCCCAATATTAGAGTACCAAGAGAAATACTCAACAAAAATACCCAAAGGAAACCATGTCACACTCCACAGATCCAGACCAAGATTCATGCCCCAAACACCACAATACTACCCAAGAATCATGATGAACCACTAGGAAAATTAGATTCTTTATCCTTACCTGTGTCCCGAAATACCAAATGTGAAAAAGCACCCAAGTTCTAAAGCAAGGGTGATTAATAATACTCAATAGTTTTCCCCATATTCCTTCCCTAAACATGGCACTAGGATATAATAGTTATCACATTTATATAAATCATTTTATAGAAAACATCAAATAGTGTAACAATTTCTAGTAATCCAAATACACCCTTACCAAGCCACTTTTACCCAAAGTCACACAATACAAGGGAATTACAACAACCATTCCATAATTCATTTTACCATCACAAATTAGAAAAATAATTTCCACCTTTTATAACCATAAACCAACAAATCATAACCATATAGTTTCACACACCCAAACCGGTAAACAGTCATGGTGGAACTTCTTGCCCAAGATCGTTTACTCCTTTCCCAATCAAGTGGTACTTGATGCACAACAATCTTTGATGGTGGACCTTCCATACACATACATAAACTTTTTATAGTGGTACTCACCACCTAGTTCTCATCATTCCTACATAAGCATAAAATTAATAATCTAATAAACAATCACATACACCCACTAAAACCACAACAATACGCAAACAACTATTTCACAACCAAACAATCCCTTAGGACATCATCCATGACAAAAAAAAAATTAACCCCTTTTATTGAAAACTTTTTCCTCAAACTATTTTCACAGATCAACCCAATCTATTGATTTTAAAATCAATATTTTAAAATCTAACAACAAAGAACATTTCACCACAACAACCCATTTACCCAAAAATCCAAATATCATCACAAAGTGAATTTTTAAAAGGTTTATAAAATCATAATCACAACCAAATATAAGAAAAAAACAACAAATTAAAAATAAGGATTATATTTCTAGCAAAATTAAGTCGAGAGAGAAGACATTTTCCTTAGGGTTTCGGTGAAATCGACCAACTCACAACCGCACCACAAATCTAGGTGAATTCTCCACCAAAACCGCCTTAGATCTCTCTCCCTAAAATTAACAAGACAAAATCTCAATATTTTAGGAAACAAAACCCTAGATATATATGTTATGGTTATAGATCTAGAAATCTGAGAGAGAGGGAGAACTAGATCTAAGGGAAAAAAAGAAAGATTTAAGATAGGAGGCTTACAGGAGAATAAACGCCTTCACCGAACCATGAAAACCCTTTTAATTTCCTCCAAAATTAGTGGTAGAGGTTCCCTAACCCTTGAGGGTAGGAAATACTATGTGAGTCTTGAGTGGGAGAAAGTTTAGGGTGTTTTAGTTTAAATACCGAGTGACCCGTTTTTAAGAAACCCATTTTTAAATTTGAACACGTTTAGACAAACCTTGAACTAATCATGCTCTTAATACCCTATAAAGGGTTCCCCATATAGTTTAAATGCACAGTTAGAAAAAATTTATGCAAACCATGTGAATCCCACTGCCTCATGTTTCACGGTTACCTAGGGAGTTTGGAACAGTTTCACCTAACCGTGCTCAAACTGTGCACCCTTAGAAAAGTCCCAAAACCATTCCAAAACCTTCCCAAACCCTCCCATACATTACCCAACCACTTTAACCACATAAAAAGTCATAGAAAAGGATTACATACCTCAAATCATGGGTACTACATTATATCATTAATATCATTATTTACATTATATTATAAGGTTCATTTAATGTTATCTTTTTATGGGGCTTATGATTCAAAGTTACCAAATTTGAAAGGGTTTTATGTTATAATCTCATTATTTATCGGGATTTATCATGATTATGATTCCAATGATGAAATATTATGATATATATCCCAATAAAATAATTTATTTTATTCTCCTCTGTTTATTTCTATAGAATACATGGTTTTCATTTATTTTCCCCTATTTATATACTCCGGAGTTCAAAATAATATTTTTAAGAAAAATATTTTTATTTCTATCTTCATTCAAAAACCCCTTTTTTCTTCCAAAACCATGTTTTATAAAAATGTTTTGATTTTTTTAGAATTATTAATATTATTTATTAAATAAATTTTTAGCTATGTTTGAATTTTTATAATTGTTTTTTAAATTAATATTCATCTCATTTTCCAAACAATGCTTGTTTGTATTTTACTGAAAATGTAAAAGAAATATTTGCTTTAATGTGTATGGAATGAACATAATTTCCCACCATAATGACTATTATTTTATTTGAATCTTCTTTTATATGTCTTCAAGGTTATTTTAAAATAAAATTATTTTTAAAATGTTTTATGTTTTAAAAAGTGTTTTTCAAAACATGATATATATTTTACTCAAGAAATGTTTTAAATGATTTGTAAATATTCCTTTATATGTTTAAAATTTTATTTTCAAAGAAAAGTATTTCTAAAAGGTTTTAGGAATTTTTATTTTTAAAAATTTATTTTCAAAGAAAATTTATTTTCCTTAAAAAATGTTTTAAATGATCTTTCAAAATCATTTTCCATCTAAGATGAAATCTGTTGATGTTACATATTTCTTACTCAAAATATGATCCAAGAATACCATTCATATTATTTCTCAAAAAAAATTATGTTTATAATGGAATGATTTTTATGAAACCTGTTTCTCTTCCATGGGTTACACCATAAAGAAATTCTTATGAAACCCTCTTCCTTTCATGGATTATGCTATGATGAAATGTTGAAATGATTATGAAACTTTTCTTTTTTCCATAGGTCGTGATATGATGAAATGTTTATGAAACCCATTTCATTTCATGGGTTATGATATGATAAATGTTTAATAATCTTGTGGCACACATACATATGATTTTCATTATGTGATGGGTGTGACCTATATATCCCTATAATGCATTGGGTAAAGATTTATATCTCATGATATAGATAGTAAATGGGGAGTGAACTCAGTTTAGTAAAGTAATTTTTATATTATTATGGTCTTGGGAGTGAAAATTGACTACTATGATGGTTTGGTGGGCGAAGTCCTGCTACTATGATAGCCTTGGAAGTGAGCCTTGACTACTATGGAAATAATTTTCTATGCTTATGTGTATTAAAGAATTCTAGGTTTTATGCTAATTTTATGCTCTCATAAATCATTTTATTCAATTTCCTTATGATTCATGTCTTATAAAATGAAAATATTTATTCCATGACTCTTGATTTTGATCTTTGATATGCATAGCATGGTTTTTATATGTTATAAACATGTTCTCATACCCTTATTCTCATTTCATACTTATGTAATCATTAATATCTCACTTTATCACCCTTTATATGTATTTGAGCTCACCCTTTCTTATATTTCCTTTCACTAGGTTATAAAGGAATGTTTTAAATAGGGTATGTTTTCAAAGAGTGCTAAAGGGGAAGATCTTTATGGGAGATGTTGAAGATATTTCACTAAATTATAAGATTATTTACCTAGTATACAAAGGCATTAAACTATTATGGTCCTCAGGCATGTTTTTGTGTAATTTATTGAATAATCATCTAAAAAGATATAATATCCATGTATTAAAAACTTGGTTCACTACATCCCAACTTAGGGTAATAAATAGTAGTCACAAGATACACTACCTTAAACACACACCCTATAATATATGGGTGTCACATATCAGCTTGAGTCTAGCTCAACCTAATAAATCTTTAGTCAAGTAAAATCTCACATGTTATCACATAATAGTAATAGTATATCAATAGTAGTAATCAATAATTATGGGTTAGTTAAATAAGGTGAAATTAAAAAGTTATATAGGAAATTACTTATAATTTTTTGTTGACACTTTAAGTAATTTAACATATTTTTGTGTCCATAATATAAATATAAATAGATATAGTAATGTTATAACATCCCTACATACCAAAAATTATTCATGAACACACCCCCTATTTCCAACCCAGGCCAGGAGTAAAACCTAATAAATCATAAATCACATATCACATTATGAAAAATCAAAAAATCCATAATACTCAAAAATAGAGAACATCAAACCCATCCCTGATAACTTGTGATGGATTTGGTTCCCTATAACCAACTTCTAGGTACTTTATAATTACTTGTATTCATGTATTTTAATATTAATATAAATTTATTACCACATCATAATTGTTATGCTAGATAACATAGTATGTGATAATGTCCTAAGAGTACTTATCCCACTAAAAGGTTATAGCATTCCCTCTTTATGATGAGAACCTAGCAGTCTCATGATAATATTATTAAATATAAGTTATATAGCCAAGTAATATCATTTTATGGGAAAAAATGATATAGTCTATTAGGGGTAGAGACTCTTATGACTTTGAGACACTTTCTCATGGTGTGTGCCCTTGGTAATATTTAGTGGAGGAGATTATGAGAACATGACCCACCAATAGTAAATCCAAATTTATATGTGTCATTGTATATTCTGATCTGTGGATATGTGTAATGATCCTTATACTTTAATATTATCATTAATAAATGTCGTGATTTTTTTGCTTTTATGTACTAATGAAAACCATAACAACATATGCTCAAGGAAATGTAGGATATGTTGGGTACATCACGAGTGATAATGTATTAATGAATAATGTGAGAAAGGATTGATACCATCAGTTCTTTAATGATATTTTATGTCTTATACCTTTTAATGGAAATTAAGTGGCATCATTAATTCCATTTCCATGGTGGTACTGTCAAAAATTTTGTTTCCAGAAATTTAAATAAAGATACATCAAGCATATAAGTTGATGACACTAGTATGAAACCTTCTTTATTAGAAATATCAAGATAGAGAGATTATATTACATAGTGTACATTCATAGGAAGTTACATGTCATTGTACGGTTAACTTATTTCTCTATAGGAACCTTGATGTGTTGATAGAAACTAACCTTGTACTTTAGGTAGTATATCTTATTACCACTTAGAAAGGGGCCTAGAGGGTCATACACTAAGTTTATTTTGAATCTAAATTAAATTCCATATATATTTAACATGTTGTATAAATATTATTCTCATGTGTGGTTGAATAATTTTTCATGTTGGTTTGATTGCAATTATTCAATCTCCAATTATTCGAGAGTCTGTATATGTGAGTTGGATTTCTAATAAATATTTATAAACCAAGTAATTATTTATTTAATTTTTTAAATATAAAATATTTATTTATTATGGTTTATTCAAAGTGTAAAAAATATTTATTTATTTAGTTATGTGAATATTTAGTAAATATTTATTCATTAATTTAATGAATATAAAATTTATATATTTATTATTGAATAATGAAACGAAATTTATTTATTTAATTAATTAATAATTATTCAATACCCTATGAATATTAAGTAGTATTTTTGTACCGAGTGTGATGGTTTTCCAAGAGATATCAAATTAAATATTAATTAATTTATTCAATAAAATAATATTTGATTTATCCATGATTTTAACACATATTAAGTAAATAGTTATAATTCTATATCATTTAGACATGGGGTTCATCAGGAATTATGAAATATAATAAGGGCCTTTTGACACACACCTTATCATGGGGAGTAGAAAAACAATTACTTTCCTAGGTATACTAAAGTGGTTAACCATAGGTAGTCTCCAGAAAAGGATCAAACACAAAAACAATTGTCACTTTTGAAGTTTTTTAAAAAACTATGTTTTTATTTGGTTTTAGAAATTTTTAATTTTATAAATAAGATCAAATTAATTGATTTAAAAAAAATTATGAGAAGGGTAGTCGAGTCAATCTTGGTTAGACCTTATTTAAATGATATCATGGTTTCCAAATCTTTACCCAATCTTTTTCTACTAAATTGATAAGAGAGAGCTTCCATGATTGCTTCCTCTCTCTCCCTTGGAAAGATAGAGATGGTGAGAATATTCCCAACTAAAATATCAGGATGGTCTACCCTATTTTTTATGTGCATGAGAATTTTAGTGGGTCTTCTTGATTAATTTGGGAAATCCTCAATCGGGTATTGTTATTCCTTAACTACTAATAGTTTCAACTACAATTTTTCACATGTGATAGTGATCATAGAGTACTCACCACCCAACCCTAGATTGCTCTATCATATACAGACAAGGATTTAGTGGAGGTAGTTTTTGGTTCATTGACTGAGGAAATTTAAATTAACATAATCAAAACCTAACATAATCCCATTTTGTATTTAAATTTTAAAATAAATAATTGAAACTAGATTGCTGAAGAAAGAAAGGGTTTTATTAATTTAATAACTAAAACTCAAGAATATTAGTTTGGTCCAGCCTCTACTTCCCTAGATACTCTAAAAATTTACCCCTACATGGATATAGTAACTGAGAAGATATATAATAAAGATGGAATCACAAGAATTTAAAATAAAATAAAATAAAATATAAAGGTATAGTAGTATCAGACCGCCATTCGTATCTTCCCCTTGTCAAGTGATCGATTGAATCCTCCCCAAATCCCTATATTTATATGTTTAGATGTTGATCATATAAAATTAAATACTCATAAATTCGTTAATTTAATTATTTTTAGGTCAATCCCAAGCTGATCATGGGTTCTAGTTTAAAGGGGGAATAGCGTCAAAAGTTACATCAAAATCTAACAAAAATGGGTCTACCCAGAAGGATTCATGGAATAACTTACTTTTCATGTTGTGAAATGTATGACTTGTACACCCATTGAGTTTTTTCATTCTCTAAACTGAACCCCATGAATCTACTCCAATTTCATATCTTGAATTGTATATTAATGACATGAATGAGTGTTTTCCATCAACTTCACCTCTATTTTCGCCTGATTCTTCAATTTGAATCCTTAGAGTCATCCTATTGTCATCCCATGTTGACATAAGACTTCTTTTGATGTAGATATGGATCAACTTTACCATTTTAGCTCATTTTTTATAAAACTCTGTATCCTACCATGAATTAAAAAAAATATTGGTAGTATTAATTAATTAATTTTTAGAAACAACATGTTTTATATTAAAATAAGCATGGATAAAATGGTTTTGTTTATTCCCCCACTTTTATAACTATTTTGTCCTCAAGCATGTAATATCAAAAAAATTAATGAGGAACAACATGTTATCAATATTCAAATTCCAAATAAATTAAATCAAATTATTATCAATGGGGGATTAACCTTTCATGTTCTATATAAAACATCAATTGAAATTAACATTCTTCAAAGGGACTAATCAACCCAATTATTATAATTTTTACTATTGAAAAATAGTGGATAATTTTATTTCATTCATTCATATATCATAATTCATTATTATAAAGTATACCAAGTCATGATTTACCTCTTAATTCGTTCTTTTATCTCATCACTCATGATAAAGATTCCAGTAGAGTTATGCTCATACCAAGAGTATATGATCCTTTTATATAGTCTCACAAAGGTTTTACATTCACTACATTGTAAATAAAAAATTCACATAAAATCATGAGGAATTTTAAAATAAGGTTTTAATGATTTTGAGGATTAAGGTTCGTAGTTATTTACATTTAAACCATTAAGGATAAAAAGGAGATTTATCGCTAAATCATATTGCATTATATCAAAATAAAAGTGCATTGAAAATCACCCCTATAAAATAAAAACTCCTAATTCCTAGAACTCAAATTAAGGTCATGATCAATGTGAGTATAATGAAATATTTTCACCTTTTTTAATTTTTATCTATTATTTTTTTTTCAAAATATATGTTTGTATCAAATATAAAATCCACCACCTAACCTCATATGATAAAATAATAAATTAGGTAATGGTGATCTTTTATTCTCCCAAAACAACACCCACTCCTATTCAAAAAAAATCATTTTTTCTTTTTTTTTTTATTTTTCTGAGAAGGGAAAATAATAGAAGTATAGTGAATGTAACATGATCCTATCCCTATACCCAAACTATCACCCCCACACTTTTACCTTACAATGTAATACATCCCTTCTTCCAAGAATTCTCTCACCCCTACACTTTAACATAAGAATATCATGTAATAAAAATAAATCATAGTAGGAATGGATATAAATGTCTTCTAATGCTGCTCATACTTAGATAATTCATTCATATATTCTATGGTATAAACAAGAATTTATGTAAAATTTGGTTTCAAGGATAATGGTTTATCAATAAAAATTCCTCAATAATTTTAAATTTGATTTTCATAGTCATAACTTTGACAAGTTCCAATGCATGTTCTGTAAGGTGGCATACCCCATGATATCTAAAAAATATTCTCAAGAAAGGAATGGAAAAAATTAGTTCTATAAATACTCATGTGAATGGAACATATAAATTTGGGATAGTCGCTCATGGCATGAAATAAAAATAACAAATCAATTGACATAAATTTCAAAAATTCAAAGAATAAAAATGGTAGAAAATTTTCATTTACCTGAACTAAATAATTATATTAAATCATGATTCATCAAAATTAACACCCTAATATTACCTATAATCATTAAATTATATATTTTATTAATTAAATCTCATGAAATTTAAAATATGAAACATGGAATAATGGGATTCCTAATAAATTCTTGTCTCCTAGACCATTTAAGTAGAGAAAGAATACTAACTATGGGGATTCAATTTTATTTTAAATATTCAAAAACATAATTAAAATTTTAGAGTAAAATTAAATATGGAATTTTAAATCCTACTCCCCTTTTAATGATACATCAAGTTAGTTTGCACAAATCCTATTTATTTAGTTATGTTCTGTAGTATTTTTACAATGTGAATTCTCCTTTACATAGCATGTATTCTATTTTCATGATGTGAATTCGCATTTCAAAATATTAACTATGTCCAATTTATCTAATTTATTTTCTACCACTTGGGTAATAATCATCATCATGTACCTATAAAAAATAAAATAAAAATAAATGTTAGTGCAATACTATTCAATTATTATCAAATAGGAGTTAAGGGAAGAGTGGACTAAGAAAAAAATGTGGGTTGCCTCTCAGAAGTTATTTTATTTAACTTCAATGGTTCAACTCAAAACAAAAAAAAAACAAATCCTAGACTAATATAATCCCTCCCCTATAATTAATTTATTCAATGTATTTAATATTTCAAATTAATTATTCAGGTAAGTATATATAAATGCAATGACTATATTCAATCATGTGTAAAGTATAGGAATAACCTAGTGGGGTTGTGAGTACTTTGGACATGAATTCATAGATCATCTAAAATCTTTTTGAATTAGTTCACAACACATTCCTCCTATAACACCATAATGGATTGGTGTGTGTAAAAGGATTAATCATACCTTTTTGGACATAGTGAAATCGATGATTAGTTTATAAGGCCTTCCTATTATATGGTAAGGTTATTCTCTCTAAACTAATACATTATTACGAAAAAAATTCATATAAATCATTCATAAAGATACCATATGATATATGGTATGGAAAATTTATTAGTTTGTATTTTATGGAGATTTTCGGTTGTGAAGAACTTGTATAATGATTGGATTATGATAATATTTAACCTAAGTTAGAAAAATGCTTGTTTTTTTGTTATCCTAAAGAAACTAAGGCATGTTATTTTTATAAACTAATGAAAAAAATTGTGGTGTTAACTATTGTTTTACATGAGAATGAATATACTAGTAGTGGATTAAATGGGAAGAATGTTAAACTTGGGGAAGTAAAAAACCAATAAACAAGAATCATTCCTAAGATGGAGGTTGATCTGATTCTGTAAAGAGTTATGGAAGAAGAACTTGATCAAGTTACACATGAACCCCAAAGGTCAAGTAGGATTCATCTGGGACCCAATTGTTATGGATTTATCATGGATGATGATGATTAAGTAACATTCATAAGACATTAAACAAATACCTAACATGATTCCATTGAGAGTTCTGATTCTGATAAGTGGTTAAATCCAAGGAATTTAAAATAGACTCCATGTACACTAACCATGTTTGGAACTTGTTGGATCTACCGAAGGGGTAATACCCATAGGGTAAAAGTGGTATTTTCATAATAAAACTAACATGTATGATATAGTATTTTCCTAAAAATAATTCCTAGTGGAAAAATGTTACAACCAAATTCATGGTATTGAATTTGAAAATAAAATCACATGTAGTGATGATAGATTCCATTCATATTTTTCTATCCATGATTTTTCATTTTTATTAAGAGATATGTTAAATGGATATTAGAAATTATTTAATTAATGGTAATTTAGCTGAGGTTGTATATATGATATAGCCTGAAGGTTTTAAAGTTCCAAATGAGACTGTTATGGTATGAAAGTTTCAATGATCTATTTATAGATTGAATCAAGGGTATATATATGTCTGCATATGTCTGGGTAAAATTTTATCAATAAAAGACCTAGGTTAAGAAAACTAAATACTATTTATGAATATCTATAAATATATATCAAAGTGGATTCTTGGACACATTGGTAAAGTAATGAAGTAGTTTAGCATAGAGAAGTTTAAAAAAGGGATCTTTTGTAGTTTTTCATGGTTTGAATCATTGGAAGATCTTGGATCCTTTTAAAGAATTTAAAATTAAAGATATAATTCCCTATCAATATTCCATAGGATCTATTATGTATTACATATTATGTATTCAAACTGATGTCACCTATGCTCTTAGAATAACTAATAGATACAAATCTAATCCTAGAGAGAGTCACTGGATTATTATGATGAACATTCACAATTACTTAAGAAGAACCAAGGATATGTTCCTAATATTTATAGAATAGATGATCTCTATGTAAAAGGTTACATAGATTTTATATTCCAATATGATAGAGATTATATTAGATCTTAATTTTTTTCATGTTTTTCTTAAATAGTAAAGTTGTCACTTGGAAGAGTTTCAATCAAGACACCATATAAAACTTGATAATAAATGTATAGTATATCACTACATCAGATGTTGGGAAGGAAGTTGTTTGGATCAGGAAGTTTATTTAAAGAACAAAACTTCTCATAACTATATATTAAATCTTTTCATATAAATATTAAATATATTTCAAAAATACACACTTGTGATCCATATAGGTTTAGTGTATATTGATACTAGACACAAATTATTCTTATTTCATGAAAGATATTCAACATATCCCACAAATATCTTTCCACATAGTATTATTCTTATACATACTCTACCTAAATACTTTCTTCAAAACCTAGGGAAATTAAACATAAGAAAGTGTGATCTCAGATTCTCATTATGGGTAAACAAGAGAGATATGAATATAATATGAGAATATGGGTATGAGAACATGAGAATAACATTTGAAAACCATACCCAACATATCATAGATCATAAAATTGAGTCCTTTTATAAATCTTGATATTTCATATGATATAAATCACAATGGAATCAAAGAACATGAACCATGAGAACATAACATTTGTCACGACCCGACCCAACGGGGCTCGAGCTGCGACTCCCCAAGCCCGCCTCCAATAGGCCAGGGGCTGGCGACTAGCGCCGAGTAGGCTATCACACACATGGGAGGCATTAGCCTATGGTACCTGTACACACGCACCCACAAACACCTCTATGCAACAGTGCAGAGATATAGAAACTGAAAAGTATATGCATGCATACAATCTATCCCACAACCAGAGAGCAACAGCAAAAGTACAAGGGCAAAACAGGGCCCACCAAAAGAAAACTACAAAAGCGTATCCAACCTGCTCTGAAGAAGGGGAACACTGTCACAAACACCCGCCGGAAAGCTCCCTCGGCACAGCTCCGATAAACACCCCAGTCAACTCGCTCACTAAGCTCCGCCTGCTCCGGGTCCTCCTGGGACTCCGTCAAAAGGCCTGTGGTCTGCACAAGACACAAACATGTGCGGGCAAATCCCGTGCAGGGGTGAGTATAAACATACTCAGTAGGCACCCCAAAAACCCAAAACCCAAGGGAGCAACTGAAAGGCAACAGTCCGCTCAACCCAGCCAGAGGGAACCCAGACGAGAGAGAAACTCCATCTTGTGACCATCCTCGGATAAACACAACTAGTCAGCTCAGCTCAGGTGTATGCCCATACATACACCTTGAACAATCCAGATATACACAGCTCACGCCACAAAGCCACAAGAGGTACCGACCTCATCACCAGCAACTGTCCACAACCAGGAGAGTACACCACGAACACTGTCATACCAGATGACACTCATCCGAGAGATACACTCCATCGGGTTACTCGCAAACATCACAGACGCTTACCCAAGAGACCACGCTCATCGGATAGCATCACTGAGGAAACATCACTGTAGCAACATAACCACCAAACTCCTCGGAGAGGGGATCGCCGCTAGGGTCCGCTAAGGGATACCAAGACCCACTCCGGTATACGTAGCTCACAGATAGGGGATCACTCCCAGGGTCTGCTGGGGGATACCATGACCCGATCTGGCATACGTAGTTCTCACAGATGGGGGATCACACCCAGGATCCGCTGGGGGATACCACAACCCGATCTGCACTCGACAGAAGCTTCACACTCAGATAGAGGATCATCGCCCATATAAAGATGGTCACGACGATACCGAAACCCTATCTGGTATAACTCGCGATGTAGGGGATCGAACCGACGATGCCACAACCCTACCGAAACCACGCGCTGAGTAGAGGATCGCATAACCAACGATACTGCAACCCTACCGACACCAAGCGCTGAGTAGGGGATCGTATAACCAACGATGCCGAAACCCTACTATAAACATCATGCTGAGTAGGGGATCGTAAACCCGACGATGCCACAACCCTACTATGCACGACCCACCGCGTAGGGGATCATATTCCCGATGATGCCACAAACCCTACGGGGTTAACCTGCTAGATAGGGGATCGCTGCCCGTGAATAAGCGGTCACAGTGATACCAAGAACCCAATCTAGGGTAAAGATGCTAGAGGATCCACTCCGGGCCCACCGGAGAGATACCACAACTCTAACAGTTTAAACATCCCATCGAGAGGATCACAAACCCATATGAAGGTTGTGATACCACACGAACCCTCGTAGGAACGAACCAAGGGAGAACCCTCAACCACTGCTGGTCCAAACGTCGCTAACCCGAGCGACTCACCCCAAAGCCACACTGCGCACCTCCGAAGCAAAAACCGAGGCCATCATCGCGTTCCACGTGGAAAAACACGCAGGATAGGCTGTTTACTCGCCCGAAACGGAGCACCAGTGAAAACGACACTATTCACCGTAGCTAGATCGTGCGGGGCCCACACAACGATCCCGAAACCCATCGGGCGGATCACACCACGGCGATCCCCTCAGAAAAACAAGCGGAATCGACTACTCGCTCGCCCAAAACGGACACCCGGTGAAAAAGGTACTATTCACTGAAGGCCGGCTCGGGTGGGGCCCACGCCTGGATTCCGAATCTCAACGAACGGATTGCACCATTGCGATCCTCTCGGAAAAACACACAGGATCGACTAATCATCCGTCAAAATCGGATTCCTGGTGCAAAAGCTGCGTTTCCCCGCAAACGCCAAAACCCGGCCTCGTGGGGCCCGCACTCCGTTCGCAGTCCCAACACCCGGAAACCATCTCAAAAAGTCCGTCATACCATCAGGCTCCCAACGCCACTGACGGCACGTCAAACGGACGCTCCGGGTAGAAGTTACAACGGCCCGAAGTCGTAAAATAATAAAATAATATTATTTTATACGACGTTTCTAGCTCCCGGGCCACGATCCCGAACCCTTAAACCCTCAAAGTGAGTTCAAAAGGTCCGTATCGACGCAAGGAGTGCGTCACCGCAAACGGCTCGCGAATCGGAGTTACGGTTTGCGAGTTACGGGGGTTTAAAGAACCCCCGGAACAGTCTGGCCGGACCACCGCAGGGTCGCCGGAAACCACCGCGCCGCAGCCGGACTCCGCCGTGCCGGAGCCGGAAACCACCGCGCCGCCGCCGCGCCGCCGCGGGTCTCGCCGGATTCTGCCATGGCCGCCGCGGGTCTCGCCGGAAAACTGGATTTTTCGCCGGAAAACTTCCGGGAGCCACCGGGAGCACCCCGGTGCTCCAAATTCAGATCCGAAACATGTTTTGGAAAGCTCGGGACCCAAACTATACAAATCTTATGAAAATTGAAGAAAAACAACACAAAAACGGGATCTGGGATTGTAAAACTCAAACCGCCTACCTCGCGGGCGAAACGCCGACGTTCTGCCTCAGATCCGCGCTCCCGAGCTTCCGCTGCGCACTCCTGGAACGTCCACCGTCGAATTCTGAGCTCGTGGGCGCTCCGTTTGCTCGATTCGGCGGAGTGGCGGCGAAGAACGGCGAAGAACGGCGAAGAACGATTAAAAGGGGGGGCGCTGATATTTATATCAGCCGCCCGCCGGCGCCAAACTCGCCTCGGACCCGACGCCCAATGCGAACAAAAGTAAGGTCACCCCTAGGGTAAACACGTCGTTCTGAATGCAACGGCGGTCTCATATTTTCCATCCGAGACTCCGTTCAGAAGTTATTCGAGCCGACGCTCGCCCACTAAGTTGCTACTTATTTACAGAAACGCCCCTGGTGGCGTTTCTCACCGCAGGCTCGCGCCCGCAAATTTTACACCCCGCCTAGGGTAAACGGCACGTTCCGGACGCAACCGTGCACTCAGATTCCCGTTCTGAGCTACCGTTTAGGAGATATCACACCCCCACCACGTGCATAGTATAAAAATACTTAATATTTTTATAAAATTAATTTCGGGCACACCGGGCCTCGGAATCGCACGCCGTCTTCGCGCCTAGCTCTGGAATTATTCGTAGAAATATTCCAAAGTCTGACAGGGCCAAAAACCCGAGTCACTACATCCTCCCCCCCTTAGAACTTTTCGTCCCCGAAAAGCCACAAGCACAAGGAAAGCGACTGAACTCTCAACTGGGTCTCACACACCAGCGAGCTCACCAACAACAACCACTCAAGGTCTTACCAACGCCCTGAACAAAACTCGAGTAAGCAACAAAAGGAAAGAGTACCGCTAAACAGTGTCTGACAAACTACTGCAGTAAGTAGAAAAGACACAAGGCGTACCTCTATCCATCCGCGGTGCCTCTGGGTCAACAGCCTCCAGGGCATGCAGCTGTCCTCTCCCTCGACCACCAGCTCCCTGAGCTTGGCGTGGACCACCTGGGGGTGGGGGTGGTGGCAACTGGTACTGTCTACCACCACCTCCCGCTGCACCAGCTCCGCCGCCACGTCCGCCGCCATGCGGACCTCCTTGCTCGAGACGCTGCCTCTGTCGAGGCGGCCCATCGACCGGCTCCCTCTCAGCAGCACGTCGGGTCGGACAATCTCTAGCAAGATGTCCCCGACCATCGCAAGCGTAACACCGCCTCTCCTGCGGCTGACCAAACCTGGCCTGCGAGCCCTGTGAGCCCTGAGGCTCAGATCCTCCATCCTGGGGTCGCCTCCTGAAACGTCGGCCACGTCCAGACCCCTAAGTCTGACGTCGGCTACCAGATGCCGATCCGACCGACGAAGTCTCCGCTCTCGAGTGCCCAGCACTAACAGGCGAGATCTGCTCGGCCAGAAATCTCTCCACCACCAGCGCTCGCTCCAGCACTCCAGCATAGGTGGGCAGGCACAAGGAAACCACACCTCCTCGGATATCCCTGTGTAAGCCCTGATCGAAGGTATGAGCCCTAAAGAACGGGTCTCGAACCATATCCAGGGAGTAGCGCGACAGGTCTGTAAACCTCGCTGAGTACTCCGACACAGTCATGCTCTCCTGACGAAGCTGCAGAAGCTCCTGGATCCGCACTGACCTCAGTGTCACCGGATAAAACTCCTCCCTGAAGAGCCGCTCAAACTCTGCCCACGTGAGTGTCTCCTCATCATGGGACTGCGTCACCAAACTTCACCATCGCCCAGCAGAACCATGCAGAAGGCTCGCCGCTAGGACCACCATCTGATCTGGAGGTGTCCTCACTAGGCGGAAAACTCGGGTGACTGCCTCAAGCCAGTCATCAGCTGCCTGGGGGTTTGGATCACCCCGGAACCTCAGAGGTCGCTGCCTCTGGAACTCGTGCAGCGCACTCAGCCTGCGCGCAACCTCGTCCTGCCCCGCCGGCAAAACCAGCTGCTCGACAGGTGGTGGCTCAACTGGCAGACCACCTGGAGGTGCAACCTCAGAACCTGCGCCCTGCTCCACAGCCACTACACGGGGCGGGTCATCAGTACAATCCTACTGCGGAACCCTCACTGGCTGTCGTCGTGGAGGCATCCTGAAATACATTCAAAACACACCACAGTCAAAGAGTATATCTAGAGAGCTGACTCAAGAAGGACAAGGAAAACCCAAAACCCAGTCCTACATGATGCATGTACCATTATGTCCCCGCGACCAGTGTACGAATGTCCCGAGTCAAAAGGCAGGTTATCAGAGTCCTGGTGTATGGATACGTCGGCCGCCGCACCAACACTGGAGTCCCTGGCCTGAAAGTCGAACTCGAAACATCCTAACACTGCCGCTATGCAACCCAAACCAAGCTCACAGCTAGACCAGCTACGCTCTGAGATCCCAAAGGTGGAACCTCCTCTGATACCACTCTGTCACGACCCGACCCAACGGGGCTCGAGCTGCGACTCCCCAAGCCCGCCTCCAATAGGCCAGGGGCTGGCGACTAGCGCCGAGTAGGCTATCACACACATGGGAGGCATTAGCCTATGGTACCTGTACACACGCACCCACAAACACCTCCATACAACAGTGCAGAGATATAGAAACTGAAAAGTATATGCATGCATACAATCTATCCCACAACCAGAGAGCAACAGCAAAAGTACAAGGGCAAAACAGGGCCCACCAAAAGAAAACTACAAAAGCGTATCCAACCTGCTCTGAAGAAGGGGAACACTGCCACAAACACCCGCCGGAAAGCTCCCCCGGCACAGCTCCGATAAACACCCCAGTCAACTCGCTCACTAAGCTCCGCCTGCTCCGGGTCCTCCTGGGACTCCGTCAAAAGGCCTGTGGTCTGCACAAGACACAAACATGTGCGGGCAAAGCCCGTGTAGGGGTGAGTATAAACATACTCAGTAGGCACCCCAAAAACCCAAAACCCAAGGGAGCAACTGAAAGGCAACAGTCCGCTCAACCCAGCCAGAGGGAACCCAGACGAGAGAGAAACTCCATCTCGTGACCATCCTCGGATAAACACAACTAGTCAGCTCAGCTCAGGTGTATGCCCATACATACACCTTGAACAATCCAGATATACACAGCTCACGCCACAAAGCCACAAGAGGTACCGACCTCATCACCAGCAACTGTCCACAACCAGGAGAGTACACCATGAACACTGTCATACCAGATGACACTCATCCGAGAGATACACTCCATCGGGTTACTCGCAAACATCACAGACGCTTACCCGAGAGACCACGCTCATCGGATAACATCACTGAGGAAACATCACTGTAGAAACATAACCACCAAACTTATCGGAGAGGGGATCGCCGCTAGGGTCTGCTAAGGGATACCAAGACCCACTCCGGTATACGTAGCTCACAGATAGGGGATCACTCCCAGGGTCTGCTGGGGGATACCATGACCCGATCTGGCATACGTAGTTCTCACAGATGGGGGATCACACCCAGGATCCGCTGGGGGATACCACAACCCGATCTGCACTCGACAGAAGCTTCACACTCAGATAGAGGATCATCGTCCATATAAAGATGGTCACGACGATACCGGAACCCTATCTGGTATAACTCGCGATGTAGGGGATCGAACCGACGATGCCACAACCCTACTGAAACCACGCGCTGAGTAGAGGATCGCATAACCAACGATACCGCAACCCTACCGACACCAAGCGCTGAGTAGGGGATCATATAACCAACGATGCCGAAACCCTACTATAAACATCATGCTGAGTAGGGGATCGTAAACCAGACGATGCCACAACCCTACTATGCACGACCCACCGCGTAGGGGATCATATTCCCGATGATGCCACAAACCCTACGGGGTTAACCTGCTAGATAGGGGATCGCTGCCCGTGAATAAGCGGTCACAGCGATACCAAGAACTCGATCTAGGGTAAAGATGCTAGAGGATCCACTCCGGGCCCACCGGAGGGATACCACAACTCTAACAGTTTAAACATCCCATCGAGAGGATCACAAACCCATACGAAGGTTGTGATACCACACGAACCCTCGTAGGAACGAACCAAGGGAGAACCCTCAACCACTGCTGGTCCAAACGTCGCTAACCCGAGCGACTCACCCCAAAGCCACACTGCGCACCTCCGAAGCCAAAACCGAGGCCATCATCGCGTTCCACGTGAAAAAACACGTAGGATAGGCTGTTTACTCGCCCGAAACAGAGCACCGGTGAAAATGACACTATTCACCGTAGCTAGCTCGTGCGGGGCCCACACAACGATCCCGAAACCCATCGGGCGGATCACACCACGGCGATCCCCTCAGAAAAACAAGCGGAATCGACTACTCGCTCGCCCAAAACGGACACCCGGTGAAAAAGGTACTATTCACCGAAGGCCGGCTCGAGTGGGGCCCACGCCTGGATTCCGAATCTCAACGAACGGATTGCACCATTGCGATCCTCTCGGAAAAACACACAGGATCGACTAATCATCCGTCAAAATCGGACTCCTGGTGCAAAAGCTGCGTTTCCCCGTAAACGCCAAAACCCGGCCTCGTGGGGCCCGCACTCCGTTCGCAGTCCCAACACCCGGAAACCATCTCAAAAAGTCCTTCATACCATCAGACTCCCAACGCCACTGATGGCACGTCAAACGGACGCTCCGGGTAGAAGTTACAACGGCCCGAAGTCGTAAAATAATAAAATAATATTATTTTATACGACGTTTCTAGCTCCCGGGCCACGATCCCGAACCCTTAAACCCTCAAAGTGAGTTCAAAAGGTCCGTATCGACGCAAGGAGTGCGTCACCGCAAACGGCTCGCGAATCAGAGTTACGGTTTGCGAGTTACGGGGGTTTAAAGAACCCCCGGAACAGTCTGGTCGGACCACCGCAGGGTCGCCGGAAACCACCGCGCCGCCGCCGGACTCCGCCGTGCCGGAGCCGGAAACCACCGCGCCGCCGCCGCGCCGCCGCGGGTCTCGCCGGATTCCGCCATGGCCGCCGCGGGTCTCACCGGAAAACCGGATTTTTTGCCGGAAAACTTCCGGGAGCCACCGGGAGCACCCCGGTGCTCCAAATTCAGATCTGAAACATGTTTTGGAAAGCTCGAGACCTGAACTATACAAATCTTATGAAAATTGAAGAAAAACAACACAAAAACGGGATCCGGGATTGTAAAACTCAAACCGCCTACCTCGCGGGCGAAACGCCGACGTTCTGCCTCAGATCCGCGCTCCCGAGCTTCCGCTGCGCACTCCTGGAACGTCCGCCGTCGAATTCTGAGCTCGTGGGCGCTCCGTTTGCTCGATTCGGCGGAGTGGCGGCGAAGAACGGCGAAGAACGGCGAAGAACGATTAAAAGGGGGGGGGGGGGCGCTGATATTTATATCAGCCGCCCGCCGGCGCCAAACTCGCCTCGGACCCGACGCCCGATGCGAACAAAAGTAAGGTCACCCCTAGGGTAAACGCGTCGTTCTGAACGCAACGACGGTCTCAGATTTTCCATCCGAGACTCCGTTCAGAAGTTATTCGAGCCGACGCTCGCCCACTAAGTTGCTACTTATTTACGGAAACGCCCCTGGTGGCGTTTCTCACCGCAGGCTCGCGCCCGCAAATTTTACACCCCTCCTAGGGTAAACGGCACGTTCCGGACGCAACTGTGCACTCAGATTCCCGTTCTGAGCTACCGTTTAGGAGATATCACACCCCCGCCATGTGCATAGTATAAAAATACTTAATATTTTTATAAAATTAATTCCGGGCACACCGGGCCTCGGAAGCGCACGCCGTCTTCGCGCCTAGCTCTGGAATTATTCGTAGAAATATTCCAAAGTCTGACAGGGCCAAAAACCTGAGTCACTACAACATTAGTATAAGACATAAATTTTTGGCATAAGCATAAGCATAGAAAATAATTTCCTTAGTAGTAAAGGATCATTTATAGAACTATCATAGTGGAATCGGTTCACTCCCAAAACCATCATAGTAGTCATGGTTCACTCCTAATACTATCATAGTGGACAGAGTCCCTTACTGATCTAGGTTCACTCCCTATTCCAGTATTTTTTTCCTCATGAGATATCAATGTTTACTCAATGCATTAGTGGGAGATATAGGTCCCACACATATTAGTTGTAATTTAACCACTATCCTTGGTTATAAAATAACCACCTTCCTTGGTTATAACATAACCACCATCACATAATGAAAATCATATGTATGTGTTCTATAAGATCAAAAAACATTCATCATATCATTACTTATAAAAATAAATAGTTTTCATAAAAAATTCATCATAACATACCTAGTAAAAAATAGATTTTATAATCATTTCATAATTTCATCAATGAAAAACCCATTAAAAAAGAAGAGGTTTTCGTAAGAATTTAATTATGTTATAACTCATGGAAGAGAAATGGATTTCATAATCATCTTTTCATCATAAAAATAAACCATTCAGAGAAATAATAGTAATGGTTTCCTTGGATCATATCACCAATAAAGAATAGGTTACATCAAAGGATTCCATCTTAGATGGAAAATGATTTTTAAAGATTTCTTGTAACATTTATTGAGAAAAAAATACTTTACACTTTGAAAAAAATACTTTTTAAAACTTAAAAAAAAATTAAACTAATTTTTTTAAAATAACTTTGAAAACTTATAAATGAGTCTTTAAAAATCATTTAAAATATTTCTTGAGGAAAATATTCATTCATTGATAATCACTTTTTAAAACTAAAAAATCATAAAAAATGTTAATTATTTTCCTTGAAAATAAAGTTTTAAAATTATAAAGTAATAATTAAAACATTGATTAGACATGATGGAAAAAAATACCATTCATTTTGTACATGTTAAAATAAATATTTTTTTCATGTTATTGGTAAAAGGAAACCATTCATTGATTAGAAAAGAAAATTAGGATTCCTTTCTAAAAATTTTATAAAAATCAAAAAATGTTTAAAAATGTCCATAATAAATCATTTATATAATTTTGAAAACATTTTTATAAAACATGGATATGTAAGACAAAGTTTTTTTTAGCTGAAGAGATAAATAAATTTGGTTTACTTTAAAAAATTATTTTTGAATATTGAGTACATAGAGATAAAAATGAATGGAAAAAAATTTATTCTCATGAAATAACTATAGGATAATAAAATTTATGAGTTTCTTGATATATGAATCTTAATATTTCATCATCAAAATAATAAACATAAACAATCCTGATAAATGATGAGATTGTACCATAAAACCATTATCACCTTGGTAACATTGAATCATGACCCATGAAAGAATAACAATAAATTAAACCTGAAATATAATGTGAATAAATAAATTCGTGATATTACATGTCAAAGAGGATATATATACACCTCATAAAACAATATAGGTTCATAGCATGATATAAGTCTCAAAGAAGTAAAATTAAGACAAAAAACTATTACTGTTTTGGTACCTTTTGAACTAAGAACCTCGTGAAAGAGATATACTAAAATGGATATGTAAATCCAAATATTTTTTAGAATAATAATAATAAAATACATTCATGGTAATTATATACACCACATAAAAATAAAAATGTAGTGAATAAGTCATGTGTCTTATAGAAAGTAAAAGTGGGATGGAAATCCCTTACCTTAAGTCTCAAATACCTTTGTAAATGTTATAAACTACCGTATAATAAAAATAAGTTTATTATAAATATATTTAAAAACATAATTATATATATCATACCATATATTATTTTCTTATGACCTTTTATTACCCATTTATTAACAATTCCTTGTTAAAATCTTGTTTCAGGCTATAACCACTTTGTTTTTCATTTATGTTTCTATTTGTTATATTCATTAATCTTACTTTGATCATGGTTAAATCATATCTATAATGTTAAAAAACTATATAAATATCATGTATATTTAGTATTTATTTATTTATAATATTCCATAAATTATAGAGATAAAAAATTAAGTACACCATTTACGGAGACGGTAGGTCATACGTACGCGTGAACATTGTTTCCATTTTCTCAATGGATGAAACTAAAGAAAGTTAAATAATATATTACCTTTAAAAAATAATTTTTATTTTCTATATATCATATATATTATTTAAATTCGCACTTATTACCTTCCATTCAAAGTGTTAGTGAAAAACGAATCACATCGCTTCGTGAGGCTGTAGTATGACGTACACATGAAAGACATTATTGTATCCCCCATGAAATGGAAAGTAAGAAGATATATATGATACATTTATTCCAAAGGTATAATTATTTTACAAAAATCATATATATTTTGTAAGGACCCAACCCCAGTTGCCCAAAGCTGGTGCCTTATTTGATTACATTGGCATACAAACAAGGAATAAGAATCCTAAAGGACCGAGTAGTCTAGTATTATTGGAAACATGATTTATACATAAGTTAAACATTAAAACATGAAAATAAATACAACATAGAAACTCGTTAGAAAACATCCATAACTCCTAGGTTATTTTAGCATGTCATTCATAATAAACTTCTTCATGTACTAAAAAAATGAAACATAATAAAGGGGTGAGCTCAAGTGCTCAGTAAGGGTAAGTAATACTGTGGAAGATAACATAAACATTAGACATGGTGAATAATTGAAAACACATGCCTCTAAAAATAAACTTGAACATAAAATGGCAAAAAATGAGCTGAGTAAATATTATCATAACATAACATAATCATGGGTATTCTACAAGTCTAATAACCACATGAACCATAAATAATATTTTTATAATGAGGGAATTCATAATGCGGGACAACATAATCATACCATCAAGGCCTCGTTCCAAGACCATAAATAATAATTTTATCAAGGCCTTATGCCAAGACCGTAGTTTGTCTCATGAGACCTACCGATGCACCGAGGGGCTATATTGGCCCCCACCATCACTTACTATGTCCAATTAATTTCTAATATTAATGGGGATAAACATAAAAAACATATAGATTCATATTTAAGTTAATATATGAAATGAAAATAACTTTCCGCAAACAATAAGCATAAACACTAACCATTTGGAGTAAATTGGGGAATGGATTTAAGACATCACATCCACATACAAAGTAATAATAAAACATTAAATTAAATATGGTATATGATAACATGGCATAATAATACCAATAATACATAAGAATAAACAATAGTGTTGAAATTTATGAAGATACACTTATAAAATCTTTGAGTAAATCTTGAGATAAATACTCTTTTACTTATAAAAGAAGAGTTATTTTGGAAAAATATTAGTATAAAACAAAAAGTGAAGTAAGATAGTATTTTTATAATAAAATTAGTTATTTTCTAAAGATAATGTTTTCCAAAAAATAGATTATTTAGTGCCCTTGAAAATAGGTAAGAATTAGAGAAATTCCCTTTGATTGGGCTTGAATTTCAGAAACAATTTCGAAAGTTCCTTCTAAAACATGTAACCATCCATAAATATAAGAAAATATTATGGTTGGTAAACATATATATAACACACACACAAAATTTTTTATGAGTACATAATAATACACAAGAGTTTAATTGAGGTAATATACAATAAAATAACCCGAATGAAAATGGAAGTTCGGGTGGAAAACCCCTTGCCTTAAATCCGAACGTGTTCTGCTCTTGAACTTAAGTTCATGGAATATGAAATAATACTTATTAATAAAATATTTCAGATCCTATTATACATTTATTTATTTTATCATAATTCTATTTAGTTCATTTATTCCCTTATTGATAAGTTAGTATATTGAATTTCGTCGTTCCACAGTATTCGTTTTCTTTATTTTCATAATCGGTTCACTTGTTCTTAAGTAATGGAGTTCATGTGGAATGGATGTATATCTGTAGAATTGAATTATAATATTATTTATGATCATCCATAGTTGTTAGAGGCAATTTATATAACTTGGTTACATGGAATGAGGATGAATTATTATATAGATCTTTAATGATAACTGTTTCAGTTAATTTGTGGGTTTTGATTACAACGAACTCATTTTTCATTATAACTTAATAAAATTTGTAAAAATGGATTAAATAACCTTAAATAGGGTATATTAAATATATAATAATCTTTTTCAACCATAAAAATAATGGTTTCATGACCATAATTGAGAATGATAAAAGTAATCGAAAGCCCATCTTCCTTAAATGTGGTAAATTGACACATCTCGGATGGTGTTCTTGCTACTAGTATATAAACGAAGGTAAAAGGAAGAGATGATGATAACTTATTTCACTATCATGAAAATATTCCAGTACATGTAAGGTACTAGATTCATCACAAAAGTTTTATAGGGAGATAAAAATAAAACAAATGAACTTGAAAGGAAATACAAATAATTAAAAAGAGGAATTTACCTCTTAAACCAAACTTCCTTGAGAGCCTCATTAAGTGAGAGGTTTTGGTATTTTTATGAGACCAAGGATTTTCAAACGTGGGAGAGGAGGTTGGTAGGATATTTGGACAGAATTTGGAGAAGGAACATGGATTGAGAGGAGTGAAGAGAAGAGAGTGATGGGGGGTTTTATAGTGGAGGGGAGATGAGATTTCTCTATTTTATATTCATTAATTTATTATTTCTCCACAAGACAAGGAATAGTGATTATTCCAGGACCAATAATAGTAATTTTATCATATAAATCTGAATAAATTGGGCTTACATCAGTATAACATCATGAATGACTCTATAATTAGTGTATTTAGCTTATTTTGTAAATTATGGTATTTCCCTAATAATCAACAATTAAAGTATTTCAAAAAATACCAAAAATTCACCCCAACCATTTTTTGAAGTTTAGAATCCAAAAATGAAGTCCATTTTTCGGAAATAATTTTCTAAATATGATTAATTTAATTTTTATTTAAAATCATAATTTATTCTAAAAAAATAGTTTTAAAACATTTATTTACTTATTCCAAAACATAGGTATATCATACTTCAACTTGAATATTATTTATATACTATCATAGGTAAGGTTACTATTCATTAGGGTATATCACTATTCATACTGGTATGTTCCTATTCATTAGGGTAGGTTACTATTCACCAAAAAATATTTTTTCCTTATTGGACTTCAAAGAACTTATTGATCACAACCGTATATGTTAGATTTTTTAAATTCACATCACAGAAGTGACAAAATTATGTTCAAAGGTCACATAGCACTTAGTAGTTCATTATGTTGTGATTTCATGTGATTATGACATTTTAATAAGAAAGGAATTTCCATTGAAAAATATTGGGACGTTACATTCTCCCCTCCTTAAAAAAATTTCATCCTCGAAATTCACAAAATGTTACCTAAAAAGATTCAGGTATGTCTTCAACATAAGCTCCTCAGGCTCCCATGTTGCCTCTTCCATCTTATGGTTCCTCCAAAGAATATTTACTAGACAAGTCATTCAATTTCTCAATACTTGTTCTCTGGTATCTAGAATCTTGATAGGCTCTTCACAATAAGATAGATCAGGCTCAAGTTCTATCTATTCATAGGTGAGTACATGTGTTAGGTCTGGCATGTATTTCTTTAACATCGACACATGGAACACATTGTGAAATTTGGAAAGACTTTGCGGTATTGCCAAATGGTAATCTATAACTCCAATTCGATCTATAATTTCAAAAGGTCTGATGTACCTGGGACTTAATTTTCATTTCATACCAAACCGTATAATACCCTTCCATGGGGATACCTTTAAGAAGACCTGATCTCCTACTTCAACTTCCAAATCCTTCCTTTGGTTTTTAGTATAGATCTTTTGCCTACTTTGACCTGTTTTGATATGGGTTTAGATAATATTCACCTTTTCCATTGTTTCTTCAATAAGTTCTAGGACCACAAGCTTTCTTTCAACAACATCATCCCAGCAAGTTGGTGTACAACATCTCTTTTCATATAACACTTCATATAGTGCCATCTGAATACTTGAATGGAAGATATTGTTTTAGGTAAATTCTACGAGAGGTAAATATTGATCTCACATGCCTTGAAATTCAAGTAAAGTAGACCTCAACATGTCTTCAAACATTTGAATAGTCTTTTCTGATTGTCCATCAGTTTGTGGGTGGTAGGCAGTGCTCAAAAGAAGATTAGTATCTATGGACTTCAGAAGACTTTCCTAGAATTGTGATGCAAAATGGGGATCACGATCTGAAAAAATTGATAAGGGTACACCATGGAATCTTAAAAATTCTTTTATATATAGTATTTCTAAACGTTTAAGTGGTAAATCTTATCTTATAGCAAGAAAATGTACTGATTTTGTAATACAGTCAACAATGACCTATATCACATCATTATTTCTTGGAGTCATTGGTATCCCCATGAAAAATTCCATCGTAATATCATCATATTTATATATAGAAATAGGAAGGGGTTGCATGAATCCTCTAAGATGTTGTCTTCCAGCCTTCACCTATTGACACACCAAACATCTCGACACATAATCATCCATCTCCCTCTTCATGTTTTCCTAGCAAAAATGAGTCTTTAGATCTCTATACATATTTGTTCTACCGGGGTGTATAGAGAAATTAGAGCTATGAGAATCCTCCAATATTTCCCTCTTTAGCTCAGGAATAGTGGGAACACAAATCCTCTTTCCGAATTTCAAAATTCCACCTTCATATACAAATTCATTCAACTTCCCATAATTTATAGCTTTAATTTTCTATTGAAACTTATTATCATCAGCCTAAGAATATTTTATCCTTTCCAATAAATAAGGTTTGGCAGCCATTTGAAAAAGTTTTGATGTGTTACCCTCCTTGATAATTCCCATATCCATCTTTACTAAATCCATGAACAAAGGATCTCTTTCAACTCTCATATTGTTCAAAACACCATGATCCTTTCTAATCAAAGCATATGCTACCTTATTTTCCTTCCATAGGTGGTAGTGTATTTTTCAATCATAATCTTCGAGTAGCTCAATACATCTCCTTTGTCTCATGTTGAGTTATTTTTTGTGTGAATATATATTTCAAACACTTATGATCTGTATATATCTCACATTTTTTCCAGAGAGGAAATGTCTCCAAATATTGAGAGCAAAGATTATTGCTGCTAACTCAAGATCATGAGTTGGATAGTCTTATTCATGAATTTTTAGCTTTCTAGATGCATAGGAAATCACTCAATCATTCTTCATAAGGGCGTAACCAAGTCCTTTCTTTGATGCATCACTATAGATAAAAAAACCCATCATTCCCCAATGGTAGGGTTAGGATCAGAGCATTCGCTAACCTCCTATTCAATTATTCAAAACATTCTTCACATTACTTGGTCCATACGAACATAACCCCTTTTTGTGTGAGCTTGGTCATTGAATTGGATAAACAGGAGAAGTTATTAATGAAACATCGATAATAACCTACTAAAACAATAAAAATATATACCTTATTTATGTTCGTTGGAGTATTTCATTCTTGAATAGCCTTTGTCTTTTTAGGATCTATCTATATTCCATCCTTAGAGACAATGTGGCCAAAAAAGTAAACTGATTGGAGCCAAAAATCACACTTTCTAAACTTCCCATATAATTTATTTCTTCTAAGAGTCTTCAGAATAGTGCGCAAGTGATTCGCATGATCTTCATGGATTTTAGAGTATACCAAGATATCATCAATAAACACCACCATAAATTCATCAAGATATTATTTGAAAATCTATTCATTAGATCCATAAAAATAGATTGTTAATTAGTTAGTCCAAAAGTCATTACTGTAAACTCATAATGCTTGTACCTGGTTCGGAATGCTATTTTTGGAATGTCTTACTTCCTCACAAGCAACTAATGATATCCATATCGAAGTTAAATCTTCCAAAAATATTGGGATCCATGAATTTGATCAAATAAATCATCAATTCATGGAAAAGGATACTTATTATTTATTGTAATAGCATTGATTTCCCTATAATCAATGCACAACCTCATGGATCCATCATTCTTCTTGACAAAGAGGACAGGGGATCCCCATAAAGAACCATTGGGTTGAATAAATATTTTATCACTCAATTACTCTAGTTGTTTCTTTAGTTACACTAACTCCACAGTGGCCATTCTATAAGGGGTCTTTGATATGGTCCTTGAACTATGAATTAATTCAATGGAAAACTCAATCTACCACTCTGGAGAATGTCCAGGTAAATCCTCTAGAAATACATCAACATATTCTTGTATAATAGGAACATCATCTATCTGTACATTCATCTCCTCACCACTATTTATTTCATTCCCTTCCTCCCAATTTCCTTATTTCCTTTCCCAGAGTTTTTAGCATCCCTCTTCTTCCCTTGCTTTCCCTTAAAGTCATAAGACTTAGAGAATTCCTTTTCCGTCTTGGTAGCACAAGAAACAACGTCTTCATATAATGAGAAATTCGGGGAGACTACATCCCTTCAGAGGAATGGTTTCAAACCATCAAAGAATCGATCAAATTTTCTCCTTGGATTAGGTATGTAGTTCGCAGCATGCCTTGAATTCCTTGTAAAGTTGGCTTCATACTTTGAAACATTTTCATCCTACTTATACCTCAGATTCTAGAATTTCCTCTCCATATCTTCTCGTTTTTCACGAGGGAAATAGTTTTTTAAGAAGATTTCCTTAAAATCCCTCCATTACATCTCTTATGTTTCTAACTCCTATTTTTTGTTTTGGATTAACGACCCCCACTAATCCGCATCTCCCATTAGATGATAAACTTCCATGACAAACTTCTCTCTTTCGTTAAATCCCAAATTGAGAAATATCTTCTATAGGGAACATATCCACTACT